>CM033393.1:9452418-11852418 GCA_019426215.1 Buddleja alternifolia
AGTGTTCACCTTCCGCAGATTCACCTTCCCAAGTCCATTTTTTGCAACACGTCCCAAAATATTATATCTGCTGAATGCCAGTATCAACCAACACCTTATGCACCGCAAATTCGCGACATCCATCGTTATTACCATCGGATCATTATGGGAACCATCATTCCCTCGTACTCTCTATCGTCAAAAGCTATTGGTGGGTCGTGACTCTGTACTGAAAATATCCTAGTAGGCTCCTGACGATAGTGATTGCCACGCATTTCCCTCTTATGCTTTTTCCTTGCACTAGACGAGTCGCCTCCGAACGGGCCTCCAGCAATAGTGTGTATCTCTGCCCTAGCCACATGCGTATGCTCTTTTCTCCGATCCCCCTGACGATTGCTACCACCTTCCCTTTTTTCATCACTCCCGCCGATAGTTATCACTTCTAGGATATTCATCATTCCGAAGCCGGTCATACAGATGATTGTCACGAACCCGATGATCGGATCGATTCTCATTCCCTCTATATTGAAAACGCTCAGGCGATCGGCTACGTGATCGTCTCCTCTATTTACGCGGTTGGCCCTGGGGCATTACTTCCGCGAGGGTACGATCAATGAGTCATTCAAATTTCGTCTTTATGATGAGACGTTCCAGCTCATCTTTCACTGGTAGCATTCTTCGGTATCGTGACCCTTGTCCTTGTGGAAAATGGCAATATTTATCCGGATTTGCTCTGGATTTCGACTTCATTGGCTTTGGCCATCGGATGGCATTCTTGTGCTGTGCAGCCAGTACACTCTCCTCTTGATGCTTTCAAGGGGGTGTACTGTTCGTATTTTGCATATCGAGGGGGTCGTTCGTGGTTCTTTTCAGACCTCGACCCTTCCTGCCGATAGCTATTTTCTTTGCGATCTCTTGGATCGTTTACGGGCTTGCAAGCCTCGGAATCTTTGATAGATTCATTCTTCTTCATTGTGCATTGCTCTTCCAACTGCATCAATTCTTCTTGATCTTTCGCGTGCACGCCGAGCTAAGGCAGACGCCAAAGTACTTTTCTTAAAGCCAACAAAAGAAATGTTACAACAAGATCATGGGTTAATTCAGGTATTCTAAAACCTCCTGATTAAACCTATGTACAAAATCTCTCAAGCTCTCACTAGGACCCTGCTTGAATCCCATCATGGACGACACAGATTTCCTGGCCTTCTTGTTGCCGCAAAATGATTCTCAAATCTTTTGATGAGCGCTCGTAAGAAATTATCGAACCGGATTGCTGACTCGTGAACCAATCCTGAGCCCGCCCTACAAAGTCGTCACAAAAACCTCGCATTAATGGCATTAGACTGATGATACAACGACATCAACAATTCAAAAGTTGTCAAATGCGGCCCCGGAGCACCTGTCCCATCGTAAGTAGGCAAAAGTGGAGCTTTGACGAACTTGGCGGTTCCTCGAACCATTATAGACTCGGAAATGGCGAATTCCTAGCCATTAACGCTGAAACCGGCCTACTTTTTGGTAGTACGTCTCCGGCTTACGACTCAATCTGCCAAGCTTTTCGTACATGCCTTCAATTTCACCTGGATAGCACTGGTTCCCTTTTCTTAATCCACAAGCTGCTTTTCCTCTTCGACTTCTGACCGCAGGTCAGCCCTACTGTCGACCTCGTCATCGGACTGTACCTCCACCGCTCCCCTCTTTTAACCTGTGAACCCCTCACCTCTTGATCTTGAAACAGCCTCTTAGGCGCCATAGGCGTCACGGAGCCCTCTGAACATTCGGAGTAACCAGTCCCGATGCCCCAGTCGACTCAAAATTTCATCCACCTTTTTCCTGCACCATCTTGTCCAGCTCTCCCTTTGTTAGCAATATCTTCTCTTCATTACGACCTTCCCCGCTCCGCAATGGCGCAGACGATCCGGAATCCTCTATCCGAACTCGCTTTTCCTTTGAACTTCTTCCCATCCCTACAGCTGATTTCAGCGACTTCGAGTAGTGCCCAAGACGGCGCCAACTGATTCGCACAGATTTTACCCTACGCTCTCAGTCAAGAATACCTCGAATACACAACAATAAATGGGCTCTTCGAATTATAGACTGCACTCGGATACTAACGAGCTGCCTACGTACCTAACAAGGATCAAGTCTAAACGTAGTTCGAATTCGGTACGTGTGATATCTATCGTTCGTATTACGAGTGTACTTGTATTTATATTATGGGATCGTACTCTCAAGTCTTCGAATAATCTGAGCCACACGATGTATTAATCGTAGTATTTATTGCTCTGATTATCCGCCCTCAAATCTTCATAAATGACGGTATTTATAGAGTTTCCACGCTGTACTGTAGAGTGAATGACAGATAGGACGTCTTCCCTGCTGATCCTTTACACGTGTATGTGATGGATGGCACAGATTCGATGCCCACCGGGTCGGGCCATAAACCGACCCTATCCGAGTTACAAAAACACGCGGATCTTGGAGTGTATTGCAAATACTATAACTATAGGGACCGGATATGCAACCTACCTCGTTGCCTCGTATACGAGGCTCTAGATGGGCCTAACGAGTAAATACATTTCAAGAATACGAGGTAATCCAAGGTCGAATATTCGAGGGGCCTTTTGGTATATCAAGTCCTTTGTGCGAAAATCTGAAGGAAACAAGGAAGAAGGCAATAGAACATCAAGAACAAGAATTTATCTTGTGTGATAGGGAGTTTTCAATTAATCTTCTTAAATTAGTTTGCTATGATTATTAAGATTATTGATTATTTCTTTTTCGCAATTATGAACTAATTTCATCTAGACAAGGGTTATGTGAAAAATATTTTATGATTTATGATTATTAAGGTTTGAGTTTTTCTAGATTAATTTTGTTTCTCGTTACATATTTGATATTATTCTCTACGCATGCTATTGCCTGATCACCAATGGTTTTAATTTGATGCTTGATAGATATTATTCTATACTAAGAGGAGATAGATTAAGGTAGATCTAGATTATCAAATATCATAACCTAAGAATTGACTAGAGATAGAATCGATTCAGTTGTGTGGGTTTTTGTGATAAGGAGACCAGATTTGAAACCATGATCTTTGTAACCAAGGAGTTTCCTGGATCGAATAAATGCGTTTTAGTTATTTTAATCTTCACTATAAAGATATAAGGAGTTGTTGACAGAGATAGAACCATTATATCAAAAAATTGGATAGTGGATATATTAGGAGATTTCGCGATAAAAAGAACACTCTAACAATCCGATAATCTTTGAATCGCTAATCATAAGCGATAACATAGTTGGATCATAACCTTAGTCGTTTTCTCTCTTAAGCAAATCTTATTGTGTCTATTGCCGCCTTTTAGTTAATCTGTTTTACAACCAAAACCCATCACACCATAATTCAAAACATTTAACTCAAGAATTGTTAACGTGGTACTTTTAATAATCAAATAGAATTATCCTTTGAATACTATATATGGACTTAATTTACTGTATTACTTGTATGATCTAATATACTTGCTAGGGTTTTTCATGTTAAGTTTTAAGCTCTATTGCCGGGGATAATTCTTCATTTGATTTTAGAATTTTGTTACCGCTTTTAAGATTAAATAACTATTTAATTTATTTTTATTTCTCGTTTTTCTCTGTTTTTTTTTAGATGATCTTTGGTGTAGTGCATGACCCGCAATTCATCTGAAGAACGAGCTGAGTTTGATCCCTAGATTGAAAGTACTTTTAATTGGAGAAAGAGAGAAAGAAACAAGAAGTCGACTTACTCTGTGCAATGGTTGAGAATGTTGAAAAACCACCAGCCGTCGTTGTTCCACCACTTGCTGCAAACCCACCACAAGCCTTGAGAGACTACATCATGCCTAATCTTCAAGGCGTTGGTTCAAGCATTCGTGTGCTGCGAATGCCTTTGAGATTATGTCCGCAGTTATACAGATGTCAGCGAATAAAGTGCAGTTTCATGGGCTACAAAACGATGAATATCATTAGCATATTGTCCGCGTCTTGGAGATATGCAACACATTTCGTTCCACAGGGGTCTCTAGTGATGCCGTGCAAGCATACGACCCCCCTCTTTCTCTGCAAAAGTCGTCGTCATCTATCTTAGATATGACTTCTCTTTTGCTTTTTATGTTGAAGCCCAACAAGATATTGAGCCTACAAGCTTCAAGTCCAGTCCAACCCATTCTACAATGGGCCAATAACCTAGGGACTATTATGTAATTATTAGACTAGGGTTTTTTTATATCCGTTGTGTATTTGTGTATATATATGTATCATTCAGATACAACAAGCAAGCAACATATATTCTCTTCCAACATTCTTCTCGTTTGTATTTTAGTATAAACTTCCTATTTTAGCATGGCATCAAGAGCCTGAATCTTGAGGTTTTCTTTTCACATCGTTCGATCGATCTTGGTGTTCTTTCACAGCCTTTGGCCGATTTTTTTTTGTCCTTATCACTGATTCATAATTTTTTATACCTCAAGTACACCATTTCCGCCGGATCTGCTACGGGTTGCGTCTGTTCTCTCTCATTTCGTCTTCAGCAGCAGCTCTGTGTTTCTTTTCGTCGGATTCGCTCATCTCACAGCCGGATTCGCTCGGGAGAGACCTTTTCGTCAAGTCTGCTCGATTCACGCCGTATCTGTTCGTCTTTTCGCTGGATTCGGTCGTCAATCGTCGGATCTACCTCGGGAGAGACGTTTTCCGCCGGATCTGTTTTTTATTATCGCCGTACTGTTCATTCGAGCATTTCGAGCGCGTACTGTTCATTCGAGCACTTCGAGCGCGTACTGTTCGTTCCAGCGTTCGAGCGCGTACTATTCGTTCGAGCGTTCGATTGCTTCATTCGAGCGTGCACTGTTCACGACATACTGTTCACTACTGTTCATTCGAGCGTGCACTGTTCATTCGAGCATTCGAGCATGCACTATTCATTCGAGCATTCGAGCGTGCACTGTTCACTACTGTTCACTATTGTTCATTCGAGCGTGCACTGTTCATTCGAGCATTCGAGTGTGCACTGTTCATTCGAGCGCTTCATTCGAGCGTGCACTGTTCATTCGAGCGCTTCATTCGAGCGTGCACTGTTCATTGTTCACGGCATTACTGTTCACTACGCGGTTCATTTGCGTGTGACGCGAATCTCTAACGTACTACGGATCCGATCTCTTACATACCGCTTCCGCTTCATCTCTTGATAACTTTTTTCTGTATTTTTTTTATAACAAAAAATACAGTGGTAAATTGGCTTAATCTCTTCTTCCGCTTATCGACTCATTCTATGCTGTTTTTTTTCTGTTGTAAATTTGTGTTTGTCTCCTGCATAAACTAAATGGCTGACAATACAAATAAGGATGTCACCGTTGTTACTGTTGTCTCTAATCTAGATGCTAGTAACCCCTTACATTTACATGCTTCTGATTCAACTAGCATGAATATTATCCCTTATGTGCTTACTGGTTGTGATAACTATGCTATTTGGAGTCGTGCTATGTCAATTGCATTAATGGGTAAAAATAAATTGGGATTTGTGTTGAACTCTGTGCCTTATCCCACTGACCCGATCATGAAAAATCAGTGGGACAGGTGCAATGCTGTTGTTCTCTCTTGGATTCTTAATTCTGTAAGTAAAGATATTTATTCTGGTTTGGTATTTGCAAGTAAAGCCTCTGATGTATGGTCTCGACTAAATTCCACTTATAATAAAGTTGATGGATCTAAAATTTTTTCTATTCATCAAGAAATTTCTCAACTTCGTCAAGGTTCTGATCCTGTTTCTGTGTATTTTTCTAAATTAAGCATGTTGTGGGATGAGTATTCTGCTCTAATTGCTTGTCCTCCATGTACTTGTGATGTCTTTACCCATTCTCAGAAACATGAACAAAACCTCAAATTAATGCAGTTTCTTATGGGTCTAAACGAAAAATATTTTGCTGTTAGAAGTAACATTATGCTTCGTGTACCTTTACCTGATGTGATGAGTGCCTTCAACATTATTTCTCAAGAAGAATCTCATCGATCTATATCTCACACGAGCACTATCAAGCATGCTTCTGCGTTCTCTAGTCAATTTTCTGACAAATCAAAAAACAAAGTTTCCACTAGACCTGTTTGTGAAAATTGTGGCATCACCGGTCACACGATTGAGCGGTGCTACCGCCTTATTGGTTTTCCGGACAATTACAAAGAAAAAAGGAAACCTGGACAGAACAAACAATTTAACAAAAAATCAAATGTTGCTGTCTCTGAAGACTGTGATTCTCTCCAGGCTGATTCCTCAAATGTCGGTTTTACCCCCGAGCAACATAATCAGATTTTGAAACTCGTGAGTATACAAAAGGAGTCAGGTGGTAACACAGCCAGTATGGCAGGTATATCATCCAACTCCTCTTCTGTCTGTCAAACTCCAAATGGTTGGATCGTTGATTCTGGGGCTACAGACCATATGGTCTCCTCCATCCAATATTTAACTGATGTTACATGTGTGGAACAACAAAATATTTTGATAAATCTTCCAAATGGAAATCATGCTAAAGTTACTCACATTGGAAAACTTGCATTACTTCCTAACATTGTTCTTTTTAATGTCCTTGTTTGTCCTATTTTTTGTTATAATCTAATGTCAGTCTCAAAACTAACTCAAGATAACTCTTGCAGTGTTAAATTCTCTAAAGATGTTTTTGTTATTCAGGATCTTCAGAGTGGAAAACTTTTGGGGACTGGTAAGCAAGATGGAGGGCTATACTTCTTCCATCGGCATACAGGTCCCCCCATCTCTTTGCTAATACTATTGATACATTTGCTTGCTCGGGTGTTCTCTGGCATAAACGTTTGGGACACCCATCTGATGTTGTTTTGAAAGTTCTTAAACCCACCTTAAATATTCACGGTTCTATTGAAACACAGCCATGTGATATCTGTCACAAGGCTAAACAAACTAGAGAGCCCTTTCCGTTAAGTGACCATAAAACCACATTACCTTTCGAACTTATTCATCTTGACTTATGGGGTCCTTATAAGGTTGATAGTCATGATGGTTTTAAATATTTTTTAACCATTGTTGATGATTTCTCACGAGCCACGTGGGTTTACTTACTTGTGTATAAATCTGATACTGTTCCTGTTTTAAAAACTTTTTTCTCTATGATAAAAAATCAATTCTCCAAAAATGTTAAAACTGTTCGTTCTGATAATGGTACCGAATTTATCAATCATGACCTTCGACAGTTTTTTCAAAATTTGGGTGTTAAACAGCAGTTTTCCTGTGTTGACACCCCTCAACAAAACGGGATAGTAGAGCGGAAACACCGTCACTTATTAAATGTTGCACGTTCTCTAATGTTTCAGAGTAATTGTCCTATAGAGTATTGGTCTGAATGTGTTTTAACTGCTGTGTTTCTTATAAATCGTACACCTACATCGGTTCTTCATGGTAAGAGCCCCTTTGAAGTCCTTTTTGGGTTTGCACCTCAGTTTGCTATTTTGCGTGCTTTTGGGTGTTTATGCTATGCTTCTATCTTTAATAACAAGGATAAATTTGAATCCAGAGCTCGCAAATGTGTTATGTTGGGCTATTCTGAAAATCGAAAAGCATATAAATTGCTTGATTTCGAAACCCATGATATCATTATATCTCGTGATGTTCGGTTTTACGAAACTATTTTTCCTTTTCACACTAATAATGTTGTTACTACAGGAGTGCATGATTTCCTTGATGGGATGGTGGATGTGAATGCTTCTACAATGCCAGGTAGTCTAGTCGATGAGGATAATGCCGTATCCAAGGATAGTATCGACGTCCGTACTATGAGTGTACCTCACACGAGTACTGAAAGTGTTAATACTACAACCATGGATTTGTTATTTCCAAATAATATGGAAAATGACATCGGAAATAACATGGGCACAAGAGCTGAGACTATACCTATTGTCACACCACCTCCTACCTATCAGGAAAGTTCCTCTCAAGTCCCTTGTGACACTTCATTTGACCCAGGTTGCGTTGAAGCTGAGTCAAATATTCCCTTACGCAAATCTGCACGTGTTACTAAATTACCATCTCATCTTCAAGATTATGACGTTTCTTACTCTAATTCTGCTTGTCTTTATCCTTTGTCTGCCTCTTTGTGCTATAGTGGTATTGGTCCTAAACATCGCTGTTTTGTCTCACATATTGATAAAATTAAGGAACCTACCTGTTTTTTTGATGCTATAAAAGATAAACGTTGGCAGAACGCCATGGATGTTGAAATGACTGCGCTAAACAATAATAATACTTGGACTCTTACTGACCTTCCCAAAGGTAGAAAAGCTATAGGATGTAAATGGGTGTATAAAATTAAGTATCACTCCAATGGCCAAATCGAGAGGTTTAAAGCTCGTTTAGTTGCCAAAGGATATAGCCAAAGGGAGGGTATTGATTATTTCGAAACGTTTTCACCTGTTGTAAAAATGGTTACAATGCGTTCTTTAATTGCTATGGCAGTCGTTAAGGATTGGCCTATCTTTCATCTGGATGTGAATAATGCTTTTTTGAATGGGGAACTTAATGAGGAAGTTTACATGTCTTTACCTAAGGGTTATTTTTCAAATGAAGATACTAGAGTGTGTAAATTGAAAAAATCCTTGTATGGGTTGAAACAAGCACCTCGTCAATGGAATGAAAAATTCACAAAATGCTTAGAACAACATGGTTTCAAGCAAAGCCTTCATGATTATTCTCTGTTTGTCAAAAATGAGAAATCTGTGTTCATATCTCTTTTGATATATGTTGATGATATTGTGATAACTGGAAATTCCTTGCATCATATTAATAATGTTAAGACCTATTTAGATTCACAATTTCAAATAAAAGATCTTGGTGAGATAAAATACTTTCTAGGTATTGAATTTGCTCGTTCGTCTAGAGGTTTATGTTTAAATCAACGAAAATATGTGTTAGATTTGCTTGCTGATTTTGGTGTCTTAGGAGCGAAGTCTTCCTCGGTTCCCATGGAACAAAATCTGAAATTAACTCTTGAAGAGAGTAATGACGATAAATTTCTTGTTGATATTGGTAACTATCAAAAACTGATTGGTAAGCTTATTTATCTTACGAATACTCGACCGGATATTTCTTTTTCTGTTCATGTTTTAAGTCAGTATATGCACAAACCTAAAGAGTCTCATTTAAAATCTGCATTTCGTGTTTTGAGATATTTAAAATCCTCACCTGGACAAGGGTTGTTTTTTTCGAAAAATACAGATCTTACATTAAAAGCTTTTTGTGATTCTGATTGGGCTGCCTGTCCTATGTCTCGTAAATCTGTCACTGGTTTTTGTATTTTTCTGGGTGATTCATTAATCTCTTGGAAAAGTAAAAAACAAAACACTGTCTCAAAATCCTCTGCTGAAGCAGAATATAGGGCCATGTCCGTTACCAGCAGTGAAATTATTTGGATTTTAGGTATTTTTAAAGATTTGGGAATTTCCAACTTAACTCCTGTTCAGTTGTTCTGTGATAATCAAGCTGCTGTCCACATTTCCTCAAATCCTATTTTTCACGAACGTACAAAACATATTGAAATAGATTGTCATGTGGTTCGTGACTATGTAAAGAAAAATATTCTCTCCACTAAATTTGTTCGTACTGGTGATCAGGTGGCAGACGTTCTCACGAAAGCATTAGGTCGTGTGAAACATGGTAGCTTTGTAAAACAACTTGGTATGATAGATATATTTGCACCTGCTTTCAGCTTGAGGGAGGGTGTTGAAGCCCAACAAGATATTGGGCCTACAAGCTTCAAGTCCAGTCCAACCCATTCTACAATGGGCCAATAACCTAGGGACTATTATGTAATTATTAGACTAGGGTTTTTTTATATCCGTTGTGTATTTGTGTATATATATGTATCATTCAGATACAACAAGCAAGCAACATATATTCTCTTCCAACATTCTTCTCGTTTGTATTTTAGTATAAACTTCCTATTTTAGCATTTTCCTTCTGATCTTCGGATAATTCATTCTTGAGCACTTTAATCATTGTGCCTATAAGTTTATTTACACCTTGATTTCATTCCTAACTTTGATATTCAGTACTAGCTAATAATCAAACTACTTGACTTGTAAAGAACATGGTAGATATCTTGTGTTTGAACTCTAATGCAAAAAGATAAAAAGAAAGAAGACAATGCAAATTGCATATGCAGTACTAGGCATCCACCACTGCTTTTATGCAGACTCCTCAATCAAACCCGAATTCAATTCTCTCTCTTTCCTAATCATAATATAATTATTCATGCACAAGTCATAATTAAATTGGAATCATTATATAATTATTTAATATTTCACAAAGGTGTAATTAAATAATTAATCTACTTAAGACATTTAATTTATTAGTACGCACTTAATGTTAATGCTCTTACATGCGTTCCACTATTACTTTCCATATTTAAAATTATGTTTATATGCTTTGAAAATTGAACATTAGATAAAATCAAAATTCAGCAAATTGGAGTCAAAAATTCAAAATAGTGTATTATGCTTCTAATTTCATTATATGTAAGGGATGTGTGTTATAGTATTCAACTGAAAAATGACAAGAATCATTACAGAACTATACATTTACCTTAATTGCCAAAATGCAAATAAGCTAATAGTTTTCTTGTGCCATTCACGGGGTACTCCGAATTTGAAAACGAAAACGAAACTCGCAAAGAAGAATGTTAGTAACATGATGTTAAGTGATGATATTAAAGAATATTGTATCCTCAATATTAAAGAATATTGTATCGAGTGACGAGAACTTTGATTTTGTGATATAATGATTTTCAGAAGTTGTATGGTGATGAACCGTAAGACTTGTCTCTATCGAAACTAAAGGTACAAGAAATAAGCACATAAATTTTCACTATTAATGATATATTTATAGCGCCAACACAAGTTGGCTTAGTTAGTAAGGACGAGCCACTTTCCTTTAGATGATTTTGTGTTCGATTCTTTCTGCCGACGTGAGCGTTGTGTTGGTGGGCAATCTGTGAGTGCCTTTGTAAGTGACCTACGGTCCCGGAGGCATACCCTGGTCCTGGTAGGTGACCGGAGCCGATTCTACCTAAACTTTATTGTACCAAAAAAAAAAAAATATATATATATATATATATATATATATATATATTTATAGCAACAACAGAACTTAGTAAAAGAAAAAAAAATGTTATTGATGAAGTAACAATGTCAAAATTATCATTAATTGTGTATAATAAGTGCTTAGAAATTTGTATTTGGCAAAATGTTATATTACATCTAATCCTATTTTGGTCACATTACCATTAAGTTAACCAATTTGATCTCATATTTGTTTTAATTGACTTAATTTAATCCTATCTTCAAGCGAAAATCTCCACCAAAATAATTAAAAAAATATTGAAAGAAGTGCTTTTCATCTAAACCCAAATTCATAGATCTTCATTGAGAATTAAATGTTGTAACAAGAGTGAAAACGAGACGAGTCACCCAAATAAGATACTCCAAAAAATTTCTTGATAAATAATGTCTTAGATTTGTTATGGTGACGTTGTTATTTTTCTTTCACCATATTTCATATGTAGATTGTGCGCGTATATAATGTGTACGTTTTTATTTGTATGTTTTTCCTCACAAAAATAGGAGTATTGATATATAATTTGTGTGTTTCAGTTTGGCCCAGGAATTGAAAAAGTAGGAGAAGGGGAGATGAATTCCACAAATAATGAAGCAAAATTATATAATGAGAAGACCCATGCCCTTGTTTTTTCCTCCTTACCAATAAACGTTAAGTTGCTTATGTTTATGTTTTTCTTTTTATTATTATTATTATTATTATTAATTAGATTTTTTAAAGTTTTAATTTTGGAAAACTCTCCTGTGACATTCCATTAAAAATTGACAATTGATCTAAAAAATAAATTAAAATGATAAGAAATTATATAGGCTAATAAACATTAATGAGGCTAAAAATGGAAGATGACGTGAGCTACAAGACCGATTTGACATTTTTAACTTTTTATTTTGTCACAACATTGATAATTAGTTAATAATGACAAAAAATATTATTTATTCAGAGTTAGTAACACAAGAATGATAAAATTATCACAATTGACTAAAGTCGCACATATAATGATAACTTGGTGACAACAAAAATTATCACATGACACGATAACAAAATTTGTGTTGTAGATGAATTACCACTGATGTGGGTGGAATTCTGATATTGGGCCAAACAATAAAGCCCAATGCTTATTAGGGTCGAGCCTTATATTGTTATTGACTTGAAGCCCTTTTTGGAGAATATTATACCTGGAATTACTTAACTAGAGGTCAGACAGTCCTACCTGCACAGGGAGACACACCATAAAAGGCAAGAAGGGAGACTAGATCCAATCAATTAGAAGATTTACCATAACTAGACCTACAAACATTAAGACGAATATTCTTAGATATTTACCATTTATACTTGATTAGATATAACCCAAAATAGAGAGATCCTGATTTCTTCTCATTTTCAATTGTAATTTTAGTATAGTTGACTTATCTATTTGAGCCTACCCACCAAAAGCTTGTATAAATACCAACTCCAATGGATGAATAAAGGAGACTACTTTATACCCGTGGACGTAGATCTTATTTGGACCGAACCACGTAAATCTCGTCTTGAGTTCTCTATTATTCGTGCCTTATATCATATTATTATATCATATATAGCATTATTCCTATTGGTGTGAAACTCACACACATCAATTGGCACCGTATGTGGGAACCTTGAGTCGAAGACGTGAGGTAATCCCTTTATTTTTTGTATTATTTTTTTGTTTACGTTGGAATAACAGGTCAAGATATGGAGGAAATGCAAAATCTGAAAGGAAATGTTGGAAAAAAGACGCTGCCTGCCCTACCTGGGTCAGAACGAAATGTTTCAGAAACGCCAGCCTGCATAATAAGGCGATTGTGGGGGGAAATGCAAGACGCCATGATGGAAAACTCACTTGATGAGCAAGTTAACGTGAAGGAAACGCCTCCCAGGAGTATGGTCGACATAGCTTAAAGGGTTGTTGTCATAGCTGCCAGAGCTACATTACAATCTAAAATTGCAGGTATGCCAGGGCAAATAAGGATCAAGGACATGGTGTCCTACACACCAAAAGGGACACCCATGACAAAAAACGTGGAACTCAGAGATATTTATGATATTACTCCAGGAGAAAATGTAGAGATCAGGGGTAATTACGACATTTCTCTTGAAAGGAATATTGGGAAACGCATCTCGATGCCGGGATATCTGGAAGAGAAATGAGCCGCACCAAAAAATACATAACTCCAAAGGTACGTCAAATGTGTCCTATAAATCTGGGTGAAGGGGAAAATCTGGAAGGTTGGATCCCACCACCTAAGCCAGCGACGGAACAGATGCATGAGAAAGAGTCGCGCCCCTAGATGCAGCGACAAGAAGTTGATGTGCCTGGAAAGGATGATTTGCAAGGACGTTTGCTGCAAAGATGGGCTAAAAAAGAGAAGGGTACTGAAGATGAAACTAGTAATTACGAATCTGCCCGATCCCTGTAGGGGAATTACAGGGAGAAATGGAAAGCTAAAGAAAAAATGGATTAATTGGAATTAATGGCAAAACATATGGAGGAGATGGAGAAAAAAATGGCAGGTGGAAAAATACATGTGGAACGAGGAATTCCATTCACGGATTTTATCATGAGGGAGGAATTACCTAGAGATTTCAGCATTCATTCCATTGTACCTTATGATGGTACCACAGATCCGGAGGATCACCTATATACTTTTAAAAATTATGCTCTGCTGCACAGGTATTCCGATGCCATCAAGTGTAGGGTGTTTCTAACCACCTTGGCCAAATTTGCGCAGCAATGGTTCAACCAACTATCGGAGGGGTCAATCAGATCCTTTTCGGAACTTAGCACAAAATTTTTGCACCAATTCGCAAGTAGTAAGAGGCATGAGAAAACTCTCCTAAAACTATTCAACATCAGCCAGAGGAGTGTTGAGACCTTGCGGAAATTACGTGAGAAGTTTCAATGCCGCTACCTTGGAAGTGTCATCTGCCACTACAGACCTGAAATCTTACGCTTTTACCCAAGGATTAAAGGAGGGACACCTGTTCAAATCATTGACTACGTGGCTAGCTATGGGATTTGACGAACTACTTACTAGAGCGGAAAAGTATGTGAACATAGAGGAGGCTCAGATGATGAGACAGTCAGAACAAAGTCAAGGGAAAAAGAATAGGTAGGAAGAAGATATTCGTAGTACACACCGCAAGGATGGACAAGGGAGACGGATACATAACTTAGCCCCAGTATCTGTACCTGGTTTAGGTATGGCTGCGCGCCTCCCCGCTCGCATCCCATTAAGAGGGAACCGGAGTGAGCATCTGATGGATGTGGAGGAAAAGAGCATAGTGCAATGGCCAGAAGGAACACATAAGGGTCCACATAATCCACCTAGTCCAATTTATTGTAAATATCTTAGAGTGGGCATGATACCGATGACTGTCCCGAAATAATTGAAGAAATCCAATGCTTAGCTAGGATGGACTACCTAAAAGAATTTGTGATACAAACACGGAATAACCCAGGTCCATTCAGAGGTGGAGGTACTTGGGGAAGAGGCTAAGGAGAAAGATGGTAGGGAAGAGGAGTTGGACGAACTAGATCTGCGGGTAGGGGAAATTTCCCGCAACAAATTAACAAGCAACTTGAAATCAAGGTAAACCAGGGGCTAGGGCCTAAGGAAATAAAGAGATGGATCGTGCCATGATCCACATGATATTAGGCGGATTGTCTGAGGAAGAATCTAAAAGGAACATACGTAAACAGCTAAGGGCAGTGGAAAGTTCACCGGTTTTCTTTCTCAATGTTAATCAGACCCGACCTGGGCAGGAGATCTGATTCGGACCTGAAGATGCTAGAACAATCCAAACACCCCATAATGATGCATTATTGATCATAGATACTATAGCTAATTACGATGTACAACGAATATTCATTGACTGTGGAAGCTCGGTAGATATATTGTTCTACCAAGCATATCGGCAAATGTCCTTAGGAGATGCTAAGCTGGAGGCAGTGAAGACGTCTCTTTTTGGATTCATAGGAGAAGCAGTACAACCCATGGGGAAAATCACGCAACCCATATCCCTAGGTGAGGAATGGGATATAAGTACGAAATTAGTGATACTCGGACGACTTGCACTAGTCTAATTTGAAGCAATAATTTTCATACCACATCTAAAAATCAAGTTTCCTACGGCCAATGGAGTGGGAAAAGTCTCGGGTAGTCAATCCCAATCCCGAAAGTGTTATGTAGCATCATTAAAGCATGAAGAAAAACCTGTGGAAGATAAGAAACGCAAAACAGATAAGGCGGGATTAGCTGGAGGTGAGGCAGAGAAAAAATCTATCTCTGCTCATGTTGAACATGTGGGAGATCTCATGAATATCGAGCTCGTACCTAGAGATACAAGTAGGACAGTTAGGATAGGATCACACTTGAGTTCAGATCTAAGAGAGGAATTGATAGGAAAGCACGCGGATGTATTCTCTTGGTCAGCTAACGATCTAGTAGGAATCGACCCGACTGTAATTCAACATCATCTCAACATATACGTAGATGCTAAACTGGTGGTGCAGAAAAAGAGGCATTTCGGCCCAAAAAATGATGTCATAATTAAAGCGGAGCTAGGAAATTGATCCAAGCCAAGCATATTGCAGAAATCCAATTCCCGTAATGGATACCTAATGTGGTCTTGGTGTTTAAAGGAGGATCAAAATGGAGGATGTGCATTATTGGTCCCAAGTGGCATACGAAAGGATCTAGAAAGGAGGGGTTGAATAGACCCTGAAATCTTTTTCGACTTCAAAAATTTGGTATCACTTTTAAAGAATAGAACGTTTGGGTCAGGCGCTTCAGTAAAGATAACTTATACGTAGTGATTTTAGCAATTTACCAAAGTAGGGTAAAGCTTGAATCGCTTAATCAGGGTTAGCACAACGGAAATAATTTTAAAGGTTTAACGTTCGTTTTGGTTAAATAGTCACTTCGCAGATTAGTTTGTCTTTTTTATAATAAATAAGATAATATAAAACAAGACAATAATAAAAGTAAATAACACAAGAAATTGTAAGGTTCACTGGGTGATGTAATCCCAGCTACGTTCTTCTTCTCTTTTGATCACTCGGAGGCAATCTACTAAATTGATTCTCGAAGAGTCACACAGAGACTTCTACAAAATAAGGAACAAATGGATGTCGATGGCTTGAGCTCCTTGGTCACACAGATTTCTTCTACAAGACACTTCTATCCTCGAAAGATGATCTCAAGCTCCTTGATCACACAGATTTCAGCTCCAATAAAGACCTTCTTCAAGAAGCTTCTTTTACACAAAAATACTGCTTGTGGAATCAGCAACTTTCTCACTCAGATGAAAGAGGTTGAGGGTTTTATCACGGGTTTGTTTGATGTTGAGAAGTTCAAACAACTTTGGATATCTCAGTAGTAGTGTAGGGTTCTTCTATGAAGATATTTGAGATATCGGTGACTATCTGTGGAATGTATTTGAGAAGTTTGAAGGATTTTGGAGCTTCAATACAGACCTTCTTCAACAAGCTTCTTTTACATAAAAAACTGCTTGTTGAATCAATGAACTTTCTCGAGTTCCAATATGGCTATGGAGTGTCTATGCCTTTCTCTCAAATAATTTCAGCAAAGCTTGGAACTTTTCTTGTGTATATGCGTGTATAATTTTGGTCTCTTTTCTCGTACGTAAAGGTTTTGCTGGAGGGCACTATTTATAGAGATTCTTGGGATTTGTCCGTTGGACACTATCAGGTGCGTGTCTCTCACGCAGTGCGTCAAATAGTCCCTTTCTAACATTCCTCAATTTCTGCTGGTTCAGATTGGACAGGAGCAGACTCGGACTCTGAAAAGCTGACAGTCTAGTCAAAAGGTGGCTTCTCCACAAGTCATACTGTCTTGTTACATTTAATGCACTTATCAAGCATTTAATCCATTTTGAATTTATTTTCCATTAGAAATAAATGTCCGTTGGTGATTGCATTTAAGTCCTTGATAACTTGGGTTTTATCCTTGAGGTGAATCTGAAAGTTGGACGCTTGAGTCACTTGGACGCTTGAGTCTGAGCGCTTGAAACAGTCTTTAAGCCCTTGACAGAAGCTTAAGACAGTTCTTCAACTTCTCTTGACTTTAGACATTGATCTTCAACTTCATCCTTGATAAACTCACTCAGAATTCCATCAGTGACTTGGTATCAAATACTTAGTTTAAAATCTACAAAGATAAAAATTACAAACCTAACAAACTAATAAATTTTCAAACGCTTATACAGATATTCTAAGAATGTATAAACTTACATTCTTTTGGGGTCTAACATGAAATCCTATCTTGTCATCATCAAAACATCTAACATGAAATTCCTAACAATTTCCCCCTTTTTGATGATGTCAAGATCTTAACTCTTATAACTCTTTTATAGATTAAGAGTTCAAAGAAAAGCCCAAAATAATATAAGTTAGCGTTTAGAAAGTTAGATAATTTAGCTAATGTTAGATTAGTTTCAACAAGATGTTTCAGTGATAAATCATTCATTCATGTATACCGAAATGAAAGCGTATATGATTTATACTGAAACGAAGAATACCTGTCTTTTCTTTCTCTTCTTCCCTCTTAGACTGTTTTTCTTTCTCTTCTTTCTTGGCATCATCAAGGGAAGACAGCAGTTCAAGCGATACTCACTAGAGGAGGAGGACCAGTTGGTGTGGGGAAAAACTCGGCCACTTCTATCGACCGCTCAGCGTCCACAGTCGCATCCACATCTAGACAGACAGTGAACAAAAATTCTCTAGCGATTTCCATCACCATTGATACCACTTGTTGGTAAATCAACGTCCAATTCTGTGTCTCGCCTCAAGTTCTTTTTAAAAAAAAAAAATTAGGCATGATTTTTATAAAATTTTCTATCAAGTGTTGAAGGGAAATTTTCAACGCTTAACATATACCATTTGTTGATACCACTTGTTGAATTCATGTGATACCATTTGTTGTAAGATTTATGTTGACGCTTGAAAATAATTTTTATGTTTGAGCATCCAACATATCATGCACAAATAGCGATAAGCGTTGATGATCTGTGCATATGAGAATAATTTTTGATCATTGATGCTTACACATGTGTACAAGTACAATTTTAAAGTTCTCCCTAAATTTGATAACTTGTAACACTTTTGAAAAAAGCTTTTGGACAATATATTAAAGTGAATTCCCCCTACATTATATGTCTAATGAAAATATGATGTATAAAGATTAAGCGTTTAAATCATTCATACCTCGTTCTGGAATGAAGAACAGGAATTTCTCTTTTCATATCTAAGAAATTTCTTTAATTTATTAACCAATAACTCCATTTCCTTTTTCTCACTCGATTCTGTCGCTTCCACCTCACTGGCTGATTTTCCCTTGAGATTGGTTGTAGCGATTCATGCTCTGGAATCAGTCGCTGACTTATCCCAATTCAAATTCAAAAGCCTTTAGCTCCGAGAACACATGTTCTGGCGTAATAAAGTCCAACGTTTGTGATTTTCTCATTGTTACAGTCTTTATCAAATATTTGCTTGGAAGACTTCTAAAAATCTTTTTGACCATTTTCTCATTGGTAAACTCCTTATCTAGTGACGCTAACTCTATAATAAGCGATGTAAATCTCGCATCCAATTGATCTAGCATCTCGCTTGGCATCGTCTTGAAATGCTCAAATCTTTGCATGGCTATGGAGAGCTTGTTCTCCTTCATTTGTCCTGAACCTTCAGATATTGTGGCTAACTTATCCCAAATTTCCTTAGTCATAGAGCACGACTTGACCTTGTTGAATAAGTTATCATTGTCACCAATGGCTGTATATAGAGTGTTCCTTCCAACATTATCTAGATTTGCTCTCCGACGCTCATTAGCTAACCACTCATGCTTTGGTTTCTCAACATAACCATCTGGAGTCGCTTCAGTCGCTCCAGACGCTCTAGTGATGACTTTGAATATTCGAATTGTCCCATCTGAAATGATATCACATATTTCATCATCACATGCACAAAGATAAACAAATGCTTTGACCTTCCATGAGTCATAATTTGACTCGGTTAACTTTGGTACTCTTCTAACCAAACCTGTACGAAGTGAGCCATTAATATTATACATAGTTGTGGCAGATCGAGCTGTAAGCACGGTTCAAGTATGTGAGGAAGGAAGACTCGAAAAGCCTATGTATTACATTAGCAAAGTACTATCTGACACAGAGTCTAGATAACCGGAGATAGAGAAAATGGCATTCGCGTTGGTCATCACATCGAGGAGATTGAAATCGGAATTTCTGTCATACAAAATAATTGTTTGAACCAATCAACCACTCAAGACTATATTGGGAAAAGTTGGAACATCCGGTAGACTCATAAAGTGGGATGTGGAGCTAGGAGAATTCAAAATAGACTACGCAGATCGAACCTCGATTAAGGGACAAGTCCTGGCAAACTTTGTTACAGAGATGACTGAGCCAGAGTCGGAAGAGAAAAAGGAAGAAAAGATATGGATGTTGCATGTGGACAGATCATCTACACAAAATGGTAGCGGCGCATAAGTGGTACTGACCACACTGGAGGGAGATCAGCTGGAGTATGCTATCAAGTTGGAATTCAAAGCAAGTAATAACAAGGTAGAATATGAAGCCCTAATCTTAGGACTTAAAATGGCACTTCAGAGAGGAGCAAAGAACCTAATAGTGTATTAGGATTCCCAGCTCGTCACAAAGCAAATCGATGGAGCTTACGAAGTAAGAGAGGAAAGAATGATGAAATACCTGCAGGTGGTGGAAGCATTAAGGAAAAACTTTATCAAGATGGAAATACATCAAATTTCGTGAGCAGAGAATGCCAAAGCAGACTATTTTTCAAATTTGGGTAGCTCGATCGCTGATTGTAAAACTCAGCAGATTACCATGCAATCCGCACTTAGATCTAACACAGGAAATGATGTCTTGCGCATCCAAGAGGAAGAAGAAGGAGAGGACTGGAGGATAGAGATAATACAATATCTCACAAAAGGGATTTTACCCGAGGAAGGAAATGTTAAACAGAAGTTGTTGACCTGAGCTGCCTGGTTTACCATGATAGACAACCTTTTATATAAGAAATCATTCGTACAGCTGCATCTGAGGTGTGTATCCCCAGATGATGGAAATTATGTTCTAAGGAATATCCACGAAGGATGCTGTGGCAGCCATATAGGGGGTGCTACCTTAGTTGGAAAAGCATTGAGAGCTAAATAATTTTCACCAACTTTGAAGGAAGATGCAGCAAACCATGTGAAAAAATGCGAGCAATGTCAAAGGCATGCAAGTTTGATTCACCAACCCGCAGAGGTGATGCGGTCCATGAGAGTTCCATGTCCCTTCACTATGTGGGGAATGGATGTTGTAGGACCCTTTACAGTGGCCAAAGCGCAAAAGAAATTTTTATTGGTTTTAGTGGACTATTTTAGCAAATGGGTGGAGGGCGGAAGCCCTAGCACAGATCATGGAGGCAGAAGTTATTCGGTTCCTGTGGAAAAATATTATATGTCGGTTCGGCATACCTAGAGAAATCATAGCTGATAACGAAAGACAGTTCGGTGTAGCTAAGCTGAAAAGGTGGTGTGAATAATTAGGAATTCAGTAGTGTTTTAGCTCGGTAACTCACCCCCAAACCAATGGGCAGGTATAGGTCACCAATCGAATTATTGTACAAGGTTTGAAAACTAGGTATGCTTGCAACTTTTACTTAAAAGTTATCGTCTTTTCTATTTTTATGTCAACCAATTCTGTTCACCCCATTGAAATTTTGATACTAACACAATCTGTGGAAAACGGGATACCTTGGTCCAATTGACTAGAGGGAGCGGGGGAGAACTGGGTAGATGAGTTACAATTTGTATTGTGTCTTATCGGACCACACCTAAATCTACTACAGGAGAAAGTCCTTTTCATTTGGAATACGGAGCTGAGGTATTCATACCTGCGGAGATAAGACTGCCAACCCATAGGGTCTGTTATTTTGACCCTGAGAAAAATAAGGATAGGCTAAGGAAGGAGCTAGATATGATCGAAGAAAGCAGGAAGAAATTATACCCGAGGATAGAGCAATATAAGGAAAGGACAATGCGTGCGCAAGGAGTAAAAGTAAAGGCCAGAGTTGTTCAGTTAGGAAACCTGGTGTTGAAAAGAGTGGATGTAGTTCAGATGGTGAAAAAACTGGAGCCTAACAGGAAAGGACCTTATAAAGTGACCAAAGTACTAGCTGGAGGAGCTTACGAGATGGAGGACAGCAAGGGAAAACCACTCCCTCGCCCTTGGAATATGCAAAACCTAAAAAAATTCTATGTTTAACTAATGTTTACTTTTATAGAATTGTGATTCTGTTTTCTCAGGAAATTTCAATGCATTGTAGGAACCTTCTTTGCCAGGTCAAGTGCAAGGCCCTCAGAATTTTAGTAAGAAAATATTTTATTTTAATGCAATGTGGCTTGAATTGCATCATGTACATATATATACATGTAAATATGAAGTAAGGGGAGTTGGTGGAATGAAGGTAGCCGGAGGTTAGGATGTCATACTTGGATGAGCAGTAGAGATCTGTTAGCTAGGCGGCCTGCGGTTACGGACACCTACTCCATTCTAAGAGGAAATAAGGAGAAGGTTGTTGGGAAATTATTCCAACCAACCCTAAAGGCAGACCGGGGTTAATGGAGTGATAAGAATGCTGAAGCTATAAGGTTGGCAGGTTGAGATAATCTCTTATTCTTGGGAGAAACGAGGGAATTCAGGAAAAATGGATGAACAAGGAAGGATGCCGATGGTAGCAGACATAGCTAGCTGTGAGCCCGTCTAGGAAAATGTGTGGTACGGAGAGGAGAAAAGGAGAAATAAGGAAGGCGACAAATGCAAGTCCCACGATTGCATATGAGAAATGAGATGGGTGTTCGATCCCAAATGCAAGTCCTTATGATTCCATAAGAAATAAGATGGGTCTTTGATCAAGTCCCCATGATTGCATAAGAAATAAGATGGGTGTTCGATCCCAAATGCAAGTCCCTACGATTGCATATGAGAAACGAAATAGGTGTTTGATCTCAAATGCAAGTCCCCACTATTGCATATGAGAAATGAGATGAGTGTTTGATCCCAAAGGCAAGTCTCCACGATTGTCTGCCTAAACCACCAGACCTTAGCTGCAGCTATAGTTCAGCCCTGGTCTGGTGGTACCTGTTGATATTTAACTCGTTTATGTGTTTTTCAGTAATACGATACTTAGCAGGTAGTACGGATGGATAAATACGACTCTTCAAAGTATGAGAAGGTATGGTCACCCCTTCAAAGGTAATAAATTTTTATGTTGTTTCTTATCTATATGACAAGTGATAATGCTTAAACCTAACCTACTCCTTGAGGGGATTAGAACAAAATTTGTTTGTTATCGGAATTTTTATGAAAACGGGTAAAGCACTAGAAAATAAAGGAAAATGCTAAAGCATGCATAGTTGGGGGTAATTTCCCCTAACTGAGGATGAGTAGGAAAAGATCCCTATCACAATTTGGGCAGATCTATCCAAGCAACACACGGAGTAATAAAAGATAATGCATAGACCCTGGGGGGAAGAAAGGAGCATGGAGGTTCCTACCCTAATCTAGGCAGGTCCGGAAAAACAAAACAAAAATAATCCATAAGGGCTACACACGCCTACCAAAAAATAAGCAAAATATTGTTTGTCCAAAGGGTTAGATATGCCCTGCCAAAAAATAAGATTCATAATCTGGGAATAAGGTAAAAAGGTTTTTACTCGGCTGGACCAGCTTCAGCCGCATCTGGAGGATTAGCCTGAGCCTCAGCTGGAGGAGGATCTGCTGCACTTGCGGGAAGGTCAGCCTGGGTAACATCTGTTTGATTGGCAACTAGTAAGATTGTTGGATTTGTTGGAACAGGATTCTCACAGAACGCAAGGGGAGGGAGGAGAGGTAGTATCTGAAGTAGCAGCAAGGAAGGCAAGATCTACATCCAGGAAAGAAGTGTCGCTGTCGGCATGGGGATAGTTCTTCGTCTTAAATTGAGCCACAAAGCCCTCGAAGCCCTTTTAAAAGTAATCCAAAGCTTTATCATCCACTAAGCAAGAAAATTCCTCGGAGGCCACAAATTTCACCTTGAAATTCTCCAGCAAAGCTTCAGTTTCAGCTGAGGAAGGCAGATAGGAAATCTAGCTTTGACGTTCTTTAGCTATGGCCTCCTCCAGGTCGGAAGCTCGGCTAGTCTCATGACGTCCCATCACTACCTCCAGATCGACCTTTTGAGCAAGGAGCTTTTCATAGTCATTGGCAAAATTCTGAGCATCTTAGATCATCTTCTTTTAATTAGATTCCCATGCCTTGCGAGCATCCCTATGATCATGTTGCATGTTCGCCATTCTTCGTTTCAATTCAGCAACTTCATTAGACATTAGCATGTCTACAATGGTTCAACCAATGAAAAGCCAGAACTGCATATATGAAGGGATGATCAGTTAGGATATTTTTATAAAACAAAATATTAGGGAGTCAGGGTAGGCCATATACCTTAGGAGCTATGAGTGCAGCTGCCTCAGCACACTGCTCAGGGGACATGGAACCAAGGTAATGGCGATCGGTAGCATTCGGCATATTACATAGGAAATTCAGCATCACATTCAACTCTTTACTCTTAAGAGCAGATATCACGTGAGCATCTTGAGCTTTGGAGCGGGTTCGGGAAGCTGAAGGATCAGGTACATTAAACAGAGGCAAAGAGTTAAAATCCCTAATATGCATACCTGATTGACTCCGTTTAGATGGACGGTGGTCTGTTCAAGAATCTGGAGCCACAGGTCTTTTCCCCTAAGCTATCTCCTTGGCTAAAGCGGGATCCTGATGCGACCTACCTAATCCAGTTTGGCGTGAAGGAGGTGAAGAAGGCCAAGTGGATCGAGCTGGGTCAGGTATGGTGGTGAACAACTGAGATCCTTGAGGGAGACCACTTGGTTGAGGAAGGAGAAAAGCTGGCTCTCTAGAGGGCGCATGCTTCTTCCTACGGTTCAAAGTCTCTCTAGCTTTGGCGGAATGCATAAGTTCTCCTGTAGAACAGACAATGTCAATTACAGCAAAACAGGAAAATTTGCAAGAATACAAAAGTACAATAAAAGGAATTACACAAATTGATCTTCTACCTATGGTTTTGCCCTGCAAGTGTGCCCCAGCTAGGCTTAACCCATAATGATGCAACAAGCAGGCGTTAGTCAACTTCCCTAAATTTCTAGGGGTCCAATTCAAATAAGTAACAAGGCTCTGATAGTAAAAGGATAGATTTTTTGAAGGACGCGGATGGAGTCTGTCTACCTTTTCTAGAATTTCATGGCGAAAATCCCACTTCTCATTAGAAGGAGGGGCAATAAAGAAATAATTCTGCTTCCACTTTTTCTCAGTAGAGTGGGTGGAAAAGAAGGTAGCCTCACCTCCGGAGGTGAGCTAAAACACAACACTGTCAGAAGAGCTGGAATATGGGAGGAACAATGAGTAAAAAAGGTCATTAGTGGCCACGTGCCCACACTGATGAAGTAAAACAGCAAAGCCTGCCATCATAAGAATGACATTTGGGCCAAATTGGTTTAGAGGAACGCGATACCTATTGGCTATAGAAATAAACAACTTAGGGATGGTAAAGTGCAGACCCGCCCTCAACTGGGCCACATAAAATCAAGTATAACCTAGGGGGGGAGGTGTGGCTTATCATCTGCGATTGGAACCACAATCTTATATTCCACAAAAATTCCATAGTTATGACGGATAATTTTCTCCTGTTGAAAAGTAAACCGAGACCTAATAACCTCCCAAAATCGAGGATTTTTTCTTAAGAGAGATTTTTCCCATTTTCCAAAGCCGCTTAATCTGAGGGGCTTAAGGCATTTGGGTCAGGCTCATGCAAATCCTCATTATTTGAGGCACTGATCAGATGAGAGGAAGGACTACGAGCAGAGGAGGAGGGATTAGGAACATTATAGCCATCCGATTCAGTGTCAGAAGAATAGATGTCCACGTACACTTTTCCCCCAATTACCTAGGTAGCACTATACAAATCCTTCACAAAAGAGGAGGTTGCCTCATCTAGGGAATCAGATTCTAACAATTTATGGTGTTTTTCAGGATTTTGAGAATCCGACAGAGAATTATCCGACATATTGAGGCAGAGAAGGAAGTAATACAAAAGGGGGAAGAAGGAAAATAGATACAACAAACAACACAAAATAAAAAAAAGAAAAATAAAAAGGAGGAAGGGAAAATGAGAATACCTAAAAGTGGGCAAGAAACGCGGAATAACTGCTGCGATGCGTGGATTGTATGATGAAAAAAAAAGGGGAGAAGAAGAGGCCTCTAGTTTTAAAACTGAAACGAGAAGAAGAAGAAGAAGGAAATTTTGAAAAAATCTTTGGAAAGCAAATTTTTAGAAAATAAATTGAAAAAAAGGTAATAACTGCTAAAGGAAAGTGGCAGTATTCCTCAAGGGCCATATACGTGTCGCAATCCATGCAGATCTAGACATGGAGTTGGCGGCATTGACTGGCGCAGCAATGATGGCGGCGTGAGTTTTCAGGAATGATGGATAACTTCTATGGTTGGGGAAGCCCAACTGCCTTACAAGATGAAGTCAAATCACTCTCAGGGTCGACTTAGTTCTGCAGATAAGGAAGTCTTTACAAAATTGCCAGCTTCGCCCACATCATCTATTTCTTTACAACTCTCACTCAAACAGAGTTGGGGGAGGAGATAATAGAGCCCAAAGCTTGTTAGGGCCGAGCCTTATATTTTTATTGACTTGGAGCCTTTTTTGGAGAATATTATACATGGAATTACATAGCTAGAGGTCTGACCGTCTGACGGTCCTACCTGCACAGGGAAGACAAACCATATAAGGCAAGAAGGGAGACAACGTCCAATCAATTAGAAGATTTACCATAACTAGATCTACAGACATTAAGGCGGATATTCTAGGATATTTACCATTTATACTTGATTAGATATAACCCAAAATAGAGAGATCCTGATTTATTCTCATTTCCAATTGTATTTTTAGTATAGATGACTTGCTTATTTGAGCCCGCCCACCAAAAATTTGTATAAATACCAACTCCAATAGATGAATAAAGGATCGACTACTTTATACCCCTAGACGTAGGTCTTACTTGGACCGAACCACGTAAATCTCGTGCTTATTTCTCTATTATTCGTGCTTTATATCATATTATAAAGGCAAAATTGCATATCATACCCCGGTGAAATACGAAACCTGTATGAAACCTACTTATGTTATAAAAATAGCCTAATATACCCCTGTGTTTTTGAAAACCTTGCAAGAAAACCCCCGTCCGTTAGAAACTAACGGAGAGTAGCTTTCACGAGCGGTTTGTGTGAAGTGGGACGTATTTTAGGATTTTTAAAAGTTAAAATGGAAGTATAATTGACTAAAATACCCTTTTTCTATTTTCCTTTTTCTTTTTTCTCTTTTCTCTATTTTTCTTTTCCGTTTTTCTTTGTTTTTTCTTTTCTCCCTCACACTTTTCTTTTTCCTTTTTTTCTTCTCTTTTCTTTTCTTTTTTCTTTCCTTCCTTTCCTTCATGTCCTTCTTCTTCGTCCGTCTGTGCAGCAACCTTCACCTTCACCGCCGGCTGCCTCAACGACGCTGCAAATAAACTCCATCAACATGGTCTTCAATAACCCGTCGCCCCCACCACCCTACCAACTCTCAAACCCCCAATTAGTCTCACAAATCTCAAACTTGATGCTTCTCCGCCATAGATCTACCACACCAACACCGTCCAACACCGACGCGCTTTTTTGTCGTGAGATCTACCATCATTGACACCTCTGCCACCAGTCTATCCAGGCTGCCACCACCATGTCGCTTGGCCTTTTTTCAGATTTTTTTTTTATTTTTTTTTTCGAATTTTCAGATTTATTTTCTACTTTTCTGAATTTTATTTTCAAAAAATTATATAATTATTTCTGATGCTTTTTATGACTTTTTCATAATTTTTTTTATTTTTTTCTCAATTTCTCCTATTTTTGTCGTTTATTAATTTTATTTATAAAGTTATGAAATTATTTTCTGAATATTATTGGAATATTTCCTAAATTTTAAATTTATTTTTTATTTTTAATTTTTAATGGAATTTTTTTCCAGAATTTTTATAATTATTTCTGATATTTCTATGATTTTTCATAACTAGTTTCAAATTTTTTATAATTATTTATGATATTTTTGAACTTATTTTTGAATTTTTGAACCTTAGAATCTTTTGTAATTATTTTTTCAATTTCTCCTGAATATTTTTTTTGTTTTTCATTTATGAATTTTTATGGATTTTTTTTATTTTTCTGAATCTTTTGTAATTAATTGTGATGCTTTGATGATTTTTCTCATAATTTTTATCATTTTGTCTTCATTTGTTTGATCCAACGGTTAAGAACAATGATCCAAAGGCTGAGATTAAATGAGAATAAAATAATATTTATTAACATTAGGGATTGAGAGTTTAATTAATGAGGAGATGAAGCTCCAAGTGTAATCGTTGGTAGTTGTACCCATTTATTCACCAAAAAAACAAAATTAGCATTAGGGGTATAACGGTAATACAACACAAAAAATTAACGCCGTTAGTCAACATTAACGGAAAGGGAGAGTGTGCAAATTACAAAATAACACAGGGATATATTAGGCTATTTTTATAACACGGGGGGATTTCATACAAGTATCGTATTTCACTGGGGTACATTATGCAATTTTCCCTATTATAAATCATATATAGCATAATCTTATTGGTGAGAAAGCCACACACATCAATCACTATACATGTATTTTAATTGCACTGAAGTAAGAAACATAATGCTCATACATACTATTAAATTTGTAAAATATTGCGAATGGATAAATTCTATTGTTACTTAGCTTATAGTCAATGAATAAAGCAAATCAAATTTAAGACATTTGTACTTATATATATATACATATATATATACAAAACCTATAAGTACATATATAGATGAATATTCAGTTTGGAAGACATGTTATAACTATCACTTCCCACGGGCTGCGCATGGCACTAATATGGACAACATTACCTTTACTTCAAGAAATTATCAATCTTTCATTTATTTATGTATTTATTTTGCCAGTTCAATGTCTTTGCCATATATGACAAACCTTTTAGTATAAAAAATAAATATATATATTCTTTGGAAATGATATTAGCATCTCAATTATATTATTGGATTGGAGCTCCACTATTCAATTCAAATTTTTTGAAAAAAATAGTGCATATTGACGCTCCAATATCAACTCTCATATTATCGGTACAGTCCGTGAATCAAAGAGAGATCCTAATAAAACTTATGAAAACCTTTTAATCTTTTCCTTTTCTTTCTGATTTATGATAGTCAGACAATTCACATTAGTTAGAAAATAATTAAAACTATAATATATTAAAGTAGTTTTAATATATAGATCCAGTTTGCTCGAGCTTCACGCGACCAGACCAATTATACTCTAAAGACTAAATGGGAATTATACAATTATTCTTATTAGTATAAAACCATTTCTGTCGGTTAGTTTTGATTGATTTACCTGTCGGTTTGCAAATGGAAACTAGAATTTTATGTAACCGAAGTTTTTATAATTGTGACTGCAATGTTTAATGATATGCTTGAAATAAAAAAAATGAAATATATGTTGCTAAAAATAAAAAAAATGAAATATATGTTGATGTAGCTCTAATGAATAATAAGAAAAGAAAAGGATACAAAGGGAGAGATGAGAGAGAGAGAGAGAGAGCAAGATTCTGTCATTGAACAAAAACTGAGGGCTTAATATGTATAAATTTAGGGATAATGGCAGACACCCCTCTCAGTTATGAGGCGGTGTGCATTTTGCCCCCTAACTTATAGAAATGTGAACTTTGCCCCTTCACTTATTATAAAATGTGCACTTCACCCCCTCGGGCAGGGGCAAAGTGCTACAAAACACATAAGTGAGGGGGCAAATGCTACAAAAACACATAAGTCAGGGGGCAAAGTGCTACAAAGACACATAAGTCAGGGGGCAAATTAAAAGTCCAACTTTTATGATAAGTGTGGTGCACGAATCTGCTCGAACTGCCCGAGGGGGTGAAGTGCACATTTTATGATAAGTGAGGGGGCAAAGTGCACATTTCAATAAGTTAGGGGGCAAAGTGCACATCACCCCATAACTGAGGGGGGGTGTCTGCTATTATCCCATAAATTTATGCTAGAGCAAGTTCAATGATTATAGAGTCTATGTTTCTTACACTACTACAGAAATGGCCTATTACAGCGATTTTTTTTTGCCTATTACAGCGCTGTAATTGGTTAAGGCCAATTACAACGGTTTTTTAACTGCTGTAAAAGGTACCTATTATAGCGGTTATACAAAAAACCGCTGTAAAAAAAAAATTCGGGCCTATTACAGCGGTTATGGGAATAACCTCTGTAATAGGTATTTTTTTTTAACTTTATTTTTTCGTTTATAATTTTACCATGTCGGAATGACACGAAATTCGCACGGTCATAGCGAAACGGCATTCTGAACAAAACGCATGTCATTGTCATGTGATCTTGTGATTTTAGCCATCTGAGATCGTTTAAGGTCTCAAATTTGCGTTTTATTACTAAAATAGGGTATTTTTGTAATAAAACGCAAATTTGAGGCCTTAAACGATCTCATGCTAAAATCACAAGACCGCAATGCATGCATGCGTCTTGTTCAGCACGCCGTTTTACTATGACTTTCCGAATTTCATGTCATTCCGACACCGCAAAATTTCAACCGAGAAATATTTTCGTAAATACACAAATATACATACTCCCACACACATACACAAATATACATACACCCATCAACATATACACAGATATACATACACCCATCCGCACATACACAAATATACATACACCCATACATACACAAATATACATACACTCATCAACATATACACAAATATACATACAACCACATATACACAAATATACATACACCCATCAACATATACTCAAATATACACACACCCATCCACACATACACAAATATACATATACACAAAATAAATACAGCCACACATACACAAATATACATATACACCCACATATACACAAAATAAATACACCCACACATACACAACTATACATACACCCACACATATACAAATATATATATATATAGAGAGAGAGAGAGAGAAAGAGAAGAAGCTTACGGTTGTGGTGGTGGTGGTGGCGGCGCCGGTATGTGGTGGTGGTGGTGGTGGCGGCGGCGGCGGTGGTGCCGAGCTTATGGGGGGGGGGGGATTGAGAGAGAGAGAGAGACCGAGAGTAGAGAGAGAGAGAGGCTGAAATGGGTTTTAAATTTTGAGAGTGAGAGAGAGAAGCGGGAAGATAAAAGAGTTTCAATTTTTTTTCGTTTTGGCCTATTACAGCGGTTCTTATAAGAACCACTGTAATAGGGTACACCTATTACAGCGGTTCACATAAGAACCGCTGTAATAGGTGCTGCATTTTACCTATTACAGCGGTTCTTTCACGAACCGCTGTAATAGCCCCCTCCGTTCAGCGGTTTTTCGAAAAACCGCTGTAATTGGGGCGATGTAATAGGCTCTTTTTGTAGTAGTGTTACAGAATAAAGTGTATTGTTTGTGGTGTCCGCATATACTTGTGTGAAAGAGATAGATACAGAATATACACATTTGTACTATTCACCTAGATTGGCATAGAATAACCCAATTTGATGTAGGCTTCATCATTGGAAATTTTTTTAATGAAAAAGTCGAGAAAAGTATCTATTAGGAATGACGAAAGTGGTTTTAAAATTGTATTTGGATATGAGTTATTTTTTAGAGAAAAACATTTAATGATTAAGTTGATTTGATATTTTTTTTGTGAATAATTTCTTTGAAAGGAATCCTTAGATTTTATTTTTCATAAACATATAGTATTAGTCAAATTTATCGATTTACTTATTCAAAAACCCAATTATGACATCCCCTCTCTCCCAATTCACACCTCGGAACGCCCAGTTCTTTATTTATATTATAGAGATAAATGCACTTTCACATCTTCTTAACGCGAAATAGCTGTGGAGAGGAAAGGTTCCATTTTTTTAGGGTACTCCCGAGAACAGTTTCAGTGGAGACGAGATGGGGCCTATAGCTCAGAGGATTAGTGCATGTGGCTACGAACCACGGTGTCCGGGGTTCGAATCCCTCCTAGCCCACAATGGGTGGGTTTAGAGATCGCTAGGCCCACCACCTACTTGATTCATTTCTCCGCTGCTCTATGGTTCTAGCTAGTTAGAGGAATAACACAAAATTATTTTGGATTTTGCGTTATTTTGAATAAAACTATATGATTATATTGACTCCAGATATTGAAACTAAATTAGCCGGATGAAGTCCGTTATTAATCGTTGGTTAAACCATCCCATTATGAACGTAACAAACAAAAAAACCAGTTTTCTTCTTTTTTGTGCAAGAATTCTTTAGAATATTAGCTAGTTTCTTCATCTCTTGCAAAATATAATAAAAAACTTTGAGATTATTTTTTTAGGAAATTTTTTTGATAGGAATGACATTCAAATGGTTTTTTAGAGAATTTAAGACAAAAAGCTAACTTTTAAGGTTGAATATGTCATCCAATTTGGGCACGAATTTCTCGGCACGAGAAAGATCCTCAAAATTGGGAATGGTTTTTAAGAAAATAAATTGTTATATATATTGATACTAGCGTGTAACCCGTGCTATGCACGGCCGAAGTTAATTTAAATATAACTTAAAAAAGGTGATATAATTTTGTCTAGATTTGAGCTGAATGATTTTTTTTTCTACTATTGCACAAAATCGACAATTCTCTTCAGATATATCTTTGTGCATCATAAATACAAAAATAGTGAAATGCAACATTATCGTTATCATTATGCATCATAAATGTTTATAAACTCATTAAAATAACAAAAGCAACATTATATTGTAAAGAAAAATTTAAATATCTAGTCTTTGAAAAACTAATATATTGTATTAGATCCCAAAAAATAACTTTGTGAAGTGCTAGACATTATAATCTTGCTTCTTTAAGTTAAGCCTGCAAAATGCAAAGAAAAATATTATGATTAAATATATAAATTAAACGATTTATGTAACTAACTAAGTAGAATTTTTACTAATTTGATCAATAAAAATTTCAATAATGAGGTGAGAGAATAAAAGATAATAACTATTACTTACATCTTATGTAAGTAGGCGACATAATTTATTTGAAAGATGCGAACACCAATATTGTTGAGTGCCAAAGAAGCCTGCAAACATCATTGTATAAATTTTAGAATTTAATCAAACAAAAATGATATTAAACATATATAGGAACCATGCGCGATAGCCTATTATATACATCAGTGAAGTGTGAGGCCAATTTGTAAATAAATGAGTGATCGACTTGGACAATAATAATATAAAAATAAAAATTAGAATATGTAAATCAAAACCTTTGATACTATAATATATATGCTGAAACATGATGATAATTTTTTGATAAATAGACCACAACACATCATGTAGACAATTCTCAAAAGGAATAGTGTTTCCTGAAAGAAATTATTTGTGGCTCGTGCTCTTCAATTGAGTATTTTTCTTACTATCACATTTGGGCTAAATTTGTTAGCATGTTTAGCACATTTAGTATTTTAGCTCCTATTAGACATGCAAAAATGTATGGAAGTATTCTATAAAAATTATATTACTTAGTAAATTTCTATATAAGTATTAAAAAGAGATAGTAAAACATATTAATGCTGAATTAGATCAACTTTATTAAAATAATAAGAAATTCTGTGAATTTTTATTAATTAAAAACGCACTTGAATATTTTTGCCATACAACAAAATTTCGACTTTTTAGAAAGCTAAATCATTTTTTCTGTTTCTTCTTTAGGTGATAGTCATAAATGAATTTGTTTTTTTAAATTAAGAAGAACACTTAATATCACTTATAAACTTTGATCAAAAAAAAGAAAAGAAAAGAATTTGGTCACAGAGTATATGAACGGGACCATCATTTTCCTTTTCTTCTTTCCAGAAAAAAAAATCTAATGAACAATAGAAGGAATAAAAAAAGATTATGCAAATTACCTGTCGCACTTCAATGATATGTGTTAAACTTCAACTCGATTTCCTGACGAAATAAATTCTCATTAGTTTCCGTAATACTTTGTAGATAAATCTGATAAAAAAATATAAGATATTAAAAGATTATGCAAATTACCTGTCCCACTTCAATGATACGGCTTAAAGTTCAACTTAATTTCATAACAGAATAAACTCTATCTCACTACAAATAATAACAAAAGAAGATCATTGGCTAAAAATACATAGATGATGTGAGGCAATGAATCGAAATAAAACGAAAGGGAGTTACTGGTGGCAATAAAGTCAAACAAATCTGATGTACATCAAATATCCAATCTTGCAAAAAGTTGATTGTAGAGGAAGTGAATAAAAAACAAATAAATTTGAAATTTGATGGCATTGCACATATGATATATTTTTTACACAATCGGAATCATTAAACTATCAAATGGACACAACATATTTTGTTAAACTATATGTTTTGCTTCTGAAATGTTAAATGTAACACCTGGATAAAAGCAAAACACATGCTTCTTTTAGTGCTAAATCTAACAATTATTTTTTTTTTTAGCTAATTATTTCTTGATAAATTTAATTTTTGTACTCTAAACGAAATCCTAAAAAATAATTCAATATTTACCTCCACATCAAATGATGAATTCTCGGCACAAACCAACCAACTTCTAGGCACAATATCCATACATGTTAACCCACTCCTCCATACTTCAAAAAATAATTGTAAAATTTATGAAAAACAACAAAATTGTTTATTTAAGAATCAAGCCAATAATTACACTTTGGAATGGTGCAGATTAGAATGAAAAGTCACTTCCTTGTAACTTTCTCCTTTTGGTTTTGGCTGCTTGCAACTTAAGAATTTGAAATGCCAAATTGAACTTTTCACTGAAAACAAATTGAGTAATTACCTCAAAAAATTCTCTGTAATAGGCATATCCAGAAACCATGATCAACACCTGATAAGAAGAATAAGATAAAAGCACAAAGAATTCCTTAAATTTGGAATTTAGAAAAACAGAAAGAGTATGTTGGAGAAAGAAACACGTACAGGGGGGAAAAACTGACGTAACTGAACGTGGTCTCAATGGATAAATGAATATATTTTTTTCAAATTTGATATGCATAACCACTGATTTGATGGTTAAATTTTTGAATTTGAAATTTGAAGTTATCTTTCCATCTTTTAACCAATACGAATTTTTCTTAATAATAAATTAATTCAAAATTACCAAAAATTAGAATTGAGTTTAGATGGCAAAATTGGTCAAAGACTGCCTTCCTATATTAATATTAATAGATAGTAGTGCATGGTTTTTTTAATAATCATTGTCCCTAATGTTATGCATTAAATAACAACAATTCTATCTTGCCTTCGTTAAAGCTGAGACAAAAAAAAAAAAAAAAAACCGACATTCAAATGAACGAGTATATATCGAATTGATAGGGAAAAAAAATTCGGCGGATGATTAAAGTTTTTGTAAGGTATATTGTGATACTAAATTTTAACAAAATTTTTATGAGTCACTTGTTCAAACTAATTTAATATTTTAATAAATTATTAATAATTGTTTTTTTATTATATGAATTAATACTTTAATTATTTTAATATAACTTTCAAGTTTCAAATTGAATAATATTTATTTGTAAAAAATAAAGTATTATTCAGCCAAATATAATAAGAGGAACATAAAGTACGTGTATTAACTGATTCAACTTGAAAGTAAGTGTATTATTCGTTAAGTTCAGAATTCATACGGAAAATAAAAATAATTTTTTAATTACACGTACATATGTAAATTAAATGAATACAAATTTTAGTTAACGAATGCCACAATAATAGTTTTAATATATTTAGTATTTAGTAGAATTGCGTGTAGTTGTCATTGTCAATAATTAGTGACATATATATATATATATATATATATATATAGTAACAACAAAAATATAATGCAACACATGTTGGCTCAATTGGTAAAGAACGAAAGATTTTCTGTCAAAAAGTTGTGGGTTCGCTGTGTTGGTGAGCGATATGTAAGTATTTATGTAAGAGATCTTTGGTCCCGAATGCAAATCCTTGTTCACTACAAAAAGAAAAAAAAAAGGTATTAGTGGCAAAATGTCAAATGACAATATCAAAGTTGTTAATAATTGTAAATTCTTAGTGACAAATTTTTTTGTTATGTCACAAAAATAACTTTTGCATGTTCAATAGTGATAATAATTGAATAGAATGTCACTCTTGATAAGTAGTGACAAGAAAATTGTTGTCATTGTTGAAAAACATTTCATTCATACACATTTCTCATAAAAAACATGTTACATTAACACCCCCCCCCCCCTCCCCAACAACAACAAAAAAAAAATCCCCTTATTAAAAAAAAGTATCATATCAACAATTATCGTTATATCTTTTTCCCAAAAAACAAATTACCCGAACATGTTTTAATATTATTTTTCTACACTCTAAAAGTAAACTATGTATGTGGTACTTGACAATTTTGATACATACGTATGTATATTTCAAAATTAAATTTGTAGTACATTTTGAGTGCATTTAAAATATATAATGTACATTTTTTGAAGTAAAATTCATGAATATTACCGGCTGTCCACAAAACAACATACTAATGTTTTGAAGAAATGTTTTGTGAAAACATTTTTGGAAAACAGCCCTATCTTTATATCATACACCCTAATTATATGCATACTTTTCAATCCATACGCCCAACTTTCAAAAAGTTTCGGCATATAATTTTCAGAATAAATTTTACTTTACACTTGAAAATTAATAAATCAAAGATGTTTTCTCAAAATAGAATATTAATAAGTTTGTCAACTAAATAATTGGACAAAATTGTAATTCACTTATCCGTACATATTTTCCTTTTTCACGCCTATCCCAATGCATTCTCCCAAATACATTTGATAAAAATATTACCAAGCATAATGTTGTTTTTTTTTTACTAAAGATATTTCTCGAAGCAAATCGTTTGCAAATGCTGATGCATAACTATTAGATTGAAACAATAAATTATCGCATGTGAAATCATTAGGAAAAATTGTAGTATTAGTTCCAAAATAGGATAGGTTCCAAATTGTAGTATTATAAGTTTGCAAAATTAGTCCAATAACTTATATATTTTTGTATTTTTAGTCTCACTTGTTAAAAATTGGACGAAAGCCGTTAGTCAGACCAGGTATCTTGAACATAGATTTTATATGATTTGCATAAATTTCATGAAAAACATCTTCATTATGTTATAAAACTTGCTAAAGAACTCACTTTTTGATGAACGTTAATTATTTAGGGTTGTAAAAGTTAGAGGGTAATTATGCAACTTATCCAATACATCTTAAACTCTTGAAGGCTTGTGATCCATTTGTGAAGTTCCATTCATTTCTTAATGGATAGGACAAAATTGTAAAAAAAAAAAGAATTCTATGGGACTATTTTTGCAGCTTTGAAAATAATAGGACTAAAATTGCAACAAATCTTATTTTATGGGATCAATATTACAATTGTTCCGAAATACTTAACATGCAACTTATTTATAATTTTGGACCCAGTGTGATTACAAACTCATGTGATATCCATTTAAGTACATTATATGAATATGTCTCCATGAACTTAAAAAATCATATAATAAACAAGTAACTATTTACTATTTCATTCTTTTTTTCCTATATTTTACGAATATTATTAAGAAATAGTATATTATATTGCCGTTAGTCGGTATCACCAAGTTAAGTTTTTGGACCATGTATTGCCTTTGGATTTTTTTTAAAAAACATGTATTGCCTTTGGAGTTACTGACACGAGGGGAGTCACAAAACTCGCGTGTCTATTTAATTACAATAGAAAGTTGACAATGCATTTTCCATTCATTTTAATACTTTCGGGTAACTTTTAGAATAATTATAGTCATTCACAGAACTATCAAAAAAAAAAAAAAAATAGTCATTCACAGAGACAGTATCAGATACAACCCACATTAATTTACTAGACACGAATGATTAAAATTGATAGTTCAAATTCTGGGAGTCCTTCAATTTTCAAAGTTGTTCTTATACACTTGAAAGAAAAAATAATTTGTATTTGTCTACTTTAATTGTTAATTATTGTTACGTCATTTTTTTTTCTTTTTTTTGCCCTTATGTGCACAATTTTTACCAAAACAATTCTCCCGGCTTAAATAATGATGCAGTACTACTGACTTTCAATTACTACAAGTAGGGTACACTATTAAAAAAAAATATTAGTAATAACATATCAAGTGACAATATTAGAACTGTCACTAATAATAGAAATTTAAAGACATTAATTCTTGTTGTTTCAAATTAATTTTAACAAACCTAATAATGGCAAGAAATGTGCTTAATTAAAGTGTCAGTATAGCAATTACTGAATTACTGATATACATATATGACAAAACAAATCACAAAGTTATATTGACAATTTTTGTTCTCAATGTATACAAGTCACTAAGTGTCAATAATAACAACTTTAACATAATCCCTGTGTAACAAATTGTTAAAATTTCTACATAATTTGATAACAATAACAAAATTCATATAATGTAAAATATAACAACTTTAACATTATTATTTGATATCTTGTCACTAATGTTTCATTTTCATTTTTTTTACCGTGAACAAATGTAATAGTTGAAGAACACTTCTAATATTATATCTCGAATTTGTGTTTCATCTTATAACCTATTTCACGTGTACATGGCATGCCACATATATTAAATTTATGTCCATCATATTTGACATCTATATAAGCAAGTATAGTCTAAGAGAAATTTCCTAAGAGGTATAGTGCAACTCTGTAAGTATGGGACAAGAAAGCAAAGCTCCATTGTTAGTGAATCATTCAATTGAGAAAAATTACGAAGATGAAGGTCTTGGGAGAAGGGTTTGGTTGGAGTCAAAGATGCTATGGCGGATCATTGGACCGGCAATACTGAGTCGTCTCGCAACATACTCTTATAATATCATCACCCAAGCTTTTGCAGGCCACATCGGAGACACCGAACTTGCAGCTATCTCTATCCTTATAAGTGTCATCACTGGTTTCGATTTTGGCCTCTTGGTACCCTTTATCATTCATTAAGCATACTCTCTCCCTCTCTCTCTCAATATATATATATATATATATATATATATACACTTTTTTTGCGCTGAAATAAGTGCTTGTGCCCTAATCTTTGCACAACGCTTGAGTCCTATACAAGGATAGGTTGAATTCAAACTATAAATTTCTGGATCGGGTTTTAACAATAAAATAATACAAGACGATATCTAATATTTTCTTAATCGATCGATGTGTAAATATAGTTATACTTCGGATTTTATCGTTGATATGATAATATTATCGGCAAAATATTATCAACAATAATGTTTGATTGTCAAATAACTCGATTGTTTTTCCAATAATGAAGTTTCTTTCTTTTTTTTTTTTTTTAAGACATACTTTTTGGTATTATTTATGAAACTCATTTTTTTTATCATAAGTTCATGTTATTTATATTTTTTGTTAGAATGTTTTAAACATTCTGTACCACATCTACATATAATATAACTCAACCCTTGAAGTTGTCCATATAATTGCATATGTTGATAGTCTAATTAAACTTAATTTAGTCACATAAGTGATTATTATATTTTTTTTCTATAAAATACAATTATCAATCTTTACATAAAATGGTCAAGTTCAAAAATTCAATACAGATTGCTACCAACATAATTTGAATATAAGTAAAAATTGATTTTTCTTTATTTATTTCTCTTATTAATAATAGTTGTCAATCATTTATTTTGTTATTTGTTTTGCTAAGTGATTTAATACTTATATATAAGGTTTTCCGATATAACAATCAAAGTTGAATATTCTTTTCAAATTTGTAGATTACAGATAAATATGTTATAATGTAAAGAGATATATATATATATGTGTATATATTTATTTATTTATTTATTATTAATCTCTACACGGTTAGTGTCCAGTAGCAAGACACAGGGTTATAACTAGCTAGTTTGTAGATTATTTCCAAATAATATTATTAATCACCCAACACAAACGTGGTAAAACACCTAATATCATGATAAAGAAAACTTTGAACCAAGTGACTCTAAATAATTTAATAATCATACAAGAAATATACTTATTTAGGGACTAACTTTAGTCTACGGTTTTCATAAGTTGGGCATGGCGAGTGCACTGGAGACACTATGCGGCCAAGCCTACGGTGCAAAACAATACCACATGCTGGGCGTTTACATGCAGCGTTCATGGATCGTGCTCCTCGGAATCTGCGTTCTTCTTCTGCCTTTATACGTATTCGCCGGTCCCCTCCTCATTTTTCTCGGGCAGCCCAAGGACGTGGCGGACCTCGCCGGATACCTAGCTTTATGGATAATTCCGTTGCACTTCAGCTTCGCTTTCATTTTCCCACTGCAGAGGTTTTTGCAGTGCCAGTTGAAGAACGCTATCTACGCTTGGTCGGCGTTGGCGGGGCTGGTGGTGCACCTGGTGGTCACGTGGTTGTTCGTGAGGGTTCTGAATTTCGGAGCGGTGGGCGCCGCCGCGACGCTCAATATTTCGTGGTGGGTTTTCATTCTTGGGATGTTGATCTACACCGTGGGCGGCGGCTGCCCGGAGACTTGGACTGGTTTTTCTATGGAGGCATTTTCTGGACTTTGGGACTTCTTGAAATTATCTGCTTCTTCCGGAGTCATGATCCTGTATTTTTTTTTAATTCTTTATAGTTTTTTTTTTCGTATATGTATATTGAATTAAATGTTTTTGGAGGTTTTGCTTTAATTAAATATAATATGATGTGGGGTTTTTTGTACGAACAGTTTGGAGAATTGGTATTACAGAATATTGGTACTGATGACTGGAAATATGAAGGATGCAGCGATTGCGGTTGACGCATTATCAGTTTGGTAAGCGAACAAGTAGCTAGAATTGTTAGATATGGTAATTATTGTTATTATTATCATTATTTGGTCAGCGAATGTTATTATCTATGATACATGGATACTTTTAAAATTGGACCCGTGCAGTATCGTACTCGTATTGAATACGATACTTTGCGGATACCATCCGAATACGTATCGAATGCCCTTTTTACGTATCCAAAAATTAAATAAAACAAAAATTCTGGATACTGTATCTGATACTTTCGGATTCCGTATCTCATACAAAAATTGAAGTATCTAATTCGCCTTGAATATCCGATATATTTTTGAATATTATGTAATACTTTATAGGTTAAAAAAAAATGACTTTGACCGTACGTTAAAAGTTTAAACAAACAATAAGGAAATTTAAAGGAGCAAAATACCGGTTCAATTTCACTTCTTAATATATTTTTTCTTCTCTTACTTCACGTGAAATCTATCATTTACACTTTATTACCAAAGATTTTGGATAAGAAGGTAAATGTTGGTATCAATGAAATGACATAATTACACCGCTGCAAATAATGAAATATTATGGTTACCTTCAAAATATTTTGAACTTATAAACAATGAACCTGTGTCAGTATTACACTTTTATTTATGATAATGGACATACCGACTCAAATTTATTTTTAAATATTATATATACATATATTTGTATCCCCAATGTATCGTATCCTATAATTTTGAAGTTTGCCGTATTTCGTATCTGTGTTGTATCGTACCCATATCCTCGTGTATGTATCCGTGAATCATAGGTTATTATGTTTTCTTGATTAGACTAACTTGTTAAACCGACAACTAAATTTTTCATTTTGATTGGCAGCATGGCTATAAATGGGTGGGAGATGAGTATTCCCCTCTCCTTCTTTGCTGGAACCGGGTAACATTTTCATTCTATATATGCTATGCATGTGGAAAACGAGAAAAACTTCAAAAATAATCTTAAGTAAAAATCATTTAACACATTTTCATATTTAATTTTTTGAATAAAAATCAAATGAATAAGATATGAAAAAGAGAAATAATAAGTGACTCGAATGACGGGAAAGCAATAGAGAAGCTGTTTATGAAGAGATGAGAGAGAATGTAAGAGAAACAAAGAAAAATTAGAAGACAGAGTGAGTCTGTGAGAGAACAAATAGAAAATAGATGATGTAATTCACAAAGTGACTTGTTAATCACATATCAAGTGTAATTCATTCACTTTTTAAAGTACACTTGAGTTAAATCGAGTAGGAAGTCGACTAGAATTTACAAAATAGAAAAGTTTAAACAAAAAAAAAAAAAAAGGAAAAAAACGCAACTTGAGGCACTTGTCAAATCTTTAGAATGACAATGAAAAAATTTGACAATATCAAATGTTGTTTTTACATACCTCTCTTGCCTTCTATAGATGCATGACGAACTTTACCACCAACATGTAAATGGTGACTTTTTAATCATATATTACCTTTTTGACATCAAATGTTTTTTCACTTTTTCTGATCTTAACAAGAAATGATTTGAATTGATCCTCTCGAATTGATCCTCTCGAATTGATATAATACGTTCATACTTTTCAAATTAGGGGAGATGTAATGAAGAATCAAATTTGTTAAGGAACCTTAAAATCTTATTATCTTGATTTAATGTCATTTACATCATGATCCAATATCATCGTAAACATCAAATTTTCTATCCATTTATTCGATTCTAGCAAAATAGGGGCTTGTTACAATATAATGTGATGTAAAAATTATATTTTATTTTATTATTTTTGATTTAATATCAACAAAACATTCATGCAATGCAGGGTAAGAGTGGCTAATGAGCTTGGAGCCGGAAATGGGAAAGGCGCCAAATTTGCCACCATAGTATCGGTGGTGACGTCCGCCATAATTGGGGTGATAATAATGATTATAGTTCTAATTTTTCATGAACAAATTGCACTGCTTTTCTCTTCCAGCAAGCCTGTACTTGATGCTGTGAATAGCATGACCCTCCTCTTAGGATTAACAATCCTTCTTAACAGTATTCAGCCCGTTTTATCTGGTAAGTAATTTATTTTTCTTAATAGTTTTTCTTTTCGCTCTTAGGATTTCTATGTTGATTTCCGGATTTCCAATTGGAATTTTTATTTGTTTTTGTGCTAATATACTCCTTCGCCCGCATAATACTGTAAGAAAGCAAATATATATTTTAGAATGTCCTAAAACAATATTGACGTTGTCACCAAAAATATGTACTATACGTGATTAATCTTTTATTTGTCCCAAAATGATTTGCGGTGACAATAAATTGTTTAGGTAGTTGCTATTAAGTGCTAACACTTAGTGACAATAAAAAGATAATAACAACTAATATTTGTGTCAGACAATATTATTCACAATTTTATTTAATTAGTTGTCAACTATGAAAACTTTTGTGTCAAGTGACATGACTTTTGGTCTAGGTAAAGAAATTTGCAGTGACAATATATTTTTTTAAAGTTGTCATGACAATTAGTGACAACTATAGTGACAATTTGGTAACACCAAAAATATAGAAGCAACTTTATTTGCTGTTATTGATTTGTCGCGATACATGTATCACTAATTTCATTAGCTACAACTTTTCACAATATGTCAATTTAACTAATTGCCATGAGGGACTACTTTAGATAACATATGTCATTAAATGTTAATTATAACAACTCATATACACAATTTTTATCACTAATGTAATTGTTAAAATTATTGTTGTGACAAGACAATTTCTTATCACTCTAATATGACTTATCCTGAATTTTAAAAGCGCGTCCATAAAAGTTTAATTTGTAATACATATTTTCTGCAAAAGAAGTGGTAAGTTAACAATTTCACATCTTTAACTTAATTTAAAGGAGAGAATACTTTTAGGGGAAAACAGCATTTTTAGAGAATTAATATTATTTGAAGGCGTGGTAAAAAGAAAAATTGGCAACAAATAAGGTGGAGAAAAATTGAACGACAAAATTAAGACAGATTTATTTTTTAATTGTTCTCTTCTTATTCTTTTCTCTTACACTTTTAACGATAACTATTATTTACAATTGTTGTTTGTTAACTTTTCCTTTTTAATGCATTTTACAGGAGTTGCCGTGGGGTCAGGATGGCAAGCACGCGTGGCGTACATTAACATTGGGTGCTATTATGTAGTCGGACTCCCACTTGGGTTATTGATGCAATGGGGTTTCGACATGGGGGTTATGGTAAAATTATCCTTTATCACAGATACATCAAATATATTTATACCTCCAATCTACTAGATCTAATATGCATGAACTTTCACAAAAAAAAAATTGTTTGATATAGATATGCAGATAAATATCTCAATTACTCTCTACGTTTTTTGTTTGTATCAAAAAAAACAAAATTACAAAAGCACTCACAGACATATTTCCTGAGTTTCACAAGCATTCAACATTATTTAATTCTTATAAAAAGTAATGTCACTGTCTTTGCGTATCGTGGGTGCACACTAGTCCGAGTATCCTAGAAAGCCTAGGTTTTGTTTTCAATGTTTTTTTTTTTTTTAGCAAAAATGACTTTTTTGGTAAAAAAATTTATCAGTTATTGTCTTCCTATTTGTATCTACTTTAGGGTGACTATTAATTACATCAACTATATGTATATATATATAACCATAATATTATAATCATTTAAAATTTATATTATATTATATTTTTCAATCATTAACTAATTATAAACACAACTTTTCAAACAAAAACTTGCATGATTTGACTGCTACAATAACTTTTGACTCTTCTGAAAATAAAATCAAACACAAAACTAAACACATTTTCATCAAAATACACAACTCCCAATAAACTATTTCACCAAAATTTTCACAAAAAAAAACCCCAAAATAAAAGTAAACACAGCTCTAAATTTTGAGTTATGATTTGTAGATTGCATGATTCAACCTAAACTTCATGTAACTTAAATGTGTATTATCTAATTGAGACTGTGAATCGTGTTATATGTACATGATGATGTGACAAATTAAAAGATTAGGTCAACTTACATCTTTAAATGTATTGTAATCTCACTTCATATACTAGTATAGTTCTAAACAATAGTGATCACTGTCAACCTTCTCATCTCTTATATATTTGGTTTCTGACTTGAATCAATTTTTGGATTTAATTAGGGAGTATGGGCCGGAATGATATTTGGTGGAACAGCATTTCAAACAGTGATTTTGATCATTATTACCATGAGATGTGACTGGGAAAAAGAGGTAACCATTTTTCCAACCAAAGAAATTCTTTCCCTCTATTTTGATTTCAATAGTCCTTTCTTTTTTATACGTTTTTCTATTACCACTGACAACTTTCTTTATTTGTTTGGTTTTTATGTTTGAAATTGTAGGCGGGGAGAGCAACCAGACATGTGAAAAAGTGGTCGCAAGTTTAATAAAACACAGAACACATTCTCCAAATTATTAAGTGCATGTGTGGGACTTAAAAAAACCTCAAAAGGATTCTATATATATAGGGTCCACATAATTTGACGATTCAGGAGAAATACTCCATGAATTATCCCCCAATTTAAAGTACTTTCTATACTTTTCTTGTTAACGAGGGCTCATAGTGTACTATGTCTCTTATTTGTATTACAATGATAGAATATGTCTACATCATAAGTAATGATTGAGTTTAGATTTCAATTTTTATTTGCTTACTAATTAAAATAAAAAAATTAGCTGATCACTAAAAAGAAATTGAAGTTTATTAAAGTTTTGAAATGTTTCAAAGAAATTGTGATGTCCCTATATGGAAAACATCAATCATCAAACATGTGCGGCTTGTTGAACTCTCCAACTTTAAGTTTAGGATCCTCTCCATTGAACCAATCAAGCACAATCCTCACAAACTCAAGCCAATTATAAATTTCTCTACTCTCCATATACTCTTGGTACCATCGTTTAAGCCCTTACTTCCAAAACACTACTTCTAACAAAACCCAATATTCATCTGGGAGAGTGGACACAATCTGAAAATAATGGTTGCATCTTGTTCCAGAATTTGGGACTTTTTTTCATGAAACATGGGAAATTGCAATGTAGGAGAAGGAATAAGTTTTTGTTAACTACTGCTCTCGACATCGCTATTCGCGTGTCTTAGTGACACAAATTTCTTCACAAACATCTTCTAAAACACCTTTGCTTTAGTGTATGTTTTCTTCAAAAACATCTCATTAAGCAAATTAGGTTTAAAATCTATTACAACCTTCTTTGCTTGATTCTTCCCTATAATGAAGACTTAAGCAAACATTCCCCATTTGAGTAGCTGTTACAACAACATCTTCTATCGTTTGTGTTAACTCGGGTTGTGATTCCATCATTCATTCCAGCTCCAAATAAATTTGTTTCAGAGACTCAAATATACCAGTTAGTTTTCTCAATCCTAGCCATGGTTGTTAGCAATTCCCTGGATTGGAACTGCTGTGATACCAAGGGCGTGTTTGGTTCACTAGACTTGATTAGGATTGATTGTATCCTCAAGGATATGTTTGCTAAATTCAAGTGTTTGGTTGACAAAACAATGATCTTGATATCTCGTGTGATTTGAAATTTTGTTATTTGGTATGGGGGTGATTCCAACTCTTGATTAGAAGCAAGATAACCATATTGCCCTTATTTTTTCAAGTTATGACAAAAACATGCCCTAAATCATGCCTTTGTCTTTTGTGGGCAACTTTCTTTCGAAATGAATGAAATCATATCAAATGATATTTGTTACAAAAAAAATTATATCAAATTAAATATGATATTTGTTCAAAAAAAAAATCATATCAAATTATACTATTTCCATGCATGTGAATCACCTATTCAAAATTGTTTCAAGAATTTGACCGTCCATGCAATTTAAATAAAAATCCAAAAGGATTTGACGTCCATGCATGTGAATCACTATACAAAATAGTTTCAAAGAATTTGACGCCCATCTCAATTTGACAAATCCAAAAAAAAATCATTTGGATATCTCATTAAAATAAGTTAGTTAAATAAATATATTCTACTTTACTTATTAATGATTTAATACCAAAATTTAAAGATTCATTTATTTAAATCTTTAATATGGACCGATTTTTTCCTTTTTGTTTCATCTTATTTGCTCTATAAATTTATGTTTGTTTCATGTATCTTAAATTTATCTTGAATAGGTGCCATTCTAAGCCACGAAAATTTCCCTAAACATTGTCTAAGAGGTGATCAATGGTTGTCCCCTTATTTCACCATCAATCCTAATATTTCTATTCTATGGATTGGATGGAGGACATCGACAAGAAATTTATTTCAATAGTAGAAGGCCAAGACAAACTTAGGAATTTGGTCATACCTCATTCTACTGAGAATGTGATACACATGGAAAGAGAAGAAATTAATACTTGATTCGGTACAAATTTTTCTGTGTACTTTTGTCTTGAAATGTTTCGTAGATTGATCCAAAGTTATATGGTTTTCGAAGAAATAACTAGCTACTCCGGCGTTGCGTGGGATTGGGACACGAAGATGGTACATTATTAGGTGAAATGGTTGAAGGTAATTTATGACATAATATTTTCTTTCTCCTAAACATAACCTAATGATGCCGTATTTGAATTTGACAGGATATGAATTTAATGAACGCTTATATTTATCAAGGGGAACCATCATCGGATGCTCTTAAAGCTATATTTGGAACAAGAATGGAGCCTTGGGTAGTTAATGATGAGGTGATAGACATATCAAGTGATGAGGATGACCCAACGGGTGGGCATAACGGACTTTGAAAGAACAATGCTAACATGGTTGTTGATCAAGACGATGAAGACGAGGTCATTTCATCCATATCATTGAAATTGACCCACCCAATGTCCAGTTCCAACCCGGTGACGATGGGTCAACTGATATGCTTCCACAAAGTACTTCGCGAGGCCGAAACGAGCTGTTAATTATTTATCGATCTCAAAAGTTCCTCCAGCGTAGTGCTTGTTTGGTTGTCCTAATGCGTCGAATGTGAAAAAAGAGGAAAACTCTCGTCCGAAATCACCTTCTGATTTGGCCAGTTCCGCGACATCTTGCAGCCCGACCAAAACTTCGAAGTATACCTTTGACTGAAATGTGTTGTTGGTTTACTTATTCAAATATGATTATGATTATATTTTTTTTTCCTTAATACCCGATGTTTTTGTTGGTCTAGGAGGTTTAATTGTTTTTCCTATGTTTTATTTTGGTTTTTAATAAACTTGTTTGCATCGATTTATATTTCAAAATAAATGTTATGTCCTTTTTTTTTTGTAAGCATTAGTTTTTTTATAATAATAATAATAATAAGCTTGAGTGTCGTCTAGTGAGCTTATTGACTACTTTAAGTGAGATCTTAGATAAGCACACGAAAAAGCTCGAAATCAAAAGGCTCGACTTTAGCTCAGTCCAAGATTCAATCATGAGGATGTGTTTAGGCCCATGAGACGGCTCGACTGAACTTGTACTACTAGCTAACATATTTAGAAAAAGAAAAGAGAAATTGATTTACCTTTAATATAAGCAGCATAGCTAAAATCATTCAATTGCCATAACTTTAGTTTGATCTTAATTAGCAGCAAAGCTATAACTTTAGTTTGATATAATTAGGAGCTGGTGAAGTGTTGAAGGACGAAAATCTGGAATATGAGTTTAATGACAATCGCTGAATTCTTGAGAAATGAAGAAGCCAACTTTCTAGAAAAGAGAATTTGATTTTAATTAGCTTGAATTGAATAAGACACGAATAAAGTAGATTCTTTAGGGTGGACATCTAGTCGAATCGATTTCTGACTATGGTCACGTGTAATCGTAGGATTAGAACAAAAAGTCAAATAAATTTTTTATCCAAATGCACCTACTATAAGGAGGCACAAAATATGACCTTGTGACCACCTGTTTGGAAAAAAATGACATAATCGTAAAATATCCCTAATCTATCATAGACAATTGATACAATTGGTAAAGTTAATATGTCATGCCAAAAAAGATAATCGAGCTCAAGTACCTTTTAACATTGTTTAAACATCCCACAAAGTAAAACAAAAAATGTCTCCAAAACATTGTTTAAACATCCCAAAAAATAAAAACAATGTCTCCAAAACAATGTTTAAACATCGCAACAAGTTCGAGTTCAAGAATCACAATTTTTCTGTTAACATCTCCAACTTTTCAGTTGTAGTCACAAGTAAATCAGTAGCCTTCATTTTCTCCAACTTGGTAAACCCTTCCATCTTCCTGACAATAGCATATATCTTTTCACTTTTCTCAGACAAATCAAATTCATGAGCAAGCCTTTTCACAATCTCTCCCATCCTTGAGTTTGTTTTGTTGATATTACTCCCTATCATCTCCACTAAATTTTCTTGTCCATCAGTAGACATCCTTTGTCTTTTGAAGTTGCACTACGTTGACCTTGGCCAACAAATCTAGTGTGGGTATCATTCTCATCCACGAAACCATAAAACAAGATATTCATATCTTCAGCTAATTTGTCCTTTTGTTGCTTGTCTTGGTTCTCAAATAGATCATTCACAACTTCCATCACTTGTTTAGTCGCTTCTCCAGTTGCTCTATCTTTGCTAAATATATCAATTCATTTTGGATAATGGGGCCAGGTTTTGTATCTCGTGGGCTTAGCATTTGGATCATTTTGTAATTAAACATATAACAATAATTTAGTAAATACATAATATATACTACAATATATAATGCAAAGTACTAATAGGTAGATCTAATGACATACCTTAACAACAAATTACCAGGCATTTTCAGTAGCCTCAATCATTTTCGTGGTCTCATTATATGCACAATCTGATTCTTTCATCATTGCAAACAAAGAGGAATAACTTTGTTTCCAGACATGTACCTCTGAGTTGATATGAGGTTTGCTCAAATGTCTATTCCAGAGACCGCTTTGACCATTAACCCTTCAAGCTGATTTAGATATCCAACCCGAAATTCATTATTAGATTGCCGCCCAGTAGCCACAATTTGCCTGAGACATGCTACAAGTACTTCATCTTCCTTTTGCATCCAATTATGTCTTCCCTTGTCAACTTTCTTGTTGGACACATGCGTAAATTTACTACTACGAGGATTCATTTTTCAAAAACCTGCAATTTAAAACATTTAAGTCATCATAAACCTCAACAAAATAACAAAAATTCATACACTTTAATAAAAAATTATACACCTATATCCAATATTGTTAAAATCATGTTCATCCCAAATTGCAAAATCCTGTTCAACAGTAACTAAACAAGAAACTTAAATAAGTACAATCTTATCAATATTCTCAAGTCACAAGCTTCAAAACCTAAATATTAATGTAATGAACATTCTAACTAGCAATAACGGGAATCCCTCCATTCGTTAAACATGGAAGGAGCTAAGTTTTCCCGCCAAGCATTCCATTCGTTTGATGTCTCTACTGATTCAATAAATTCAGTATCATCATATTCATTAGCATTCTCCTGATGCAAATTTGGGACAAGGTGCTCAAGTGGATCTTCAGGCATTTCGGTGCAAATGAAGTTGTGTAAAAGATAACATGCTATTATAATGTTGTTTTCAGTCTTTATATAATAAAAAAGCAGAACTACGTAGTTGATATGATATAGGCCTACTACGTAAAATGGATTCTAGTAGTTTTTATTTTATCAGTTAGTATTCTTTTATTTTTCAGTTGTAAGTAATTAGTGTGTAATTTAATTGTGTTAGTGGTTAGTTATTTTAGATACTTGTGGGATAGAGGCTTTAATTTAGGATCTTAGATTTGTATTTAAACAATGAACGATGGAAGAGAATGGCAAGAAAAAAAATTTAGTTTCGTCTTTTATTTGGAGCTTGGTTTCTGCTCGAAAGAAGCTCTCTTTCTTAATCTCCCAATTTTTGGAGTTAATTCCTTACTCGAAAAAGAATAATCTTGATACGAACATTCTTCATTCGTACCAATTGGTGCTTTCATCGAGAGAACGATGGCTCCACACCATGACCCCGAAACCACCATCCCTAAACGGAAAAATTTGCCAACTAGCCAACCAATTGCAGGCTTTGCGAACTCTTTTAGACGTTGTCGACGCCTCCGTAAAGTAACAAGCCATAGCTAACCTAAAAGGTGATTCGGAAGCCACTAAACGCCATAAATCGCTGATGCAACTACTGTCCAACATATTACCCCAAACAGCCACCCCACCACCTCCCACAACCTTCCCAACGGCCGAAGTGACTCAAAAACTTGATGAAAATCATGCACGTTTTGGCCAAAGGTACAAAACTTTGATGGCTATTACTGCAAAATCTCATTTACAACAAAAATCTCAACAAACACTTACACCCGAAAGGCCCAAACCAACCCTCACATTTATCAACCAGAAACTTTATCAAAGAACCCACAATTTTATACAGCCAATTCACAATCCTTGCAAACCAAAATTTTGACCATATTCCACTTCTCACCTTCACAGCCACGGAAAAACACTTCCTCAATAAATCAACCAAGCCTTTGTCACCCAAGCCCATCAAATTTTTTTGAGGGATCTCCATCCATGATGTTCCACTGTCAGATTTTGGTACACCGTTAAGAGTCGCAAAAGCTGTTGCATCAATTTAATGGTTCTTTCACAAATCTCCGACGCATCGGCAAGGTCGCCTATGAATTAGAAGTTACGGCGACTACTCGTATTCACCCCATATTCCAGGTATCCTTGTTCCAACCATGCCTCGGTGAACCACCGCCAGGGGTTCTACTGTCAATTGCCACATATTATTTTTTAAAAAAAAGGTCGTGGAACTTACTATTTGGATGAAGGGCAAATATTGAGAAGGGGAAAACTAGTTTAGCAACGTTTGATGAAATGGGAGGATTTTCAGAGATTGGACCAACATTGGACCTTGAGGACGAGGCCTATTTTAATGGGTGAGGTATTTATATGATGTGGGCCTGCTGCGTAAAATGGATTCTAGTAGTTTTATTTTATCAGATAGTATTCTTTTATTTTTCAGTTGTAATTAATTAGTAGGTAGTTTAATTGTGTTAGTGGTTAGTTATTTCAGATAGTTGTGGGATAGTGGCTTTAATTTAGGATCTTAGATTTGTATTTAAACAATGAACGATGAAAGAGAATGGCAAGAAGAAGAAAAAACTAGTTTCGTCTTTTATTTGAAGCTTGGTTTCTGCTCGAAAGAAACCCTCTTTCTTAATCTCCCAATTTTTGTAGTTAATTCCTTGCTCGAAAAGGAATAATCTTAATACGAACATTCTTCGTTCGTATTGCATTGACAGAATCATCGAATTGTTGAATATGCTTAAGTATCAGATTATTAAAAAACGTGAGGAAGAGAGAGCTCTAGCTGATCAACATCATGAATCCTCTATGGCTGCTGTGGCAAATTTATAGCCACAAATTCCATCCCACCATCTCATGCTCCGCTGCCAGCCTCCAATTTCATTCAACATACTTCACCAAATTCACACCCACACCTCTTCCAGCAAGGTAAATCTTCCAATTTACCCAATTCATCTCAATTTACACCTCCGTTTAACCCCAAATCACCAAAAATCCTCCTCACCCTCATTGATGATCAAGTGAAAGAAATTGATAAAAATGTTGGTTTTTGGCCTAAATGGCGAATTAACCAATGTTTCTTTCAATGGATCGGGTTATCTGCTGAAGAGGGAACATGTGAAGCTTTGGGAACAGTTTCGGAGTGCATCCACATCCACCATTCTGCCTCGTCAAACTCCCGGAACAAATATATTTTTTGTGCTAAATTGGGCTTTGAGGACAAGGCCCATCTTGAGGGGGGGAGTATTGTTATGGGCCCAAACCAAGAACTCAACTTAAAAGTGCAAATTAGTGGGCCCGAGCAGAATGAAAGCCTACAATCTAAGCCCATACATTGTGACCAAGAGTCCTGCTGAGTTATTTCAATTATTTAGTAGTTTAGTTGCTTTTATTTAAGTAAATATTGTTTTAGGTATATTAATTATGAGTAGTTAATTACTTAGTGAAGTTAGTGGAAGTTTCAACATCCTTATTCACGTAGCCAGTATAGTAAAAAAAGTGAGAACTAGAGACCTTTAAATAGTAGAAGTTTGTATTGTGAACGGCAGAGAAGAAAATTCATAATTTAGTTAATATATTTCTCGTCTTTTATTCTGGAGCCCGGTTTCTGCTCGAAAAAAACTCTCTTTCTTAATCTCCCACTTCTGGAGTTAATTTTTGACTCGAAAAGGAATTTCTTGATACATGTTTGTATCAGTAGTATTGCCCAGCGTCATTTTAGCATGCCCCAAGCTCTCTCAATGCAATTGTGTCCCTTCCAGTATACCATATTAAAGAACTCTTTGTGATTTTACGGTCTCCTGCGGCCTTCACCCCACTCTTCCAGATGATATCGAATAGCTTTGAACAGTGTTAGAAACCCTTCACCGTTTGCGTATCAGTTGTCTGCCAAATAGTAATTGCATGTGATTTAATAGTATATAACAACATAAGAATCAAACTCAATAAATAGTACTAGATATACTTATATAAGTTGAAGAATGTTATTAACATATGGAACTTTGAATCCATGAGGCCGGGTTAAGGCATTGCGCAAGACTCTCGAATCAGCAGCCAATCCTTCTTACCTAAGCAACACATAGACAAATTTCACATTGCAATCCACAACAGGCACTTTTTCAGGAATAACAAGTAGTAAAGGGTGAAGCCTCAGGATAGCTTTCAGAACGGCATGAAAGTGTTTGCTAATTGTTTGTCCTGATCTAATGAAGTGATGCTTGACAATTTTTGTATGGTGCGCTAAAACCCATAAAAACATGCAAACTTTCTCTTCAATTCTTACGTGCCTTGAATCTAAAAGTCCTCCTATATGTTGCACCAAGTAGCATAGCCTAGCAAATGCATTTCGATTCATCCGTAAATTGTTTACACATGCTTCGTCACTATATTGTATTATTCGGCTCAAATAAGAAACTTGGTTTGGAATCCTATCTGCCATCACGTACCTAACCAACTTTTCTCTTCTCCTACGATTTCCTAACCTTCTATCGCGTAGTATTAGGGATATTAATATGCTAACAACAAACATACTTTCCACCATTATTTCTTGAATTATCAAGAAAATTTCAAGTTTTTTGCGGGATATTTGAGCCATAGCAAGTCTGACAACAACAATTTAAAGGAAAGTAAATCTCATATTAAGTTAATAATTACAAAAGTTAAATCTCAATATTGTAATTACTCAAACCGAGCATTTTATTCCACTACGCAAACTCATATATCACAATTACAAATACACAATAATTAGAGTGATGTCAGTATGTTTGATTCGAACAAGCTTTAATCACACTCCCAAATGTAAAGACATTCTTGTATAAAACCTGATTGTTGCATTAGGATATACAATTTTATGGGTTCGATGTGTGGACCTTTTTGTGAGCATGTAGCAATTAATGCAGCCATGTCACCACATTTCTCTTACACATACTATCAAACACATTCTTAGCATCCTCTGTTGACCCACATTTTCCATAAATATTGATTATATTATTCTCAAGATTCATATTTGGTAGTAAGTTCAACTTTGATATTTTGTTATGAATAGGACACATGCATAAGCAATAAAATGAAGAAGGTCCCAAATAATATCCTATATAAATAAAAAATCCTATGTAAACCTTGTATGATTTTACATCAAAAAAAATTTCAATTTTTTTTACAAAAATCCTAACTTAGAAATCTGAGACGGTAAAGAGATGGATCTATTAAAACTTACTCCAATTTTCACGGAATTAGCCAATGAAGATGGCCGACGATGAACACCTCTTTCTCTCAAGTCGCGCAGCTGTCTTCTCTTCTGAGTTTGGATTTCTGTCTGTGAGATTAGGATATAAAAAGTATTTTTATTTATTATTCTCTGGGCAATGTTGGTAATGTACATTTTAATCCAATGTGAGTGAAATTTGTGGTTTATGGATCACACCTCCCAGGTGTGATCCATAACACATAAGCCCGACTGATTACATATCGGGCCCGTGCTATTTCAAGGGCTACAACTATTCGAACCAAACTTGTGAATCGGGGTGAAAATGGATCCTATCATATGTATTCGCCCGAAGTAAACACTCCCCAATGTACGTCACAATTCGTTCAATAGGCTCTGTTTGTTCGCCAGAGATCCTATCATATGTATTCTCGCCCGAAGCAAACACTCCCCAAATGTACGTCACAATTCGTTGTATAGGCTCCGTTTGTTTGCCAGGGACAGTAATCTAAATTGAGAATCTGATTGTCTATCATCAGATTAATGCATTTGGTAAGATTTCTTTAATTATAGGAAAGAAATCTGAATCCTCAAAATAGGGAATCCTACACTAATTTTTTTAGGGTTTCTTATTTCCTTTTTCAATGAATCTGAAATTAAAAATTGCAAGACACTATTAGTAGTCATATTGTATCAATAAAAATATTATTTATTTATAAAATTACTATATTTCATCCTATAAGGAAATATATTATATAAATCAAAGTGCATATACATTTGCATACAACTTATATATATATATATATATCACTTATATAAATATATTTGTTTATATGAAAAGATATATATCACTTATATAAATATACTTGTTTACATGATAAGATATGTGTATATATATATTTGTGAAGTACAAATAGTATATTACTGTAAATATATATATACATTACTACAGAAATGATCTATTATAGCGGGTTTTTTTACCTATTACGGCGGTTTTAACCGCTGTAATTGGTTAAGGCCAATTATAGCGGTTATAAAAATAACCGATGTAAAAAAAAATTAATTTTTTTTCCCGGGCCTATTACAGTGGTTATGGAAATAACCGCTGTAATAGGCTATACAATTACAACGGTTATTTATATAACTGCTGTAATAGGTAGTTTATTTTTTTTTTAATTTCATTTTCTCGTTTATAATTTTACCGTGTCGGAATGACACGAAATTCACACGATCATAGCGAAATGGCATTCTAAACACACCGCATTTGCTTTGCGGTCTTGTGATTTTAGCCATTTGAGATCGTTTAAGGCCTCAAATTTGCGTTTTATTACGAAAATAGGGTATTTTCGTAATTAAGCGCAAATTTGAGGCCTTAAACGATCTCAGATTGCTAAAATCACAAGACCGCAATGCTTAGCATGCGTCTTGTTCAGCACGCCATTTTTCTATGACCGTACGAATTTCGTGTCATTCCAACACCGCAAAATTTCAACCAAGAAATATTTTCGTAAATGCACAAATATACATAGACCCACACATACACAAATATACATACACCCATCAACATATACACAAATATACATACACCCATCCACACATACACAAATATACATACAACCACATATACACAAATATATATACACCCATCAATATATACACAAATATATATACACCCATCAATATATACACAAATATACATACACCCACATATACACAAATATAAATACACCCACACATACACAAATATACATACACCCACACATATACAAATATACATATATATATTGAGAGAGAAAGAGAAGAAGCTTACGGTCGTGGTGGTGGTGGCGGCGGCGGCGGTGGTGCCGGGGTTTTTTCTTTTTTTAAGGGGGGGGGGGGGGATTGAGAGAGAGAGAAAGAGGCTGAAATGAGTTTTAAGTTTGGAGAGTGAGAGAGAGAAGCAGAAAGATAAAAGAGTTTTAAATTTTTTTCGTTTTGGCCTATTACAGTGGTTCTTATAATAACCGCTGTAATAGGGTACACCTATTACAGAGGTTCACAAAAGAACCGTTGTAATAGGTATTTTCATTTTTTTCTTTTTTGAAATTATGTTACAGCGGTTCGACGTCGAACCGCTGTAATAGGTACATTTTTTAATTTTTTTAATATATTTTTTTTAACGGACCTATTACAGCGGTTCTCTAGGAACCGCTGTAATAGATCCGAACTGATGTGCCCCTATTACAGCGGTTTTGGAAAAATCGCTGTAATAGGTACATTCTTTTTTTTTAATATGTATTATTTTTTTAACGGACCTATTATAGCAGTACTCTCGGAACCGCTGTAATAGGTCCGAACCGATGTATCCCTATTACAGCGTTTTTGGCAAAACCGTTGTAGTAAGTGCCTCCGTACAGCTGTTTTTTCATAACCGCTGTAATAGGTGTGCTGTAATAGTGTATTTTTGTAGTAGTGATATATATTTACAGTAATATACTATTACTTCACAAACTTGGTATAATAACTTAATTAGAAAATGAAGTGAATTTAATGAAAGTTAAATGTGAATTTCATTTCTTGCGAGATGTGCATGAACCAAACATATCGATTTTTTAGACACAACCAAACACTATTATAGAATCAGATAACTGAAAATCTGATTACCAGAAATCTAATTCCCAATTTTTGTATTCCATTCCCTAGCAAACAAACAGAGTCTTAGGGTATTTGAGGGATAGTATTCCTTAATATTTATACTATATAATAAAATGTATAAAAAATATAATTTTAGTGAAGGTCGGATTCTAAAAAATTGAGAATATAGGTGTGATTGGGAGGAAGATTCCAGAAGCAGAGAAGTTGAGATAGGAAAAGAGACATAATTCCTTTCCTACTTAACAAATTACAATTACAATATAGGGTTTCCAAGGTTTTTTCTAAGTGATTTCCTGTTCCCATGGAAAACACTTCTTCCTCTTCTACTTTCTCTTCTCATTCCATCAGCACCATAAAGAGTGATGCGATCTGTGACATGCATCTAAAGTTTGATCTGAATGGTTTTCTTGCTTAACATCTCGGGTGGAAGGAGAGACTTCGACTATTCTACGAAAGCAATTCCGACGAACAATGACGTCTTGAGCTCAATGACTAGCCTTGGCAGATTGGATAATATCGTTTCCTATTGGTTTGTTTACTCAAACCCTATTGTTGTATCTATGCATGCTACAGATCCTATGACTATTCAGGGAGTCTCCAACCCTAATCTGATTATTACCCTCCGAATTTCGTGTCATGCGTTGGTGTCTATATCTCCTATGGAACATATCAGAGGAGTGACAAACCCTATTATCTCCCCTTTGCAACTTTCCTCTCAAGTTGCAAATAAGGTTATTCTGTCTGAAGGAGGTCCTTTATGATCTAAAATGTCCAGCCAGCTGATCTGGAGCCCTATATTAGTCGACGCATTGAGTCAGTAGCTATGGAGAATATGATCCGTTCTGTGACAGTCGAGGAAGTGAAATCAGTATTTTAACTTTGATGATAGCAAAGCACTAGGGCCCGATGGTTATAATTCTCTTTTCTTCAAAAAGGCTCGGTCAGTGGTTAGTGACGAGGTAAAACAATCTTTCATTATTTTCTTCTCGAACATGCAGCTTGTTAAAGAAATAAATTAAACTCTTATTACTCTTGTGCCAAAAGTTGAAATTTCCAAACGTGTGAGTGAATTTCGGCCCAGTGCCTATGGCAACACCATTTATAAAATTATTTCCAAAATTATTTTGAATCGCATGCAAGAATGTCTTAATGGGTTGGTTGATAGATCTCAAATGGCTTTTATCTCGAAAAGAAAAATTGGTGATAATATTTTTTTAGCTCAAGAACTTCTCTATAACTATTATCGAAAGAATTTCACAGAACGGTTCGCATTCAAGGTCAACCTCATGAAAGCTTAGGATACTGTGGAATGGGCTTTTTTTATTGCTCTACTTCAAGTTATAGGTTTTCATTCTATCTTTATTGCATGGGTCCGAGAATGCATTATATCGCTTGCCTTCTATATCTGCATTAATGGTGTCGCTGGTCATATTTTAGAGATGCTCAAGGATTGCAACAAGGAGACCCTATGTTGCTATATTTTTTTGTGCTCGTTATGGAAGTGTTGTATGGTATACTCGCCAATCTTATTCTTGGTGATCCACAATTTCAATATCTTTGAGAATGTAAGGATACGAGGACTTTTATGTTAAGCTTTGCTGATGACTTCCTACTATTCTGTAATGTTGATCCATACTCGATTGAGGTTCTTTGGCGGGGTACAGAGCTTTTCTCTACCTTCTCAGGGTGAAAGGGCTAACCCTAGTAAAAAGTTATATTTTTCTCTCTGCACTACCAACTAAAATTCTCTTAAAACATATTTGAAAAATTGATTAATTGTTGCCCCTTTGTTTTACCATTAATCTTGGTATTTCTATGGTGAAGATTGGATGGAGAAAGTTGACAAGAAGTTCATTGCAGTATCAGAAGGCTAGGCTAAACTCAGGAATTTGGTTCGTTCATGGATGAATGCGCAAACCATGGCATGTGGAGAGGTTAACAATACATTTGGTACAAAATTTCACTTTATCTTTGCCATCAAAGGCTTTGTAAATTGAGCTAAAAGTACCAAGTTCAAAATATTATTATCTACGTGGGCGTCATTTGGAATATGAATGCTAATGTCGTGCATATCCTCCATACTTTTGGGCGGCATGGATGAAATTAATTTGACAAAATATATTGTTTTTCCCTAAACATATTTTAATGATATCGTATTTGACTATTGTAGGATAGGGCTCTAATAAATGCTTGTATCTACCAAAGGGATCAATAAGGGACACAATTGATGCTCTATTTGTAGACAAATATATGCCAAGCACTTATTAATGACAAGGTGATAGACATATCAAGTTATGAGGAAGATCTGAGGAATAGGCATATAGGCATAACAGGTTCGCCAATTCGTTGTTGAGGACGATGAAGACAAAGTGCATTCACCCACCTCAAAAATATGTGTATGATTGAAATTTATCCACCCATGTCCATCTCTAACCTGGTGACGATGTCTAAACTAATATGCTTCAACAAAGAAGACGAAATGAGTTTCTAATGTTTATCTGTTTCAAAGGACCTCCACCGCGGGGCTTGTTTGCCTTTCCTAGTGCATCAAAGGTGGAAAAACATGAATTACATAGTTTGAAATCACCTCTTGATGTGGTTAGTCCATCTAAGACTTTGAAGTATGCCTTTAACAACATCTTGCAGCGCGACCAAGACTTTGAAGTATGTCTTTCACTGAAATGGGTTGTTAGGTTTTCGAGTTCAATTTTGATTTTATTTTTATTTTTTTGCTTTATACATGATTGTAACAGAGCCAATAAGGCTCTATCTCCCCACATAATTAATTGATTGAATGTTTGAATATTCATGTTTTGCCCTCACAAAGAGAAAGAAGGTTTCATTTTTTGAAAACATGTGATAATATGCCATAAAATTTCCACCATGTGTAGTCTTATTTGTGTATATTCCGTGTTTAGGATTGGGTGAAAAACGTTCGAATAATTAGGGAGATATTTAGAACCTTAGATAATAAATTTGAATTTTTAGTCTCAAAATCAAACCCCTGTTCCAGTGTTTTACTGCATACGTTTTATGGTAAATTGTAGAGCATAAAAAGTGGTTCAAACCATAAAGAGGTTTAAAATGAGAGAAATATGAATGATTGAAAATCTCGCAAAAAAATTGTGGGTTCACCAAAAAATCACGCCAAAAAGGCGTCGACGGTATCGGCAGCCGACCAGAAGGTGCCAGGTTGGAGCTTCTATTCGGTATATTGCGTCTATTAGTGTTGCATGAGTCTTAAGGATGTGTCACATAATGGTTGCAGATTAAGTAAAAATGTGACACATTCGTTCTAGGTGCAGGCTGATGTTGTTGCAATGGATCCCGCCCTTGCTGGACAACCAACAACTTGGCGGGATGTGCTTCTTGAGCTAGTTGATCCTGCACATACTATATATATAATGTGTTAGTTCGATCATGTGTGAGGGTACTAGGCATGCCTATAACTATTTGATCCATAATACCTCTTTACAGGATCCCGTTATTACTTCAATCTAGCGAGCAAGCGCTCAGTGGAATAGTTAAAACTCAAATCCTTAAAAATCATTCGACCTCGATGCCCTTCTCTTCAGCACGCCTGGTGGCCTCCTTGTCCCCTTGTCTTCAACATTAAGGTCAATACTATTAGACTTATGCCCGTAGATGCCATAGATGATAGATTGAATATGGCACAATGATAAGTAATCGATACTACTTTTTATTAATAAAAGACATTTCAAGTTGTTTCACTTAAATCTTATTGGGATTTGTAGTAATATATAATGTTTAGTACAAGTAATCAAGGCGAACCTTCTATTATCTATGGGTTAGGGAGATAGGCACTAGAAGAGTTTGGTACTTGATCACTCAATCGATTCCCAAGTGATGAGGGGCCTCATTTGGGGATTGAAACTCGGTAAAACTTACATGGCATGAGTTTTGACATGGGAGTGTTGTCGAATAATATGGGTTAGTGGGAGCTTGTGTCTGAGACACATCAGTGGGAATGATGAGTTCAAACTCGACTCCTGTAGACTTTGTAACATAAGTTTCACTCTATGACAGTCAATGACAAAACTAATTTGTTGTGATAGGTATGCATGAACCTTATACCTGAAGGATCACGTTGAAGATACATTTGTGGAAAACCCAAGAAAAAAAATTAGATAGATGTGAAGAATATCCTTAGAAACTTGAAAAGGACTATGAATATCATTCTCATCAATAGAGGTAAAAATCTGAGGGTGGACGGTTATACTGACTTAGACTTTGAATCTGGTGTGGATGGTCGGAATTCCACCTCAGGGTTTATATTTACGCTAAATAGTGGGGCCTTGCCTTGGAAATGTTCCTAGAAAGCACAATCGTTGACTCCAACACTGGGGTTGAATACGTAAAGCTGGAAAAGAGGCAGTTTAGTTAAGGAGCTTTTTGGATAACTTCAAGTGGTTCCTAGCATGGAGCTCCAGTTGCCACTTTATTATGACAACAGTGGAGCAGTAGCACATGCTAATAAACTATGGTCACAACAAGTCTAAACACATTGAGAGGATATATCACATCATCAGGGAGATCATTGGTAGAGGTGATATAGTCGTGCAAAAAATTAGTCTCAGCGTTGCTAGACCGACATCTGGAGAAGGTGGTTATTAGATACCATAGCAAGTGGCATTCAGTGCAAGTGGGAGATTGTTAGGATTGTGCCCTTAGATACCATAGAGGATAGGCATAATGATGCGTATTTGATACTTCTGTTTATTAATAAAAAGGCATTTCAAGTTATTTCACTTAAATCTTTTTGGCATTTGTAAGTGGTTTACAACATTTAGTCCGAGTAATGAAGGAGAATCTTCTACTCCCTATGGATTAGGGAGATTGTCACTAGAAAATTTTTGTATTTGATTACTCAATTAGTTCACAAGTCAGAGGACCCTGAATTGGGCACAAAGATTTTGCAAGACTTGTATAGCATAAACTTTGACATGAGAGTGCTTATTGAGCACTATAAGTTAGTGGGAGCTTGTGTTATAAACACATCAATGTAACTGAAGAGTTCGAACTCGACTCACATCGATTTTGTCTCATGGATTTTACTCTATGAAAGTCAATGACATAACTGATTAATTTTGATAGGTATGTAAGAACCTTAGACTTGAGGAATCAATATGAAGATGCACTTGATAGGTATGTGTGAACCTTAGACCCGAGGAATCAATATGAAGATGCACTTCTGATATCTAGTCTGTCATTACAGTAGTTAGATTCAATTTACCTGTCGGTGGGGTAAACTTCGAAATACCACTTTGATGCGCTAGTTGTAGTCTTAACTGGTCACCAAGATAAAGTTTATTCTCTCATAAGTGAATGTGTAAGTGTCATATGTTGTCATGAATAAATGATATCAAAGTCTTTGGCCAAGCGGTAGCTCAATGATCTTATCTTATTATGACATGTGCATATGGTTAAGTCCTGTGAGTTTGATATGTCCATGACTCTCACTTGATTGGAACACAAGAACAAAATATTTATACTCATATGATATTCACAATTGGGAAGATATAAAAGATCCAGTCATTTGTTCTCCTTTGGGCTACAATGCCACATCCTTTAGTTTTCTCCCATTGCCAGTTAAAACGAACCTAAAGAGTCGCGCTTAAAAGATCTGCAAAGGAAACTAAGAATAAGCTAAAGGGAAATTTTTGGTCTTTGATAGAAAAACTTTACTGGATAAATTATTTGAGATATTATTATTAATAGAAAATTACTAAAAAACCCCTGAAATAAATTTTTGTATCCAAAAAACTTATGAAAATATTTTCTATCTCAAAAACCCATTCTACAAACTTTTCTATCCAAAAAAACCAAAAATTAGGATTAACAACTTTTTATACTAAATTATCATTCATTTATTAAGTTAAAAATTAATTAATTAATTTTTTTATCAGATTCCTTTTATTTTAAATCTTTCAAATTGATTAATCGTATAATACATAACTTATTTATTCACATTAATTTTTTTCTAAATACTGTATATAATTTATTTTTAATTTTAATATGGCAATCATCCAAAAATCATTTTTTTTATTTTTTAAAAGAATAGAAGAAGCTGAAAATTTAAGATTAAAATCAGTTAGTATCGATTATCAATGTAAAAGTTCTAAATAAATAAATTTCTATACTAAACTATAATTAATTAATTTTTAATCAAGAAGGCTAGGGGCAATTAACACCATAAATTATAAACCGTGAAAGTTGGGGGTTTGGAATGAAAAATTGGTAGAATGGTTTTTTTAGATTCAAAAATATATTGATGAGTTTTTTTGATACAAAATTTTATTTTAAGGGGGTGTTAGTAATTTTCCCATTACTCATTAATTGAGATAAATAATTTCATTGTAAGTTTAATTAATTAATTAATTTTTAGGAAAAATTACTTAATAATTAAATTATCATATTAATTAATCAATTTATTAGATATGCAATTGATTAAGAAATTACAAGGCAAGACAAATAGGTGCACGCGTCAGGAGCTTGCACATAGTCGACGTGGGCGTCCTTATGGATGCTCATGTGCTTGTCGTTTTAATTAATTAAGTAATATATGTATCACTTAAGTGAATTAACCAAAGAACACATCATTATCTCAGTAGCCTTCAAGGCATAGATATTTTCCAACCCCTCTATCTCTCTCTCTCTAGCCGTCTTCAAGAAGAAAAGAAGAGGAGTTTTCCAGCTACAACTTCGGAGTGGTAATTTAAAGGCAGCGACTGTTTTGCTACTTAGATTGGAAAATTAAAGAAGAACGAGTATTCAAGGAATCGTGAGAATCTCACCAACCACTTTACTAGAAGAGGTGAATATTCTCGTTTATGGTTTGAATATGTGAAGTCGAGATGACTACTTGGGAATTTAATTTTTTTCGCCGTGTTCTATATGTTAATATTTCGTTTCCCAAGATATGCAACTTTCTCGAAAGAAAAATCTTGTTGCCGTTTTCACCAGGTACTCATCCGGTGAAATCCTCTTTGCTGCAGCACAATGTTCTTCGGTGATACCTCACTAAAGTGAAGGTGGATGCCATCCAACAGAGAAAGTTAGTGGGCCACGTACGGAAAATAGCAGAAGTTGGAAGCCCAACCATGGATTAGGTTTGCATGAAAAGGAATTACGTTGATATGAATAATCCTTAATCTTATCAATTTGTCCTTTCATCCCGAGTCATGCCTCTCAAACTGAATCAAGCATCCATGCCTGTCCAAGATTCCGCAGTCAGAATCACTGAGTTACTAAATGGGTTGAACACTCGATTAACTCCAATAATTGATGAGGAGCGCGCCCCATTAGATCGACTACACAAATATTTGGATGTCACCTTAAGCTGATTTGCTATTGAAAATTTCTGCTCGAGCCGCACAACCAAATCCTTCCACCACCAATTTCACCCAGAATTCAGTCTCAACCACACCAATTCCAATATAGAACTTTCTCCAACAAATCCAACTCTCCACAATATACTCACCTTCCGATGTTGCATAATCCATTTAGCCCCAATCCGCTAAATACCTACCTCGCCCCCTCATTAACGACACATATTTGATTATTGATTTCTAGCGATGTTCCCATGGGATATATCATGACAAAGTGGAAGAAATTGATAATATTTTTGGTTTTTGGCCTAAATGGAGAATTAAATATTTCTCTTCAACCGATTAACTCTTTAGAGATATTGATTTTGGCTCCTAAAGCTATTCTGGAAAATCGTACAAGTTGGAAAAAAGGGAATCAAATGGATAAAGTGTTGGTCAAATGGGTTTCCTTATCTATTTTTTTTTTTTTTTTGGTATATACCAAGGTTTCCCCCAACCGGATACCGAAAACTATTTTCCTTCGAGGCGTAGAGATCACCGAAGTGGGTTTTGTCTCTCCCAACAAAGCCTTTTCCATACACACCGCCAGGAATCGAACTCTGGACAATGCTTAAGGAACCCAGCTATCTACCAATTATGCTGGACCTTGTTAGTGGTTCCCTTATCTATTGATGAAGCAACATGGGAGAATCTTTCTCACATGTGTGCAACCCACCCTTCTTTTTTGATCCAGCATAAAATTGTCGAGGTCCAGTTCAAGTGCCCTATCGTTGGGTCTCGAGAACAAGGCCAACCTCCAGGGGAAAGTATTTTCATGGGGCCAATTGCATTAATGACCCAACAGAGCAAGCTAGGGGACCAATTATGGAAAATAGCACACGTTGGAAGCCCAAAAGTGGATTATGTTTGATCGAGTATGAGTTCAATTTATGCACTTAGAATAGTATTCGTTGATTTCAGTCCTTAATTGTTATGAGTTAATTTAATTTTTTATTTCTGCCAAGTAGTTGAGTTAGTGGGGTTAGTAATAGTTTTGATTTTCCTGGATTGTAGCAATTGGATGTCTATAAAAGCATGGAGACGTTTGAATGAAAAAAAATCTTTCCCAAGTCTGTTTCTTTCGTCTCTTATTCTGCAACTTGGTTACTGCTCAAAAGAAACTCGCTCTCATCTCTCTCTTACTTTCTGGACTTAATTCCTGACTCGAAAAAGAATAATCTTGATACAAATAATCTCTAACTGTATCACTATTCTAGAAGATCCAATTGATTCCTTGCCAAACCAACTCTTTGGTACATGCTTGTGCAAAATGAGTAATTCATTTTCACATTAGTAGTGCTTTTGAGATTTGTAATCTGGACTCCATCCTTTTGAGCTCTGGATACCAAGATTAATCTGTCGCTACTGCTCTAAATTGATCTTTGGTTGGTTTTTGATATAAACATTCACTTGGCCAAAAGAAATAAAAAAAATACACATAAGCTGCATTCTGCACGATAAAAGCTCCCAATGTGGGAAATTATGCACTTGATTAGCGTATCCAATCCTTTTATCATACAAAGCTATTATCAAGACTATGATCTAATTTTAAATAGAGTAATTTTTCAAGTTGATTTCATGTGCAGATTTCTTTATCTTAGCTTATAATTTAGTATATCTAATTACTTAGAATTAATTTTAAGAGAACGAAAAATTAATACTCGGTCGTGAGCCACTTAAACTTGATTCTATGGCTAAAATTAGTGAGGATTTAAAATGTCAAGTTTTACTCTCATGTATCTGAAGTCGGCAATGATTTAAACCCGAATCGAACCTCTGGGTCCGACCGGTTTAACCGCCAGTAGATGACATGAATAGTCCGAGCTGTCCATTGAAACGGGTTGCACAAAACTGTCTAGAATAAAAGTCCCTAAAACGTAAAACTCAAAAATAGTGTTTTTATAAGTTCGGGATGAGTCTTTGGAACATCATCGTTTGGGTTCAATTAGGGCTTCATAAATCAATTGGCATCTTTAACTATCGATTAAGGTGGATTAGGACAAAATTATATTAAGATTGGGATTAGTGACAATTCAGCGAACAAGGGCGCGACACGTGTATTGTTAGTGGGATCTGAAATCACATAAAAGGCATGGGAATTCCATGGTGATCAGTAGTTTTGGTTAAAGAAGAATTTTGGCAGATTCTATCTTCCCCTCTATCTCAAGATGTATTCGATGAAATGCCTATGCCACTATCTCGGTCTCTTTAATCCGATTATTTGCGAACATTGGTGGTTAACACACATGACACTACATATCCAGTAACTAAAAAAAATCCTACGTCAAGTATTTGATAGAAATGGCATGGTTGAAGGGATTGACATTCTTCCTACCATGGATAATTTTCAAGCATTGGTAAGATATCAATCCATTGAAAATTCACTTTTTGCTATGTCTTTTCTACATAATCGATACATTTATGAAGGTTGTTGTTTTATGAAGATTAAATATTTGTCATACAATGTTTTGGATGATATACTAGGAAAGGATAATCCCGTTGAAAGAATTCATTCGAAAATAGAAACAAAGTTGAAATTGATGTATACAGTAGTTGAGAAGGTTGAATATCCTTGTAAGTTGAAACCTCCTACATTCAATTGCTCGATACCATCTATTATCTTGCCGGAGAGTTCACGATATTGATGTTTTGCATGCAAATGAAAATTTTGCTGAATTTTGTGAACATGGAGTTCCTAGAAAATATGTTATCCATGTGTTTGATGAACGGTCTAAGAGGAAATTGAGAGTCAGGAATTTTGTAGTGAATCTTAAGAAGGACCAATCTACAGAGAACCAATAAGTTACAACATTAGAAGTGATGTCTACCAATTCAATTACTTCCTATCACAACTCGATTATGTTTGAAGAAGGCGAACAATTAACGGATAAAAAGACCTCTTTTTAGTTCACTATCGAACTTGCATCTCATCTTAAGGAACTAAGCATTGAGGAGAAAGCAAGTGAAGGAACTGAAGGTAGAATGTCTTTAAACGATGACATTGGATTTCACTACACTTTATTTGACCCCGATGGAGGTGTTATTGCTAAATGGGAAATGCCCCTTGTTCAGCCGCTCTAATGTTGAAACTGACTTTAAATGGGAAGACAGTTCCCGAATGGGTTTGACTAATGATATGAAATTAATTCAAGTTGTGCACATAAGTGGATATATGCTTTCATCTACTCAAGTTATATGCTTTCATCTAGCTAGTGGTACATGTCCACATGAAAGATCCCCAAGCATACCTAACAAAGTTCTACTCTGGTTGCATAGTAAATGAGGTTCATTTCCACATGAAAGATCGGGATGATCGTCGAACCACACAAAACAGTGGATTGATTGTTGAGGGGGAGCACCAAAATAATGTGATGGAGTTTTATGGCTTCTTAACCAAAGTAGTCGAGCATACATATTTTCATGGCCGTAAAGTCGTGTTATTCCAGTGTGAATGGTTTCACACTGGTAGCAAAAAGATGACACAAAAGGACAAACACTTTGTGAGCATTGATATAAGATCTCAATGGTATAAAGATGATCCATTTGTGCTACCAAACCAAGTCCAGCAATTCTACGTTAGGGACACAAAGCTAGGTGATAATTAGCGGATTGTGCAACTTGTAAACCATAGGCATCTTTGGGAAATTGATGCAAAATAGATAGAAAAAGTACTAGTGGTACATGTCAATTTCTAGGTGATAGACTAATTTCGTGGCATAGTAAGAAACAACAATCCATAGCAACTTCTACCGCTGAGGCTAAATATATAGCCACCGGGAGCTGTTGTGCACAAATCCTTTGGATGAGGCAAAAACTTAGAGATTATGGAACAACCCTAGGTCCTACCCCAATCCATTGTGATAACCAAAGCGCTTTAGCTATGACCCAAAATCCTGTCCTTCATTCTAGAACTAAACACATTGATATTCGCTACCATTTCTTGCATGACCATGTTTAAAAGAAAGATATCTCCATGCACTTCATTGGAACGAACAAACAATTGGCAGATATCTTCACCAAAACGCTCACCGAACAACGCTTTTTCACTTTGAGAAGTGAATTAGGTATGATAGATTTAAACGCTTAAATCATAAAGCATCATATTTATAGGCATACAATTTAGCGGGAATCCACCTTATGTTTATGTCTAAAGCGTTTGTCAAATATCTGAAATAAGTCATCAATTTTAGGGGGAACTTTAAAATTGTACTTGTCTCAATATACAAAGCAACTGTGATTAAAAATGATTTTTTTAAATTTTATGCATTGATCACTAGCGCTTATCTTTATGCATGACAAAGTCAATCTCTAATAAATGAAAATGTCTTTATTAATCCAAGCGATTGATTTTATCTCAAACTTTAAGAAATCAAATTTTGTTCTCAAAAAGACTTTAGCGTTAAAAAGATTCTCACTTTAACGCTTAGTGAATTTTTCTAAAAATCATGCATAGTTTTCATCGCTGAAAGTAACGTGTGGATAAGTCCAAAAGTTTGGATTTGACAACTACTCACACGTGCTTATCAAATCAAACTGACGGTTAATGATTCTTATCTAAAAACTTGGCAGTTCTGCACCAGTCTGAGTACGTGTCAGTGTACTATCAGGCGCGTGCATTTCACGCTGAAAATTTCAAATTTCAAATTTTTCAAACGTCTTTAAAAGGTAACCGTGGATTTTAAATTTTATATTTCACAGTTGTTACCATATTTACCGCACTTTTTGACATCCGTATTTATAAGTAAACGGTTCAGATTTTATTTTTATTCTTTCAAAATTAATTTTTATGCACATGTCTTTCATCTATCAGTTGAGGGGTTACTTTTTGCCTCCTATTTAAACCCTTCAAAACCTTTACAGTAAAACTTTATCACTTCCAAATCTCTTCTACTGTAAAAAGTTATCTCTCTAAAGCAAAAAGAACATTTTTCTCTCTCCTCTACCGAAGCCTTTCAATTTCATCAATGGCACCCAAATCTTCCAAATCTGTGGCCGGAAAATCTTCCAAATCCCAGAAATCGGTCACTGTTAACGCCGGATTTCTTGTTAACTAGGACTATTTCTTTGATAACCAGAATTTCCCTCTTCGGACTGTTCTTCCACTTGTCCAAGAATCTGGTTTACGCGATATGATAACTGCCGTTTTCAACTTCTTTGAGGAAGAAACCCTTTTTTCTTCAAGAACGCGAAAATCTCCGACGACGGAAACTCCATTTTCATGGTAAATGTGAAAATTTGTGTAGTGTATGAAAATTTGTGTAGTGTGTCAAAATGTGTGTAATGTGTGAAAATATGTGTAGTGTGTAAAAATGTGTATAGTGTGTGTAAAATATGTATAGTTTGTGAAAATGTGTGTAGTGTGTGTAAAATATATGTCGTGTGTGAAAATGTGTGTAGTGTGTGTAAAATGTGTGATGTGTGTGTAAAGTATGTTTAGTGTGTGAAAATATGTCTAGTGTGTATAAAAAGTGTATAGTGTGTGTAAGAGTGTGCATTGTGTGTGAAAATGTGTGTAGTGTATGTAAGAGTGTGCATTGTGTGTGAAAATATGTGTAGTGTGTGTAAAAAGTGTGCTTGTGCATTGTGTGTGAAAAAATATGTAGTGTGTGTAAAAGTGTATAGTGTGTGTAAAAAGTATGTAGTGTGTGTGAAAAGTGTGTAGTGTGTGTAAAAAGTATGGATTGTGTGTGAAAATATGTGCAGTGTGTGTAAAAAATATATAGTGTGTGTATAAAGTGTGCATTGTGTGTGAAAAAGTGTGTAGTCTGTGTAAAAAGTGTGCATTCTGTGTGAAAATGTATGTAGTGTGTGTAAAAAGTGTGCATTGTGTGTGAAATATGTGTAGTGTGTGTAAAAAGTATGCATTGTATGTGAAAATGTGTGTAGTGTGTGTGAAAAATGTGCATTGTATGTTGAAACCTCCTACATTCAATTGCTCGATACCATCTATTATCTTGCCGGAGAGTCCACGATATTGATGTTTTGCATTCAAATGAAAATTTTGCTGAATTTTGTGAACATGGAGTTCCTAGAAAATATGTTGTCCATGTGTTTGATGAACGGTCTAAAAGGAAATTGAGAGTCAGGAATTTTGTAGTGAATCTTAAGAAGGACCAATCTACAGAGAGCCAATAAGTTACAACATTAGAAGTGATGTCTACCAAATCAATTACTTCCTATCACAACTTGATTATGTTTGAAGAAGGCAAACAATTAACGGATAAAAAGACCTCTTTTTAGTTCACTATCGAACTTGCATCTCATCTTAAGGAACTAAGCATTAAGGAGAAAGCAAGTGAAGGAACTGAAGGTAGCATGTCTTTAAACGATGACATTGGATTTCACTACACTTTATTTGACCCCGATGGAGGTGTTATTGCTAAATGGAAAATGCCCCCTGTTCAGCCACTCTAATGTTGAAACTGACTTTAAATGGGAAGACAGTTCCCGAATGGGTTTGACTAATGATATGAAATTAACTCAAGTTGTGCACATAAGTGGATATATGCTTTCATCTACTCAAGTTATATGCTTTCATCTAGCTAGTGGTACATGTCCACATGAAAGATCCCCAAGCATACCTAACAAAGTTCTACTCTGGTTGCATAGTAAATGAGGTTCATTTCCACATGAAAGATCGGGATGATCGTCGAACCACACAAAACAGTGGATTGATTGTTGAGGGAGAGCACTAAAATAATATGATGGAGTTTTATGGCTTCTTAACCAAAGTAGTCGAGCATACATATTTTCATGGGCGTAAAGTCGTGTTATTCCAGTGTGAATGGTTTGACACTGGTAGCAAAAAGATGACACAAAAGGACAAACACTTTGTGAGCATTGATATAAGATCTCAATGGTATAAAGATGATCCATTTGTGCTACCAAACCAAGTCCAACAATTCTACGTTAGGGACACAAAGCTAGGTGATAATTAGCGGATTGTGCAACTTGTAAACCATAGGCATCTTTGGGAAATTGATGCAAAATAGATAGAAAAAGTACTAGTGGTACATGTCAATTTCTAGGTGATAGACTAATTTCGTGGCATAGTAAGAAACAACAATCCATAGCAACTTCTACCGCTGAGGCAGAATATGTAGCCGCTGGGAGCTGTTGTGCACAAATCCTTTGGATGAGGCAAAAACTTAGAGATTATGGAACAACCCTAGGTCCTATCCTAATCCATTGTGATAACCAAAGCGCTTTAGCTATGACCCAAAATCCTGTCCTTCATTCTAGAACTAAACACATTGATATTCGCTACCATTTCTTGCATGACCACGTTCAAAAGAAAGATATCTCCATGCACTTCATTGGAAAGAACAAACAATTGACAGATATCTTCACCAAAGCGCTCACCGAACAACGCTTTCTCACTTTGAGAAGTGAATTAGGTATGATAGATTTAAACGCTTAAATCATAAAGCATCGTATTTATTGGCATACAATTTAGCGGGAATCCACCTTATGTTTATGTCTAAAGCGTTTGTCAAATATCTGAAATAAGTCATCAATTTTAGGGGGAACTTTAAAATTGTACTTGTCTCAATATACAAAGCAACTGTGATCAAAAATGATTTTTTTAAATTTTATGCATTGATCACTAGCGCTTATCTTTATACATGACAAAGTCAATCTCTAATAAATGAAAATGTCTTTATTAATCCAAGCGATTGATTTTATCTCAAACTTTAAGAAATCAAATTTTGTTCTCAAAAAGACTTTAGCGTTAAAAAGATTCCCACTTTAACGCTTAGTGAATTTCTCTAAAAATCATACATAGTTTTCATCGCTGAAAGTAACGTGTGGATAAGTCCAAAAGTTTAGATTTGACAACTGCTCACACGTGCTTATCAAATCAAACTGACGGTTAATGATTCTTATCTTAAAAATAGGCAGTTCAGTAACTGCACCAGTCTGAGTACGTGTCAGTGTACTATCAGGCGCGTGCATTTCACGCTGAAATTCCAAATTTCAAATTTTTCAAACGTCTTTAAAAGGTAACCTCGGATTTTAAATTTTATATTTCACAGTTGTTACCATATTTACCGCACTTGTTGACATCCGTATTTATAAGTAAACGGTTCAGATTTTATTTTTATTCTTTCAAAATTAATTTTTATGCACGTGTCTTTCATCTATCAGTTGAGGAGTTACTTTTTGCCTCCTATTTAAACCCTTCAAAACCTTTACAGTAAAACTTTATCACTTCCAAATCTCTTCTACTGTAAAAAGTTATCTCTCTAAAGCAAAAAGAACATTTTTCTCTCTCCTCTACCGAAGCCTTTCAATTTCATCAATGGCACCCAAATCTTCCAAATCTTTTGCCGGAAAATCTTCCAAATCCCAGAAACCGGTCACTGTTAACGCCGGATTTCTTCTTAACTGGGACTATCTCTTTGATAACTAGAATTTCCCTCTTCGGACTGTTCTTCCACTTGTCCAAGAATCTGGTTTACGCGATATGATAACTGCCGTTTTCAACTTCTTTGAGGAAGAAATCCTTTTTTTCTTCAAGAGCACAAAAATCTCCAACGACGGAAACTCCATTTCATAGTAAATGTGAAAATTTGTGTAGTGTGTCAAAATGTGTGTAGTGTGTCAAAATGTGTGGTGTGTGAAAATATGTGTAGTGTGTAAAAATGTGTAGTGTGTGTAAAATATGTATAGTCTGTGAAAATGTGTGTAGTGTGTGTACAATATGTGTCATGTGTGAAAATGTGTGTAGTGTGTGTAGTGTGTGTAAAATGTGTGATGTGTGTGTAGTGTGTGTAAAGTATGTGTAGTGTGTGAGAATATGTCTAGTGTGTATAAAAAGTGTGTAGTGTGTGTAAAAAGTGTGCATTGTGTGTGAAAATATGTGTAGTGTATGTAAGAGTGTGCATTGTGTGTGAAAATGTGTGTAGTGTGTGTAAAAAGTGTGCATTGTGTGTAAAAATTGTGCATTGTGTGTGAAAAAATATGTAGTGTGTGTAAAAGTGTATAGTGTGTGTAAAACGTGTGTAGTGTGTGTGAAAAGTGTGTAGTATGTGTAAAAAGAGTGTAGTGTGTGTAAAAAGTATGGATTGTGTGTGAAAATATGTGCAGTGTGTGTAAAAAATATGTAGTGTGTGTATAAAGTGTGCATTGTGTGTGAAAATATGTGTAGAGTGTGTAAAAGTGTGTTGTGTGTGTAAATGTGTGTAAACAATATGTAGTGTGTGTGAAAGTGTGTTGTTTGTGTAAAAATGTGTAAAAAATATGCAATGTGTGTAAAAGTGTATTTTGTGTGTGTAAGAGTGTGTTGTGTATATGTAAATATGTGTAGTGTGTGTAAAATATTTGTTGTGTGTGTAAAAGTGTGTTGTGTGTGTAAAAGTATGTTGTGTATGTGTAATATGTCTAGTGTGTGTAAAAAGTGTGCAGTGTATGTAAAAAGAGTGCTTGACTAAACTTGTTTAAAACATATTCTAATCCAATTTTGGGTCTATGTTGGGTCCTTATTGGGTCCTAACTAGGTTCTCATTGGGTCCATTATGAGTCTAGCTTTCATACAATTTTTTTTGCATAGGACCCAGTTGGACCCAACCCAAACCCGACCCGATCCACCCAATTGTCACCTCTAATATCTACATCAAGCAGCTCTGTAACGATGGTCTTTGATCAATGATTCAAGCAAGAGAAGGTCCATTTTGGGGCAGAATAATTTGGAAGTCTGGGTGGGGGCAGTGCTGAAATAGACATGGTATTTGGTCATGATTTTTCCTCTCCTTAGTACGGAAGTTGAAGGTATTAGGGCCATATATCAATACTCAAAATGACTTATATTCACAGGTTAGTAGTGGCTGAATTGGATGATGAGGCGGCGGCATAGTTTCAGATTGAGAGAGGAGAAGATGAGCTCCAAGAAGTGATAAAATGAATTGGTAAGTATAATGTCTCTTAAGTATTTAGGTGTACTACACCTTGTGGCTGAATAGGTGAACTACAAGCCTTATATGTGAGTTTCAGCTGTGTTATGAAGACAACAAAGCAAATGGTTTCTATTTTGCACTTGGGTCCTTGAAGTTTGCTTAATTTCACTTAGGTACTACTAGAAACATGATATACATAATTGGCCCACTTTTCTCATTCTACCAAGTGGGTGGGTGTTGGTAAGATCTGTATAGACATAATACAAGTCCAAGAAACTCCGGAACATGAGAATTCATGATGAGTCCTATAGATGTTCAATTATGGCACATAAGAATATAAACTAGAAGACCCTATATGTAGGCCAAAAGTGTGCAGTGTAGTTATACCATTGATAAGTAAATAATAATATTTGTATCAACTTCGTAAAAGAAAAACTCAGGTGTCACAATCACCAATATCTAAGTCGTCGACAAAAGCTGCATTCATATTACCTTCTGAACAATGATGACGAAAAATATATTACACAAGCTCGTAGTGGAGTACTTCAGAAAGATTGGGAGCGATTAATCACTTACTTTGAAAGTGACGATTTTAAGGTATTTTAAAAAAGAAATTTTGGTTGTTGACAATATTTCGTCGAACTATATATGATTCAAGAACACCTGTTGAGTGTATACAATAAACAAATATCAACATCATTAATATGTTTATTTTAATAAATCCAGAAAGTTAAATGGAAACAAGGAGAACAGGAAGAGGCTGACAATGGTTCATGCTTGTTGGACAAAATCCATTAGACAATATTGATATAAGGAATTAAGTTATTCCAAATTCTCTTATATTTAATTTTTAAATGGCCATTTTAACACTCAAAAATTTGGTCCAGCATGATCTTGAAATCGAGCAAGAGCCAAGGAGAACAACCACTTGAAGAATTACTCGACACAATAAGCAGAAAAATGGTTGGATAGATCGAGCTTAATAGAAACATTATGTAAGTGCCTTTAATTTATGTAGTAATTTAACGATTTTATCTAAACTAAAATGAGTATTACAGGAGAATTTAACGAGATTGGACAGAAAACTAATTGAGGATCGATGGCCAAGATCCCTTGAGTAAAGATAAAGTGTTCATACAAGTGTTTGGGGGAGAGAAATCTGATGGGTTTGGTGGAGTCGGATCAAAATGAAGTCAAGAAGAAGAGCCAAAATAGAGCCAAAAAGGGTTGGGGTTGACCGGGATTGTGAAAAGGAGTCGAAAAACGGATCGGGGCGGCCCCAGACGCTGCCGGCGGCGCCCAGGCGCGGGGTCGGCGGCGCCCAGGCGCCGGCAGGGGGCGCCCAGGCGCGGGTGTGCGCTGCTGTACGCGTTTTTGGCGAGAATCCTTATCTTGGGATGCAAGTTGGCGGATTTTGGCACATTTGAGTCCTAGTATGATTAGAATTATTTCCTATTATGTTTAGGAATTATTCCCTTTGTTAATTAGGATTGTTTTCCTAATTTGTTAGGGTTTTAGACTTTTCCACCATTATAAATATGTGAACTCTCTCTTGTAATTGATTGATGAACTCTTGATGTACTTTGAAAGAAATAAAGATGTAATCTAGGTTGGCTTGTGGATGTAGGCAATTATGCCGAACCACGTTAAATCCTCGTGTTCGTTATCTTCATGTTTAGGCTTAGGTTTTCTCGTTTCTTGATTATTCTTCGTGCTCTGGTACTACCATCCCTAACAAAATCAAGCATGTGACATGGTTGTCGAGATGACGTGAAAAGGCATTCTAAAAGATAGAGAATTGATACTCAATTGGAAAAAGAGAATGAAGAATTGAGAAAGCAAGTTGAAAAAAATAGAGAAGCTCTTGAGTTGCTCAAGGAATAGAACAAATAGATGACATTGTGCTTAGAGTCACTACAGTGCAAGGTCAACAATAAACACAATTTCAAGTGTAGGATTTTCTTAAAAGTCAACTTTCAGCCATAACCAAAATTTGGACATATCAAGTTATCTTCTGACTAATCTAAGTTACTTATTTCAGAATTATGATTTATATATTATTTTATTTGTCTTGTTAATTCATTTAAAAGTCTCTTTAATAAACGAAATGTGCTAACTAAAATTAAATCTTGCACTTGAGATTTTCTTGTTAATTCATTGATTAGTTAGGGTTAAAGAGACTTTCTTGCAAGATCTTCCGCACCTTTTCATTCTGTAATGGACTTAGGAAGGCACGACACACTCAATCATCATTGTATCTATGATGTGCACTTATACACATATATATGTACGTAATACAGACACATGCATTGTTGCACATGTATTTATTTCTGTATCTGTATGGTATGTTAATTACAAGGACACTATTATTATGTATCTCAAAAACCCTTCTTGATTAATTCCTCCCTTTGAAAAATAAACTAGAATGTAGAATTAATTCTACAGCGGTCAATTGCTCTGCTCTCCCAAAACCCTGTTATCCATATTTTTAGTTTTGAGACAAAACTTTTTGCTTGGAAGAGGAGTAAGAAAGTTTTCACGTTCGAGAACGATTTCGTCAAATGCCATTTTTTTAAATTGGAAGTTGGTGCAATTTATCACCAAATAGGAGGTACATTTATCATCTTAGATATTGCTTCACAATGATATAAAGTGTATATGATTGTTTACTAAATAATATATGTTTTGAAATTTTTGCAAGTTTGAAGGTCAAAAGATTTTGAAGAGGACTAATGCTTGTAGGAACACTAGAAATCAATAGTGACGATTTATTATCTTTGTAATTCTTTTTTAATTTTTACCATTTGAACTTTGTTTTGTCAATATTAAATTTGAATTGAACTTCTGTATTTATATTTAGGTAATTTAATTTATATAAGAAAAGCTTTTTGATTTTTATAAGTCTCATAGGCAATTTATATATATATATATGCATACATATAGCTATGACAACATGATGTTGTCAATAAAATGTGTTTACTGTCACTACAAAAAAAATACATTTCACTACAACGAGAAAACTATAGTAAAAACTGAAAAACCGTAGTAAAAACACTATTTACTACGTTTGTGCTACGCTGAGCGTAAGCAATGCAGCTGCAGTAAAAAAACTTTTAGCGTAACAAAACTTTTTTCCTACGAAATTTTCCTCAGACACTACGAATTTAATTTGTAGTAAAAAAGAATCTAATCCAACACGTTCTTTTCCTACAATTATATAATTGTAGCATATATTAATTACACACTACACTTTGAAATTGTGGTGAATGTTCAAATTATTTGCTACAACCTATTCGCATAGTAAATATTTTATTACAATTTTGGTTGTAGGAAAAGATTTTATTATTTTATAATTTTTAAAAATTTTGTGCTTTTTTTTTATTACTACAATTTTTGGCATTGAAATATTTTTTTCCCATATTATTCCATTACCACATTTTGGTGGCAAAATAACAAATAACTTCTTCTTCTTTTTTTTTTAACAGAATAAATGCTTTGCAATAACTTTTCCAGCTAACATTCATCAACACATATCCATCAAACACCACAAAATTATATTAGATGCACCTATTAAAACAAAAATTATCACATTTATAACATCAAATAAGACATCATATGAAACTTTAATTCGTTCAAGTCATTTATCAGTAACATCAATCTATGTGCAAACAACAAAAATAAAGCGTGTTATACTCGATCGCTTCTCAACAATATCAAATAAACATATACCTCCTAGTTGAAATTTCAATGTGTTACATTAAAAGAAATGTAGTAAATATGGTGCGTGCATCAACCATTAGCAGCCCCCAAAACAATACGGCGGCAGAAGTGATATCAATGATCCATTTTACTTTTCCATGACCTGAAAGTATCAAGAACAAGTATTTTGTCATTGATAAATACGAAACCAATAAAATACTTCTATAAACATAATAAAACTTCGACACTGAAAATATGAGCACAACATCTTATATAAGGTGGTTAGTTCCCATGCTACGCTTGTCCCGACTGCCTCTCGAATAGTACTTACACCTCAACGAGGTCACATTAGAAAATAAGCTGGTTGAATTGCCTTTCGAAAAACATTGACAAATTCATGTCCTTAAGCAATTCCATTAATTTTTTCATTCTGATCCATACTTATTAACAAACCCTTAACCTCAATTACTTTAGGTATTTTTGAGCAAAATAAAATCGTCATTCCCGACCTATGACCATAACATATTAGTTTAATGTTTTAATCTCAATGTATACTCAATCAATTCAAACTAAAACCTCAAATGTTGATATTAAAGTTTGTAAAACTAGCATACCTTCACTGGACTTCAATCATAGATGTCATTTTCCTTCATGTTTTCAGTGGTAACCTGCATTAGTGAAAAATTAAATTTCAAGGAATCTAGCATAACAAATAGAAACAAAATGTGAGACAGAGAGCATTATTGTTAATATTGAATCTTCAAACTTAACTTTTAGACATATTATTCATGCTTGATTTCAAGACCATACTAAAAGCTGGTACATAAATTCTTAAAATTAAAAAACTTTGAACAAACCCAAAGCTTGTTAGCCTAGTGGTATCCGCATCCGCTTTCATATGGGAGGTCCTGGGTTCAACTCTAGGCTGTCACAAGTTATGACTTTTCTTTTTTTATTTGGAGTTTTATAGGATCTGTAACTCATGATTAAAAACTATCAGCTCGGGTTTGTCTAGTCGTGGTGTCCCCTTCATCTAGAAGTAAAAAATAAACGTTGATCATAATATAATCATCTATTCTAGTTTCCCCCATAATATTCTCAACGATGACCTGTCTGAGTGAAATCTAAATCATTACTTAAGGAATGATTTAAGGAGCAAAATCCAGCATGAAAATTCTACACAAATAGTTCTGCAAGAAATTCTCTTATGCAAAATTTCTGCATGTGAAAAATGCAGAAATTCCTGAACAGGAAAATACTACTTCAATCATATTGAATGAAATAAATATTAAGATGGCATAGAGATTTTCTTAAATAAATCCGATAGTAAACCCATAACTCTTAAGGAGGAGGACTTCAAGAAACCATTGACCCACGATATATCCGTACTCCATATAGGCATTATGCATTATTATTCTTTAAAAGCACATATTTTTTTGTCGGATCCTCCTAACTTGGCTTAGCGAGGATATCCAGTTATCCGATTAATTTAATTTCTATGTATCTAGCTAAAGTGACCACATGACTGAGAGATAGTCCCTTTAACTACTTGTTGTACAAAACTTTGAAGAGTCCTGAGGAAAATGTAAATAATTCTATTTTTAAGTTCAAAAAACATGTCATCAAGTTGAAAAATGTTAAATGTAATTTGTAATCATTCACCCCTAAGCAACCAAGTCAGCTAATTGAAGAAAAGAATTGCAGTCAGAATTTTGGTATATTAGCAAGGAGCTGCATTATCACTACTTGGAAACTATTTCAACCAAAAGAATGGCAACCAGCGGCCAAGCGTGCACATATTGGATTTGTAATACATCTTAGTGCTTAAGCTTTGTAAAGTATTCTCACCCTACTGAAGCTAGGCGGTTAATGAACTCTATAACTAGAGTTGATATTCAGTCCACTGAAAAAAAGAATAGCGAGAATCAGCCAATAGTGGATAGCAGCTGAAATCCTATTGATCAATTAGCAGGGAGATGGAGAGAGATATAGAGCATAGAGAACTTTGAGAGTTAGAAGACTCCATTGTATCCGAGAAATATTCCAAGGCCATCTTGCGTTATCTTGGAGAAATCATTGTAATATTTCCATCTTGATCCATATATATATATATATATAAATTATCCTATTATTATTCTTGCTGCTAATACATAATACACCCAACAAAAAACACAACTTAGATATTAGCATATTTGAAATTTCTGCGAATATACTTAAATTTCTGCAAAACTCAATGTTAAACATGATACTTGTTTAACTTAATGTTAAACCATATTAAAACACATGAGAATATCATGATAAATTAGCAGGTCTGCTAAATATATAATATAATCATGATATTTGTTAAACATGATATTTGTTTAACCAAATGTTAAAATTTCTGCTAATATACTTAAGACACAACTCAATGTTAAACCATTTTAACATGACAAATTACCAGACCTGAAATTCATCAACCACTTGAGGATGCATATGAAATGATATCAACCATATGTTCAGTGCTGCAGAAAGATTGTAAAACGAATGGTTCCAATATTTTGGAACAATATAATTATGTCTTAGAATATTTATTTTCAATGGGCCAATAATTAATAGATTGATTAGCTGAATATTTTATAAGGACTAAGTTACATTGAGCTGCCTAATTGTTTCTCGGCTAGCAATCTGTTGCTTAGAAGCAGGTCGCAAGGTTTGGGTAGCCAACCCGAACTTTTGGGTACCTAATAGCGAAATCCGATACACGACACGACATACACCCCTCCTGTGTATACAAACACATACGAACATACACAGATAGGCAATAGCACACAACAAATACCGGGTATCCAACAGAGAAATCCGGTACCCGAAATCTAAAACTCGACCCGACGTACACACCTACTCGTGCACACGAACACATAATCACACAAGCATAGTCGATAGCACACAACAAACACACAAAGGGCAAAATACAAATGAAAGGGTTTGAGAAACACCAGACAAAACAACACCCAATGCACAAACACAAAAATCACTAGCACAGAAAAGTACACAAATACGCAACTAGAACAAGAGTAAGACAAAGTACCTGATGACTTTTATGGCTGTTTTCATAATTCTTGTACGGGTGAAGAAGGAAGAGTTTCATTTTTCTCTCTTCTTTCCTGCTAATACCATCAATTGAAAGTCAAATATGGAAATGAAAAGAGAATACACTACAAAAGAGACTTGATAGAGCTTTAACCTGTAAGGAGCCCGACGATTGATCGGAAAAAACTTACTTGGGGAGAAGCGAACGTGTTAACCCTGAGGGAGGGAGAAGACAAGAGAACGACTTTTTCTTTTTGATGTGTTTTCTTTATTAATAAATTGGAAATATTATTACTTTAAAAACTGAAAATAAGAGTATTAATTTGACTGCATGCCCTTTTTTCTCTCTAATTTAACCAACTACTATTTCAGTTCTTTTATAAAAATTCAATTTTATCAAAAAGAATTGGAGGGAGATAAGAATTGGGTTTTTTCCGCCACATTCACTATTTTTATTTTTAAGGAGATTGCATAGTAATTGTATCTACTTTTACTACAACTTAAGTAAATTTGTAGCAATTATATTTTATTATATACTACGTTAGAAAATCATAGTAAATAGTAAACTTTTTACTATGAAATGTTAATGTGTAGTATTATATAATGTAATTTAAGAGTTCTTACTACAATATGAAAATCATGGTAAAAGGTATGTTTTCACCACAATATTTTCAATGTAGTTAAAAAATTTGTAGTTAAAACCATATTTTCTTGTAGTGTGTGGTCACCACAAATAAGCTACGGACACAAAATTATCATCGTAATATGATCCAAATTTTATTTTGTTATAAAATTTTAATTGTTAAATATGAAAATAATCTAAATTCCAGTGACAAACATTTGTATAAATAGTGATAGTTAAAATTGTTACAATTACTAATAAGTTAGTGATGAGAATTATTTTTATTACTGAATCATTGATTATTTTGACGATATTGATGTGCAAAGAAATGAGAGCAAATGTTTAAAGTGTCCTCTGTTAAGTAAGCTTCAATTGTTGATCCCTTCATGATTTTCTTAGTTTTAGCTTTACGGTTCAATGTCTTCATGAACCTATAGATGTCAACATTATTAACTTCATATAACAAATTAGAAAATTTATTTGCTAAGACATTTACCTCTCAAGGGATACATCCATCCATACTAAACAGTCCCACCAACCTTGCTTCGAGACCAAGTGTACTAGAAAATGTTGCGTGAAACCAAAAGAGCAAGGGCAAATATCTTCTTCACAAGCGTGCTCAATGTTACGATATATTATCCTCCAACTTTATCATATTTGACTTAGAGAGGATAGTTATAAATCTCTAAAAAAATTGGCTTTAGCTTAATCATTTCATTCGACGCAGATTCTGGAAATAATTCGCTAAATACAAGAGGAAGCAATCTCTCCATAAAAACATGACAGTCGCAGCTCTTCATTCCATGGAAAGTGCAATCATCCAAATTAACATGTCTTTCCAAATTTGAACGCATACTTGTATGGAAGTCTCAAGTTTCTAATCCTGTTTAGAACAATATGCCCATCACCCTTTGCAATGGATAAGTGGCTTTGGTTTAAGATCCTTCTCATTCACCTCTTTTAGTTCATGATCCCTATGCTTACCAGATATTTTGGAGGTCTAGACAAGTTGTTCTATTATCCTTAGTTTTACCTTTTACATTTATGTCAGTGTTAAATACATTGATTGATTTTCAAACATATTTTTAGTTACAATATGCATCACATCTAAATGATGCCGTATCACGTTCATTTTTCATATGAAATCCTCAAAGATATTTTGTTTCAATCAATTGTGACGCGTGAGTTTTATCATGCTACAACTACACCTTTTTGTAAGGAAAATAAATTATACTTAATCACTTGAAATTTCGTTTTAGTGTTTTCTTTAACATTTTATTTTCTTTTCATATTTAAAATTCTTGTACGGAACACCGTTTCAAATTTTACATTAATAGTTATCAACACTCCCTCAAAATTACTTTCATAAACACATACACAACCAAATACACATACCATATCTCATGTGCATATAACCATGCATCAAAAATAACACTAGTCCCCATTGCGTATGGGCATTTTGGGCTGCAGACGTTGGGCCTAGTTGAGCTCTTCTCGATTATTATTCTTTTCCATTTTTCCAATAAAGATCATATATAGTCGCTACAATGGGCCATACAAACATACCTTGGACCCATGTCCCAAGCCCCCCAACCCACAATATATATATATATATATATATATATAAACTAAAGAGCAATCTATTCCCTAATTTTAAATTCTTTGGGAATTGAGCTGTCACATTTTATGAACGTTACATGGATTCAAGGGCCAACATATAAATATATATATATATATATATATATATATATATTATTATTACCAGCTACTGGCTAACATTAGACTAAAGGCAAAAGGCATTATTTTTCTCCTTTACTTTATTTTTATCTTTAGAGCAGCAGCGGCAACGTCGGTGGTTCATGTGCCAGATTCTTCTATATTGCCAGCAAATACATTGATGTCATTGCTCACCAAATCACTTTTTATAATTTAATATTAAAACTTTGATTTTTTTCTCTCACAAATTGCTTTCAACAAAAAAGTTTAGAACAAAGCAGCAATGGTAAAAAAAAACAATAATATCAAGACATATAGTGGAGAACCGCTCTAAAGCTGGCTATATTTCTTGGCATCCAATGCTCTAATGTTCTCTAAAAACTATTCTCTAAAATGCAATCAGAATTACACATGATTATTCACTTGATGGGAAATTTTAATGCGAATCAAATTAATTGTGCTGACCAAATCTATCATATGGTTGTCATATATACAGTTAATCGCAAATCAAATGTTATATCGGTTGAGTTGATTAATTTAGAGTGATTGGTTACAGATTAAATCAATTATTAAATTAATTGAATTGATCATTTCATTGTGATTGCCAAAAATCACTGTTCTATCAATTGAGTTGATCAAGCCCGATTTGATTATATTAATTTGGCTAAAAATTCTAACTCAGATACGGATTATCAAACCATGCACGTACACGAGGTTTAGCGGAATTGATGAAATAATAGACAACCTATCAATTGTAATTTGTAATGCTGCCCGTATCTTTTAATTACCTAAAAGGGGAGTGAGTGAGAATAACCTATGTATAATATATTGACCTGCAAAATAGTATTAATCCATATTAAATTTATATAATCCATATTAAATTTATATTCAAGTAAATCTTTTATGCACATGAAGGTCAGGGTCATATGTGAAGATTGCAACACCATTTGTAATAAAAAACTCGAATTGAATATGTTGATATAAGTGATTAATATTAATAGTAGTACTCTATTGGGATCATGTTATTGAACACCAATCTAATTCTCGAATGAACTTACTATATATATATATATATGATCTTAACACAAACTAAAAATAGAGACAATATAATGTAAGTGATGAATATATTGGAAATGATTAATCCAAAGACTTGGCATATATATAAACACAATAAAAGAATAAGAAGTGAATTTATTGATTGATATACATTCGACTCCCCTAAATAAATAATATCCGCGAGCCAAGCCAAGAGTCATGTGCCACCCAAATAATAGTAATAATAATAATCAAACAAATGATCCACTCTAAAAGTAAAATAAAATGAAATGAACAATAAGACACACATATACCCAAAAATAAAAGAAAGAGAAAGAAAAATGATAATGAATAACTAAACCCCAACAAAAGGACAAAACAAATCTCATCCGTCCATCAAGAAAAGTACAGATCTACACATCCACGTGGAAGACCTACATCAAGGCCACCGCAACAAGTGCGGCCGTGAAGGCGGTGCCGCCAATGGCTGCCTTGCTCATGAAACCATTGTTAGAACCGTCGGCGGGAGACCCGTCGGCGGCGGGACCCAAACCGGGACCACCAGCGGCGGGGACACCGGCCGCGGGGCCTCCGGCAGCGGGACCGGCAGCGACGCCTGGTGCGGGTGAGGGGGATGATTCAGAAGGGGTGGGGGATGCGACGGGGCCTGGGGTTGGAGCCGAAGACGGCGACGGAGTGGGCGGCGCCACCGGTGCTGCGGTGGGGCTGGCGGTGGGAGCGACCCGTGGTGCGCCTGCTGGTGATTGGGCCATGCATGAGGTGGCCAAGAGTGCTAAGAGAATGAAAACCTTAAGCCCTGATGAAGCCATTGTAGAGAGAGAGGAAAGAGAGAGAGAGGTTTTTAGTGAGATGAAGAGAAAGGTGGTGAGAAGTGAGGAGATTATCAACTTTGAAGATGGACAAAACAAGATCGGAAAGCGAAGATATATATAAAAAGAGGGAGGAGAGAGAGAGAGAGAGAGAGAGAGGGTAATGGATCAATAATGATAAGATTCCATGAAAAGGATTTTAATATACAATATGTAGGGACACGCATGTGTTTTTGTGTTTATAGGGTGAATGTTCAAAACTAACAATTTGTTTTAAAATAAATCATTAATGTTGATATGAAAATTATACGCCATAAAATTATCTTGTATGTTAAGATTGAATAAATAATATATATATATATATGTATATATTATTTATTTCTGCAGTTCATTTATTATTATTAGAGTGGTTATTAACTCATTTGAACTTGGTTAGTAATGCTTTTATCCACGTAGTTATTAATCAATTCGTCCACACACCGACGAACCAATTGACAAATTAATAATTGATGTATTATATTTGACTTTACTACATGACAAGAAATCATGTCAACTTTTTCATCTTTTTACTTCACAAAATTTTCACCAAATTAATCATTGTGTTTCTGTATTACTCTTTTAAATTCATTCTACTTCTCCCCCCTAAATTTATACATTTGGTTAAGATTAATCCCATTTCATTTTAGTTTTTCTTTTCAGTTATGTTTTATTTTGTATTCCACCATGCCCCTACAAGGTAAGATGGCGTTATATTTAAGAAAATGTTATATCTAATTGGAGACCATATATTAAATGTAATACAATTTGAAACACTATTTTACAACAGAAGATTCAAATTCATCCCATTTTATATCGAGTCTTTGTAACCTAGTTTATAGTCTCATTTAGTTTGGTTCGACCGGACTCAACTTATTGGTAACTTAGAATTGTTTCATTTCTACTCATTACATTGATATCTTTGCTTTCACTACAAGACCCGTACACGAATGAACCAAAATGGGAATATAAAAAAGGAAAAAAGGCATGGTAATAAAACAGTTTGGCAAAGAAAACTTGGAATATTTCAGGAGTCATGAGCTGTAACCTTTCTGAAAAGGTTTCCAACTTTGAGTTGGTTCCATGTCTTTATAATATTTTCATTGAAGCTTCTTCAAATATTGCTGCCATATTATTTTTCTTTTGGTAGTTCAACAAATTTCCAAAATTGTGTGACTTAGAAAATTTCAAAATTTTGCGACTAAGTATTGTTCTCTTTGGAATGCCTTCATTTTCGTGTTGCGGGTGAAATGTCGTTATCTTATAACTAATGGATTTTGGATTAAATTACTACAATTTTACATATTGACAAAGTTGCCTTTATTTTCTATTAATAAATTTATAATTAGTAATGCACATGATACAGCCCTTGACAGACTGTCTGGGTTCCTGGCTCCCCAAAATTCACATCCTTATTCCTTAAGTGTGTTAAGCCCCGCAATTTAATTTGAGGAACTTTCGAGACCTGAAGTTCGTAAAGAATCATAATTGTTCATACGTACTACGACTTATATAAATTCACTTATAGGTATGGTTGTGATTATATATTGCAAGGAATCCTAATTTGTTCATCTTCTAATTAAAAACGAGGTTTAGTGAACAATTGCGATTAACTTGAACAGAGAATTGAGTCTCCTAAATAATCACTCACACATAAATTTAGTTCAAATAGACCAAATTATGAAAGATTAAATAAAGAAAGTTGAGAGAGGAAATCTTTGGCGATTCTAACTTTTACTTCATTTCGTCCCAATGTCATTGGAATATTGCAAGGAGATTGATGCCTAATTTTCCAATCATACATTCTTGTTTCAACGAAGTATTTTCGCATTAAACGTTGTTAATAATGTCAATCAGTAATGAACTCATAATTTGTGTTGACATTATATTGTCTGATATATATAACTCTCATATAGACAAAAGTTGAACTTGTTCCCAAAGATTTCTCTTAGGCACTATAATCATGTATTAAAATTTTAACTTATTAATTTGTTGTGCTTGTTAGACGAATCGATGCTACAATCTTAATTAATTCACTATAGTTGAATGGAGGATGGATTGATGGTGAAACCCATAACCATTTTTTCTATACACTATAAAATTTCCTACTTAATTCGATAGTGGTTCCATATAACTAGATTTGAGATTTACACGAGACGTGCTAACATCAAGTTCAACTATACTTATAATAAGTTTTTTGGAGGGACTTTATTCAGAAATTAATTTTTATTGAGTCAAATAAGATTTATATTTGAAATGTAACTCCGAAGTTGAAATTAAATTATTGGATTAAATATAATTGGACTAAGGAAACACGTCTAGATTTTGACCTATTACTATTGTCATAACTGCAAGCACGTTTATATAAATTTTCACCTCAAGTACTTTTTTGAATAATGTTTTAATTATTTATTTTCCAAAGTTAGGCACTCAAATTGTATTTCTCTCTCTTAATAACATGGACATGATTTAAAAACAAGCAAAGCTACTCAATATTCGATTTTAAAATAATTATTAATTTTATTTGGACTCGATTTATTTAATATTTATAACAAACCAATTTGAATACAATTTTCAGTTGACAACAATGGAGACCACTCAATAGCTAAATAATAATAATAATATATGTAAAAAATATCGAGTAAATCAAGCTCGATTCAATTAAAATATGTTCAAGCTCAATTTATTGAATAATCCAATCAAATTCAAATACAATTTCTATTAGTTTACATTAGTAAACCCACATAGCTTAATCTATGAATAATGGGAGTCCACTACGCGAAAATTGAATCAGCCCATAATTTCTAAATTAAATTAGTGCCTCCGTGGGATACGTGTGAGGTCCCTATTCGATCATTACAATTATTATTAAGAATAATGATGAAAGACTGATTCAAATGTGCGTCCAAGTACACGTGTATCAATTATTGCAATGACGATGGGGACAGAGTGTTGTGATGAGAAAACAGAATGGGTTATATATATATTAAGAAAGAATATATTCGTTGGGAGGTTTCGAAATAGCTGTAATATAGCCGTTTTGATTGAAATACATCTGGGAAGGGAGAGAAAATATTATAAATTAATAATACATCTTTGGTGGAAAACAACCAACATTTTCATTTTTCATAAAGTTGTCGATACATAGCCTTTTTTTATGTTCTTTGATTACAATATTGGTTCACTTTCTCAACAAAAGAGGAATTAGAAAATTATTGGTTGGTCTTCAACCAGCGCGTCAAAAACGAGTTATTTGTAAGAACTTCAACACTCTAAATTCTGGTACAATTTAGATCATTAAAGATTTAAACAAATCAATCCAATTTAGTTGAATAATATTTATCCAAATTTATTTAATTTTTTTTCCTTTTAGAATGAAGGATTTTCTTCGAATTTAATTTGATCGTGAATTATCAGAGCTCAAACGAGCTTTAATAGAATTAAACATGATCTTTTAGAATAATTAACCATAATCGAGATCGAACGATTTTTAATAGAGTGAAACATGAATCAAGTAATTTTTTTTTTTAAGAAAAATCGATTTTATATATCATGCAATCGAAAGTTTACAACGTCTGGAACAATACAATTCATATCGACAAATGATGTAGTAAGAACATCTGAATCACCATCTATCACGTTCTTGAAGATAACAAATCTTAAAAACTCACAAACGAACACAAGAAAATTCTTGTGCAACTCCTATTCAAGGAGAGATGAAACTCTCATTCGAGAGAGAAAGCAAACTCTCATACGAGAGAGAAAATAAAATACTAAACAAAATATCTAAAACGCTATATAAATTTAAAAACTTAAGTATCACCTATCCTCATCTCGTCAGAGTTGTCTCTATCTCTTTAGATTCATATCCGTCTCAATAGATTTGGAGATGTATCTTTAGATCCATATCCGTCTCGTTAGATTTGAAGATGTGATATACAACTTGAAGAAGCGTGCTCCAACCCAATTCGCAGACAATGGTGGTGGTAACAGTGGTGAAGTAGAAAACTGCTTCACCAGGCCATCGCCGGGAGAGAAAAATAGAAGAAAAAAGAAGGGTAGGGTTTAGAGAGATTGGAGGAGAGAGAGAGAGGCGTTGCGCATTTCTTTTTTTATGAATCAAGTAATTTGATATCCTTATTAGATCCTTTTAATTAACGAGGTGATAAAGGCTAAGCGACACAAATTTCATCAATTCAAAAGGAGTAGGATTATCTAGAGAAAAGGAGGAAGGAGACTAGAAATTAGGCTTAATTCTTCATTGCTTCTTCTTACGTAGTAAATACAACAAAAACCCTAAAGTCAAGGAGCTGATTACACATGTCATCATCTCTTCATACAGTTCATAACATTTACTAATTAAAAGAAACTCAGCTGCAGGCCAATATCTAACATTAATTGGGCTAAATAAAAATAACTTAAAACATAATTATAAAGGCGGGCTGGACGTTTTCTTTCTCTCTTGGGCCTTTGTATATTTTCCTCTTCATTCGACCCAACTGTATCACGAGGGGGCTTCAAGCTCTCTTAACTATAATTTGTTTTTTGTTATGAATAATTATATGGATGTTCATGTATCCTCCACTACATGATATAATGGATAATCATTTTTCCTCCTCTTTATGTTATAGTGGATGATCATTGCTCTTCCACTACTTGTAAATCCATCTTTTCCATTATGCACTCAACTCTTAAAATAATTGTACCTACTATTTTGTGCCTATAAATAGGACATGAAGTTGTATTGTTAAGACACACCAAAATCAAAGAAAGAATTCTCTTCTTAATTCTCTAGTCTCTCTACTTTAGAATATTTGTATATATTTCATAATATTTGGAGTTATTTCATAACACGTTATCAGCACGATCCGTCTTAAGGTGTTAATCATTTTGAAATTTGGCAAAAGATATACATGGGGTACTCAACATATGATGTAAATGTAGTGAGAAATTATTATGAGTTATTATGAGTTTGTAAAGAAAATTAATGGATAAGGTTTTCAAAACAAAGCAAGAAGAAAAGGTAAAGAAAAGGTATGTATATTTCAATATTTAACAAAAATAGAAATATGCAATAATTCTCTTGATGTTTAGAAAGAAGACATATGTATATATATGTGCATATATTTGATTAGTATTATTCTTTTGAATAATCCTATCATGTTGAAAATATTTTAAGAAGTTGAATGATTGTTATGTTATTCATCTTATACTTTGATAATAGTATTATATGATGAATCTTGAAAAAAACTTGACTTTGTGACTCTTGATATTACGAGGAAAAATTATTTTTCTTGGGCGTTAGATATTGAAATTCATTTTGATGCAAATAACTATACTCCATTCCCTGAAGAGAATGTGTTGAACAATATATAAATTAATATATGCAAATAACTATACTCCATTCCCTGAAGTGAATGTGTTGAGCAATATATAATTATTTTAATCATGAGTCCCGTCCAACTAGTTCTACTACATTCCCTGAAGTGAAAGTAGCAGCACATAACTATTTTAATCATTAAAGAAATCATGGACGTGGACGTGGTCGTGGATATGGTTATGGAAATCGTGGTGGTTATTCAAAGAACACATCTTTCCACCAGAAGTGAAAAAATAATGAAGAGAAACATGAAAGTGGCCAAAATAGCAAATTTGTGAAAAATTTATGTTATCGTTGTGGTGGTAAAGGTCATTGGTCAAGTACCTGTCGTACACCAAAACATCTTGTTGACCTTTACCAAGAATCGCTAAAAAGTAAAAGAAAGAAAATAGAAACAAATTTTGCTTTTGAAGAAGGCGATTCTGATCATGGCCGATTTTGATGACACTCATTTAGATGTTGCTGATTTCTTTGATGATCCTAATGAAAAAATTGATCACTTGATTGGAGATGGAAGTGTTCAAAAACAAATTTGTTAAGTTTTAATTCTAGTAATTTATAAATAAATATTTAAGTATGTTGTTTTAAAGTTCAATAAATGAATTTATTCATAAGATTATCGTTTCTTATATTAAATAATATTGTTTGATATTGATTTATTTCTTTTTATGTTTCAATAAAGAATGAGTATTTACTCGATCAGCAACAACATCAATAATGAAAATATATGTCTCGCTGATAGTACAACAACTCACACCATCCTCAAAAATAAAAAATACTTCTCTTATTTAGTAATGCAAGAAGCCAATGTTAATACTATATCGGGTAGTGCAAAATTAATTGAAGGCTCCGGCAGAGCTAATATATTGTTACCCGGAGGAACACAATTTTATATTGATGAAGCCTTATATTCTACTAAGTCTCAAAAAAATTTACTAAGCTTCAAAGATATCCGCCGAAATGGATATCATATTGAGACAACAAGTGATGGCAATATTGAGTATCTTTACATCACTAATACAATATCTGGCGATAAATGTATATTGGAAAAATTGCCTGCATTTTCTTCTGGTTTGTACTACACGCATATATCTACTATTGAAACACATGTTATCGTAAACCAGAAGTTTACAAATCAAAATAAGTTTGTTGTTTGGCATGACCGGTTGGGCCATCCCGGATCAATTATGATGCGAAAGATAATTGAGAATTCATGTGGTCATCCATTGAAGAGCCAGCAGATTCTTCAATCGAATGATTTCTCATGTGCTGCTTGGAAAGTTGATTATTCGACCATCAACAACAAAAATAGGAAGTGAATCTCTTACGTTTTTGGAGCGTATTCAAGGCAATATTTGTGGACCAATACACCCGTCGTGTGGACCATTTAGATATTTTATGGTTTTAATTGATGCATCAACAAGATGGTCACATGTATCTTTGTTATCAACTCGCAACCTGGCGTTTGCGAGATTGCTTGCTCAATTGATTAGAATACGAGCACATTTTCCTGATTATCCAATTAAGAAGATACGCCTTGATAATGCGGGTGAATTTACTTCCAAAACGTTCAATGACTATTGTATGTCTATTGGAATTGATCTTGAACATCCTGTAGCACATGTTCATACACAAAACGGTCTAGCAGAATCGTTTATTAAGCGTCTGCAGTTAATTGCAAGACCTTTACTTATGAGATCAAAACTTCCTATTTCTTGTTGGGGACATGCTATTTTGCATGCAGCAGCACTTATTCGCATAAGGCCAACAAGTTATCATAAGTTTTCCCCATTACACTTGGTTTTTGGTCAGGAACCAAATATTTCCCATCTAAGAATTTTTGGATGTGCGGTATATGTTCCAATTGCTCCACCACAACGCACTAAGATGGGTCCTCAAAGGAAATTGGGAGTATATGTTGGATTCGAGTCTCCATCGATAATAAAGTATCTAGAGCCATTGACTGGAGATTTATTTACGGCTCGATTTGCTGATTGTCATTTTGATGAATCAGATTTCCCAACATTAGGGGGAGAAAATAAGCAGCTGGAAAAGAAAATTAGTTGGAATGAATTATCTTTATCTCATCTTGATCCTCGAACAAAACAAAGTGAACTGGAAGTTCAAAAGATAATTCACTTGCAAGGTTTAGCTAACCAACTGCCAGACGCATTTACTGACCTAAAAAAAAGTGACTAAGTCACATGTACCAGCTGTTAATGCTCCAGTAAGAATTGTTGTCCCTGAAGGTCAAAGTAATGAGTCTACTGCACGCCTGAAGCGTGGTAGACCTATCGGTTCCAAAGATAGTCATCCTCGAAAAAGAAAAGGAGCTAAGAATCAAGATGGTCTAATCGAGGATAAAATAACTCCAGAAGAGTCCCCAGTCATAACTAATATTTCGGTTCCAGGAGAACCTCAGGTACCTGAAACTTGTGAAAATAATGAGATCTCAATAGATTATGTTATGAACGGAAAACGATGGAATCGAAATGAAGTCAACGTTGACGATAAATTTGCATATGATGTAGCGCTAAATATGATGAATGATAATGAGGATCAAGAACCAAAGTCTGTTAATGAATGTCGACAAAGAAATGATTGGCCAAAATGGAAAGACGCAATGAGGGCAGAGTTAAACTCGCTTGAACCAACGAAAAGTTTTTGGACCTGTAGTCCATACACCTGAAGATGTAAAATTTTTTGGATCTGTAGTCCGTACACCTGAAGATGTAAAAGTTTTGGACCTGTAGTCCGTACACCTGAAGATGTAAAGCCAGTAGGATACAAATGGGTATTTGTGCGAAAACGAAATGAGAAAAATGAAATTGTAAGATATAAGGCACGTCTTGTTGCCCAAGGGTTTTCGCAACGACCTGGTATAAATTGTGAGGAGACTTATTCTCCTGTGGTGGATGCAACTACTTTTCGTTATATAATAAGTCTGGCAGTGCATGAAAAACTTGATTTGCGTCTAATGAATGTTATTACAGCCTATTTGTATGGCTCGCTTGATAATGATATATATATGAAAATCCCTGAAGGATTTAATATGCCTGAAGCATATAATTCAAGTTCTCGAGAACATTATTCAATTAAATTAAGTAAGTCATTGTATGGATTGAAACAATCTGGACGAATGTGGTATAATCGTCTCAGTGAATATTTGTTGAAGGAAGGATATAAGAATGATCAAATTTGTCCTTGTATTTTCATGAAAAGATCTGGAAATGAGTTTGTTATAATTACAGTTTATGTTGACGATTTAAATATCGTTGGAACTCCTGAAGAGATTTCAAAAACTGTTAATTGTTTAAAGAAAGAATTTGAAATGAAAGATCTTGGAAGAACAAAATTTTGCCTTGGGTTGCAAATTGAATATTTAAAGAACGGAATTTTTGTATATCAAGATGCTTATATATCAAAGGTGTTAAAGCGATTCTACATGGATAAATCACATCCATTGAACACCCCGATGGTCGTAAGGTCACTAGATGTGAACAAAGATCCTTGTCGACCTCGAGAAAATGATGAAGAATTACTTGGTCCTGAAGTACCATATCTAAGTGCAATAGGTGCACTAATGTATCTTGCTTGTCATACTCGACCTGATGTAGCATTTGCTGTTAATCTATTAGCAAGATATAGTTCTTCTCCTACGCGAAGGCATTGGAATGGGGTTAAGCAGGTACTTCGCTATCTTAGAGGAACAATGGATATGGGCTTGTTTTATTCAAATGTACTCAAATCCGAATTGATTGGATATGCAGATGCTCGATATATGTCTGATCCTCATAGTGGTCGTTCACAAACGGGCTATTTATTTACATGTGGTGGCACAGCCATTTCATGGCGATCTATGAAACAAACTATATCGGCCACATCATCTAATCATGCAGAAATCTTAGCTATTCACGAGGCGAGTCGAGAATGTGTTTGGTTAAGATCTATAATTCAACATATTCGAGGGACTTGTGGTTTATCTTCTGGAAAAATGATCCCGACGATCTTATATGAAGATAATTCCGCATGTATCGCACAATTGAAAGAAGGGTACATTAAAGGAGATAGAACAAAGCATATTTCACCAAAGTTCTTTTTTACTCACGATCTTCAGAAGAATGGTGATATCAATGTTCAACAAATCCATTCCAGAGATAATCTTGCTGATTTGTTCACCAAGGCACTTCCTACTGCAACATTTGAAAAACTAGTTTACAATATTGGCGTGCGTAAACTTAAAGATCTTGACTGATATTGTCATGAGGGGGAGATAATACGCGCTGCACTCTTTTTCCCTTAACCAAGGTTTTTTCCCACTGGGTTTTCCTGGTAAGGTTTTTAATGAGGCAGCATCTGATTGCGTATTGAAAGAATTATGTACTCTTTTTCCTTCACTAGGTTTTTATCCCACAGGGTTTTTCCTAGTAAGGTTTTAACGAGGCATATTCTTAAGTGATGGACATCCAAGGGGGAGTGTTATGAATAATTATATGGATGTCCATGTATCCTCCACTACATGATATGATGGATAATCATTTCTCCTCCTCTTTATGTTATAGTGGATGATCATTGCTCTTCCACTACTTGTAAATCCATCTTTTCCATTATGCACTCAACTCTTGAAATAATTGTACCTACTATTTTGTGCCTATAAATAGGACATGAAGTTGTATTGTTAAGACACACCAAAATCAAAGAAAGAATTCTCTTCTTAATTCTCTAGTCTCTCTACTTTAGAATATTTGTATATATTTCATAATATTTGGAGTTATTTCATAACATTTTTCACTTATTTTAATTTTGATAGAATGAAATCAATAAATGCATTTGATTGAATTTTGATAATTCATGTTTACTATAATAAATTGATATCATGACAAAACAATGAAGGATTACTTGGTGGTATATAATATAACATACATATATAACTGTGATCATTTTAAAAAGTCAATGCAGTTCATGAAAATGACTAATATAAAACGGTTCCTATCGAAGATGGATAACCATTATATGAGCTAGTGTAATGTAGCTCGAAACATCTGTTTCATATCATATTCAATCTCATATCTCATTTATTATTTATGTATCGTATGTATAAATTTTTTATTTAAATACATAAGTGACATGAATTTTATAATATAAGTTACATCTACATAATGAAATATTACAACGCGATAGTACTTTTCCCTTATAATTGTTGGGAATAACACTGATTTCCCTACATTGATACTTTCCTATTTGTTAGGATTTTGTTGCACCTTCATCCATCACTTCAAATTTTCACAAAGAATTCCCTTCAGAAGCAATGTTAAAGGCGCTACATTTTAAATAAAAAATTGTTTTCTTCTTAGAAATTATAATTATTCAAAAATTACTTTTAGAATATGAAAATACATTTTTCGAAACAAAAAAGTTTTTATACCAAGAAAGTTTCAGTTTCCTCTGTGTCTCATTTCCTACCTTTTTTCACATAGATCCATTTCCTCATATTCTCTAACATAATTCTTCGAATTGTGAAAATTTTTGAACAAATCTCGACTTGTACACAAGATGTCAGGTTTTCGTATATATATGACAATATTCTTCTGAATCTTTCATTAATAAAGCCATTTATTCTGAAATTATATGCTAATTTCAACATGAATAGAAAATGATATTGTAAAAGTTGGTCTCAAGTAGCATACGAAAGAGTCTAGAAGGGAGGGGGGGTTGAATAGACCCTGAAGTCTTTTTCGACTTCAAAAAGTTTCGTACTGAAATTGTTTTTGGACGCTTGAAAGGTCTAACGCTTGACTTAAGCATTTACTTAAAATATAGGCGCTTTGGCGAAGCGTTTGATGAAGACTGTTTTTAGAAAGTTAACTTAGACTTCAAGATCTGAATACTTTAACCGAGTAGGTTTGAGCATTCACTTCTTTGATCAGTGTTAGCACATCGGAATAATTTTTGGAGTCTTCTCTTTGAAAGCTTTAGCGTCACAAGAGGTTTCTTAGTGCTTAGCGTTCGATTGTGTTTTACTTAATCAGTTTATACAATGATATGATAGATAAAGGAATTGACTGAAAAGTAAACGACACAATATTTGTAAGGTTCGTTGGGTGGTGTAATCTCAACTACGTCCTTCTTCTCCTCGAACACTTGGAGGCAATCCAGTAAAATGATTCTCAAAGAATCACACAGAATCTTCTACAAATTAGGGAGAGATGGATGTCGATGACTTGAGCTCCTTGATCACACAGATTTCTGCTCCAAATCACTTCAATCCCCTTGCTTCTTTCACCCAGAAATATGGCAAGTATCCAACTTCGACTTCACACAGATCGCAAGGCTTGGATAGGAGTTTTTCTAAAAGGGTTTGTTTGATTTTGATGAAGCTCAAACAAATGGAATATCTCAGTAGTAGTGTAGTTTCTTCGAAAAGAATGTTTGAGATATTGGATTGACTGTCTCAGGATTTGATGAAAAGCAAAGAGAATATTTTCTTGAGTATTCTGGCTTTTCTGAGAGTTTAAGGAATGAGACATCAATGCAACAGCAATTTGGCTTGATAATTGTTCTCACTATGTTTGGCTTGTTGTTGAAGTTCTATTTATAGGCATTCTTGGAAAAAGTGTCCGTTTGACACATGCAAGGGTGCGTGTCTCTCACTTCCGCGAGTGAACAACTTTTGTCCTTTTTGTCCTTTTTCTTGAAAATCTGCTGCACAAAAGTTGGTGCTGCAGTCTTTGAATAGATGACAGTCCAATAGGGTGGCTTCTCCGTACGTCTGAAAGTGCTTATCACATTTAATGCTCTTATCAGCATTTAATGCATTTGAAATAAATGCCCGTTGGTATTTAATGCTTTGAGAATATTTGCATTAAACTCCTTCCGATCTGACGCTTCAGGAGAATGTTTGTCATTTGATAGACGCTTCATTCATGAGCTGAAAGATTCATTTAATCTGGAGGACTATTTAATGTTTAGACGCTTGGAAAAGTCTTCAGACTTCATTTAGAAGTGTAGACGCTTGAGAAGTCTTTAGTCTTCGTTACTTGACACCTCACTCAGAACATGTCAGGCGCTTAGAGTAAACTTCTTCAAACTTCATTCACTATTGATTTCTTGGACGCTTGAAGTCTTCAGATTTCGCCGTCTTGATAAGCTCACTCAGAAAGTATCAAACGCTTAATCTAACCGATTTCTTTATCTAAGAATGTCAAAAGTAAAAGATAAAATAGTGCCTATACATTTCTAAAATTCAAACGCTTATACAAGTATCTATGAAATTTAAGAGTACATAACTTTGGGGTCTAACAAAATTCCTAATTGTCATCATCAAAATCTTAACATGAAATTTCCTATCAAATTCTCCTTTTTTGATGATGGCAATAATCACTCTTTTATAGTTCAAGAGTTATGACAGCCAAAGTTAATAAGTGTTATGTTAGTAAGCTAGATTTAGTTAAGCTTCAACAAGATGTTTCAGCTGAAAATTGTACTTTATATATATTCGGAGAATTCATACATTTTACAAACTGTGTAGAAACAAAAAAAGGTTAAATTACAAAGAACTATCATGATCTACTTTCTTCTGGTAAGACTTCGTCGTCTGATCATTTCTATTCTGATGGCTTCTTCGATGAGATCTTGAAGGGTGATCATTATCTGATGATCTTTGTCAATTATGAAGCGATTTTCCCTTTTTCTCCTTGTTTCATACATTTTATGCCGTCGATCCCATTCGGATGGATCAATACCCATATGCCTAAGCACTGCTCTGAACGCTTGAGAGAAGTCAGAGAACTCCATTTCCACAGCCAAGTCTTGAGGAGTAGTAGGCACTGGAAGCGGCGCTCGCTCCATCGGTATATTGAGTTGTTTAAGTAACGCTTGAGATGGCACAGGTATATCTGCTCTGAAAGCGATGGGAGGAAAACCAGTTCTTCTACTAGGAATTCCCGTGGCTGCAACCCATGAAGGGTAATTGGATTCGGGCAAAGGAGGAGGAGGTGGCAAGAAGACAAAATCTTGTGGATTTTTCGGCTCTGGACGCTTCACTTCTTGGCGCTTAGAACTTGATTGAGCTCTTGAACTTGCATGAGCTTTCCTCTTTTCCCCCTTATTACCATCATCATCCTTTACTGCATTTTCAGTAAGAATGGCAATTTGAGCAGCCATTTGGGCCATGGATGCAGCCAACGCATCAAACTTAGCTTCAAGAGATTTTTTCAACGCAATCTGATTGGCTGCAAGGCCATCGATCATCGGCTGCATACGAGAAATAGCGGCATCTACGGCAGCATCAGCAGCTCCGCGCATATGAGCAGCTTGAGTGCTCATATTCTCCTTCTCGATCTTAGCCAAGTCTTCCTTGATCCAGTGAAGAAATTCTGCATGATTTGACGCTTGAGCGTTCATCTCTTCCAACGCGTCTGTGAAGAGAGGCACAAATGTTTGAAGCACATTCTGAGAGGTAGCTGGTTGTTTAAATCTTGAAGTGTGCTTTAGTGACTCTAGAGATGGTTGTTGAAATTTTGGATCGAATACAGACTGATGAATTTCCATCCCAGCAGCCGCAGGAACAGTTGAAGTTGAAGCGTCAGGCACAGCCTCTGGTTGAGACGCTTGAACTGGTTCCACTATTGGCGCTAAGGCAACTTCTGCATCAGATGTGGAAGGTAAAGACGGGACAGTAGTTAGATAACTAAAGTCAGAATCTGAAGTTGAGCCTTCCAAAAGCTGAATCAGCATACTCCGTTGAGGAATTGTTGATTAACTCATTTACTCGAGAAACAAGAATGCTCGAGAAATCCCTTAAGGTTCGGAGTGGAGTGTCCAGTGCTATGACCCATCCTGGTCCTAAGATCTGAAGCATGTGATTAACAAAGATCTTGCACCTTGGAGCCTTAATAAAGAATAGAGCATCATCACGTGGAGTGAATGAGAAACGTAACACTCTATCTTTTGGCATCTCCGATGGACGCTCAGACTCTGATATGTACATTGCCATGTATTCTTCAACGTAAGGCAGGGTTGCACGCGAGATGTCCGGATTTCTTTCGAGTAAAGAGAGTACATAGTTATAGTGTTCTAGCAGTTTCTGTCAGAAAGAGGAGAGCAATGGATACCCAGAAAGAGGTCTGATAATGGATCCATTTGGCTTCCTCAGATTTGCAGTGAAGACGTTGTCGAAATCCCGTAACGGAGGGAACATCTTCAACATATGTCTGATGTTGTCTTCCAGCTGGCCAGGTGTAAGCGTCAAATCTGAAATAGGCTTTGTTCCGCTTGTTGACGCTTGGCCACAATAATGGATTGGCAAATCTGCAATCCTAGCCAATGCTTCACGCAGAAAGCGTTCAATTGGTTGACGAAGAGATGATAAGAGAGCAAGTGGGCCAACTCTTGCTTCTCGGCGCTGTAAGCAATATCGGGCAAACTGTCTTCTTTTATCTACCATGCCGATTGCGAACAAGTGAGGTTCCTTGACCAGTTCTTCAAACATGTAACGCTAGCCGACGTAGGTTTCACACCAGGTAACCTCATTCATGCAGAAGGTTGTGCCTGCATTCAGAATGGCACGAAAGCCTTCATGATGAATATCTCGGATGGCTTCAAAGCGATGCTTATCAAGCTGATAGTTTGCATTCAGAACGCTTTGTAAGAAGTAATCAGCCTCCTCTAGAATAAGAGCATTTAGAGAGGCAGGACGCTTACCGATATAAGGACTTTTATTCTTCCACAATCTTAGTGGGTTTGGATGACTCTGATTAGCAGCACTGTGCACAACTGAAGGAAAGTGGGAATAACCTTCTTTGTTTAAAATTTCCTCTTCAGGATTTAAAAACTCCACATGTAGACGCTCATAGGCCCTAATCTTGTAGTTTATTGGAGCAAAACCTGAAGGCTTACTGCGTCCCATATCCAGAAAGTAAGCTAAGTCCACATCCCCTTGTGGAATTCTATAAGTACCCCGTTTTTCAAAAATCTGTATAGAAGCTGGGGTAGGTGGTAGAGGATCTCCATTGGCCAGTGCCAAGTAGTATGCAAATTCAACGCTTGAGACTTCATTGTTAAACAGCATTTCTATAAGAGCCCGATCTCTATCTATCATCTTGGCTACATAATTTTCAGCGACAATGTAGCATTCTTCATTATAGCCACCTGGAATGAATTCTTCTTCAGGGTTTGGAGGCATGAAATTGATAGAGTGATCAATTGTTCTGGAGGGGTCCAGACTGAAGAAGTGCCTTGGCACAGGAGAACTCTCTATTGATTTTGTAGCGTCTTCAGCAATGCTCTGATCTTCTGAGATTGCCTCTGCTGTAATAAATGTTGTTAGTGGTGGGGAAGCTTCCTCTGAGATAAGCATGCCTCTGACAACATCTTTGGCAATGGCCACCACTTCAGTCAAGTTGACATCCAGATGGACATCAGTTGACGCTTCAGCCGCAGCTGGAATAAGAGCTGAGAGAGAAACATCCTCTATAAGAGCAGGATCTTCTACAGATGTAGGAACGAAAGAGCTGTGGGAAGAAATAAACTTACCCTGCAAACTTGTCTCAACAGCAATACTTTGAGCGCTTGGCTCAACAATCTCAGGCTCTTCAGGAACAGGAGCAACTCGACGCTTGCTAGTCCTGGAACGCTTGAAAATTTTCTTTACGTTGACTCCTTCAACGAGCTTAAGCGGTGGAGCGGGAGGATCAACAGCTAGTTCTTCAAAGTTTATTTGTTTGATGATCCCTGCCAGCTTCCTTCTCTTGAGAGGTAACTTGTCCTCAGCATCCTCATCGGTTTCCTCATTAACCTTTTGAGGAGAGGAGACAAATTGAACCTTGGGCTTTCTGGGAGCCCTCTTCTTTGTTGCAGTCGAACGCTTCACGACTTCTTCTGGAATTAGACGCTCCGCTTCTTCATCGGACGCTTGACGTACTTCTAGACGCTCAGAAAGTGGTTTAGCAGCACCACCAATTTTGGGAGGATTGAAGAGATTGTTCAGAATCCTTTTTCCCAGCAACTTGGACTTATTCAACGGGAGTCCAGACGAGTATACACACTGTGATTTGTACAATAGGTCGCTTAGAACGAGTCCATAAGGTTTATTCGAGGCGCTTAGACAGTACCAAAACCTTCCAAAGATGTACTCACTCCAATTGATCTTGATGTTGAGGAGTATAGTAGTCATCATCTGAAATTGTACTGGGTTCACCTTATCAAAGGTTCCCACTCGGCATTCTATGATCTTGCTGCAGAAATCAGCCAGCAGTCGGTATTTGGATACCAGGTCTTTCTTTTCAAAGTATTGAATGTAGGGTACATCGTCGTACGCACTCATGGTTGTCCATGCTTCCTTGATTTGTTTTAAAGTGACACAGTCCAACGCCTCACCCTCATTCGGAAGATTGAAGTTCTTGGCAATGGTGGAAGCAGACAAGATAAAGGAACCTTTGGAGACTCCTTCTTGGATAAAGGAATTAGACTAGAGATAGACTTCTTGTCCTCTGAAAGTTTAGCAGTCTTCTAGAAGGTGTCGACTTCAGTCGGAAACATATAGGAGTATTGGGTCAAGAACGGTTTAAGCCCAGCTTTGACGACCATGTCCATCATGTCTGTTAGATTGATTTGAGGTTGTTCATAGAGAAATTTCCAGTCGACAACAAGGCCTTCAGTCACCTTGGTGGCAAGTTTAGCAGAAGTAGACGAAGATTTCTTTGGTGCCATTTTTAGTGAAAGAGATGAACTGAGATTTTCTTTTGCTTTGAGAGAGAGAGAATAAATTTTGCAGATATGTTTGAGTAAAAGTGAATTGTTTTTCTGCAAAAATTGTATTTTAAATGACACAGTAAAGAATTTTTGAAATTTGTGTTCTCTAGTCTCTGTAGGATTTAGATATGTGTAACGACTTTTGAATCTCAGCCATAAATTCATTAACTGCGGACTCGAGTTTTGTGTAATAGAGAGAAGTTACATTTGGTAATTCTCATATATAAAGATTTGACATCCGAGTTAAAATTTTTAAAACGTTTGGCATTTTCAGAGTGTAACGCACACGCCTGTTTATACACTGACACGTACACAAACACGTACTATCTCTGAACCGTCATTTTGAAAAAGAAACTTTTGATTACCTGCCAGTTTGATGTGACAGAAGCGTGCGAGTAGAGTACAAAATAGATTTTTGAGTCTACCCACTACTTCGAAAGAAGTTTGTAAACTTTATGCATGGCTTGTAAAGAAAGTACTTTTATATTAAGAGTTGATGGGAATTGATTCAACGCTTAACTGATACCACTTGTTGGTATATGACTTTTTATGTATGAAAATTAGACGCTTAGGATTGAAAAGACTTTTATGTTTGAGCGTCCAATATTTTATGCATATGTAATACTGAGCGTTGATGATCATGCATCTGAAAATTTTGATCATTGACGCTTGTAGATATGGTTAAGTACAACTTTAAGGTTCCCCCTAAATTTGATAACTTATACCAGTTGGGAAAATCTTTGAGACACAAATTAAGTGGATTCCCCCTAAATTATATGTTTAATAAAATATGATGCAAAATGATTAAGCGTTTAAATCAATCATACCTAATTCACTTCTCAAAGTGAGAAAACGTTGTTCGTTGAGTGCTTTGGTGAAGATATCTGCCAATTGTTTGTCAGTTCCGATGAAGTGCATGGAGATATCTTTCTTTTGAACGTGGTCACGAAGAAAATGATATCTAATGTCAATGTGTTTGGTTCTGGAATGAAGAACAGGGTTTTGAGTCATGGCTAGAGCGCTTTGGTTATCACAATGAATGGGGGTTGGACCTAGGATTATTCCATAATCTCTAAGTTGTTGTCTCATCCATAATACTTGTGCACAACAACTTCCTGCAGCTACATACTCAGCTTCGGCTGTGGAGGTAGCCATGGATTGTTGTTTCTTGCTATGCCATGAAACTAACCTATCACCTAGAAATTGACAAGTACCACTAGTACTTTTATGATCTATTTTGAAACCTGCAAAATCTACATCTGAGTAACCAATTAGTTCAAAAGGAGAATCCCTAGGATACCATAAGCACACATTCTGTGTGCCTTTCAGGTATTTAAGGATCTTCTTGGCAGCAATTATGTGTGACTCTTTAGGATCGGCTTGAAATCGTGCACACATGCATACCGAAAACATAATATCAGGTCTACTGGCAGTAAGATAAAGAAGTGAAGCGATGATACCTCTATAATTAGTAACATCAACTTTCTTTCCACTTTCATCTTTATCTAACTTAAGCATTTGGTTCATTGGAATTTTTGAATATGATGCATTTTCCATACTAAATTTCTTAATCATATCTCGTGTATATTTAGCTTGATTAATAAATATTCCATTAGGGAGTTGCTTAACTTGTAATCCTAAGAAGAAAGTTAATTCACCCATCATGCTCATTTCAAATTGTTCTTGCATCATTTTCGAAAATTTCTCACACAGACGCTTGTTAGTAGAGCCAAATATAATATCATCAACGTAAATTTAGATTAAGAGAATATCTTTGTTATTGGTAATTTTAAATAACGCTGTATCAACGCTGCCTATTGAAAAGCCTTTACCAATAAGAAAGATAGAGAGAGTGTCATACCATGCTCGGGGTGCTTGCTTAAGCCCATAAAGTGATTTGTCTAGCTTGTATACCATACCCTTACCATGATTGTTGATGAATCCTGGTGGTTGCTCCACATACACTTCTTCTTGGAGTTTACCATTCAGGAAGGCACTCTTCACGTCCATTTGATACACCATGAACTTGTTGAACGCTGCATACGCTAGAAACATGCGGATTGCTTCAAGACGAGCGACAGGAGCGTATGTCTCATCAAAGTCAATACCCTCCTCTTGGCAATATCCTTGAGCTACGAGTCTGGCCTTGTTTCTTGTCACAACGCCGTTCTCATCCATCTTGTTTCTATATACCTATCAAGTTCCAATAACTCCTTGGTGAGTTGGTCTTGGTACTAGCATCCAAACCTTATTTCGTTCAAACTGATTTAGCTCTTCTTGCATAGCTTCAATCCAACTTGGGTCGCCTAGCGCTTCATCCACTTTCTTAGGTTCCATTTGAGATAAAAAGCTTGCGAACATAGCCTCATTGAACGTAGCGGCTCTAGTCCTAACAAGCGCTTCAATATCTCCAATAATCTGCTCAGGTGGATGATCACGCAACCAAAGTCTGTCTGGTTGGAAGGGGTTAAGAGGTTGAACAGGCGCTTGAGGAACATACGCTTGACTACCTTCTTGCGTAGGCGCTCCAAGTTCACAATTCCTTGTGTGCTCTTGATGATCACCTTCTTCATGATCATCAGCATTTCTTACATGATTATCTGGAGTAATCTCATGAGTAATCTTAGGAGGTGGCACTGAGATCTCATCATCGTCGTCAGTATCTTCATCAATAGTAATCTTAGACGCTTGATGACATAGATCTTCAACTCCTACATCATTTATATTAACCTTACTCAGTTCTTGGTTAGCATCATCAAAAACAACATGAATAGATTCCTCAACCTTTGATTTGATCTTATTGAGAATGCGAAGATTCTTTCCATTCTTGGCGTAGCCTAGACAAATTCCCTCATCCGCTTTAGGATCAAAAGTCTTTAGGCTTTGGGATCTATTATTATGGATAAAACATTTAGAACCAAAGACGTGAAAATATGAAACATTTGGCTTACGTCCCTTCCATAATTCATATGGAGTTTTCCCATGTTGTTTGTTGATCATGCAACGGTTTTGAGTGTAACAGGCGGTGTTGATCGCTTCGGCCCAAAATCTAGGAGCGAGCTAGGATTCTGCTAACATAGTCCTAGCGGCTTTCTTAAGCGTTCGGTTCCGGCGCTCAGCAACACCATTTTGTTGGGGAGTTCTGGGAGCTAAATACTCATGATGTATTCCATTTTCTGCACAAAACTTCTCAACAATCTTGTTAGTAAACTCAGTACCATGATCGCTTCTTATTCTTGCAACCTTTAGATTTTTCAATATTTGAAGTTGCCGAATAAGCGTTGTTAACTTGTCACATGTTTCATCTTTGGATGAAAGAAATTCCACCCAAGTAAATCGAGAGAAATCATCTACTATCACTAAAGTATACTTCTTACCGCTTACACTGATCGTTTGAACAGGTCCAAACAAATCCATGTGAAGTAGTTCAAGTATTCTAGAGGTAGATAGATGAGGTTTTCTCTTGAACGATGATTTAACTTGTTTTACCCATTTGACAAGCGTCACAAAGACGATCCTTATGAAATGGTCCATTTGGTAATCCCTCTACAAGATTTTGACTTATTAGCTGAGAGATTGTCTTAAAGTTGAGGTGATTCATTTTTCTATGTCATAACCAACCCATTTTAGATTCATTTTTAGCAACAAAACATGTTGGGTTGTTATCAAGTGTTGAACCCCAATCTACTAAATATACGTTGTTAGTTCTTTTTCCTTTCAGTTTAGTAGACTTAGTCTTAGCGTCATTTATATAGCAGCAGTCACTTGAGAATATGACTTCAAAGCCTTTATCACAAAATTGACTTATGCTTAATAAATTGTGCTTCAGACCCTCAACATAATAAACATCACTTATCATGATGTTCCCCCTATGCACAGTACTTACACCTTTGGTTTTACCTTTGGAGTTGTCACCAAATACAACCTGAGGACCATTGGCAGCTTGATAGTTGATCAGAAGATCTTTGGAACCAGTCATGTGCCTTGACGATCCACTATCAAAGTACCATACAGATGTATCGGTTCTAGCTCTAGGCACCTGCAATCAAAAGGGAAGTTCTATTTCTGTTTAGGTACCCATTGTTGCTTGGGTCCTTCAACATTAGTAACATTGTTAGTTTGAATTAGAACTTTAGGAACCCATACTTGCCTAGTCTTCATTGTAGGAATACTGGTCTTCTTGGGTTTCACAACGTGTTGTGTGTGCTTTTTGAGTGTATAATAATATCCTCGATTATAGTGGTAGTCATAATCATAGTCATAATCATAATTATCATAGTATCGATAATATGATCTTGACTGTCTAGGATATTGACGCTGGTATTTCCTTGGCGCTGGCTTGGGTTGCACTTTTGGTACTGGACGCTTAGCGCTTGATTCACAGTGGTGAGTCTTATCTTTAGCCTTTTGAGCGTTCGGATAAACCCGTCTTTGTGAATCATTTGCCTTAGCCTTACCCTTGCCTGAGTTAGCTTTGACTTTCTCATTTGGCCTCTTACCGTTGTCACTTGGTTCATTTGTTGTTTGACCTTGTGAACCTTTTTCAACAAAGATAACACCCTTTCCTTTGTTGTTTGCCGTAACATTAGGTTGATTGGATTGTTTACCGAGTTTATCGCATCCTAAACCGGTTTTCTCACCAAATAATCTAGTTATTTAAGTCACATTATCCAACTTTCTAGAAGCTTTTGATAATGATGAGAGGAGCTGCTCTGATTTAGCAAGTCTAGCGATCAAATCAGCTTCTCTCTTGACTATTATATCAAGATCGCTTTTTAATTGAATAATTTCACTCTCAAGCGATTGGTTCTTCTCAATGCACTGTTGCTGAACTCGCAACTCTGCTTAGAGCGTCACTTTATCTCTTGTGAGTGATGAGATAATAGCGAGATCATTTTGATATATTTTGGCAGCTTCTTGACATTCATTGTAGTATTCTTTGACTTTGTCAAGTAATTCATCATAAGAAAGAGGAATAGATAATTCATTGATTACCTCAGGAGACGCTTCATCATCTCTGGCCATGAGACATATGAGCGCTGAGTCATCTAATGGCTCATCATCATCGCTACTTTCTTCTGATGATTCTAAATCTTCAGGTGCGGATGCTGGATCTGATTCCGCTAGCAAACCTTGTTGACGAAGGTTGCTCCTGAATTGGTTTCTATCCAAGTAATCCTGCCTTGATGGCTTGGATATGTTTGGATAAGGACAATTTACCTGGTAGTGCCCTGGTTTCCTGCAATTATAGCAAAGATTAGTTTTCATCTTCTGTTCATTTTTTAACCTTGCAATGTGTGGTTTTGAGACTACTGGAGCTGGGGGATTTTGAGTAGGCGCTTGGTATTGAACAGGGGCTTGGGGTGAAGGAACAGAATAATGAGGCACTTGAAACTGTTGTTGCACAGGAGAAGGCGCTTGATATGAACTTTGTCCTTGATTATTGAAACCTTTTCCTTTCTTTTCATATCTCAAGAACTTCCTGAATCAATTCAGCAAAGCCAACTCCTCTTCCTCATTGATATCTGAATTCTTTCCTTTGTTACCCGATTTACCTTTGATTGATGCAATAAGCGCTCCAGATTCAATCACTGGACTACTCACAATATCACTAGCAGAATTCAACTCGAACTCAAATGCTTTTAGCTCTGAAAAGGCGTCTTCTGGAGTTAGGAGATCCAGCATATTTGATTCTCTCATAGCGGTTGTCTTCATCAAGAATTTACTTGGTAAGCTTCTAAAGATCTTAACCACCATTTCTCGGTTCTGTAAATCCATTCCCAACGATGTAAGTTCTGTAACTAGAGTTGTAAATCTTATATCCAATTGCTCTAAAGTCTCATTGGGTAGCATCTTAAATCCGTTAAACTTTTCCTTGGCAATGGAAAGTTTGTTTTTTTTTATTTGAGCTGAACCACCACAAATCGTAGCCAACTTATCCCATATTTCTTTAGTGGTTTTGCAAGACTTGATCTTGTTAAATAAGTTGTCAGTATCATCAATAGTTGTATAGAGAGCGTTACGACCAACATTGTCCAAATTAGCTCTTCGACGTTCATTTGGAGACCATTCATGTTTTGGTTTCTCAACGTAACCATCAGGAGTTTCTTCCGTGGCTTCAAACGCTCTTGTGATAACTTTGTATATTTTGATTGGCCCATCTGAAATAATATCACACATGTCATCATCACATGAACAGAGATATGTAAATGCTTTGACTTTCCATGTGTCAAAATTTGATTCAATCAGTTTGGGAACTTTAGCAAATGCCATATCGAAAATTTTAAAAGCAACTAGATTTTGAAAGAAAAGGATCTAAACAAGAAGTTATGCTTGGAAATTTTAAAACTACAATTTTAAACGCTCTGATACCACTTGTTGGTCCCGAGTGGCATATGAAAGGGTCTAGAAGGGGGGGTTGAATAGACCCTGAAGCCTTCTTCGACTTCAAAAAGTTTCGTACTGAAATTGTTTTTGGACGCTTGAAAAAGTAGACGCTTGAAAGGTCTAACACTTGACTTAAGCGTTTACTTAAAATATAGGCGCTTTGGTGAAGCGTTTGATGAAGACTGTTTTTAGAAAGTTAACTTAGACTTCAAGATTTGAATACTTTAACTGAGTAGGTTTGAGCATTCACTTCTTTGATCAGTGTTAGCACAACGGAATAATATTTGAAGTCTTCTCTTTGAAAGCTTTAGCGTCACAAGAGGTTTCTTGGTGCTTAGCGTTCGATTGTGTTTTACTTAATCAGTTTATACAATGATATGATAGATAAAGGACTTGACTAAAAAGTAAACGACACAATATTTGTAAGGTTCGTTGGGTGGTGTAATCCCAACTACGTCCTTCTTCTCCTCGAACACTTGGAGGCAATCCAGTAAAATGATTCTCAAAGAATCACACAGAATCTTCTACAAATTAGGGAGAGATGGATGTCGATGACTTGAGCTCCTTGATCACTCAGATTTCTGCTCCAAATCACTTCAATCCCCTTGCTTCTTTCACCCAGAAATATGGAAAGTATCCAACTTTGACTTCACACAGATCGCGAGGCTTGGATAGGGATTTTTCTAAAAGGGTTTGTTTGATTTTGATGAGCTCAAACAACTGGAATATCGCAGTAGTAGTGTAGTTTCTTCGAAAATAATGTTTGAGATATTGGGTTGACTGTCTCAGGATTTGATGAAAAACAAAGTGAATATTTTCTTGAGTATTCTGGCTTTTCTGAGAGTTTAAGGAATGAGATTTCAATGCAACAGCAATTTGGCTTGATAATTGTTCTCTCTATGTTTGGCTTGTTGTTGAAGTTCTATTTATAGGCATTCTTGGAAAAAGTGTCCGTTTGACACATGCAAGGACGCGTGTCTCTCACTTCCGCGAGTGAACAACTTTTGTCCTTTTTCCTGAAAATCTGCTGCACAAAAGTTGGTGCTGCAGTTTTTGAATAGATGACAGTCCAATAGGGTGGCTTCTCCGTACGTCTGAAAGTGCTTATCACATTTAATGCTCTTATCAGCATTTAATGCATTTGAAATAAATGCCCGTTGGTATTTAATGCTTTGAGAATATTTGCATTAAACTCCTTCCGATCTGACGCTTCAGGAGAATGTTTGTCATTTGATAGACGCTTCATTCATGAGTTGAAAGATCCATTTAATCTGGAAGACTATTTAATGTTTAGACGCTTGGAAAAGTCTTCAGACTTCATTTATAAGTGTAGACGCTTGAGAAGTCTTCAGTCTTCGTTACTTGACACCTCACTCAGAACATGTCAGGCGCTTAGAGTAAACTTCTTCAAACTTCATTCACTATTGATTTCTTGGACGCTTGAAATCTTCAGATTTCGCCGTCTTGATAAGCTCACTCAGAAAGTATCAAACGCTTAATCTAACCGACTTCTTGATCTAAGAATGTCAAAAGTAAAAGATAAAATAGAGCCTATACATTTCTAATGTTCAAACGCTTATACAAGTATCTATGGAATTTAAGCGTACATAACTTTAGGGTCTAACAAAATTCCTAATTGTCATCATCAAAATCTTAACATGAAATTTCATATCAGTAAAAGTATTTTTTTTCATGTATGCCATTCAAAATCCAACCCAATCCAACTAGTTTTGGGTTGGGTTGGGTCCTAAGATTTTTTCTTGGGTCTAGTTGGTTCCTATTGAGTTTGATTGAGATTTGGGTCTAACAAGATTCCTCACTGGGTCCAACTTGGTTCTTCATTGGGCCCAAGTTAGTTCCAAGTTGAGTTCAACCCAATCTATATTAATTTGTGAACCTGACCCAATCAGCAATTTTCAATTAGGCCAGGACGCCTGGCATCCGAATTAGTGAGTTTAACCCAAACCATTTAAATAAGCCAAAATAATCGCACTAAGGAAAACAAACGATATGTGAAAGTGAATGTGGATGTTGTGGTGATGACTAACCAAAATAATGATACGGGATCGACGGGGCTGGGTGGTGTCATTTGCAACCACCAAGGAAACTGACTCCATGGTTTTCGAGTAATGCAGTGCAGAACACTCCCTTGGGCGCTGGGATGTTAGCTATTCTACATGGTACATGAGGACGAAACATATAATCTTGGAGACGAATTGCGTTGAAGCTTGGAAAAGCATCGATGAAGCGTTAATGTCGCATTGGTATTTTTATATAATCAGATTCGCTAGATGCTTAAGCGGCAATGGAGGGTAAAAGTTCAAGTTATCCCTCGGGAAGCCATTCAAGTAGCCGACTATTAGGCAAAGAGAGGCATTAATTAAGCTCGCGAAAATTCTCCAGACGAAGGTGTTCATAGCCAATATGAGCAAGACAAAATTGGTACTAAATGGTCCAGGGTCACAACTAGTAGTCCGAGTTTGTCGGACTAAAGTTAAAGGGTAGCTAGCCCCTTCATTCAAGACAAAAATATAAATAAATAAACAAGTCAATACCATGGACTATAAACTGAAATAGTACTCTTTTTTAATGTCCATATTTAATTGAATAAAAAAAACTTGTTTGGCCAAACACCCTAAAAACAGCCTGTTGCTGTTTGGGGGTTAGAAAGAGACTTCTCTCTCTCTCTCTCTCTCTCTCTCATATATATAATGTATTATATGCACATATTCTTATATATAATAGGTATATAACGTAAGTGTGTACATATATGATACGCATATATTATATATTATTTATATGTATCATATATATATACATATATATATATTAATTATGAATAATACTAATATCTATGTTGACGTTTTATATATTTATATATAATTATATACTGATGCACATATCATAATATACACATACATATTTTTGTTTATGCCTATGTATATGTATACGTAAGTATAGATATTATCTTAATATTATAAATTACGTATATTATATACCATGTATATTGATGTTTATATTTTATACATATATATATATATATATGAATAATAATAATATACATCGACGTATTATAATACATATATATATATATGTATTATTCATTTATATATAATTGTAGGCTAATGTATATAGTTTAATACACACACATAAATATATATATATATATATATATATTATGCATATGTATATCTATATTCGTATATGTATTATATATAAGTAATCTACACTTAACATTATAAAATTACGTACATGCAATATATAAGCAATATACATGTGATATTATATTTACTTATAATTATACGTATTTTGTAAGTATTCAATTATGTTCACCTGTGGTTTTTCATTCATGGTATACATATATAATTAAACATATATGTAAACAACTATATATAGACATAATATGCACTTAATATTATAGATCACGTATATTATATATATTATGTATATTGAGGTTTATATTTTATACATATTATATATATTATAAATAATACATAAATATATATATATATAGGAATAATAATATATATCGACGTATTATAATACACATATATGTATTATTTGTTCATATATAATTATACGCTGATGTATATATTTTAATACACACATGTACATATATATACACATATATATTATGCATATGTATATGTATATCCGTATATATATTATATATAAGTAATCTACACTCAGTATTATAAAATTATGTACATGTAATATATATGCAATAGACATGTGATATTATATTTACTTATAATTATACGTATTTTGTAAGTATTCGATTATGTTCACCTGTGGTTTTTCATTGGTATACATATATAACTAAACATATATGTATAAAACTATATATAGACATCCATTATATATGTAGCTATATATATGTATATTACATATTTATATTATTAGATATTATATTTTAAAAAAGCTTAAAAGATTAATACACATATATATTTCCTAAATATGCACATTTTTATAGGTACGCAATAAATATAAACTTATATATACATATACATGATTATATACATATAAAGACTTCGATTAATTATAATATAATATTATATATGTATACATATGTTGTCACGCCCTACTTCCACTACTCGGTAGACGACTTACCGAAATCATCAAACAATCCAATAATGTGGTTCAGAGCTCTACAAAAATCAAAGTACAAAACTTTTAGTGAAATAGGACATGAAGTTTGTGATACATCTATCTAACTAGATATAACTCAAACTAGTTAATACCTCCCTTTACGACATGTGAGTAAATCCGTACCCTGGTTGTATCAATTGCTCAATATTCTTCATCTTTACCCTGGGGAAGGGGAGACACGAGTGGTGAGCTACTAAGCCCAGTGAGCGCGGTGTGTGCAAGTGCGGGGTTATGTATGAACATTATAACATTTAAATCTCATGATCCATGGTCAAGATACTATGCAAACAATTAAATAGTGCAATGATCATCAATGAATAAGGAAAACTGGTAACACATAACACCCCATTGTTAGTGAGGGATTCTAGAGATGGCTACCACCGGATTTGTCTTAGCAAAACACTAGAGTCACTCATAGTGGTCTCTGAGATGGTGTCACGGTGTAGCACTTATATCTCTCACTTCCAATTGAGGTTTATCAAATAATGAAGGATACGGTTTTGTTGACAACCTCCTTATGACTCTCGCTTCAGAATAACTACCTTATCCACCAAATGCAAAGAGCGACCTTGCTAACAAATTGACATGCCTGGGTACATGTCTAAATCTACGACCCCATCGCCATGATACGCTCCGTCCATGAGCGGGAGGGGAATCTAAAACTATGGGGTTGTGACCAAGCATTACGACAAGCCCAATACTGCCCGCACGGGTCACAAACCTCCATGCCGCAATTTGGGCCTAGATAACAATCAATAATCCATGAGGGATCCATATGATCAATATAATATCACATTTCCTGCACAAGCGAGATAAAGTACTACGCCAGGCCGATATCAATCATGTCACAATGATTGTGATTCATCTTTCCACTATCCCATACCATCAGGAGACTTCACACATTCAATGTCAACAAACATCTTTCAACTATCAATATAACATCACATATCCAGAGTGAGATAAAGTACTACACTCGGATTTCAAGTTTAATGCGCAGTGACAATCACAGGTGCGATAAAGTAAAACACACGGCTTAACATAAATAGGCGTGTGTACAGAAATAAAACACGTTTATAATATAATCTTACCTATATGAATAACAGTGACACTAACTATGACATAAGAAAATAAACTAATAAACAAAGTACTCATTGATATAAGGAGTTGTTTGCTCAATATAACTAGTCTCTAGCTTAATCTTGTGAATCCAACTTATATAATTATGGTGCGCTAGCGCTGAGAGCCTAAAAGCGAATACAATGTAATAAGCATATCCGCTACTTTGATCCAATTATCACTTTGAATTATATTTACGTATTTACTGAATATAGGTTCATTTAATTAAGTTCCTGATGTTATGGTGGATAACAAACTGAACCATGCGAACAATTAATGAATGGCTATACCTTACTTCACTGATTTTCCTTAGAGCAGTAGCTATTTGAGGAGAAGCAACTAATTAGCGTTACAGGACTAGAGAATTATGGTTTAATTAGATACATCAATGCCCAGTTAAATAATTGAATCACTACTGGATTACTGTTGTTGATTAATTGATTATTTCACGTAGGTATCATTTATCAACAACATAACCAATTTACCACTGATTCAATTAACTAATTCACAATGAATTAAACACAGTAATTAATTCTTCCATTTCTTATTGAGAGTCTAAATCATTAGCCAAGTACAGTAACTAATGGGACATCCTCTAATTGAATCACTACTGATAAAATAATCAATTAATAAAAGATTTTAACATGATGTTTATATATAGGTAAAATAAAGCATACTCATACACATACAAATACACATTCGCAGGGACATGGTGAGTAAACCCAAGGACCTATTTCAACTTCCCAACCTCAATTTCCCTCTAGACCACACTCCTAATTCAATTCTGTTTTTGACATTTCAGAAGGGTTCACCTCAAGTTCAAGTCTATATATGATTAACATAATATTTCCATCTTGAATTAACAGTACTCATGGCTCCTTGACTCCTTCCCATTTCAGATATGAGAAATATAATAAAAGGTGTTGTGTGAGTTTGCAGGAGATAAAATGGAAATATTGTTTAGCCAAATTAGTTAAGGTATGAATTAAATTCACAACTCAATATTACACAATTAACTCAATTAAACTAACTAATAAAATAAACAACTAAAGGAATGAAGCTGAAGGAAAAGAATGAAAACGAACCTGGTGGGTGAAGAAAAGAAATGAATTCCTCATTCATACATACATACATACATATATATATATGTGTGTATATATATATATATATATATAATACCTAGCACCAATATGTATAGGATATTTGGTGCAAGACACCTTATGTAATACCCCAAATTCTTTAAGTAAATGCAAATATTCAGTTTGGTTATTTATTATTTTCGGAAGGATTAATTCTTTGAACGTAGGAATTTGTCTATTTAAGTGTTTGATTTTGGTAGGCGAGATACACGTGTAGAAAGAGAGAGATGGTTAGATACTTATTTAAGGGTATTTTGGATATTTATAATTTGGATTTTAGTATATACAATATATTATATTGCGCTAGATACTAAACGAGGGAGAGAGATCTAAATACCATTTGTTACTTATAGGCAGCTTAGGAATTATAAGAATTGTTGGGGGCGGTTTTTCGAATCCCTTTAGGCATGCTGAGGTGAGTTTTCTTTAAAACATCTCTTTGTGTAAATTTTGGTAGAGGGTTTTAGATAGTTATCAAAAGTAAAAAAAAAAAAAAGAAGACTTTTTTCACTTGGACTCGAGAATACACTGATGACGGTGGCGGCGGCGAATTTCTAGACTCCTATTGAACGAACGGGTGAGATTCTTTTTATCACATTGAGGATTTTGTAAAGGGTACTAAGTTCTATTTTGTCTTTTTATCATCAATCGGAGAAAAGTATTAAAGTAATACCCCAACCCGACCATGAGAAAGAAACTTAGCAGCAAGTATCGTTTGGTGCCCATTTTACCATGCATGGAGACGAAGTTATAGTAGTAGGGTATTGATGATGCTAGCTAGTTCAATATTTGGATCAAGGAGGAGTTACTGCATGGTTATATATTTTTGTGTTAGATTCCTTATTTTTAAAATTGCTAGTGGATAGTTGCCTTTATCAGATAAAGATGTACAGGTGATCATATTAAATATAATTGGGAATTTGGTTACAAGTACTCGCAATATATATAATTGAGATTTTGGTTTTAGATAATAGGTCGATTTTCTATGTTATGGTTTAATAGGATTTTGAATTTTGAGAATAGTGACAAGTGACATTATTTGGGTTTTTCTATATACATGTGATGTTTTCAGTAGCTAATACATAGTCCCTATTCATGTCATTTATAGATCTTAGTCGATTACGTTGCAGTAGTAAAGGAGTGTAGTTGATAATGGGGAGACCGAGGTAAGTGATTCTTGATATTTTTCTGTTGTTATTTTTATATAAAAATGTATATATCACGGATTCTTGACATGTTTTTCTTCTATAAAGATGAAAGAAAGGCTTTTGATTAATATGAATTTTTCGAAAAATAGGATCAAGCATGATAGAAAATAAAGGAAAATGTTTCTTTGATTATATGTATATGATATGAACTTTTGAGAAACTTGATTATGATATATAGAGCAATTTTGTGATTTCTTAAGCTCTCAGATGCATGTGCATGGTCCATTTCCCTTTGAGTTCATTTGTTCGTCCCCGGGGTCATCTGCTTGCTCTTAGGTCAAGAGCTCATCTGTTCGTCCCCTTGGCTAGGGCTCATATGTTTGTACCCTCCGACCAAGGGTTCATCTGTTTTGTTCGCATTGGTAATTGTGTGTCATGCATAATGTGGTCTGTGAGCTGATATTTGACTTATTGGTTGTAAATCCTCCCCATCTTCATAAAAATATTTTTGAAATTATTATATCTTTTTGCTTATGCTTGATTCGGTAGGAGAGTGTTGAGAATTACTTGTTGAGTATACGGCTCACCCCTTGCAATGTTTTTACCTTTTTCAGATACATAATTTTCGTGGACCAAGGAGTTGGATAATAAAGTTGTAGTTTTCGTGGACCAAGGAGTTGAATAATAAAATTTAGTCAATTGTATAGATTGATTCAATTAAACTAGAATATAGGATTTTTTGTGATTAGCTTATGTAAACTCTTTACATTACGATTTTTGGTGGAATATTTTCCTGGGGATGTTTTAGATGCTTTGTACCTTTTAATAAAAGGATTTATTGGATATTATGCGCTTTCGCGAATATTTTTGAAGGAGTATATGTATTGGTTAAATTTTTGAGGGTTTCGTGTCGTCGTGAAGTGATGCGATGGCACGGCCATGTCATGTCAAAAAAAATAAAAATTGGGGCGTGACAGCTTAACGGTATAAGGGGGACACACGTGTCCCCATATCACCCTAATCCTCTTTAATTTCTATCTTTTGTTTTCATAAATTATAGTTATAAATAAAATAATAGTTTAACCCCCAAAGTCCTAACACTATGCAATAAAATCCATGTTTACTTTTAAGAATTTACCATGCAACCCTCAAGTCACTTAGTATAGAATCTGATACATTCTCGCCTAAGAACATCTTCTAGTCGATCTCTATTGTTTTAAGTAAATATCCTTTAAATTAACATTGACAATGACTATAGATGACTAAACTTACCACTCGGAGACGAGAGGCGTCACATATGTATTATGCATATATATTACAGTGTATGTGCATGTATAATGTATTATAATATGTATATATATTATGTATGCATTACATATACAACAAGTGTCATGTTAACATATGTAATATTAATATACTATATATATGTTACATACATACAATACATTGTATATATTATGTTTATATGTAATTTATATTTATATTATAATATATAATATATTATATGACTATATATATTGTAATGATTATACGATAATATATATATATATATATATATATATTTCGCATATATTATATTACTATTACTTTGCATATATTAAATACATATGTCATAATATATAGGTAATATATACGTATTTTATAAAAAATATGTAACATATTATAGAAATACATATATGTTAGAATGAATTTCATATTATATGAGTTCTAGTTATGTGTGTATATATATCTATATATATATATTACCATACTAAATAGGGGTATATCCCTTATGAACAGTGTTTTTGGTCGTAATTATTTGTTTTTTTCTTTTAATCCGCTTTTGTTGCAAAACGACGTCGTCTCCTTAAAATGTTATTTCTCATTTATGCCCTCAAATTGTTTCTCTGGTCTCTTTCTCTCCAATCGCATGTTTACCCCTGCGCTTACCAAAACCGGCCATCCTCCGGCAACGTGTCCCCGTCAAACCGCACGCGTCCGTCTTTTATCCAGGCCTTTCTCCGGCCAGATCTGCTGTGGCGTTCACTTGTCTGCATGAATGACACGCGGTGGGATAGTAGTTGTGCTTCTGCCAAATGTCCTCCGGCCCGGCGACGCCTTTCGTCCGGCGATGGTTCCCACTTACATAGTCTCAATTCAATGGCCGCCGTTTCAATTACATTTATCCACAACTTCTCGAGAAAATTGGACTTCGGCTCTGCTCCACCAGCTGAGGAGAATTCGTGGTCGGTTTGCATCTCCTCAATTTATGTGTTTTTTAATTCGCACCCTTCATTGCTTTTTCATGAAAGTTATTACTGTTGCAGCAATTCTTAATTTTTGTTTGTAGCATATTTACCTGTTTGCCGAGTATGTGTTTGTGTGGATTGATGAGTTCAGTGACTGGTGCTTTAAGGTGCTTTGATTTAGTAATTTTTGGAATTATAGTGGTTCTGATTTTCACTCCTTCATTGCTTTTACATGGAAGTTATTACTGTTGCAGTAATTCGTAATCTTTGTGTCGTATTTTCCTGTTCGCCGAGTATGTGTTTGTGTGGATTAATGAGTTCAATGGCTCGTACTTTAATGTGATTTAATTTAGCAATTAATCGAATTATATTGGTTATGATTTAACCTGCATGTAGGGGAAGTTGGGGGATTTCGCATTTCGTAGGAGAACTGGGTTTCGCCGCATCTTTATTTTTCTACATTATGTTGGAGGTGTCTTGTGGAGGATATGTTGGTCTGGTTTGGTGTACGTGTGTAGTGTATGCAGGGTGATATGTGTGTGGAGTTTGTACTAGCGTTTTGTATACGTTCTCAAATTTTCTAGCGTAGTTTGTTTCATCTTAGACCCAATCAAGTCATATATCTTACCAACATCAGTCATATATCTTACCAACATCAGTAGCTGTACTCATTATTTCCTCCGTGAGAACTGAAATTCAAAGAACATACAGTTTAATATAATCAAAAAAACTTTTTACCAAACGAGCAAAAATGAAAAGAAAAGATAACACTTTTTCCTATATGTTTTGGTTCTGCTGTGGATTCTGTCATAGTAGCATATCAGCAGCTGCACAAGGAGTAGTATACATGTCATTGTGAAATGTGATTAGTAATTAATATTCAATTTCTTACATATATATTTATATCTTGTTTTTCACTTGCACAAGCACTTTTCTCATGTAATTGCATGAAGAAAAAGTTTTTACAAGTAAAATAATTGGTTGTGTACAATAACATGGATACGAAGTGAATTTTAGGATTATCTCTAATGTTGAGTAGCTGGGGGACTTCGGGTTTCGCTGAACTCCTGGGTTGCGACGCCTTTTTTTTTTTTTTTGGGCTGTTGGAGGTCTTATGTAGTGGCTGTGTTGGTTTGATTAGTTGTGCGTCTATAGTGTATGCAAGATGTCAAGTGAATGCTTTAACTTGGTGAGGATCAAATCCTTATCAAATAACTATCTAAATTGAGCTGGGGTGTCAAAAAGAAGGAAAAAAAGAAAATGCATAAAAATGGTGTGTGCGTGTCAAGGGCTACAAGCCTACAACAGTCGAAGTATTGTCCAATTCTGATAGAGTTGCACACATGTGTTTCATATATGTATGTTTAAAAGGATGATTGGTTTTGGTTGATTTACGCATGAAGCATCCTTGCATTAGATCAACAATACGTAGTGTATGCCCTGCATTCTCCTAGCACGGGCTCCAATCCTAAGAATCCATCTGCTATTTCTTTATCATAGCTTTGTTTAGTTCCAAAATTCAAATTGTTGTCAACTCTTCTTTTTATATCTCTACCATATCAGCCACAAACTTGATAAATCTTTAAATGTATCTGCTCTTTGTGATCTTCAACTGGCTAAAAGTACATTTCATAACCTTAGTATTTTAAAAATTTCTTATGGAGTCAGGCCCAACTTTTGCACGATTCATTATGGCAAAAGTGAGTAGATTATAGAAAAGAGGGCCAAATACTAATCAAATTAGTGCTTTAACTCTATTTAACTTTTCAACCGCTGAGCCAACCGAACCCTGACGACAGTTTTTCTCTGTGGCTTTGAAAAGTTGATCTTCCCTTGCTTGCTTTAATTTTCTTCTTATTATAACTATATACAATATTATCGTGAAAGATTGGAAACTTTATTTATTCTTTTATTCCTAATCCAAATTTATTCAGTTGCTTATTCAGCTGTTCAACAATATCTAAATTAGAATGAACTTTACCTTAGAGATTGATTTAAAGAGATAATAACTATTAGTTTATCTTGATTTATCTCTCTCTCTTGATGAGTCTTAAAATCTCACTACATTGAAGTGGTACATCATACATTTTGCTACCGTTGTTACTAGAACTGTTTCCAACATATGTCTTAAGTTTAGGTTTTGTTTTATTTTTTATGTAATTAATCAGGTAATATTCATATTGATATAAACTTTTTGTCAGCTTGAACATTCAATATCACGTTATTACTCTTCTTAAAATTTATTGTTATTATGAACATTATTTAATCTCATCAATATAACGTCACAAAAATTGACATGATTACATTCCTTTTTCTTTACTCATAAGAAGTCAACTCATGAGATTTATGTGCTTTTTAAATCTAATATCTTTGATGCTTGTAAATTATATTTTGACGATTCTGGACATAGTAGCAGAAACAGAAGGCTCTTTCTACTGAAAATATATTAAAGAATTCCGGTTAGGAGGTTTCCATGAAAAATGGTTGTGCTTGCTCGTGCACAGAACATGCTCCCCCCCCAACACCGTTCATGTCAAAATAAAGATAGAGGCCTTTTTTGTCCCTGGATTGGTCTTTGTTTTTTTTTTGTGCCACTGGCAACTGAATCAGAAATTTTGTGCCATGGGCGAACAATGTGTGTTTGATGGTGGTATATAATAGGTGGTGTGTGGGACTCGCTGCAGTGTATTTTAAATGTGTGAAGATGGCATGTTCCAGCGCTTCGTGGCATCATATTATATGTTGTTTTTCCCACATTTGGTCGGATAGTTGGCTTGATTGTGCCCGGTGTCTATGTGATTTATCCAATGGGTGTGTCTTTGTATGCTGTGTATGTTGGGTTTGTCTTCTTTTTTAACAGCTTGCCCTTTGTGCCATCCAGTTTTTATAAGTTTTGTCAGTTTTACATGCACATCAATTTTTGTGGTATTATGGTATCATTTTATAACAATGCTACATTCCTTTCTGTTTTGATGACTTTGATGGTGAGCGGGCATGCGTATAATTGACAAGTGCTCCCGACACTCTCGAAATCTTTCTGCTGCAAGTCGAACTATATTTCTCTCGGGCTCTACATCTTCAGCCATGAGTAGTGTCAGTTTCCAGTCATCCTCTTGAAATCATTGTTTGCATATAATTTCTTGAAAACTTTTAACTTACAATCTTGGTGCACGGAAACAAATACACTATTGATGAGGTTCTCGAGATTGATGAGGCGTTTTTTCCCATTTACTTCATGAAATCTTTGTTCTTGGTTGATTTTTTGTATTATGCGGCTAAAGCTGCTAATGGTGTAGAGGCAATAAGAAGGTTTGACACGTTTTTTGGTATATCTTTGGATTTGTGTAAATCAATGTTCCATTGATCTACTCTTACTTTTCTGTTAGGTGCATAGACTTCCATAGCATGTGTCACATTGAGGTTTATTTATTTGCTCTAATACTGTTATTTAGTTATGTTTTGAGGAGTACAATGTGCAACTAGAAAGACACAAGTTTAAATCTTTACTTTCATGTGTGAAGCTTTAATCACCTGATAGTTGTTTATCTCAATGACATGATACAGTGATCCTGCAAAAACAGTTCTTCCACAAATTCATGGGTGTCATTTTAGATCAGGGCTTGATCTTTACATATGGATCATAGGAATGATCTATGCCTATTTCATCAACCTGTAGTGTGTGAAACTTTTGCCACCCGTCCCTTTTCCTTTTCATCTTTTCATGAAATTAAAATTTCAATTGCGTTTGTCTTGTAGGTTTTAGTTGTGTTTGTCTTTTGTGCATTGAAAGGTTGACAGAAAAATTGGAGGAGCCTGAGACCAAGCGGAGACGCGCGATCAAGTCATTAATTGGCATAGATTCCTAAAATGTATATCTCTTATCTATTCATAGTGTTGCACTTGAGATAATTACTTTGGGAGATTTTTGTCTAATCTTTTCCTAATTATCTGGGTTTACAATGGCTATTTTTGGTATGCAGCGCATATACAAGTTGGACAAAGTTTTGTATAACCATGGAATTGGATTCATGTGTATATAACAGTGAAATTACCTTTGCTGGACAAGGGTGATGATGTGCCTATGCTGACATGTAGTTCGGCTTTTTTCTATCATGGACTTAAGTAATTGAGGGAATCTCAACGTGCGTAATTTAGAGAATAATACTAGGGGGAGTAAATAAAGTTAATTATAGGGACTAAATAAAGTCAATTCAAAAGTTATGTGATGGTGTAGTAAATAGGATATTATAAAGTGGTTAAAAGTATCCATAAATTTTAAAAATGAGGAGCCCACTATTGAACAAATTCAAACACTCTACTCACAGAGGGTATACACCCAATAAGCTCTCACCACAAACCACCTAAGGCATCATCTCAGTAAATTAATATCAAAAAAACAAATTTCGCTTCTACCGCTTATTTTAGTCTGTAAATTTAACAGTATTGAAAAAAAAATATCGAATTTTAAACACGGGTCAAAATTCAATATATATGACATTGAGTAGGCTTGTAATGAATCTGAACATTTAATTTTGATTTCAGCATATTTATTTGATTTAATTCCTTTATAATACCCCACACAACTCTTTATTTTGACTTACATTGATACGCCACACCTCTCTCATATAGGCTTGATTATAGGCCCAAAATATGCAAAAGGGGAATCTGACTAATACAGACCTCATTTTCCCACTTCCCAGCCAAACTTAATAATGGACTCAATACTCAACATGGCTTCTCATTCAATATTTATGTAAATGGGCAAATAAAATGCATATTCGGCCTGTTAAGTCTGGGCAGAACCAACCGCGCGTTAGCGCGGTGTGCCCCTCCCCTAGTATATATATGTACACCAATTACAATACATAAATATATACATATAATATTATTATTATATATATTATAATCATTTAAACTTTTTTCAATCATTAGCCAATTATTAACATTATTTTTTTAAACAAAAACTTACATGATTTGACTGCTACAGTGATTTTTATTCCTTCTGAAAACAAGACCAAACACATTTTCACCAAAAAACCACCCAAATATTACTTCAAAATAGCTAATCCAAACACATTCTCACCAAGATACACACTCACAATAAAATGTTTCACCAAAATTTTCACCAAAAATACCCCCCCCCCCAAAAAATAGAAACAAACATAGCCTAAGTTTTTCACCAAAATGTAAGGTTGTGTTTGTTTTTATTTTGGGGGTTTTTTTTGGTGAAAACGTTTATTGGGAGTTGTGTATTTTGATGAAAATGTGTATGGTTTTGTGTTTGATTTTATTTTCAGAAGAGACAAAAGCTACTATAGCAGTCAAATTATATAACTTTTTGTTCGAAAAGTTGTATTTATAATTAGTTAATGATTGAAAAATATAATATAATTTAAGTTTTAAATTATTATAGTATTATGGTTATATATATATATATGTATATATATATATATTGCAGTTAATGTAATTAGTAGGCAACCTAAAGTAGACACAAATAGGGAGACAATAGCTGACAAATTTTTTGACCGAAAAAGTCCTTTTTGGTCAAAAAAACATAAAGCAAAATGGTTTTGGCCAAACTTTGTTTGAAAACAAAGACAAACACATCGTAAGTTTCCCTCCAAAAGATTCTCTCAAAAAGCTAGGTTTACCTGATTTTATGTGAACTAAGCGAAATAAATGTAAACTCGGTGAGTCAAATGATTCTTCCGCTAAAATTTGAATTTTTTCGATGACACAAACCAAAAATGTTGCAAATTTTCAAATTAAAGGACTAAAATTCCGAGTGGCCAATATTTTAAATTCGATTTTTTAAATTCAATTTTTTTTTCATTTCTAAAATGTAATCTCCGATTTTTAGGTATAATCTCTAATTAGTATATTTAAATTCCTTGTGGGATAGCTTTCAAATAATTCAACGCTGTCGGATCCTTATTACCAATGACTTCCATTGCTTGGTCAAACTTTCGGATGTTATGTGCCATACCCGCCGCATAACAGAGTTCCTTCATAGCTTTACTTTTGAATTGAGCATTGAAGTTTGAACTCACTTGTCGCAAGCAATATCTATGAGCTCCTAGGGGCGGGAAAAATTCAGTCATAAATCGAGTGGCATTTAATAAGCCCTTATGACGATCGAAAATAAGACAAACCCCTTCATCAGGCATCAAGAAATGTTTGCAGATCAATTGCAGAAACCATAACCAAGACTCGTTCGACTCATTATCAACAATAGCAAATGCTAGAGGCAAAATATTCTGATTTCCATCCAGAGTTGATGCGCATAACAACTTAGCCTTGTATCGTGCGTACAAATGAGTCCCGTCAACACATATGACTCTTCGACAATGTCGAAATCCATCTATTGATGGCTTGAACGCCCAAAACATAAATTTCAGCATTTTTGGATTTTGATCTGGTATTTTGTGCCGCCATTCAACAACCGTCCCCGGGTTCCACTCCTGGATTGCTCCCAAAAATTTAGGCAACCTTGTAACAGAATCCTCCCACGTCCATATAATCTCATTTACACGTCACAAACTATACCAAGCCTTCCCATATGAAATGTCAAATTTCCATTTTTTTCGACACCGTTAACCTAATTAGACTTACCTTATATGAAGGATCCTTCCGAGCTTCTTGTAAAATTTCGTTTGCGATCATGTTTATGTCCAAGTTAAAGTGAATCTTTGAACAATCTTCGAAGAAACATTCGTGTGACCCTTCATACCTTGTAATTTTCCAAAAATTAATACTCTTCTTTAAACTTCCCCGCAGTTTAAAACGGCATCCATTTTTGCATTCTACAGCATACGTAGTAGGATTACTAATTGTCACCTTAAACTCGCGTCGTGGATGTTGCACGTGGTAGTGTTTCACCGCTACTTGCAAGCTGAGTTTGTTGTCAAAAACTTGACCCAAACGAAGATTACCTTTCGCATGATCATAAATTATTCTCCGGCTCAAGCCTGAACTTTCTCGATGTAGTGAATCTCCTTCTACTTCTGGGTATGTGGTGGAATAGAATGGGATCACTTCATGAAGTCTTTCTTCGTGACTTGTGGGAGGGATATCTTCATTCATCGGTACATTAGTCTCAGCATCTTCATCCTCATCCATCATTGCATTGTCCAAGTTTTCTTCCAACTCGCGGTCTGAAAGATGATGGATCGAACAGTCGGTATCACTTTCATTGTCACCCCCAATATCATCATTCTGAACGTCTGCAAATCACTAGACCCAAAATTGGGATGCTCAAAGTCATGATGGCTTTGTCTAGATGGGCCTGCAATTAAAGATAAATATGATGATGGTATATATAAATAAGAATAACAAGTCATGAATCAAAGGAATACAACAATTATGAAATTTATTAGAAAATTCATAATTACCTGCTCCCACGTCAGGAATTACAAAATCCCTCAAACGAGAATTTTCCAAAGGGGAATTTTGCATAGACGGGCCTACAATTAAAAATAAATATGATGATAGTATGTAAAAACAAGAATAACAAGTCATGACTAAAACGAATACAACAATTGAAGAAACTTATTAGAAGATTCATAATACCTGCTTGCAAGTCAAGAATAAAAGGAGAATTTTGTACATTTTGAAAACGCCAAAACAAATGATCCATTGTAGAAGCACCTAAAAATGCAAATCACAAAAGGTTAACTTATTTCCAATGTAAATATAAGAATAAACTACCTTGATGCACATCGTGAATTGTAGAACTCCCCAAACTACTTAAAAAGAAAATCGTGATACTCACGGGTTCCCAACACATTTGATTGCGCCTGCGTATTTAAATCCAGTACTGTGGACTGAGTAAAATACGACATGAATTGGGATTGTGACTGCGTATTCAAATCGAGAACTGTGGGCTGTGTAAAATACGACATGAATTGTGGTGGCATTAACGACGTCACTTAGGTTAATAACGAGTTGTCTTGACCCTGATGTTGGATTGATTCTTTCTCGATATAAAGCTCGATCGTGTCCTGGACAATGTTAAGATCCAAGAAAATCGCTAAAGTCTCATCATCTTTGATCTCCATTGTGCTCTCCCTCATCACATTTCTCCTTTCAAATTCAAACTTTATAATTACTTTTAATGAAAAATGATTCTGATCAGTTCTTGTTCTCGCATATAACTTCTCCAACAGTTCAGCATATGTGATTGTACGAGGTATCCTCATGTTAGTGGTTGGACGAGTGCTATATCTAACTGAATTTGAGTCTTCAATAATTTGACCATCCGTGTATACTAAAACATCAACTGTGTTCGCCCTTGACATTTTCTATATAATATCAAAATTCAAACCATAAATAAACACTAAATTTAAAATTATAGTCAAAAACATAAAATTATACCTACAAATTATACATAAAATTGAAAATTATATACCTACAAAATTAAAATTTATATATGCAAATTATACTTATATATTACAAATTAAACCTAAAAATTATAACTACTCATTCAAAATTATACATACTATGTAAACCTATACATTTGAAATTTCATTTCCGACTTATATAGGAATTTAAACCCTAACAATAAATTTGAAATTATAGTTAAATTTCTACATAATAACAAACTAACACTTACATCAAAGTTCAAACCATAAATAAAACACTAAACATTGATATTATCCCTAAAGGTCAAAATGAAACCTAAAAGTCAAAATAAAACCTATTAATTCAATAATTACACCAACATATTCCAGAATTATACCAAATAACTCAAAAATTATACATAACAAATCGAATTTATGCCTAAAAATTCAAGTTTTCAACCCACATTACAATATCATTATAATAAAATAAACGCAATATACAAACTCAAAATTTAAGAAAATTAAAAGTATAATACATAGAATTACCTTAATTTCATGGTTGAAGAACAAATTTTGAAGAAAAATTTGTGCATCCAACAATGGTGGTAAGAAGTAGAGAGAAGAGGAAGAGGAAGAGAAAGAAAAGCAGAAGAGAAATAAACTTACTGAAGGCTGAAGGGAAACTATTATACTGACAAAAATATTAAAGAAAAATTATTTAAAAAAATAATGGCTGACAACGCAGCCGAAAATAAAATATATATATATATATATATATATATATATATATTTCATGAGAGACGACATATGTTATGTCGTCTCTTATTAATTAAAAAAAAATCAAAAAGGCGGACAAAGGCTGCAATGTTGCAGCGTGAAATTACAAAAAAAAAAAATTATATGACAAAAGACGACATACACTATGTCGTAATGTACTATTATCTGATTGGCTCCCTTTTTCCAATATTTTTTTATTTTTCTTTTTTTATATTATTAATTTAATTTTCTCTTATATTATATCATGTACATACCTCTAGGGATGGCAACAGGGAGGGTATAGCAGGACTCAGGACCCGTCTTATTAAGAATTTCTATACCCAGGCCCGGTCATTACCCGCCGCGGACCGAGCGGGTACCCGGCGAGTCCGGATCCGACCCATTAGACCCGGTCGATTTCTATTTTTGACTTTTTTTCTTACTTTTTTTGCCTATTTTGTTCTCACAATCGCATTCAAAACAAATAAATTAATAAATAACATCCAATAGATGATTCAACGTAAACACATCCACTACAAGTCATTCGTTACTGGAGAATGAGAAGTGGGTTTTGAGTTTAGACTTTTGATTCTAATTGATTGACTCCTTTTCTTATCCAGTTAAGGTTGTAAGGTAAGTTGCTATTGCAAATAGCACTTTTTTGGATACATTTTATAAATACTAATAAGTTTTAATAATAATTAGATATATAAAATTAAAAAAATATTATAATTTTATTAGTCGGGTCAGGCTCGGGCCCGGGTCTAGGACGGTTATCGACTGGACTCGTTACCCACTCCGGACCCGGCCGGGTCTTGAATTTCAATACCCGAACCCATTTTTTTGGACCGGACTCATATCTGCCTCAAATAGGACGGGTCCGGGCCGGATACTCGTTAGACCCGAATTCATTATCATCCCTACGTACCTCTTTATACGCACAATACTAATTGATGTCATTAACATGTTATTAATGCAACTAAGTTTTTCAAATTTAAAAGGAATCTATGATATTCGTTCTAAAAACTATATGTGTGCATATATATATATATATATATATAAAAGATGGCTTTGAAATTTTTATTATGCCTTTACTTGCAATCATACTTTGATTTTATATTTCATTTTTAGTTAATTGAAGGTTAATTTAGTTAACAGAATTAGCTTTGAATGAAATTGAGATAAAAAAAATAATAATAATGTTTTACTGTAGAGAAAGCAAAGTACCATATAAATTGTCATATGGATTATGGGGTGCAAGGATAATTAACTTTTCATGTTTTACAACTCAATGACATTTCAGTCTATCAATACTGTTTGGGGGGGGGGGGGGGGTCCTATAAAAATTTTATTAGTAGAGAGGGGGAATATATATAATTGATACATATCCCATAATACAACGGGACAAAGTGAATTTAATCCTTAATTTTATTGAGAGGGGGAATATATATAATTGATGCATATCCCATAATACAACGGGACAAAGTGAATATAATCCTTAATTTTATTGTAATCTATTTGTGTCTTATATATGAAGATTAAATTTAGAAAAAATAAACAAAAATCCTAACACAATTTTATATTTTCACAACATATGAGCATAACAAATAGGGTATTGATCACTAACATAAAATTAACAATTGTGTTAGTATTTATAGACTGCATTATTTGTTAATACTTTTTAAGCTGATAATATGTAAATGTAGACTAATTATTTACTCACTTTTAAAAGAATAAAATGTCGATATAAGTTATAACCCACTTGAAAAAATCTTTTCGTTTCAACCATTGTTGAAATGTTTATGATATATATTCAACAATATTGGAAAGAAGGATTATCAAATAAACTTATGAAAAAACATAACGAAATCGGGGGGTTATAACCAGAAAATAACAAAAGCAAGGAAATCTTGTCCTGACAATATGACTGGACGAAAATGAAAAAATAAAAAAAGGATGAAAGAAAAGCTAAAAAAAATGAAATTAGATGAATGAAAAATTTCAGTTGAAATGAAAGGAAAACGAAAATATCATGAAGTTATGCTAAAGAACATACAGAAAAACAAAACAAAAATGGGAAATCCAGTAAACCTTGACTATATTATTGGAAAAAGAATTGAAGAAACAATGAAACAAAAATGAAATTAGAGGAACAAAAACTGGCAATATATTATATTATTGTTGATATGACTAGTTTTACGAAGCTGAGGCTACAAGATATTAGATATCGTAGGTTCTATTGTCAGTGACATATCGTAGGTCCAACGGGCCGAAAAAGCCCGGCTAATTAATTTTTTTTTTTTGAAAATATAATGCATATAATAAATAATTCACAAATATATATATATATATATATATATATATATAATACATTAAATAAATTTGGGCTTGTGAAAGGCTTGGCTTGACAAGCATTTTTGGCTTGCCAAATTGAAGGCCAGCAAGCCAAAAAAGCTTGCCAATCTTTTTCACAAGCCAAAAAAGCTTGACAGATATTTTCACAAGCCAAGCCGGCTTGGCTTGTTTGCTTCACAAGCCAAGCCGGCCCTCTTAGCAAATAAGCCAAGCTTTTTGCAAGCCAAGCCGGCTTGGCTCGTTAGGCTTGTTTGACACCTCTAATTGTCACCTATATTGTGTGGTTCTTTTCCTAATTTCTTAATAATTCTGAGTTGATTGTAATAGTTGCTAGTTTGTTGTAATTATAATAGTTGTTAGTTGGTTGCAAATTATTGTTAGGGAAAATTACTAAAACCCCCCTAAAATAATTTTTCATATCCACAAAACCCATGAAAATATTTTTCAATCACAAAAGCCTATTTTATAAACTTTTCGTTCCAAAAAACTCTAAATTTGGATTAACAACTTTTTGGACTAAATTACCCTTCACTTATTAAGTTAAGAATTGATTAGTTAACCTTTTTTCAACAAATTTTTTTCTTTTAAATTTTTCACATTGACAAATCGTTATAATACGAACTTCATTTTTTAATATTAAATATTTTAAACATTTTTATATAATTTATTTTTGACTTTAATATGATAATTATCTAAAAATATATTTTTAAATTTTTTTAAAAAGATTAAAAAATCAAAGAATTTAAGATTAAAATTAATTAGTATCGATTATCAATGTAAAAGTTCTAAATAAATAAATTCTCACACGAAACTACAAATGCGTAGTGTTTAATCTAGAAGGCTAATGGCGATTAAGTCCATAAATTTATTGACTTTAAATTTTGGGAGTTTTGGAATGAAAAGTTGGTGCAATGGGCTTTTTGGATTGAAAAATATTTTTATGGATTTTTTGGATACAAAAGATTATTTTATGAGGGATTTAATTAGTAATTTTCCCTTATTTTTACTTGATATTTATAGCTCATATCATGCATGTAACCAATTCACCTAAAAAGGAAAAAAAAAAAGGAAAGGAAGAAAAAGCAAAAGTAATCATTGATAAATGTAGAAGAGAAGGTCGAAAATCTATCGATAAAATTATTGAAGAAAAAAAGGGCATACCCATGCATACATGTAATGAAGTTCATGATCAGAATCAAATAGATGTAATGCACTCAAATAGACTCAAATAGATGTAATGCAGTTCATGATGAAAATCAAATAGATCCGAGGAGAATGAAAATCACAGAATAAAATTTATGTTTGCATTCAATCTTTTGAGACTTTCTATAAAATTATGACCGGTCTCAATTGATATAATTCTTTATCTTATAGTAGTCAATCAGTTCCCAATGAGGTATTTCCTAATATGCTGAGAAAAATAGTAAATTTATAGAGGAAACTATATTCAATCTAAATATGAAATTTATTTAACAATGATTAAGATTTCAAGCTTTCAAAGTCAACCAACAACATTTTCTATAAGAAGAAAACAAAAATCAAAAGCACTAGAAATAGTAATTTGTCAAAAGAGATTTAATTGAGGTCAAACATCCTTATATAATAGTTTAGATTTCAATTTAACAAAGCGAACTCCCACCAAAAGTCCCTCCACTTATCTCCCAATGTATGTTATTTACAGTATAATCTATTATTTATCTGATGAACATATATTGAGTGATTGGATCTAATTATACGATAATTGTATTTTGTATATACTAGACATTGGGGGCCATCCCTGGGTGCACAAATTCTGTTTAATAAGATATAAGGATAATTCACATATTTCCTGATTAATCACAAGTAAGGAAGTATATTAATGATAGATGGACATTCTTAAATACATTTTATGTGAGAGAGAGAAACAAAAATGGATGAGAACCATTTTAATAAAACTAAAAAATAAAAATAAAAAGAAATTAGAAGCAGGAGAGTATATATATATATTGTTGTATATATTTACATATAATAATAATATATATGATATGAGTTTATATATATACGTATATTATATATATATACACATATATTTATATATAGAAAGAAAGAAGGAAAGATAAATAAATAAATAATATATTTACAGAGTGTGAGAGAATATGTGTCTCTTATGAGTTGATGAGTTGCACCATTTCATAATCAAATAATGTATTCTTTGATAGTGAGGTATCTCTACAATGAAGATATCATTTGGTAGCATCCTATGAAAATCTATAAATACTTCTTCAATTGATCAAATTCATTACACCAAAACTACACCAAATTAGAAGTGCTCTATATTTCTAGCACTTGAGTTTTCTTCTTCATTCTTTCTATATTTTCAGTGACGAATTCTGGAATACTTGGTCGAGTATTGCTCTAGACGTTTCAAAAGAGTGTAGCCTTTTGAAAATAGTGAGTTGTAGACTTTGTATCCTAGAGGTGTATTTCTCAAGACGATATGCATCTAAGTGGGAGAAATATATACCTTAAAGATAACATCTTTAAAGGTCTGTCTAGCCTAACATTAATTATTTTTACAGGAATTACTCCATACCCACTTTATTATACAACAATTTTACGGTATATAATTTTCTATAATGGAGTATGTTCACGGTAATTAAGAACGGAATCATGTAACGACATAGGACAAAGAAGTGAATTTTTTGTGGATTTGATCAAGAGTTGCGCCGCTTGGTGGATTTTGTCGGTAATCATCACAACAAAGCAAAGCCGTTAGTTAATTGCCAAGCAGTGATAAGAAAATGGTTTGGCTACTCATTGTCTAAAATTCAATTAATTAAAGGAATTGAAGAAACGTAGGGCTTCAATGAAAGTTATGAAATTGCCGACTGAAATCACAATGCAATTAATGAAGAAACGTAGTGCTTCAATGAAAGTTATGAAATTGCCGACTGAAATCACAATGCAATTAATGAAGAAACGTAGTGCTTCAATGAAAATTATGAAATTGCCGACTGAAATCACAATGCAATTAATGAAGCGGTGCCCACTGAATTTGGAATGTTGGCCACTGGTGCATTATTCAGATGAAGTGAAGTGAAATAGACACATTTTGATTCAAGCTAAGATGTAAGCATTCAAGTAACAAACTTTCAACACTTTCAGGCGGCAAGGCCCCAAAATATAAATTCTGATGTTGGCACTGCTTGGATCTGCCTATTCGGTGGCCTCATCTTTGACTGAAAACCGTTGCCAAGTCACACCCATTGGCTGCCTGGTATTCCAAAATAAGCACAATGAAATTTTTTCAAAAAGCCAATGTGAAAGTAGGTTTAATACTTTATGCTTAATAATTATAATTAATATATATATATATATGGTTGGCTTCAAAATTGATTAAAGTGCCATTTGTCTACATATATAGAAGAATTCTTTATGTCAAATTATTTGTGCCGTGTGACTGTGGGTGTATATAACCTGTATATTAATATTATGAAATCTTGATGTGAAAGCATACTTGAAGTCTCCACTATGTATAACTATTATTTATCCTTTGTATGTAGTAGTGTGTACGTGTGTGTGTATACATATAGATATATGTATATTACAAGGAAAATATTTATGAGATAAGTTTTCCTCAGTGCATAGGTATATTATTATGGTAAATGATATTGGCACTTCAAAAGTGTTATTGACACTCCACTATTCAATACAAATTTCTTTCTAAAAATAATGAAAAGTGGAGCTCCAGTAGTAATTTTTGGAGTGCCAATATCAACTCCCTATTATTATAGAGGTGTAAATCAAGCCTAATGGGCCGGCTTAGCTTGGCCCGTTGAGACTTGGCTTTGTTGCTAAAAGGGCCAAAAAAGTCTATCAAGGCCAAGCCACCAAGCCTAACAAGTTGTTTGTTGTGCATGTTTTTTTTTTTTTGTTATGTTTTTATTTATTTACTTTTTTAATTACTTATTTATGTTATTTAATCTATTATATATTTAATTTCTTTTGTTAATTATTTATTTATGTTATCTAATCTATTATATATTTATTTACTGTTGTTAATTATTTATTTAAGTTATTTAATCGAATACATCTTTTATTTAGTACTTGTTATCTATTATTTTTTTGTTAGTGAAATATAGAATGTGGATAATAGAACCAATATTACAAAACTTCATTGGTAAAAAAAAATTAGTGACTAATGACAATATATATTTAAAGGTGTTAAGTACTTTGATTTCATTAAAATGACAATATATATTTAAAGGTGTTAAGTACTTTGATCTCATTCAAACCGAGCCTCTACAACTTCAATTTGGGAAGATGGATTACGCATCTGCCAAACGTTGCAAAATCGAGGGCCCTACAACTTCAATTTGGGAAGTATAATTACGCCTCCGCCAATCGTAGAAAATAATATAAAGTATATTTTTAATATATTTAAAGTAATATTATATTTGTTGAACAAAATATAATGAATTATATAATTGATATATATATAAAGTGTATAACGTAGAGTTTGATAATATTGAAAGTTTTGTAAGAGATTGGAAGAGTTTGATGTGAATAAAAATAAATCAAATGATCATCTATTTATAGGAAATTTTGAAATAACAAAATAAATAATAAAAATTATTCTTATAATGAGAGGATATGGTATCTGTAGTGTTGACCCTGATTGAGAAATTTATGGTCTATGGAAAATGTTAAACACTTACAAAATTTGTGAGTGAAAATGAAGTGCTTTTATTTGGGTTATTCGGTGATTGGCATAATTCAAAATCATGTGTGAGCTGTATGTTTTTATATATAATTTTGATGTGAGAATTTTGAAGGATTCTTAAAGTATATTTGAATGCGTATACATCTAAGTGTGTGTCTATATATATATATATATATATATATAATTTTGATGTGAGAATTTTGGAGGATTCTTAAAGTATATGTGAATGCGTATACATATAAGTGTATATCTATATATATATATATAATTTTGATGTGAGAATTTTGGAGGATTCTTAAAGTATATGTGAATGCGTATACATATAAGTGTATATCTATATATATATATATATATATATATATATATATATCCTTTATGCCGAATTGAGCATAATTTATGTTGAACTTGCATGGTAAAGAATATTCGTAATTGTGTATCCGTGATTGCATAGTCACTCTTCACTATAAAGTGCTTGTGGTTGTATATGTTGATGATTTACTTATTTTTGAATTTGACATGTATTGCATAATTGAAATCAAAAACTACTTGAGACAAGCATTTGATTCAAAGGAATTAATTAAGAGAAAAAACTTTTATATTAACACAATCTCATAACATAGAGAGAGAAAGTGTTGAGGAAGTTCAATTACTTAATTTGATTGTAAAGCGAGTAAGTGCCCAATTAATCCTCATGTGAAATTAGTTCCTAACAAAGGAGATATTACAAATCAAGAAGAATATGTCAAGATTATTGGAAGTATAATGTATGTGGTGAATCACACAAGACCTAATCATACATGTTCAATTGGCATATTGAATAGATTTACTAGCAATCATGCAGAACATTATCATCGAGTGGTTGGTTACTCACTATTAATAGCTTGATAGTTGCTTGTTATTTAAAAGGCGAATTTGTGTTGCTTTATCTTCTAAGAAATTTGTTATTTAAAGATGATGGATGAATTTTTTCTTCCTTCTTATCTATCTCAATTTTCGTAGCAATATATATATATATATATATATATATATATTGTATTGATTTGAGATTGTATTTAATTCTGCAAGCAATGGAGGAAAATAATTGTGTTAATATTACTATATGCCTCAAGTTGGAATTTCACAATGATGAGATGGAGAATGAAAACAGAGAACTCGATAGCAATAATAGAGAAGAGCTCATAATTGAACGTCATTTGACCAATTTGGAAGAGAAAATTACAAAAATTGGGATGGAGTTTGTTAGTGAAAAAGTGATTTATAGGTTCTATAATGAATATGCGATGGTATTTGGATTTGGAATTAGGAAACACAATGTTCATACGAACACTAAGGGCATAATTATCAATTAGACATTTTGTTGTGCATGCAAGGGTCAAGAAGGAAAAGATAAAAGAGGTGTGAATGTTAAATCACATTTTCGGGAACAAGTAAAGATTGTGCTGCAATGATGAAAACTGATGGTCGTCACACAGGGAAGTATAAGGATGTCGATTTTATTATTGATCATAACAATCATGATCTAGTGAGTCCAAGTAAAACTCATATGTTCAGGTCCCATAGAACTATGACTGTTGCACAAGCGTCACAAGAAGATGATATAGAAAACTCAAAAATAACACCAAAAGCAAGATTTTAATTAATGGCTAAACAAATCGGTGGATGCAAGAATGTTGGTTTTATTTTTTAGGATTACAAGAATTACTTGGTGTCAAAGAGAATTGTAGAAATTAAGGTAGGTGACAATGAAGGGGATACTTGAATACTTGCAGCCATGGCAGTTAGATAATCCGAATTTCTTCTATGCCATTCAAGTTGAGATAGATTATCTGATAGAGAATTTATTTTGGGTTGAATCTCAAATAATGGCCGATAATGCTTACTTTGGCAACGTTCTTTGCTTTAATACATAATATAGAAAAATAAACAAGGTGGGCCTTTGGAACTATTTGCTCTTGTAAACCACCACAAGCAAACTATTGTATTTGGTGCAACATTATTTTACGATCAAACGACTGTGAAATGTATGTGGTTGTTTGATAGTTTTGCTAGAGCTATGTTGAGAAAAAAAGGCTAAAACTATTCTTAGAGGTTCAAAAGGCAAAATGGCAAAAGCTTTAGTGACAAAATGGCCTGAAATGTGTCATTGCTTGTGCATTTGGCATAATTATCAAAATTCAGTCATCCAACTGAGCAGTGTCTTTACACACTTTACAAATTTTTCTAAAGACTTCAAATCTTATGCTTATGATAATGAGGTGGAAGATTTTGGCAGGAAATGTTAGACAAATATGGGCTTCAAATTAATGAGTGGTTGGACCGGATGTTTGAAATAAGAGAAAAATGGGCATTAGTTTATGGACGACATCATTTTGTGCAGATATGACAACCACTCAACGCAGTGAAATTATGAACAGTGTTCTTATCAAATATGTGAGCTACAATGACAATTTGTCACAATTATTCCACCACTTTGATAGATTGATCTCTAATCGTCGCTATCAAGAGTTAAAAGCATATTTAAGAATAAGACAATTTTATTGCTATTGAAATTTTAAAACATGTTGCAATGTGCATAAACATGAGGACTTTGAGTTATTCCAGGACGAGTTAAGTTAATCATACGATTCCAAAATAGAATTACATGGTGAAGTTGGAGACACTTTTGAATACAAGGTTACACCTTTTGGAAGGTATTATCAACACTTAGTAATCTACGAATTGTCACAAAATAAAAGTGTCCTGTAGTTAAAAAGTTTGAAGTTGCAGGAATTAATGTTCTCATGCCCTCAAAGTTTTTTCTTCAAGAAATGTGGTTAAAATCCTGAGTTGTACATTAAGAAGAAATGGACAATCAAAGCGAATAAAAATATTTTTGAAGCTGGTGTACCTTCTAAATATATGGATGAAACATAGGGAAAAAAAGATTGGAGCTCAATACAAAGAAATGTGTGGCTTGCATAATCAATTAGTCACACGACCTGCTTTAATTCAAGAGACAGAGAATTTCAAAAAATGGTCTTGTTAAATGATTGAAGAAGTTGATGCAAGTTTGAAGAATAGATAGCTTGTAAGACCAAATCTTGGGACCCTATCTATTGCACAAAAGAAAAACTTGTATCATATAACACTGAAGATGTATTGAATGAAATTGCAAATGCCTCTAATGATATTGTGTATATAAGAGGCTGGAAAAATAAAGAAAAAAGAACTGGAAAATCTGAAAAAAGGCAAAATCAAAATATTGCACCTTCATCTAGCACTGGACTTGAACATGGTATTACTGTAAATAGTAGCTAGGTATAACTTTTTATTAGGAGCATTATATTAAATTTTACTTTTATACAACTTGTACATTATTATTTGTGATGTTTTCTTCTATATTGTAAAATATTAAATAAACAGATAAGGAATCCTGATAACTACACAAATGGCCTAAGCATTGATGCTTCCCTTGATCCTGGTTCATTGCCTTCCTTATCACAACTTTCCTAGGGTTTTAATATAGGATTAAGTTATAATTACTTTTTTTAATCTCATATAATTTTTTGATATTTTGTCATAGTCTAGGTTGTATATGTTTTTTATACTTTTATTTAATCTCAATGAAACAGGAATATCAAGTAGGTATGTCTAATTTAAGTTTCATTTATCCTACTGAATGGTCTTCTTCATTGTCATGTGTGAAACCATTCTAGTTTGCACAGGTTAAGCCAGTCGAAATATCAATCACTACAAGAAAGTTCACTATCCACCAATGACAAACTTAGCTTATCACAATGTCCTTAGACCCAGCTGGAGTTTGAATAGATGAAGCAAATTCCTTACATATCAGCTGTTGGGAGTCTGACACATGTGATTCCTAGCAAGTGTACTAGGTCGTGCAATGTAATAAAGTGTACTATTAGCCCGGGGTGTGTATCATCTCCACAGGGACAATTGGATTCGATGCTCGTAATTGCTATATTACCTAACTCTCAACTAAATCAAAATATAAAATGAGAGATGTCTATACTATGAAAATAAACTAAGGACAACTATATGAAAAATAAGGTAATATATCAAATGGAAAGTGCTGATTGGTTTATGATCCTACTATGCACCATTTTGTGCTCATAAACTCTCAATTACCCGAATTATTAGAACGTTCTTGTTATGGTGAAACCCCCTAAGGTATTCATTACTCAATCTCTTGAAATAATGAGCCTATACTAGTCAACAACTCCCTATATCTTTATAGCGAAGATTGAATTAACTAACATGCATATAGGTTCAAAGGGATTCCTTGCTTACGAAGATCCTACATTCACTCGGGTCATCTTATCACAAAAGCCACACAACGCAATTGATTCTATCTCTAGTCAATTGTTACGTTATGATATTTGATTTTACGATTTACCTTTATCTATCTCCTCTCACAAAGCATTATATCAAACACATGGTGATCAGGCATATGCAAGCATTAAGCATAAAAATCAAATATGTAACAAGAATGTAATTAACTAAGAATTCATCAAACACAAAACATCACAAAGTATTCACATAACTCAATCAAATAAATACTTCGTTCATAATTGTAACAAAGAAAAATTCAAAATCCCTAAAATAAATAGCTAAGAACTATTCTTGTCATGCCCCGGGCTCACGAGCCCGTTGGACCAGAGAAATCCCATCGAACCCACTGAGCGTAACCTTGAGTTGGGCATTTGAACCACGGCCCAAAATGAATATCCATTGTTACACTTGAATCCTAGGGTTCTCTTTATAAATTATTTCATTTTCCTCCTTTTCCCGATGTGGGATCATTACAATCACCCCCCCTTCGAGGAGCGACGTCCTCATCGCTACGTGACTCAGTCCAAGATCCATCGTCAGGCGTCGGGACTCTCTAAGCTACCACCGGATTTGCCTCGGACTATTCTTCATAGCGGATACCGAGATTTCACGTTGTAGCACCGAACTCCCAATTTCGACTGACGAGCGGCTCTGATACCATTTGTCACACCCCGGGCTCACGAGCCCGTTGGATCAGAGAAATCTCATCGAACCCACTGAGCGTAACCTTGAGTTGGGCATTTGAACCACGGCCCAAAATGAATATCCATTGTTACACTTGAATCCTAGGATTCTCTTTATAAATTATTTCATTTTCCTCTTTTTCCCGATGTGGGATCATTACAATTCTAAAAGGGGGAATTGAAGAACTCCCAATCACAAGAAGTGAATCCAAGCTTTGATGATGATAATTGACTCTTCAAACTTCCTTGGGACTTGTCATGGCTTCCTTGGGTCTTGGAGAGCAAGAAAAGCCCCTTTGGTAGGTGAAAAATGTCCCCAAAAGTCCAAAAACGGCGGATATAAAAATTAGGGCACGGGAAAATGGACCGCTGTTTGAAACGTGGCAGACCGCGGTCTAAAGTGGGCACTAAAATTTCGGACCGCGGACTTCTGACGCAAAATTTATAGCTTTAGTATTTTGATCATAAATATCTCTACAAATGCCGGATTGAGATGATTCAAGTTGGTACGTGAAGCTAAGACAAAGTTCTACAAAATTGGAGAAGAAATCTTAGTTTGATTCGGCCTGTAAGGGGACAACAATCTCGTTTCTCTTGAGCATTGTGTAAAATCTTTCGTCAGCAATCTTTTTTTGTTTCTTTCTTCAATTTCAAGCTCAATTTGGATCTCTTTTCTCGTCTTTCATGCGTAAATCAAATTTTATCCTTCAAAATAAAATATATACCAATCAAAGCATTATGAGGGATAAAAAGTGATCAAAGTAACGATCAAATCATATTTAAATAGGGCATAAAATACTGTAAAATATGAACTTATCAGAGTCTTATATATGCTCAAGTATGTACTCATCCAAACATGGCTAATGCAGTTGGCATGCTATAATGTTACCAAATTAATCCAAGAATGGATCAATGGGTAGCTAGCTGCCAAGAAAGTTATCTGTTACTTGCAAGAGACCAATGATTTTATGCTGACATTCGTGAGATCGGATAACCTTAAGGTCATTGTTATTCAAACTCCGATTTTGCAGGGTGTGTGGACACAATGAAATCTACATCATGATATATTTTTATGTTATCTAGAGGACCTCTCACTTGGAAAAGTGCAAAACAGCCATTGACGGCATCTTCCACTATGGATACAGAGTTTGTTAGATGTTAGTATGTAGCATGCCAAGTTTATGCATGAAGAATTTCATTTCAGGAGTGAAAATGGTCGAGTTATTTTGTGTTATGCGGGTTGTGAGTTTATTTTATAACAACAAGTCAAGTGGTGTGACTAAGCATATTGATGTTAAGTACCGTGTTGTCAATGAAAGAATCCAAAATTATAAAATCTCTATTCAGCGTATCGGCTTGATTGTGATATTAGCAGATCCCATGACTAAAGCTCTACATCCTCATGTTTTTCGTCGACATGTTGATTAAATGGAATTGATTGAGAGCTTTATTGGAAGAGTGCAAAATAGTGATTGAAGGCATCTTCCACTCTAGAGACAGAGTTTGTTGGATGTTGGGATGCGTTTTGCCAATCTTTATGGGTGAAGAATTTCATTGCGGGAGTAAAAGTGGTCAGTTTTGTTACTAGACAATTGAAGTTATTTTGTGTTAACCAGGCTATGATTTTCTTTTATAACAAGAAGTGAAGTGGTGTGACTAAGCATATTAATGTTAAGACCGTGTTGTGAAGGAAATAGTTTAAAATCAAATAACATCTATTTAGCATATCGACCTGACTGTGATTTTAGCAGATCCCATGACTAAAGCTCTACATCCTCATGTTTTTCATCGGTATATTTCTTAAATGCGACTGAGTGAGAACTTTATTTATTAGTCTATGAGTTATTGACATGAGGCATTTATTTTTTTTAGATCTCTTATGTTAGTCTGATTTTTAATTTATGAATTTGGTTTTTTGCTTCATTTTATTGTGCACATTATGTTTTCTGCATTGTGGAACGAGCAAATTATGTTTTAAGTGTACCTTGTGATTCACTTTTGTTCATTATTTCATCTTGAGTCGTGAATGAATTAATTATTACGACCATTGCTGTCAAAGGTACTAAGAATTGTGATCATTGAACTTAACTATAGCATTTAAGACTATGGAGTTGGCTTCGTTTTGATTCTTAATATTCTTGATGAACAGAGTCATCAGTAAAGAATGTAAAATACACTTAGAATTTGGTAAGTTCTTTTATGTTGACTTATGCCAAGTGGGAGTGAGTTGGACTTTTAGTCAAGCCCTATTAGATTGAAATAAGTCATATATTGCATTATAAGACTTATAATTGTATAAGGCTAAAATAATTATATATGTGAGCCTAATCATTCACTCTTGGACTTAAAGTTTCATGGGAAGTAAACAATTTAAACCAAGTAGAGGTTCGGTCCCACCTTTCACTTGATTATATATCTGAGAATAATCTCCAAAGATCTTGGTAACCACCAAGATACTAATAGATTTATTCTCTCCTACAGTTTAGCTATAAATAGAGCCATATTCATTCATTCTACTCATTTCAGTTTTATGACATTCAATTTATTAGAGTGAAAAAAGAGTTGAGTGAATACTTAGAATATTGGTAGTGAATCAAGTGATGGCATAAATCTATGTATGCATTTATATATCTTGTGTTATGCAGTTATTAATATCAATAAACTCGTAATAGGATATTTGAGTATGGGGTCAAATTATTATGTTTAGGCATATTATGATGAATGTAATTTTCTGACATGTATATGGGTGTATGTGCACATAGAAATGCGTTGTAGAAACTTCAGGTATTTCTGCACAATGAAAACAAAAAGGTCGTTTGGAAGAATTCAATGCTCTAAGCTAACAAAATTTAACTATGTCAAAGTTGTTACTAATTATAAATATTGAGTGATAAAAAAATTTATTTTGTCAAAAAATAGTATTTACATGTTTAATAGTGAAAAGAATTGTATAGAATTTGTCACTTTTGATAATTAATGAGTAAAAAATTGTTGTCACTAATGATACATCTATAGTGACAACTTAGTGACAACAAATATAGTTCTCACTTTATTTGTGTTGTCACTAAAGGTGTGTCGCTAATGCCAGTAGTAACAACTTAAAAGAAAGTTTTGTCAATCAAATTCATTATTGTGACAAGGCAATCTCATTATGGATACTTAATGACAATTTTGAAATTTTGAATTTTGTCACTAATATTATTTTTTGTTGTAGTGCCAAAAGCCATAAGTGAAAAATTAAATAACTAAGTCTTTATTATTTTTGTATTTATTTAATATTTTCATATTTGTTTCCAATAAATGGTAAATTCATAATCTTCTAAATATATCGAACTAATACAACGCTATATTTTAAGTAACTCAATCATTTCATACATCATCATTCATCAAATATCCAATTGATTTAACATTTACACTAACTTCAACTTACTTTCGAAAGCATTACCACCATTTTTAAACGATCGCTGAAATGACACTTTTTCAAGTATATTTTTTAACACACAATGTGAAGATGATTTGAAATCGCATTAATTCAAACACTAAGTAAACATAAAATGTGATAACAAAGACTAAAAGTGAACATAAAGTAAGATGCACTAATTTTTTGAAAAATTTCAAATAATATCGATTATTCTAATCAAAATATATTTTTTGCTACGAATTTCATGATAAGCATAAATATATGTGGCCTGAAATCGGATATGGTACTGCCAAATTGAGCATAAAATTATTACAAATAGATTCCAGGCCAGCAAACCTGTCATCTGAAGTTTGGGGAACAACAACAGCAGAAGTGCTATGTGGTTGTAGCAATATGCATTTATGTATAGATCATGTTGCATTTATGTCTACATAGAGTTCCATCCACAACCCCTTGTATGTTGCACTAGTGCCCACATGTTCCCTTTGGCACATCACAAAGAATAAGTTTAGCAAAAAGAGAACAGAAAAAAAGATTTGGATCTATCGACTTTCTCGAACATGAACTTAATTGGCCACGTTTTTGTATTTTAGGTTTTCCAGTATGAATGAAACGAATTGCAACTGTTGAAGATAGTATTTACAATACATGGTGTTATTGTAAGTTAATATCTCATACAATTCCATGATTCCCATAATCGTGAATTTCATGATTTTTACATAATTCAATAAACATAATGAATAAAACACTAATCTTTATCCATGGCTTTTATTGGTAGTCTCTTATCGTTGATTCATTACAAAATCTCGTGAGGAATAATGATTTCTCTCCCTTGACCCCTCTTCAGTGATGGAGAATAAAGCGTATACTTTTATCAGAATGTTTTCTGCCTTTTACATAATGTTGAGTGTAGAGAGGTAGAGAGAGCACCAATCCTCTTTATATTAAAACTCTAAGAGTTGTCTTCCATCAAGACACTTATTCACTTAGAGTCATGACTTTACATTACGTAAAGTCATGTCTTTTCACTAACCAATTAGGATTTAATCACATAATATTAGACAATTAATTATTTTGTCAAATAGACTTTAATATTGACAAAATAATAATATGTGATTTAATATATGAGACATAATATTTTTTACATTCTCCCACTTGGCTCATATATTTACTTTTATATTTAGAATAAACATAATGTGCACAATAAAATTATTCTAAATCTTCCATTCAATTGGCTATACTTTTATATCATGATTAAATCAAAAGTAATGCGAATCATGGCGGTTGTACATCATTTAGCTCGACATAGTTCCTTCCATGTACTACTACACTAATTTCTAATTAATCATGATCCTTAATGAAGATAACATAAAGGTCCAACTTTAATGTCTTTATCAAAGACAACTCCCGTTATCATACTTCTATTCCATAATATATATACAATATAGAAAAACGGGAGATTTCAGAAACTCTTAATTGAGCTCAAGAGTATCACATGATAACTTAATATGCATATAACATAATTCAATTATGACGTCCTATAATATACCCATTCTTTCGATATGTTCGTTAATATCTTAGGCGGTAATCTATAATGTCTTTCTTTCGACATGCTCATTAATATCTTGGGCAAATGGTGCGAGTATGTTTTGATTGATTCTCTTTATTTCTGAATTATTCTTTAACGACAAGATACATAATTTTCATATGCATATATAGCACTCTTAAAATACTTGCCATTCTTTCAAGAAGACTGAGATACAATATAAGTTTGAAGATTCATCAAACTCTCAACATTAAATTCATAATGATTTATTCATATTTTCTTGTTCCAATTCATTCGTTGGACATTTCCAAACTCATCTCCCTTCTCAATTGGAACTATCTTTCTTGAATATTTTTCCATGTTATATCTTTCTAAAAGTCTATCCATATATATTTTATGAGACAATTCAAACAATCATTGCGATTTATTATGGAATATTTCAATTCCTATCACATATTGTCTCTCTCGTATCTTTTATAGCTGTTAGAAAGATATCTTGGTTTCATGTAATAAATCAAGATCATTAGTGGCAATTAGTAAGACATCACTTCATCAATATACAAGACTAAGAAAATAAACAAGCTCGCACTGACCTTCATGTACATACACAAGAAGCTTGATTTAGTCTGTGAATGGACATTTTATGCTTACACACACTTTAGGCTAATAGATAAACTTCTTCATCTAATCTTCATTAAGAAAGATAATTTAACATTCATTAAGAATATTTTCTGCCTTTTACGTAATGTTGAGTGTAGAGAGGTAGAGAGAGGACCAATCCTCTTTATATTAAAACTCTAAGAGTTATCTTCTATCAAGACACTTATTCACTTAGAGTCATGACTTTACATTACGTAAAGTCATGTCTTTTCACTAACCAATTAGGATTTAATCACATAAAATTAGACAATTAATTATTTTGTCAAATAGACTTTAATATTGACAAAATAATAATATGTAATTTAATATATGAGACATAATATTTCTTACAGTTTTGAGTCATCCATCGGTCTGTCCAATATCTAACTTTAAAGTATTGCTCAAAAAGTAAACCTAGTACCAAAGTCCCACGGTGATATCAGTTAGACTTAATATAAAGGTGACTGATTTACGGACTACTATCACGAGCTAATTCAAACCAATAAAGTTTCTTATTAGACGTAATAGGCCAGAACTAGCTAAATACCAACAAACTAATAAATTGCTTGTGCTGTCAATCGGGATTTTGGAGTCAATTTTTCGCAGACTTAAAATCTCAGAGACCGTTGAAGCTTGATAAATATGCATGAGCTGAAATTGAGCTTATAAATTTCTCCTTGGCTCAGTTTAAAGTCAGGTCACATCATGTAACGAGCTTCTTGCTTTTAGGACTAGCTCTAAATTCTAATGCTATTAATTTTTTCTTAAGAAAAAAAATCTAATAATAGAATATTGCAAAACAAATCTTACAAAAGGAGAAAATTTAGGTTAGTAAAATTATGTAAGTTCAAAACTCGATAAGATAAAATATGAAGCATCGTTTCAATTCAAAATTCAAGCTATAGAAATATGAAGCATCATATTAATTCAAAAGTCAAGTAATGAAAGTCAACAATAATGGAAATCAAAATTGGAAGTTCTGGTAACTGGCAATTATGTACTTAAGATAAAAATTGCGAACAATTCCAAAAATCTCATCAATAAAGGAATTTAATAAATTCAATTTATACTAATATATATGTCCATATTGTAATTTTACTAAACTATTAGCAAAAACTTATTACAGATCTCACTTTTGTTGGCTATGAAAATGATGTAGTTAACTTATAATATATTTTATAACTGCTTAAGATATTCCAAATTATATTTGGCCCTAATCTAATAAATTGGGCTGGAAAATTCATACAAGTAATTGTGATGTTCAAACTCTGCGATCTTACAATTTTGGTTTTTACGTTCTATTTAATTACCTTCTCTTTAAATTCTCCGTCGAAGTAAAAGATCAATCACAGCACAATTACAGAACAAAATCTTGAACATAAGAGTTATATGTTTGGATCTTAGGCTTTATCGAGAAATATATATACCATATAAATTGAAATATCTTTGAGCATGTAATTTTATGCTTTATTTTGAAAATACATATTTATGCACTTCCTTTAATTTGCTAACCCCTTTCTCTCGCATTTGGTTTAAATACAAACATAGCTAGCATTAAATGCAACCCAAGAAAGAGATTATGAAATTGCGCCACAAAGTCCCTTCAGTTGGTCAGATAAGGTATTTCCTCAATCCGGATATCCTCTATTATAAATGGTGTTGCTTCTCCTATTACATTCACCTCTACATATGACAAGTGTACAAAACTCAAACCACTTATATTTAAGGAAAAGATTTATACACTTGACATGCATAGAATGAATGCAATAGGAGATGCAACACCATTTTACAATAGAGAATCTCGTGTGGTATTTCCTACCAAATCATCCCGAGTTCAAATCTCTCTTGGGACATGAGTCCGTCGCACAGGGCTTGCCTAGTGCGGCTTGACCCCCTCATGTGGTTTACGGGCTATTACATGAGGGCGAGGTTTACCCAATGCGCACCTTCGCATAGTGGCTGCGGGTTCTTTGTAAAAAAAAAAAATTCGTGTACTCACTTTACATTGAAGTTTTGGATGTGAATTTTTAAAGAGTGAAGATAATTAAATGCTTGCATGCAATGCTTGTGATAATATTATCACTGTGGAAAAGCAATAAATTTTAAAAAAAATAACAAAAAAAAAATTGAATTTCAATTGATTTAAAGTAGAATTATCAGTATGACCATTTAATGGAGGGCAAGGGGTGTACGTTGGAAAAGGTAGAAAAAGTTAAGTCATTTTCATTCAAATTTTTCCATTAAATGCTCTGCAGAAGCTTCAGGTATTTCTGCATAATGAAAACAAAAAGGTCGTTTGGAAGAATTGAATACCCTAAACCAACAAAATCCCAGTACTCATTCAATCAGGAAGAAAATACAATAGAAAAGATATACACTTTTAATCTATTGAAGTCTCCATTTTCCAAACTTGAGAATTCACTTATGTATATATTCAGCCTATCTTTCATTACTTTCATCCATATATAGATAATAGATATAAATGTTCAGAAACAAATAAATAAACTTAATTTTAGCTCAACTAAGCCCATCTATGAGACTCTTCTACTTGTAACCAAAAAAAGAAAAAGAAAAAATGAGACTCTTCTACTTGTTTAAATCATCCAATAAATCAGACAACTTAATGAAAATCTATATATATATATATATATATATATATATATATTTGTCCCAGAGATAAAAGCTATCATTAAAAGCTAAAAGCAATCCAAACCTCAAGAAAATTATAATGAAAGTCCATGGAGCCTAGCTTTTGGTTCGTACACCCACAAATCTCATGAGTTTTTTCTACTTTCATAATAGCAATTACTCGATACTAATAATTGTTTAGTTGATTGTAAACTGCTACAATTTGCTAGTTGATTGTAAATGTTAATAATTGACGACATGTCATATTTTGTAATCTATTCACTCAAAAAAAATTATAATAAAAAAAATTTGAAGGAGAAAAACCCTAGTTCAAGTTAGATTTAGATAAATAACAACAACAAATATCCGAGGTAGCTCAATCCCAATAATCATCCCAAATTCGAAATCTTGCTCATCTTCTAATTAATTCGTGGAAAGAAATGATCGATAAAAATAAATACATAAAATACTAAAAATTTAATGAACTAATTTCACTCCTAGGTTTTCTTACCAAGAGTGTGCTTGTTGTTGTGCATCCACACTTTGAGGACTTGTCTATTAATCCCCAGTTCATGGCAGAATTGTTGCACCATTTCTTCATCTTGTTTCTGAATTTTCCAATCCAAACGCGCCGCTAAGTTAAACATCTTGTCCTTCTGCTCTTGCGTGAACTTTGTTCTGAACCTCTTCTTTCCAATTCCACCGCTGCTACTGGGGTTTGAATAGTAACCCTCCAACTCATCTCTCGATCCGCCGCCGCCGGAGCTGGACGGAAGAGCAAGCGGCGCAGCCGTCCTTTGCTGCTGCTGAGATGGTGCCACGTGGAGGTACCCACTTGGGCTACGGTACCCGTAGTGTCCGTGTGGGTGGTGGTGGGTTATGACTAGTTGCTGCTGCTGGTGGAAAGGGAACACGCCGCCTCCGCCACCGGACCCATTTTCTTTCCGGTGGAAGTTGCGGTGGCAGTTGCAGGCGGCGCACTTGAGGGATTCCATTGTGCCGTCCTCCCCCGCCGGCAGGAACTCACGGCAGCCGTCCACTGCGTGTGCGCCGATGCCAACGGCGTGGTTTTTCAAACACTCCTTATATCGTGGCTTTCCAACCACCGCCGCCTCCACCGGGGTCGGCATTCTGATTGGCGCCGCCGCGGTGGTGTTCGAGTTTGCCGGTGAGTCATTATAACTCGGTCCTAACCCAAGCTCTCCTTCTTGCTCCTCTTCTGGATCCTCGTGCTCCATTCTTTCTTAGCTTTAATTTACCAGCTACCACCTTAATTAGCTATATATAATAAAGAGCAATGATATACACTATCTTTTATATCCAACCGATTTTTAATTCTTTTTATTTTTGGCAAGAAATTATTTACAATGAATTGATTTAAATTAATTTAATATGTTCATACTTTTTAAATAAAAAAATTAAAAAATCGATAATATGAAAACGGTGGTATATAGCATTTTTCTATAATATATATTATTCGCTTAAGCTATATATGACTCTTTGTTTGGATAATGGACGTTTTAAAAATAGGACTTGTTTTTTACATAAATTGCTCGAGTTACGTCACTACCATTCTCCAACTCCAACCATTATAATATTATATGCAAGAATATATATAGTAATATATAATAAGTTATATAAAAGTTTTTAGTTATTTTTGGAGTCAATTATGTTGTTTTTCAGAAATAATATCGGCTGTATTTTGTTATCATATTTAAAATAATAATTGAAAAACGGGTTAATGTGTGTAACCCATCCAATCATTTCGCGTTATTACATTTTATATATAATTTTTTATCTATACTACATTGATTTTTATATAAATTATTTTTTTCTATATTTTCTTATCTGAACTACACGGGTTTATACAAAATTTTATACTTTTATGCTTTGTTTGTTTATATTTTTGAATTTAAATCCTAATTTTTTTTCAAAAAAAATGTACTGCAGATATTCATGTGAATTTTATACTTTTATGCTTTGTGTGTTTGTTTATATTTTTAAAATATGCCTGAAATTTATAAAATGTGTCAAATCAATAATGATTTGTTGATGTATGATGGGTTAAATGATTATAAATTATGAACCGAAGAGAAACATATTGTAAAGTAAATGATTATAATATAGTGATCGATGATTGTGTGAAATGATTGAGGTAGTGATTGATATGTAGATATTGGAGAATGAGATAGTGAATTTGAGAAAAGGTTCATTTTGTTTAAAATGGAGTAATTTGTAATGTGTATTTTTAGGATTTTGTAATTTAGAATGTTGACAATAGGATTTGAAAATATAAACAAACAAGGTTTTAGCATTTTCTGACGGAATATTCGCTGGATTCCATTTCATACATTCAATGTGACTCTTTTAAGAGTAAAAATGACATTTTAATGCCCCTGTGGTTCGATATTTTTACCTTTTTAAGTTGAAACGACATTTTAAATAGTAAAATTTAAAATACTGAAATCACAACAAATCTCGTTTCAATTGATAAAATGTCATCTTTAAACTTAAAAGGGTCACATGTGATGCATGTGATGGAATCCCGACAGAATATTCTGACTAAAAATGCTAAAATATAAAAAAATTTAAGAATCAGTATAACTTAGATAAGAAAGTGTAAAAATAGAGTTTATTTAAAAACTTCAAAAACGCAAAAGTTTGAATGGGTTACTGACATTACTCCTTAAAAATCATATTTTATCAAGATAACAATTTGTGGATGTAAAATATAGATTTATTAAATGTGTAATGATTGGAATATGAATAAGTTTGTTAATTAGACCATTTTGAAAATAGTTAGGCCTTGTTTCTTAATGTTTTTGAGTTACAATCTCAGAAAAAAATTAGCAAAATGCGTATTACGGAGATTCGTGTAAAAATTATGTGATGTGTATTGTGTTTATTTATATTTCTAAAAATGATTGAAATTCGTAAAATGTGTCAAATAAAAAATAATTGGTTGATGTAAGATGAATTAAATATCAACTAAAAATTATATAATATGAAAGCGAAAGAGAAAAGTATTAGTTGGAGTAAATGATTATTGATTGATGATTATATGAAATGATGGATGTAGTGATTGATAGGTAGTTATATAATGAAAAGGAAAAGTAAAGTTGAGAAAATATGAATTTGGATGAAAATAGATTGTACTGTGATTTTTTCAGATTTTGTATTTCAAGATATAGATAATGAAATTCAAAACCATAAACAAACAAGCCCTTAGAGGATAGGCCTAGGAAATAATATCATTTATTTTTATTTCATTTATGGGTAAAGACAATAATTCATCCGAACTTTGTGTGTTTTTACACTTTTTTATCCAAATTTTTTTTTTTGCTACACTTTTTTATTTTGACTCCACGGGTTTAACACTTTTTTATCTTTTGACGTTTTCCGGCGAAATATTCCGCCGTGATTCCATCACGTGCAATGCATGTGACCATTTTAAGGGTATTTTTGGACATTTGGATTTGCTATGGAGTCTTGGATACATGTGTACTGGTTTACCCTTAAATTCCCTCTTCACCAGAGTCTTGAATTTGTTATGGACATTTGGTTTTTAGTGGAAAATACCTTAAAATGGTCACATGCATCGTATATGACCGAATCACGACAGAATATTCTGCCGGAAAATGTCAAAAGATAAAAAAAATATGAAAATCGTGGAGTTAAGATAAAAAAAAGTCTAACAAAAAAAAAATTTGGATAAAAAAGTGTTAAAATGCGCAAAGTTCAGATGGATTATTTTTTTTACCCTTTCATTTATTGTACATAATGAATTGAGAAAGTAACCATTCCAAAAGAACAATAAATCAAAATAACATTAACTTCTGAAATTCTGATTATATTTTTAAAAAATGTAGCTAAGTGGACCTCAAATTTTAAGGCGGAATTAGCATTTTATAGCTCCAACACATTATTGGAGGTTCGACTTTTTTCTTTTGTTGGAAATTTATAGGTAATAATATATATATAAGATTAAAGAAGAAGATAAGATAATGAGAAGTGCAAAGTAGTGGACACAAATATTCCACCCCCAGTGTAAGTAGATTCTTATAAAGCTCTCTCATTTCCTGAATCTGTTTATCTCAAATGGTGCTCACTTCTTTTTCATTACTCCATTTTTTCCAAAGTATTTTATCGAAACTTTTCTTTATAATTATTTAGGTATGTATCCCTTGCATCATAATATTATTACAAAGTTAATAGTAAAGTAACTATTAGAGTGGCTAAACCCCATAGGGAATCTTGTATTATTGAGTGACATATATATATAGTGACAGAAAATTGAAAACACAAGTAAATCCTAAACTATAAAGCAAAAAGGAAATATACATGGAAAGATACAAAAGATAACATATCACTAGTACATAAATGGCCTGTTACAGCGCACATTTTACAGCGGTTTTTTGAAAACCGCTGAACGGAGAGACTTATTACAGCGGTTTATAAGTGAACCGTTATAAATGAAACTAAGTCGGAACCTATTACAGCGGTTTTTTTTAAAACCGCTGTAATAGGACTAAACCTATTACAGCGGTTCAGTAAAAAACCGCTATTATAAGTCGAACCGAAAAAAAAAAAAAGTTTTTTTAACAGCGGTTCAATATTGAACCGCTGTAACTGATTCAAACCAGTTACAGCGGTTCATTACAGAACCGCTTTAACTGATAATCAGTTAAAGCGGTTCATTCCTGAACCGCTTTAATTGTTAATTAAAAAAAATAAAATTCCCCCCCATTTTTCCCCCCAAAACCGACTCCACCCTCATTTCTCTCTACTCTCTCTCTCTCCTCTACTCTCTCACTCTCTACTCTACTCTCTCTCTCACTCTCCGCCCCCGGCCCACCCCCGCCCCCCCGAGTCGCCGCCGGTCCGCCACCACCACAACCCGCAGCCGCCGCCGTCGTCGCCCCTCTCGATTTTCTCTCTCATTCCCGATCTCTCTTCTCGGTCTCTCTCTCTATACTCTACTCTCTCTCTATACTCTCTCTCACTCTCAAGATAACCCCGCTCCCGTCCCCTAGCCACCACCCCAAACCGCCGCTCCTCTTCGGCCACCTCCTCCGCCGCGCCTCCGCCTCCGCCGCGCCGCCGCCTCCCTACCCACCAATCACTCCTCCTCCCTCTCTTTATAGGTATATATATATATGTTATGTTATATATATATATATTATGTATATATTTTAGGTTAATGTTTGTATATAGGTGTTGGGGTTTTGTGATTTAATTTATATAATATTGGTTATGTGTTAATTTGTTGTTTGTTATATATTTATGTTGTGTAAATAAGGATTTTGTGATGTATATAATGTGGGTTATATGTTAATTTGTTAAGTATTGTTATATAATGTTAATTAGGATTTTGTGAATTATTGTTATATATATTTGTTAATTAGGATTTTGTGATGTATATAATGTGGATTTAATTTATGTTTTTGTTAATTATATAATGTGGGTTTTTGTGATATATATGTTATTTTAATTAGGGTTTATTGATTTTTGGATTTTTGATTTATGTTATGATATGTTGGTATTATATATGATTGGATTGTTATTGTATTGTTTTGTTGACATTGTTTAATGCATTCATGGTATTTGTGCATCACGTCATGTCACAACGAACATTTATACTTGAGATTTACATATTTTGTGAAAATAATTATATCGTGATACTTTAATTTATTTGTAGTTTTATGTGATTTATTTAGATCCAATTGGTGATCAATATTTATAATATGATGCTTTATTTGTAGTTTTTTATGTGATCTATGTGATCCAACTGGTGATCAATATTTGTAGTTGCTAGCTAGAAATTTTATGTTTTATGTGATCCAACTGGTGATCAATATTTTTGTATCATTTTGTGTTCGTTGTGGGTGAAAGATTAGAATGTTGGGTTTGTTGTGGTTGAAATTGGTAGTATTTTTTGCGTCGTTACCCTGTTGAGATTTTAGCGGATCGTAAGATTCGACTTTTGTTGGTTACAACCCATTGGGAAAATTAAGTCGAGAACTTGGTAGAAATATTTGCGTCGTTACTCTGCCGAATTTTTTATAGAATAAATTAAAAATAAATTTATTTAATTAATTTAACTATCAACTGATTTTAAAATTATTTAATTTAATTAATTGAGAATTTAGATGGATCGAAGTTGGATTGTAGCGGATCGTATGTCGGAGCAATATGTGAAAGGGGTGAAAGAATTCATAGACTTTGCAGTTGAGCATGCATCGGATCCGACTAGGATTAGTTGTCCGTGTTTACGTTGTTGTTTTGGAAAGAAAATTAGCCCACGTGACTTGGAAGATCATTTGGTGTGTAATGGAATTGATAAAAGCTACACACGATGGACAAGACACGGTGAAAGCAGTGGCACCTCAGCTGATTTGGGTGATACATCATATCGATCAGTAGATTTTGACATGGATGACTGTGAGCATGATCGTTTGGAGGAGATGACCAATGTGATTGAGGAGGATTTGCGAAATTGTCCCAAGATGTTCGACAATTTGACAAGTGATTCAAAGACACCCCTGTATAGTGGTAGTAATTTCACAAGATTGAAAGCAGTCCTAAACCTCTACAAGTTAAAAGCTAACAATGGGTGGAGTGATAAGAGTTTCACAGACTTACTTGGTCTATTAAAAAGTATGTTACCCGATGATAATGTGTTACCTAATCGTACTTATGAGGCTTAGAAGATGTTAACTGCAATTGGCATGGGATATGAGAGGATACATGCTTGTTTCAATGATTGCATCTTGTTTAGAAATGACTATGCACCATTGAAGGTGTGTCCGAAATGTGGTATCTAACGGTACAAGAAGAATGGATCTGCTCCTGTCAAAACAGCATGGTATTTGCCCATAATACCTAGATTTAGACGCATTTACAGTAGTGAAGCGTTTGCCAAGGACTTGACATGGTATGCTGATAGAAGGGTTGAAGAAGGGATTGAAGATAACAAGATTAGACATCCTTCAGATTCTCCTCAATGGAAAAAGATTGATAATGATTTCCCTGAATTTAGGGAAGAACCAAGAAATTTACGCCTTGTATTGGCTACAGATGGCATGAACCCACATGGCTTGCAAAGTAGCCCACATAGTACATGGCCGGTGATTTTGATGATCTACAACCTACCCCCTTCGCGATGCATGAAGCGAGAGCATATTATGATGCCTATACTAATTTCCGGGCCGAAACAACCTGGAAATGATATAGATGTCTACTTGGCCCCTTTAATTGAGGATTTGAAGGAGTTGTGGGAGACAGGTATTAAAGTGTATGATGGGTTTAGAATAGAGAGCTTCAATCTCAGAGTTATGTTGTTTGGTACAATCAATGATTTTCCAGCAAGAGCTAATCTCGAGGGATATGGTGTACATGGGCAATGTGCATACCCCATATGTGTCAAGAGTACAGATCAATATAGACTCCCACACTCTCAGAAATATGCATTCCAAGGGTATCGAAGATGGTTGAATCGAGAACATCGATATCGTCGGTGGAAGAAAGCTTTCAATGGGAGCATAGAAGAATGTCGAGCTCCTAAGTGTTTGACCGGTGAAGAGGTGTTTGAGAATGTAAAAGACTTGGATATCAAGTTCGGAAAGACTTTTGCATGCGGCCTTGCAAAAACTGGGTGGAAAAAAAGGTCAATTTTTTTTTAGTTGCCGTATTGGAAATCTTTACATGTTAGACATTTTCTTGATATAATGCATATTGAGAAAAATGCATTTGATAGTGTCATTGGTACTCTTCTAAATGTGCCCGGCAAGACAAAAGATGGAGTAAAGGCAAGGTTGGATTTAGTCGAAATGAAGATAAGAGGTAAATTGGCACCAACAATGAAGGGAAAACGTACTTATTTACCTCCAGCAGCTCACACACTATCTAGAAAAGAAAAAATTGCATTATGTGAGCTTCTTTGTGGAGTGAAAGTTCTAGAAGGGTATTCTTCGAACATTAGCAGTCTTGTATCAATGAAGGACTTGAAGCTAAAGCATATGAAGACTCATGATTGTCATGTAATCATGGATCATTTGCTACCAATTGCTTTACGGGCCATTGTGCCAAAAAAGGTGAGAGAAACGATAACTAGATTGTGTTTCTTCTTCAAAGCAATGTGGAGCAAGGTGTTTGATCCTGAACAATTGCCTGCACTTCAGAAACAACTTGTCCTCACTTTGTGTGAGCTTGAGATGTATTTCCCACCCGCGTTTTTTGATATAATGACTCACCTACCTATTCACTTGGTTAGAGAGACACAACTTTGTGGACCAGCTTTTATGAGATCTATGTATCCGACTGAGCGTTATATGAAGGTATTGAAAGGCTATGTGAAAAATCGTAGCCGGCCGGAAGGTTGCATTGTTGAGCGGTACATAGTTGATGAAGCTATTACATTTTGCACATAATATCTGAATGATGGTAATGTTGCAGAGCGTCAAAAGTCTCCTGCTGGGGGGGGGACAGAAGGAGAAAGCGTAATTGGAAAGCAATTAGTGAGTGTTCCTAGCACACAAAAGGATCAGGCACACCTATATGTGCTCCACAACACCGATGATGTTGAGCCATATGTTGAAGAGCACAAGGACCAACTTAGGAGAATAAATTCAAGTAAAAATGAAAGTTGGATTTCAAGAGAACATAACAAGAGTTTTATTGATTGGTTCCGAAAGTGTATTCAAGAGAAACAAAACGAGAATTCACTTTCAGTTTCAGATAAATTGGCACGATTGTCGGTGGGCCCGGGCAGATTCGTATTTTGTCATTCGGGTTATCGTATAAATGGTGTCACGTTTTATACAAAAGACCAAGATGAACGGAGTACAATGCAGAATAGTGGGGTGAGTCTTGTAGCTGAAGCAATGCATATCTCAGGTGCGAAAGATAATAGCCCTATCTATGCCACTTTACCATATTATGGGGTGATTGAACATATATGGGAGCTGGATTACAGTTGGTTTCGGGTCCCTGTATTTGGGTGTAGGTGGGTTGACCATAAAAATGGTGTTGATGATAGTGAAATAGGTTTTACTCGAGTAGACCTTGAAAAGGTGGGATACAAAGATGAACCTTTTATTTTGGCATCTCAAGCTAAACAAGTGTTTTTTGTCACCGATCCCGTCGATAAGAGGTGGTCCATTGTTTTATCGGCAAACAAAAATACTTGTATTGAGGATGATGGCCTATATAATGAAGATGATGGAGGAACTCCTATCTTAGGTGGTTCACAATCCACAAATAGTGACGGTGACTTGGATATTAGTGATGATGAATTGTATATGCGAGAAGATCACCAAGAGGGAATATGGATTAATCCATCTGTTCGTCGGCGTACTAAACAAAATGGTCGTACTGAGGGATCACAAAAGACTAGTAAACCAGCGACAAAAAGAAAACGATGAAAGGTATTAGAACTTATTAGATAATTATATGAGTATTTGATAATTATATGAGTAACTTATTTGAACTCTTTTGTTAAGTATGCAATTTAAGTGTAAATTTTATTTGAACTTATTTGATAATTATTTGAACGCTTGTAATATTATATTAGTGAATGAGTTACACTAACTTCTGTATTTTTTTGCTTTTGTAGGTCGATACCGTATACCACCACAGTCACCCTCTTCTCCGCCACTACCACGACGACCACCACCAATGTAAGCTTATCAATATTTCATTTTGTACTTTTGGATGTGATTTATATGATCCACAGTAAATCAGTGACGACGAAGCACTCACATGTCAAAAATACACCTCTAGTGGCCAACCCTCCTTCTCTAGTGGCCAACCCTCCTGCTTCAGTACGCCCTCATTCACTTGCAGTTCTTGATAGGTTCTTTCAGATGATGGCTGCTGAAAATACTATCCGGATATACATGCCCGTGGAAATCTTCAATATCCCCTTTCCAGAATATATTGGGCGGGAGGAGATCGGTCACTTTCTGCATAAACAACAGATAGGAGCCTCTATCATTTCTGCTTACATCAAGTAAGTTTTTAAATATTAATTAATAAAAGGTAAGCTTTTAATTAAATTATTTTACTGAAGTAATTTGAACTATGTTTATTTTTGTGACACAAATTTATTTTATGCTTAATTGTAGGTGTTTGTGGGTTAATCACGTGGTCCCCGAACAAAAACAAAATAAATTCGGGTTCCTTAGCCCACATTCTATATCTGCAGGAGTAGGAATTACTCCCCAGCGTGTTGACCAATCGCAATATATAGCAAATACTATGATAGCTAGTGCACAGCGGGAGGGGAAGTTGTTTATTGCACCTTGCAACTCCGGGTGAGCTACTAAAGAGACATTGTTCACATGTCAAAAATTTGTTACGTAGGGATAACTAATTTTAAATCTATCTTTTGAATATGCTGATTAGGGGGCATTGGTTGTTGCTCGTGATTGATCCAATTCAAGAGATCATTTATTATTTGGATTCTGTGTATACGGCGGTGATCCAAATAACCGACGTGATATGAAAGATATGATCAATCAGTAAGTTTTATCATTCAATTAAATGTCCATTATATTTAATATTAAGTTTAAAGTATATATATTATAACTAGATTTCATATATATATATTTGCTTGATATTGACATATTTCCTTGTTTTTTGATGTTTTCAACAGCGCTGTGTTGATGTTTCGAGCAAATAACAACAACCAAAAGATCAAATCAAAAGACAAGGCCTGTAAATGGAGTTGTATAAAGGTTAGGGTAATTATATTATTTTAATTATAGTTTCAAGAAATTATTCGTATAAAAGTTATTTGTTCTAATACAATTTTGATTTGAATTTAATTTGTAGTGCCCCATTCAATTAAATGAGATAGATTGTGGCTTCTTCGTCATGAAATTCATGAACGATATTATTAGACATGGAGAATCTATAATCCCACCGACGGTATGCATAATCCTAATTAATATTAATCAAATTCTAATGTCCCTTTTAAGTTATTAAACATTTCTGTTGGATTTTAATATTTGTCTTGCAGTACTTTGCTGATTGTCAGTACGCCACTTACACTATAGAGCAACTTGATGAAGCACGTTCTGAATTGGCACAATATATTTTTAAATGCGCTTTTGATATGCCGGCGGTGTAAGTTGTAAATTATTGTAAATTTTTATTTGATTTAAAAGTGGTGATTAGTTTATATTGGTTTATTGTAGATTAAACTCGTTATCATTTGTAATTATTGGAGATTATTATTTCGTGAATGAAATTAATTGAGGATTTTAATTTGTTGTTTCAGTTGAGCAATTGGTTTGTTTTATGTGATTTGAATTTTGAGCTTTTGGGAAGGATAGAGCTAGCTGAAATTATAATAAAAAAAAGAAAAAAAAAGCTCAACTGTTACAGCGGTTCAATAACGAACCGCTGTAACAGAATTTTAAAAAAAAATTAATTAAAAAAATGGTGACCTATTACAGCGGTTCGTTTACGAACCACTGTAACAGGTCAACTGTCGGAACCGCTGTAATAGGTCGGTTTTTTACAGCGGTTCATAAAGGAACCGCTGTGAAAAACATAACTATTACAGCGGTTCCTTTCCGAACCGCTGTAATAGTTGAATTTTTTTAATTATATTATTTATTTTTTTGGTTTGTTACAGCGGTTTGTTATTGAACCGCTGTAATAGGTCGTATTTTAGAGCGGTTAAAAACCGCTGTAATAGAGAACTTACCAATTACAGCGATACGTATTACAGCGGTTAAAACCACTGTAATAGTGGGAAAAAAACCCGCTGTAACAGGCCTTTTCTGTAGTAGTGTATATATCATAAAGATAACATATATATATATATCATATTTAACACTCCCCTGCAGTCGAAGCAGCAGGTTCGCGAATGCTGAGAATGATTCGAAAATCCAAGAATAGCTGTGAGGGGAGACCTTTGGTGAAGATATTTGCAAACTGATGGGTGGACGGGATGTGTAGAACATGGACCTTCTAAGGCAACTCATTCACGTACAAAATGAATATCTATTTCAATATGTTTGGTTCGTTGGTGCTGTACAAGATTAGAAGCCATAAAAATAGAACTGATATTATCACAATAAACGACGATAGCACGAGAAAGTGGACAGTGTAACTCAAACAAAAGATTGTGAAGCTAAGATGTTTTAGCAACTGCATTGGCGACACAACAATATTCAGCCTCAGCACTAGACCTAGAAACAACTTGCTGACATTTAGACGACCAAGAAATGAGATTATCACCCAAGAAGACACAATAGGTAGAAGTAGAACACCGAGTGTCAGGGCAACTAGCCTAGTCGGTATCAGAATAGGCGATTAGACTGGAAAAGAAAAAGGGACTAATATGAAGACAGTGAGAGAGAGTGACTTAAACGTACGGAAGTATTTGTTTGAGAGCATTCAGATGAGATGTGTGAGGATCATGCTTGAAGAGACAAATCTGTTGAACAACATAGGTGATATCGGGACGAGTGATAGTCATATACTATAAAGCACTAGCAAGACTGTGATAGAGAGTGGGATCGAGAAGGGGAGGACTAGAGAAAGAGAGTTTGGATTTAGTGCCAACGGGAGTAGAGCATGGATTGCAGGAAGACATAGTATCACGATCAAGAGTTTCGCTAGCAAACTTTTCTCAAGAGAGATAGAGATCCGAGGCGGAACTAGTGACAGATATACCGAGAAAATAATGAAGAGAGCCAACATCAGTCATAGAGAACTCAAAGGAAAGAAGCCGCATGAGCTGAGAGAGAATGAGTCAGACAAGGCAGTCAAGATAATATCATCAACGTAGAGAAGGAGGTAGGCAGTGTGAGTAGAATGATGGAGAATGAAGAGAGAGGTATCAGTTTTACTGCTGACAAAATCGATGGATGAAATTTAAGATGCAAAACGATGATACCAAGCGTGGGGGGCCTGCTTAAGTCCATAAAAAGCTTTCTTTAGATGACATACGTGGTGAGGACAAGAAGGATTAGTGTAACCGGGCTGCTGTTTAATTAAAAAAACCTCGGAGAGATGACCACGAAGAAAAGCATTTTTGACATCTAATTGATGAATGGGTCAGGAATGAGACAGAGCGAGGCTCAGAACAGTGCGAATGGTGGTCGGTTTGACTACTAGACTGAAAGTTTCATCGTAGTCATGGCCAGGCTGCTGTGAAAAACCTTGAACAACCAGACGAGCTTTATATCGCCCAAGAGAGCCGTCAGAGCGAAACTTATTGGAGTGTAGGAGGGCAAGGGACGAGATCCCAAGTACTATTGGAGTGCAAAGCCAAAATCTTGGCATCCATGAAATCTTTCCAAGAAGTATTTTAGAGGGCTTGAGCATAGGAGCAAAGGATCAGAGAGAGAAAAGTGGAGGGTTTTTTTTTTTGAAGAAAAATAGGTGGAGAGAAGTGGAGGTTGAGAGTCAAAAGTTGACGAGGACGGACAATACCAAATTTGAAGCGAGTGATCATTGTATGTTGATTGGATTTGGGTTGGGGCGGATCAGGCGTAGGGAAAGGATGAGCTAGAAGAGGTGTTATGGGTCCGTGTAGGATGGCGTTCTGGATTGCAGGCGGTGGATCGTCTTCAGGTGAGAGGAGACTGTAGTCATCACGGGGGGCAGGCTGACGGAAGGATGGATAAGGAAAAATTGATTCATCAAAAACAACGTGACGAGATATGATGATCTTATTGGATGAGAGATCGAGACACCGATAAACACGGTGATTGGTCGGATAACCTAAAAACACACAGGAAAAAGAACTGAGAGCGAGTTGGTGAGGAGTGGTGGCTGAGAGATTTGGATAACAAAGACAACCAAAAACGTGAAGGTGGGAATATGTAGGAAGTGTGATATAGAGAAGCTCGAAAGGAGTACGAAAGGAAAGAGTGGTGGTATGAAGCAGATTAAGCAGATGAGATGCCATATAAAGAGCCTCGAACCAAACTGTACAGGGAAGTTGGGCTTGAAAGAGGAGAGTACGAACAATGTTGTTAATGGAATGAAGTGTGCGTTTAGCCTTACCGTTTTGTTGAGCAGTGTGAGGGCAAGAGAAACAAAATTGTATTCCATTATTATTAAAGAGAGTGTGAAAGTCATTGTTGTCAAACTCACTGTCATGGTCACATTGAAAAGCCTTAATATTAGTATTAAATTGAGATTTTATTTAAGTGTGAAAATTTTGAAAAACATTGAAAACCTCAAATTTGGCACAAATCGGAAAAAACCATAATAAATTTGAAAAATCATCTAAAATATAATGTAATAACAAAAACTATTAGCACTAACTAAAGGAGATGTCCACAAGTTGGAATGAATAAGTTCAAAAATTAAAGAAGTACGAGAAATAGAATTGCTAAAAGAAAGACGACGGTGCTTGCCTAATTGACAAGTGTGACAAAATGAATTATTAATGTTTTGACAAGAATTGAAATTTCTAGAAGCTAAAAACTTGAAAACTGAATCTTCAGGGTGACCGAGGCGATGATGCCAGATGCAAATGAGGGGCGAAATGGCAACAAGACTGATGGCGTGGAAAGAGAGATTGGCATTGGAAAAAAGAACAGGATGAAGCTCACCACTACTCTCACTACGAAAAAGGTGAGTGCCCGTTTCAACGTCCTTCAAAAACCAAAGGGATCAAACTCAATAGAACAATCGTTATCACGAGTAAACTGACGAACAGAGATAAGATTTTTTAACTAAATTAGGAGATACTAAAATATCATTAAGACGAAGAGATGAAAAAGGAGACGAAAAAAATGTGTGACCAATATGAGAAATGGATAGAATAGCACCATTACCAACCATTATATATTTAGATAAATCATAAGGTACGCAAAAATTAAGGTTACGTTGATGAGAGGACATATGTATTGTGAATCCTATTTCATGCATAGCGGAAAGAAAAACATATCCGAATTCAAAAGTCGGATCACTTTTGGTGTTTAATAATTTTTCATAAGAAAAAGATAAAATCGAATTTCATCGATTTACTAACCTTGTAGTAGAATATGAATTTTTGATCTCTAAGCCCGGATACCTGCATCTAGATATCACGCCAAAAAATATACTTGAAGAAAAATCCTCCTCCTCTGGCTCAGTAGAGGCCGAGTGCTAAAGGGGGGAGAGAGTGATTTTTTCTCTTCTCTTGTTATAAAATAAAATTATAATTTACAACGTAGGTTGTTCTATTAAGGCTTGTATATTTAAATGAGACGATGGGCTTGGAATTAATTAATTCTTTGGGCCCATATGTCTCATTATACACGCCTATTACTACTCCTATTGGGCTAAGTTGACTTTCAACTTAGTCCACTTATTAATTAAGTCCAACATATATTAATCTAATTAATATATGATATTAATTAATAATTATCTAAATTAATTAATCCAATTATTAATTTAGACTAATAGGAAAATAATAGATCAATCTAATTATTTATTATTATTAATTTATTTTAATTAATTTAATTAATTAATTTGTTCATCAAATGACAAATTACATGAATAACCTTATTTGATAACATGAGACTTTCTTCGCTTAATTTCTTGAAAGCGATGTTCGGATTATGCCCTCCATGCCATAGAGGAATTAGATTATTAGGGCATTACATTTATGTTGTACAAACTCTTATTCATTAATAAAGGCATAGTTTTTGTTCATATCAATCTTGATGGAATTAATATAAGTATTAAAATAAGTCCAAGGTAATCAAGAATGAGCTTCTACTCCTCAATGGTCTGAGGAAATGGACACTAGAAGTATCGGTTCCTTGTTTACTTAAACCAGAGTTGGCAAGTCAACGAGTCTTAATTGGGCATTAAGACCAGACTTGTGTAGCACAAGCTTTGACAAGAAGTGTCAATCGGTCACTTTGGAAGGTGGGAGCTTGGTCATAGATATGTCAATGGAATTGACATGTTCGAACACGGCTCGCCGTAATTTAATCACATGGGCATTTACTCTTGGATAGTCAATGATTGAATTACTGGTCGCGGTAGTGAGCCTTAGACCTAAGGATTCACGAAGATTGGACTTGTGACACTGAACGAGTTATTAGAGTAGTTAGATCCATTTTACCCTTTGGTGAGATCAACGTCGAAGTGCGGTTCAGAAGGACAAGTCACAATTGTTCGGTGATTGCCAATAGGGGACTCACTGTCTCGGGTAGTAACGAGTTAACTTCCTGTGCCATCATAGGTAAATAAAATTATAAGTCTTTGGCCAAAGTAGGAGAACTAACTTATGTATAGTACATAAGGGTAGTTCAGTAATTTCATCTTACTATGATTCCTTGAAGCACGACATCGAGTCTGTGAGTTTGACATTCATGACTCTCACTCGATCGGGATGTTACAGTGAAGTGCTTATACTCACATGGTATCTGTGACTTAAAAGTTCGTATTGATCCACACCTTTCAATTGAGTTTCAATGTGAGTCCACGTGACTGACTTAATGACACTCACATCCTTTGTTTCCTCCCAATGTCAATTAAAACGAACCTAGAGAGTGCGCTTAAAAGGAATTGACCAAAGAGAATTCTTTCATTGTCAAATACATAAAATAGGTAATTTGCTATTTGATGGGAAAATTAATTTGTTTGATTGATTAGATTAATGAAAATAAATTAATAATAAATAATTAGATGTATTTATTATGAACGCATTAATTTATTTGATTGATGATGGTAAAAATCGTCAGACAGTGAATGTCACGTGATTGACCACGTGGGGTAGTGGAACCGATCCAACGCACGACAAACTAGGTTGAGGTTTGATTAATGTATAGACTGCACTCGCTATAGGCGAGCTACCCACGTACCCAATTTAGTGGGATCAAGTCTTTTATTTGTTTAGTTTCGGGATTATTTTCTATGATAGGCAGTTGCTTTCTCTCTAGCACTCTTTTTGGTAGGGAGAGCAGATCATACTTTTTGGTTACCCTCTTGGGGTATTTATATGGTTGGTCATGGACCATGGGCTAAAGCCTTATTTTAAGTCCGTCAGAATATATATTAAACTAATAAATATATATTTCATATTTATTAGCCCAATTATTATTGTTGGCCTTATTCGACAGAATAGGCTCATTTCATTATAGACTTTGGGCCCAATGGGCTCGTCCATATGATTTATACCAGCTATGTCGGGGTGATAACCCGGTCCTAACCCATAGGTAGGCTAATGACAATTATGCCCCTAACACAATTGGTGCACATCATTGGTTAATTAGATTAATGGAAATAAATTAATTATAATAAATAAACTTATTTATTATACTCACTCTTTTATTAAATTATCAAATTATTTAATATGGAGGAATATTAATTAGTATTATATTTTAATTGGATTAAAATATATTGGACCTAATTAATAATTGGACTAATTTGAAAGTCAACTAAGCCCAATAATAATAGGGTGGGACGTGTGGTAGGCGGATTTGGGGAGTTGGATGGGCTCATGGAATTAGTCAATTCCAAGCCCATCACTCCTTATAAATATCTATAACTGGTTCAGTCAAAACCTAACTCTCACAATTAGACTCGACAGCAAAAAAAGAAGAAAAAAATATTCTCTCCCCCTTGCCTAAGTCGTCGGCCATAGTGGTATTGAAGGTAGAGGATTTTTCTTCGAAGCTCATTCCGGCGTGATATCTAGAGGCAGAACTTTTGAATTGCTGCTATTCGGAAGATTAAGACTTTCGTCGAAATTAAAAGGTTAGTAAAAAGGATGAAATTAGATTTCATCTTCATGCTTAATTTTTGAAAATAACATGAAAAATTATTAAAACCCAAAAGTGATCCAATTGTGAATCCAGATCTGTTTTTATCGTTTTCGCTGCGCATAAATACAAGATTCACAACAAGCGCGACTCTCTAGATTCATCTCAATTGGAAATGGAAGGAAAGCAAGGATGTGAGTGTCACCTAGCTAGTCTCGTGGACTCACATCGTAACCCAATTGAGAATAAAATGATTTAATTAAGACGAATCTCTAGGTCACAAATACCATGTGAGTATAAGTCTTTCACTGTAACATCCCGATCGAGTGAGAGTCATGAAATGTGTCACACTTACATGAATCGATGATGTGCTTAATAAATCATAGTAAGATGAAATTACCAAACCATCCCTCATATTCCACACGAGTTAGTTTTCTTGGTTTGGGTAAAGACTTATAATTTTATTTACCTATGATCACATAGGACGTTAAGTCGTTTACTACTCTAGACAGTGAATTCCATGTTCGTAGTTACCGAACAATTGCTGCTTGCCCACATAGACCGTACTTCGAGGTCGATCCCACCAAAGGGTGAATTGGATCTAACTACTCTAATAACAAGTCTAGTGTCACAAGCACAATCTTCGTGACTCCTCAGGTCTAAGGTTCATGCACACTATCGTGACCAGCAACCCAATCATTGACAATTATTGAGTAAACAACTATGTGATTGAATTATGACGAGTCGTGTTCGAATATATCAATTTCATTGATATATTTACGATACAGGCTCCCACTATTCCCTAGTGACCGACTGACACTCCTTGTCAGATCCTGTGTCATACAAGTCTGGTCATAATGCCCAATTAAGACTCTTCGACTTGCTAACCCTATTTAAATAATCAAAGAATTGATGCTTTTAGTGTCTGTCTCCTTGTTCTTTAAGGAGTAGAAGCTCTCTCTTGATTACTTGGGACTTATATGTTCAATATTTCTTAATGCCATTAAGATTCATATAAACAAATATAAAATTGCCTTTTATGCCATAGAAATAGATTGTACTGTTAGGTTAATGTCCTCAAATGCCACTAGAGGATTAGAGAATACTAGGACATTATCATTTGTAATTGTTTCGCATTCTATCAATAAAAGGCAATTAGTTGTTTACTATTATATTGGCATTTATAAATTGTAATCATCTATAAGTTCATGAATACAAGAGTTAACTCTCTAAGGCACTTGAGGAGTTTGATACTTGTGTACTAAAATAGTCTGCAAATGATTTTCAATTGGTCATTAGAAATTATGAAAACTTGTATGATATGAGTTTTGACGAGAAAAGGTGTCCGTCAATCACTAGGAAGTAGTGAAGAACTCACATCATAGGTGCACTGATGGAGATAGTGGCACTCAGACATGACTCGCATCGATTTTGTCACATGGGTTTTCACTCTTTGACAGTCAATGACAGAATTAATTAAATTGTAATAGGTGTGTCTCAACTTTAGACTTGAGGAATCGAGTTGAAGATATATTCGTGACATTAGGTTTGTCATTAGAGTAGTTAGGCCTCATTCACCCTTTGGTGGGGTTAACCTCAAACTGCAAACTAATGGGTAAGTAATAGTCTTAACTGATATCCAAGATGAAATTCGTTCCCTCGAAGGTGAACGAGGAATTATTCTATGCATTTATAAGTAAGTTAGATCTTAAAGTCTTTGACCAAAGCATTAACTGATCTGAGCTTATTATAAATATAGCATAGTGTCAAGTTAGTGAGTTTGACCAAAAACTATGACTCTCACTTGACCGAGATAATGAAACGAAGAGTTTATATTCACACGGTATTTACAATAGGAAAGGTAAAAATGATCCAATCATTTCATCTTATTTGGGTTACAATATGGACCACTTGACTGGCTAGGTGGGATCCATGTTCAATGAAATCCTCCAATTGCCAAATATAGATAAACCTAAAGAGTCATGCTTAAAAAGAAAAAATCGATAAAAAATATGGAATATTTCTTGTGGTAATATTTTAAGTATTGGTTACTTAAAATTAATTAAATGGAATTAATTATTTGAAGAAATAAGTTAGTTCATTTATAATTTAATTAATATGTTATTTCTTCGAGAAATAAAAATTAATTAAATATCCTATATATTATTTAATTAGATTAATTAATTGGATTGAATTAATTAATTAAATAGTAGATTGGAATAAGCTCAAATTGGTGCACCAAGTGGCACACCAAGGCCATAAAGGACGGCCAAATAGGCGTCCATGATGGGCTAATTAAGCCCAAGATATTAACTTAAGTGATATAAATATATCACATTAGTTAATATCTAGGTCATAAGTTACAATTAACTCTTGAGCCACAAGAAATAATTTCCTCTCTCCCTCTCTCTCCTAGCCGTCGGTCTACACCAAAAAGAAGAAGGAGAATTTTTCTCATCAAGTTTATTCAGCGAGACAATTTAGAGGCAGAACTTTTGGACTGCTCGGATTATCAAGATTTCAGCTGGAGTTATTCGCGAAGAAGTTGAAGGATTCGAGTTTGTGAGATTCTCCAACCAGTTCGCTACAACATAAAGTTTCGTTTACTCTATCATACATACATCTGATAAAACCCCCGGATTGATCCTGTTATGGGGAAATCCAAATAAATTTTTAAAATTCTGTTTCAGCTGCGTTTGGTTATTTTTCCCCAACATGTACAACATTAAGGTAAAAGCCCTATAAAATCTAGTTCTCATTGGCATCTAGGACATAATCCTAATAATATGTGCACTAGCCCTGGAATTCATGTACCAACTTTCGTCAGGTTGCTGAACATTCATAGTAGAAAACATGGAAGCAAGGTCCGTGGGTTGGGCGGGTGGTGATGGGTTTCGCACACGTTGAGGAGAGCCGATTGGTGAGGTAGGCATGAAGTAGGCCTACTGAAATTGTGACCCATTTATATGTTGATAAGGCGACCCAGATTGCATGTGAAGATGTCTATTAGGAGCAAAATAATGGGTCATTGAATAAGTTGGCAGATATGGAGGTGGATCGAGTAGACCAGGGCCGCCAGATGAAGCCTGAGGTATTGAAGGCCCGTTGTAAAGTGACTTCTAGGGGTCGTTGGTCCTGGATAGCTATAGTGAGGGAATTAGGCCATTGGGTATGGGCAGCTGGAGGTGCCTCAAAAATTGGGCCCGTTGATGAATAAGTGGGGAGGGTTCCATAATTAAACGGGCCACCTGGACCTCAACCACCACCGTTTGAGCCACGGCCATAATTCCGACCTCGACCTTGACCTCTACAGTTATCATTACGAGGAAAGGATTGAGAGTAAAGAAGAATGAATGAATCAGTGGAATTGGTGGTGGGAGTTATTTGGTGGTCAATCGCTTATAAAGAAGAAGCATATTACGTGCTTGAGAAAAGTTTGGAAACATGGTTTTATTGGTGATGACATCGACATTACTGTTATATGAATTGGATAAGTTGTTCAAAATTTGGAGGACAAGTTCTTGGTTGGAGATAAGATTGTCAACATCTGTAAGGTTATCAGAAATATGTTTCAAGTCACGACAGAAATCAAAAATAGATAAATTGCCCTTTTTGAAGTTACGAAATTTATCCTGAAGTTGCAAACAACGAGAGGGTTTATTGTTTGTAAAAAACGAGTCGAGGTTATCCCATATTTGTTTGGCAGTGTATCCATCGGCACTAACGATATCAAGAAGACTGGCATCAACAGAATTATAAATCCAAGTTTTTTATTTTTGAATCTAGAGAGTATCAATCCTCATCATCATCCGATTTTGGTAAAGATGAACCATTGACATGACCAAGAACACGATAACTTCGACAAATATCAGAAAATATAGTTTTCCAAAGTTTAAAAGGAGGTCCACTTCACAGAGTTTAAAATTAAAGAGATGGAAAACGGTATTAATGACATGGGCATGATGTGATGTATGAGTGGTTGGCGATGTAGGTTGATCGCCATAATGATAACGGAGAAGATAGAAGAAAAAAACGAGGAGCAGGAAAAACAAACGAAGTCTTACCATGAGATAGAAGCCAATGAGCAGTCCGTGGAGAGAGAACCGATCGAAAGAGGTTGTATAGTGAAGAGAAGACGCGTCGTGGGGAAGTCGGCGACTTAGAGGGTGGCAGAAGACGTGTGAGATCGAGAGGGTGTAGGAGAAAAAACCCTTTTAATTTAATACCATGTTAGATTGTTAGTTGCAAGAGATTGAGAATACAGATAAACTTTAAACTATAAAGAAGGAAAGAGTTATACAAGAAAAGATATAGAACGATAATATATATATATATATCATATTTATCAGTAACATTACTATAAAATATAAATATATTGTAGTCTACTTATTTAAGGTACTACATTCATTATAATTGATTAATTCCAATCATTACGTAATAGTTAATTGTAATAGAGATCATTATATAATGATTTTGGATATTAATAATATCATAAATTATCTAACACGGTTGATCAGAAGGAAAATAAATACTCATAAAATTACCAAAATAATTTATTTTCAACTTAAGTAACGGGTTATAAATAGTCATTTTATAATGAATTCTGTGCAATAAAAATCTATATAATTTTTTATTATTAAATTATAAGGGATAACAGCATACATCACTCAATTCCTATCCTACGTAATAATTTTATAATTAAACGGGACTGTGTTATCCTCAATTCAATGTTTGCTTTTATAGGGCATAAGATATAAAAAGAAAAAGTGTAATTTCTGCAAGATCTTTTTACTGCAGTTATACAAAAATTTAGAAATAGTGGGGTAAAGTTGTGTACTGGGTATATGCATCTGCAGTACTTTGCAGAGAGCAGAAGAAAGAATACAATTATCCAAGCAATGACCATTACCATGCGCCAAAAGTTGAGGTGTTGTGCACGCGTTTGTATATGATGGAACTGACATGGGGTTGATCCCTAGGCGGCGCGTTTGAAGACAATGCAAAACGATGGTATACATACAAAGTACTATAATTAAACGGGAATTTTAATAGGAAAAAAATTAAAAGGTTATTTCACTTCCTCTCCCTCAAATTATAAATAAATACACACACTGAGTAAGAAACTATAGTTTGTTCTCCTCTTCTTTATGCTCCTGAAACTTTAGAGAAAATGCAAATGTTATAATTAGAGGTACTTGACATGCCCTAGCGTACACTGACATTTATGTGTTTTAATATCGTGTAGTTTGAAGGTCTATCGAGTCGTTTAATTTGGAAAATATTAGTTATTTTTTTAGCAACTATTACTTATCATAATTACGAACTAAGAATTATTTTTTTATGAGTTACATAAAAAATTCAAATACATTATTGGTATAGTGAATCATAAATGAGCGGTATTTTCATAATTTTAAGGGGACAACAATGTAATTGAGGAGGGAAAAGGGATAACGGAAAATTGGGCAGAATTAAATTAAGGTGGTGCTTATCATTTAAGGGTGCTGGTGAAGGGTTTTATTTTCTGACATAAGTGACGCCCTCACGGCGTCAACGTTAATAAATGTTGCTCTGTCCGTATCTTAATCTGTAACAATTAGGATAAGGTTTTTGTTTTCCCATATTACTCCAGGAATTTCCTTAAATATATAAAAATAAGTAAATTTATAATATGTTACTTCCACTAACCTAGAATTGTATCCAATTAATTTACAGCAACACAATGTCAATGTTTTGATAATATTTAACATTGTTAGTTAGGTTTTTTAAAAGTAGATTATTTGGTTTTGCATATATAAAACAATGTCATTTTTAGCAACAAAAAAAGGAGTTGAGAGTTGATCGCATCACCAAATTAAAGATATAGTCATATAGTATTTTGGGGATATAGGGAAGGTCTATTTGGTTTACACTTGAAGTAGCTAGAATAATAATTAATAAGATAATTATATACCATTATACTCTGTATGCATGAGTTTATTTGGACAAAATTCGGGTTTGGGTGGGGTCCAATTCGGGTCGGGTTCAACTGGGTCTTATGCAAAAAAAAATTGTATGAAAGCTAGACTTATAATAGACCCAACAAGGGCCCAAAGCAGACTAAATGAGGACCCAGTTAGGACCCAACATAAACCCAAAATTTGATTAGAAGATGTTTTAAACAAGTTTAGCCAAACACTCTTTTTACACACGTTGCACATTTTTTACACACATTAGGCATATTTACACATACACAGCACACTTTTACACACACAACATATATTTTACACACACTACACACATTTACATATACACAACACACTTTTACACACACACAACACACTTTTACACACTCTGCATATTTTTTACACTTTTTTACACACACAACACACTTTTACACACACTGCATATTGTTTACACATTTACACACACAACACACTTTTACACACACTACACACATTTTCACACACAATGCACACTCTTTACACACATTGCACACGTTTTTACACACAATGCACATTTTTTACACACTACACACTTTTTACACACACTACACACATTTTCACACACAATGCACATTTTTTACACACACTACACACATTTTCACACAATGCACAATTTTTACACACACTACACACTTTTTACACACACTATACACATTTTCACACACAATGCACATTTTTTCCACACACTACACACTTTTTACACACACTATACACTTTTTACACACACTACACATATTTTCACACACAATGCACACTTTTTACACACACTACACACTTTTTACACACTACGCATATTTTACACACACTACACACTTTTAACACACACTACACATATTTCCACACACAATGCACACTTTTTACACACACTACATACATTTTCACACATAATGCACCCTTTTTACACACACTACACACTTTTTGACACACAATGCACACTTTATACACACACTACACACTTTTTCACACACAATGCACACTTTATACACACACTACACACTTTTTACACACACTACACATATTTTCACACACACTACTCTTTTTACACACACTTTTCACACACTTCTTACACACACTATATACTTTTGTGTAGTGTGTGTGAAAATATGTATAGTATGTGTAAAATGTGTTAAAATATATGCAGTGTGAAAATTCGTGTAGTGTATGTGAATATGTGTAATATGTGTAAAATATGTGAAAATACGTGTAGTTTGTGAAAATATGTGTAGTGTGTGAAAATGTATGTAGTGTGTGTAAAATATGTGAAAATACGTTAGTGTGTGAAAATGTGTGTAGTGTGTGAAAATATGTGAAAATACATGTAGTGTGTGAAATTTTGTGTAGTGTGTGAAAATATGTGTATTGTGTGAAAATATGTGTAGTGTGTGAAAATGTGTGTAGTGTGTGTAAATTATGTGAAAATATCTGGTGTGTGAAAATGTATATAGTGTGTGAAAATATGTGTAGTGTGCGTAAAATATGTCATATGTGTGAAAATAGGTGTAGTGTGTGAAAAAGTGTGTAGTGTTGTAAAATATGCCATTTGTGTGAGAAAATGTGTGTAGTGTGTAAAATATGTCATTTATGTGTGAAAATATGTGTAGTGTGTGTAAAATATGTAATATGTGTGTGAATATATGTGTAGTGTGTGTAAAGTAGATGTAGTTTATATAAAATGTGTGATGTAGGTGTGAAAATATGTGTAGTGTGTGTAAAATGTGTATAGTGTGTGTAAAATATGTGTAGTGTGTGAAAATAGATGTAGTGTGTGAAAATGTGTGTAGTGTGTGTGAAAATGTGTATAGTGTGTATAAAATGTGTGAAAATATATGTAGTGTGTGAAAATGTGTGTAGTGTATGTGAAAGTATGTGTAGTGTGTGTAAAATATGTGAAAATATGTGTAGTGTGTGAAAATGTGTGTAGTGTATGTGAAATATGTGTGTGTGTGAAAATGTGTGTAGTGTGTGTAAAAATATGTGGTGTGTGAAAATGTGTGTAGTGTGTGTAAAATATGTGTGGTGTGTGAAATTGTGTGTGGTGTGTGTAAAATATGTGAAAATATGTGTAGTGTGTAAAAATATGTGTAGTGTGTGAAAATGTGTGTAGTATGTGTAAAATTTGTGAAAATATGTGGTGTGTGAAAATGTATGTAATTTGTGTGAAAATATGTCATCAGTGTGTGAAAATATGTGTGGTGTGTGTAAAATATGTGTAGTATGTGAAAATATGTGTAGTGTGTGAAAATGTGTATAGTGTGTGTAAATATGTGTAGTGTGTGTAAAATATGTGTAGTGTTTGTGTAAATGTGTTCAAGTGTTTGTGTAAATTGTGTGTTGTGTGTGTATTAAATTTCAAACTAAATTAGACCCAATTTGGGCCCAACTTAAAGCCCAATTGGACCGAAAAATAAATGAGAACCAGCCCAGTTGGAACCAAAGAGAAAAATCTTAGGACCCAACTCAATTAAAACCTAGATGGGTTGGATTGAAAATATATTTTTGGACCCAAATTGCCACCCCTTGAGTTTATTTGGACAAAATTAGATACAAAGTAAAATCGACTTATAACATTTTTCCAAATGTCGTTTGTTAATTGATGTTGACACGAGAAAATGTGACATCATAAGGGAAGAGTATTTACGAATTTTTTCTTTCCTGAGTTACAACAACAAAAAATTAGTCAAAATAATGAAATGAAGCATGAATTAATTAAAGTTCATAAAAATCTTTTCCTATGATAGGAACGCTCTAATAATACAACACTACATGTCCGACGAGAATTCCAGCCACCCGCCGTCGGCGGTTGTTGAGGAAGGAAGTATGACTAGACAGTTCAACTGTGAACACACTGCCGACGAAGAATCGTACAATTCTGTGTGAGATGTCCATATTTGTGTTCAATATTTAATCTTACAATTCTGTGTGAGATGTCCATATGGTTCAATATTTTAATCTTACTCATGTATTTACATTAAACATATTATATATAGGATAAAATGTTTAAGAGTACGATATACTTAGGAGTAAAAGACGAATCAAACTATTCGATATTTGACTCGAGCTCGATCGCTAAAAGCTTGTTTGAGTTTAGTTCGTTAACATATCAAACCAACCTTGAACAAATTTTTTGTGTTTGATAAATTTTGACTCGAACTCGGCTCGATTAGTAAAAAATAATAAAAATATGTACAAAAAAATCAAACTACTCTGGCTCGACTCGTGTTCGACTCAATTAAAGCTTGTTTGAACTTGATTATATTACAAACAAGTTTGAAACTGGATTATATTACAAACAAGTTTGAACAACATTTCGTTTGTCTCGACTCGACTCGACTCGTTTACACACCTAGATATACCTATATTGCATCAAAAATATGATATACCCATACTAATACTAATATTTTCTTTTACATATAATCATATACACACATATATATACACGGAATAAAATTAATTTTCTTTACAATGTTATGTGTATGTGTACTAGTTTTAATGTATTTGTGGATGTTCTATACTAACATCATCTCAGTATAATCTATATGATTAAAAATATAAGTCTACATAATAAATAAAACCAAAGTCTACATAATAAAAATATAAGTCTACATAATAAATATCTTTATATATAGATATTAAAGAATTTCATGTATATCAACACACACACACACACACACACACATCTTGCAATACACACACCGACACACAATTATATACATATATATAATATGATTAAAAAATATATAATATTACTAAGTTATTTCAAAATATGAAATTAGTAGATTAATAGATTAATGTATTTATTAATATAATACACTTCTGTACCTAAACATCGAATAGCACTAACTATTCAGTATTTATTTATTAAACAAGTAAAGGCCCCATTTATATTCATAAGCATACAATAAAATAACTGTTCATGTGATATTACTTATATTATGTCACTTTTAGACTTTTACAACGAAAAATAGTATTTCAGCACTTATTCTATCAAATATTGTAACATGTTATTAGATCTTAGAGCTTGTTTTACTGAAACACCAAATAATTTATACTTAATATTGGATGCAATAGTTTATAAGCATTAAATGTATCTTCATAGCAAGTGATTGAACTTATGAACTCTTAAAATAAATTTAGCTACGGCACCATCTAGAATTTTCAGTTCTAAAATATTAATATTGAAATTATTATGATAATTTAGCACATCATTTTCTTCCACACCAAGTTCTATGTAATAGAGGCTCGTGTAGGTGTGTTACAAAATCTAATGATTCGATGTATGTGAGATGCTCCATATCATGTCCAAATTCGAGATTCTACTAGCTATGAAAATATTTAATCTATCGAAATTATCCCATCAATGTTTTCCTTATAAAATTGCAAAATATGTCCACCAATAACTTGTCATGAGTAAAACATCATAAAAAATTGCTTTAAAAAACCCCAAAATCGATTTCCCTTCCAATTAAACTGGTTATTTTTCGTCCATTTTGCCCCAAAAAATTAGAAAACTAACGGATTTGCAGTGTTGACCATTAGTCAACTAAAGGCGATACCAAAATTGAGACAAAAAACTTGATTTGATATCAAAAGTGTTACTTTGCAAAAGCATGACACCGAAATTGGATTTGGCGCGTCTTGTAGTACAAAAAATGATATTTTCTCTTCAATGGCACCTCAAAATATCGATTACTACATCAAAAGATCTATGAAGTGCATATGTTGATGAGGTCTCATGCAAGGTATTAAATTTCGGTTTCGGTGTAGATTTCAAAGCAATAAATTTAGGAAAATTTTGATGGAAATTTTGGGGTTGATTTTTAAAAAATCATGAAAATTTATAGAAATACTTGGAAATTTTCAATAAAAATTTAGATTTTAGCTATCATAATTATATATGCATCTTTTACATAAAGAAATTTCCAAGATTTCGGGGATATCCATAATTTTGATTTTAAAGAAATCATGAAAATTTGTAGAAATACTTGAAAATTTATAGACATTTAGGGATATCCAAACTTTCGATTTAGAAAAAAATCATAAAAATTTATAGAAATACTTGAAAATTTTCAATAAAAAATTAGATAACTTTAACTATCATAATTATATATGCATCTTTTACATAAATAATATTGTATATATAATATATGTATAGTGAATTTTGTTACGTAGTATGACTAAAATCTGTGGCGAAAAGTATAAAATAAATATGATTTGAGAGTAAAGTAATAATTAAATTTCCTAGGGACTTCATTAAAACAAAGTACCACAATTTTAAAACAAATCATCATTTAAAACCACATTGAGTTTCTCGAGGATTGATGTCGCTATCATTGGTCTCTCTCCTTCTTCCACTTTCATACTGCATGTACAAATTATTAGTTAAATGTTGACAGTATTAACCAATGACATTGAATGTTGATAATAACCATATCTCCCAGGAACTTAATTAAATATGATTTTGATAGAAAAGGACGTTTGTGGTAGGGTGAGTAATTGGTAAATATTGATTGTGGATCCATTATAAACATATTCTTTGAAATTTAATGTGACTTATTTGCTGGAATTACACAAGACAACCACAATAATATGGATTCATTTTGAATTTTATTTAAAAATAAATAATTAAATTTTGGAATATTTCGAGTTTGGTCAAAATTTTGGGAAATTTCTGTAGATATTTGCAAAATTAGATCAAAGGTAAGACTTCATTTCGAAATCCCCGAAAATCCAAAATTTTGGTCGAAATTTTGAGATTTTAAAGGAAATTTAAGACCAAGTTGTAGACATGTGATTTGCTTTGGTGAATCGGTTTTCGAAAAATGAAAGGTATCCTTAATTGGCTAAAGTGCAGAGGATACGAGTAATATGAAGAAAGATGGGATAATCGAACTAATTGACCAAGTAGTGTATCGGCCATGAGACAGCTTCTAACAAATAGGAGATAATGAGATCAAAATAAAACTTGTTACAAATTATGAGAATTTGCAGTGATGAGCCAAATTTCAGTCATATATGACAAAAGGTATAACACCCCTAAAATACAGGTAAACATGGGTTTTATTGTCCATGTATAAAAGTTGTGGGGTTAAGTTATAATATCTAGAGTCAAATTATTAATAAATAAACAAAAAGAATAGAGAATTAATAGGAGCCACACAAGTGTCCTACACAAGACCAACTCATGCCTCTTATTAGCCACAATAGGTGATGTATATATATCACAAAATGAACATTAGAAAAGGGGGGCTCCCGGGAGGGGCTCCCAGGTACGCTTTCTCTCTCCCTTTCTATTGTTGTCAAGCATTTGAGTTTATTCATGGTTTTAAGTTAAATAGCTAAATATATGTTTTGTTGAGCCGGTGATCCTCTAATTGATTGTGGAAGCTTGGTTATTTGAACAAAGAATTAGGCAGCTAAAATAATCATAGTCATTACAATAGTTGACTAATATTACGAACGCACTGTACACCGCTCATGGTTGTAGTTAGTCTCGACTTAACTGATTAACTTGATGAAATACCTTGTTTTGCCTCTAGATGTGCACCTCGTATTATACGAAGCTTCACTTCGTATTATACGAAGCAAATATGCCTCGTTAGGGCTTCTTTCTGAATTGCGATTGACTTGATCCTACAAAACTAGGTACGTAGGCAACTTGATTTAGTTCAAGTGCAGTCTATAATCCCAAATAATTTGGGTCTGGGTTCGACCCCCCGGGTCGTCGATTTAGTTCGTATTTCTGACGAAAATCGAGCTAGCAGTTTTATCTTTCTTTATTTGATATATCAACTAATTTGGAGATTTAAAAACTATTTGATAGTGGAACTAGCTAAATTGACTGCAAGGTTTTGAAACCCCGACCGGACCGGCCGGTCGAACCGGTAAAAACCGGAACCGGTCACTAGGCCGGTCCGGTTATGCCAAAAAAACGTTCGGAGCTCAAAATCGGTCAAACCCGGTCAAACCCGGCCAGAACCGGTCAGACCCGCGGTTCAACCGGTCAGAACCGGTTGAACCGGACCATTTTAAAAATAATGCAATTCAACCTTTTACTTTCTAAAAATCTGAAATTGACCCCTTTAAAATCTAAAAATATGCAATTGGCCCCCCAAAATATAGGAAATACAATTATTTTTTTCATATTTTCATATATATATAGAAAATACATTTTTTTTTCATATTTTCATATTTTATATATTTAATAGTATATTAATTATTATTTATTGCATAATTATGACATCACCGATTCGACCCCGGTTGAACCGGTGACCCGTGACCTGGTCACTTTTCCGGTTCACTGTCCGGTCCGATTTTCAGAACATTGATTGACTGAGAATAAGAAATAATGAAGCAATTTCTACCAAATTGGAGACAATAGGACCAAAATGCGACCCAAAACAAACTATGGAAATTTTACCATAATTTTGCCCCATATATATATATATATTCTTTATTATTAGTCTTCTGATTTTTTGAGCAAATATTATAGGAAGAAGGAACAAAAATGGTTTGTCGGGGACATGAACTATAGCTTATACTGTTGAAAGTTGATTTACAAATTTTTGGTCCAAAAATAGAAAAAGAATTTGTAAAGTAATATTAGCAGATTGGGGGGTCCCGGACTGATGGGTTTCATGTGATGGCAATGAGGATGGACTTGACGTGTTGACACACATACATAAGCACACGCTGTCAGCTGGAAGGAAACCATTGTATTTTAATATACAGTGGAATATATGTGTACTGTCTATGTATATATAGGCATAAATACATAATGCACGAAGTATGTAGGATCCAAAATGAGTTTTAAAGTTAATAACTAAGAAAGTCCTAAAGTTAATTGGATACACAAATGACATGTTTAATTAGAAATTAAACCCAAAAAAAAAATAAAAATTTGACACTGCAAGAATCTGGTTGATAGCATATTTAACACGTTTTCGACGCAACAAGATCTTCTTTCATATATTACAAAATGAGTTATGAAATTAACAAATAAAAAAAAATTCCTAACGTTAATTGGAAAAAAGTGTTAAAATAGTTAAGTTGATCTTTTTTTTTTTTTGCTTGAACATTTCTTTTTCATGATGTATTCTTTATTTGATTTTAGCCAATTTAGATAAGTTCTTCCTCAACTATACAATGATGGTCGACCCGACCAGACCTGCTTGGCTATCAGTCTATTACTGTCCTTTTCTTTTTCTGCACAATTAATCATCCGCAACATGTGTTACAAAATAATAAACAGATTACGTAATTTATGCAGATTGGAGGTGTGATTTTTTTTTTCTTAAAGTGATAATTGCCCCTATGATAAAGTTGTTATCAAATTAAATGACAATTCACTTCTAGGATACAACTACCGAAGTTTGTGAAAAACAATTTCAATAATTTCTCTTACGAACCAAAAAGAGAACTAATATTATTATGTAGAAAGTAAGAGAAATTTGAATTTTGAATCTTTGGGTTTGATTATATTTATAGACTATTGCAACCATTCAAATCATTTGGATGGTTCGATCAAAAGTTTCTCCAAAACATTACAAATGTTCAGATATAAACAGAGTTTTCACAGCCAACAATCATAACTTTTCGTAATTAAATTAAAATTTATTTTGAAAATTAATTTAAAAATTAATCCGAAAATAAATAGTATATTGTTATTTATTTATTTATTTTCTATATAATAATTTTAATTCTCTTTTTAGTCCGTGAGAGAAGTCTTTGATATATAAATAATCTTAGTTCTCTTTTTCCAATTAAGTGTCAATTCTTTGATAAATAAATATATATAATATATTTACATTTTGATCTTTCTTTAAATTTTCCTTCCAATCTTCTAGTTTTTTTTTGGTTAAACTTCTAATTTTTTATTTGAATTTATTATTGAATACCTACTTTTAAAATAAACAACACTTATTTACTTTTTGGGGATAGGAGATATCCCATATTACGAGCTATCTCCAACGATATGTTCAATCATACGCCATAGTGCAGTGGCAGCACAATTTGTGGCTCGCAGATTGTGCTAATAACTTTGCAGGTAGGTCTTGTCAACATATATATATGGTGTTTTGTTAAGACAAAATGTCTTTTCCTTTCATACTTGGAAAAGACTACATTATTTTAAAAATGTTATATATGAATGTACATATACATATATATATATATATATGTCTTTCAGTTATTATAATAACATAGAAATATATTTTTCACTCATTTTCTTATAATATAATAATCCGACATGGTATCACTAGCTAAATAAAGTTAGATATTATTATTGTTCTCTTAATTAAATTAGTATTATTATTGCTTTCTTAATTAAACTAATATTTTTATTATTTTATTTATTTTTTACCTTCTTTATAATTTAGAGTTTTCTTGTATTCTTTCTCTTTTGTAACTCTATAAATATGTTACTCAATAATACAAGTTCCATACAAATCGAGTTTTCCCTAATCTAACAGATAAAACTTTACATAACAGGACATCTACTAGGGATAATTACAAAAAAAAAACCTTGTGTTAATACTAAATTGCAAAAAAACACATATGTTAATGAAATAGGCTAAACACCACCATGTGTTATTCAAAAGTCTGAAAAAAGTCACTTTTTGAAAAAAATCAAGCGTGTTTTTCATATTTTTCACTTTTAATGACATGCTTCTTTGTCATTTATACACTCTCGAAACAAAATAAAAGGTAAAATAGTATTATTGCACTAAAAAAAATGCATATTTCTTTCTATCTTTTAACAAAAAGTGACTTTTTGCAGACTTTTGAATAACACATAGTGGTGTTTAGCCTATTTCGTTAATATAGATGTTTTTTTGCAATTTCGCATTAACACAGGGGGATTTTTTGCAATTATCCCATAAAAAAATATTTTCTACAATATAAACCAAACATAATTTTATTTTTCATACATTTTCCAAAATGCATTTTCTCAACATTCATTTTCCCAAAGTTAGTAAGAAATTAAACCAAGCAAAACAATGGCTGTGCTTGTTTTTATTTTGGGTTTTTTTTTGTGTGAAAATTTTGGTGAAAAAGTTTATTAAGGAGTTGTGTATTTTGATGAAATTGTGTTTGATTTTGTATTTGATTTTATTTTCAGAAAAGACAAAAGTTACTGTAACAGTCAAATCATGTAAGTTTTTGTCTGAAAAGTTGTGTTTATAATTAGTTAATGATTGAAAAATATAATATAATATAAGTTTTAAATGATTGTAATATTATGGATATATATATATATATATATATATATATTGTAGTTGATGTAATTAGTAGACACCCTAAAGTAGACACAAATAGGAAGACAATAGCTGACAAATTTTTCGACCAAAAAAGTCCTTTTAGGTCAAAAAAACATAAAACACACAAGTTTTGGCCATAACATGTTTGAAAATAGAAACAAAAAAATCGAATTGTATGTGAGATAATTTTTGGAATTGTATATTCAATGATTCACTAAGCCTAATCATAATATATTATCTATATTCTAGAATAGAATTCTAATAGAATATTTAGAAAAAGGGAAATAAGCGGGTAGCGGGAATCGAACCCGCATCGTTAGCTTGGAGGGCTAGGGGTTATAGTTGATGTCGATTCAATGCTTTGAACGTCTCTAATGCAAAACCGAACATGAAACTTTGGTTTCATTCGGCTCCTTTATGGAAGAGGAGTCAATTCCTAGATCTAAGATGTGAACAAAATGAACAAAATTAGATCCCCTCCGCTCTAACTAGCTAAACAGATTCCGGCCTAAAGACTCAGTGTCGGGTTAATGGTCGGCATGTGGTTTAATTCGATGCAAAGCGAAGAACCTTACCAGGGCTTGACATGACGCGAATCCTCTTGAAAGAGAGGGGTGTCTTCGGGAACGCGGACACAGGTGGTGCATGACTGTTGTCAGCTCGTGCCGTAAGGTGTTGGGTTAAGTCTCGCAACGAGCGCAACCCTTGTGTTTATCATAAAGACCCTTATGCCCACGTCCCAATTGCCCTCCCGGAGGAATATGTGCATCTAAAAGATCCTTGATACTGTGTCCAATCCCAAAATTCGTTCGGTACATATGACTAGCAACAAGAAAAATAAATGCAATAGCTAAATGTGCATGTTCCTAGTAGTAGTAGTATGGGTCGTGAAGAGAACAATAGTAATGGGGAGTTTCAGTGTAATGGGACTAATGTTTAATATATAAGAACTACTTTTCCAAAAAAGAAACAAAAACAAAAACAGCCAATGTATTTCAATTAAAAAGTGGGGTTACATCTAAAAATCTTGGGACTCAAGATTCTAAGGGCCCGATTGAATGAACGTCTATTTCCTATTTTTCACTTTTCATAGATAAAGTAAGAGAAATAATTTTCAAGGAAGTAGAGATATGATGAATTGAGTGTGTTTAGATGAGTTTTTTTGATAGAAAAAAGTGTAATGATTAAGTGTGATGTGATATATCTTTTTGGTAAGATAAATTGCTTTTTTGTGGAAAATTGGTATGGATGAATTTTGTTTTTATAAAAAAATTTAGACATATTTAAGTTAAACTCAATGATTAAGGCATTCATAAAATATGCAAAATGGATCTTATTTCGTAGCTTATATTATTATTTCAAATAAAAATATGTGATTATTTTGATGATTGTATTAAGATATTGCGGATAAAATATTTTTAGTTATTTGGTGAACTGTCTAATCATAAAAAGTAAAAAATTATGACTTTTTGAGAAAAATTTGAGAGAAATGCCACCTAAATCCATTTTTCAAAGAAATTTGAAATTTTCTTTAGGAAAATTGTGTGTAGCATTTTTTTGGGTATTTTTAAGAGATACCAAATAAATGCATTTTTGATGAAAATTTTTTATGAGAAATCGAGAAACGGGAAGCAGCGTGCCATCCAACGGAGCTTAAACAATCAAAACTCATTTGAAGAAAAAACATCATTAGTCCCAATAGGTCAATTGACAATATCAAAGTTATCACTAATGACATGCATTAACTAATAATTTTTTTTATTACTGTAATAATAATTTTAATGAGTTTATTAGTGACCAAAATTATATTTAAGTTGTCACTATAGAAAATTAGTGATATTGTGACAATTCTAAATGACCAATACAAATGTAGTCGTTATACTAATTCTTGTTCATTAAGTTATCACTATACATGTTACACAAGATGTCAGAAAATTTTACACAATTTTTAACACTAGTTCTTCATAGTGATAATTTATGCAAAATTTTGTGACTATTTTAGAAAAGTTCTCATCACTTCATATATATAGTTAACGACAAATTATATCGTTACTTGATATCTTGTCACAATATGATCAAGCCAGTATTCACATATGTGAGATAATTTTATTATCGTAAGCAATAATCGACACAAGTTATTGTAATTATACCAAGTATTAAAGCTATTTCCCAACAAGTAGTTTTAGAATTGGGAAGAAAATAAACGAGATTGTGAGAAGACGCCAAAAGAAGACAACTGCCCTTCCCCCAACACGTATCAAGAATGGCCCCGTCAAAACAATGAACAACTCAAATTCCCCTAAAACCCTAATGAAACTACAAAATTGTTTTTATGTGCTTTGTTCCCACATAATATTGTTGTCTCCTATTTTTATACCTCTGTGTTTCTGCTCCTCCCATCTTCTTTTCAACTCACAATTTCATTACAGCTAAGGTATGATAAGACATCAACATATATTTTATATGATTCAACTTTTTCGTCCTAAGTTCATTACTCCTCACATGGTTTAACTTTTCCGTCCTAAGGGCCCTCATTTTTTTAATGGAGCATACTTCACTAAACCTGTATTTTAATTTATATATATATATATATATATATTATTACAGATAAGTGATAATAATTGTTTTTGGCACAACAGAAAATAATATAAGCGACAACAGTCTTAATTGATAATGTTAAATTGTCATTATTATATATAAATAATAAATGATAATTATTTTTTTCTTAATTGCGTATTAGTGATTTTTGAATTTAGTGACATATTAAGTGACAATTTAATGACAATACAAATATAGTGACATCTATATTTTATTATTATTCAGTTATCACTAAATACATGCTAATAATTATCAATATCAGCAACTTTTTTCACTAGTTGTCAAAAATGATGACTTAAATACAATTGATTGTTAGATAAACAAAAATTCTAATCACTGAATATATAGTGACAATTTAAACATTAATATCACTTGACATCTCGTGAGTTATATTTTATTTTATTTAGTGTCCTTCATTAGCTATTCTTTCATCACTTTTTCTCCCATTCTAGGTGCTTTCTTCTGTCTACTCATGGTCACATAATCACTTCCCCCAGGCATTTTAATCAAAAAGAACTTCTTATCAAAAAATAAAAACAAAATACATCTGTTATTTCCTTGATTTTTATTCAAAGATCATCTTTACAATATTTTTCCTTTTTTTCATACATGCATCCGATGTGCTTAATTGGCCAACTCATTAAAGGATGGATGGACCAATGATCATTAGGGATGAAGTTAGGATTTAGAGTTCGGGGAGCGAATATAAAAAAAGATAGGAAAACTTAGTAATTTTAGATTTTGATAGGGCACACTTTCAAATATCAAAAGTTTTTAGGGTGACAATTTTTTTTGAGAAAATAGCAGATACCCCCAAACTATGAGGTAATGTGCGCTTTGTCCTCCAAACTATTAAAAGTTGCACTCAACACCCTAAACTATCATATATGTGCACTTTGCCCCTTCGGTCAGGTTCGGGCAGCACACAGGGGGCAAAGTGCTACAAAACGCATAGGTGAGGGGGCAAAGCGCACATCACCTCATAGATTGGGGGGTATTTGCTATTTTTTTTAAATTCAAATATTCTTACTATTAACTTAACCCCCCTCGGTTAGCTTCAAAATTTTTTTTACCCATTCATTGTTCAATTTAAATCATGCATATTGGGATTTGTTTGGATTTTTCTTGAAATATTATTTCTAGGTTTGAAATAAATAATTTTCAAATATGAAAATAAGAAAAATAAAAATAAAACACGAAAATAAATAAGAAAACAATGAAAAGAAGTATAAATTCAAATATTCATAATTTTCTAAAAGCAGAATAGACAATTCAAAAATCCGAAAACACGAAAATAAATAAAAAAAATGAAAAAAAGTACAAAAATAAAAAATTTAAAAAATAAAAAAATTAGTAAAAATTTAAAAAAATAAAAAAATCTAGTAATGTGTGTTTTGCCCTTTCACCTATGAGGTGATGTGCGCTTTGCCCCCTCACCTATGCAGTTTGTAGCACTTTGCTCCCTCTGTGTTGCCCGAAGCTGACCGAGGGGGCAAAGTGCACATTTATAATAGTTTAGGGTGTGGGACTATAACTTTTAATAATTTGGGAGGCAAAATACACATCACCTAATAGTTTGGGGGTATTTGCTATTTTTTTTTCTTCTTAAAGTTGAGGGGAGCAGGGTACCTTTGTCAACCCCCTGGCTTCGTCTTTAATGATCATGGACTTGTCATACAACCTTACAAGTCGTTACGGATGTTATGGTTACATACAGTTTAAATTATGAGTCCGGCATTCGCATTTTCATTAAGATGTTACTCTAAATTAAACTCTTTCAAACCATCTCTGTAAACTAATTTATAAATTACTGTGAGCAAGTTCAAACTTAACATCTTTTTTAGAAATAACGACTATCGAGTAGGTTAACACCCTTGATTATGAGCATGTTTTGTGATTTACATGATAGAAGAATAATGAAAGACCAATTTTGGACGAGTGCAAAATATATTTTCTTTGTTGAGAAAGGAAGGGATAATTGCAAATTGTACCCCTGTGAAACACGAAACCTGCACATCTTCCTTGTGCTAAAAAAAATAGTCTGAAATGCCCTTATGTTTTTCAAAACCCTGTACGAAACCCCCAACCATGCTTCAAATACACTATGAGTGAATGCTACCTTCAGCGGATTTAACACGGATTGGAGGTTTTGTGCAGAGTTTTGAAAATCATAGGGTTATTTTAGTCTATTTTTTTAACATAGGAGGGATGTGTGCAGCTTTCATGTTTCATAGGGGTATGATATGCAATTATCCCAGAAAAGAATATATTTTCTTTGTTAAGAAAATAATGTGATAAAATTAAAAGTGATAACATTAAAATTATCACTATATAAACATATTGGGTGACAGTAATTTTCTTGCTTTGTCATAATATATAATGATTTTCATTGACATTGGTTCTTTTTAAATTGTCACTATTGCTAATTAGTGATACATATTTAGTGATAATATATATAGTGTGACAACAATATTTATTATCACTAAATTGTCATTAAAGATGCCATTAATTGTAATAGTGATAACAATTTTCTTGTCACTAAATATTAAAAGTGACAACTTATATATAATTTTTGTCACTATTAACCTTGTGGATAATATTAGGGTAATGATATTGGCACTCGACTAATTACTATATGAGCTCTATCTTTAGTTTTTAAATTAAAATATGATAAGAATGCCCATAAATCTTAAAGTACATTATTTATAATTTTTAAAATTTAAATAAGAGCAAAACATTATCAAGTTGTAGATGTTTCTTTACTACTTTATATCAAACTTAGTCCATTAAAACTATAGAGTATCATCCACAAAATAAAGTATATAGTATGTTAAATTTGAAAAAAAATTATAATATGAACCAACAAAAAAGTAAATTCAACTTGAATCCACTTCAGTTTGACATCGTACTAAAACCGAGCAATCAAATTCAAAATTTTCTTCCTTCAATAAAATACACCATTGTACAAAAAAACAAAAAAGAAAAAAGTAAAATACATTAGCAACAATTACACAAAAAATTTATGTTTTACACCATTATGCAGTTAACAAACATTTCATTTAGATAAAGTAAAAAAATGTTATATTAGTTCATAAATAAAGTTATATGGTAGAAAAAAAGATATATGAGGTGTAAAGATTTAATAAATTATTTAAATATATATTCAATTTGTAGGTTGTTAGGCTTTTATTCGTAAAAGGGTGATATAGTCATTTTGTTAGATAGAAAAATAAAAGTGGAGCCCATATAATAATTTGTGAAGCTCTAATATCATTTTCCATAATATTATTGTGACAAAATAAAAATTCTTAAACCTCATATTTGTAAATAGTAACAACTTTGACTTTATCGTTTGACATTTTTTCGGCAGTTTTATTTTCTTAGAAGTGAGTGATTCACCACTCTAGAATGTTCATATAGAATGATAGTTACTTTAAGAAAGACGAGCGATCACTGCATTCCTAACCAAATACCAATCAAAGTTGTAACTATTTTACTAAATTTTGGTTCAGAAACAAGTACCTCAATTACAAATCTATACTACTTAATTATTGTTACCAAGATTCCATCAAAAAAATAGTTATTGTTGCCAAGCATGTATTGCATATATTTCATTTATTTTCTTTCTTATTTTATTGCGGTTTAAGTTTAAATAATAGATATTTAAATAATAGATATTTATTGTGATTTTTATTTTGATAGGTGAAATTTCAAAGAAGAAGAAAAAGATAGAGACAAAAAAGAAAGATAAGATAATCACGGGTAAGAGGAAGAGAAGAATCCTATTTTAGGAGTCTTGTGTAGTGTTTTTTCTTAGTCAGGAAGTAATTTCCTTGTTTTATTATAATTAGAATCCTATTTTTGGTAGAAATCCTTTTTGGCTAGGTTTCTATCATTATTAATAGAGGAGATAATTATTTCTCGTACATTATATACACAATAGACATTTTTTTACCCTCTTGGAGGAGGAGGATTTCTATGTTTTTCTCTCATTCAAGATGTGTTGCTAAAGACTTTATTTCTAGCCAAGGATTATCGACATTTTGATTCCACAAAAGGCGTGACATCTAATTTATGTTTATTCTTTCTTTGTTCTTGAGTATTTACATATTTTCTGTGTTTGTTGGAATTATAATTTTGATTAATTGAATAATAGTGGTCCGTTATTTGATTGTCAAACTAGTATGTAACTATTTAGAATCCCAAACCCGTAATTCTTTGGTCAATTTTAATATTTGTGGCAGTTAACAACGTTAATTATGGATAAATTTTCAATTGTTGTTATGAAAATATGTGATCTAATTTAAATGAACTGAGCTTGCGAGTTTGTTGGTTAGAATGGTGTTCCTTTATTTCTTAATGCTATTGTCAAATTAAATCCTAAGAGCTTATTTAGGGTTGTTTAATCAATAAGAGAAGTAATCAAAGAGCTTGTTTTGGTTGTCGAGAAATTAAGGAAAAACTAGGTTGTTAGAGCTTGTCAACAACTATAGCCAATTTATTCATGAACATTGAAGTATGTTTGCATCAAAGATCAATTTTTGGAATTAAAACGGAGATAACTCCTTAGGCTAGAATCTCATCACTTATTGAATTTTTCTTATCTGTTTAGTTTTACTTTTCTTAATTTTTAGTTTATTTTTAGTAATTTTTAGTTTAATCAATTATCAAACCTCCCCCCCCCCTTTTGTTTTACTTTTGTTTATTGAGAATTAAATCTGAACCAACCACTACGGATTCGACCTTGTTCATTGCTATCTACAAGTTTAGGAGTAGGAATTATTTTTGTGTGGATTCTACACCCATCAAATTTTGGCGCCGTTGCAGGGGATTGGTGCCTTTAGATTTATTTCCTCTTTGTTTTTAATTTTCTTTGACTTCAAAGTTTGCAGGAAAGACAACAACAATCTTCAACTTAAGTGTGGGCACGTCTAACTTCTAGTAGTAAACTGTCCAATTGTCACATCTAGTGATTTAGAGGAAAAGCTGGAAGCTATCGCCAATGCTAACGAGAGGACTTTAAGAGAGCTAGCCATGCTAATTTTGGATCAACAACCTCTTTGCATTCAATATCCTAATCTTGAAGTAAATTTTGAATTAAAATCTGGTCATTCACTTACTTCCTACTTTTCGTGGTCTAGCAAGAGAAGATCCTCACAAACACCTGAAAGAGTTCCATGTGGTGTGTTCTACAAGTTTAGGAGTAGGAATTATTTTTGTGCGGATTTGACACCCACCAAATTAAAATGCAAGCTTTTCCCTCTTCATTAGCCGACAAAGCTGAGGATTGGCTCTACTATATACCTTCTGGTTCAATCAATACATGGATAGAGATGACAAAATTATTTTTGGAGAGATTTTTTCCTGCCTTGCGAGTTGCCAACATAAGAAAAGAGATATGTGGGATTAGGCAAGTCAGTGGAGAATCATTGTATGAGTACAGGGAGCGGTTTAAGCAATTGGTCGCCAGCTATCCCCAACATCAAATCTATGAAGAACTCCTCATCCAGTATTTCTACAAAGGTTTATCAACAATGGAGAAGAATATGATAGATGCTGCAAGTGGAGGTGCACTGGTATACAAAACTCCCACTGAAGCAAGAAATTTGATCTCCATGTCTCGTTCTATCTATGAATCTTTGAATGTGGAAAAATTGAAAGGAACAGATGTGATTATCCAATTAGTTGATAAATCTAATGCATATCCTGATGGTGTTCTTGAAAACATATTAGTTCAAGTTAATGATTTGGTTCTTCTTGCTGATTTTTATGTTACTAATATGGGTGAAGATAACTCTTGTGATTTTGCTCCCATTTTACTTGGAAAACCATTTCTTAAAACATTTAGAACTAACATTAATATTCATGATGGGATACTTACTATGGAATCTAATGTTGGACTCATAAAATTTAATATTTATGATTCCATGAAATATCTTAGTGATGATCATTTTGTGTTTGGTATAGATGCTACTGACTCTTTCATGCAGCGAGTTCTTGAACTTAATGATGATGATCCATTAAAGGTATCTAGGCGCAATGATGGCTTTGAACCTCCTACTTATGCAACTTATGCCATAACTTCGTCTAGCTAATGACGTTAAAGAATGGCGCTGCATGGGAGGCAACCCAAGAATTTTACTTTTTCTCGTTCCTTTTCCTTTGTTTTAGATTTTTTTATATTTTTCGTCTTTTTCTATGAGGTGAAACATATCCCACGATAATTTTTGGCCACGTTTTAGACTTAGTCATGAAGCACAAATTTTGTAGGATTGACACTTACAACTTGAAATTAGGTGTGCCCACGTTCTATTCAAAGTTGTATTCTGTCTAATTTTGCATCACTTTGGCAATTTATAAATTTAATTTAAATATGCTCACGCTCAAGTATAAGTGTCACTCTGCCTTAAAAAATTCACCTCTTAGTTATGTTCTTGAAAAAAAATCAATTTTTTTTAAAAATTTTTTCATTATTTTCGAATTTTATTAAATTCCAGAAATCCCCATTTGTTCTTTCCCCTTTTCAGCCGTGATACCTAACCTCTCTCAAATCTCTTTTGCAGCAAAACTTCCAATGAAGAAGCTCACACCAACCATGGGAAGAATCAAGGCATCCACCATGGTACCGTCCACTGCGCTGTCTCGCGACACTTCGAGCTCCACCTTTCCCTACACTCTGGGAGTCTCCTTCTCGTTACTCTTTTTATTTCCTCTCGTGCTTTATTTTTTGTGTTTGTACATGGAGGACAATACATCTTATAAGTGTGGGGGAGGGGGTAAAATCCTTTGTCATGATGTGTAATAATTCTCTTAGTGTGCAATGAGTTGAGTTAGTGAAACTTTCTTCCTTTTATCAATTCTTTTGATTTGAAAATTTGATGAAATTCATGAGAGAAGTTCAAGCATGTGTATACTCTTACAATTGTTAAAGGACATGATTCATTGAGAAACTTACAGATGTTTGTAATCTAGCATAATTATGTATGTGATATTTGACTCACAGAAATTCTTTGATATTTTCGTAAGTTTAAATTGGGGTGCAATTAAATTGATTATGAATGGAATATATGGGTATCAAGACCCAATGAAGTAGTTATTGCTTAAAAAGTGTATGATATAATCTCTTATAGCGCTTGGGGCTAACTACACTGAAGGGATTAAGCTTGAGAAGTTTTCAAGTTTGGTAACTTAAGACCAACTCGTCTGGGATCTATCGGCCCAAACTTGCTATTGTGTTAGTATCTTAATAGGGCTATAAAGAGGGTGTCAAATATTAAATGATCAACTTGTTGTTAGGATTATGCCCTCAGATGCCTTAGAGGATAGAATGTATAGGGCATATATCTTGTATTGAACTTAAACTCTTCTTAAATAAAAAACATTATTGAGTTTTCACTTAATTCTTATCTGTATCTATAAGTTGTGTAAAATGTTTTGTCCATGTTTTCAGTGCAATCCCTCTACTTCCTATGGGATAGGAAGATTGGCACTAGAGAGATCGATCTTGATTACTAAAATAAGTTCGCAAGTAATATGAAGTCTTTCATGGACAAATAAAGACTTCGAATACTTGTACAATCTTAGCTCCGACATGGGAGTGCCTGTCTGGTATCATGGGATGATAGGAGATTAAGATTGTAGACACGTTATTGGAACTGATATGTTCGAACATGACACGCATCGGTTCTGTTACATGGGTTTTCACTCTGTGACTATCAATGACGGAACTGATTATGCGTAATAGGTATATGTGAACCTTTGACCTGAAGTATCAGGCTGAAGATGCACTTGTGACGTCAAGTTTTTCACTAGAGTAGTTAGACCCAATTCACCCTTTGGTGGGGTCAACCTTGAAATGCGGACTTGATGGGCAAGTGGTAATCTTAGCAGATATCTAATATGGAATTTGTTCTCTCATAAGTGAATGAGTATGTACCCTATGTAATTATAGATAAATAGAGATTAAAGTCTTTGGGCAAAGCAAACGAGGCGATTGTGCTTGACATTAAATCGATCTCAATGATCTCGTATTTATTATGATTTATACATATGGTCAAGATCAGTGAGTTTGAGATAACCATGACTCTCACTTGACCAGGGAACGTGAACAAAGGGTTTATACATATACGGTATTTACGATTGGAAGGTTTCATAATGATCCTATCATTTGTTTTCGTTTGGGTTACGAAGTGGGCCACGTGACTGGCTAGGTGTTACCCGCTTCCTTTGGTTTCCTCTCATTGCCAAACGAAACGAACCTAAAGAGTTGCGCTAAAGGATTGACAAAGAAAAATGAAGAAAAAGGAATTTCTATTATTTCTTCTGGGAGATTTAATTTATTGGATAAATTAAATAATTAATTATTCATTAGATGAAATAATTAATTATAATAATAAAATTAATTATTAATTAATTTTCTTGTGAAATATATTAATGAATTAATTTATCCAATTAATTTGGTTATTTAATTAATTAATTTATTTGTTGGATACAATAAATTATTAATTGAAATAAGAAATTAATTAAACAAAAAAAATCCCAGGGCTAAATAAAGAGTCCAATTGGACGCCTACTAGTCCTCAATGTGGCGTCTTTGAGAGGCCACATATTAGGGCTCTTTTGTTTTGACTTGTTCAATAAGTCATGAGGTATATAAGGACTCTTTGACTTAGAACAAGTAAGGAAAATACACAACTCTCATAACTCTCAAAAGAAAGAAAAATATTCCTCCCCTCCTCTATACCTAGCCATCGACCATAGAGAAAGAAGAAAGGGAATTTTTCGTTTGTTGATCCGTGCGTGACGATTTAGAGACGACGTATTTTCGTTGTTCGGATCAAGTTCAAATTTGAAGAATCAAATCAAAGGATTGAACATTTGGAAGCTTCAATATTTCGAGTTTGGAGAAGAAGAAGTTTTTCTCCATCATCATATTCATATTAACGAGTAAGTTTTATTCGTTATACGCTTTTAGATTCAATTATGCGAATTAGAGTACTAATTGGGTTTTCGTTTTAATTTTTGAAATCCCTTCCGTTGCGTTTATGCTTTTTCGAACGAAACCCAACACTTGTTGAGTAACCAAGTGCATTCATGACCAATGTTTGTATTTGCATCAAAGGACAAGTAAATGTTTAATCAAATGAAAGTGTAGTGCTAGTTCTAATTTGTTATCAAATGCTTGAGGAGATAGAAGGGGATGATGCGAGTTGAATGTTGTATACGTAATATTGCGGTCATGAATTTTTTGTGAATTCTTGAAAAGTTTGTATGGATACTAAAGTGATAGTTGAGGCATGATTGACATTTTAAAAGAATTTTGTTAAAATTTTTGGTGATAAAGATTGATTTTTGGAAATAAAGTTTAGTTGACTTCCTTATTTGTACACTGAGAGATCGATTTTGTGGGTATATTGCCTGCAAACCCTCACGAGACTTAACTCATCCACTAGGGCAATCTAGGGGTTTAAAAGGCTTGTTGCATACATTAAATGCAATCGTATTACCTACGAAAGTGGTTAGTTTTACTTGTTTTGTGTCATTCGTCTTTGAACGAGGATGTGCAAGAGCTAAGTGTGGGGGAATTTGTTAGCAAACATTTATTGTATATAATTCATTTATTTTTTTTCTTATTTTATTGCGATTTGAGTTTAAATGATACATATTTATTGTGGTTTTTATTTTGATAGGTGGAATTTCAAAGAAGAAGAAAAGGGAAGAAAAAATTGAGAAAAAGAAGAAAGAGAAGATAATCACGTGTAAGAGGAAGAGAACAATCCTATTTTAGGAGTCTTGTGTAGTGTCTTTTCTTAGTAAGGAAGTAATTTTCTTGTTTTATTATAAGAAGAGTCATATTTTTGGTAGGAATCCTTTTTGCCTAGATTTCTATCATTATTAATAGAGGAGATAATTATTTCTCGTACATTATATACACAATACACGTTTTTTTTACCCTCTTGGAGGAGGAGAATTTCTGCATTTTTCTCTCATTCAAGATGTTTTGCTAGAGACTTTATTTCTAGTCACAAATTATCGAAGTTTTGATTCTACAAAATTTGTGAGATCTAATTTATGTTTATTCTTTCTTTGTTCTTGAGTATTTACATATTTTTTGTGTTAGTTGAAATTATTATTTTGACTAATTGAATAATAAGGGCCTGTTATTTCATTGTCAAAATAGTATATAGCTATTTAGAATCCAAAATCCGTAATTGTTTGGTCAATTCTAATATTTGTGGCAGTTAACGATGTTGATTATGGATAAGTTTTCAATTGTTGTTATGGGAACATGTGATTTAGTCTAAATGAACAGAGCTTGCGAGTTTGTTGGTTAGAATTGACGTTTCTCTATTTCTTAATGCTATTGTTAAATTAAATCTTAAGAGCTTATTTAGGGTTGTTTAATCAATAAGAGAAGTAATCAAAGAACTTGTTTGGTTATCGAGAAATTAAGGAGAAACTAGGTTGTTAGAGCTTGTTAACAACTATATTCAATTTATTCATGACCATTGAAGTATCTTTGCATCAAAAATCAATTTTTGGAATCAAAACGGAAATAACTCCGTAGGTTAGAATCTCACCACTTATTGAATTTTCCTTATCTGTTTAGTTTTACTTTTCTTAATTTTTAGTTTATTTTTAGTTTAATCAATTATCAAAAATCCCCCCCTTTTATTTTACTTTTGTTTATTTAGAATTAAATCTGAACCAATCCCTGTAGATTCGACCCTGCTCATTGCTATCCACAAGTTTAGGAGTAGGAACTGTTTTTGTGAGGATTCGACACCCATCAATTATTGAAGAGGTCCAAATGTGATTTGGATTGGTAAATTGTTTTGGTGTGGCATTTGGTACGCGTTACATGAATTTGGTGTTCATGAACCATGTGATAGTTATAATGTTTGCTTATTTGGATTGATGATGTGGCCTAATAATGACCACGTAGTCCATGAAACTAGATGTAGTGGAAAGTTGTTCATGGTTTATCACTTTTATATGTTATCTCCCTATATGATTATCTCTCTAATTTTTCCCTTTATTCACATTCAATTTATTTCCCACATCTTTTTTCTTCTATTTTTATTCTTTTATGTCATCTTTTATTTGAACTTTATAAAATTTTCTTCAACAAACTCCATATCAATTTTTATATTTTTGCACATGCATAGTGTCTTTACCAACTAGCTAGTTCATATAAGTAATAATTAACCTCCTGGTGGTAATTAGACCAACGTATGGTGTTAACATTCGTATCTATAAGTTTTAATTCAACTCTAGATTCAATCCTTAGATATAACAATCTAAAATGATATATTGAAAAGCTTTTGTGCTTAAATGGAGATAAAAGACATGATGTTTCATCTATTGATGCATCAAGATTAAGAGATATCGTATTAAGTTCTACTAATGTAGGTGTTAATCTTGTGATACCCCATTCCATATGGAATAAGAATTGGAAAAGTAAACAATTTATAGGCAATTGTCTAATAATTAATGTGCGCACCCATTGCATTTCCCTTTTTAACAAATGGTTTAGAACTTAATTTCAAGGTGCAATTAGTGAGTTTGGAGGCAATCCTTGTGTCCAACAGGCTCACGAGCCCATGGTGTGACTAATTGTATCAGATCCCATCGTCATCTGGAGGGAGCTAAGTGCTATGTGGAACAAAGTATTACACAAGTGGGAGCCACCTTTTGAGTCCATAGGAGTTACCTCTAGAGTCCAGACCCCTAGCAATCGATCATGGCTTGTGCCGCGCTGTAAAGAGGACGTCACGATCTTAAGGAGGATAATTGTGATACTCTATTGGAATAAAAATTTAAAAAGTGAATACCTTATAAGCAATTTCTAAAGAACTCATTTTCACCCCTTGGACATTACTTTTAAGCAAGTGGTTGGAGTTTAATTTCTCTCGTCCAATAGGCTCGTATCCTGGGACGTGACAAATCTAATTATATAGTAGCTTCTCCACTAGTATCATATATCTCGATGTAACAAAAATATAGTTATGCGTACTTAATGATATTTGGGTATAATGAACTGTATGGATTTCACCATTCTTCAAAAACGATAAAACTAGAAGTGAAGAAACGGTAGTGATAGTATCGGAGCAAATCTCATATTGTCAGAGCAGTTCTCCTTTATTTTCAATGTTAGCCTATACATCATCATCCTACTTCTCATCTCTCCCTTGCGGATGCAATTGCAAGTTGTTTACACCAAAAGGAAAATATGAAAATGGGCTTTGAAGCCCAAAAGGCCCGGTAACAGTAGGGACGAAAAATCATTTCTAGAAATAGCCCATTAGAGGACAAAGCCATATGTATATATATGTACATATATGCATTGTTGGGCTAAAGAAATCAACTGAAGTAAAAGCCCAAAAGAACAAAGAAAATCGCCCCTTGAGAATACGCGCCAAGACAAGGGATTTTGAAAGAACGGTTGCAAGCGATTTCAGGAGTTACGAGACGTGGGCTTATCGGACTTGGATATATGCGGAGAAAGAAGGACACAAGAAAAAGGACAGACAGACTTTGCAAAAATTGTTTTTCTTTCTTTCATTAGTTTGTAACAACCGTAGACGTAATTAGGCTTAGTATAATTCTAGAGTAACTAGTCAGTAGCATAAATTAGTCCGTTAGCAGCATTGTAATCAGCACTCTATTCCTGTATCCAGAAGAATTCATCAGAGAATTCATGGAGGTACATTTTACTTGAGTTTTTAAGTGTTGATTAATTACTCGAGCTTGAGTTTTTAAGTGTTGATTAATTAATTACTCGAGTTTTAGTTTATCTCTTAATTTATTGCTAACATTGCATCACGAAAATTATTTGCAAGACTTAAACCACCATCAGCACATATAAGCAGAGGTTATTAGATAATTCTAAGTTGTGAATTATCAAGGGGCTTGGATCGATCACTCGAAATCCTTCCCTAGGCTAGTTTGTTTGAAAAACACGAAACAAATTTTTGGCGACCACAGTGGGAGTTTCGAATTTTACTTCCGTAAATCTGTTATAAGATGTCAGAAGATTCTTCCAGAGAAGAACCGAATGATGATCTTGAAACACAACCTGTGTCTCGGCACAGGATTAGACCGGATAAGATGTTTGAGCAATTTGTGAAAGTTATGAAACAGACTTGAACAAGTGCTCGAGACGATCAACGAAGGGAATTAATGATCAGTACTGAGCACTAGCTCAAGAATCTGCTCGAATATTTACTGCAATAGTGCAAGATATTGCTGTAAATGCCCAAGAAGGCTTGGCTCGAGAAGTTACTCGAGTTGTAACCGAATTAGGAGAAATATTTAACCAAACCTACGATGTTTTCTCGAGAATGGTGAACACCTAAGTAGTTAATGCATTAGAACCACTAATCGAAAGACATAACATCCTAATAGAAAAAGTGTCACAACTGATAGCAGTAGAACCAACAGTTCGAACAAGACATGTGAATTTAGGTAAAAACCCCCACCTGGCTACCCTCGAGAAACCAGAAACAGGAGTAGTTGTTTCGAAGTCGGCCAGACATCGAATACATCCCCAGTAAATGAACATAATTTTGTAAACCCATTCATGCCTGGGGGGTAAGCAGGAGTGGGACAACAACCTTTTGTTCAAAACATACATCCTCCTCTTGGTATTCCTCAAAACATGAATTTGAATTAGTTTCAACCACAGTCTTCGAGACCAAATTTCACAATCCCATCGATCAGTTATGGGCAAGTACTTAGTGGTTACCATACAAATAACCGCTTTAGTAGCTTCGAAATACCCACAACGATTACACAAGGGCAATTCCTTGGGGGATAGGGTCAAGTGCCGGCTTACCCAAGAGTTTCGAATGCTCCTTTCCCTATGGGAAACCCTGGGTTTTCGAATCCATCCATGGGTCAAGGAATTAATGCGTTCCCAAATAATATTCAAGTACCATATGTAGGGGGCAAGCTATGCCCGATGCCCATATGGAAGGAAATATTGGGGGACAATTTCCTGATCCCGTTCAAACTCAGATCGAAATGATCATTGAGAGGATGTATGGACTGGGTTTTCGAAGAAACCACAGACTGATGCTAGGAAATCCCTATCTTGATTGGATAGACAGAAACTTTCCTTTTCCTCGAAATTATAAAATTCCCGATTTCACCCTATTTTCTGGAGATGACTATGTCTCCGCTCTCGAACATTTATCCAGTTTCACATGCCAATGTCGAGAAGCCTCGGATCAGGATTTTCTCAAGTTAAAGCTTTTCCCTAGTTCTCTAACAGGATCGGCCTTTAATTGGTATATAAGCTTAACCCCGAATTCCATAAGTAATTGGGATGAAATGCAATTCCAATTTCAAAATCATTTCGTTTGAACAGATCCGGAAATATTGATAAGTTCACATTTTACGATTATTTACCCCTTTTATATAGGTATTTTCGTCGTAGTTTAGTAATGATAATCCCACATGTTGCTTTGCTTTGTTGTCATTTCATGAGCGCGGGGATTCAAGTTGAATAGATCAAATATCGAGTGAGAAGGCCGAAGAAAAGACACAAAGCAAATGAAAGGCTGAAATCTGTCCTTCTGGACCGCGGTCCTGCACGCCAGTGGACCGCGGTCTACCACGTGTTAGACCGCGGTCCGTTTTCCCATGCCCTAGTTTTAGTCTGCCCTTTTTGCCCTTTTGGACACACTTTTCACCTACCAAAAGGAGGATTCTTGCTCTCCAAGTCCCAAGGAAGCCACGACAAGTCCCAAGGAAGCTTGAAGAGTCATTTTTCATCATAAAATCTTGGAATCACACTTTGTAATAGGGAGTAATTCAACTCTTTCTCTTAGATTAGTATATCAACTATGTCTTTTGGAAATATTGGATTATCTTTTGTTGCAAGTATGAGCTAAGTATCTCGTGGTTGGGTTATGTGAATACTTTGTGATATTTTGTGTTTAATGAATTCCTAGTTTCCGGATTTATTACATTCTTGTTGCATGTTTTATTTTTATGCTTAATGCTTGCACATGCTTGATCACCATGTGTTTGATTTAATGCTTTGTCTTGAGACCGAGAGGAGATAGATAAAGGCAGATCATAAAATCAAATATCATAACGTAACAATTGACTAGAGATAGAATCAATTGCGTTGTGTGGCTTTTTGTGATAAGATGACCCGAGTGAATGTAGGATCTTCGTAAGCAAGGAATCCCTTTGAACCTTAATGCATGTTAGTTAATTCAATCTTCGCTATAGAGATATGGGAAGTTGTTAACTAGTATAGGATCGTTATTTCAAGAGATTGAGTAATGAATACATTAGGGGGTTTCACCATAACAAGAGTGTTCTAAAAATCCGGGTAATTTAGATTTTATGAACATAAGATAGAACATAGTAGGATCATAGCCCAATCATCTTTTTCCATTCGATATAATACCTTGTTTATCATTTAATTGTCTTAGTTATTTTCATAGTATAATCACCTATCATCTTATAATTTGATTTAGCTTAGAGTTAGATAATATAGCAATTACGAGCATTGAATCCAATTGTCCCTGTGGAGACGATACACCCGGGGTTAAATAGTCCACTTTATTACTTTGCACGACCTAGTATACTTGCTAGGATAAATACGTGTCAAATATCAATGAGTGATCTTGCTAAAATAAGACAGAATGTAGGAGAGTCAGTCGAAGAATTCCTAACATGTTTTAAGAAAGCAAGAGTTAAATGTCACCTCAATTTGCCCGAAACTGAGTTTGTACAATTAGCCCAACAAAACATGACCTTCGAATATAGGTTAGGATTTGATGGCATGCCTTTTGCTGATTTTAGAAGTCTAGCCAAAAGTGCTATAAGATATGAGAACATGCTTAAGGAGGAAAATAATAGGAAACATCAAGGCTTTAATGCCTTCGAAATAGGAATCCCATGGGTGTTCGGAGAAGCCTATGAAGTCGACTTGGCAGAGTTCATAAAGGGGCCTCCCTATCAATGTTGGGCCCTCGAACAGAAAGACTGCATGGTGACCGGGTCATTGCAGACGAAAAAAGAGAGAAATTACACTTTCGATGTAACGAAAACCGAACAAATATTCGATTGGCTACTAGCCAACAAGAAGTTAAAATTTAAAGGAAAACATAGGATGCCTTCGAAAACTGAGATAAAAGGCAAATCATATTGTAAATGGCATAATGCGTTCTCTCATGACACAAATGACTGTATTTTATTTTGAAATTTAATTCAGGAAAAGATAGATTCGAAAGACCTCATTTTTCCTGATACTCAGAAAACTAACATAGACAAAGATCCATTTCCCATTCTGAATCTCGAAATGAATACTCTTGAATGTTCTAATTTGCAGGTCACTATAGAAACCAAGGTGGCTATAAGAACGTTCAACAGATTAATTGACGAAGGAATAACGACCTTCCCTAAGGTCAAGGATGAAGGCCTCGAGGGAATGTGCAGGTGGCACATGAACAACCTCCATACCACGGATCAGTGCCAGATTTTCAGACGCTTCGTCGCTAAACAACTCGAGAGGGGTCTGATCACCTTGTCCTCAATAGAAAAGAGGATCCTGGGCTTGACCTCAGAGGGCAAATTGAAGGAGAAACAGGAGAAAATCAAACCTCTTAGGGAGAAGTCGAAAAGCGAAGAAAAAACTTACAAACAGGCGCTCGAAATGCCCATATGTGAAACTAAGTATGAGACATCCGCTCGAGTGGTGAACAATTTGAGCAAACTACAGAAGGCTCTGTGCCATCACTGCGAGTTGGTGAGGTTACAGGTGATCGAAAATGACCCCAATTGGGTCCTTGTCCATCAAAGAATCGAGAACTAGAATAAGAGGCCGAGGCAAGAGTTCGACAACAGATTACCAGGGCCAATACCTTCGCAAAGGCATTTCCAAGGAAAAGGAGGCCGAGGATTGCCTTACAATCACACTCGAGGAGGTGAGTACCGGGAGAATTTCGAAACAAACAAGAATAACAGGGCTAAATTAATAGCCCAACAAGTGGCGTACTGGAGGGCAACCATTGCGATGGAGATGCAACAGGAGGCAGTAATTGCCAACTTAAGGATTGAGGAAGAGGCGTTGGCCAAAGAAATCTTGAAATCGAAGGTAGTCAAAGGGTCGAGCTATGAAGACCTCGAGAAGGAGATAGACAACCTAAATGACCAGATGAAGGACTTGAACCTTCAAGATAAGGCAGCCACAGTTGGAGAAGATGACTTTGCAGATTTCGAATTTGGAGACGATCTGGACATTTTTTTGGACAGTATACCAGAAGATGGTATGGTAGGCGAAATCGAGAGAAGCGAGAAACAAGCGTCTGTTCGAAGGGCTTTAAATCTCGAAGGAGAAAAAGATTGCAACATGGTAACGGTTCTCCCGGCAGAATTTGCCTCAAAAATGCGGGAGGCAGATGAGGAAGAGAATGTTTTGGAGGTTTTGACAACCCCAAAGGAAGGTAATCCACCTTGTTTCGAGTTCATTAATTATGCAAATAAAAAAAGAGAATGAACATGAATATTTCCTCGAGTTGTTATTCTCGAAACAAACCATAAATAACAATCACATGAAACCACTGTATGTACAGGCCGAAATCGAAGGGTTTAGGATTAATAGGGTTTTAGTAGATAATGGCGCAACTGTTAACGTTTTACCCGAAAAAACATTAACTATGATAAATAAATCTATAAAAGACTTAGTATCTGCTGATGTAGCAGTATATGGGTTTTCGGAACAAGCCACGAAAGTATTACGGGTGCTTCCATGTAGGGTCAAAGTAGGATCTATGGTTTCTTACTCCGCATTTTTTGTGGTAAAAACAAGTTCATCCTTTAACGCCTTGCCCGGAAGGGATTGAATCCATCAAAACTATTGTTTGCCTTCAACATTACATCAGCTTTTAATATGTTGGAATGGGGAGGAATTCGAAGTAGTTAAGACTGAAAATAAATCTTATCTTGTGGATGCTCAAATTGTGAGTGCCAGGTACAACACCGAAAAACTTGAAGTGAAAGACCACGGGGGGACGTCTGACCCGGTATTTGAAAAGACAATGGGGGAGGATGCAGAAGGAAAAGAAGTTGAAAACCAGCTCAAAGAAGGAAAGGAAAAGATGGCCCAAATCGAAGTTGGGCAATCTTAAGTAGAATTTTCGAAGTGTGATAGTTAAATTGTTTTCTCGTGTTTTTTATGACTCATGTTTTTTTGGATTTTTCTGAACAGAATGTTATCGAAGAAGTTTTTAAGCAATTAGCTATAGGGAGACTTGATTCGAAATTACTCTCTTATTCGTATTGTTTGTCTGATAATGTTGACTCGAATTCTATTACATATGATCTTGTCAGACCGATAGGTCACAAAATAGAAAACATAATTGAAGAAGGATCTTGGAACCTGATGAAGATATCAGGCAAGATATGCAAGATCCTTTAGAAGAAGTTAATCTTGGCACGCTTAAAAACCCAAGAATGACTTTGGGCTCATCACGATATGCCAGGGATAGATATGTCCGTAGCCAAGCATGAATTGCCTATAAAACCTGGATTCAAACCAATAATTTAGGCTCTGAGAAGGTTCACGCCTCAACTAATATGTTCAATCAAAGATGAAATTGAAAAGTTAGTCGAGGCCAAGTTCATTAGACCAACCAGGTACGTAGAGTGGTTGGCAAATGTGGTGCCAGTCATCAAGAAAAATGGAAAAGTTCGGGTGTGCATTGATTTCAGGGACCTGAACAAGGCCACCCCGAAAGATGAATATCCGATACCTATGGCCGATATTTTAATTGATGCAGTCGCTCGATTTCGATATATGTCGTTTATGGATGGATACTCCGGCTATTACCAGTTAAAAATAGCCGAATGTGATAGAAATAAGACAGAATTTTGATGTCCAGGTGCCATAGGTACCTTCGAATGGACAGTAATGCCCTTCGGCCTAAAGAATGCTGGGGCTACTTATCAACGAACCATGAACTATATGTTTCATGATCTCATAGGAAAATCAATGGGGATTTACATCGATGACATAGTGATCAAAGCAAAAACACATCAGGAGCATGTTAAGACGTTGATCGAGGCTTTCAAACGTATGAGGCATTTTAACCTAAAGATGAATCCTTTAAAATGTGCTTTTGGAGTAAAGGCCGGGAATTTCTTGGGATTCTTGACTCATAATTGAGGAATTGAGGTAGATCGAAATAAGGCCAAAGCAATCCTAGAAGCAAAACCCCCTACGAACAAGAAAGAGTTACAACGCTTTTTAGGACAGGTGAACTTCCTATGAAGATTTATATCGAACTTAGTAGGAAAGACGGAAGCATTTTGCCCACTCTTGCGATTAAGAGAGGGGAAAAATTTTATCTGGAAAAGAGAGAAACAAAAAGCTTCGAGGCAATAAAGCGATACCTCACTCGACCACCAGTTTTAATTTCTCCTCGAAGTGGGAAGAAGTTAAGATTGTACATATCAGCAGCAGATTACTCGATTGGATGTCTCTTAGTTCAAGAAAACGATAGAGGATTCGAACAGGCCATTTTTTACTTAAGTAGATTATTGAAGGAAGCAGAAAAAAGATGTTCGTCTATTGAAAAGTGGTGCCTTAGTCTATATTTCTCTTATGTTAAATTAAGACACTATTTCTCTGCGTATATCATAGAGATAGTATCCCCAATAGATGTGATCAAATTCATGATGAATCAACTGTTGGTAAGGGGACGGCTAAGTAAACGGAGTCTAAGTTTGCTCCAATTCAATTTGATTTACGCGCCTCAGATAGCCATAAAAGGTCAAGCATTGGATGACTTCCTGGCTGATCATCTTTCGAAAATCGATACACTGGAAAATATCGAAGTCGAATTCATGGATTTAGTACCGTGGACTCTCCTTTTCGATGGATCAAGCACGCGAAGCAATGCAGGGATTGGAATATACATCGTATTTCCAAACAAAGCAATCACCAAAATTTATGCGAGAATCGAAGGGGAGTGTACAAACAATAGAGCAGAATACAAAGCTCTCATCTTAGGTTTGGAAGTTTTGCTTGAAATGAACATTAGAAATATTGAGATAAGAGGTGATTCCCAATTAATCATAAATCAAGTAAAGGGAATATTTAAATGTATAAGCCCATTGGCAATAGCCTCATTTGCTCGCGTACACAAATTATTGAAAATTTATTAATACCTTCAAAGTCACCCATGTGCCAAGAGAGAGTAATCAGATAGCGAACGATTTGGCTCAGTTAGCTTCAGAATACAAATTAGACTCTATTTTGCTCGAATCAGCAATCTAGCTCGAACCAAGAACGATGTTACCTTTCGAACAAAGGCATATGTTGATTAATAAGATAGATATTATGAAAGAAAAAGAGGATTGGCGGTGTGAAATCGTGGAATATCTTAAAAACCCCGCAAAGGGAGGGTTCTCGAATAAATTAAAATTGAATGCGCATCATTATTTCTATGACCGACAGGAACTATACAGAAAAGACTCCCAGGGAGTTTTATTAAAATGTCTTGATCTGGAGGATGCCATGATCATCATGGCCGAAATGCATGAAGGAATATGTGGGGCCCATCTAGCGGGACATAAAATGAGATGTTAATACACAGATACGGATACTATTGGCCAACAGTGTTAAGAGATTGTATAAATTATGCCAAAGGATGCAGGCAATGTCAAAGGTTCGGTAAAATATTAAGGCAGCCGGCAGCCGAATTGAATTCAATAATCAAACCATGGCCATTTCGAGGATGGGCTATGGATATCATTAGCGAAATCAAACCTGCCTCTTCTAAAACACATAGCTACGTCTTGGTGGCAACGGATTATTTCACGAAATGGATCGAGGCTAAAGCGTTCAAAGACATCAATTCTAAGAAAGTAATGGAGTTCATTAAAGAAAACATAATTACTAGATTCGGGATCCCTGAATCTATAACGTTTGATCAAGCCAGAGTCTTTAATGGCACCGAGATGCTTGAATTCTTAAATCAATTTGGGATTAAGTTATTAAATTTGACACCGTACTATGCCCAGGCAAACGGGCAAGCTGAATCATCAAATAAGTTGATTAAAGGTTGCATTTACAAAATGATAGGGAATAACCCCAGAAATTGGCACCAACTGCTAATCGATGCATTGTGGGCCTTGAGAACAATCAAGAAGGACAGTTTGAGAATATCTCCATTTCAACTGGTTTATGGCCATGAGGCTGTAATTCCTATAGAAATCAATATCAAGTCGAAAAGAGTTTGCGAACAAATGCACCTTACAGCGGAACAATATATCAAAAATATGAACATTGAACAGTTAGATCATGAGATATTGCAAACTATGGCTTTAAAACGAATCAAGCGCCAAAAGAAAAAGATCGAGAAAAGTTACAATAAGAAAGTGAAAACAAGATCCTTCGAAATTGGGGACTTTGTGTGGAAAACAATTCTGTCCAAAGGGTCGAAAGATCATTTTTATGGAAAATGGTCACCAAAGTGGGAGGGACCATTTTTAATTTCGAATAAGTTATCAGGAAATTCCTTTAAGCTTTAGTATTTAAATGGGAATGAATATGGAAGAGCTTTAAATGCGAAATATTTAAAGAAATACACACCGAGTATGTTGAAAGAAAACGAAGCAATGATATCCAAAAGACTACCCGAAACGGGTAAAAATTTCTTACAATTAAAATAAAAAATATTAAGGTACATTATTCGAGTTTATCTAAGACCTAATGAAATACGAAGAACTGGCCAATACATCTAAGGCTGAATCAAAGGTGTCTCTCTCGAGCAAGGAGGGTTTGACTACTTCTTCAAGCTTGTAAGTTAACCCGGTTATACGATTGTTCAAGGTTGATAGGTCTTGGTCGACTTGGTCAACTAAGTTAGTCAAACGATCCCTTTCGAGTTGAAGATTAGCGATTTGAGCATCTAGCACTGCAATTCTATCCAAGAGGTCCACTCAAGAATGCTCTAGAATAGTAACCTGACTATGCAGTTGATCCATTTGCTGGGCATGGCCAGGGGGCACCCCTCATTCGAAGGGATTCATGCCATGGTCGACGAAGGCAAGAAGTTTGACAAGGCTGTTTTCGAACACTTCGCGTGCAGTTCAAAACATAGGCAACCACTGATCAACCATCCTTGAATCCGCCTCGTCAAGAAGAAAATGAAGTTCTTCTAACAACCGGGAATCAGTCAGCCTATGCCTGATGTCATGGAGAGCTTCGTGTAGAGCAACTTGAGAAAATATCAATGGAGCCACACTCCCTGAAGATGAAACCGTGAAATTAAATAAGGAACTTAAGAAGATAACGAAATATCATATGTATGATCAATAGACAAGAACCTTCGGATGGGGGAGCAAGAGCCATAGAGCTCGAAGGACCAGGGTCCAGAGTTGGTCCAGGAAGACTGGTATGGGGAGGAGCATCCTCAAGCTCTTCTATCCGAACTGAAGATGAAGCAGGCAAAGAGCCAAGGGTAAGATAAGGTCCAAGGGAGAGATTTGAGCCAATGCCGTGGAGAATGGATGAATCCACAATAACAGTAGACATTCCTATCGTGGTGCCAAGAGAAAACCTCACTAGAAAGGTGAAAATTAGAAAAAAAGGTATTCGAAATGAGAGAGACTTAAGAAGATATGTAATCACCTTGTTCGATAAAAGGTTCAAGAGTTGAGCTATGTTCACTGTGCCAGCGCAAAGCCTGGTAATATCAGTGATTTGTTTTCGAATAATTTGCCTCGAGTAACTACGCCTCAAGATAGCATTCCAGAACTCCACGAAGCACGCTTCTACTCGAAGGACTCTACAGAAAATTGGTTCAAAATAAGGGGGATCTGGCAGGAGGCTTGATTTCGAATCAGGGCTTCAGCCTTAGCCCGTTGGCTGTTTGATATATGAAATTGCCTGTCGGACCAAGGGCGATTCATGGTACCCAAAAAGGATAATGCGAAACACTGGGTTATACTAAATTATCTCGAGCAAAGCTACAAAACGAGAAGCAAGAAAGTGAGCGAATAAAATTAATGCATTCGAAATATAAATATTTTTTTTTACCTGCGGATTGTAAACTTCAACTCCGGGGGTATGATCAACAAAAAGGAGGTCTCGAGATGATAGGATAGATCTCCATTATGGATGTTCATCAGAAGAAGGATTTAGCGAGTCAATTGTCCTCATCCAGTTGGGCAGCGCGGTGTAAGACCAATGAGTGCTAAATGTTAGAGTTAGTGCCCGACGCACCAATTATTGGGCGCCATTCTTTGTAATAGTAACTATAGAGTTTAACAATCGTTTTCTTATAAATAAATTCAATCTCTTTTTATATGTGTGGCATGTCTTTATTTTTAAATTAGTTTTTACTTTGGCTTGGAATAAAGCCCCGAAGGATCACACATAGCTATGGGACATCATTGCACATTGGGTGTGGCAATGATGGAATATGTCTCAAAGGCCGTGATCTTTAAACATTGTTCCAAGTCGCAAAAGGGTTCATCGAGATAAAGGGATATCGATGCAACCCAAAACACTTGCTCATATGATGTATACTCTGGGAGAAGTGATCTCGTTCCATATATACTGGCACGGTGAAAGCCAATGCATGTATGAGGGTTGCCATTGTGGTAATGGGCTAACTGAACAACCCCATGGAAGTTCCTAAAGTGGATTCTCAGTTGAACGTGGAACTCTCAGTGGTCTTGTAGTATAAGAGTAATCGTTATGGACCTAAGATTCCATTGGATGCTTTATGCGTAACCGCGCATGTTCTTGATTTGTTACATGATCACTTCAGATGATCGAATATGGGCAAACTCAGACATGCACGTCTTACGTAGTCAGGCACGTGAGAATCAAAAGGAATCTATCTCTGACATTAACCAGTCGGTTAATCTCCTATGGTTACATAGTGAATCGACTTAAGGAATCTTCGGCCGAAGTATGATATCTAAAGAGGCGTAGAGTTTCCACCTTTAGATAGTCGAAGTCGATTTCACATAACGTGGGAAATATCGTATTGAATTAATAGAGCTTCGACCTTAGTCACTGCTCTAGATTTAATCGGGAGATTAGATAGAGGGATCTTACTTATGCGAGGATCAAGATCGCAAAAGGCGTATCTTTACTTTCGTTTTATCTAGGTCTTCGGGACCCTATGCTAGGTGGGCAACCGCGATTTGTAAGTGCTGAAAATTAGCTTGGTGACTAATTCGAGGCATGATTAAATCCAATGATTGATTTAATCTAGTACTTTCCATTTTAGGAAGGTACACTAGCACTATGGGAAGGTGTACTTACTACTAGATAGAAACGAGCCTAAAGGATCACACACTAACTCGAGAGAGTCACTGCTTGAATAGATGTGATTAATCAATTTCGAGGAAATTGAGGGAATTAGGAAAGTGTAGTACTTTCCTAATATGGAATATAAATTAATTGAAGAATTTAATTGATTTTACTCTTTTAATTAATCTTGTAGAATTAATTAAATTAATGGACCTAGTAGAGTCCAAGTATTTTATTTAATTGGGTAGAGCCCAAGTTAAATAAATAAATGTTGGAATTAGTTGGTTGGATTTAATTTGACTTGTATTTAATTGATGGGTTGAACCTATAATTAAATTGAGAAGTCAAAATTAAATCCTAGAATCCAATTGACTTGTGTTGACCGATTTTTATGAGTAAAATAAGGGAAGGGGGCGCTTTTTTTATGTGGTGGAGGAGGAAGTTTGGGAGAAAGGAAGTTTGGGAGAGTTTGGGAGAAAGGAAGTTTCCTTTTCCTAATTGGACTCTAGGTAATCTTCACCTTTAAATAAGAGATGAAGAAGACTAAAATTAATAGTCATAATTGCTGGAAAATTCGCTCCCCACTTAGATCTAAAAATCGTCCATCTCTCTCTCCCTTTCCAACAAGACGTCGTTCTATTCATGTGTTGAATTAAACGACTTAGAAAATATGCCTACCCTTCACATAATCAAGCTTAAGTTAAGCTTAGAATCGTTTTTTTGTCTAGCACGCAAGGCAAAACGATTGGTGACTTGAAAGAGGTGTGGATGCATCTTAGAGGTGCGACGCTTGAAGCACTCTAAACCGGGAGATACGAAAAGACGATGGGCAATTTCTTACCCAAGGGAAATTGTGTGGATTTGCACCACAGGGTTGCTGAGATCCAAAGTACGAGGTGAAACGAAATTTTCGAAAGGTATAACTTCGTTTACCTCCTTACCAAATTCGATCGAACCAATTCCATATTCCTGTTTTCTGGTGGTTGTACGTTTACCTTTTGTAAAATTTTAATTTCTGCTGCCACGAGTCACCCGAGGGAATGAGTCAACCCAATAGTGGTATCAGAGCCATGGTTTGGCTCGATCGAATTTTTATGTGATTATGCATGTTTGTTTTTACGTTTTAAATTGTAAAATCGAAAGCATGATAATCAATATGTTCATTGTTAGACTAGGATTGATTTTGATTTGGGATGTTGTTTGATTTTTATGATTCTAATGTTTAAAAGTCATTGGTTTTAGAAATCATGAAATTTGAAATTTGGGTATATGATTGTTTTTGAAGTTTTTGATCTAGTTTTATGAAATCACCTTTGGTAGGGTGTTGCGAGATGGTTGAACCGAAGGTTTAATCATTTAGTAATAAAACTCAGACCTTAGGAGAATTCAGATTCGTTAATCGAAACTCGAAAGAATCACGAACGTGCGAAAAACTGATTTGAAAATCGCAAACAGCAACAGCCGCTGCTCGCGGCGCCTAGGCATGGTCAACAGAAAGTTAAATAAATTTTTTTTTCTTCCCTTTCTTTATACTTTCTGGAGGTGGGTGACCCAAAGACCTTACCTATGATGTTTTAGACTTGTAAACTCTAAGAAAGGTTTTAGAAATCAATATCGAACTTATCCCAATGATATTTGCAATCTAGTTTGAATGATGAATGGGTAAAATTTACTTTATCGCATGTATGTTTGTTGCTTGGCATGTTTATGTGATAAAAGGATGAACCACGAGCCTAGTCGTAGTGTTGGTTTTCTATGTATGTAATTATACTAGAGTTGTAAATAATAGCCGGTTTGGCTCTTTACTTTTCCGTATAGTAGATTAGTAGTTTTTGGTATTCTATGTAATCGAAGACGGAGCAAGGAGACGGAGCCAAAACTTGAAGACTTGTATGCTGAGGTGATACCATTGTAATATTCTAGGCTAGTTTTTACTTTCTAGAATGTCCAAACCCACTTTGACTCGAGTGAGTTACTAGGTTAGGGCTCGAGGTGGTTCATCCTCAATTTTACCGCTTTGTGGGTGTTTTATTTATCTGTCTATGATGATTATGTGATGTAATGCATGCATAGGATAGATAATTAAAACAAGATAATTAAATCTGATGAGACCCCCCAATAACCATGTTATAATTCCCTTCTGCGAAAATATTAGGCTTATGTGATAGTAAGAATGGAATTCTATTGTCATGCCTTCCATCATAAGTCTTCACCATGTGAAACGCCGCTAAAGGTTCAATCCTTTTGCTCAGAAAATGTGGTGGATTGGATCCGAGGTAGGATGTGAGTGTTTACTAAGCACTACGGTGCCCCGTGGAAATCGGTTGGTTTCATTGCTTTGCTCAGAAAATGGGGGCAATGGAATTGATGGTTATAAATGGGATATTTGATGAGTCGAGCCTAACATCGTCCCTCATATGTTAGCTCAGAAAATGGGGCACATGTGGGAGATGAGGAAAACCATCTTGAGAACTATCTAAAAAGATAGAAGGTCCGGTAAGGCTACTATTCAAAATCATCGTATGTTAGCTCAGAAAATGGGGCATATGATGAAGTGAGAATAGATCTCAAGCCCACTAAAGAAACTAACGTTTCTTCGAATCATGTCAAGAGGGTGGTGTGATTTGAGAAAAAAAGTGGGAGACTTGTACAATTAAAGACCAAATTGTATAAGGACTTTATCTGAAAATCCATTATTAATTGTCTGTTGTGCATTTTTGTAGATAAACGAAAATTGCTAAAAATCCTCTTTATACAATTCTTGAAACCAACAAACTGAACGAACCAAAATTTTTGGACTGGCTTAGAAACCTAAAACTCGTTCTTCAATATGAAAAGAAGGATTATATCCTGACGGCTATACAGTCGGAACGATGAAAGCAGTGATGAGGATAGAGAGTACGCAAAGCTGTGGTCGGATGATAACATCCAAGCTCGATGCATCATCGTGACTTCTATGTCAAATGAGTTGCAAAAGCAACATGAAAATATGATTATGGCAAAGGAAATCATCAACCACTTAGAAGAGCTTTACGGTACTAAGACTAGGAGAGAACGATATGCTATATCAAAACAACTATTTGGAGCAAGGATGAATGAAGGGGCGTCTGTGAGTGAGCACGTCCTTAAAATGATCCAATTGATTCATAAGATGAATGATTTGGATGTGCTACACGGAGACCTTTGTGTCGACCTTGTGCTTCAATCTCTCCCAAAGTCATATGATCAATTCGTCATCAATTTCAACATGAACAACTTGAATGCTTCATTGAATGAATTATTGAACATGTTGATAACTGCTGAAAGCACCATCAAGAAGGATAAATCGGTGCTTCTTATGAATTCCTCCTCAAAAGCCAATAAGGGCAACAAGAAGAAGAATCAGATTAAGAAGCTGAAAGGTAATGGTGGTGTGAAGAAGGGTAAGAAGTCTAAGTCTAAAAAGTCTGATGAGTGCTTCAAAAGTGGAAAAGTTGGGCACTGGCAAAGGAACTGCAAAGAGCCTCAGGCCCAAGGTATGTTCTTTGTTGAAGTTAACTTCACTGTTAACGATTCTTCTTGGGTTTTTGACACTGGATGCGGTGTTCATATCTGCAATGATTTGCAGGTGATGAAAAGAACCAAGGAGCTAAGCAGAGCAGATATGACCCTGCGGATGGAGAATGGAGCATTGGTTGCTGCCAAAGCCGTGGGGACGATCTACTTAGTTAGGAGATAGGAAATTAGTTTTACATTCTGTTTATTTTGTTCCTGGAATAATAAGAAATATTATCTCGATTCCGGTTTTGGATAGAGAAGGATATTGTTTTGAGATTCGTAATAAAAGTTTGCTTTTGTATTATGAATCGTGTCTTATTATGGAATCAAAAATGAAAGATGGAATGTATACAATATCCCCAATAATTTCCAATCTCAATATTTAACAAAGTAACAAACATAAACAATATAATCAAGTAAACGCACAAATGTGGCACGAAAGACTTGGACATATTTCCAAAGAAAGAATTCGAACATTGGCAAAACATTTAGGTGTAAATGCCTTAGATGAATTGTCAAGTTGCGAATCATGTCTTAAAGGAAAAATGACCAAGTTACCATTTTCGGGGAAAGCGGACCGAGCCACAAAACCATTGGACTTGGTCCATACGGACGTGTGTGGGCCAATGAGTGTTGGCACTCAAGGTGGCCAAAGCTACTTCATAACTTTTACCGATGATTATTCACGGTATGGTTATTTATATCTTATGAGATATAAATCTGAATCTTTTGAGAAGTTTAAGGAGTTCAGAAATGAAGTAGGGAAACAACTCGGTAGAAGTACTAAGGCTCTTCAATCGGATCGAGGAGGAGAATACTTGTCTACAGAGTTTCTTGATTATCTTAAAGAGAATGGAATTCTCTCACAGTGGACACCGCTCGACACACCTCAACATAACGGGGTAGCCGAGCATAGGAATCGAACATTACTAGATATGGTTCAATCCATGATGAGTTTCACTAAAGTTCCTAAGTCCATGTGGGGCTATGCTCTTGAAACGGATATCTATTTGTTGAATAGATCACCTAGCAAGACGGTGCCCAATACCCCATATGAAAGTTGATGTGGAAAGACGCCCTCATATAATCATTTGAGAATATGGGGTTGTCCAGCTTATGTAAAGCATTTAGTGGGAGACAAATTGGACCCCAACTCCTCTTTGTGCTATTTTGTAGGATATCCAAAGGAAACTGTTGGATATTACTTCTACAGCCCAACAGAACAAAAGGTTATTGTTTCGAGAAATGCCAATTTCTTGGAGAGGGGTCACCTTCTAGATAGAAAGGGCGAGGTTGTAGAACTTGATGAGGTCCATCAAAATGGATCAAGTCAAGAAATACAAATTAACCCACCCGACACCAACGAGGCTACATTAGAGGCACCCACCGAAAACACACAACCTTTGAGGAGATCAAAGAGGATCCCAAAGGAGCCTGAAAGATGGCTAGGCCTATTGCAATAGGAGGGTACTCAAGATCCTTCTCTAAACTCTGATCCGAAGAGTTTTAAGAGTGCAATGTCTGACATTGATTCGAGAAAATAGCTAGAGGCCATGACATCCAAAATGGACTCCATGTACTCCAACAAGATATAGACCTTGGTTGACCCGCCTGAGGGCATCAAGCCCATTGGCTGTAAGTGGGTCTACAAGCGAAAGCTTGGAGTCGATGGTGAGGTAGTTACCTATAAGGCTCGCCTCATGGCAAAAGGATTTACTCAAAGACAAGGGATTGACTATGAGGAAACCTTCTCTCCAGTGGCCATGCTGAAACCCATTAGGATTATGCTTGCTATATCTGCATATTTTGATTATGAAATATGGCAGATGGATGTAAAGACTGCATTCCTCAATGGAGAAATTGAGGAAGAGATTTACATGCAACAGCCAGAGGGTTTTACATCCAAAGGGAGCAAACACAAAGTGTGTAAACTCTAAAGGTCCATCTATGGACTTAAGCAAGTTTCTCGAAGTTGGAACAAACATTTTGACACTGTCATACAAGAATATGGATACGTTCAAAACGTTGAAGAGGCATGTGTTTATAAGAAAGACAGTGGGAGCGCAGTCATGTTCATCATACTTTATGTCGATGGCATCCTACTAATTGAAAATGATGTAGGGATGATGCAGTCGACTAAAGTATGGCTCTCTAATAAATTCTCCATGAAAGATATGGGAGAGGCGTCCTACATACAAGGTATGAAGATCTATAGGGATAGATCGAGTAGAATGCTAGGTCTCTCCCAATCTGCATATATCGATCGCGTACTCAAAAGATTTGAGATGGAAGATTCCAAAAAGGGATTCTTGCCAATAGGACATGGCATCACACTTTCCAAGTCTATGTGCCCAAAGACTGAGGAAGAAAGTGTGAAAATGTCCAAAACTCCCTATGCTTCTGCGATAGGTAGTATAATGTACGCGATGATATGCATAAGACCCGATGTAGCTTATGCATTGAGTGCGTGCAGTCGATATCAAGCGAATCCAGGCATGGCACACTAGAGTTTGGTGAAAACAATCCTTAAGTATCTGAGAAGAACTAAGGAGTTGTTCTTGATATACGGGCGAGGAGAATTGGGATTAGAGGGGTTTACTGATTCGAGTTTCCAATCCGACAAGGATGAATCGAAGTCGGTCTCTGGGTTTGTATTTCTACTTAATGGCAGAGCGGTTAGCTGGAAGAGTTCCAAGCAGGCAACCATAGCCGACTCCACCACTGAAGCAGAATTCATTGCAACAAATGAGGCTGCAAAAGAAGCTGTTTGGATGAGGAACTTCATCCAAGAATTGGGCGTCGTTCCATCCATTGGGGATCTAGTAACGGTCTACTGTGATAACAACGAGGCTATTGCGCAAGCAAAAGAGCCGAGGTCTCATCAAAAATCCAAACATGTTCTGAGGAAATTTCGATTGATATGAGAAATAATTGGAAGAGACGACGTGCGAATGGAGCGCGTGGACGCAGCGGACAACATAGCGGACCCACTCACCGAACCCCTTAGCCAAAAAGTATTTGAAGGACATCTGGGAAGAATGGGCCTTAAGTACATGGGCAATTGGCACTAGGGCAAGTGGGAGATTGTTTGAGTTAGTGCCCGGCGCACCAATTATTGGGCGCCATTCTTTGTAATAGTAACTCTAGAGTTGAACAATCGTTTTCTTATAAATAAAGTCAATCTCCTTTTATATGTGTGGCATGTCTTTATTCTTAAATTAATTTTTACTTTGGCTTAGAATAAAGTCTCGAAGGATCACACATAGCTATGGGACATCATTGCACATTGGGTGTGGCAATGATGGAATATGTCTCAAAGGCTGTGATCTTTAAACATTGTTCCAAATTGTAAAAGGGTTCATCGAGATAAAGGGATATCGATGCAACCTAACAGACTTGCTCATATGATGTATACCTTGGGAGAAGTGTATCTCGTTCCATAGACACTGGCACGGTGAAAGCCAATGCATATATGAGGGTTGCCATTGTGGTAATGGGCGAACTAAACAACGCCATGGAAGTTCCTAAAATGGATTACCAGTCGAATGTGGAACTTCCAGTGGTCTTGTAGTATAAGAGTAATCCTTATGGACCTAAGATTCCATTGGATGTCTTATGCGTAACCGCGCATGTTCTTGATTTGTTACATGATCACTTCAGATGATCGAATATGGGCAAACTCAGACATGCACGTCTTACGTAGTAAGGCACGTGAGAATCAAAAGGAATCTATCTCTGACATTAGCCAGTCGGTTAATCTCCTATGGTTACATAGTGAATCGACTTAAGGAATCTTCGTCGGAAGTATGATATCTAAAGAGGCGTAGGGTTTCCTCGTTTAGATAGTCGAAGTCGATTTCACATAACGTGGGAAACATAGTATTGAATTAATAGAGCTTCGACCTTAGCCATTGCTCTAGATTTAATCGGGAGATTAGATAGAGGGATCTTACTAATGCTAGGATCAAGATCGCAAAAGGCAAATCTTTACTTTCGTTTTATCTAGGTCTTCGGGACCCTATGTTAGGTGGCCAACCGTGATTTGTAAGTGCCGAGATTTAGCTTAGTGACTAATTCGAGGCTTGATTAAATCAAAGGATTGATTTAATCTAGTACTTTCCATTTTAGGAAGGTACACTAGCACTGGGGGAAGGTGTACTTACTACTAGATAGAAACGAGCCTAAGGGGTCACACACTAACTCAAGAGAGTCACTGCTTGAATAGATGTGATTAATCAATTTTGAGGAAATTGAGGGAATTAGGAAAGTGTAGTACTTTCCTAATATGGAATATAAATTAATTGAAGGATTCAATTAATTTTACTCTTTTAATTAATCTTGTAGAATTAATTTAATTAATGGACCTAGTAGAGTTCAAGTATTTTATTTAATTGGGTAGAGCCCAAGTTAAATAAATAAATGTTGGAATTAGTTGGATTTAATTTGACTTGTATTTAATTGATCGGTTGAACCTAATATTAAATCGACAAGTCAAAATTAAATCCTAGAATCCAACTGACTTGTGTTGACCAATTTTTATGAGTAAAATAAGGGAAGCGGGCGTTTTTTTATGTGGTGGAGGAGGAAAAGAGTTTTCCCCTCCTCCAAGTCTTCATAGGATAAGGATTACTAGAGAGTTTGGGAGAAAGGAAGTTTCCTTTTCCTAATTGGACTCTAGGTAATCTTCACCTTTAAATAAGAGATGAAGGAGACGAAAATTAACAGTCATGATTGCTGGAAAATTTGCCCCACTTAGACCTAAAACCCGGCCATCTCTCTCTCCCTTTCCAACAAGACGTCGTTCTATTCCTGTGTTAAATTAAACGACTTAGAAAATATTCCTACCCTTCACATAATCAAGCCTAAGTTAAGCTTAGAATCGTTTTGTTGTCTAGCACGCAAGACAAGACGATTGGTGACTTGAACGAGGTATGGATACATCTTAGAGGTGCGACGCTTGGAGCACTCTAAACCGGGAGATACGAAAAGACGACGGGCAATTTCTCACCCAAGGGAAATTGTGTGGATTTGCCGCACAGGGTTGCTGAGATCCAAAGTACGAGGTGAAACAAAATTTTCGAAAGGTATAATTTCGTTTACCGCTTTATCAAATTCGATCGAACCAATTCCATATTCCTGTTTTCGGGTGGTTGTACGTTTATCTTTTGTAAAATTTTAATTTCCGCTGCCACGAGCCACCCGAGGGAATGAGTCAACCCAACACTTACCTGGTCATACCTCGTCTCGAAAAAGGGACACCAAGTAGAAACGTAGATAGGATTATAAATGGCAGCCAAGTGCATGAGATATGAAGTTTTCTCAAGAGGAATCAACATGTTCACACAAACTTCCCCGTAGCATGCCCAATTAAAAATGGGCTCAAATCGAGGACCAGAGGTCTTCTTCGAAGGCCTGCGTACTTCATTTCGAATCGAGTCTTCGAGGGTTTGAATAGACCTAGTGTGCAATAACTCAGGGTAATAAAAGAATATCCAGCATGTTAGTAACCAAAGGGGGCAAGCCAATTTGTTGGCATTCGAGGGGTCGCTATGAAGATTGAACATCATGCGATAGAATTGGGCCAACAACAAGGAGGTTAATTTGATGGGTCCCATGGTGACAGCAATATTAGCAGACAAATTAAGAAAAGTTTTGTTCACCACACAACCGACATTCATAAACAATCGGGAAAAAATGAAATTAAAAAATATTACCTCTTTGAAGAAGGTAACCATATCGTCAGAATTGATAAAGTGCTTAACCAGAGTTGTTTAGGCGATATTAGTGCCTTTATTTTTACCGTGATACCTCAGCCAAGTTTCGGTAGATGCCCGGAGAGCCCGGGCGCTGGGTAATGGTTCGTCGGTAGGAAGAGTTGCGCCCGTTGGAGAATGGCCCGTGATCAAGGTCACATCCTCTAAAGTGATCGTTTGGAAACCCTGAGGCAAGACGAAACAGTTGTAAGAGGGATGCCACGAATAAACCAAGGCATCGGGTAGCAAGCTATTCGAATAAGCCCCATCAATCGATTGCCTTCCCACTTACTATGGAATTGTCTCAACCTCTCGAACTAGGGAAAAGCATCGACAACCCCAATCCATCCGTTGGTTGGTTTGGTCCTATTCGTCCAACCGAACTTGTCACTCACTATACATTGAAAAAGAGGAGCGTCATTCTCCAAAGCGGGCCAAGTCCCGAGTAAATCGGGATTACACTCAAAAGAAGGTTCGAATGCTTCAGGTTGAAATCGTGGCCCAAGACCCACATAATTAAGCGATTGGCCACGGCGATCGAGAACCCATGGCGGGACTATATGGGTAGAACCGAGCAGAGATATTTTTTCATCACGATAGACTGTTTTGAAATCCTTGATGATTTGAAACAGGTCTTCGGCGTCTTCATAATCCAAGGCGTTTGCTCGAGCAACCAAACGAGAGAGGTCATGAGAGTTCGCCATTAGAAGAATTTTTGAGGGGAAGATACGAACTCGAGGAAGAGTGAAAAAGATGAAGTTTTCGAGAAGTTGATATGGCTTACTAGAACCGAGCTGTGAAGAGGAAAAAGTTTTCGAATAACTTATGATACAGCTTACTCGAAAAGTGAAGGGGAGAAATTTGATAGCACTATGAGTTGGTCCGAAAAAGGTAATTGGATATTTATAGGGTTTACATACCCGAACGCAAAAAGACGCACCTACTACTTAGAGGGAAAAGGTAAAGTCTCGTACATTTTTACCAGTCAAAAAAGTGAAGAGCCTCTTGAAAAGGGTGTGTCTATAGAGAGTTTAAGTGTCCGGTCATGAAAAGACACAACTATCAATCCATGAGGAAGGCGAAAAGTTCAGGTGACTTTAACGAAGGGCACAATCTTCCGTACCCGTCGGAATATGAAAATCTCTTACAAAAGAACGTGTCTTTTAATACATATAAATTCGAAGAATTCATATGTATTAGGGGGGCATTTGTTTACACTAAAAGGAAAATATAATAATGGGCTTTGAAGCCCAAAAGGCCCGGTAACAGCAGGGACGAAAAATCATTTCTAGAAATAGTCCATTAAAGGACAAAGCCATATTATATATGTACATATAAGCATTGTTGGGCCAGAGAAATCAACTGAAGTAAAAGCCCAAAAGAACAAAGAAAATCGCCCCTTGAGAGTATGCGCCAAGACAAGGGATTTTGAAAGAACAGTTGCAAGCAGTTTCAGGAGTTACGAGACGTGGGCTTATCGGACTGGGATATATGCGTAAAAAGAAGGACACAAGAAAATGAAGGACATACAGACTTTGCAAAAATTGTTTTTCTTTCTTTCATTAGTTTGTAGCAATCGTAGACATAATTAGGCTTAGTATAATTCTAGAGTAACTAGTCAGTAGCATAAATTAGTCCGTTAGCAGTATTGTAATAGAGCACTTTATTCCTGTATCCAGAAGAATTCATCAGAGAATTCATGGAGGTACATTTTACTTGAGTTTTTAAGTGTTGATTAATTACTCGAGTTTTAGTTTATCTCTTAATTTATTGCTAACATTGCATCACAAAAATTATTTGCAAGACTTAAACCACCATCAGCACATATAAGCAGGGGTTATTAGATAATTCTAAGTTGTGAATTATCAAGGGGCTTGGATCGATCACTCGAAATCCTTCCCTAGGTTAGTTTGTTTGAAAAACACGAAACACAAATGTCCACTACTAGACCACTCCTCGCATACAGATGCATATTTTCAAGCGGCATGGGTGCCATATTATAAATAATATCCATTACGAGGGGAAAATTGGATTTTTCATCGTTTATGTTGGCTTAATTTGAGGTTTGGTCCTATAACTTGTCCTTTTGCCAAATTAGTCATTTATCTTGGGTTTTGTTACCAATTTTAATTCCTTCATAGGATTAATGCTAAATCTGTATTAATCTTTGATTTTTAGTAAAATAACTTCTAAAATAATCCAGGCCCAATTGAGTGAGAGTCATTGTTCTTGTCAAACTCACAGGACTCAGTGTTGTGCCTAATAAATCATAGTAAGATGAAATTACCAAACTGCCCTTGTGCTCCACACAAGTTAGTTTTTCTGCTTTGGCCAGAGACTTATAATTTCATTTACTTATCATCGCACAAGACATTAACTTGTTTACTACTCGAGACAGTGAATCCCATATTGATAATCACCGAACAATTGCTACTTCTCCATTTAAATGCACTTTGAGGTTGATCCCACCTACGAGTGAATTGGATTTAACTACTCTAATAACTCGTTCAGTATCACAAGTACAATCTTCGGAAATTTCAGGTCTAAGGCTCATGCACACTACCGTGACCTGTAACTCAATCATTGACAATCACCGAGTAATTACCCTTGTGATTAAATTACGACTAGCCTTGTTCGAAGATATCAATTCCATTGATATATTTATGGCACAAGCTCCCACTATTCCTTAGTGACCGACTGACACTCCTTGTCAAAGCTCGCGTTATACAAGTCTGGTCATAATGCCCAATTAAGACTCTTAGACTTGCGAATTCTTTTGAAGTATTCAAGGAACAGATACTTTTAGTGTCGATCTCCTCAAACCATGAGGAGTAGAAACTTCCTCTTGATCACTCAAGACTTATTTGTTCAATACTTTATTATTTCCATTAAGATTAATATGAACAAAACAAATGCCTTTTATTAATTAAAGATAGTTTGTACAACATAAAGCTAAAAAACCATAAACAATTTAATTCCTCATTGGCATAAAGGGCATAATCCTAACGAGTTTGTCTTCGTGTCGGCTTAGCATGTCGTCCACCCACTCTCAATATCCTTTGATGTAGTGGATTTCACCAAGGCATTGGTGACCATCAATGTCGCAATTTGCCTTGCCTTCAATAACGTGTCAGCCCAATGTCGGCAAAATAAAAGGTTCCTTTGATTGATATGTAGGCGCAACATCCACGCTTTTGTCATCTTGCCCACACTACTACAAAAATACACTATTACAGCGGTTTGGAAAAACCGCTGTCATAGGGCCATTCGGTTCGGACCTATGATAGCGCTTCTCCATGAACCGCTCTCATAAACTTTCAGAAAAAAAAGACAGCGGTTCGGGACGAACTGCTGTCATATCCAGGAACTATTACAGCGGTTCGGGTTGAACCGCTGCCATAGTTTTAGGCTATGATAGCAGTTCAACCCAAACCGCTGTCCAAAAGAAAAAAAAAATTAAAAAAAACCCCCTGTGACAGCGGTTCGACCCCGAACCGCTGTCATAGGCGGTCAAGTTTTTACTAACTCGGCCGCCCCCCCCCCCATTCTTAAAACTCTCTCTCTCTCTCGCACTCTCTCTCTCTCACCATCACACCACCACCCCACCACCACCACCACCGCCGCCGTGAATCACCGCCGTGCACCACCTCCACCACCACCACCTCGCGCTCTCTCTCTCTCGGTTTCTCTCTCTCTCTCTCGGTTTCTCTCTCTCTCTCTCTTTACTCGACCTCTCTCTCACCGCTGCCGTCCTCCGCCTCCGTCCACCTCCCTATTTCGGTATCTCTCTCTCTCTCTCTCTTTCTCTATATATATGTGCATATATATATGTATATATTCTATATATATATATATTTAACTCTTTATATATACTAGCGATCGGTGCACACTCGATGCGTGTGCAACGAATATTTGAATACAATAAATGCATATGTATGAATGCGGTACTGGTGTGAAATTAGTAAAAAATAACAATCAAATTTTGATGTAAAAAAACGCATGATTGCAAAATAAAGTAAAAATGACATATAATCCAACCTAAACATACATTTGAACTAAAAAGAAAAAAAACCATTTGCAATGTTAATTTACAAACAAAGTGAAATTCGAAAACTATTTATAACTCCATTTACAACTCGCAATAGGGTAAATAATTTCAAATTCGCACAACAAACTCGTGTCATGGAACTGCATTTGTATTTGGAGATTAAATGACATATATATATTTAATATTTTAATATTATTGATGTTAAATCAAATTCAAAAGAATAACCTCATAGCTGCTTTGCAATCACACTTGTATTCTTTGACGTCTGCGCACCACTTTTGGTAACGATGCTTGAAATACTAAAATAAAAATAAGAGTTAAAAATATAACGAATAGAGTTTTTGTAAATAATAAGAATTATTTTTTAATAAGTTATTATGTACCACTCCCATGTCGACATAATCTCGAACTCTTTTCCTAATAATAAGAAAATAATGAGGATTATTTACCAAGACATTCAATTTTTTCAAAAATTAAACAGAATTTGAGAGATAAGTACCATACCTAAAGAAAGTCTCCTCATCTGTATTTCTCCTTTTTATTATATTTTTCTGTCAAATTTTTATTTTTAAATGTCTAAGGTAATAGATTTGTCACAATATATACTATTGAATATTATTGATAGATCTAGACTTTTATACCTTTGTGAAGTCCCATTCTTCTGTTGAAACTATGTGTTCTTCCCTGTAAAAATAATTGTCATAGTTGAAATTGTGAATAGTACTAAGAAATTAAAACTATAAATTAAACAACATAAGCTTACCTTTGTTTCCTTAATACTCGTAAGATCCATCTTCCTAAATTATTTCCATTTATCCCCACAATAGTTTTCCAACCTGGACTCCATATTTGCATCTTGGAAGGCTACACGATTTTTTATTAAAGAAATAACAATCTCATAAGTCTTTACATTAGAATATTATACTAAGCAATATGTATGTAGTTCTCGAGAGAAAATAGATTGATACCCTTACATGTGGAATTTGTTGTCTAAATTCCTTCCACATGTACCATGATTCCATCTGTTCTTCCAATTCTTGAATGCAAGCAACAGAAGCAGGAAAAAAATGGTTTGTACTATATATATCTCTTTCTGCAAAAACCAAGTGGTAACGTAAATCAATCTTCAATTTTCTGATAATCCATTAAATTTTAATATTTACAAATTAATGAAATAAATGCATACATTTTAAACAATTTTTATGGATTACCATCTGTTTGACGGTAACAAAACATCTTTGTACACTACATTCCTTGTATATACACCAGATCGACGCTCCTGCTTTCCATTTTTAACCAAAACTTTTGTGGATTGTTGAGAAACTCCTCTAGAAAGTGCTACATAAAGTTGTCCATGGCTGAACACATGATTCCTTAAAAATATTCCAACATTTGGAATCGTCTGACCTTGAGATTTATTTATTATAAGAGCAAAACTCAGTCTAATTGGAAATTGTGCCCGTGTTAAGACAAACGGCAAGCCAGAGTTCTCCTCACTTTTCAAAGGCATACGATGTAAAAAGTATCTTGTACCTATATGTGGTCCGGTCATTATCTCAGCATCAATAAAGTTTCTAGAGAGATTACGACATATTAGCCGAGTACCATTGCAAAGTCCAAGTTCAGGCGCAACATTTCTTAGCAGCATTATTGGAGAACCTCTTTTCAAAACAATTCTGTGAGGTGGCATACCACTTGGACTAAGAGAGTTTAAGAATTCTTTCGAGTAGAGATTGTGGTTGTCATCATCTACTGAGTCCCAAGATGAGTATACTTTCTCTTCACCAGGAAATAATCCAATTAGCATTTCATTGATCTTATCTACATCAACATTTTTTGGCGTAATTATGGCCCTTCCCACCATGTAATTTGAATCATTTGCATGATCAATCATGTTGGGAAAAACAGAGTCAATCAAATAATAAAGTGATTGCTCACTTTCCCATGGTATGACCATCGATTGAGGCAATTCTACAAAGTCACCATTGATTGTATGTTGAACCCCATCACCTATTCTCATTAGAATTTGAGAGAATTCACCATCTTGTTGGGATTGCATATTTTGCTGAAGACGTATAATCTTTACACCAGGCCAAAATGTTGACTTTGAAACACTTGCGGCTATTTGCTCACCAAATGAGCCTCCTTTTATGACGGGCAACACTTGCCTAAAATCTCCACCCAAAATCATAATTTTGCCTCCAAATGGCAAATTATTTCTCATTATATCTTGAAAGGTTCTTTCTACAGCCTCGAAAGCATAACGATTTGCCATTGGGGCTTCATCCCATATTATTGTTGTAGCTCGTCGAATCAATTCTGCAAGATCACTTTGTTTGTCAAGTTTACAGAAACTTCCAGGTCTTGGCTTTAGTGGAATCTTGAAACGTGAATGTGCAATTCTTCCACCTGGCAATAAAGTCGCTGCTATTCCTGATGTTGCTGTTGCAATAACAATATGAACATTACTTCTCAAATGAGCTGACAAAGCACGATACAAAAAAGTTTTTCCAGATCCCCCTGGTCCATCTATGAAGAAGATTGCAGATTGATTTTGCAAAATTGTTGTCATAATAGCATCAAATGCAGTTTTTTGGTGGTAATTCAACAATTCTGCATATCTCAGATCTTCTTCTGGAATGTGGATAGAGAGTTCATCCTCAATTATCCTAGGAACTGGTGAGCTGTTGACAAAATCATCACCAAGAGATGGCAAATCAAAATCAGAAAGCTTTTTTTTATAATAATGCAATAATCTTCTCAATGTAAGCAACAATTTATTCATAGTATAAGAACTATTTGCTGAACTCGACCTCGCATAATCTTCAACCATGTAAGGGAAAAATTCATTCCACAATTGACGGACCCCAATTGGTTGGCAAAAACTAATATTGAGGCAAACAATCTTCTTAAGGAACACGACATTCTAATAGAGCATGCTTCTTGTAGGCATTGGCGAACGTAATCATCTTCTTGAAGAAAACCTCGTCTTTGTGCAGCCTCTTTGAATGTAGCATATGTTATTCCATTTACAATCAACAACTCTTGAAATGATCTTGGTCCTCTAACATGATTTAGAAGGACCCGTAGATAAAATCTTTCACCTTCAGAAGGTGACACAATATATATCCTTCCAATTACTTTATTATTACCTGTATGTGGGACCCACTTTCTTCCAGACTGAATCCATCTAAAATGTTGTGGAAATTCCTGATACAAATACTTCCCAGCCAATTGAGGATCACAATTCATTTTGAAAAATTCTGTAAGCATAGTCTTTGCATTTTGTTCATCTTCCAAGATATCACCTATACTCTGCCGACTATTAAAAGATATTGATTGATGATTTGGTAAATGTATTTGCAGTCTTACCACTGAAGGATACATTCTACTCATAATGAATCCAAAGATCCTCCAAAATGCCTCTGGTGCTGAAATCCACCTTCCATCTACAAATTGTTGGATCTCATCCAGAGTTTGTCCGTTTCGCAACTCGAAAGCTGCTCGATCTGGACCCTTATGAATGTACTTGTATATGTACTTGACCCCTTTAATTCCTCCACAAATCTCGACATTGATATGACAATCGTATTTCAAAAGAAGCCATGGGTTGTAAGGAACAACCCATCCATTGTCTACCATTATGTCAGAAGTGTTGTTTAGTGGAACCGGCGGACCTTCACGTCTTTGATATAATGGATAAGAATCATTTCCTCGTGAAGTGAAATGAGTGAATGGGTTTGGAAATTTTTTTTTGCACTTAACCTCTTTCATGCATGAACAATGGGGATTGTGAGCGCCACATGGGCCATGAATCATATGCTTTAAAACTGCTTCATATAGTGCAGACTCTTCTTCTTTAGAAGGAATTTCAGCTCGCACAACTCGATCAAAGTCATCTGGAGTGCGCAACTTGTCACGACTGTCCAAAATGACTATTAGGTGGCCATTTGGTAGTCCTCTTTTTTGGTATTCAATTACATATGTATAAGCGCGAACTTTGCCTAAAACTCCTCTATCCACTATATCTTTCTTAAATTCCTCGAATTTTGCATTGAAAATCCGTGTTATCAAGTCTGGACGATCTTGCGGTGTTTGTCTTATCTTCAATTCATTTTTTATCTCAATCCAATTAGGATTGCATGTCATTGTGAGCATCAAATCTGGCTTGCCATATGTTTGAACCAGAGCCATAGCATCTTGATAACGTTGATACATGTCACGTGGACTTCCAGTAAAAGATGATGGAAGTACTACTCTGTGACCAACATTTCCTAAAAAATTCACAATTTCTTAAAAAATCTATTGTAATTTAAATAATATTTTTAAAGAATACTGGTATATTGATGTACCTGCATTATCTTCACCATCATTAAAAGAATCTTGGAGGTCTTGATAAAGTTCAGAGCGAATAGTATGTTGATGTTGGCGAACCCATCTAAGTTTATGCGTTTCAATTTTTACACAATTGTCTACCACATACTGTTGCAACAACCGACCTCCTAGAAGTAATAGTGAAGGATCGTTTTCTCTAATCTGAAAATATACACACACACACACACATATATATATATATAATTATAATTTAAGTTAGTGAAATAGTTATATATCTTACATAGCCAAATTCCTTTGGAAAACGTTAAAGTTAAAAAAATAGTCATATTGATTGAGAGTTTAGATAGAAGAATCTTTTGCACTTACCTGAAAAATATATGCGCAAAATTCCCGACATGTTAAACGTCTTCCCCCAGTAGTTCGTGTATTGATGTCCCATCCATATGTACCATAAGGCAAAAGTAGAGGATACTGTAAAGGGTCATAGTAACCAACAATATCTTGGATATTTATAAGTTGTCCATCCACGGCTTGGATGATAATATCCCTATTGTTCACGTTTTCAATTCCTTCAGTATCAACAATAACTGCAGCAACTTGAGATGATGTGGGAATACTATATTGATGTTGACCAGGTGCCTGTTGTTTGATTATAAGCTTGCATCGAGGAATATCAGAACGCTGACCAAGTTGTCGGAATACAGAAACAAAGGGATTGCACGCATCGAGAATTCTTTGTAGCTTTATCAATAAATTTCGATTCAACTCTTCATTTTCTAAGAGACGATTATCTACTTCGTGCTCTGTGTTTACAATCCATACTTGCAGATACCTGGGCCTATGATTTGAAACTGGAAGAAGACTTCCGATCCGATGATATATGGAACAATGAGCACGGAACGAATATATCCCTTGGCCACCATAAGCTACATCCTCATCAATATGCACACCCATGGATGTGAATGAGAATACATGATTATAAGCTTGAATATATTGCCTAAAATGCCTCCCTTCAGCATTTTGTGCTGTAAATAGTTGGCACAATTCAGTAGGAGCTGGTATTTGATCTAATATTATAGCTCCATTTCGACAACAGAGTTGAGATGTTTCTCCATGAAAGAGTTTGGCACCGCAGTACGTGCATGTCCTTGGAGAAGGCAATTCACACCTAACATATCTCCTACTCTCATGGTAATTTCTTGCAATATTATGATATCGGCGAGGACGGGAGACATGATGTCGATTAGCAACATTTCGATTCTCTTGACCAACAGTATTGATGGATGGGTTGACAACACGGTCAGGCATTACATGGTCATGTCCTGTTTAATACTAAGTACATTAAAGAAATATCTTTGTACTTGATTTTTTAATGTATTTCAATATAAAGTTAATGGTAATAATTTATTAAATTCAATAATGCCATAATCTCCTAGAATTCCACTAATATGCATTTGTAAGTTGTTTAGTCGCTTTACTACTATATTAAGAATGTAATTAAGTTATATATCTATATAGCATTGTACTAAAATAATACATTTATCTTAAAATATAAAGATTTTTGATTTTTCAAAGCCATTTGTGTAACTCAGGATATTTGAGTAAGAAAGAAATTTCGTATTTTAGTTTTTCTATACTGAATTTCTTAAATTTTTTTATATAATATAAATTTATCTATTAAGTGGCTAATTCTTTCATTAATTTTAGCTATTTTTGTGTTGTCAATATTTATTATTTTCATTACTTCTATGCAATTTATTAAATGTAGAAGGTTCCAAAAAGATTGGTATGTTGTTAATAAATTAACAATACTAACCCGACGTAAAAAGAGAGTACAAAGTTTGTTCTATCTTATCTAATATTGTTTGGTTTATATTTTTATTTTGTTTTTGTTCTCCCCCCCCCCCCCAAGTTGTATCGTACAATATTTTTTCTTTTTCCTTTTAGTTATTATAAATTCAAATATATAGCTTGAAATGATTATAAAAATTATTCAATCATATAAAAGTGTAAATAAGTATTTTTAAATTAATGCCTTAAAAATTTAAGCACACATATGTTTGTGCAAAGAACTCTAGTTTTTATTAGTTGTTTAAAGTCCATGTATTTAATGTGCACCATCTTCATGATAATATGCTATAAATATTATTTTTTTTAAAGTATATTATTAGAAGAAATATCTCTCCATGCGCATCGAGTGTCGGCTACTATGTATTAAATAACTTATATGCTTTAAAGATATTGTGTAACATTAATTGAAAACATTATGATGATTCTAATGATACTAATACCTGGATTCTGATTTGCATTTGGATCTTCAGTACTGCTCGTGCTACCATGTCCATAAGTTGATGAAGCAGCTGTGTAAATTACTGACCTTGTACTGAAAGTTTGTTGAGCCACAGTCGAACGACCATCTGCTAAAATACAATACAGAACCACATACTAATTGATTTTTGTCTTGATATAAAAGTGTATCGTGTATGAAATATAACTCTTAGTGGGATCGGTATTGACGTGATATACTAAACATGTACTTATAGCATGCTAACAATGTCATATAAGAAGTTATTGCACATTCTACTATAATTAATTTCTTTATTGAAAATCATTTTACCTTGAACTTCTCTCACGGGTGGTATGTGACCTCTACTCGTATCACCACAGTCAAATGTGGAAGAATTTGTAGTGTATGTTATAGGGCATACACGGGAGGTTTGTCTCACAGTACTTCTCTCAATATCTGCCAATATATTGCAATTACATATATAAGTACTTGACATTTGAAATTATTTTTATCATATTTCATACTTTATTTTTAATAATAATTTGTGAAATATGTTTTAGAATTAGAAGCAGTGTATAAAAATATTAATGAGGTAATAGCAATTTCTTTACTAAGACAATTTGTACGATGACATGTCAAATAGGTATCCATTTATTCATCCTTCAGTACTTGTCATCTTTCATCACCTGTTTATTTTGTTCTACTCAAGTGCAATAGTTAAAGTATTTTTATTCGTGAATTTTTTTTTTTACTTATTAACGGAATACAGTACACACCTGTATTGAGCGTGTCTCCATCACCAGTAACTTTTTATGCAATTATAGCAAAATAAAAATCAATTTCGTAACTGAGTCAATATAGAATTGTTAAATACAAAATAGATGAATATGCAAAAAATATTTAAGTAAAATTGAAATTTGTTTCTGTTAATTACCAAATGAAAAATTACCACCATGATTTGAACATTGAGGTTCAGAATGGTTAGAGTTGGATGCATTTGCGTTTGCACCATTTATAGATTGAGTCCGGCGTCTTCGATAAGAATCCCGCCTGCGAGCAAGATATGCTTCCCTTCGTTCAGCTGTCATTGAATGCCTTCTTTGACGTTGTTGAGCTGCATGGCGTTCTTGTAGCCGACTGGTAGTTTCTATATTTTACACCAATAAATGACTCATTATATGTTGTTGAATTCATATATGAGAAAATAGACAAATAAAATAGCTAGTAGTACTTAATTTGAAGATATAAGCTTAACATTATAGTACTATCCAGAATTGTATATAATTTTTTCTATATAATCCCACGTTTTGTTGGAACTTAGCCACTTTTTGTGTAACTACAAATACTGTGTCACAACTATTGAAAAAATAAAAACAACGAGATAATTGCAATCTTATAAAAAAACGACAACCTTCATAATAAAAATCAAAGAGTTGAAGGAATGGAGGCTACTTGGAGAAAAAATATCCCCCTTCAAGGTGACTAACATTTGATTCACCCTATTCTTTATAGTTTGCTTTAACATCTCCATGGTAATAATTTTATTTTATTATTAGAGTTTATTTCTTCTTCCCGTTAGTGTTAAATAAACATGAAACCTTTGTATCTATTTACCTTTATATTTTTCTACCTTTAAATGACTTTTTAATAAATTTGCATCATTCTCAATCTTATATACAATATCATAACTAATACAACTTTCCTATATTTAAAAAGGAAAATAAAATATTATCTTATATTTTTCCTGATTGTAGTAAGTAATTTTATTGTATCAATAACAAAGATATTTCTAAGTACTTGTTAAAACTGATAGAGTGTGCATCAACAGCTAGTGTTGGTAATATCTTAATTGCTAAATTATTCTTAATATATGAAAAGATTCAGTAAAAATTTTAAATCCTACACACCATTTGTGCTAGTAGATGATGTCAGCCTATTCACCGGGCATTCAGTTACACCGTTCACGTCATGTGGTTGATTCGTACGCCTTGTTCGATATCTTTCACGACGACGTGCAAGCGATTCTTCTCTTGATAGACGATCACGTGTTGTACGACGCTGACGCGCTCGAGTATTTTCGACACTCCAATGAACAGAATCACTCTGAGTACTTGTTGGATCCATATCTAAAAAACGAAATGGTGATATAGTTTTAGTAGAGTCCAAGTATTTTATTTAATTGGGTGGTGCCCAAGTTAAATAAATAAATGTTGGAATTAATTAGTTGGATTTAATTTGACTTGTATTTAATTGATGGGTTGTGCCTATAATTAAATTGAGAAGTCAAAATTGCACCCTAGAGTCCAATTGAATATGTTGACCGGTTTCTTGAGTGAAAATAAGGGAAGGGGGCGATTTTTACCATGTGGTGGAGGAGGAAAAGAGTTTTCCCCTTCTCCAAGTCTTCATAGGATATGGATTACTAGAGAGTTTAGGAGAAAGGAAGTTTCCTTTTCCTAATTGGACTCTAGGTAATCTTCACCTATAAATAAGAGATGAAGAAGACTAAAATGATGATGAATCTTGCTAGAAAAATCGCCCCTCCCTAACCTACTAAAATCGGCCACCTTTCTCCCACTACCAACAAGACATCGTTCTATTCATGTGTTGAATTAAACGACTTAGAAAATATTCCTACCATTCACATAATCAAGCCTAAGTTAAGCTTAGAATCGTTTTGTTGTCTAGCACTCAAGGCAAGACGATTGGTGACTTGAACGAGGTGTGGATACATCTTAGAGGTGCGACGCTTGGAGCACTCTAAACCGGGAGATACGAAAAGACGCCGGACAATTTCTCAACCAAGGGAAATTGTGTGGATTTGCACCACAGGGTTGCTGAGATCCGAAGTACGAGGTGAAACAAAATTTTTGAAAGGTATAATTTTGTTTTCCTCCTTATCGAATTCGATCGAACCAATTCCATATTCCTGTTTTCGGGTGGTTGTACGTTTACTTTTGTAAAACTTTAATTTTCGCTGCCACGAGCCACCTGAGGGAATGAGTCAACCCAGCACAAAGTATAACTGCAGTCATTAAACAAATAGGGGGGTGCAACTGGGTTCTCACGGCTGTGTATGCGAGTCCTTACCCTCATAACCGAAACCACCTTTGCGAGTCCATATGGAGCCACATATCAGAGGTCCATGGATCATTACCGGGGACATGAATACAGTTATCAGTCAATCTGAAAAGTCGAAGGGGGGCCCGATGGATTATAATAAATGCCAAAATCTTGTGGAGTGTATTAATGCGTGTAGCCTGATTGATCTGAAATATGTGGGATCGCCGTTTACTTGGGCTAAAGGGGGAACCTCAAATCTTCAACAACGCCTTGATCGTGCTCTCTGCAATGAATCGTGGCATTTATAATTCCCTGAAGCCATCATCTCTCATCTACCAAGAATCGGTTCGTGCCATGCGCCTATTATGCTCTCCCTCATGGGAAGCTCAAACCGAACTTGGTCAAAAGATAATTTTAGGTTTCAGTCGGCTTGGTTCACTCATCCAGACTTTAGAGATATAGTAGCTCGAACTTGGGGAGTAGATCGGGATCACGGAATTTCAGCTCAGATCCAACATACCCGTCTTGAAGCCTCGTCTTGGAATCGACAAGTGTTCGGTCATATTTTCCAAAGAAAAAAACTTATGGTGGCTCGGATTGAAGGAATACAAAGGACGCAAGGGATATCTGTTAAACAGTCTCTTTGAAAACTGGAAACGAAGCTTCTTGTGGAATAATGATACTCTGCAAAAAGAAGAGATTTTTTGGAAACAGAAATCTCGAGTCCAATGGTTACGAGTTGGGGATGTTAATACAATTTTTTTTCACCTTTCGGCAATCACACGTCAGAATAAACATCCAATCCTTATGCTTCAACGAGATGACGACTCCAAAGTGACTAATCCGATTGATCTCCAATAAATGGTAGTAGAGTTTTACAAGAGTCTATACGGAGATGACAGAACTGTTCAGCCCTATATGTCTACACCAGATATCCCAAAGCTACAAGGTCATCACCTAGCTACTTTGGAATTCCCGGTTACAAAGAATGAGGTCAAGCGACCTCTGTGGGAAATGAGCCCTATGAAGGCTCCAGGTCCAGATGGTATCCAACCTATATTCAATTAGAGGTGTTGGGACATTGTCGGCGATGGCATCTTGAAGCTTGTTCTTGAGTCCATATAGTCATGTACACTAGATGCTAGCTTAAATAAATCTTGTATCGTGCTTATTCCTAAGGAAAAACACCCAACGCATCTCTCCCAGTTCCGCCCTATTAGTCTTACTAATGTTGTTCTGAAGATCATAACAAAAACTTTGACAAATCGTATTCGAGAATTTATGAATGGTCTTATCACCCAAACCCAAAGCAGTTTTACAAACTGTCGATAATGTTTTGATAACGCAAGAAATAGTTCATGACTTGCGAAATTTAAAAGGGAAAAAAGAATTTTTCATCACAAAAATCGATTTTGAAAAAACTTATGATCGGATTAATTGGGCTTTTCTGGAGAATGTGTTGGGTGAAATGGGTTTCCCTGAGAATTAAACCAAGCTGATTATTGCATGTACTACTCAAGCCAAGTTGTCTCTATTGTGGAACGGGACAACTACAGAGGAGTTCATGCCAAAGCGCGGTCTAAGACAAGGGGACCCTCTCTCGCCTTACTTTTTTGTTTTCTGTGTGGAGAAGCTAGGGTCTTTGATTAATAATGCAGTGAAGGAGAAGGTTTGGAAACCAGTTCCGACTTCCCGGAGTGGACCTCGGATAGCTCACCTAATGTTTGCTGATGATCTTTTGCTCTTTGGAGAGGCCTCGATTCGACATGTTCAGTCAACAATGCGAATTTTAGGGATTTATTGCGAAATATCGGGGCAGAAGGTTAATAATCAGAAGTCACGAATTTACTTTTCCAAGAACACTAAACTCGAACTTAAGCGACACATTGCCTAAGTTACGAGTTTTAAGATCACGGACAATCTTGGTCGGTACCTAGGAATGTGTCTTCATCATGGTCGGGTGTTGAAACGAGGTTATGTGTTCCTAGTCGAAAAGGTAAAGGCGAGGCTCAAGGGCTGGAAGTGTAAACTTCTTTCCCTTGCTGGACGGGCTACATTAATTAAAGCAGTCATCGAAGCAATTCCCCAATATCATATGCAAACAACTCGATTACTGTTGGGAATTTGTGACACTATTGATAAGATGAATAGGAAATTCTTTTGGGGCGGCTCAAATACAGAAAAAAAGATGCATCTGGTTAAATGGGACACAGTGTGCAAATCTAAGGAAAATGGGGGTTTGGGACTCAGGCGACTTCAGGACATCAACCTTGCTCTCCTGGTTAAACTAGGTTGGCAGATACTCACGGATGCGTCACGACTTTGGGTCCAAATGATGACTCATAAATATATTCGTTGGAAACGGGCACATGCTCAGAAAGCCACTTCATATACATGGAAAAGTATTTCGGCTACCCTACCATTTGTACGACAAGAGATCCAATGGGTGGTAGGCAATGGTACTTCCATACGATTCTTGACCGATAAATGGCTTGACGAAGGACCCCTCGCACGGCATCTGGAGCAAGGGATTGATTCGGCTTTGTTTTAGAAGACCGTAGCTAGTTATTGGCGCCCACACATTGGATGGAACTGAGCTGATCTCGGGTATTACCGCTAGAGAGTGTGATGGAACTTAGTAACATCAATCTGGATATTAATGGCCACTGATCAGACACGCCGAGATGGAAGCTTACTCCAAATGGTTAATACAACTGTAAAAGCGCCTACGCACATCTCTCGCGGAAGACAGCCACCGACCGAGAAGCCAGACAGTAGAAGCGGATTCGGAAGTGTCCTGGAATACACCGTCGAAAAATGTTCATTTGGCTTGTCAGACATGGCCGCATTCTCACAAGATCTAATCTACACTTGCGGGGGCTTGTGGAGTCGGACACGTGCACTCAATGTGGAGGTGACGTGGATTCGATGCTGCATGCTCTGCTAGATTGTTCATGGGCCTGTGACAATTGGAACCATATTGTGCATCCTAAATGGCATTTGATTTTCTTTGCAGGAACTCATTAGAGCTGGATTGACTGGAACTTAATCCACGTCGCGAACAGGTATGTAAATTATGGGGATTGGACAATGGTTTTTACTGAAGCTATTTCCTTTCTGTGGTAGATTCGAAATGAAGTTGTGCATGGGAAGCGTGCTGAGTTCCCGAGACCGAACTTGGGTCTAGATATGCTACTAAAATGAATTGACGGTGTTCGATTTGCTAATACGTTTGACCCAGATGAATTACGTGTTTATACACAGACAGGGTGGACTAAACCACCCAAGGGGTACACTAAGCTCAATGTTGATGCTGCGGTGCCTATTAATGCAAATGGGCTGGGAAATCGAGTAGGGGTCGGGGGAGTTCTCCGAAACGATCAAGGCAAGTGGATTAAAGGATTTGGTGGGAGTATTGATCCATGCTCAGTGTTGGAATCCGAGATACTATCTATTCTAATTGGGTTAGATTTAGCATGGGAGGCTGGTGTTAAAAAAGTGATGCTGGAATCTGACAGTGTAACAGCCATCTCGAGTATTGGGGACGCTTCCATTGCGCATCATCACTTTAACGTGATTGGTTATATCCGAATTATGCTAGCTCGAGACTGGGGTGTCTCTCTATGCCATATTTGGTGAGAAGCGAATCATTTAGCTGATAATCTAGCTCGAAATGGGTTAAATACCCATATGAATGTAATAATTAGTTCGGATATGCATAGTTCTTATTTTCTTGCTTTGGATGCTCAGGGTCACACATGGCCACGGTTGGTAACTATTAGCTCGGGTTTGTCGAGCTAGGAACTTCCCCCTTTTGGGTAACCCCACCTCGTTTGGAGTAAAAATAAAAATAAAAATTGAAGTGATGCAAATAAGGAGCAATCCATCTCCACAACCCACAGTTATGAAGCAAGGAGTTTGGCAAAAGTTTGGATTATTAATTTGGACTTTTTCCTATAAATGGGCTTGTCTAAAAAAAATATTAAAAGACAAGAAAAGAAATATGCTTTGAATAAAAAAATTACAATTTATGATAAACCTCCTAAAAGAAGATTAATCCCCTAACTCTTCACTCCAAAACAGGATTCAAGGGCTTGAAGCTTGTTTTTGAATAAAAAATGCGTTTCTCTTTGGATTTGGTGAAGACGTCAAATACTTTGAGATTAATTGGCTTTGTAGAAGATGTAGAATCCTTTTTGGTTGCCTTTAAGGAAGATGCAAAATCCTAGTGATTGCAGCACTTCGTTGTTGTGGAAACTTAAGACTTGAAGTTGGATTTGAAAGACTTGTGAAGTCGACTCGAAGGCTTGGAGACCGCGCCATGGTGGAACTTGGAAGAGTTTTGAAGAAAACTTTGATACTTTCATGATTTCTTCTTCTTCTTCATCTTCATCTTCAAGTTGTGTCTATGTATGACATCACATGACCCCTATTTACAGTTGTAGGAGATAGAAGAGTCCTAACTCACTTGCATAGATTTGATATTATTTTTTAAAAATATTTGTAATCTTAAAAGATGATATGAAATCAATATGTTGATTTGATTTTGTCATGATAGATGTGGTACAATTTGATTTGCTTTCATCTTATCAGACAGACTGCAAGATATGATTTGATTTACTTGAAAAAATAATTATTGGAATATCAATTAAATTCAATATTTTATTTTGACACATAATCTTTATTTATTGGCCAAACATAAATAGATAGAACTTAATTAATACTAATATAATATTTTACACATAATCTTTATTTATTTGGCGAAAATTTTCATGTCAACAGTTGCCCCCACTTCAAAGCTCGACATAGACAAAACACTTATTGAATGCGGGCGTTGAAGTATTTATCAAAATTTGTAGATCTTTTATACTCGTATCAAGGAGTTGTTCACTTGGATTTGATCTTTAGACAATATGTACTCATGTCAAGGAGTTCACTTGAATTTGTTTGACTTCGTAGAAAGTTTATACTCATGACTATGAGTTCTTCACTTGAATTTAAATTTGTAGATAGTTTATAATCGTGTCAAGGAGTCCTTCATTTGAACTTGAACTTTAGACAGTTTGTACTCATGCCAAGGAGTTCACTTGAATTCGTTTGACTTTGTTATAGAATAGGCATGTAAATATTCTAGGGATAGACCTAAGGGAATTAATTGATTCCCTTCCTTATTTAAGCTATAGCCTTTGGGTATATCTACATTGTATATTGGTCGAATAATACATCAGAAATTCTCTCTTCCATCTTAAATGGTATTGAGCCAGTAGTAATCCGTTAGGGTTTGAATTTTTTTTGGTTGCCCATGTGTGCAACGTTTGGCTTTTTCAGGTCACCCTGTTCGAGTGTCCGTATGTTCTCACCACCATCCCAGGAAGGAGCACCGCTATATTACACCTTTTCGGGCGCCTCTTTTCTTGAATTTGGCTCGTTTTATAGTAAATTTTATCTCACATTATACCTTGATTTGTTTTATTTATGTGTATCAGGTATAGAGCATCAGTGGATCCAAAAGATGAGGAAAAAAATAAGAAAAGTTTGACAACTCATTGATGCCGTAGCATCACAAGGTAAAACGGCTGTCAGGATTTGCATTTTGATGTTGCAGCATCACATATCAATGCCGCAGCATCCCGTCCACGTACAACAACTTTTAAATAGTGTTTTAGGTCAATTTTGGAGGATAACACACTTTTTTACAACACAAGGATTGAGAGAAAAACCTAGGGAAGTAGGAATTAACAACAAGAAGCAAGGAAAAAGCTTGAAGACTTTGAATTTGCCTATGAAAAAGGAGAATTCAAGCAAGAACGAGAAAATCAAGATTGTAATAGGGAGTTTCTCACTTTCTTTTGAGATTAGTTCGTTGAACATGTCTTTTGAAGATTGTTATTTCTCTTTCTTTTCGATCATGAACTAAATTCGTTTGATTAAGGCCGTGTGAAGGCCAAACTATGAATTATCGTTTAAAAATTTGTGTTTTTGATTATTGCTTGGCATGCTATGTGTTCAATTTGTTGTGTTTAATGGTTATGAGTGCTTGATCACCACTTGTTCGATAAATTGCTTAACTTAGATTCTGAGAGAATATAGGTAAAGGATGCTTGTGCAATTGAACATCACGTCTTAGAATTGACTAGGGATAAATACGATTCATTCGTGTAGCCTTCCAATAACGGGGAATCTCATAAATCTTGTTAATGCATGTGTATTAATTGAATTCTCATATAGGGATATAGGGAATCATTAATTAACATAGACGCACTATACCAAGAGATTGGGTAGTGTATTTTTGGAGTTTCCGCCATAGCATGATAAGTAATAACTGAATAACATGCTTCATAATCGAGAAGGAGTAGTTTAGTCGGATCACATGTCTTAGTTATCTCTCTTCCTCTGATTTTTCAATCTCTACGTGTTTTACATAATTAATTTTATTTAGTTTAATTAAACAATCACCTTTAAATATTTGATTTAACTTGGAATTAGATAATACAGTAGTTTCAATACTTAAATACGTTGTCCCTTGGGTACGATAATCTGGACTTAAATATCCACTATATTACTTGCACGATATAGTGCACTTGCTAGGTTTTTGCGTGTCAAGTTTTTGGGGCCATTTTCGGGGACAAATGTTTTATTTTAATATTGAGATTCACTTATCTGTTCTAAGATTAAGTCATTTTTTTTTATTATTTCTTTTATTTTTTTTTACCTTGTTTCTTACTGCTCTTTTGACAGGTCTGTCTTTTAAGTAGTGCATGACCCACACTTCGCAAGAAGAACTTGCTGATTTTGATTCCGAGATCAAACACACATTCCATAGAGTAAGGAGAGCATTGAACTAAGGAAATCAACATGAAGCAATGGAAGAGAATAATTCAAACAATGCATTGCCTGGTCCACAAGGGTTCAATCCAGATGATCCGGCAATTCAAGCCATTATTCAAGTTGCGGTTGCCAAGACTTTGGCACAACAACGCGAGCATGCACCGTGCCCTTTGCACGATTATATGTAGCCCACTGTTCATGGAGCTGCAGGAGCTATTGTGTTACCAACTATAGCACCGAACACTTTTCAGATTCCACCGATGATTCTTCAGATGATCACTAATGATCAATATCGGGGTGCAGTAGATGAAAAACCACATGCTCACATTGCCAGTTTTCTTGATATTTTGAGCACCTTTAGGCATAATGGAGTAACTGACGAAACAGTAAGATGAATGCTCTTTCCCTTCTCACTGAAAGACAAGGCTAGAGCATGGCTTGACTGGTTGCCAACTGCATCCATCCACACTTGGGATCAGTTGGTAGAGAAGGTTTTGAAGCAAGTATTTTCCACCTGGGAAAACAGCAGCAATAAAAGCTGAGATACAAGGATTTAGGAAGACTGAAGGGGAATCACTGTATGAATCATGGGAGCGCTTCAAGGAACTTCTTTGTAAATGTCCCCACCACAGATTTGAGTTATGGGCTCAAGTTACGATCTTGTACCAGGGTCTTGGTCCTATCATTCGAACCAATCTTGACGCAGCTGCGGGTGGGACTCTATTGAATACCACCACAGTCGGATTGGGATATGATCGAGAATATGGCTGAGAACAATTACCAGTGGCCTACTGAGAGAAGAACACTTCCAAAGAAGATTAGTGGAGTCTATGAAGTAGAATTTTCCACAAACTTAGCTACACAAGTGGAGATGTTAAACAAAAGATTAGATGCTTTCAATTTTCCTGTAAACCAAGTACAAGTTATGTGTGAAACTTGTGGTGGAGCTCATCACTATATTGATTGCCAACAAGGTGGCTCGTTTTCCCAGTCTGAGTTAATCGAGAATGCTAATTATGTGCACAACCCGAATAGGAGCCAAAATGACCCTTTTTTTGAGAAATTTAACCCGGGATGGCGAAACCACCATAATTTTTCATGGAGTAACAACAGCAATATGGTCAAGCCACCCCCGGGTTTTCAGTCGAACTCTGAGAAGCCTACATTTCAGCAACAAGGAGGTTTTCAATCGAACAATTTCCAGAGACAAGGAAGTTACCAACAGCAAGAAAAGACACCAAGTTTTGAGGAGTTGATGTTCCAATAAATCAAGAAAAACGACGAGCGGATTCACAATATTGAAGTTAACATGGCGAACATACAGACACAGTTGGGGCAGTTGGCAAACCAATTATTAGGTAGGGTACCAGGATCACTCCCTAGGGACACTAAAAAGAACCCGAAGGAATAGGTTCAAGCTATAGAGTTGCGAAACGAAAAAGATTGGAAAATACTGAATTGGGAGCGATGAAAGCAGGGATGCCGCAGCATCAGCCGCCTGAATTCGACCGACCATCAAAATCTGGCAGTTAACCGGTCCGCATGTGATGCTCATGCGCCCTTAATATTTTTCTCCCTTGGTCCGCGCACCGGCGCGTGGTACAGCACCACGTTTTCCGACTTCCTCCTTCGACGTCGCCCGTCACTGTAGAGTTTCTCTGACAGGTTTATTTTGCTATCTGATCTCTATTTGTGCTATTGTTCATTTATTTTTCCCTAGTCTGCATTGGTTTCTTTCTGTTTGGTATTTTTTGGTCTTTGCTCTATTTTTCAGTGTATGGGTCAGATATTTTTAAATTGATTTGGCTGTTCGTATTCTATGGGTGACGAGAAGAAAATTGTTGTTATGGCAGATGTGGTTCCAGTGATGTCCCGAATCACTGAACACAAATTAATGGGTTCCAATTATTTGGATTGGTGTAAGACAGTTCGGATATATTTGCATAGTATCTCTAAGGATGCTCATCTTACTGATGATCCGCCAACAGATGATACTCGCAAGGAGTGGTTGAAGGATGATGCCAGATTATTTTTGCAAATTCAAAAGGGATAATTGCATATCATACACCTGTGAAATATGAAACCTACACACATCCCCCCTGTGTTAAAAAAATAGCCTGAAATGACCCTATGATTTTCAAAATCCTGCATGAAACCCCCAATCCGTGTTAAATTTTCAGAAGGTGGATTACACGCGCAGTGTATTTGAAGCAAGTTTGGGGGACTTTTGCAAATTAAAAATAACATAGGGTTATTTCAGGCTATTTTTTTAACACAGGGGGGATGTGTGTAGGTTTCACATTTCACAGGGGGTATGATATGCAATTATCCCAATTCAAAATTCAATTGAAGCTGAGGTGGTTAGCTTGATTAATCACTGTGAGTATGTCAAAGAATTGATGGAGTATTTAGAGTTTTTGTATTTGGGTAAAGGCAATATTTCTTGTATTTATGAGGTTTGTAAGGCGTTCTATCATCCTAAACAAAATGAATAGTCTCTTCAGGCATATTTTATGAATTTTAAGCGGATTTATGTAGAACTAAATTCTTGTTACTGTTTAGTTCTAATATTATAGTGCAAAAAGCTCCACGGGAAAAGATGACAATTATGAGTTTTGGGTGGGCCTTAGCTCTCAATTTGAGATTGCTAAATCTTAGATTCTCTCTTGTTTTGATATTTCCTCATTATATGAGGTGTTTACTCGAGTTCTTCGCATTGATACTAGTGATTTTCTTCCTTCCACTGCATCGGTCCCTAGTGCCCTTATTAGTCGCAATCATGGGTTCGGACCAGCGAGGCCCTCTTATTAGAATTCTAACCGAGGAAGTAATCCCAAGAGTTAGGATAAAGGGAAAATTGAATGTTATTATTGTCACGAGGAGGGTCGTACTGAACGCACTTGCCCAAAATTGCAAAACAAATCTCGAAAGTCTCATTCCGCTCATATTGCAACTAACACTACTCCATCTGGCTCATCTTCAGAACGCTTCATCTAATCCTATCACTACCATTGCCGAGTTAGGTAATCTAAATACGGGTCTCTTTTCCTCTTCCTCACAATGGGTCATTGAATCTGGTCCTTCGGATCATATGACAGGTAATCCTAATCTTTTTGCCACCTTTACACCTTACACCTCCTCTTCCAAAGTCACTTTAGCCGATGGTTTTACATCCACCGTTCTTGGTTCTAGCACTGTTCATCCTACGCCATCCATTTTTCTATCATATGTCTTAAGTTTAATAGATTTCTATTTCAATGTAGTATATGTAAGCAAAATTACTCGTGCACCAAATTGTTGTGTCTCATTCTTTCCCGATTATTGTTTATTTCAGGATCTTGTGACGAAGTAGATTATTGGTAAAGGACATGTGTCGGGCGGGCTCTACATTCTAGACACTCAGGCGCAGGTGCCTATGTCCATGGCTTGCTCAACTGTCATCACTCCTTTTGAAGCCCATTGTCGGTTAGGACATCCTTTTCTACCTATTTTGAAGAAACTTTGCCCTTAGTTCCAAGATTTACCATCTTTAGATTGTTAGTCGTGTCAATTTGAGACACATCATCGTTTGTCTTATGTCCCTAGAGTCAATAAAAAATTCAGTTCTCCTTTTGAATTAGATCATTCGGATGTATGGGGTCCGTGTCTTGTAGTGTCCAAACTTGGGTTTTGGTATTCTGTTACGTTTGTTGATGACTTTTCTAGAATAACTTTGCTTTATTTTATGAAGAATCGTTTTGAACTTTTATCTCATTTTACTGCTTTGTGTGCTGAAATTAAAACACAATTTAATGTTTCGGTGGATACCCGGCGAAGTGACAATGCCAAAGAATATTTCTCTAATTCGTTCACCACTTATATGCATAGAAATGGAATTCTTCATCAATCCTTTTGTGTAGACACACCATCCCAAAATGGTGTTGCAGAGAGGAAGAACAGACATCTGCTTGAGACACCGAGAGCACTATTATTTTAAACAAATGTCTCTAAACAATTTCGGGTTGATGTTGTTTCATCAGTGTGTTTTCTTATTAATCGTATGCTATCATCCATTTTTCATGATGAGATCCCTTATAGTATCCTTTTCCCCACAAAATCCTTATACCCTGTTGAACTTCACTTATGTGGCAGTACTTGTTTTGTACGAGATGTTCGTCCTTATGTCACTAAGTTAGAGCCCAAGTCCTTAAAATGTGTTTTCCTGGGTTACTCTCGTCTTAAAAAAGGTTATCGGTGTTACTGTCCCAGTTTTAATAAATTCCTTGTGTCTGCTGATGTCACTTTTCTGGATCATTGTCCTTTCTTCCCTATTTCTATCCCTCCTGCTAGTAAGGGGAAGAATGATGATTTGTTAGTTTATGAAGTCACCTATCAGTCACTAACTATTGCTCCCACAGTACCAGCACCTATAGTGCCACCCCCGCTTGCTCTACCTAATGACCATGTGTACTCTAGACGAAGGGTTTCTCCTGCTATATGTCCAGAGCAAGTTTCTCTTTCGCCACCCTTGTTGGTCCCAAGTGGCATACGAAAGGGTCTAGAAGGGGATGGGGGTTGCATTGACCCTGAAGTCTTTTTCGACTTTAAAAATTTCGTATTCAAAATGTTGCGAACGCTTGAAAATGTAGGCTCTTTTCTAAGCGTCTACTTGAAGACTATTTTGATAAAGTGAACTTAGACTTAAGATTTGAATACTATAACCGAATAAGGTTAACCGTTCAGTCCTTTAATCTGGGTTAACACCGTGGAATGATTTAAAGTCTACTCTTTGAAAGGTTTTAGCGTCACAAAGGTTTTTTTTAGTTGCTTTTAGTTTTGAATGATTTTGTCAATGTGTTTACTTAACCGATTATGCAATGGTACGATAATAATGAAATTGAGGGTAAAGTAAAGAACACAATATTTGTAAGGTTCGTTGGGTGGTGTAATTCCAACTACGTCCTTCTTCTCCTTTATGACTCGGAGGCAATTTACTAAAATGATTCTCGAAGAATCACATAGAAACTTCTATAAAATAGGGGAGAGATGGATTTGAATGGCTTGAGCTCCTAGGTCACATAGATTTCTGCTCCAAGTCACTTTGATCCTCTTGCTTCTTTTACCCAGAAATAATGCTAGTATCCAACTTTGACTTCACTCAGATCGCGAGGCTGGACAAGGGTTTAGTCTAACGATTAGTTTGATTTTTGGAAGTTCAAACAACTTGGAATATCTCAAAATTAATGAAGGATTCTTCTGAAAAAGATATTTAAGATATTGGTTGACTGTCTCAGGGGCTGGAGAAAAGCAAAGAGAATGTTTGATTTGAATATTCGAGCTTTTCTGAAAGTTTAAGGATTGAGACTTCAATGCAACAGAGGTTTGGCTTGTAAACTTGTTGTTGTATATTTTGGCTTCCTGCTGAAGTCCTATTTATAGACTTTCTCAGGTAAAGTGTCCATAGGACACATGGTCAAGCGGGTGTCTTTCACTCTCGCGCGTGAACAACTTTCGTCTATTTTTCCTGAAATTCTACTACAAAAAGTTGGTGCTGCAGACTTGTAAAGTTGACAGTCCAATGGGAAGGCTTCTCCGTACGTCCTGAAGTGCCTATGACATTTAATGCTCTTATCAGAATCTAAAGCATTTGAAAATGCCCGTTGGACATTAATGCTCCAAGAATATTTGCATTAAACTCCTTTTGGACTTCAGAATAAATTGAGGTAAAATCTTGTCTTGATAAACGCTCATTCAACAATGAATGATCCTTAGCTGAATCTTTACATCAACGCTTGAATTAGCTTGACTCTTAGATGCTTGTTAGAAATATTCATCTTCATTCAGACTTCAGATGCTTGAATCTTCAGACTTAACTACAGATAAACCCACTCAGAATAATATCAGACGCTCAGTCTAAGACTACTTAGCCTAACAGTCAAGAATAAAAACAAATAAAGCCTTATACAAATCTAACGCTCAAAGTCTATACATGATTTCTAGTAAAATCAAACGTAAATATTTTGGGGTCTAACATAAATCCTAATTGTCATCATCAAAACATCTAAAATGAAATTTCCTGACAATTTCCCCCCTCTTTTTTTTGGAACAATTGAGCTTGTATTCATATCAACAATCTTACATCATTTCCTGGCATACCAGGCCTTACGTTATTATTTACATTCTATCAAACTTATATAGTAAAGCTTTCCCTACTCTATCTGTAACTTGAGTAACAGTGTTGTTTTCATGATTAAAGTATCTTCTATTTCTCTCTAACCACACAAAGTAAACAATCGCAGCAAAGGTTGGTCTTTTTTTGCAACTTTGTTCCGTCTTTCCTATGCAAACTCTCATGCCCCACTTAACAACTTCTGGCCATGTGGACTGGCTGCATTGAACGCTCTGCTTATGCCAACAATGCTCCATAACTTGTTGTGTAAACTCACATCTAAAGAACAATTGATCCTTTGTCTCTTCCTCCCTGCCACAAAGTAGACAATTCCTATCCTCTATGTCTTTCCATGATGCCACCTTATCTCTTGTCTTCAAACGATTCTTGCTTGCTAACCACAAAATTATTCTATGTCTTGCAATAGGGCCTTTTCCCCAAATCAAATTTGCCCACTCCACTTTCTCATGGTGCTCCATAGCATGCTCATATGCTCTTTTGATAGAAAAAATCCCATCCTTCCAATTATTTTGAGCCACATCCACCTCATCCAAGAAAATGTCTCTTATGCTAATCAATCTCTTCCAAAACCATGATGCTGAATTTAATGGTACAACAGCCCACACATTTTCAGATTTTAAGTAATATGCATTCACCCACTTAATCCATAACGAATCAGCCTTATTAACAACGTTCCATATATGTTTAAACACTGCTGCTACATTCCATTGTCTTAATGAAATTATCCCTATCCCACCCTCTTTCTTTGGAATACACAAATCTTTCCAACAAACAACAACATAAGCTCTCCCAAAAACACTCCCATTCCATAGAAATCTAGTACACATTCTCTTTACTTCAGCAATCACAGCCAGGGGTAAGGGAAAAATTTGACTCCAGTACATCTGGATACCAAACAACACTGCTTTAATTAAAAGGATTCTACCTGCAAAAGAGAGGTACTTTGCTGTCCAGGAGGTGATTCTTTTCATTATCTTCTCAATAAACGGTTGGCAATTCCTCACTATCAGTCTTGAGGAATTCAAAGGCACACCAAGATAGCGCATTGGCATCTCCCCCTCTGAATACCCTGTTATAACCAACAACTACCTCTTTGTGTTATCATCCACTCCACCACTGATAATTTGACTTTTCCCCAGATTTGCATTCAGTCTAGAAACTTCAGAGAATTTGTCAAAACAACCCTTTATTTTATAGACAGATTTCTTCTCCCCCTTGCAAAACATCATCAAATCGTCGGCAAAACACATATTTATTAGGCCCACTCTCCTACACCTTGGGTGGAATTTAAATTCTGGGTCTTTATGTAGTGATTTGAAACTTTTTGACAAAATTCCATTGCCAAAACAAAAAGGTAGGGGGACATCGGATCCCCTTGCCTCAGTCCCCTTTTGCCTTTGAAATACCCAAAGACTGATCCCTGCATCATATTAGAAAATTTAACAGTAGACACACATGTCATAATGAACTTTGTGATCTCTACAGGAAATCCATATGCCAATATTACTTGCTCCAAAAATGCCCCACTTACTGTGCCATATGCCTTCTCGATGTCAACTTTCATTACCACTCTTGGTGTTATCCCCTTCCTCTTATAACCCCTGACCAATTCATGGCATAATATGACATTATTTACCTTTTTTCCTACCCTTGATGAAAGCCCTTTGGGCCTGGTCCATAAGCAATGGTAACACCTCTTTAATTCTATTACACAATAATTTGGATAACACCTTATAAATGACTGAGCAGCAAACAATAGGTCTATATTCTCCAACAGTTTATGGGGCTGGGACTTTTGGGACCAAATGTAATAAGGGGTGATTCACCTCTTTCAGTAGCTTTTTTTTCTCAAAACAATCTTTCACAGCTTTTGTAACCTCTCCCCCTAAAATTTTCAGGCCCTGGGCTTTTTCTTCTAAGATAGAAAATAATGCTTTTTTGATTTCCTCCTCTGTCACTGGTCGAGTAAGAATCTGTGTGTCTGTCTCTGAATTCAGTATATAACCCTGCCTTACCACTTCCTGACTGATTTCTCTATGTACAGGGCTATAAGTGCCAATGAGGTTTTGATAGTATCTAAGTACTTCCTCCCTTATCTCCTCTGGATCTGTAAGTGTATCTCCACTCCCATTGTGAAGACTAATTATCTTCCCCAGGGCTTTTGTTGCTTTCATTCTGGCAAAAAAAATACTTATTACACTCGTCACCATATTAATTAAATTCTGCCTTTGAACTTTGTTGCAAAAACTCAACCTCCATTTTGATTAGAGTCTTAAGTTCTTCATATTTCTCCCTTTTTTGCTTGATTAAGTGATTATCCAGTGGAGAAGGACACAATTTATCCCCAATCTCCTTTAGCAAATCTTTCTTACTGTTCACTGTTACTGATATGTTACTATATAGACTTTTATGCATTGTTTTCAATTTGCCTTTTAGATTTTTTGTTTTCTGAGTAATTTTGAACGTTGGGCACCCTCTGACCTCTTTATCCCACTCCTCCTTTACCATATCAAAGTAACCAGGATGATGTCTCCATCCATTGAGAAATTTAAATGGGTTATGCCCCAGACTGGCTTCGTGAAACCTCAACACCATTGGACTATGGTCTGAAATACATGGATCCTGAAAATCAACTACACTACCATCCATTTTCAAAGACTAATCACCATTGGCCATTACTCTATCTAATTTGCAGTATATTCTTGTATCTCTATTCTGATGGTTGCTTCATGTGTAAAACTCCCTGTGAATGGTATATCTGCAATCCCCAATTTATCCACACATTCTTGCATCTCTACATTCCCTCCCTGATAACTTCCATCACTAATCAATTTCTCTTTGCTCAGTAAAGTGGCGTCCCAATCACTCATAAGAAGCAATGGTTCTGAAATTGCCAACTGCCATAATTCATGCCAAAGTAATCTTCTTCCCAAATCATCATTTAGTGCATACACTATAGTCAGAGTAAACTTATACTTATGTATCTACATGGAACATGTAATTTGCTACTCAGAAATCTGTAACACTTTCCCCGAGACTCTATTTTTCCTCCACAGTAACCATATTATTCCATTCAAAGCTTTTGCATAGTTATTTGTTATAATCCAATTATCACCAATTTTTTTTTTTAATTTTTGATAATTTTTGGGCTTGACTCGTGTTTCTACCACTGCACATACATCCAACTTATTTTCCTCAATCAGCTGTTACACTGCAACCTGCTTCTTATCTGTATTGAGCCATCGTATGTTCCATGTGCCAATTATAATAAATCAGGGGGTTCTCCATGTTCTCCATATCCACCCTCAACACTAACTCCTACTTGACTTAAAACATGAAGCAGATTAGTCAAGGCATGCTGAACCTCAGCATTTGTTGATCTTTCTGCCCAGGATGTCCCTTTCTTGTGCTTAGTACCTTTAACTGATTGCCTTTTTGTAATGTGGTTTTTGGTGTGCTAGGTTTTCCTTTTTCTTTGTTCTGCTCATTGCTTGCACCCACTTGATTTTCACTTAATTGACTCTCCTGTTGTGCCTCCTTTTGTTTGTTACTATTCTGCTCAACCTCACTGTCCTGTTTCTTTGCTTGCCACCTTTGTGTTACTGTCTTGTTACAGCTAGTCTCTCTATGACCCCAATGATGACATCTTCTGCAATACATGGGTACCCATTTGTACTTTACTCATTGCCTCACTACAACTCTAGTGACCTCATTCTTTATTGGGATTTCACTTGGTAACTCTTTTCTTACCTTAACCTGGACCAATATCCTTGCAAATTCAAGTTTAAGCTTTTTTGCAGTCATCTCATCAGTGTAAAGTGGTTCACCTACACGACTTGCTATCTTACTTACACTGTTAACACCCCACATCTCTAAAGGGAGGTTTGGTAGCTGTATCCAAATAGGAAATGTATGCAAATCCTCTCCCCTTATCACCCAATCTTGCCACCGTTTTAATATGAGAGGCTTTGACTAGAAAACTTGTGTACCTTTGTTCAGAGCTGCTTCCATGTTGTCCTCCTTCTCAAATCTCAAGATGAAATAGCCTTTCTCATGTTTCACTACTCTTGGTAGTATACGGCCCTTCCATCTTACCTTTAAAAAACTCACCATTGTACTTACAAGTATGTCTTGGCTAACAATGTACGTTGTTAACGAAAATTGCCAATACTCAATTTCAGACACAACATCTTCACGAGGAAGCTGAATTTCGTCCTCACTACTTTCAATTTTTGACAGCTTCAGTCTTGTTACACCATCGCAGTTGTTTTTGAATAGATCACTCCATGGTTGTTGTTCAGATTGCTCACAAGGTGTTTGTTCCTTTGCCTGACTCACACTTTCTTGCCTTTTAGTAGGGCTCTGTACCCCTCCCCCTTGCTGTAATTCAACAATGGATATGGATTGTTCTTCGCCAAATTACTCAGCCTTACTTTTCTCCAAATCGATATTCGTCAGATTTGTTTCATTCACTTTGAGAATCGGTGGATTCGGACTGTTCCCCCGATTCAATTGCGGTGATTCTGTAACATTCGTATTCGCCAGGGGTGTTGTGCTTGTTGTTGGCTCAATCCCCTTCCTTCCCTTTCGTTTCGCCATGGCTGGAATTTGGCACACGTTAGACTTCTAACCTGCGCCGAGAGAGAAATCCCAATTCCGCTGTTTGAAAAAAAAACCTTATATACTTACTCTTTTATAGTTCAAGAGTTAGACAACCATAATACAAAAGTTAGCTTTGAAAAAGTTTAGATAAAGTTAGATAAAGCCGCAACGAGATGTTTTAGCTAGAAATGCACTTTATATATATATATATATCAATGTAAGTACAAGTATTTACAGCTAAAAATAAAAGATACAAATGAGACAAGAATATAGATAATTTAACGCTTGCGCTTCTTTATCTAGTTGTATATTCTGGCTATTTCGACTCTGATTGCTTCAATAAGTTGATCATCTAGAGGTTTCATCGCAGCATGGTCTGCATTGACGATGCACTTCTTTTAACCCTTACTTCTTTTCTCGAAAGCAATCCAGGGCTTATCCCATTCTGCTGGATCAATGCCAATATGCCTTAGGCAAATTCTGTACGCTTGGTCGAACTCTGGCATTTGCTTCTCCATAGTAATAATTTTCGGATTAGTTGGCTCTAGTAGAGGTGGTCATTCAATAGGAACGTGGAATTGTACAAGGTATGCTTAAGATGGCACTGGGAAATCAGCACTTTGCGTAATTGGAGGAAACCCAGATCTGCGACTAGGCGCTCCAACAGCAACAACCCAAGTAGGGTAATGGGATTTATAATTAAACGAAAAAGGAGGAGGAAGAGTCTGACTATGAATACTCTGAGTAAGTGTCGGCTGAAGTTCTTGACGCTTTGTACATGAACTGGTAGCTCTTGAACTCAGCGCTTTCCCTTTTTCCCCCTTATTGCCATCATCAGTCTTTTGAATATGTTCTGCTAGAATACGAAACTGATGAGCAATCTACGAAATAGATGCTGCTAGATCATCACAGCGCTTGTCAAAGTTCCCTTTCATTTCTATCTGAGCTGCACAATTAGCGCTAGCAATTTCCTGAAATGCTTCAAGAATTTCGGCAGTAGCAGCTTGAGCAGTTCCGCTCGTGTGGACAATTTGAGTGTCCAAATTTTTTGATTCGATCTTTGCAAGGTCTTCTTGAATCCAATGGAGAGCATCTGCGCTTTGTACAGCATGTTCGCGCACTTCTTCCAATGTTTCTCGCAAGATTGTAAACTCCTGACCACCAGCCTCACTTGGAATAACCGTTTGAGGAACCGATTTCAGTTAAACTTGGAAGTGGTCTTCAAGGTTTCAAAGGAGAGTTGAGTTGCTGAATCAAACACTTTGCCTTGTGCTTGTTCCAAATTATCAGCATACTCTGCAACCTCAGCAGCAGTAACGTTAAGCTTTGACTCTGGTAGAGACGGTTTAACAGTTGTTGGTGCACGCTCGATTTCAGAGTTAGAAATACTGGCAACCAAAAGAATAGATGATGTTTCAGCAACAACAAGCGCTTGAGGTACCATTTCTGTCTGGACGCTTTGAGCTGCCAAGTCTACTTGAGCGTTATGAACAACAGGACCAACTGAGGGGACTTCTTGCACAGGTACTTCCACAGGCACTGACAGCATGTGGCGATAATAGTCAAATTGAAAGTTCAGTTTACCGAGCACTGTACTTGTATGAAAATCAGTGGCACTGTCAAGAAGCTCATAGAGACGATGTGTTGACCAGCAGGTGCCCTGAATGATTGTGCGGAGAGGACTGTCCACGGCCCTAACCCACATTGGACTTAGGATGTCCAACACATGGTTTGGAAATAGCCTTGACTTCGCCTGAGGAATGAGAAATAATTCATTTGTGCGATAAGTCAGAGATAAGGCTATGAGGCAATTTGTAGGAAAACGAGGAGGATTAGTGTTTGGAACATAGAGTCTTTAACACTCTTCCAAATATGGATAAATGACCTGATCTAATCCCTGATCTTTTTCCAGCAAAGAAATGAAGTAGTGGACGCTCAACTCTTTTATGATGGAGGGGAGTAATGGGTAACCCCTGAATGAATTGATGATTGAGCCATTTATTTTTCGCAGATTTGCAGTGAAGATGTGATTGAAATGGTTCACTAAATCCATAATCTTAATCATCTGCCTCATGTTCTTGTCACAATGGCTTGGAGAGATAGTCAAATCAGACACTGATCGAGTGCCGTGCTGGACGCTTTGCCGGAGAAGGTGAGAGGAGTTTCTGTAAGCCTTTTGAGTGCTACTCGCAGAAAGGTCTCAGCAGGTTGTCTGACGCTTGGTAAGTCAGAGATTGGTCCTACTCGGATCGAATGCCTTTGGAGGCAATACTTAGCAAACTGATGCTTCTTGTCATGCATGCCTATGCCAAATAGATGCGGAGCATTAACCAACTCCTGAAAAGAGTATCTGTTGCCCACTTACGCTTCACACCAAGTCACTTCATTCATACAGAAATTTGCTCCAGCGTTGCAAATGGCCTTTATGCCCTCATGATGAATATCTCTTTTAGCCTCAAATCGATAGGGATCGACTTGGTAATTAGTGTTCCAGATGTTATTGAAGAAGCCATTGGCTTCTTCCTAAACGTAGTCCTTGATGGACGCTGCACGTTCACCAATATGGACGCTCTTGTTTTTCCATAGACGAAGTGGATTTTTTGAATTCTGATTTCGCACCACTTCTGGTAAATACGAATAGCCGTCTCAATTCAAGATTTCCTCTGATGGATTAAGGAACTCAATGAGATGCTCATAGACTCTAATTTTGTAATTTCTTGGAGCAAATCCAGATGGCTTGTTGTGCCCCATATCCAAGAAATATGCCAACTCTACATTAGAAAGGTGAGTTCTTGAGCCTTGAGAGTTCTCATATATGTCAACTGAAGCAGGCACTTGATCAATTTCCTCACCGTTGGCTATGGCCAAATAATACGCATGCTCAACCTCAGCTAACTCTGAGCGGTATATAATTTGATAGAGTAAATGGTCAAGCTCTACAATTATGGCATTTACAAGTAAAAAAATAAAAGATACAAATGAGACAAGAATATAGATAATTTAATGCTTGCGCTTCTTTATCAAGTTGTATCTTCTGGCTATTTCGGCTCTGATTGCTTCAGTAACTTAATCATCTAGAGCTTTCATTGCAGCATGGTCTGCATTGACAATGCACTTTTTTTCATCTTTACTTCCTTTTTGGAAAGCAATCCAGCGCTTATTCCATTCTGCTGGATTAGTGCCAGTATGCCTTAGGTAAATTCTGTACGCTTGGTCGAAATCTGGCAGCTGCTTCTCCATAGCAATTACTTTTGCATTGGTTGGCTCTGGGAGAGGTGCTTGTCAATCGGAACGTCAAATTGTACAAGGTATGCTAGAGATGGCACTGGCAAATCAGCATCTGCGTAATTGGAGAAAAACTAGATCTGCGACTAGGCGCTCTAATAGCAACAACCCAAGTAGGGTAACGAAATTCATAATTAAGCGGAGAAGGAGGAAGAGTCAGATTATGAATACTCTAAGAAAGCACCAACTGAAGTTCTTAACGCTTTGTAGATGAACTGGTAGCTCTTGAACTCGACGCTTTCCTATTTTCCCCCTATTGCCATCGTCAGTCTTTTAAATATCTTCTGCTAGAATACCGAGCTCATGAAATATTTGAGAAATAGACTGACACGACAAAATCCTAGCAAGAGAACTAGGTCGCGTAAGTAGTAAAGTGGATTTCTAAGTCCGGGGTTATCGTATCCGCAGGGACAACTATAATCTGAGTACCAAGACTACTATATTACTCAATTCTAAATTAAATTGGTCGATAGAAAGGTTGATTAACTAATTAATAAATACTAGAAAATAAACTAAGGCAACGTCACACCAAATAAAGGGAGGAAATAATAGAGAGAAGCGATCAAGGCACATGGTTCAACCAATTATGCATTTCGATTGTGATATAGGTTCTATTGGATTATTAGATTGATTTAGCTAAGGCGAAATTCCCTAACGTACGTACCACCAATCTCTTGGCATAGCAACCCTACCCTTGGTAAAGATTTCCTATATATCTCTATATGAAAACCCGATCAACGAGGATGCATTTAAGGTCTAGGACTTCCCCACGTGAATGGAAAGCCACCTAAAGAAACCGAGTCTATCTCTAGTCAGTTTAACTATAGGGTATTCAATGTTTATATCTTCCATAAGTTATTATCTCTTGATCTCTAACCTAGGCATTTTATCAAACACTTGGTGATCAAGCAAATGTAGCATTGAGATCAAATATTGAATACATAGCTAAAACAAAAATTAATCCAATAAACACCAAAAAATAAACAATCAAAATAACATAAATGGCCTGTCCATGGCCTCAATCAAACAAGTTTAGCTCAATTCATGTCAAAAGTGCAAATATAAATCATACAAGTTATAGGAGATTTGAACAAATTCAAGAAACAAATATGTAAAAACTCCCTAATTCTTGTAGAGATGTGGATTCCTTGTGGAATTCTCCATGTTTTGACCTTCAATCTTCTCTTCTAAGCTCCCTCTCTCTCTATTTTCGTGTGGCAGCTGCTATCCAAGGTGAGTTAGGGTAAAAAATGGCTAAAAGGGGTATTTATAGACCAACCCGCTGCCTCGAATGCCGCGGCGTTCGCTTGTTGAACGCCACGGTGTTGGCTACTGCATGTGAACGCTGCGACATTCGTGGATGAACGCCGCGGCGTTCATCCCCTGCTGCTCCAGCCAGTTTTGGTAAACTTCGCATAACTTTCTCTACCGATGTCGGAATACACTGATTCAAGATGTTGTAGAATCCTAAAACAAATCTCAAAAACTTTAAAAGAGACACCAAATCCAAAATCAAACGTTAAAGAGGATAAAATTGTCTCACAAGTCACTGAATGAGAAAACTCCATCGTAAGACGTCTCTTCCGATGACGTTTTCACCTCCTTCCTTACATATCGGATCTTTGTCTTCAACATAATAAATGTACCTTTGCCTCTTATCTTTCCATTGGTATAAGAAGTGTGTAATTTGGACATGCGTAGAGAAATCTATTCCATAAACTCTAGCACTGCGCAGACAGTTTGTATCTTTATGCATGATTTACCTTCAATCCTTGTTTTTTTCCTCCAAATGTTATGTTATTCTATAAAATATGAGAAAACAAGGGTCAAAGTATCATATGTGATCAAATTATCAAGGAAACAATCAAAACTAAGTCGATAAACGGGGGAAAACTAGTGTAAAAATAACATATATCATAGACACTGCTGATCATCACAGCGCTTGTCAAAGTGCTCTTTCATTTCAATCTGAACTGCACGATTATTGTCTGCAATTTCCTGAAATGCTTTAAGTTTTTCGACAACAGTAGCTTGAGCAGTTCCGCTCATGTGGACAATTTGAGTGTCCAAATTTTTTTATTCGATCTTTGCAAGGTCTTCTTGAATCCAGTGGAGAGCATCTGCGCTTTGTACAGCATGATCACACACTTCTTCCTATGTTTCTCGTAGGATTAGAGTAAACTCTTGACCACCAGCTTCACTTGGACTAGCCGTTTGAGGAACCGATTTCAGTTTAAACTTGGAAGTGGTCTTCAAGAATTCAAGGGAGAGTTGAGTTGCTGAATCAAGAGCTTTGCCTTGCGCTTGTTCCAAATTATCAGCATACTCTACACCCTCAGCAACTGTAACGTCAAGCTTTAACTCTGGAAGAGACGCTTCAATAGTTGTGGGTGCACGCCGATTTCAGCATTATAAACACTGGAAACCTAAGGAATAGATGTTGTTTTAGCAACAGCAGGGGCTTGAGGTTCCATTTCTGTTTGGACGCTTTGAGCAGCCAAGTTCACTTGAGCGTTATCAGCAACAGGCTCAACTAAGGGGACTTCTGGCATAGGTACTTCCACAAGCGATAGCAGCATGTGGCGATAATAGTCAAATTGAAAGTTCAATTTACCGAGCGCTGTACCCTTGTATGAAAATCAATGCCACTGTCAAGAAGCTCATAGAGACGACGAGTTGACAAGCAGGTGCCCTGAATGATTGTGTGGAGGGGACTCTCCACTGCCCTAACCCAAATTGGACCTAAGATGTCCAACACATGGTTTGGAAATAGCCTTGACTTTGCTTGAGGGAGAAATAGTTCGTTTGTGCGATAAGTCAGAGAGAAGGCTATGAGGCGATTTGTAGAAAGATGAGGAGGATTAGTGTTTGCAACATAAAGTCTTTAATACTCTTCCAAATATGGATAAATGGCCTGATTTATGCCCTGATTTTTATCCAGCAAAGAAATGACGTATGAGTAGTGGACGCTCAGCTCTTTTATGATGGAGGGGAGTAATGTGTAACCCCTGAATGAATTGATGATTGAGCTGTTTATTTTTTGCAGATTTACAGTGAAGATGTGATCGAATTGCTTCACTAGATCTATAATCTTAACCATCTACCGTAAGTTCTTGTCACAGTGGCTGGGAGAGAGAGTGAAATCAGACACTGATCGAGTGCCGCTGCTGGACGCTTTGCCGAAGAAGGTGAGAGGAGATTCTGCAAGCCTTTTGAGCGCTGCTCGCAGAAAGGTCTCAGCAGGTTGTCTGTCGCTTGGCAAGTCAGAGATTGGTCCTACTTGCATCGAATGCCTTTAGAGGCAATACTTAGCAAACTGACGCTTCTTATCATGCATGCCTATGCCTAATAGATGTGGAGCATTAATCAACTCCTGAAAATAGTATCTGTTGCCCACGTACGCTTTACACCAAGTCACTTCATTCATACAAAACTCTGATCCAGCGTTGCATATGGCCTTTATCCCCTCATGATGAATATCTCTTTTAGCCTCAAATCGATAGCGATCCACTTGGTAATTAGGGTTGCAGACGCTATTGAAGAAGTCATCGGCTTCTTTCTAAACGCAGTCCTTGGTGGACGCTACATGTTCACCAACATGGACGCTCTTGTTTCTCCATAGACGAAGTTGATTTTTTGAATTCAGATTTGCAACACTGTGCACCACTTCTGGAAAATGCGAATAGCTGTCTTGATTCAAGAGTTTCAACGAGAACACTATAAAAACCTAATTCTGCTTCCTCTGATGGATTGAGGAACTCAACAGGGAGATGCTCATAGACTCTGATTTTGCAATTTCTTGGAGCAAATCCAGATGGCTTGCTGTGCCCCATATCTAAGAAATATGCCAACTCTACATCAGAAAGGTGAGTTCTTTAGCCTTGACGCTTCTTATATATGGCAACTGAAGCAGGCACTTGATCAATTTCCTCACCGTTGGCAATGGCCAAAAAATACGCACGCTCAACATTGGTTAACTATGAGTGGTATATAATCTGATAGAGTAAATGGTCAAGTTCTACAATTATGGAAATGCCATTCTTGACAATAACGTATCTATCTTCATTATATCCTACGGTAATTAAGTCTTTTTCAGCAGCCGGTGGCATGTAATTGATTGAATGATCTATGGTCTTTAATAGATCTAGTTTGAAGAAATGCCTCTGTTGTGTAGTGTCTTTAGCAACACCCGCCTCGTCCAAGTGTGCTCCTCCTGTACCTTTAAGATGAGTGGTGGTTGGACCCCTTCTGTAGTAGGTGTCTCAGCATTCACAGTGACACTCTGAGTTTCAGAGAGAGCTTCTGCTGCAACTTTTTTAGCAATGACCACCAATTTCTCCAAGTTCACATCCAGATGTACATCAACTGATGCTTCAACATCATCTATAATGAGAGCTGTAGCACAAGATATATTTGCTATGAGAGCAGGATCTTCTACAGATGTATGAAAAGAGATGCTATGGGAAGAAATAAACTTACCCTGAGAACTAGTCTCAACAATAGCTATTTCTGGAACTTAAACGCTTGGTTCAACAGTCACAGGCTCTTTTGGAACAAGAACTAATTGACGCTTGCCTGAGCCTCTAGGTCTCTTGAATATTTTCTTAACATTTACCCTTTTAATAGGCTTGAACGCTTTGGCAGAAGCGTCAGGAATAGTAGGCTCTTCTTCGAAATTGATCTTTTTAATAACCGAGACCAATTTCCGCCTCTTGATTAGTGGAATCTTATCTTCCACGTCCTGATCAGTTTCTTCTTTCATATCATCATCCTTGGGAGGAGATACAATTTTAGCAGCCTTGGGTTTTCTGGGTGCCCTTTTCTTTGGTTCAGCTAAATGCTTAACAGCTTCCTCTGGAGCAGGATGCTCAGCTTCTTCATCTGATGCTTCACGCACAACTTGGCGTTCAGACAAAGGCTCCACCGCTCCACCACATTTAGGTGGGTTGAGTATATTGTTCAAGATCCTCTTCCGTAAAAATTTAACCTTGGCTAAAGGTTGGCCAGCTGAATTAACGTAGTCTGCTCTATATAGCAGATCACTGTGAACAACATTATAGGGCATGTTGATAGTGTCCAAACAATTCCTAAATTTTCTGAACATATACTCATTCCAGTGAACTTTGATATCCATGTGTATGGCGGTCATCATCTGAAATTGTAGTGGGGTGACCTTATTGAGAGGTCCCACTCTGCATTCAATAAATTTACTACAGAAGTCTGCCAACAAACTGTACTTAGGCAGAATATCCTTCTTGTTGAAGTTGGGCTTGTATTGCCCGCAGTCCTAGTAACGAATCATTGCCCAAGCTTCCTCAATATGACTTGCAGAGATAGACTCCAAAGCCTCACCCTGATTCGGCAACTTGAAGTTCTTGGCTATGGACTCTGCGGATAAAATGAATTCCCGAATAAAACTTTTCTTTGGAAAGGAGAAGGAGCAAGAGAGAGAGAGTTTTTTTTTCCTTTGAAAGCTTTGAAGTTATCTTGAAGGCAGCAACTTCATCAACAAAGTTGTAGGAATATCTAGTTAGAAATGTTTGCAGCCCGACTTTGGCGACATAGTCTTGCATATCCTTCATCGGAATATCAGTTTGTTCGGACAAATACTTCCAGTCCAAAATTAGGCCCTCAGTGACCTTGATGGCCTCTTTAGTAACATTGATGGATTTCTTTGGTGCCATTAGAGTGTTTGAAAGAGTAGAGATTCAAGGAGGTTTTTGCTTGAGAGGGAGAGAGTTTGTAAAAAGTGAAAGTAATTTTTTCTGCAAATTTTGTTTTTAAATGAGACATTTGAAAATTATGGTTTCTCTCATCAATATGATCTTGCCACGTGTAAAATTGATGAATCTCAGCCGTTTTTAGCTTTAACTCTGGATGTGAAATCCCGAAAAAGAAGTAAAGTTCCCTTTGGTAACTCCCATGTATAAATTTTCACGTCCGGAGTAATTTTTGAAAAACGTTTGGCATTTTCAGAGTGTAACGCACGTGCTCATAGTACATTGAGAAGTACTAACTCTGAACCGTCATTTTGAAAATTTTTTGATTACCCACCAGTTTGATGTGATAGAAGCGCGTGAATAGAAATCAAAATAAATCTTTAAGTTTATCCATCACGTCACTAAATATCTTAAAATAATGCATGATTTTATAAATACCTTTACTTAGTGTTGAAGGGAATGGATTCAACGTTGAATAAATTTTATCTGATAAACTTTGTGTTGACACTTGAGTTAAAGTCTTTTAAGTTTGAGCATCCAACTTATCATACATAAATTGTGAGCGTTGATGATCTATGAAATAGAAAACATTTTTTGTCATTGATGCTTACTGGCTTATACAAGTACAATTTTAAGGTTCCCTCTAAATTTTATAACTTGTAATAACTTTTCAAAAACCTTTTAGACATAAATAAATTAGATTCCTCCTTAATTGTATGCCTAATAAAGTATGATGCATAATGATTAAGTATTTAAATCGATCATGCCTAATTCACTTCTTAAAGTGAGAAAGCATTGTTTATGGAGCGCTTTGGTGAAGATATTTGCCAATTGTTTGTCAGTTCTAATGAAATGCATGGAGATATCTTTCTTTTGAACATGGTCATGAAGGAAATGGTATATAATGTTTTGTTCTAGAATGAAGAACAGGATTTTGAGTAATGGCTAGGGTCCTTTGGTTATCTCTAAGTTGTTGCTTCATCCATAAAATTTGTGCACAACAACTTCCTGCAGCTACATACTCGGCTTCAGCTGTAGAAGTAACTATCGATTGTTGTTTCTTACTCTTCCATGAAACTAACCTATCTCCTAGACATTGACACGTACCACTAGTACTCTTTCGATCTATTTTGCATCCTGCAAAATCTGTATATGAGTAACCAATTAAAAGGGGAGTCCCTCGGATACCATAAGCCCACATTTTGTGTGCCTTTTAGGTATTTAAGGATTCTCTTGGCAGTAATTAAGTGTGACTCTTTAGGATCGACTTAAAAGCGTGCACACATGCATACCAAAAACGTAATATCAGGTCTACTAGCAGTAAGATAAAGAAGTGATCTAGTGATACTTCTATAATTAGTGATAGTCACTTTCTTCCCACTTTCATCTTTATCTAACTTAAGCATTTGACTCATTGGAATTTTCGAAGATGATGCATCTTTCATACTGAATTTTTTAATCATATCTTGTGTATATGCCAGTAGGGAGTAGTTTAACTTGTAATCCTAAGAAGAAAGTTAATTCACACATCATGCTCATTTCAAATCATTCTTGCATCATTTTTGAAAATTTCTCACACAAGCGCTTAGTAGTAGATCCGAAAATAATAGCATCGACATATATTTGGACTAAGAGAATATCTTCATCACTGGTAATTTTGAATAGCGTTGTAGCAACGCTGCCTTTTAAAAAACCTTTACCAATAAAGAAAATAAAGAAAGTGTCATACAATGCTCGAGGTGCTTGCTTAAGGCCATAGTGCGCCTTATCTAGAAGCTAGACCATATTCTTGCCATGGTTGTTGATGAATCCTGGAGGTTGCTCCGCATAAACATCTTAATGGATTTTACCATTCAGGAAAGCACTCTTCACATCCATTTGATACACTATGAACTTATTGAACGCTGCATATGCTAGAAACATGCGAATTGCTTCAAGACGGGCGATGGGAGCACATGTCTCATCAAAATCAATACCCTCTTCTTGGCAATATCCTTGAGTGAAAAGTCTGGCTTTGTTTGGTCGGCATACGAAACGTTCTAGAAAGAGGGGAGGGGTTGAATAGACCCTGAAGTCTTTTTCGACTTCAAATATTTCATATTCAAAATGTTCCGAACGCTTGAAAATGTGGCGCTTAGCTGAGCGTCTACTTGAAGACGGTTTTGATAAAGTTAACTGAGACTTAAGATTTGAATACTATAACCAATTAGGTTTAAGCATTCAATTTTTTAATCACGGTTAGCACAGTGGAATGATTGTAAGTCTTCTGTTTGAAAGGTTTTTGCTCACAAAACTTTTTCTTAGTTGCTTTTAGTTTTGAATGATTTTGTCGATGTGTTTACTTAACCGATTATGCTGTTATATGATAATAATAAAATCAACAATAAAGTAAAAAAGACAATATTTGTAAGGTTTGTTGGGTGGTGTAATCCCAACTACGTCCTTTTTCTCGTTTATCACTTGGAGGTAATCCATAAAAATGATTCTCGAAGAATCACACAGAAACTTCTGTAAAATAGGGGAGCGATGGATTTGAATGGCTTGAGCACCTCGGTCACATCATTTTCTGCTCCAAGACACTTTGATCCTCTTGCTTCTTTCACCCAGAAATAATGCAAGTATCCAACTTCGACTTCTCTCAGATTGCGAGGCCGGACAAAGGTTTTGTCTAACGGTTTGTTTGATTTTTGGAAGTTCAAACAACTTGGAATATCTCAATAGTAATGTAGGGTTCATCTGAAAATGATGTTGGAGATATTGGTTGACTGTATCAGGGATTGGAGAAAAGCAAAGAGAATGTTTGATTTGAATATTTGAGCTTTTCTGAAAGTTTAAGGATTGAGACTTCAATCCATCATTGTTTTGGCTTGTAGGCTGGTTGTTATGCTTTGGCTTGTTGTTGAAGTCTTATTTATAGACTTTCTCGGGTAAAGTGTCCATTGGACACATGGTCAGGCGTCGCGCATGAAGTCCTTTTTCCCTAAAATTCTACTGCAAAAATTTGGTGCCGCGGACTTGTAAAGTTGACAGTCCAATGGGAAGGCTTCTCGTACGTCCTGGAATGCTTATCACATTTAATGCTCTTATCAGCATTTAATGCATTTGAAATAAATGCGCATTGGACATTAATGCTCTGAGTATATTTGCGTTTAACTCCTTCTCGACTTCGGAATAACTTCAGGTGAAATCTTGTTGATGGTCCCAAGTGGCATACAAAAGGGTCTAGAAGGGGGGGGGGGGGATTGAATAGACCCTAAAGTCCTTTTCGACTTTTAAAAATTTGTATCACTTTTGAAGATTCTGAACGTTTGGTAAGCTACGCGCTAGGTCAGACACTTAATATAAGATAAATTAGACTTAGTGATTTCAACATTTACCAAAGTAGGGTTATGCTTTAATCGCTTAATCAGGGTTAGCACAGCGGAAATGATTTTAAAGCTTAGCGTTCTCTTAAACCAAATAGTCGCTTAACCGTTTTAATGCCTTTTCAAAGATATAATATCAAAATGTAAAGTAAAGCAATAAAGCTGTAAATAACACAAGATATGTGAGGTTCACTGGGTGATGTAATCCCAGCTACATCCTTCTTTTCCTTTACACTCGGTGGAATTCCACTACATTAATTATCGAAGGATCACACAAAGGCTTCTATAAAATAGAGTAAAGGGAAGATGATCTTGAGCTCCTTGATCACACAGGCTTCAGCTCCAATGAAGATCTTCTTCAACAAGCTTCTCTCACACAGAAATGCTGCTTGTAGATGAAAAACTTTCTCACTCAAATAAAAAAGGTTGAGGGTTTTTGTCACTGGCTTGTTTGATTTTAAAAAGTTCAAACAACTTGGGATATCTCAATAAGAGTGTAAGGTTCTTCTATGAAATGTTTGAGATATCGAAGACTGTCTTTGGAATGTGTATGAAAAGCTTGAAGGATTTTGGTTATGGAGTTTTTAAGATTTTCTCTCAAATATTTTATGTAAAGTTTAGACCTTTTCTTGTGCATATACATGTGTATTTATAGAAATTTCTTGGGATTTGTCCATTGGACACATGTAGACGTGTGTCTCTCACACAGCTGGTAAATAGTCCCTTTTTTGACATTCCTGAAATTCTATTGTTACTGATTGGACAAGAGCAGACTGAACTCTGAATCCTGACAGTCTAATCAAAAGGTGGCTTGTCCACAAGTCATAATAGCTTATCACATTTAATGCACTTATCAGGCATTTAATGAGTTTTGAATTTATTTTGCGTTGGAAATAAATGTCCGTTGATGATTGCATTTAAGTCCTTCATGACTTGAGAATTTATTTAAAGTGAATTTGATCCTTGTTCGCTTGAGTAATTTGAGCGCTTGATTCGAAAGTCCTGAAACAGTCCTTTAGTGTTTGACGAACGCCTAAGACAAATCTTCATCTTCACTTGACTTCAGATGCTAATCTTCAACTTCATTTCTGATAGACTCACCTAGAATTCTATCAGCGACTCGGTATCTAATACTTAGTCTAAAATCTACAAAGATAAAAATTACAAGCCTAACAAAATAATAAACTTTCAAACGCTTATACAAAAGTTCTATGAAAACATAAACTTACATTCTTTTTGGGTCTAATATAAATCTTATTCTTGTCATGATCAAAACGTCTAACATGAAATTTCCTAACACTTGTCTTGATAGACGCTCATTCAACACTGAATGATCCTTAGCAGAATCTTTACATCAATGCTTGGAATAGCTTGACGCTTAGACGCTTGCTAGAAATATTCATCTTGATTCAGACTTCAGACGCTTGAATCTTCAGACCTAACTACTAATAAACTCATTTAGAATAATATCAAATGCTCATTCTAAGACTACTTAGCCTAACAGTCTAAAATAAAAACAAATAAAGCCTTATACAAATCAAACACTTAAAGCCTATACATGATTTCTAATAAAATCAAACTTACACATTTTGGGGTCTAACATAAATCCTAATTGGCATCATCAAAACATCTAACAAGAAATTTCCGAACAATTTCCCCCCTGTTGATGATGGCAATACTCACTCTTTTATAGTTCAAGAGTAAGACAGCCAAAATACAAAAGTTAGCTTGGAATAAGGTTAGATAAAGTTAGTTAAAGCCTCAACGAGATATTTTAGCTGGAAACGCACTTTATATATATCAATAAAAGTACAAGCATTTACAAATAAAAATAAAAGATACAAAAGAGACAAGAATATAGATAATTTAACGCTTGCTCTTCTTCATCAAGCTGTATCTTTTGGTTATTTCTGCTCTGATTGCTTCAGTAAGTTGATCATCTAGAGCTTTCATTGTAGTATGGTCTGCATTGACGATGCTCTTCTTTTCATCTTTACTTCTTTTCTCGAAAGCAATTCAGCGCTTATCCCATTCTGCTGGATCATTGCCAATTAGCGTCATCGATTTCCTGAAACGCTTTAAGACTTTCGGCAACAGCAGCTTGAGCAGCTCCGCGCATGTGGACAATTTAAGTGTCCAAAGTTTGTGATTCGTTCTTGGAAAGGTTTTCTTGAATCCAATGGAGAGCATCTGCGCTTTGTGCAGCATGATCACGCACTTCTTCTAATGTTTCTCGCTAGATTGGAGTAAACTCCTGACCGCCAGCTTCACTTGGAATAACCGTTTGAGGAATCGATTTCAGTTTAAACTTGGAAATGGTCTTCAAGGATTTAAGGTAGGGTTGAGTTGCTAAATCAAATACTCTGCCTTGTGCTTGTTCTGATTTATCAGCATACTCTGCAACCTCAGCAACTATAGTGTCAAGCTTTGACTCTGGTAGAGACGCTTCAACAATTGTGGGTGCATGCTTGATTTCAGCGTCAAAAACATTGGCAACCTCAGGAATAGATGATGTTTCAGTAACAGCGGCCACAGCAGGCACTAGGTTCCATTTCTGTTTGGACACTTTGAGCAGCCAAGTCCAATTCATCGATATCAGCAACAGGATCAACAGAGGGGGACTTCTGCTGGTAGGGGGTGCTAATAGCATGCGACGATAATAGTCAAATTGAAATTTCAGCTTTGCGAGTGTTGTTCCTGTATGGAAATCAGTGGCACTGTCAGAAAGCTCGTAGAGACGATGAGTTGACAAGCAAGTGTCCTGAATGATTGTGCGGAGGGGACTGTCCACGGCCCTAACCCACATTGGATCAAGGATGTCCAACACATGGCTTCAAATAGCCTTGACTTCGCTTGAAGAATGAGAAAGAGTTCGCCTGGACGATAAGTCAGAGAGAGGACTATGAGGCGATTTGTAGGAAGACGAGGAGGATTAGTGTTTGCAACATAGAGTCTATAATACTCTTTCAAATACGGAAAAAAGGCCTGAGTTATGCCTTGATTTCTTTCTAGCAAAGAAATGACGTATGAGTAGTGGTCACTCAGCTCTTTTCTAATGGTGGGGAGTAATGGGTAACCTCTGAATGAATTGATGATTAAGCCAATTATTCTTCGCAAATTTTTTGTGAAGATGTGATCGAAATGCATCACTGGAGCCATAATCTTAACCATTTGCTGTATATTCTCATCACAAAGGCTAGGAGAGATAGTCAAATCAGACACTGATTGAGTGCTGCTGCTGGATGCTTTGCCAGAGAAGGTAAGAGGAGTTTTTGCAAGCCTTTTGAGCGCTGCTTGCAGAAAAGTCTCAGCAGGATGTCTGACACTTGGCAAGTCAGAGATTGGTCCTACTCTCATCGAACGCTGCTGGAGGCAATACTTAGCAAACTGACGCTTCTTGCCATGCATGCCTATGCCAAATAGATGCAGAGCGTTGACCAACTCCTGAAAGGTATATCTGTTGCCCACGTATGCTTCACACTAAGTCCCTTCATTCATGCAAAAGTCAGCTCCAGCGATGCATATGGCCTTTATGCCATCATGATGAATATCTCTTATAGCCTCTAATCGATAGCGATCCACTTGGTAATTAACGTTCCAGACGCTATTGAAGAAGTCATCGGCTTCCTCCTGAACGCATTCTTTGATGGACGTTGCACGTTCACCAATATGGATGCTCTTGTTTTTCCATAGACGTGGTGGATTTTTTGAATTCTGATTTGCAACACTATGCACCACTTCTGAAAAATGCGAATAACTATCGCGGTTCAAGATTTCCTCTGATGGATTGAGGTACTCAACAAGGAGATGCTCATAAACCCTTATTTTGTAATTTCTTGGAGCAAATCCATATAGCTTGTTGTGCCCCATATCTAAGAAACACTCAGCTCCACATCAGCAAGGTGAGTTCTTTGGACTTGACGCTTCTCATATATGGCAACTGAAGTGGGCACTTGATCAATCTCTTCACCGTTGGCAATGGCCAAATAATACGCATGCCCAACTTCAGTTAATTCTGAGCAATATATCATCTGACAGAGTAGATGGTCAAGCTCTACCATCATGGTAATGTCATTCTCCGCAATAATGTATATGCCTTCATTGTATCCTACGAGAATGAAGTCTTCTTCAGCAGCTGGTAGCATGTAATTGATCGAACGATCAATGGTCTTTGAAGGATCCAGCTTGAAGAAATGCCTCGGTTGTGTAGCATCTTTAGCAACTTCGCCTCATCCAAATGTGTCTCTGTTGTAACCTCTGAGATGAGTAGTGGTTGGACCCCTTCTGCAGTAGGTCTCTCTCAGCATCCACAGCGAGACTCTGAGTTTCAGAGAGCGCCTTTGCTGCAACTTCTTTGGCAATAGCCACCACTTTCTCCAAGTTAACATCCAGATGGACATCAAATGGTGCTTCAACAACATTGTAATGAGAGCTTTAGCACAAGATATATCCTCTATAAGATTAGGATCTTGTATAGATGTAGGAAAAGAAACAATGTGGGAAGAAATACACTTACCTTGAGAACTAGTCTCAACAACAATTGTTTCTGGAGCTTGAATGCTTGGTTCAACGATCTCAAGCTCTTTTGGGATGGGAACCAATTGACACTTTCCTGAGCCTCTGGGTCTTTTAAATATTCTCTTAACATTGACCCTTTCAATAGGCTTAGATGCTTTGGCAGGAGCGTCAGGGATAGTTGACTCTTCTTCAAAATTGATCTTCTTAATTATTGAGACCAAATTCCATCTCTTGATTAGTGGAATCTTATCGTCCACGTCCTCATCAAATTCTTGTTTGTCATCATCATCCTTGGGAGAAGATGGAATTTTAGCAGCCTTGGGCTTTCTGGGAGCCCTCTTCTTTGGTTCAGCTGGACACTTCACAGCTTCTTCTGGAGTAGGATGCTCTGCTTCTTCATCTGACGCTTCACGCACTACTTGGCGCTCGGGAAAAGTCTTAGCCGCTCCACTAACTTTTGGTGGGTTGAGGAGATTGGTCACAATCCTCTTTGCTAAAAACTTAGCCTTGGCCAGAGGTTGGCCAGCAGAATGAACGGAATCTGCTCTCTGTAGCGGATCACTCAGAACTACTCCATAGGGTTTGTTGACGGTGTCCAAACAATCTCTAAATCTTCTGAACACATACTCACTCCAGTTAACTTTGATATCCATGAGTATGGCGGTCATCATCTGAAATTGCAGTGGGTGACCTTGAAAATTCCCACTCTGCATTTAATAAATTTACCGCAGAAGTCTGCCAACAAATGGTACTTAGGTAGAATATCTTTCTTGTTAAAGTTGGGCTTGTATTCCACGCCATCATAGTAACGAATCTTTGCCCTAGCTTCCTCAATCTGAATTGCAGAGATAGACTCCAAAGCCTCACCCTGATTCGACAACTTGAAGTTCTTAGCTATGGACTCTCCGGGTAAAATGAATTCCTGAATAAAACTTTTCTTTGGGAAGGAGAAGGAGCAAGAGAGAGAGTTTTATCCTCTGTAAGCTTTGCAGTTCTCCAGAAGGCAGCAACTTCATTGACAAAGTAGTAGGAATATCTGGTTAGAAATGTCTGTAGCCCAGCTTTGGCGACAGAGTCCAGCATATCCCTCATCGGAATATCAGTTTGTTTGGACAAATACTTCCAGTCCACAACTAGGCCCTCGGTGACCTTGATGCCTCTTCAGTAACGTTGAAGGATTTCTTTGGTGCCATTAGAGTGCTTGAAAGAGTAGAGATTCAAGAGGTTTTTGCTTGAGAGAGAGAGAGAGAGAGTTTTTGCAGAGAGTTTGTAAAAAGTGAGTATTTTTTTTTGCAAATTTTGTTTTTTAAATGAGATAGTTGAAAATTACGATTTGTCTCGTTAATACAATTTTTCCACGTGTAAATTTGATGAATCTTACCAGTTTTTAGATTTAACTGCGGATGTGAAATCCCAAAAAATAAGTAAAGTTACATTTGGTAACTCCTATGTCTAAAATTTTTCACGTCCGGAGTAAATTTTGAAAAACGTTTGGCATATTCTATTGGTAACGTACGTGCTCATAATACACTGATACGTACACAATCATGTACAGACTCTAAACCATCATTTTGAAAAGTTTTTGATTACCCGCCAGTTAGATGTGATAGGAGCACGTGAATAGAGATCAAAATAAATCTTTAAGTCCATCCATCACATCGCTAAATATTTTAAAATAATGCATGATTTTATAAATACCTTTACTTAGTGTTGCAGGGAATAAATTCAATGCTTAATAAATTTATTCGATAAACTTTGTGTTGACACTTGAGTTAAAGTCTTTTAGTTTTGAGCGTCCAACTTATCATGCACAAATAGTGTGCATTGATGATCTATGAAAATAGAAAATGTTTTTGATCATTGACGCTTACTGGGCTTGTACAAGTACAATTTTAAGGTTCCCCCTAAATTTGATAGCTTGTAGCAACTTTTCAAAAACCCTTTTTAGACATAAATAAAGTGGAGTCTCTCTGAATTGTATACCCAATAAAGTATGATGCATAATGATTTTGCATTTAAATCAATCATACCTAGTTCACTTCTTAAAGTGAGAAAGCGTTGTTCATTGAGCGATTTGGTGAAGATATCTACCAATTGTTTTTCTGTACCAATAAATTGCATAGAGATATCTTTCTTTTGAATATGGTCATGAAGAAAATGGTAGCTGATGTCAATATGTTTGGTCCTGGAATGAAGAACGGGGTTTTGACTCATGGCTAGGGCGCTTTGGTTATCACAATGAATGGGGGTTGGACCTAGTATTATACCATAATCTATAAGTTGTGCCCTCATCCATAAAATTTGTGCACAACAACTTCCTGCTGCAACATACTCGACTTCAGCTGTAGAAGTAGCTATCGATTGTTGTTTCTTACTATGCCATGAAACTAACCTATCACCTAGAAATTGACATGTACCACTAGTACTCTTTCGATCTATTTTGCATCCTGCAAAATCTGCATCTGAGCAACCAATTAGTTCAAAAGGATAGTCCCTTAGATACCATAAGCCCACATTTTGAGTTCCTTTTAGGTATTTAAGGATTCTCTTGGCAGCGATTAAGTGTGACTTTTGGATCGGCTTGAAAGCATGCACACATGCATACCAAAAACATAATATCAGGTCTACTAGCAGTAAGATAAAGAAGTGATCCAATGATACCTCTACAATTAGTGATATCAACCTTCTTCCCATTTTCATCTTTATCTAACTTAAGCATTTGGCTCATTAGAATTTTCGAAGATGATGCATTTACCATACCAAATTTCATAATCATATCTCGTATACTTAGTTTGGTTAAATAATAAGCCATTAGGAAGTTGTTTAACTCATAATCTTAAGAAGAAAGTTAATTCACCCATCATGATCATTTCAAATTGTTCTTGCATCATTTTTGAAAATTTCTCACACAAACGCTTATTAGTAGATCCGAAAATAATATTATCAACATATATTTGAACTAAGAGAATATCTTCATCATTGGTAATTTTGAATAACGGTGTATCAACGTTGCCTTTTGAAAAGCCTTTACTAATAAGCAAAATAGAGAGTGTCATACCATGCTCGAGGTGCTTGCTTAAGACCATAGAGTGCCTTATCTAGCTTGTAGACTATACTCTTGCCATGGTTGTTGATGAATCTTGGAGGCTGCTCCACATAAACTTCTTCTTGGAGTTTACCATTCAGGAAAGCTCTCTTGGCGTCCATTTGATACACTGGAATTTGTTTAATTCTGCATATGCTAGAAAAATGCGAATTGCTTCAAGACGAGCGACGGCAGCATAAGTCTCATCAAAATCAATACCCTTTTCTTGGTAATATCATTGAACAACAAGTCTGGCTTTGTTTCTTATAACAATACCATTCTCATCCATCTTGTTTCTATAAACCCATCTGATCCCAATTACTCCATAGTGAGTTGGCCTTCGTACTAGCGTCCAAACCTTACTATGCTCAAACTGATTCAGCTCTTCTTGCATGGCTTCAATCCAACTTGGCTCACTTAGTGCTTCATCCACTTTCTTAGTTTCCATTTGAGATAAAAAAAAACTCGCGAACATGGCCCCATTGAACTTAGAGTCTCCAGTCCTCACAAGAGCTCTAATATCTCCAATAATTTGCTTTGGTGGATGATTACGTAGCCATAGTCTATCTGGCTGGAACATGTTTAGAGTTTGTTGCGGCGCTTGATCTTGCATTACATTGCCATTAACCTCTTGCGCAGGCGCTTAAAGTTCACAAGTTCTATTTTGCTCTTGATGATCATTCTCTTCATGATCATCAGAAAATCTTACAATATTATCCTTAATAACCTTATTAGTAACCTTAGGAGCGGGTACAACGATTTTATCATCGTCGTTACTTTCATCATCAAGAATCAATTTTGACGCTTGATGACACAAATCTCAACTCCCACATCGTTAGCATTAACCTTACTTGGCTCTTGGTTAGAATCATCAAAAACAACATGAATAGATTCCTCAACCTTCGATTTGATCTTATTGAGGATGTGAGAATTATTTTCATTTTTGGCATAGCCTAGAAAGATTCCCTCATCCTCTTTAGGATCAAATGTCTTTAGTCTTTCGGATCCATTATTATGAATAAATTATTTTGAACTAAAAACGTGAATACATGAAACATTTGGCTTACGTTCCTTCCATAGTTCATATGGTGTTTTGCCATGCTTTCTGTTGATCCTGCAACGATTCTGATTATAACATGCAGTATTAATTACTTCGGCCCAAAACCTGGGAGGAAGCTTGGACTCAGCTAACATCGTCCTAGCGGCTTCCTTTAGCATTCTATTCCGACGCTCAGCAATACCTTTCTGTTGAGGAGTTCGAGGAGCTGAATACTCATCATGTATTCCATTCTCTACACAAAACTTCTCAACAACCTTGTTAGTAAACTCAGTACCGTAATCACTCCTTATTCTTGCAACCTTAAGATTCTACAATGTTTAAAGTTGTTGAATAAGCATTGTGAGCTTGTCACATGTTTCATCTTTGTCACAAGTAAGTTGAGAGAAAACATTTACTATCACCAAAGTATACTTTTATAGCTCATACAAATCGTTTGAATAGGTCCAAACAGATACATGTGAAGTAGTTCAAGTCTCCTAGAGGTAGATAAACAAGGATTTCTCTTGAAAGATGATTTAACTTGTTTGCCCATTTGACAAGCATCACCAAGGCGATCCTTATGAAAAGGTCCTTTAGGTAATCCCACTACAAGTTTTAGCGTTATAAGCTGAGAGATTGTTTTAAAGTTGAGGTGATTCATTTTTCTATGCCATAACCAACCCGTTTTAGATTCATTTTTAGCCACAAAGCATGTTGGGTTGTTATCAATTGTTAAACCCCAATCTACCAAATAAATATTATTTGTTCTTTTACCTTTCAATTTAGTAGATCCAGTCTTAGCGTCATTAGTATGGCAATAGTCACTTGAAAATTTTACTTCAAAACCTTTATCACAAAATTGACTTATGCTTAAAAGATTATACGTAAGACCCTCAACATAATATACATAACATATCATGATGTTCCCCTTATGCACAGTACCTATACTTTTGGTTTTACCTTTGGATTGTCACCAAATACATCTTGAGGACCATTGGTAGCTTGGTAGTTGATCAAGAGATCCTTGGAGTCTGTCATGTGCCTTGACGATCCCCTATCGATGTACCAAACAGATGTATCGACTCTGGCTCTAGGTACCTACATTCAAAGGGAAGTTCTAGTTTTTTTTTTAGGTACCCATTGTAACTTGGGTCCTTTTACATTAGTAGCATTAGTCTGAATTAGAACTTTAAGAACCCATATTTGCTTAGTCTTCATTGCGGGAGTATTAGCCTTTTTGGGTTTCACTTTGTGTTGTGTGTGCTTCTTGGGTGCATAATAATATCCTTGATTATAATAGTAATCATAATCCCGATCATAATCATAATCATCATAGTATTGATAATATGACCTTGATCTTTGTGGGTATTGACGCTGGTATTTCCTTGGCGCTGGCCTAAGGTGTACTTTGGGTGCTTAACGCTTAGCATTTGATTCACAATGGTAAAGTTTATCCATAGCCTTTTGAGAGTTTGGATAAACCTCTCTTTGTGAATCATTCACTTTCATCTTTTCTTTGCCTGAGTTAGCTTTTGCTTTCTCATTTGGCCCCGTACCATTGTCCTTTGGTTCAATAGGTGTTTGACTCTTTGAACTTTTCTCAACAAAAAACACAACCTTTCCTTTGTTGTTTGCTGTAACATTGAATTTGTTTGGCTGCTTACCGAATTTATTGCATCCTAAATTGGCCTTTTCACCATATAATCTTGTTACCTCAGTCACATTGTCTAGCTTTCTCAATGCTTTAGACAATGATGAGATGAGCTGCTTTGATTTAGCAAGTCTAGCAATCAGCTCAGCTTCTCTCTTGACTAGCATATCAAGATCACCTTTTAACTGATTGATTTCAGTCTCAAGTGATTAGTTCTTCTCAATGCATTGTTGTTGAACTTGCAAATCTGCTTTGAGCGTCATGTTTTCACCTCAGAGCGCTGTTATCTCATCAGACTGATTTTGATATAGTTTGGCGTCGTCTTAACAATCCTTATAATATTCTTTTACTTTGTTAAGCAACTATTCATAATAGGGAGGATAAGCTAATTCAGTATTTACCACAGATAGTGAGTCTGAAGACACTACATTATCTTTGGCCATGAGACAAATTACCGTTGAATCATCCACTGGCTCATCATCATCACTGCTCTCTTCTGAAGACTCCATATCTTCTGGTGCGGACGTTGGTTCTGATTCCGCTAGCAAACCTTGTTGATGAAGTTTGCTCTTGAATTGGTTTCTATCTAAGTAATCCTACCTTGTGGGTTTGGATACGTTTGGATAAGGGCAATTTACCTAGTAGTGCCCTGGCTTCCTGTAATTATAACAAAGATTATTTTTCATCTTTTATTCATTTGTTAACCCTTGGAGTTTGTGGTTTTGAGACCACTGGCGCTGAGAGATGCTTCGGAGAAGCCGCTTGGTACTGAATCGGAGCTGAGAGAGGAGGGGTAGAATATTGAGGTGCTTGATACTGTTGTTGAGCCAGAGGAGGCGCTTGATAGGAATTCTGCCCGTGATGCTTTGGAGCTTTTCCTTTCTTCTCATATTTCAGAAACTTTCTGAACCTATTTTGCAACGCTAACTCCTCTTCATCACTAACTTCTGACACCATTCTCTTATTACCCAATTTACCCTTAACTGATCTTATTAGCGCTCCAGACTCTATGACACGGTAGAACTCTATGTGTTTTTACAGCAAGAGGACTGGTCGTGTGTAGTAATAAAGTGGACAATTAAGTCTGTGATGTCGAACCCACAGAGATTTCTATTTTAGCTCTACAAGAATTAATGCAAGTATAAAATTGACATTTTATTATAAATACGATAAGAAATATAATTAACCAAAACTTAAATTTAATAAAGATAAAAACAATGGTGATAAAGGTGATTAAGACTCATACATTAACACAGATTTACTCGTTCTATATATGATTGTTATTTCATCAAGTTATTAAACTATGATGCATGGTGGAAATTTCTCTAAGATTATTACCACGCGGATCCCTCGCTCATGATAACCTACACTAGATTGGTTATAGCAATCTCTACTGCATGCATTAAATAGTAGAATTTTTTCCAAATTTATTCAGATTTATCCCTCCAAACAAACTCGGCTAACAGCATCCATAGTATGTAGATATCCCTAGCATCAACTAACTTAAAATATATTATGATTTCCTCTGCACCCTAATTTACTTTCTCTCGAACAGATAAACTAGGCAATAATTCCACACACGGTAGCTAATCACATGAAGATGATAAAAGCACAAAAATCACAATACATAGCAATCATAGAATTAACTTGAATCAACAACTATCATATATTATTCAAAATTAATCCGGCCTTTGCATGGTCTTAATCTAAGAAATTAGTTCATAACAATAAAAGAAAATATACAACGAAATGGAAAAATATTCATAGACAAAATTTATCTAGATCTAAAGAACTCCTTTGAGTAGAAGATGATCTTTTTTGTTCCTTCTTCTATGTAATCTTGATCCAAAAGTAACCAAGAATAAAGCTAAACTAAACTAAACCCTAATCTAAACAACGTGTGTTTTTCTACCTACTGAACTCTCTCCTCTTTTTCTGCCCCTGCATCTTGTATTTATAGGTGTAGTATTGGAAGAATCCTTTTAGGTTTGGAATTGAAATTTTCCAAAAAGTGTTCCGCCGACATCAACGTTCGAACGTTACCCCTCCTGGCGTTCGAGTGTTGCTTCAATTCACGTTCATGCGTAAGTTCTTCCAACGTTCAGACGTTAAATCACTTGGCGTTCGAACGTTAGACTCTTCTTCTTTGGTTTTACACTTAATACATGGTTTTCTCTATTATTTTCCTCAACTGGAAGAACTTATGCCTGTACTCAAATTACCAACTCATTACATGCATTTGTGGCATAAATTAATCATAATTAAGCTTAAACCATGTAAAATTATAGTATCAAATCAAGTAAATATCAACCCTATCACTCTACTACTAGACCAACTGCATCACTCGCTGAATTTAACTCAAACTCAAAAGCCTTGAATTTTGAAGAAGCATCTTCTGGAAGATCCAAACATATTCGATTCTCTCATAGCCAATATTTTCATCAAAAATCTACTGGGAGACTTCTGAAAATCTTAACCACCATTTCCCGATTTTTCCAATCCATGCCTAGAGATGTCAACTCTATAATAAGAGCAGTAAATCTTATATCCAATTGTTCTAGCGTTTCAATAGGAAACATCTTAAAACCGTTAAACCTTTCCTCGGCAAACGAAAGCTTGTTTTCTTTGATCTAAGCTGACCCACCACAGATTATAGCCAACTTATCCCATATTTCCTTAGTCGTAGAGCACGACTTGACCTTATTGAACATATTATCATTATCACCGATGGCTGTATATAGAGTGTTCCTACCAACATTATCTAAATTCGCTCTTTGAAGCTCATTTGTAGACCACTCATGCTTCAGCTTTTCAGCATAACCACCAGGGGTCTCTTCTGTTCCAGACGCTCCAGTAATGACCTTTAAAATTTGAATTAGCCCATCTGAAATGATATCACACATTTCATCATCACAAGAATAAAGATAAGTAAATGTTTTTACCTTCCATAAGTCATAATTTGACTCGGTCAAGTTAGGTACTTTAGCGAATGCCATGAAAGAAATTTAAAGCAACTAAATTTAAAAAGGATCTAAACAAGAAGTTATGCTTGAAAATTTAAAAATCTCAACTTCAACCGCTCTGATACCACTTGTTGGTCCCAAGTGGCCTACGAAAGGGTCTAGAAGGGGGAGGTTTGAATAAACCCTAAAGTCTTTATTCAGGGTTAGCACATCGGAATGATTTTAAATCTTTTCTTTGAAAGGTTTTAGCGTCACAAAACTTTTTCATAGTTGCTTTTAGTTTTGAATGATTTTGTTGATGTGTTTGCTTAACCGATTATGCTATGATATGATAATAATGAAATCAACGATAAAGTAAAGAATACAATATTTGTAATGTTCGTTGGGTAGTGTAATCCCAACTACGTCCTTCTTCTTCTTTATCACTCGGAGGTAATCCACTAAAATGATTCTCGAAGAATCACATAGAAACTTCTACAAAATAGGGGTGAGATGGATTCGAATGGCTTGATCTCCTTGGTCAGACAGATTTTTGCTCCAAAACACTTTGATCCTCTTGCTTCTTTCACGCTGAAATAATGCAAGTATCCAACTTCGACTTCACTTAGATCGCGAGGCTGGACAAGGGTTTTGTCTAACAGTTTGTTTGATTTTTGGAATTTCAAACAACTAGGAATATCTTAATAGTAATGTAGGGTTCTTCTGAAAAAAGATGTTTGAGATATTTGTTGACTATCTCTGGGATTGGAGAAAAGCAAAGAGAATGTTTGATTTGAATATTCGAGCTTTTCTGAAAGTTTAAGGATTGAGACTTCAATGCAATAGAGGTTGGCTTCTAAGCTTGTTGTTATGTTTTGGCTTGTTGCTAAAGTCCTATTTATAGACTTTCTCGGGTAAAGTGTCTGTTGGACACATGGTAAGCTCATTCTCTTGCATGAACAACTTTCGCCTTTTTTCCCTGAAATTCTGCTGCAAAAAGTTGGTTCTGTAGACTTGTAAAGTTTACAGTCCAATGGAAAGACTTATCCGTACGTCCTGGAGTGATTATCACATTTAATGCTCTTATCAGCATTTAATGCATTTGAAATAAATGCCCGTTGATCAATAATGCTCTGAGTATATTTCCATTTAACTTCTTCTGGACTTTGGAATAAATTCAGGTGAAATCTTGTCTAGATAGACGCTTATTCAACACTGAGTGATCCTTAGCTGAATCTTTACATCAACGCTTGGAATAACTTGACGCTTAGACGCTTGCTAGAAATCTTCATCTTCATTCAAACTTTAGAAGCTGGAATTTTTAGACCTAACTACTGATAAACTAACTCAAAATAATATCAGACGCTCAGTCTAAGACTACTTAGCCTAACAATCTAAAATAAAAACAAATAAAGCCTTATACAAATCTAACGCTCAAAGCCTATAAATGGTTTCTAATAAAATCAAACATACATATTTTGGGGTCTAGCATAAATCCTAATTTTCATCATCAAAACATCTAACAAGAAATTTCCTAACATAATACCATTCTCATCCATCTTGTTTCTATAAACCCATCTAGTCCCAATAACTCCTTGGTGAGTTGGCCTTGGTACTGGCGCCTAAACCTTACTACGTTCAAACTGATTCAACTCTTCTTTTATAGCCTATCGAACTAGGATCACTTAGCGCTTTATCCACTTTCTTAGGTTTCATTTGAGATAAAAAACTCGCGAACATGGCCTCATTGAACGTATCGGTTCTAGTCCTCACAGAAGCTCCAATATCTCTAATAATTTGATCTGGTGGATGATGACGTAGCCATAGTCTATCTGGCTGGAACGGGTTTAGAGGTTGTTGCGGCGCTTGATCTGACATTATATTCCCATTAACATCTTGCACAGGCACTTCAAGTTCACAAATTCTATTTTGCTCTTGATAATCATTCTCTTCATGATCATTAGAAGATCTTACAATATTTATCCTTAATATCCTCACGAGTAACTTTAGGAGGGGGCACCAAGATCTCATAATCGTCGTCACTTTCATCATCAATAATCAATTTTGACGCTTGATGACACAAATCTTCAACTCCTACATCATTAGCATCATCAAAAACAACATGAATAGATTCCTTAACCTTCGATTTGATCTTATTGAGGATGCGGAAATTCTTTCCATTTTTTCCATAGCCTAAAATGATTCCCTCATCTGATTTCGGATCAAATATATTTAGGCTTTGAGATTTATTATTATGAATAAAGCATTTTGAACCAAACACGTGAAAATATGAAACATTTGGCATGCGTCACTTCCATAGTTCATATGGTGTTTTACCATGCTGTTTGTTGATCATGCAACGGTTCTGAGTATAACATGTAGTATTGATCGTTCGACCCAAAACCTAGGAGAAAGCTTGGACTCTGCTAACATCATCCTAGCAGTTTCGTTTAGCATTTTGTTCCAACGCTCAGCAACACCACCATTCTATTGAGGAGTTTTAGGAGTTGAATACTCATGATGTATTCCATTCTTTGCACAAAACTTCTCAACAGCCTTGTTAGTAAACTCAGAATCGTGATCGCTCCTTATTCTTGCAACCTTAAGATTTTTCAAAGTTTGAAGTTGCCAAATAAGCATTGTGAGCTTGTCACATATTTCATCTTTGGATGAAAGAAATTCCACCCAAGTAAATCGAGAGAAATTATCTACTATCACCAAAGTATACTTTTACCGCTCACACTAATCGTTTGAACATCTACTATCTTTTTTGGATGATTTCATTTGTTTGCCCATTTGATAAACATCCCAAAGGCGATCCTTATGAAAAGGTCGTTTAGGTAATCCATATGCATGATTTAACGCAATAAGCTGAGAGATTGTTTTAAAGTTGAGGTGATTCATTTTTCTATGCCATAACCAACCCATTTTAGATTCATTTTTAGCCACAAAGCATGTTGGATTGTTATCAATTGTTGAACCCTAATCTACCAAATAAATATTGTTTGTTCTTTTACCTTTTAATTTAGTAGATCCAGTATTAACGTCATTAATATAGCAATAGTCACTTGAAAATTTTACTTCAAAACCTTTATCACAAAATTGACTTATGCTTAAAAGATTATGCTTAAGACCCTCAACATAATATACATCGCTTATCATGATGTTCCCCCTATGCACAGTACCTAAACCTTTGGTTTTACCTTTGGAGTTGTCACCAAATACAACCTGAGGACCATTGGTAGGTCGATAGTTGGTCAAGAGATCCTTTGAGCTTGTCATGTGCCTTGACGACCCACTATCGATGTACTAAACAGATGTATCGGCTCTGGCTCTAGGTACCTGCAATTAAAGGGCAGTTCTGTTAGAGTGTATGCCCTTAAATGCCATAAAGATGATAGATTTGTAGGGCATTAACTTGTAACTAAACAATATCCTTTTATTATATATAAGGCATTATCTTGTTATTTTCTTATAGGCGTTTGTAAGGTGTTAATAAACAACATAAAGTCCTTGAGTATAAGGCAAATCTTCTACTTCTTATGGGATAGGGAGAATGACACTAGAAGGGTTTGATCCTTATTCTTTAAATAGGGTTCGCAAGTCTAAGAAAGTATTTGACTGGACATCAATACAGAACAAGGACTTGCATGATATAAGTTTTGACAGAGAAAGTGTCAGTCGAACACTATGGGAATGATAGTGGAAAATTATGTCATGGACATATAAGTTGGACTAATATGTTCTAACACGGCTTGCATCAGTTTCATCACATTGCTATTCACTCACTGACAGTCAATGATGAAACTGATAAGTTGTGATAGGTACGCGTGAACCTTAGACCTGAGGAGTCGAGTTGAAGATGTACTTGTGACATCAAGTCTGTCATTAGAGTAGTTAGATCCAAATCACCCTTTGGTGGGATCGACCTCGAAGTGTGACTTGATGGGCAAGTAGCATTGTTAACTGATTAGCAAAATGAGACTTATTCTCTCATAAGTGAATGAGCTAAGTATCATATGCAGTCATGAATGAGTGAGGTTAAAAGTCTTTAGCCAAAGCATAAAATGACCTCGATTCATTATGAGCTAAGCATATGGTCAAGTCATGTGAGTTTGACTAAAACCATGACTCTGACTTGACTGGAATACAACAATAAAAGGTTTATACATGTACTGTAGCGCCCACCGAGCACCTGGTGGCCCGCCACACCGCAACGCCAGCTCGATCCAGGATATCGTCCTTTCTCGAGTCAGCGCTAAGCGTCAGACCTATACTAATACTTCATTTGCTGAAATTAAAAATTTTCATTCCAACTAAACCAACCATACATCCTTCATCAGTTTTACATAATTCAACAAACACTCTGTCAATTACAGGTCTCCAAGCCAAAACATATACATACCCAATCATACATCCCAAAGCAGCACTTTCTCTAATAGCAATGAACTAACGCTTCCTTTACTCCTCATTTCTCCCTTCGTATCCCACACTAAGCTTATCTGAAAAGGAAGAAAGAGGGAGGGGTGAGTCCGAATGACTCAGTGAGGTAGGTTACGGATTGCTTTACCTTTATCTTTAAAAGGAATCTGCAACGGAATATTACGGGAGAACAAGATTACACTTATCGAGCAAATCATTGGAGAAAATAAACTATCAGAAGGATGAATATCAATCACGATACATACAACAAAACCAAAATGAATAACTCATATACTTTAGTAATCATATCATGTGATCGTGATCCGTCTCCCAACTGTCCCATACCAGTGGGAGACTTCACACCCTTTGAGAATTCCAAGTGTCAGGATTCTAGTGGTGGCTCCTACGGGTTCAAGAGGTGGCCCCCGTCATCGCGTGGCACTTTGTCCCGCATAGCACTTAGCTCCCTTCACTCTGCCTTTTACGAGTCAAAGCTTTAATCAAGAAGAGGACATATCGCTGATGGATGCCGGACATTAGGATTCTAGTGGTGGCTCCTACGGGTTCAAGAGGTGGCCCCCGCCGTCGCGTGGCACTTTGTCCCGCATAGCACTTGGCTCCTTTAGCCGACGGAATGGAACCAAGGAATACAATGGTTTCAACATGTTAAGAAAGATATTGATTTGATATTCATGCGATAAGACTCACGGAAATTGACAACGATTAGACCGAAGAATATTTTGAGGTAAAACATATACCATAGACGTGAAAAGGATAACGTTGGGAATCACGAGATATTGAACTGATCAGAATATTCAGGAATTAACAATCATCACGAACCATTCAAGAAGATACCGATAAGACATTTGTTAAGGAAACAAAAAAATCACAAGTAGGTAAAGCAAATAAAGAGTTTTAAGGAAAAAAGAAACCCTCACAGTTACAACTCGATGTCATCGCCTTGTGTCTCGTCTAAACCACAATCCATCCTGCTGTCCAAATACACCGTCATATTCTTAACTTATAATACTTTATAATCCAACCAAATACAACAAGTTATATCATACTATCCAACCATATAGGCAATTAGGTTCAAACTAGCCCCCTTACATGAGCAATATATTTCAACAATTTTTTTAACGCATTCTCGGATTGGAATTTCTTTCTCAAATTTTTCAGGATATCAGATAGGATGCTGAAAAAGTCTACATAATTTTTCCAGATTTAATTTCCTTGTTAAATTGGGGAATCAATCAACGAAACGGGACAGTCCTGACAGACTTTTTCAGAACAGACAACTTATATTAAAATATTTTTATAAAATCCCCTGTTTACGGAAAACTTCCAAAATTTATATGACGTCTCTATAACATATATATACATCTACTTAAAAAATTTTAGAGTAAACCAAAATTTCTAGGTACACGAAATATCTTCAAAACAGAAACAATTCTCAATTCCGCCGAACAGACTGGCGATTTTGTTCAACGATTTTTAGAAAATTCCACAAAACTCCAATACTCACCAAATTTTCCAGAGACGTTATAAACATAACCAAGATAATTCAAAAATTTTATTATAATCAAATTATTGGGTTTGATCTCTGAAATACCGATTTCAATATCAAAATTAGAAGCTGAAATTTCCATACTTCTTATTTTCATGTCAAAACCAACATGCATGTCCTAGATACTTTTTATAAACTTATTAATTTGAAATTAAATTACCCAATGAAGCTTGAAATACAAATATATCCATGGGTATACAAAAATTTAGCCAGATCCTACACCTATTCACACATGCAACTATAATTTCAACCCAACATTCACAATCACATCATGCATGCAAGAATCTAACTATCAAGTCAATAACCCATCAATAAAGTATGATTAATATAGCACTAGAGGTGTGAGGATTTGATACCTAACACTGAGAGAGATGAAACCCACTTCCAATCCATAGCTTGCCAAAATTTCCCCAGCAGCAGATTTTGTCTCTGTGCAAAAGGGTCACGGTTGGACGACCTTTGTGACCAATTACGAACTTCTGTGTAGAAACCAAAACAACCTTATTCTTCCTCTATCTCTTAGGAAGAAATTAAGACCAATTACACTAAATTTGGATATTGTTTGAGCCTACAAATCGACGATCTCCCAACACTGCGCAGCCTGCGTTTTTCCCTTTTCCAGCTTTTGAAATTTTGCTATTTTGTGAGAGGAATATTGAGGAGCTTTGAACTTCAGCTGGTTTGCTGAGTGTATATATGAAGGTGATGGTCAAAAAGGTAGTGAAAAAAATAAATGGAGATTAATCCTCCATGGGCCACGTTTTTAGGCAAGATGAGATGTGATTAGCTTAACATGCCACCTCCTAATCTTCCTCCCCCTATTAGAGCATGTGGCTGTATGTGTATATATATATATATGTATGTATATATGTGCATGTGTTTGTGCCTATATATATGTAGGTAGGTATGGACACCTTTAAATATTAGCAATATACAATTGGTGAATCTATCTATCTTTTTTTTTTTACCGGAACCACCTTATCGGGGGAGGGTGTTTTCGGACCCCTCATCCCTTCTTTATTTCCATAAAAATAAAGCAATAACCAAGGAGATCTAACTCCCTCACAAAAATCCTAGAGAAGCAAATAAAAGGAGTACTCACTCCCTTACAAGAAAAATCACTACTATAGAAAGCATAAAAAAGGAGTACTACTCCCTTACAAAAATAAAAATCAACTAACATTTATCAATCCATCTGAACCTAAAACTTGGAAAAAGAATATCCATCTTAATGTAAGATTTTGGAGCCTCGTTTATTCTAATCAAAGTGAAAAACTTATCATCATAACCCATATTTGCCAAATAGTCTCGGCCATGTTCCCTTCTCGGTAGATCTGCGAAAACCGAATATCCATTTTGCCTTGCATATTCCTTATTCGTTGGAGAATGTTTTGCAAATTCCAACAACCGGGAGCAGCCTTTGTTATCAAATGCAACACCACCATTGCATCTAATTCGACCCACACTTTAGTATATCCGTTATTGTAACAAAGTTCCAACCCCTTACAAACACGAAAGAGCTCAGCATAAGTATTCGTAGCTATCTCGATATAATCAGCAAAAGCAAAAACCAGCGACCCCGTATGATCCCGAACAATACCACCCGCACCCGCTTCACCAGGATTTCCTCTTGAGGCCCCGTATGTATTCAACTTAACCAACCTATCGATGGAGGTAACCACTGGACCCTAACCGAAATCAGTTCCACCGGCCGTCCCCTTTTTATGTTCAAGCATTCTGCCAACCTATCATCTTCCTTAAAGTTTTGTGAGGTGAGTAACCCAGTTTTATGAAGGAGTCGGATATATTGTTCCACTCTCATGCGAACCTTAAGCTCGCTAAATTGTGAGTTATCATGCTTAGCCTTATTCCGTTCTATACAAATGAACCAAGTGATCAATATTGGCAAGAGTGTCCTAACACTTCTGTTACCAACCCCAATTCTCCAAGAATTCCACCAAATGTGCAAGTTATTCGTATCAGGTAGAGTGAAATTACACAAATTTGCATAGAAAGCACCAATATTATAGGCACTAATACTTTTAAAGAATAAATGTGAAAGCCAGTCAATCTCTCCATTTCTACAACAATAACATTTTGAAGCCAATGAAAAACCATTTCTTTTCATATTAGTATCAAATGGCAGCTAGTTATGAAATAATCTCCATGCAAAAATAGTCATAGAGGGCTTGAGTTGTTTACTCCATATATCTCGAAAAAGATCACTAACCTCAGCAGCTTCACGAAGTATATTCCATGCAGATTTCATGGTGAATTTGCCACACTTTGAAAGCTTCCAGATGGCTTTATCTTGTGGGGTATTGTTGATATGAATCTCCATAATTCGATTCACCGTGTCTGGCAACAGAAACTGGCTAAGCTTGTGTAAATCCCATTTACCTCTTTGCCAATAATCCGATACAAGTGCCGACTCATTGTGCGGGTTCGCCACCACCTGACAGAGAGGCCCTTCTCCTAACCAATTATCGAACCAAAAAGAGGCACTCCCTTCTCCTAAGGTCCAAATAATATTCGGCTCAGCAATAATTCTAATTCTTCCCATTCGTTTCCAAACCTTGAAGGATGTGCATTTCACCGGTGCCACTACAGGATGATTTTTCTCGCAATACTTTTTAATCATAAAACGAGCCCAAATCGACTTACCTTCTCTTAATTTCCACCACAATTTCACACCAAACGCCTCCACCATGTCACCAAGGCTTCTCACTCCAAGACCTCCTTCAATTTGAGGATAACAAACCCTATCTCAAGAAGTCCAATGAATTTTTTTAACATTACCATTTGAACCTCAGAAAAAACGATTAAACAATCGCTCAAGACGTTGAGTAACATTTTTTGGTGGTTCTATCATCTGCATAATGTATATTGGCATAGAAAAAAGAACACTTTTAATGAGTGTTAACCGCCCTCCAATGTGTCAGAATCTACTTTTCCCAACCTCCGATTCGCTTGACAATTTTTTCGATAATATGCTCGAATACTGATGCCCTCTTATGACCTTTGTATAAAGGTGCACCTAAATAAATAAAAGGAAGGTCCTCCTTCTCAAAGCCCGTGATCTGTTTAATAATTCGTATTCGAGTTCGAGATGCTGTTTTGCAAAAAATAAAAGTCGACTTATCTTTATTGATCAATTGCCCCGAAACCTTCTCATAATATGTAATGAAATTTAATAACCGAGAAATCACTCCTTTAGTTCCTTTTGAAAAAATAATAATATCATCTGCATACGCGAGATGACTCACTGTAAAACCTCCACCGGTGTCATATTGCATCATTGGGTTTTCATTACAAAGTCTATCCAATCCCCTAGACAAAAATTCAGCTGCAATAACAAAGAGAGCAGGCGAAAGTGAGTCTCCCTGACGTAGTCCTCGAGTTGATTTAAAGAATCCCTCACTTGCTCCATTAATTATCACCGAAAACCAGCAATTTTCAACTGCATGACGAACCCACAAAATCCATATAGACGGAAATCCCAATTTTTCAAGAACCGAATAAAGAAAGGTCCATTGAACCCTGTCATAAGCCTTTGCCATATCTAGCTTGAGCATTATATTCCCACCACCTTTCTTTTGCTCAATTTCATGACACAACTCTTGTGCCAATAAAATATTATCAATAATGTTACGTCCTTTTATAAATCCCGTCTGACAAGGAGAAATTATCTTGTTCATTATCTCTGATAACCTATTCGCCATGATCTTTGTGATCACTTTATTACTTACATTGCAAAGACTAATGGGCCGATATTCTTTCCACGATTGGGGTGATTCAACCTTAGGAATTAAGGATATTGTAGTGGACGTATACCCCCTAGGCAATGGTTTTCCAGAAAAAAAATTCAAGAATCGCCTCCATCAAGTCCTCCTTAATAATGTACCAGCATTTTTGATAGAACATGGATGTAAAACCGTCTGGGCCAGCCACACTATCGGGATTTATACTCCAAACTGCCGTCTTGACTTCCTCTACATCAGGCGTCACACACAGAGCTTGTCTTTCTCTTTTCGATAGCATGTTAGGTATGCAAGAGAGGTCCGGCTCTTCCAACCTCGGGTTAGGTCCTGTGAAGACTTGTTCAAAATAGTTTGCACCCGATTTTTGAATATCATCCGGGTTGACAAGTTCACGGCCATTTTCCATTATGCGATGTATCCGTCCATTGCTCCGCTTCCTCTTCACCCATGCATGATAAAACTTGGTATTCCTTTCTCCATCCTTGAGCCAACTGCAAGCCGCTTTTTGTCTCCAAAACTCTTCCACGATAGCTAATTTCTGAGCAAAAACCGCCGCTGCTCTATTCATAGCACATAAGTTCTTATCATTGGGCTGGACGTCATATTCATGTTCACATTTTCTAGCTCCATCCTCTGCAATTTTAACCGCCTCAAACACATTTCCGAAAATCTCTCGGTTCCATGTTTTCAAAGCTCTTTTCAAACGAACTAGCTTCCTGTGGAACTTTTCCAAACCTCGACATAATATAGGTTCGTTCCAAGAGGTATTCACCATATCCATAAAATTGTCATGTCTAATCCACACATTCAAGAACCGAAAAGAAGAAGGTCTAGAATGTGCATCATCTTTTACCGATAAAAGAAGCGGATTACGATCCGAAAATTTGGACCGAGCCAAATGCCTTACCATAAAAGACGGGAACAATTCTTGCAGGTCCTTCGTATAAAAACACGATCTAATCGTTCAAACACTCCCCTTTTTGCATACCATGTAAACGGAGTGCCATCATAGCCCGCATCAATGAGATCGCAATCCAAAGTCATATTTCCAAAATCTTCCATGGAGCCACGTTTCGGGGCTGCTCCACCCCTTTTTTTGTTCCCATGCAAAATAATATTAAAGTCACCACCCACTAGCCAAGGTTCATTAGTAGGGGTTACGTCACGAAGACCATCCCATAGAAATTTCCTCTCCTCCCTAGTACACTTGGCATGTATCCAAGAGCAGTAAATAGGCCTCCGTAACAGCGTAGATCGAATCCGAACATGCAAAAATTGATCATGGTTAACTAAAACATCCACTTCATAATCATCATTAAAAAAGAACCAATATGATTGTTACTATTGCTAATTATATTACTAAAGCCAAACTCACGAATCATCATAAACTTATCAAGAATAATTTTGGGTTCAATGATAACAAGAAATTTTAATGCATACCTCCGACAAAGTCGCCGTACTCTAGAAACCGACTTCTTGTTCCCTATACCTCTCATATTCCAAATAAGGGCATTCATCATCTAAACTTTTTAGGGACAGTAGCTTTGGTACTTCTTGTCGTTCGTCTCAGAGATTCTACTTTCGATTGTTTCCCATCTAACGAGGCTGCCCGTCTATGTTTTCTTGACTTAACTTCATTCCAAGATTCATCACTAGTCTCGTTATCACCAGAATTTATAAGAATCCCATCATTATCCGGCGGAAGTAAATCATGCCCGAGAGCGAGACGCTGTAAATTCACATCTTCATCATCATCCGTTTCCTCCTGACTCATTCGTGACTCTCGAATTTGGGAACTTTCCCTCAATACCATATCTGTGGGTTTGCTTCCTCTTCTAATGATTATATCCGTATCTTGAGACATAAAACTCGACATCTCACTATCTTCTAGATTACTCAATCCGGCTTCATGATCTCGTTTAGTAAGTCCTTTACCCGTTTTAGCAATAGTTCTGTCAATGGAGCTGCTTATACATGTCTCTTGAACAATATTATCCTGTTCTTGATTAGTAGCCGCTGATTTAATAACTTTTGTGGGTTCTTGATTTAATCTATGCGTTCCTTGCACCAAAGAAAGTATTCCCTGACCATCACCTGTAATTACTTTGTCACTTGGCTCAAGAATTATCATTTTTGAAAAACCAATCTTATTAGCATCTGTTTGACCCATATTTTCAACATTTTTATGAACATTTGTTGTGTTATCCCTCGATGGTTCTCCCTCTCCTCTAACAGGTAATAAGACACGCCCCTCCCTTCCTACTGGTTCATTTTATCTTGAGCTTGGTTTCTAGCAAGAATATAAGTAGGCTCCACCATCCTGACCATAGGTCGTTTTCCTCTGTTTTTATCCAACTTCACACGTAAGTCACCCGTTTCTCGACTTTCTTGATCTTCCCTCTGTTCCTTGGTATGTTCTTCATCTTCTGGATTATTTTTTTGAGCAAAGCACGCAACCACCGAGTGCCCTCTATGACGATAGATACGACAGTATTCCGGTATTCCCTCATATTGAACTTTGAAAAATCTTATTTTACCATCAATTTGTATTGGAACATCTTGATGTAACTTTTTTAATACATTGACTTCCACACACATTCTCGCAACGACAGGGTTATCAATTTCCGTTGTTGCCTCATCCAACTTCAATGGTTTCCCAATCAAACTGGCAACATGATAAAGGAACTGACGATGAAACCAATGAGGACGCAGCCCAAATACTTTAATCCATATTGGCATTATGGGTGATTCCTCAGTCGGATTAAAATCCGAAGTCCACTTCAACACACGCATAGGGAATCCATCAAAATACCAAGTTTGTTTCATCCAAACCCTAGCATAGTCGTTTGGATCAAACAAACGAATCCATACATGTTTATTATCTAAAACCCCAATTTTAAAACCACTATTGAGCCCCAACGCAGCAAATTTGGCACGAAGGCGCGTCATCGTCGGGTATCCATGTGAGAATTTTCCAACCAAATAATACTGATATGGAGCAGCAATAAAATCATCCTCCTCTTTCGATAAGAAAATCGTTTTTCGGCCATTAAGAATTGTTGATGTTCCAATCACCTTCGTGTCTACGCCGTGCACGAACGCCTTTTCGCGACACGAGCGGCTAGTTCCGTAGGGCGGAGATTGCCCTTCAGTTTCTCTGCATAGGATGACGTTTGATTTTCCGATGTACTTTTATTGACAACAGCGGTCGGACCCTGGTGGTCTGCCACTGGCGACGGTTCCATGGTGGAACCCTAGTTTTCACGTATATGTGTTTCCCTTTCTTTTTCTTTTTCTTATATATATATATATATTATATAAGAGTATATTTTCAATACATCCAAAACTAATTAACAACGAAGAAGGACATTTACTTGACCAATCTATCTATCTATCTATATATATATTAAATGACGTAATGCATCAACTATTCCACAATGATGTGTAAATACTACTAACCTATTTCACCTATAGATATAATAATAGTTATTAAGCAAGTAGTAATATATTTTTGGTCGAACACAAATCGCTAAAATCGAATAAATTACGAAATCTAATTAGCGGTAATTATAATGTTTACCTTCGCTTCTACGAAATGAGGAACCAAGAATATTGGGTGTTACATGTACGGTATTCACAGCGTATATGGTTTGGAATGATCCTATTCATTCGTTCTCAATTGGGATACGATGTGAGCCACGTGACTGGCTAGGTGTTACTCACATCCTTTTGGTTTCCTCCCAATTGCCTTTTGAGATGAATCTAAAGAGTCGCGCTTAAAGGAAGTGCAAAAAGAAAATCGTAGGAAAAGACTTGAGAGAATTTTCGGTATTGGATATCGAGATTAATTAATTAATCATTAGATGATTTTATTAATTAATTAAGTTAATGAATTAATTAATTCCTATATATCGAGGTTGAAGGATGCCCCCTTTTCCTATCCTCCTAACACCTTTTCGTGGTGATACTTTAATAAAAACTTGGTCCCCAACTTGAAATTCTAAGTCCTTGCGTCATGTGTCGGCATAGCACTTTTGACGACTCTAAGCTACACTCATTCATTGTTTGATGATTTGAACTTTGTGAATGGCTTCTTGTATCATTTCCACCCACAAGGCCCTTTTTCGTCTATCCAGCGATGGTGCTCTCCAATCATCTAAATCCCAATAGAGCGGGGATCGACATTTTTGCCCATAAAGTACTTCATAGGGTTCCATTTGGATAGTGGCCTGGTAACTGTTGTTTATAGGCAAGTTCTACTAATGGAAGGTGTGTATCCCAATACCCTCCAAAGTCTAGGATCCAAGTCCTTAACATATCTTCACTTATCCTTATCACTCTTTCTGATTGTCCATCGGTCTGCGGGTAAAAGGCGGTACTAAAGTTCAACTTTGTACCTAGGTCTTCTTGAAACCGTCTTCACAATCTAGATGTAAACTTGAGATCTCTGTCAGAGATGATGCTAACATGTATCCCATGAAGTCGGATAATTTCCTCATTCCCGTGTAGCATCTCTAAGTCGTGGTTGCTCGAGGAGCTAAGACTTGTCTTTCTTATTTGATCGAAGTTATTGCACCTAATTCGTTTTACGAATGGGTTCCTATTGGAATGACATGTTTCATCCCAAATAAAGATCGCGTCGGTACATGATGTGCGTTGAGTCCAAGTGATATTTCTATAATTGAATCTTACGATAGACCTGATAAGCGGGAAAAATTCACTGAAACATTTGTACTTCTAAAACACTCGTACGATACACTTTGATCGTTGGAATGGTTCTTTGACGAAGCAATTGAACCTTCCTGGTTTCAATCTTCTTGAAAAGTCTTCTATATAAAGTGTTGACCAAGGCTTGAATTCTTGATCACTTCATACTTGCTTACATAGATCTTCTGACTTCTATCCATTTTTAGATTCTATGATTGACGCTCCTACCTTTTGCTAGTATCATTGACCGTCGATGCTTGTAGGGCTCTATGAAGATCCTTGTACGATGATCCTTTACATGCGTTAGAATCTAAATAGAACAACACTCGGTATTTCTATCAATATGGTGTGCGCAGCTGTATGAATCTTGCTTCGTGAATGTCGTTATAGATCCCTATATCATGCTTCCGCTGCGCCACTCTATAGTCTCGGCGTTGTTTGTTGTTAAAAAAAAATATATCGAACATAATGACTTTATAAACGGGCTCAAACTCTCGAGTTTGATGCATTGCTCTAGGTTTGAAGTTATAAGATTTAGTGATTCTATGAAAAAACTTTAGGCTTAAGAATCACTATCGACAGTCGGCTATGGCGGAATTTGAAGGTAATCAATCATAAGGAATAGTTAGGTCGAATTACTGAAAGATATACAAAACTATTGTTAGCTCATGAACAAGGGTGAACAATCTAACCAAGACTTTTGAGTGTCCACTTGAGTGGTTAGAATATATGTATCTCTAGTCGAAAAGTAAAATGTTCAAGGATTTCAAGATATTGAACGAGATGACAAGGTGGCTCAGAAAGAGAGATGACCGAGGAATAAGTATGAGGTATTCAAAGAGGTTAAATATTAAATAAAGTTTTACTATCCAAACGAAAGAGATGGAATACAAAGAAGTTTCACAACAATCAAATCAAGTTTTAAATGCTTCATGAATATAAGTCAGCAATGACGAGGGGGTTCTTCAAATCTGAAACAATGTATAGGTTGTAAGGAAAATGAAAGAAGAATCTCATTTGATAATGGATTTCAAACATTAAATAGTCAACGATTAGGAGTTTCAGGGCTAAAGATAATACAAACGTGAGAGCATGATCAATAAGAATAAATGAATAAACAGAAGGTATTGACATAAAAATGGATTAATAGGATTCAAACATTAAGCATGACAAGGTTTTGAGATAGATGATGATTACTCTGGACATCAAAATGCTTCAAATGTTGATGATAACAAGACGGAATCAAGTTTTATAACGGATACAACAAGATTAGGGCTTGGAACACTGTTAAGGCAATTTCCATGAGTAAAAGTCTCAAGACTGGCAAGTATCGAAAATGGAGAACTTAACTAGGTTCGAGGGATATGAGCTTACTTGCTCCAATTTGCAGTTACCGCTAACCAACTCATCCCTTAAAAGGTCCAACCTCTCAGAGCAAGTAAAAAAAAAACATTACCATTATTCCTTCTCCTATTGATATATCTAATCTTGTCGCCCATCTAATACATCTTCAAAACTCATCTCCTACGCTCAACCAATCACAACTCCATGCCAAAGTCCAAAGATCTTATCCAAGTATAGCTCAGGTACTAACCCAAGCTCTGATACCACCAACTGTAGCGCCCACCGAGCACCTGGTGGCCCGCCACACCGCAACGCCAGCTCGATCCAGGATATCGTCCTTTCTCGAGTCAGCGCTAAGCGTCAGACCTATACTAATACTTCATTTGCTGAAACTAAAATTTTTCATTCCAACTAAACCAACCATACATCCTTCATCAGTCTTACATAATTCAACAACAACTCTGTCAATTACAGGTCTCCAAGACAAAACATATACATAACCAATCATACATCCCAAAGCAGCACTTTCTCTAATAGCAATGAACTAACGCTTCCTTTACTCCTCATTTCTCCCTTCGTATCCCACACTAAGCTTATCTGAAAAGGAAGAAAGAGGGAGGGGTGAGTCCGAATGACTCAGTGAGGTAGGTTACAGATTGCTTTACCTTTATCTTTAAAAGGAATCTGCAACGGAATATTACAGGAGGAACAAGATTACACTTATCGAGCAAATCATTGAAAAAAAAAACTATCAGAAGGATGAATATCAATCACGATACATACAACAAAACCAAAATGAATAACTCATATACTTTAGTAATCATATCATGTGATCGTGATCCGTCTCCCAACTGTCCCATACCAGCGGGAGACTTCACACCCTTTGAGAATTGCAAGTGTCAGGATTCTAGTGGTGGCTCCTACGGGTTCAAGAGGTGGCCCCCGCCGTCGGGTGGCACTTTGTCCCGTATAGCACTTAGCTCTCTTCAGTCTGTGAAACTTCCAGGTGTCAGGATTCTAGAGGTGGCTCCTACGGGTTCAAGAGGTGGCCCCCGTCGTCGCGTGACACTTTGTCCCGCATAGCACTTAGCTCCCTTCACTCTGCCTTATACGAGTCAAAGCTTTAATCAAGAAGAGGACATATCGCTGATGGATGCCGGACATTAGGATTCTAGTGGTGGCTCCTACGGTTCAAGAGGTGGCCCTTACCGTCGCGTGGCACTTTGTCCCGCATAGCACTTAGCTCCTTTAGCCGTTGGAATGGAACCAAGGAATACAATGGTTTCAACATGTTAAGAAAGATATTGATTTGATATTCATGCGATAAGACTCGCGGAAATTGACAATGATTAGACCGAAGAATATTTCGAGGTAAAACATATACCATAGACGTGAAAAGGATAACGTTGGGAACCACGAGATATTGAACCGATTAGAATATTCAGGAATTAACAATCATCACGAACCAATCAAGAAGATACCGATAAGACATTTGTTAAGGAAACATGAAAATCACAAGTAGGTAAAGCAATTAAAAAGTTTTAAGGAAAAAAGAAACCCTCACAGTTACAACTTGATGTCATCGCCTTGTGTCTCGTCTAAACCACAATCCATTCTGCTGTCCAAATACACCGTCATATTCTTAAGTTATAATACTTTATAATCCAACCAAATACAACAAGTTATATCATACTATCCAACCATATAGGCAATTAGGTTCAAACTAGCCCCCTTACATGCGCAATATATTTCAACAATTTTTTTAACGCATTCTCGGATTGGAATTTCTTTCTCAAATTTTTCAGGATATCAGATAGGATGCTGAAAAAATCTACATAATTTTTCCAGATTTAATTTCCTTGTGAAATTGGGGATTCAATCAACGAAACGGGACCGTCCTGCCAGATTTTTTTAAAACAAACAACTTATATTCAAATATTTTTATAAAATCCCATGTTTACGGAAAACTTCCAAAATTTATGACGTCTCTATAACATATGTATACAGCCACTGTAAAAAATTTAGAGTAAACCAAAATTTCCAGGTACACGAAATATCTTCAAAACAGAAACAATTCTCAATTCCGCCGAACAGACTGGCGATTTTGTTCAACGATTTTTAGAAAATTCCACAAAACTCCAATACTCACCAAATTTTCCAGAGACGTTATAAACATAACCAAGATAATACAGAAAGTTTATTATAATCAAATTATTGGGTTTGATATCTGAAATACCGATTTCAATATCAAAATCAGAAGCTGAAATTTCCATAATTCTTATTTTCATGTCAAAACCAACATGCATGTCCTAGATACTTTTTAGAAACTTATTAATTTGACATTAAATTACCCAATGAAGCTTGAAATACAAATATATCCATGGGTATACAAGAATTTAGCCAGAGCCAACACCTATTCACACATGCAACTATAATTTCAACCCAACATTCACAATCACATCATGCATGCAAGAATCTAACTATCAAGTCAATAACCCATCAATAAAGAATGATTAATATATCACTAGAGGTGTGAGGATTTGATACCTAACACTGAGAGAGATGAAACACACTTCCAATCCATAGCTTGCCAAAATTTCCCCAGCAGCAGATTTTGTCTCTGTGCAGAAGGGCCACGGTTGGATGACCTTTGTGACCAATTACGAACTTCTGTGTAGAAACCAAAACAACCTTATTCTTCCTCTATCTCTTAGAAAGAAATTAAGACCAATTACACTAAATTTGGATATTGTTTGAGCCTACAAATCGAAGATCTCCCAACACTGCGCAGCCTGCGTTTTTCCTTTTTCCAGCTTTTGAAATTTTCCTATTTTGTGAGAGGAATATTGAGGAGCTTTGAACTTCAGCTGGTTTGCTGAGTGTATATATGAAGGTGATGGTCAAAAAGGTAGTGAAAAAAATAAATGGAGATTAATCCTCCATGGGTCACGTTTTTAGGCAAGATGAGATGTGATTAGCTTAACATGCCACCTCCTAATCTTCCTCCCCCTATTAGAGCATGTGGCTGTATGTTATATATATATGTGCATGTGTTTGTGCCTATATATATGTAGGTAGGTATGGACACCTTTAAATATTAGCAATATACAATTGGTGAATCTATCTATATATATATATATATATATATTAAATGACGTAATGCATCAACTATTCCACAATGATGTGTAAATACTACTAACCTATTTCACCTATAGATATAATACTAGGTATTAAGCAAGTAGTAATATATTTTTGGTCGAACACAAATTGCTAAAATCGAATAAATTACGAAATCTAGTTAGCGGTAATTATAATGTTTACCTTCGCTTCTACGAAATGAGGAACCTAGAATATTGGGTGTTACATGTACGGTATTCACAGCGTATATGGTTTGGAATGATCCTATTCATTCGTTCTCAATTGGGATACGATGTGAGCCACGTGACTGGCTAGGTGTTACTCACATCCTTTTGGTTTCCTCCCAATTGCCTTTTGAGATGAACCTAAAGAGTCGCGCTTAAAGGAAGTGCAAAAAGAAAATCGTAGGAAAAGACTTGAGAGAATTTTCGGTATTGGATATCGAGATTAATTAATTAATCATTAGATGATTTTATTAATTAATTAAGTTAATGAATTAATTAATTCCTCATGGGAATTTAATTATAATATTAACATGAATTTAATTGATTAGTTAATTAATTTATTTATTGGATAAATAAGATTAATTATTTAATTAATTAATAAACAAAAGCCCGAAGGCTTAAAAGCCTACAAGTGGGAGTCCAAAGTGGACACCCATATGGGGCTTATGAAGCCTAGGTTATTGTTTTCTATTGTAGTATATATATACTACTTAGTGAAAAAATAACTAGGTCAAGAGAATTAACTCACAAACTTTCTCTCCAAGTCAAACTCTCCTCCCTTTCTCTCTCTCTCTCTCACTCTAGCCGTCCATCAAGGTGAAGAAGAAGGTGATTTTCATTTTTGACTCCGGCGTGGCAATTTAGAGACAGCGACGGATTTGCTGTTCAAGAAAGGATTGAATAGCTAGTTCAGATTTCAACATACGCGAGAACGGTAATTAATTTCGTAAAACCCAATTTAAATACGAGAAATAGAGATGAGCCACTGGGATTAAACTTATAATTCTTCCGCTGCGTTTTTTTGTTTTTATGCAATTTTTCCCAACAAGTTCTAGTTATTTTTAGGTACCCATTGTGACTTGGGTCCTTTCACATTAATAGCGTTAGTCTAAATTAGAACTTTAGGAACCCATATTTGCTTAGTCTTCATTGCGGGAGGATTAACCTTTTTGGGTTTCACCTTGTGTTGTGTGCTTCTTGGGTGCATAATATTATCGTTGATTATAATAGTAAGCACAATCCCAATCGTAGTCATAATCATCATAGTATTGATAATACGACCTCGATCGTTGTGGATACTAATGCTAGTATTTCCTTGGCGCTGGCTTAGGGTGCACCTTGGGCATTTGACGCTTAGCGTTTGATTCGTAGTGGTAAGGTTTCTCCTTAGTCTTTTGAGCATTTTGATAAACTTTTCTTTGTGAATACCATTATCCTTCGGTTTTAGTAGGTGTTTGACTCTTTGAACCTTTCATAACAAAGAACACACCCTTTCCTTTGTTGTTTGCTGTAACGTTGGATTTGTTTGGTTGCTTACCGAATTTATTGCATCCTCCTAAACCGGTCTTTTGACCAAACAATCTTGTACCTCAGTCGCGTTGTCTAACTCTCTTGATGCTTTAGACAATGATGAGATGAGTTGCTCTGATTTAGCAAGTCTAGCAATCATCTCAGCTTCTCTCCTAACTACCATATCAAGATCACCTTAAAATTGAGTGATTTCAGTCTCAAGTTATTGGTTCTTCTCAATGCATTGTTGCTGAACTTGCAACTCTGCCTTGAGCGTCACGTTTTCACCTCTGAGCGTTGAGATCTCATCAGAGTGATTTTGATATAGTCTAGCGGCATCTTGACAATCTTGATAATATTCTTTTACTTTGTCAACCAATTCTTAATAAGAGAGACGATAAGGTAATTCAGTATTTACCTCAAATAGTGCGTCTGAAGATGCTTCATCATCTCTGGCCAAGAGACAGAATAGCGTTGAATCATCCATTGGCTCAGGTGCGGATGTTGGTTGTGATTCTGCTAGCAAACCTTGTTGACGAAGTTTGCTCTTGAATTGGTTTCTATCCAAGTAATCCTGCCCTGTGAGCTTGGATATGTTTGGATAAGGGCAATTTACCTGGTAGTGCCCTGGCTTCCTACCATTATAACAAAGATTAGTTTTCATCTTTTGTTCATTTGTTAACCTTGAAGTTTGTGGTTCTTAGACCACTGGCGCTGAGAGGTTCTGCGGAGAAGACGCTTAGTATTGAATCGGCGTTGAGGAAGGAGGGGAAAAATATTGAGGTTCTTAATACTATTATAGAGCGGGAGGAGGCGCTTAATAGGAATTCTGTCCTTGATGCTTTGGATCTTTTCCTTTCGTTTCATATTTCAGAAACTTTCTGAACCTATTTAGCAACGCTAACTCCTCTTCATCACTAATTTTTGACACCTTTGACTTATTACTCGATTTACCCTTAACTGATGCTATTAGCACTCCAGATTTTGTAACTGGACCGACTGCATCACTTGTTGAATTCAACTCAAACTCAAAAGCCTTGAGTTCTGAGAAAACATCTTCTGGAGTTAGAAGATCCAACATATTCGATTCTCTCTTAGCCGTCGTTTTCATCAAAAATCTACTGGGAGACTTCTGAAAATCTTAACCACCATTTTTCGATTTTACAAATCCATGCATAGGGACGTCAACTCTGTAACAAGAGAATTAAATCTTATATCTAACTGTTCTAGCGTCTCATTAGGCAACATCCTGAAACCGTTAAACCTTTCCTTGACAATCGAAAACTTGTTTTCTTTAATTTAAGCTGACCCACCACAGATTATGGCCAACTTGTCCCATATTTCCTTAGTCGTAGGGCACGACTTGACCTTATTGAACAAATTATCATTTTACCGATGGATGTATATAGAGCGTTCCAACCAACATTATCCAAATTCGCTCTCCGACGCTCCTCTGTAGACCACTCATGCTTTTGCTTTTCAATATAACCGTCAGGGGTCTTGATAGGGTTGAGATTTACGTGATTTGATACTTTGATTTCATATGGTTTAAGCTTAATTATGAGTAATTTATGCCACAAATGCATGTAACGAGTTGGATATTTGAGTACAGCTATAAGTTCTTGCAATTGAGGAAAATATAGGAGAAACACACGCATTCAGGAGAAAACCAAAGAACTAGAGCTGACGTATGAACTTGGAGCTACTTAACGTTCGAACGCCAGGAGAAGTTATGCACGAACGTGAGATGAGTTTACGCCCAGACGCCAGGAGGTGTAACGTTCGAACATTGATGATGGCAGAACAAATTTGGAAATTTCCAATTCTAAACCTAAAAGGACTCTTCCAATACAACACCTATAAATACAAGATGCAGGAGCAGAGAAAAGTGAGATGTTCAGTAGATAGAAAACACACGTTAATTAGGGTTAGAGTTTAGTTTAGTTTAGCTTTATTCTTGGTTACTTTTGGATCAAGATTACATAGAAGAACAAGGAAGAAAGAAGACCATCTTCTGAAAAAAAGGGAGTTCTTTCGATCTAGATAAATTTTGTCTATGAATATTTATCTTTTTCTTTGTATCTTTTCTTTTATACTTATAAACTAATTTCTTATATTAAGACCATACAAAGGCCGGATTGATCTTGAATAATATATGATAGTTGTTGATTCGAGTTAATTCTATGATTGCTATTATGATGATTTTTGTGCTTATATCATCTTCATATGATTAGCTACCATGTGTTGAATTCTTACCTAGTTTATCTGTTTGGGAGAAAGTAAATTAGGGTGTAGAGAAAATCATAATATCTTCTAAGTTAGTTGATGCTAGGGATAGCTACATACTCAGGATGATGTTAGCCGAGTTGATTTGCAGTTAGCCCAAGTCCTGATGAATCTGTTTTCATTTTTTCTCTACCTCAAAAGTTTTGTTTACCATTCAGGTTGGCCCTGGAAAGAGAGTGGAGCAAGTTTGATCAAACCATGGATGATTTACAGAAGGTGAGGGTCAACATGCCCCTTATCGAGTCTATTTTGCAGATGCAGTGTATCTCAAAACTGTTAAAGGACATTCTGATGAATAAACAATCTTGGAAGAAAGTCTTCCCGGTAACCACTAACGCAAAACTATCATTACAGTATAAGGATGCAGAACCACTGTCTATCTCATGCACTATAGGAGAAATAAAACTGGATCGTGTTTATTTGAACGAAGAAAGCAGATATAATCTACTTTCTTACACATTGTTCAAAAAGTTAGGATTCAGCGAATTAACTTCATCGGATATGGTATTCAAACTTGAAGACGAGTCCTTCAACCGCTTGAAGGGAGTCATGGAGGATGTATTAGTGGAGATTAACAAATACCACTTCCTTGTAGATTTTATGATTGGCGACAGGGACGATTTCTGTACCACATCTCTGATCCTAAGAAAATCTTTCCTAGCCACTGGTAAGGCCACACTCGATAAGTTAAATGGTAAGTTAATCTTGAATATTTGACAAAAACAAATATGTCTTAATGCTTTCAAAGAAAAATATCGTTTATGTGCTTATCTGACTTATTCACAATGAGATACAGTTAGTCAATTTAGTGTTGAGAAACTGCAGGAACATTCTTCGGACGATCCACGAAAAATGAGTCACAAGGAGTTTAATAAGAAATTATTGGGAGATTGTTTGATCGATACAGCAAGATCATCCCCCAAATATTTCTCTTTTTTTGCGCTGAAAAATCCGTCTGCACAGCCGGAGAGTCGCATACTAGTTGCAACGTTCGAACGTGGGTATCACAACGTTTGGGCGTGGGTCTCCGTTTTTCAAAATCTGCGTCTGTCTGGTGAGTGATTGGCTCAACTTACTCAACAATTTTTCTTTTAAAAGCCGTCTGGGGCTTGTTGTGTGAATATATTGTGAAGTTTTGGGTTGTGTGGAGTTTGTTATTTGGCATGATTTGTTGAGGGTTGATTATTGTGGGGTTCAAGAAGTAAGTAGAAAAGGGGTGAATTTTTCAATTTCAATTTCTGAAAAATGGTGAGAACAAGAGGTGGAGGTGCAGTGGGTAGTTCGTCCAGGGTTGCAAACCCCATGCCCGAGGGTACACTGGGGGCGGAGGGTGAGCAGTTGGATCCCAGGTTTGATAACCTGCCAGTGCATAGCATTTACAGACAGTTAACTACCTGGACGATTCACAAAGATCATCAGATTATTGGGTTTTCTAAGGCGGTCACTGGTGTTATCCGGTTCCATATGCTAGAGCCATTTTACGAGGAGCCACAGAGAGTAATGGTACAGTGGGTTCAGGATTTTTACGCCCACGTGACAGAAATGTACTAGAGGGAGGAGTACTTGAATATGAACCACATTCGGGTTCTTGATATTGTGGTCAACATATCACCCAAGCAGATATTGAGCAATACTAGACTGACATACCGGATGAGTGTGAGTATACTGCCATGCTCGGTGATTCTAGGCATAATTAGGTGGATTTGGAGGCATTTCGGGAGGCTATTACAGTAGAGGGCTCTGAGTGGTTAGGTGGGGGTAGTCATCTACACCAAGGGGATCTGACACCTGTGGCTGGGTTTTAACTATGAATAGGTCAGAAGTGACGAGGGATATGTTAGTGTTATGACTTCAAATGCCATAAAGAAGATAGAGTTATAGGGCATTAAATTGTAACTAAACACTCTTATATTAATAAAAGGCTTTTTCATGTGGTTTCTTTTAGGCATTTGTAAGGTTTAGTAAACAACGTAAAGTCCTTGATAGTAAGGAACTAGAGGAGTTTGATCTTTAGTATCTAAAATGGTTCGCAAGTCGAAGTGAGTATTGACTAGACATCATTACTAGATACAGACTTGTATGATATAAGTTTTGGTAGGGAAGTGCCAGTCGAACACTATGAATATGTTAGTGGGAACTTATGTCATAGGCACCTCAATTAGACTGATGTGCTCGAACATGGGTCGCACCAGTTTTGTCACATGGATTTTCACTCAATGACAGTCAATGACAAAACTGATAAGTTGTGATACGTACGCGTGTACTTTAGACCTGAGGAATCACGTTGAAGATGTGCTTGTGACATCAAGTCTCTCATTAGAGTAGTTAGATCTAATTCACCCGTTGGTGGGGTCGACCTCGAAGTGCGGCTTGATGGGCACGTAGCAATCTTAACTGATTAGCAAAATGTTATTTATTCTCTCATAAGTGAATGAGCTAAATATCCTATGCAGTCATGAACGAGTGAGGTCAAAGGCTTTGGCCAAAGCATTGGAGATACTCATGTTGGACATGAAAGTATACTCAATGACCTCGATTCATTATGAGCTGAGCATATGGTCAACTTCTGTGAGTTGACTAAACCATGACTCTTACTTGATTGGGATATATGAATAAAGGGTTTATACTCGTACGGTATTCACAGCGTGAAAGGATTGGAATGATCCTATTCATTCGTTCTCAATTGGGATACGATGTGGGCCATGGGACCGACTAGGTGTTACCCACATCCTTTTGATTTTCTCCCAATTGCCTTTTGAGACGAACCTAAAGAGTCGCGTTTAAAGGAATTGCAAAGGAAAAATTATAGAATAAGATGATAAGAGTCATTTTTACGTGTTTTAAGCCCTTGCTTTTATGTTTTAGATTCATTTATCGCTTGATTTATGCCGCATATGTGTATAATATATGTGCTTATTGAGTAAAGGTGGAAAATCATTGCAATCAACGTAAAATGCACAAAAACAGAGTATTTCAGTATATTTTGAAATCGAATTTGAGGACGTTTTCTTCTATAAAGTTGTAGAACTCCATCTTGGTGTCACGTGGAAACTTGAATCATCCAAATCCGAGGTCCGTGGAGAAAGTTATGAAGAAAAAACAATTGCTGCGCTGAAAAACAAGAAAACGGTTAAGACTTCGCACTGTGGCGCCTAGGCGCCACCTTATCCGCGCCTAGGCGCCAGTCAACTTCTTCCCCAAGCCACTTAGGCCACCTGGACCGCGCCTAGGCGCCATTTGGGTCACGCCTGGGCGCCGATACAGCGGTTTTGAAGGTATAAAAGCCAAAAATGAAAGGAAAAAGGGGGGGTTCAAATTCTAAGTGAATTTTTGGGATTTCTTGGGATTGGGACCTCACTTTTCATCACTTTAGAAGAGCAAAAGAGAAGGGAAAGAAGAGATTCAAGCCTCCAATTAAAGATTCGATCATCAATGCAGCATAGGGAGTTTCTTAGCTTTAGATTCATCTTTGTCGATGAACATGGATCTTATGCTTAGCTTTTTCCTTATGCATTTTATGAGCTAAATTGTTGAACTAGGGCCATGAGAAGGCCATGTTGTTAGTATTGTGACAATAAGATCGTTTTCCATTTCAATTCATCTATTGCTATGTGTTGTGATTTTGTGGTTGAATGCCTTACATATGCTTGATCACCATGTGTTTGATATCATGCCTTGGTGAATTATTCGAGAGAAAGTTGACTTAGGGTGCAATAATTTCACAACATCACCGACCAAATAGGAATTGCCCTAGACATAGGTAAAGATTCCTGGGTGAAGTCGTTCGATTTGAATCGAGAAAGCTCTAGTTCTTTAATGCATGCTTAGTGGTTAGATTTTCGGGTAGACATACTTAGGAAACCACCAATTAAGTATAGGAGTCTATCACAAGACATCGGTTATTCTTTACCTTAGGATCTTTCACCATAGCAATGTATGTCTAATGAATTGGTAATGATCTTAGGATAGCAATACGCAACATGTGCCCGAACATGAGCCTTAGTCACCTCTTCACCTTGGAAGTTTAACCTCTCTTTACTTTCACTTTAGCTTATTTTACTTTCCTTTTTAGTTAAATCTCTAATTTACTTCCTTTTGTTATCGAAAATCATAAAATAAAGTTCAAGTCTCCGTGGTTCGACAACCCGGACTTATTGTCCATTTCTATCACTACACACGACTAGTGCACTTGCTACCAAAGGACGTTAGCTTCGAGCGTGTCAAGGTTTTGGCGCCGTTGCCGGGGATCTAACCCGGGTCACCCGCGTGACAGTCGTGAATACTTACCACTATACTACAACGACATGTAGTAGACGAGTTTTGCTTTGGAGAATTTTTCATTGCTGATTTGAGCTTGGAGCGGATTTCATGTGATTAAGGGTTGCTTTTTACCACCCTTGTTGTAAGTACTCTCGTTTATCCCCTTTTGAGTGTGTATGATTGAGTCAACATTGAGGGTAATGTTGAGATTAAGTTTGGGGGGGGGGGGGGTTACGAGTAGTGCTTATTGATTTTATGTGTTGTGTGATTTTGTTTTTAGCTCAAGTTTGAGAGAATCATTGTTATTGCATGTATTTTGTGCTAAATTTTGAGAAAAATCAAGCATAATTTTTTTTATTTTAGGATGGTTAGCTTGCCAATTGGTGCAATGAGACTTGAGAACTCGAGACAATGGCATGATATCTTGTATATTTCTATTAATGGTCTAAAATGAAAATTACACATCTTGATTATGCTCATTTCAACCTTAGTTGAGAGTCAATCTTCCTTAGATGATACACGTTGCACATAAGTCAAAGGTAGAGGGATTGAAAAGGGTTCCCCATCTCGAGACATGTAAGGAGCACCCCCGGATATATGAACCTAGATTTTTCATGTTGTTTTGATATGATTAGTTGCTTATGGGTCCATAATTGTGTTAAATGAATGAATGATTGAGATGAGATTGGTATGACCTCAAAAATCCGGTCAGGCCAACGAGTATTGGAGGTCACCAAAGCACCATTGCCTATATACTATACTTGTTGAGCTAATTTGAGCTTTGCTCAAGCCAATCGGGAATGAGTTGAATAAAAGACCTCGTTCTATTTCGTGGCCTTTGCCACCCGGGTGATTAAGTTCGTAGGAGTGTCTTAACACTTAGCACCCTAAAACCCTCTGGTTTGGGAGTTGTTGACCTAAAGCCCGTTACATGGGTGGCAAAGAAGATCTAAAGGGGTAGAACATTGCACGAGGCCATATGTTGATTATAAGCTTAAATCGTTTTGAAGTGTGAAATGTCAATGTAAAGTGAATGGAAGTGAGCACAATTTAACCTTAAGGTTGCCTATGATTCGATGAACTTTATGATCTATCGAAAGTTGGTAGATATGGGGAATGTTTCCGAGCATGGTAGGGATGGCTTTCGATCATAATGTCCTAGATCTTATCCCACTACACCCTTTGGAAATTGGTTCGATTCTATGTGTTGAATGAGCATTGTCTTCATTTGTGTACATATTGTTGAGCTTTCTTGTCACTTGATTAGTGTCATTGCATCATAGTTCTTATTTCGAGTTGTAGTGGTTGGTTTGAGCTAAACATCCTTCGATTTTGTGGGTATATCGTATGCAAACCCTCACGAGACTATAACTCGTCCTTTGAGGTAACTTAAGGGTTTAAAGGCTTGTTGCACACGCTAAGTGCAACCGGTTACTCCACGAAAACGAGTTAGTTAGTAGTTTTCTTTTCGTTTCTCCCTTTTTTGATGATGTTTCCATATCCTAGAATTCTTATTGCTCGAGGTCGAGCAATTGATAACTGGGAGGGGGGTTGATAAGAGTCATTTTTACGTGTTTCTAAGCCCTTATGTTTATGTTTTAGATTCATTTATCACTTGATTTATGCCACATATGCGTATAATCTATGTGCTTATTGAGTAAAGGTGGAAAATCACGGCAATCGACATAAAGTGCACAAAAATACAGTATTTCAGTATGTTTTGAAATAGAATTTGAGGAAGTTTTCTTCTATAACGTTGTAGATATCCGTCTTGGCGTCACGTGGCAACTTGAATCATCCAAATCCGAGGTCCGTGGAGAAAGTTATGAAGAAAACACAATTGCTGCGCTGAAAAACAAGAAAACGGTTAAGACTTCGTACTGTGGCGCCTAGGCGCCAGTCAACTTCTTCCCCAAGCCACTTAGGCCACCTGGACCGCTCCTAGGCGCCATTTGGGTCACGCCTGGGTGCCGATACAGCGGTTTTGAAGGTATAAAGGCCAAAAATGAAAGGAAAAAGGGAGGGTTCCAATTCTAAGTGAATTTTGGGGATTTCTTGGGATTGGGACCTCACTTTTCATCACTTTAGAAGAGCAAAAGAGAAGGGAAAGAAGAGATTCAAGCCTCCAATTAAAGATTCGATCATCAATGCAACATAGGGAGTTTCTTAGCTTTAGATTCATCTTTGTCTATGAACATGGATCTTATGCTTAGCTTTTTCCTTATGCATTTTATGAGCTAAATTGTTGAACTAGGGCCATGAGAAGGCCATGTTGTTAGTATTGTGACAATAAGATCGTTTTCCATTTCAATTCATATATTGCTATGTGTTGTGATTTTGTGGTTGAATGCCTTACATATGCTTGATCACCATGTGTTTGATATCATGCCTAGGTGAATTATTCGAGAGAAAGTTGACTTAGGGTACAATAATTTCACAACATCACCGACCAAATAGGAATTGCCCTAGACATAAGTAAAGATTCCCGGGTGAAGTCGTTCGATTTGAATCGAGAAAGCTCTAGTTCTTTAATGCATGCTTAGTGGTTAGATTTCCGGGTAGACATACTTAGGAAACCACCAATTAAGTATAGGAGTCTATCACGAGACATCGGTTATTCTTTACCTTAGGTGCTTTCACCATAGCAATGTATGTCTAATGAATTGGTAATGATCTTAGGATAGCAATACGCAACATGTGCCCGAACATGAGCCTTAGTCACCTCTCCACCTTGGAAGTTTAATCTCTCTTTACTTTCGCTTTAGCTTATTTTACTTTCCTTTTTAGTTAAATCTCTAATTTACTTCCTTTTGTTATCGAAAATCATAAAATAAAATTCAAGTCTCCGTGGTTCGACAACCCGGACTTATTGTCCATTTTTATCACTACACGCGACTAGTGCACTTGCTACCAAAAGCACGTTTGCTTCTAGCGTGTCATAAGACTTGAGAGATTTTTCGGTATTTGATATCGCAATTACTTAATTAATTAATCATTAGATAATTTTATTAATTAATTTAAGTTAATGTGTTAATTAATTTCTTTATGGAATTAATTATAGAGTTAACGTGGATTAATCAGTTATTTAATTAAATTATTTATTGGATAAATAATATTAATTAAATAATTAATTAAAATAAAATCACAAAATTGGACTAAGCCCGAGGGCATAAGAAACGCCCAAATGGGCGTCCTTAATGCCTTAGTTTAGTTGGGTTAATTATTTCGTGTGTGGTATAAATATACTAGTTAGTGAAAAATTAACCCTAGCCTCAAATAATTATCTTTCTCTCCAAGTTAAGACTTTCAAACTTCTCTCTCTCTCTCTAGCCGTCCTCAAGGAGAAGGAAAAGAAGATCTTTGCTTTCAATTCCGGCGTGGTGATTTAGAGGCAATGGTTGTTTCACTGTTCAGAAAGAGGATTAAAAAGCTGGTTCAGAATTTCAATTACCCGAAGAAATGTACAATTTTCTCAAAACATGATTTGTATACACGAAATTAGAAATGAACCACCGTGGGATTTATTTTCCGCTTCGTTTTATATGTAAAAACCCAACAGGATAGGGTTGTGTTGGTCTATGCCATCATGCAGCAGAGGAAGATTAATTTGTGGCTCTGATACACAAGGCTTTCATAGGTCAGATTGAAAAGTATGGGAAGGAGGAGGGGAAGAAGAGGAAGAGAAAGGCAAAGGCGAAGAAGGTGACGAAGAAGAAGACTCCGTTCATCTTCCCTTCTTTGATTACAGCATTGTGTTAGACGGCTTACGTGCCAGAGTTTGAGGATGATGTTTCTGAGGAGTGTGGTGTTCCTATCAATTACTCCGATAAGAAGAAGGCACCTATAGGGGAAAAGAAAGCAAAGGCTTCACAGGGTCAGAGTTCGAGATCAGTAGCTGCACCAGCACCGACTACTATGACTGATCTCAGGAGGAATGTGAACCATCTACAAACCCACATGACTGCATTGGAGGACACTTTTCAGATGGGGATGTCGTTGAAGATGGCTAATTTTTAGCTGATAAGCCAGTACCAGAGGCAACTAGCCTCAGAGACGGATTTATCTGCGAGGAGATCTATCAATGCCTATTCCCCTGTCCCGGAGTTCCATCGGCTGCCTGCCTCTACTACTACCCCCGGTGATTACATGTTCGATGAGGATCACTTGGATGATGAGGAGAAGGATGATGATGATGATGAGGCTGATGAGGAGTGACATCCTAGATTTGTGTTATCTGTTTTATTTTATTATGATGGATGTTAGTTTTTTTTTTTTATTAGTTTTTATGTTTTGTTATTTATTTCAGAGTTTATGGATATTATGCTATAGTTTTATTTTTTATGTTGATTATGTTGGATATTTTGATGCTTGTTGAGTTTGTGATAAGTAGTAGTTATCTCTTAAATTACGGGAGTTGGAACGATATTGGAATAGGAGCACTTTCAGTGAACTTACGTAGAAAAACACGCATGAGGAATTTTGGTTTTCTTTTCAGCATCCTAATCGGTACTATTTTTCTTTTTCTTTTCTTATTTTCTTTAATTTCCATTAGTTAGCCTGTGCAACATTGGGGACAATGTTGAAGTTAAGTTTGGGGGTGTTAGGAAAGTAGTAAAGAATGTATACTATATGTTTTAAATTAAGTTTGGGGGAGGAGTGTCGTTTTTGAAATTTTTGAGATTCATACTTTTATGGTGAAGAAGAATCGAGAATGAAAATGGAAAAAAAAAGGAAAAAAAGATTAGTCCTTCCGATTGATGCATTGAAATTGATTAACTTGAAAAAATGGCATGATTTCTTAAATAATTTTGAATTTAATGCAACATATATATTTTGAAATTGCTTGTGGAGGCCCAAGATGAGATTTGATTTTCTTAGATGATTCACAATGCACATTAGTCGAGGGTAGAGGAGTTGAGAGGATAATCATCTTGAGACACTTATGGAATTTTTCCCGAAAATATTAACTTAGATTTCTCATAAGGTTATAAGTTGAATAGTTAATTTTGTATGCTAAACAATGAAGAAAAGAGGTTGAATTTTAATATGACCAAAAGTGGTCAGCTTAATATGTATTGGAGGTGAAAGTTTCATGCCTATATACTGTACTATTATGCTAATTTGAGCTAAGCTCAAGCCAAAAAGAAAGTTTAATTAAATAGTTGATCTTGTTTTGTTTCGTGGCATTTGACACTCTAGCGATTAAATCCTTAGGAGTGTCTCTACACTTAATGCCCTAAAACTATCTAGATTGGGAGTCATTGATCTAAAGTTTATTACATGGGTGCCATAGAAATCCTAAGGGAATAAAACATTGCACTTGATCAAGCCTTAATGAATTTAAATGGAAAGTTTCATATGAATTTAAAGTTTGAATGCTTGAGTAATGAAATTTAAATGTTATGAGGTTTTCTATGATTCTTGTGCCTTGTGTTGGATCGAAAGTTGATAGATATGGGATTAATGTCCATAAATTGGTAAGGATGCCTCTCGACTATAATACCTTAGACTTATTTTCACCACATCCTTTGGAGTCTTTTCGAGTACTGGTGTCACATGAGCAAAAATTAATTGATATATATATATATATATATATATATATTGTAATGATCCCACATCTGGAAAAAGAGGAAAATGAAATAATTTATAAAGAGAACCCTAGGATTCAAGTCTAACAATGGATAACCATTTTGGGCCGTGGTTCAAATGCCCAACTCAAGGTTAAGCTCAGTGGGTTCGATGGGATTTCTCTGGTTCAACGGGCTCGTGAGCCCGGGGCGTGACAAATGGTATCAGAATTGGGATTTTGGTGCTACAACATGAAATCTTGGTATCCGCTATGAAGTTGCCCGAGGTTCTCGGATCCGCTATGAAGAATAGTCCGAGGCAAATCCGGTGGTAGCCTAGAGAGTCCCGATGCCTGACGACGGATCTTGGACTGAGTCACGCCGCTACGAGGACGTCGCTCCTCGATAGGGGGGTGATTGTAATGATCCCACATCGGGAAAAAGAGGAAAATGAAATAATTTATAAAGAGAACCCTAGGATTCAAGTGTAACAATGGATATCCATTTTGGGCCGTGGTTCAAATGCCCAACTCAAGGTTACGCTCAGTGGGTTCGATGAGATTTCTCTGGTCCAACGGGCTCTTGAGCTCGGGGCATGACATATATATATATATAAATATATAATTTTGAGCTTTAAAGGTTGATTTTGTGCCATTGGTTCTTGTTAATTAAGTCGATGTGTATTGATTAGTTGGGTCTGAAATTTGTTAGATTTTGTGGGTGTATCATTTGCGAACCCTCACGAGACTATACTCGTCCTTTTTGGGTAACATAAAAGTTTGGGATTATTACAAATTACCCCCCTGTGTTAGTTTGAAAAAGATAAAAAAAACCTTCTGTTAAATCAATATGCTAAAACCTCATCTGTTAATGTAAACCATGCACATAACCCTTTTTTCCTTTAGATAATGATCAAAATGTAGTCCTTAAAACATCTCTATACTTTTGTTTTGTAGTGAATTTCAACCCTACAGATAGTGCAAAGGTATAAGAATGTTTTAAAGGCTACATTTTGATCAATTTTCTAACGGGGAAAAGGGTTCCGTGCATGGTTTACATTAACAGAGGAGGGTTTTTGCATATTGATTTAACAGAGGGTTTTTTTTAGCATTTTCGAACTAACACAGGGAGGTAATTTGAAATAAGCCCTAAAGGTTTAAAGGCTTATTGCACATGCTAAGTGTAATCGTTTACTCCACAAAAGTGAGTTTATCCTTTTTGTTTTGATTTTTGTTTTTATCTCTCTATGATTGTTGTTCTGGATCTTATCATTGCTCGAGGACGATCATTGTTTAAGTTTGGGTGTGTTGATAGGGTTGAGGTTTACATGATTGGATACTATGATTTCTTATGGTTAAAGTTTAATTATGAGTAACTTATGCCACAAATGCATGTAATGAGTTGGATATTTGAATACAGGTATAAGGTTTTGCAATTAAGGAAAATAAAGGAGAAAAGCACGTATTCAGGGAAAAACCAAAGAAATAGAGCTAACGTACGAACGTGGAACTACTTACGTTCGAATGCTGGGAGAAGTTATGCACGAACGTGAGATGAGTTTACGCCCGGACGCCTAGAGGTGTAACGTTCAAACGTTGATGTCGGCAGAATAGTTTAGAAAATTTCCAATTCTAAACCTAAAACAACTCTTCCAATACTACACCTATAAATACAAGATACAGGAGCATAATCTAGTTTAGCTTTATTCTTAGTTACTTTTGGATCAAGATTACATAGAAGAAGAAGGAATAAAGAAGATCATTTTCTAAAACAAAGGGAGTTCTTTAGATCTAGATAAATTTTGTCTATGAACATTTATCTTTTTCTTTGTATCTTTTCTTTTATAGTTATAAACTAATTTCTTAGATTAAGACCATACAAAGGCCAGATTCATCTTGAATAATGTATGATAGTTGTTTGATTCGAGTTAATTCTATAACTGCTATGTATTATGATTTTTGTGTTTTTATCATCTTCATATGATTAGCTACCTTGTGTTGAATTATTGCATATTTTATCTGTTCAGGAGAAAGTAAATTAGGGTGTAGAGAAAATCATAATATCTTCTAAGTTAGTTGATGCTAGGGATAGCTAAACACTCCGGATACTGTTAGCCGAGTTTATTTGGAGGAATAAATCTGAATAAATTTGGGGAAAATTCTAGTGTGTAATGCATGTAGTAGAGATTGCTACAACCAATCTAGTGTAGGTTATCATGAGCGAGGGATCCACGTGATAATAATCTTAAGGAATTTTCCACCATAGCATCATAGTCTAATAACTTGATGAAATAACAATCATATATGGAACGAGTAAATATTTGCTAATGTATGAGTCTTAATCACCTTTATCATCATTGTTATTATTATTATTTAATTATATTTCTTAGTTTATTTATAAAAAGCCAATTTTATACTTGCATTAAGTCTTGTAAAGCTAAAATCAAGTCTCTATGGGTTCGACATCCCGAACTTAATTATCCACTTTATTACTATACTCGACAAGTCCTCTTGCTATAAAAACACGTAGAGTTCTACCGTGGAAATTTTTTGGCGTCGTTGCTGGGGATTTGCTTCTTTTAGTTTTTGATTTAATTGCAAGTCTAATTTCTTTTTCTTTAATTTTCAGCATTCTCAATATGGCGGCGAAATTTCACAGTTTACCGCTAAAAGAAAAAATCATCTGGTTGCAAAACACTATCCGAGATATGAAACCATTAGTAGTTCCACCACGTCCTTGGGATGTATTACCCATGATCAATTTACCTATGCCAACTACTGCACTGGTGATAGTAGAGGTCAGTCCGCAACAGAATCAGATACAGACCCTTGTCCCGGTTTCAAAACCCGATTTTACTTATGGGGATTTCAAGAAGTCAATGAGTGAATTCAATCAAGGGTTGCTAGAAACAAGGCTTCAGATTGAGAATTTGTCACTCCTTAACCCTGCTAAAATATTCGAGGGAGTATCTACAAGGAACGGAAAGGAATTCGAAGAACAATCCCAGAGTTTTAAGACACTGAAGGAAAGGAGTAAGTCCAAAAGTTCATGCCCAGATATCAACATCCAAACGTGACATACTCAACGTTTGAGCATGTGTGAATAAGCTAACATTCAATGAGCCACTGTTGACATCCGAATATTTTAATCAAAACGTCTGAACGTGCATCACACAACGTTCGAACATGGTGACACCTGACGTTCGAACGCCCTGTGCAGTTATCAAGTCCTAATAAATTTGTTTTCTCTTTTTCTCCACCTCAAAAGTTTCTTTTACCATTCCCGTTGGCCCTAGAAAGAAAAAGGAGCATGTTTGATCAAACCATGGATGATTTACGGAAGGTAAAGGTCAATATACCCCTTATCGAGTCTATTTTGCAGATGCAGTGTATCTCGAAACTGTCAAAGGACATTCTGATGAATAAATAATTTTGGAAGGAAGTCTGCCCAGTAACCACTGCCACAAAACTATCATTACAGTATAAGGATGCAGAACCACTGTCCATCTCATGCTCTATAGGAGAAACAAAATTGGATCGTGTTATTTTAAATGAAGAAAGCAGATATAATCTACTTCCTTACACATGGTTCAAAAAGTTGGGATTCAGTGAATTAACTTGATTAGATATAGTTGTTTGATTCGAGTTAATTCTATGATTGCTATGTATGATGATTTTTGTGTTTTTATAATCTTCATATGATTAGCTACCATGTGTTAAATTAATGCCTAGTTTATCTGTTTGGGAGAAACTAAATTAGGGTGCAAAGGAAATCATAATATCTTCTAAGTTAGTTGATGCTAGGGATAACTACATACTCTGGATGGTGTTAGCCGAGTTTATTTAGAGGGGTAAATTTGAATAAATTTGGGGAAAATTCTAGTGTTTAATGCATGTAGTAGAGATTGCTACAACCAATCTAGTATAGGTTCTCAAGAGCAAGGGATCCGCGTGATAATAATCTTAAGGAATTTTCCACCATAGCATCATAGTCTAATAACTTGATGAAATAACAATCATATATGGAACAAGTAATTCTGTGCTAATATATGAATCTTAATCGCCTTTATCATCATTGTTTTTATTATTATTATTATTATTATTATTATTATTATTATTAAAATTAAGTTCTGGTTAATTATATCTCTTAGTTTATTTATAAAAAGCCAATTTTATACTTGCATTAAATCTTGTAAAGCTAAAATACAAGTCTCTGTGGGTTCGACATCCCGGACTTAATTGTCCACTTTATTACTACACACGACCAGTCCTCTTTCCGTAAAAACGCATAGAGTTCTACCATGTCATGTCTCTTCTGTGGCTCCAGGCGCTCTAGTGAGTTGCTTTAAAATTTGAATCGGCCCATATGAAATAATATCACACATTTCATCATCACAAGAACAAAGATAAGTAAATGCTTTGACCTTCCATGAGTCATAATTTGACTCGGTCAACTTAGGTACGTTAGCGAAATGCCATGATAGAAGTTAAAGCAACTAAATTTTAAAAAGGATCTAAATAAGCAGTTATGCTTGGAAATTTGAAAATTTCAACTTCAACCGCTCTGATACCACTTGTTGGTCCAAAGTAGCATACAAAAGGGTTTAGAAAGGGGGGTTGAATAGACCCTGATGTCTTTTTCGACTTCAGAAATTTCGTATTCAAAATGTTGCGAACGCTTGAAAATGTAGGTGCTTGGCTAAGCTTCTACTTGAAGACTGTTTTGATAAAATTAACTTAGACGTAAGATTTGAATACTATAACCGAATAGGTTAACGGTTCAATTCTTTAATCAGGGTTAGCACAGCAGAATGATTTAAAGTCTTCTTTTTGAAAGGTTTTAGCGTCACAAAGCTTTTTCTTAGTTGCTTTTAGTTTTGAATGATTTTGTCAATGTGTTTACTTAACCGGTTATGCAATGATATGATAATAATGAAATCGACGGTAAAGTAAAGAACACAATATTTGTAAGGTTCGTTGGGTGGTGTGATCTCAACTATGTCCTTCTTCTCCTTTACCACTTAGAGGCAATCCACTAAAATGATTCTCGAAGAATCGCACAGAAACTTCTACAAAATATGGGAGAGATGGATTTGAATGGATTGAGCTCCTTGGTTACATAGATTTCTGCTCCAAGACACTTTGATTCTCTTGCTTCTTTTACCCAAAAATAATGCAAGTATCCAACTTTGGCTTCACTTAGATCGCGAGGCTGGACAAGGGTTTTGCTTAACGGTTTGTTTGATTTTTGGAAGTTCAAACAACTTGAAATATCTCAAAACTAGTGAAGGGTTCTTCTGAAAAAGATGTGAGATATTGGTTAACTGTCTCAAGGATTGGAGAAAAGCAAAGAGAATGTTTTATTTGAATATTCGAGCTTTTTTTTAATTTTAAGGATTGAGACTTCAATGCAACATAGTTTTGGCTTGTAAGCATGTTCTTGTATATTTTAGCTTGTTGTTGAAGTCCTATCTATAGACTGTATCAGGTAAAGTGTCTGTTGGACACATGGTCAAGCGCGTGAACAACTTTCGTCCTTTTTCCCTGAAATTCGGATGCAAAAAGTTGGTGCCGCAGACTTTTAAAGTTGACAATCCAATGGGAAGGTTTCTTCATACTTCTTGAAGTGCTTATCACATTTGATGCTCTTATCAGTATTTAATGCATTTGAAATTAATGCCCGTTGGACATTGATGCTCCGAGAATATTTGCTTTAAACTCCTTCTGGACTTCGGAATAAATTTAGGTGAAATCTTATCTTGGTAGACGCTCATTAAACACTGAATGATCCTTAGTTGAATCTTTACATCATTGCTTGAATTAGCTTGACACTTAGATGCTTGCTAGAAATCTTCATCTTCATTCAGACTTTAGACGCTTGAATCTTCAGACCTAACTACTGATAAACTCACTCAGAATAATATCAGACGCTCAGTCTAAGACTACTTAGCCTAACAGTCCAGAATAAAAACAAATAAAGCCTTATACAAATCTAACGCTCAAATCCTATACATGATTTCCAATAAAATCAAACTTACATATTATGGGGTTTAACATAAATCCTAATTGTCATCATCAAAACATCTAACAAGAAATTTCCTAACAAGATCCATCAGACACTGACAGTGAGATGCCTATTGCTCTTCACAAAGGTCAACGACAATGCACCTACCCCATTTCCTCTTTTCTTTCATATGATCATTTATCATCTTCTTCGTGTTCTTTTATTGCTTCTCTTGATTCGGTATCTCTTCCTAAAACTGTCCATGAAGCCGTGTCCCACCCTGACAGGCATATGGCCATGATAGATGAAATGAATGCCTTAGATGTTAATGGTACTTGGAATCTAGTGAGTTTACCTGCTGGTAAAAAGGTTATCAGTTGTAAGTGGGTGTTTGCGGTTAAAGTTAATCCTGGTTCTGTGGCTCGCCTTAAAGTCCGCCTTATTGCTAAAGGCTATGCTTAGATTTACGATGTGGATTACGCTGACACCTTTTCTCTTGTGGCTAAATTGACATTTGTTCATTTGTTCATGTCTATGGCTGCTACTCATGACTGGCCATTGAACTAGTTAGATATTAAAAATGCTTTTTTGCATTGCAATTTATTGGAGGAAGTCTATATGGAGCAACCAACTTGGTTTGTCGCTCAAGGGGAGTATAGGAAAGTCTGTCATCTTCGCAAATCTTCGTTTGGGTTGAAACAAAGCCCTCGTGCTTGGTTTAGCAAATTTAGCCAGGAAATTGAAACATTTGGCATGAACAAAAGTAAGTCTGATCATTCAGTGTTGTTAGGAATTTCATGTTAGATGTTTTGATGATGACAAGATAGGATTTCATGTTAGACCCCAAAAGAATGTAAGTTTACGCTTTCATAGAATATATGTATAAGCGTTAGAAAGTTTGTTAGTTTGTTTTGCTTGTAATTTTTATCTTTGTAGATTTTAGACTAAGTGATAGATATTGTGTCGCTAATAGAATTCTAGGTGAGTCTATTAGAGATGAAGTTGAAGATCAGCGTCTGAAGTCAGAAGAAGATGAAGAGTTGTCTTAAGCGTTCGTCAAGCGGTTAAGAGTCTATTTCAGGAGTTATGAATCAAGCGTTCAAGAGAATGTTCTTAGCACCCAGCTAACGCTAAAGGACTATCCAAGGAGTGTTGACTCAAGCGCTTAGCTACTCAAGCGCTCAGCAACTCAAGCACTCAGCGACTCAAGCCAGCAACTCAAGCGTCTAGCTTTTAGATTCACCTGAAATATATCCTCAAGTTGTCAACGGTCATTTATTTCCAACGGAAATAAATTTAAAATGCATTAAATGCAAACAAGACAGTATGACTTGTGGACAAGCCACCTTTGTTGACTAGACTGTCAGTCAACAAAGGTGGCTTGTCCACAAGGCATACTGTCTTGTTTGCATTTAATGCATTTTGAATTTATTTCAAGGAAACAAGACAGTAAAGGAAGGAAACAAGGTTTGAATTTTCAGTATAAATCATTACGCTTTCAATTCCATATATATATGAATGATTTATCGCCGAAACACCTTGTTGAAGCTAATCTAATATTAGCTAACTAATCTAACTTTCTAAATGTTAACTTATTTTATTTTGGGCTTTTCTTTGAACTCTTAAACTATAAAAGAGTTATAAGAGTTAAGGTCTTGACATCATCAAAAAGGGGGAAATTGTTAGGAATTTCATGTTAGATGTTTTGATGATAACAAGATAGGATTTCATGTTAGACCCCAAAAGAATGTAAGTTTACACTTTCATAGAATATATGTATAAGCGTTTGAAAGTTTTGTTAGTTTGTTTGGCTTGTAATTTTTATCTTTGTAGATTTTAGACTAAGTGATAGATACTGTGTCGCTAATAGAATTCTAGGTGAGTCTATTAGAGATGAAGTTGAAGATCAGCATCTGAAGTCAGAAGAAGATGAAGAGTTGTCTTAAGCGTTCGTCAAGCGCTTAAGAGTCTATTTCAGGAGTTATGAATCAAGCGTTCAAGAGAATGTTCTTAGCACCCAGCTAACGCTAAAGGACTATCCAAGGAGTGTTGACTCAAGCGCTCAGCGACTCAAGTCAGCGACTCAAGCGTCCAGCTTTCAGATTCACCTGAAATATATCCTCAAGTTGTCAACGGTCATTTATTTCCAACGGAAATAAATTCAAAATGCAAAGAAGACAGTATGACTTGTGGACAAGCCACCTTTGTTGACTAGACTGTCAGCTTTTCAGAATTTAAACCTGCTCCTGTCCAATAGGAATCAGCAGAAATTAAGGAATGTCAGGAAAGGGACTATTCGAAACTCTGCGTGAGGTACACGCACCTGAATTGTGTCCAACGGACAATTTCCAAGAAACCCTATAAATAGTTCCCCTCAGCAAATTCAAAGACAGAGAGAGAAGGTGCGAAGAGCCAAAACTTTGCTGAAACAATTTGAGAGAAAAAGCTTCCAAACTCCATAGCCAATTGAAATTCAAGAAAGTTAATTCTTTCAACAAGCAGTATTTTTGTGTAAGAGAAGCTTGTTGAAGAAGATCTTTCTTGAAGCTCCAATATCCTTTAAAGCTTCTCAAATACATTCCAGACAGTCACCCGATATCTCAAACATCTTCCAAGAAGAACCCTAAACTATTATTGAGGTATCCCAAGTTGTTTGAACTTCCCAACATCAGACAAACTTGTTACAATAAACCCTCAATACCTTTCATCTGAGTGAGAAAGATTGTTGACTTTCACAAGCAGTATTTTTGAGTAAGAGAAGCTTGTTGAAGAAGGTCTTTATTGGAGCTGAAGTCTGTGTGATCAAGGAGCTCGAGATCTTCTTTCCAGAAGTAGAGGATTGAAGTGGCTTGTAGCAGAAATCTGTGTGACCAAGGAGCTCAAGTCATCCACATTCATCTCTTCCTGTTTCCCTATTTTGTAGAAGTCTCTGTGTGACTCTTCGAGAATCAATTTAGTGGGTTGCCTCCGAGTGCAAAGGAGAAGAAGGACGTAGCTGGGATTACACCACCCAGTGAACCTTACAAATATCTTGTGTCACTTTATTATTTTAATACTTTGCTCTACATTTGCATATTATCTTGAAAAAGGCTTTAAAACAGTTAAGCGACTATCTTGGTGAAAAAAAGAACGCTAAGTTTTTAAAATAAGCTTCAGCGTTTGACAAAGCGCTGAGCACTTCTAAGCGTTCAAAACAATTTAAAAGGAAAGCAGCTAAAGAAAAAATTTTGTAACGCTAAAACATTTTCAAGAGAAGACTTTAAAATACTTCCGCTGTGCTAACCCTGATTAAGCGACTGAGACATTACCCTACTTTGGTAATAGTTGAAATCACTAAGTCTAAGTTAACTTTATCAAACCAGTCTTCAAGTAAGTGACTAGTCAAGCGCTTACACTTGTAAGCGACTAGTCAAGCGATTACTATCCTTAAGCGTTCAAAAGAGATTTTAATACGAAACTTTTTGAAGTCGAAAAAGACTTCAGGGTCTATTCAACCCCCCCCCTCCTTCTAGACCCTTTTCTTATGCCATTGTGGGACCAACAAGTGTTTTATAAACACTCTTCTTCTAGCATTATTCTTCCAGTTATGTACGTAGATGACATTATTATTACTGGAAGTGATGCTACGGGAATATTGTCTTTGAAGTCTTTTCTTCACAGCCAATTTCAGACGAAGTACTTAGGATCATTGAAGTACTTGTTGGAAGTTTAGATGACAAGAAGCAAGAAAGGCATCTCCTTATCTCAAAGGAAATACGTTCTTGATTTGTTAACAGTGATAGGAAACTTGGGGACAAAACCATTCAGTACTTTGATGTCACCTAATCTACAACTCACAAAGGAAGGAGATTTTTTTGAAGATCGTGAGAAGTATTGGAGATTGGTTGGGAAACTGAACTATCTTATAGTTACTCGACCTGATATTGCATATTCAGTTAGTGTTGTAAGTCAATTTATGTCTGATCCAATTGTTCACCATTGGGCTGCTTTAGAACAGATCTTGTGTTACTTGAAGGGAGTGCCTGGACGGGGTATATTTTACAAGAATCATAGTCACACCCATATAGATTGTTTTTCTGATGCAGATTGGGCAGGATCTAAAAGTGACTGAAAATCCACTACCGGCTACTGTGTTTTCTTTGCAGGGAATTTGGTTTCATGGAAAAGTAAGAAACAAAATGTCGTATCTCGCTCTAGTGCAGAATCAGAGTATCAAGTTATAGCTCAGTCTACTTGTGAAATAATGTGGATCTATCAGTTATTATCTGAAATTGGTCTTAAAGTCTCAATGCCGGCGAAGCCATCGTGTGATAACCAAGTTGCTTTGCATATTACCTCGAATTCTGTATTTCACAAATGAACTAAACATATTGAGATTGATTGTCACTTCGTTCGTGAAAAGCTGCAACAGAATTTAATTTCAACAAGATATGTGAAGACTGGAGAACAACTTGGAGATATTTTCTAAATGGGGTTCGGGTTGATTATCTTTATAACAATCTGCGCATGATTAACATATATGCTCCAGCTTGAGGGGGAGTCTTATAGAATACGAATGTAAATATTCTAAGGATAGATTTAAGGGAATTAATTGATTCCCTTCTGATAGGGTTGAGATTTACGTGATTTGATACTATGATTTTATGTGGTTTAAGCTTAATTATGAGTAATTTATGCCACAAATCCATGTAATGAGTTTGATATTTGAGTGCAGGTATAAGTTCTTGCGATTGAGGAAATTAAAGGAGAAAAGCACGTATTCAGTGAAAACCAAAGAAGTAGAGTAGAACATTTGAACGTGGAGAAACTTAACGTTCGAACACTGGGAGTAGTTACGCACGAACATGAGATGAGCTTACGCCTGGACTCCCGGAGGTGTAACGTTCAAACGTTGATGTTGGCAGAACAGTTTTGGAAATTTCAAGTCTAAACCTAAAAGGACTCTTCCAATGCTACACCTATAAATACAAGATGCAGGAGCAAAGAAAGGAGAGTTGTTCAGTAGATAGAAGACACGTTAATTAGGGTTAGGGTTTAGTTTAGTTTAGATTTATTCTTGGTTGCTTTTGGATCAAGATTACATAGGAGAAGAAAGAAGATCATCTTCTAAAAAAAAAAAGGAGTTCTTTAGATCTAGATAAATTTTGTCTATGAATATTTATATTTTTCTTTGTATCTTTTCTTTTATAGTTATCAACTGATTTCTCAGATTAAGAAGATACAAAGGCCGTATTGATTTTGAATAATATATTATAGTTATTTGATTCAAGTTAATTCTATCATTGCTATGTATTATGATTTTTGTGCTTTTATCATCTTCATATGATTAGCTACCACATGTCGAATTATTGCCTAGTTTATCTGTTCGGGGGAAAGTCAATTAGGGTGCAAAGGAAATCATAATACCTTCTAAGTTAGTTGATGATAGGGATAACTACATACTCCGGATGTTGTTAGCCTATTTTATTTGGAGGGATAAATCTAAACAAAGTTGGGGATAATTCTAGTGTTTAATGCATGCAGTAGAGATTGCTACAACCAATCTAGTATAGGTTATCATCAGCGAGGGATCCGTGTGATAATAATATATATTAAGAAATTTTCCACCATAGCATCATAGTCTAATAATTTGATGAAATAACAATCATATATGAAACTAGTAAATCTGTGCTAATGTATGAGTCTTAATCGCCTTTGTCGCCATTGTTCTTTTTCTTATTATTAAAATTAAGTTCTGGTTAATTATATTTCTTAGTTTATGATAGGTGGGAGATTTACGTGTTCTAGAGCCTCACATTCATTGTGTTTACATTGGTTTATGCATGATTTATGCCACATATGCGTTTAATTTGTGTGCTTATTAAGTAAAGGTGAGAAATCATTGCAATCGAGGAAAATTGGACGAAAAAGTAGAATTTCTGAGTACTTAGAGACTGAATTGGACAAATGTTCCTTCTACAAAGTTTTAGAGTTATGTCTTAGCTTCACGTGACAGCTTGAATCATTGAAAATGGAGATCTGTGGAAAAAGTATGGAGGAAACAATATCACTGCACAGAAGCCCAATTTCTACTGTAGCCAACGTTCGGACATGCAATTTCCAATGTTTGAAAGTCAGCCCAGTCAATGCCCAGTCAAACAACTTATGCCATGTCACCACGTTCGAACGTTGGGTTGATGACGTACGGACGCTGAGGTCGGCTGGACGATTTTTGGCAAGTTTTGATACCTAATTCAACTAGAAGACTTGAGGATCCTCTTCTATAAATACCTCCTTGATAGGTGTGAGATTTACATATTTTAGAGCCTCATATTTATGTTATTTACATTGGTTTATGCATGATTTATGTCATACATGCGGTTAATTTGTGTGCTTATTGAGTAAAGGTAGAAAATCATTGCAATTGAGGAAAACTGGACGGAAATGCAGAATTTCGGAGTATTTAGAGACTGAATTTGAAATATATTTATTCTACAAAGTTGTATAGCTCTGTCTTAGCATCACGTGGCAACTTGAATCACCCAAATCGGAGGTCTGTGGAGAAAGTTATGAAGGAAACACGATCGCTGCACAGAAGGCAAAATGTTTCTGTTTCCAACGTACAGACGTTGGATACTTCACGTTCGGACGTTGGTTCTAACGGGAAAAATAGCAGATTTTTGGAAATTTTCAATTCTAATTCAAGTTGGAGTCTTCCCCTTCCACCCTTATATATATTAGATCAGTTCTCTAGGGTTAGGAGACGAAATAAACATAGAATAGAGCCCTAATGGGGTTTAGACATCGTTTTTACATATTCATGAAGATTTTCAAAAGCCCTTGAAAGTGAAGAAATCAAGAAGCATGGAAGAGATGAAGATCGAAGTTCATCCATCAAAAATATGAGGGAGTTTCTTAGATTTAGATTTGTTTTTGTCTATGAATATGAATCTTAATTTAAGTTTCTATCTTTTATCTTTTATAATGAATTAGATTCTTCGAACTAAGGTTATGTTGAGGCTAAATTATGATATTTGAGTTATAAATTGTACTTTTCATATTAATTCTATGATTGCTCTGTGTATTGATTTTGTGTTTTAATTCCAATATGCTTGATCACCATATGCTTGCTAATTAGCCTAGTTTATTCATTCGGGAGAATATAGATTAGGGTTCAAAGAAATCATCACATCATCCAAAAAACATGAGGAATTGCTCCTAGGGATAGGTATAGATTTCCGGGTGCAGTTAGCCGGATTTATCCGGGGAAATTCTAAAACGTGAATGCATGGCTAATGATTTGATTCTCAAATAGACGTATTTAGAGAACCGTCACTTAGTCATAGGATTATTACAGCCGAAACATCAGGTAGTAATTAATTAAGGAATTTCCACCAAAGCAACATTAGTCTAATAATATGAAAACGTGATTTTAACCAGAATTAATTAATTTATGCCAGCACATGTGTCTTAGTTGCTCTCTTCCATAGCTATTTTGATTTCGACATCTTGTTTCTTGTATCTTGCTTCCATAATATTTGAGTTAATTTTTGTTATAGTTTATTTTATTGCTTTTAAAATCTTTAAATTTTTAGTTTTAGTTTAATTATTGCTTGTTTTAAATTCAAGAAGTCTAAAATACATGTCTCTGTGGGATCGACAATTCGGACTTAAAAATCCACTTTATTGCTTCACACGACCAGTCCACTTGCTGTGCAACCACGTGAGGATTTCTCATGTCAAGTTTTTGGCGCCGTTGCCAGGGACTTGTTTTTTAGTTTTTTTTTTATTGCAAGTATTTAGTTTTGCTCTTTTTTTTTTCTTCTTTCTTTATTGTTGTTTTAACTTTTATTTTTTGTTTATTAATTTTAGGTACCAATGGCGAGATATCGTCTGTCCCGGACTCTGGAAGAACGAGAATGGGTTCGACAACTCATACACGACTTACAACTCACACTAGATGATTTGGATCAGCCGAAAAATATGAAGTTGGTACACAAAGCCATTGATGCTTTGTATGAAGGACCGATTAAGGAGGCTCTAATGATCATTGAGGAAATAAAAAATGAGAGGATTTCTGTTAAGGTGTCAACACCTCTGCGTCGCACACCTAACGTTCAAGCATCCGCGACATTGGGAAATCTTCCGTTTCTGACCCCGGAGCAACAAGAATGGGTTCTAGGACTCATTCAGGCTATGCAACTCGTTTTAATTCTATTATTGCTTTGTGTGTTAATTTTGCGCTTTTATTCCAATCATATGCCTGAGCACCATATGCTTGCTAATTTGCCTAGTCTATTCATTCGTGAGAATATAGATTAGGGTTTAAAGGAATTAACATATCATCCAGAAAAATAGTGGAATTGCCCCTAGAGATAGGTAGAGATTCCTGGGTGTTGTTAGCCGGATTTATCCGGGGAAATTCTAGAACGTAAATGCATGGTTGTTGATTAGATTCTCGAATGGACATATTTGGAGAAGCGTCAATTAGTCATAGGATTATTACAGCTGAGACATCGGGTAGTAATTAACTAAGGAATTTCCACCAAAGCAATATTAGTCTAATAATTTGAAGAATAAGCCATATATATTAACGAGTAAATACGGTTGAAGCATGTGTCTTAGTTATTTTATCTCATAAGAATCTTAATCTCATTGTCAAGTCTTGTTTTCAATTTTCCTTTAATTTGTGTTACAATCGTAATAATTTAATTTCAATTGCTTTAAACTCTGTCAATCTAAAATACGAGTCTCTGTGGGTTCGACATCCCGGACTTAAAAATCCATTTTATTACTGCACACGACCAGTTCACTTGTTGTTTAAAACACGCAAGGATTTCTCGTGTCAAGTTTTCGGCCTCGTTGTCGGGGGCTTGTTTTGTTTTAGTTTAAGTTTTTATTGCAATTTATAGCTTTAAATTTCTTTTATTATTTTTATTTATTTATTTTATTTTTATTTTTATTTTCTGGCTTTAGACTTCTGTGGTTTGCTTCGTTGTTTCGAACAGCTTGATCTTTTGGTGAATGACCCAAGCCTCAGGAGAGGTTTTAGAGGAATTTGATCCCGAGATCGAGCGTACGTTTCGTGCTAACTAGAGAAATCGAGCTATGGCTGGACCATTTCCTAATATGGATCTTCTAAAGAACAGGGAATGGTTGCTAAATCTGGTTCAAGCTATGCAACCAGCACCTCCAGCACCACCACCATCAGTTCGTGGTAATCAGCCGCCCCGTGTGCATACTACACCAGGACCAGTGATTCTTCCAAATTTTGCTACATCGAACTTTCACATTCCGTCTCACATGTTCATAATGGTTCAGGCTGAACCGTTTTATGGTGATCCGAGTGACTCACCTCATGACCATCTGGAGCACTTCGAGAATGAGCTACTTACCATACAATTCCACCCACGAGATTTGGATGCAATCCGCTTAGATTATTCCATTTCTGTTTGAAGGATAAGGGGACCCTGTGGTACAAATCGTTATCCCCACAATCAATTGAAACGTGGGGTGATCTAGTCGAGGAGTTTCTCAACAAGTTTTTTCCTCCGTCAAGGATTAATGAGCTATGGAGTGAGATTAAAGGATTTAAGCAAATGCGGGATGAGTCGCTGGCTTCAGCTTGGGCAAGATATAAAGGTCTACTTCAGAAATGCCCCAATCACAACTACACACGGGATGAGAGAGTGCTACACTTCTACAATGGAGTCCGATCTCGAATTCGACACCGACTCAATGCAGGAGTCGATGGTGATCTTTTGGGTCTTCATAGCAGAATCGTGTGGGCAAAGCTCGAGCAGATGGCACGGGAGGATGAACTTTACCCTGAAGATGATGATGAGATCCTTCCCCAAACCCGACGAGTTTCCAATGTTTTAGAGGTTGAAGAAGAGACGCGGTTGGCGATGTGAATTACGTCGAAAATTCAAATAGATCTCAACTAAACTTCCACATACCCGAGAACTTTTCGAAAAGGCCAAATCCGGCACAGAATGCACAATCGAGCGTCTACCAAGCACCAAGACCTCTATTCAACAATACTCAACCTCAAAGGCCTGGAAATTTTAGACCGCAAGGTCTAGCTCAGAGACCTCCTACTGTCGAAGAAAGATTGAATGATCATATGTAAAAATCGGACGAATCATTCACCGAGATTCGATTGATGCTAAAGGATGTTTCCATGAGTATGAGAGATATGCAGCATCAACTTGGGCAATTGTCAACGAATGTGGGTGGAAGAGCACCCGGCGCACTGCCGAGCAATATAGAGAAAAACTCGAAAGAGCAGTGCCAAGCTGTTACTCTAAGGAGTGGCAAAGAAGTGAAGAATACACCCTCCCAGCACCCAACGTCCGAACGTGAAGAGGACAACGTTCAAATGTTGGAAAATTTTGAAAAATCGGACACGCTGCATCCAACGTTCGAACGTGACCAGCCTGACGTTCGGGCGTTGATCGGTCAACGTTCGAACGTTAGGAAAGACAACGTTCGAACGTCAGAGGCAGACAGAGCCCATTCTGAAACTTTAACTCCTCCTTCGTCTAATCCTGTTTAAATATGTCTCCCCTTCCCCTTAGCACATAAAAGAATAAAAAAGACATGGATAAGAGTTTTCTTAAGATTTTAGAAATTCTTCGAGAAGTTTGAATTAATATTCCTTTTATTGATGCGATTTTGCAAATGCCCAATTACATCCAGTTCTTCAAGGATATTCTCTCCTAAGCAGAAATGGGAAGGGAATGGAACGGTGTGCTTGACTGAAGCATGCTCAGCAGTAGTGTTGAACAAGTTGCCACAGAAACTCAAGGATCTGGGGAGCCTCACAATTCCTTGCACAATTGGGCAACTCAAATTTGACAGAGTGCTATGTGACTCGGGCGCCAGCATAAATCTTCTTCCCTACTCGTTGTTCCGAAAATTGGGTTTGGGAAATCCAAAGCCAACCTCGATGAGCCTCCAATTTGCAGATCGATCAATCAAACAACTGAAGGGAATCATATAGGATGTAATCATGCAAGTTGACAAGTTTTACTTCCCAGTGGACTTCTTCGTGCTAGAGATGGAAGAAGATGTTAAAGTTCCTCTCATCCTAGGAAGACCTTTCCTAGCCACAGGTAAAGCTATGATCGACATAGCAAATGGTAAGCTAACTTTGAATGTGGCTGAGGAGAGAGTTACTTTTAACGTATACAAGGTTATGAAGCATGTTGGTGATGATGCGTCATGTTTAAGAATAGATGTCTTTGATTATTGAGCACTTTCAGGAAAACATCTCTAATGATCCACTTGAGGTATGCATAATGAACTCCACGGATGTTGAGTCAGCCAGTGATAGACAACTAGCTGTTGTTCAGAGCTTTAGAGAGGCATGCACAATTCCCCACGAAGAAATATGAGAAGTTGGATAGGCCGTCGTCTAGCCACTCCAAACCATCCATCGAAGAGCCACCAACTCTTGACCTAAAACCTTTACCCTCTCATCTTAAATATGTTTATTTAAATGATAATGAAACCTTACCACTCATCATTTCTTCTTCTCTTACAGAGCAACCAGAAGCAAGGTTACTGGAGGTATTGAGAGATCACAAAAAGGCCTTTGGATGGAAGATTGCTGACATCAAGGGGATCAGCCCAGCCATCTGCATGCACAAGATTTTAATGGAAGAAGGCTCAAAGCCCACTGTATAACCACAAAGGAGGTTTAATCCTTAAATTCAGGAAGTGGTGAAGAAAGAGGAAATCAAGCTATTCGATGCCGGCATTATCTTCTCTATCTCTAATAGTCCATGGGTAAGTCCAACTCAGGTAGTGCCCAAAAAGGGAGGTACGACAGTAATTTGTAATGACAATAATGAGTTAATTCAATCTAGAATTGTCACTGGTTTTAGGGTCTGCATAGACTATCGAAAATTGAATGAATATACCCGAAAAGACCACTTCCCCCTTCCCTTTGTCGATCAAATGTTAGAAAGATTAGCCAAAAATGAATACTACTGTTTTTTGGATGGGTACTCCGGCTATAATCAAATTACCATAGCACCCGAGGATCAAGAGAAAATTAATTTCACTTGTCCTTATGGCACTTTTGCTTATAGGTGGTTGCCCTTTGGCTTATGTAATGCTCCTGCTACTTTTCAAAGATGCATGATGGCTATATTTCATGACATGGTCGAGCAATTTCTTGAAATTTTCATGGATGATTTTTCCGTGTTTGGCTCTACTTATGATAGAAGTTTGCACAATCTAACCCTGATTTTGCAGAGGTGTGAGGAGACTGATCTAGTCTTAAATTGGGAAAAGTCCCACTTTATGGTACAAGAGGGAATCGTTCTGGGTCATAAGATCTCCCAAAGGGGATTGAGGTGGATAGAGCGAAAATCGAAGTGATAGCCAATCTTCTGCCACCCACCACGGTCAAAGCCGTGAGAAGCATTTTGGGACAAGTCGGGTTTTACAGGCGTTTTATTTCTAATTTTTCTAAAATTGCTAAAACCCTATCTAACTTGACCATGGAAGATCAGTGTTTGACTTTAATGATGCATACATGCAGGCCTTCCTCACCCTGAAGGAGAAATTGATATCAGTACCTGTGATGTCCACCCCGGATTGGAGTCTTCCATTTGAGTTGATGTGCGATGCGAGTGACACTGCCGTAGGAGCTGTATTGGGTCAAAGGAAGGGTAAAATCTTTCATACTATTTAATATGCTAGTCGTACCTTAAATGAAGCACAACTCAATTATGCTACGACTGAAAAAGAGCTTTTAGCTGTGATTTTTGCTTTTGACAAATTTCACTCCTATCTTGTGCTTAACAAAGTAATAGTATACACTGATCACTTGGCCTTGAAATACTTGCTTGCTAAAAAAGATGCAAAACCTGGACTACTTAGGTGGATCTTATTACTACAAGAGTTTGACTTAGAAATAAGAGATAAAAAAGGATCTGAAAATGTAGTAGCTGATCACCTCTCTGTGCTAGAGTTAGTGGATAAGAAAGTGGATGAAACCTCAATAAGAGATGAATTCCCTGATGAGCAACTTTTTGCTCTTTCTTCTATTTCAATCCCTTGGTATGCTGATTATGCTAACTATATAGTTGCTAGAATTTTACCCCCTGATTTAACTTTTCACCAAAGAATGAAGTTTTTAAAAGATGTTAGGCACTATCTCTAGGAAGAGACCAACTTGTTTAAAATTAGTATAGAAATAATTATCAGGCGTTATGTACCGGAGGAGAAATTGGCCTCCGTCTTGGCTCATTGCCATGACATGTTGATCGGTGGCCACTTTAGCACATCCAAGTCTGCTGCCAAGGTTCTGCAAACAGATTTTTTCTGGCCTACTTTATTTAAAGATACACACGCTTATGTACAATCCTGTGATAGATGTCAAAGAGTAGGTAATATCTCTAGACGACATGAAATGCCTATGAATGATATGCTTGAATGTGAATTGTTTGATGTGTGGGGTATAGATTTTACGGGACCCTTTCATAGTTCTTGTTCTAATAGGTATATTCTAGTCACTGTTGATTATGTGTCCAAATGGGTGGAAGTCAAGACTTTGCAAACTAATGATGCTAGGGTTGTTCTTAGATTTGTGAAAAATACCTACAGAGAGGCCTGCTAGAGCCCGTTACACGATTTGGAACCCCGAGAGCAATTATAAGTGATGGAGGCACACATTTTCGTAACAAGCAATTTGAAAACTTGTTGAACAAATATGGTGTTAAACATAAAATCTCGACCTCTTACGACCCTCAAACTGGTGGGCAAGTCGATGTGTCTAATAGGGAAATTAAACGGATTTTAGAAAAAATGGTGAATAGCCATCGAACTGATTGGTCTCTGAAATTAGATGATGCATTGCGGGCTTACCATACTGCTTTTAAAACCCCTATTGGCATGTCCCCATATCGTCTTGTTTTTGGAAAAGCTTGTCACTTACCTGTCGAACTTGAACATTGTGCTTATTGGGCTATCAAATTCCTTAATTTCGTTGCAAGTGCTGTAGGTAATAAGCGGTTGTTGTAACTAAATGAGCTTGAGAAATGGAGACACGACGCATACGAGAATGCAAAATTGTACAAGGAACGGACCAAGAAGTGGCATGATAAACACATCCTTCCCCGGGAATTCGAGGAAGGTAATGTGGTATTGATGTACAACTTGAGACTCAAACTCTTTCCCGGAAAACTCAAGTCTCGGTGGTCGGGCCCTTTTCGTGTCACACGCGTGTATTCCTCGGGAGCTGTGGAACTAATCACTAATGATGGACAAGTTTTCTTGACCAATGGACACATGCTGAAACATTACTCGGGCACCGACTGGAGCGCAGACACATTGTCTGTCAAGCTTCGAGAGCCATCGACTTAAGTCCCTTCTATACAGTCAAGCTATTGACTATAAACGAGCGCTTCATGGGAGGCAACCCATGTTTCTTGCTTTTCTTGTTTCTTTTAGCTTTTAGTGTGCTTTTGTTTTCGTGTTTTAATTTTTCATTTTTGTCGTGTTGTTTTGTTACAGGAAAATGGTCCAAGGGAGGTTGATTTTGCGGCTGCCATACCCAACGTTCGAACGTTGGGCATATAACGTTCGAACGTTAAAATGGAAAAAAAAATTCTATTGCCTCCAACGTTTGAACATTGGATTTTTTTTTGAAAAAAAGAAAAAAAAAATTCTTTTTGCAAAATCAGATTTTTACAAAGACCAAGAACGCGTCTTCTTCGTCTTTCCCCTTCCCAGAACAAAATCCCCAATTCATCACCAAATCCCTAAATTCAAAAACCCCAAATCCTCCACCACCAATCTCCACCACAAACCACCACACCGCCGCTGCTCCACCATCCCCACTGTCGATTTTAAAACCCCTAAATGAAAGCCTTCTCAATCAGGCATTCCACCACCGCTTCGCCACACCACCACACCGCGCCATTCTCACTTCCATCGGAAGCCGCCGCTGCTGCACTTTCGTCACGACGTCGCCGTTTAGCCCATATTCAGCCAACGTTCGAACGTTCGCCAGGTGATGTTCGAACGTCAGGTTCTGTACCTAAAAGTTTTTTGAAATTTGACATTTCGACTCGGTAAGTGATTGGCTCAACTCCTCTTCGTATTTTCATTGAATTCAAGGTCGTGTGGGGCTCGTGCTATTTTCTGTTGTGATTGTTGCTTGTTGGTGTCAAATGGGTCTGTTGAACAAGTTTGGGGGCTGAATTAATTGGTGAAGTTGAGGGGCTGTGGTGAGTTTATTTTTTGAAGTCTTGCTCGATTTCTGTTGAGAGTTGTGTTGGCGTGGTTTGGAATTGTAGGGATTGATTGTTGAGGATTGTTGTTGTTGCGTTTCGTTGGACTTAGTTGAATCAATTGACATGGCTTGTATGAAGGGTAATAAAGCGGGGGAGGGAAGCTCGAGAGGTAAAGAGCCCGTTATAGACACCGAGGCCCCCGCTGAGGAGGAGATTACTGTCGCCCTTGAATCTCATTTTGACAGTCTAGAGGTTCAAACCATTTATAGGAGGCTCGGTGCACGGGTAATCCACGAAGAAAGGCCCCTCCTTATTCAAAAGGCCCCAGTTAAAACACTTTTACGGTTTCATAAGTGGCAACCATTTTATGAGGAGCCTCACAGAATTCATCCGGTCTGGGTACAGGAGTTCTATTATTCTGCGATTATCACTGCGAGAATTCGAAACCGCCCAGGCGGATATGATCTTTCATCTTCAGCTACAGTGAGGGGGAAGACGGTTACATTTGACCTTCCGGCTATTCGGGCGTACCTTGGGTTGTCACCGATGCCATCTGTTTGTGGTTATAATGCTTTAGTGAGAGATCATTATGGAGCTATGGATTTAGATGTTGTTATACAAGAAGTGGCAGTAGAGGGCACACCGTGGATTAATAATACTATGTTTAAAGCACAGGCACTGAAGGCTGAGGCAAAATTTTGGCTTGACTTTATGCTTCATTGTGTAATGCCGACTACTAATAAGTCGGAGGTGTCAAAGGATAGGGTTATTCTCGTCTATGCTATTTTACAGAAATTGGAGATTGACATCGTTCAGCTCATTTACATAGCCTCACAGACCTAAATCCACAGATTCTCTGTGGAATTGTCTGGAGATGATTCACTGCCTAGTTAAAAAAGAAAACCCCTTTTATTTTCCTATCATTGATCACTACGTTATGTGAGCAAAATTTGTGGAACAATTCCCGAGTGAGGATTTGGATGCTCCAGGGATTATTTTGGCATACACCAGGAAAGTTTGACAGACCAAAGGCAACAAAAGGCCTCGCCCTGCTCCGACTAGTGGCGAGGGATCGAGTAGTCAGCCCCAGGGATCGGTTCCACCACAATCTGCTTCAGAGGCCACTCTAGCACATGAGATGTCTCAGATTAGGATAGGGCAGTCAGTGATGATGGCTAACATGTAGATGCTAGCTTAGTACCAGAGGCAGTTGATGCTTGCTTCTGATATCTCTGCCGAATAACCCCTTTTGATTATCCTGTGGTTCCCGACTTCCTTCCTCTACCGACAGTGACTGTGGATGAGCCGATGATAGATCCGGCTGAGCTAGATGAGGATGCTGAGGAGGATGGCGAAGCTGATGCTGCTGAGGGCGATGATGTGGATGAGCCGTGATGATAGTTCCACCTATGGATCCTTTTAGACTTTTTCCTATTTTCTTATTTTGTTTTCATTTTTAGTTGTTTTCTTTCAGTTTTTGTTTTTTTTTTTTATGCTTTGATAATTCTGTAGGCATGTGTTATTCTGAACTATGCTTCAATCTATTTGTACTGCCTTTCTTATGTCTTCTATCTTAGCTTGTGCCTATATGAGATGTATATCATTAGCTGAGAGGAATGGCAAGTGTGAGTAGGAGAGTCAGATGAATATTGAGCATTTTGATAGGATCGCCTCGATTTTAGGCTCAACCGACTACTCCTAGGTTTGCTTTTTCAAGCATTCCGGTTCTGTAAGTACTTCTTTCACCATTTTCACGGTTTGAGTTTGGATGTAACATTGAGAAAAATGTTAGGTTTAAGTTTGGGGGTGTTAGGTAGTGCTTAGTTATATTCATGTTTTGTGCTTATAATGAGAAATTCAAGAAAATCGAGCATGAAAAAAAAAATTAGCCACCAATTAATGCAATGAAATGGATTAACTTGAATGTGATGGCATAATTTCTTGATTTATATTGGAATTCAATGCAATACATATATCTTTACTTTGCTCGTGTGACCCTAGATTAGAGTAGATTTTCCTTAGATGATTCACAAATGCACAATAAGTCGAGGGTAGAGAAGTTAAGTGGATAATCATTCTAAAACACTTAAGGAATTTCTCCCGGAAATATTAACTTAGATTCTTCTTAAGGTCATGAGTTGAGTAGTTGCTTCATGTGCTTAATGAATAATGAATAAGGTTGAGAATTTGTATGACTATAAAGTCAGGCTAATATGCACTGGAGGTGAAAAGTTACATACCTATAAATTGTACTATTATGCTAATTTGAGCTTTGCTCAAGCCAATTAAAGTTAAAAGTGAATGAAAGGTCTAGTTTTATTTTGTGCCCTTTAGCACTCGAGTGATTAAATCCGTAATGAGTGTTTGGACACTTAATGCCCTAAAACTATCTAGTTTGGGAGTCATTGATCTAAAACTCGATACATGGGTGTCATAGAAAGCCTAAGGGAATAGAACATTGCACATGAAGTAACATTAATGAATTTAAATGGAAGTTTTATGAGAGTTTAAAGTCTAAATTGGTTAAGTAATGAAGTTTAAGTGGCTATGGAGTTTTCTATGAGGCTTGTGCTTAAGGATTGATCGAAGGTTAATAGATATGGGATTAAGTTTGAAATTTGGTAAGGATGCCACTTGACAATAATGCCTTAGACTTGTTTTCACTACACCCTTTGGAGATCTTTTCTAGTCTAGGCGTAACATGAGCAAGTCTTTGATATGTGTGCATAATTTTGAGCTTTAACGGTTGATCTTGTGCCATTAATTCTTGTTAATTTTGTTGAGTTGTCTTAATTGGTTGTGGTTGGAAATTTTTTGATTTTGTGGGTAAATAATCTACAAACCCTCACGAGACTATACTCGTCCTCTCTGGTAACTTTGAGGTTTAAAGGTTTATTGCACATGCTAAGTGCAATCGTGCACTCTACAAAAATGAGTTGTTTTTATTTTTTGTTATAGTCTAGTTTTAATCTTAGATTGATGTTTGGTCATGATTTTGTAGTCTAAGTCTTTTTATTGCTCAGGGACGATCAATGTTAAGTTTGGGGGTGTTGATAGGTGGGAGATTCACATGTTCTAGAGCCTCACATTCATTTTGTTTACATTGGTTTATGCATGATTTATGCTACATATGCGTTTAATTTGTGTGCTTATTGAGTAAAGGTGCGAAATCATTGCAATTGAGGAAAACTGGACGAAACAGCAGAATTTACGAGTACTTAGAGACTGAATTGGACAAATGTTTATTCTAAAATGTTGTAGAGTTATGTCTTAGCTTCATGTGGAATCTTGAATCATCAAAAATGGAGATCTGTGGAAAAAGTTACAGAGGAAAACATATCGCTGCGCAGAAGCCCAATTTCAATTGTACCCAACGTTCGGACATGAGATTTCCAATGTTCGAACGTCAGCCCAGTCAATGCCCAGTCAAACAACTTATGCCACATCACCACGTTCAAATGTTGGGTTGGTGATGTACAGACGTTGAGGTCGGCTGAACGATTTTTGGCAAGTTTTGATACCTAATTCTACTAGAAGACTTGGGGATCCTCTTCTATAAATACCTCCTCTTACAACAGCAAGAGGGTTCGAAAATTTCAGTATTGGAAGAGGTTTTTGAGCAAGGAGACGAGCAAGACGAAGAGAACAATGATTCTACATCAATTCATCAATTCGTAATAGGGAGATTTTTAGTTCTAGATTATTTGTCTATGAATAATTTTATGTTTTTGATTGTTCTTCCAATTACAAATGTGAACTAAGTTTCCTTTAACTAGGGCCATGTGAAGACCGAATTTATGACTTTATATATATGAAGTAATTGTTCGTTTTAATTCTATTATTGCTTTGTGTGTTAATTTTGCAATTTTATTCCAATCATATGCTTGATCACCATATGCTTGCTAATTTGCCTAGTCTATTCATTCGAAAAAATATAGGTTAGGGTTCAAAGGAATTAACACACTATCCGGAAAAAATAGTGGAATTGCCCCTAGAGATAGGTAGAGATTCCCAGGTGTTGTTTGCCGGATTTATCCGGGGAAATTCTGGAATGTAAATGCATGGTTGTTGATTAGATTCTCGGATAGACTTATTTAGAGAAGCGTCAATTAGCCATAGATTTATTACAACCGAGACATCGGGTAATAATTAACTAAGGAATTTCCACCAAAGCAATATTAGTCTAATAATTCGAAGAATAAGTCATATATATTAACGAGTAAATACGGTTGAAGCATGTGCCTTAGTTATTTTATCTCATAAGAATCTCAATCTCATTGTCAAGTCTTGTTTTCAATTTTTCTTTAATTTGTGATACAATCGTGATAATTTAATTTAATTTAATTTCAATTGCTTTAAACTCTGTCAATCTAAAATACGAGTCTTTGTGGGTTCGACATCCCGGACTTAAAAATCCATTTTATTACCGCACACGATCAGTTCACTTGCTGTTTAAAACACGTAAGAATTTCTCGTGTCAGTTTATTTATTAAAAGGCCAATTTTATACTTGCATTAATTCTTGTAAAGCTAAAATATAAATCTCTATGGGTTCGACATTCCGGACTTAATTGTCCACTTTATCACTACACACGACTAGTCCTCTTGCTGTAAAAACACGTAGAGTTCTTCTGTGTCAAGTTTTTGGCGCCGTTGTCGGGGATTTGCTTATTTTAGTTTTTGATTAAATTGCAAGTCTAATTTTTTTTTCTTTAATTTTCAGCTTTCTTAGTATGGCGGCAAAATTTAATTAACTCCATCAGATATGGTATTCAAACTCGAAAATGAGTCCCTGAACTGCTTGAAGGGAGTCATCGAGTATGTTCTAGTGAAGATTGACAAATACCACTTCCCAGTAGATTTTGTGATTGGCGATAGGGATGATCTCTGTAGTACACCTATGATCCTTGGAAAACCTTTCCTAGCCACTGGTAAGGCCACACTTGATAAGTTAAATGGTAAGTTAATCTTGAATATGGACCAAAAAAAGTAAAGCTTAATGCGTTCAAAGAAAAAACGTCATTTATATGCTTATCTGACTTATTCGCAATTAGATACAGTTAATCCTTTGAGTGTTGAGAAACTGCAGGAACATTCTTCAGACGATCCTCGAGAAATGAGTCACAAGGAGTTTAAAAAGAAATTGTTGGGAGATTGTTTGATCAATAATGCAAGATCATTACCAGCAACCTGTATTGGAACAGAGCTTATTCCGAAACTTGATAGGAAGGTGGACGAGTCATGCAGTCCACATCGTGAACCTTCTTGAAACAATTTCGAAAAGTCAAGCTATTGACTCTAAACAAGCGCTTCTTGAGCGGAAACCCAAGCATTTAAAATTTTGTTTAATTTTCGTTTGTTCTGTTTTAGTTAGTCTTCTTCGTTTTCTGAGTCTGTTTTTTTTTTTTTTATGTTTTGCAAATACAAAGTTCTAGGCATGTCATGGAATCATCAAGTTTATGGGTTGGAGTGATGTAACAATTTTTCTTAAAACAATAAATTATTTTCACGGGTAGGACGTTCGAACGTGAGGCATCACAACGTTCGGGCGTAACACAAGACTCAACATCCGAATGTTCAGCTTCATAATGTTCAGTGTGAGTATACTGCAACGCTCGGGGATTCTGGGCGTTAGGAGGTGGATTTGGAGGTAGTTCGGGAAGCTATTACAGTTGAGGGATCTGAGTGGTTAGGTGGGGGTAGTCATCTTCGCCGAGGGAATCTGATACCCGTGGCTTGGTTTTGGTATGAGATGGTTCGGCATTGTGTACTTCCGACTATGAATAATTCGAAAATGACGAGGGATAGGGCTGTGTTGGTCTATGCCATCATACAGCGGAGGCAGATTAATTTTTTGGCTTTGATTCACAAGGCTTTGATTGGGAAGATTGAAAAGTTTGGAAAGGAGGAGGAGAAGAAGAGGAAGAAAAAGGCAAAGGCGAAAAAGGTGATGAAGAAAAAGATTCCATTCATCTTCCCTTCTTTGATTACAGCATTGTGTCAGACAACTCAGGTGTCGGATTTTGTGGATGGTGTATCTGAGGAGTGTGGTGTTCCTATCAATTACTCTGAGAAGAAGAAGGCACCTACAGGGGGAATGAAAGCAAAGGCTTCAGAGGGTCAGAGTTCGAGATCAGCAGCTGCACCAGCGCCGACTACTATGATTGATTTGAGGATGAATGTGAACCATCTGCAGACCCGCATGACTTCATTGGAGGACACTTTTCAGATGGGGATGTCGTTGAACACGGCTAATTTCCAGGTGATGAGTTAGTACCAGAGGCTGCTTGCCTTAGAGATGGATTTATCTGCGGGGAGATCTGTCTATGCCTATTCCCTTGTCCCCGAGATGCACCGGCTGCCTGCCTCTACTACTACCCCTGGTGATTACATGTTCGATGAGGATGACTTAGATGATGAGGAGGAGGATGGTGATGATGAGGCTGATGAGGAGTGACAGCCTAGATTTATTTTATCTGTTTTTATTTTATTTTGATGGATGTTAATTTTATTTTATTTTAGTTTTTATGTTTTGTTATTTATTTTTGAGTTTATGGATATTAAGCTATATATATATTTTTTTTTATGTTGATTATGTTGGATATTTGATGCTTGTTGAGTTTGTAATAATTAGTAGTTATCTCTTAAATTGCGGGAGTGGAACCATATTGGAATAGGAGTTTTTTCCGTGAACTTACACAAAAAAACACGCGTGAGGAATTTAGGTTTGCTTTTCAGCATCCTATTCGGTAGTACTTTTTTTTTCTTTAATTTCTATGAGTTAGCTTATGCAACATTGGGGACAATATTAAAGTTAAGTTTGGGGGCAGGGGCGGATCTGCCCATTGCTAAGGGGAGGGGGGGCATTGCCCCCACTGAAAATTTATTTTTCCCCTTTAATATAAACATATTTGCAAATTTTAAGTTTTTTAATTACATTAGTGCGCCCCCCCCCCCCCCCCTTCAAATTATTAAGTGCCCCCCTGGGTTTGGTTTCGATTTTTATTTTTTAAGATTTTCGATTTTGGTTTTGGTTTTGGGACAAGGGTAACCGAACCGAACCAACCAAAAATCGAAAGAGTTTACAAATAATATATAATTTTTATTTATAGTGGAGGCTAATATGGAATTTCGAATAATTTTGGGGCTAAATATCTAATTTCACTTTAAATAAGTTAGAAAGTTAGAAATTAAAGAAAGCCATCCCATTTCCCTCCATTCATTTCTGCCTCTCACTTACAGACACTCTACTGCCTCTCTCTCTCTCGCCCGTCAGTCTCTCCGCCGTCCAACTGCCGTCGGCCATCACCCAGCACCACTTTGCACTCGCCCATCCTCAATCCTTTGCCCTTAAGTCTCAAATAGGTAAGAAAATTCAATTATATGGGTAAATTATTATTTATTAATGTAGTTTAGAAGCTCAATTAATCATAATTTGAGATAGAAATTGTTGAATGGGTAAATTATTAATGTAGTTTAGAAGCTTAATTAATTAAAATTATGAATGTAGTTTGAAAATTATTGAATGAATGAATGTTGATGAGGATTGAGGTCCTAAGGAAGCATAGTCTTAGCCATTACGGCTCGTAAATAATACTTGGTTGTGTATGTTCTTAGTATGTTCACGTTGAATTTAGATGGTAATGGTATTATCATGTTATTGGACAAATTCATGCCCCAAATGCACAAAAAAAAAGATAATGCCAAAGTGTTAATTTGTTAGTGTAACGAAAGTGTTTGATTAAATGCTTGAGTGATAAAATTTGATTTAACTTACTTTTAATCTAAATTGGTTGATTAATAATGTTTTATCAAGTAGCTAGGTGATCAAGTATGTGAATCCTTCGAGAAGCCATTGATGGAGATGAAGATGCGCAGAGAAGAAATATAGAGATAGAACTTGTATCTATTTCTTTTATTGAATAACAAGCTTCATTAATTACAAAATGAGCTGGAGGTTTCTATTTTTATATACAAACATAACAAGCTAACTAACTAAATTAAGCTTAATCCATCATTTACACAAATGCCACTCTACCTAACTAACAGCTCGGTCAACTACACTTCCTTGACTTTCTTCACTGACCAAATTGCCCTTTACACTTTAACATTCCCCCTCAAGTTGGACTTTGCAATAAATTGCAAATACCTAACTTGCCTAGAAAGAATTGCAACTGTGGTCTGCCTAGTGCCTTTGTAAACAAGTCTGCAGGTTGCAATTTGGTGGAAATATAACTTGGTTTGATTAAGCCTTCTTGCAACTTTTCTCTCACCAAATGACAATCCAATTCTATATGTTTTGTGCTTTCAGGGTACACTGGATTGGAGGCTATGTGCAAAGCTGCTTGGCTATCACAAGCCAAAGGAATAGGTGTCAATCCAGTTACTTGAAGTTCTTTCAACAGATTTACAAGCCATGTTAGCTCACAACAGATTGATGCCATTGCTCTATACTCAGCCTCAGCTGATGATCTGGATACAGTATTCTGTTTCTTTGTTTTCCATGAAATCAATCCTTCTCCCAACTTTACACAATAACCTGTGATAGATCTTCTAGTCATGGGGCATGCAGCCCAATCTGCATCACAGAAGGCTTCCAATTTGAGTTCTCCTTTTGCTGAAAAGAACAATCCTTGGCCTAGAGTGCCTTTCACATACTTCAACAATTTATTGGCCATATCCAAATGTGATCTTCTAGGTTTTGACATGAACTGACTTAATATATGAATAGGTTAAGCCAAATCAGGTCTGGATATGGTAAGATACACTAATCTGCCAATCAATCTCCTGTACATGGATGGATCTTCCAATTCATCTCCATCTGATGCATTAAGCTTGTGATTTGGTTCCATTGGTATATTACTTGGTCTTGCTCCAATAAGCCCAGCATTTGCAACCAAGTCTTGAGCATACTTTCTTTAGTTCAAGTAGATACCTTCTGAGTTTCTGATAACCTCAAACCCCAAGAAATATTTCAAATCCCCTAAATCCTTGATTTTGAATTTATCATCTAACAACTTCTTCAAATCATCAATAATTCTCATGTTTGTTCCTACAATTACTACATCATCCACATAGACCAACAATGCTGTAAAATCTCCACCATCAACTTTGGTAAACAAGGAATGATCACACTGTGACTGCTTGAATCCATTTTCAACTAATGTGGAAGAAAACTTTGAGAACCATTGTCTGGATGCTTGCTTAAGCCCATATAAAGATTTTGTGAGTAGACATACTGGATGTGACATGGAATTCCCCCTCATGTCAAAACCTGGATGCAGCTGCATGTAAACTTCTTCATGGAGGTCACCATGAAGAAACACATCATTGACATCGAGTTGAACTAAAAACCATTCTTTGGCAGCAGCAAGAGCAAGAAGAGATCTAACTGTAGTCATTTTGGCAACTGGAGCAAAGGTTTCAGGGTAGTCAAGGCCCTCAGTTTGTGTGAAACCCTTTGCAACCAATCTAGCTTTGTATCTTTCAACTGAGCCGTCAAAATGGAACTTAACCCTATATACCCACTTACAACCCACTGCTTTCTTACCAGGGGGTGACTCAGTAATGTACCAAGTGTTATTGGCTTCCAAAGCATTAATCTCCAAATCCATAGCCTCTCTCCACTTAGGATTAGTATAGGCCTCAGAATAAGAGTGTGGTTTTGTGTGTAAATCAACAGAGTGAGCAAAATGTTGATAAAAAGAAGGAGTGTTAGCTAAAGACAAGTAATTAGATAAAGGATAAGAATAAGGAACAGTGTTGTGTGTGGTGGTAAGTGTAGATGAGCAAACATAATCTTGCTGCTAGACAGGTGGAACTCTATGTCTAGAGGAGTGTCTAGGAGGTGGTACTTGTGGAGAAGGAAGTTCCCCCTCAAGTGGAAGAGGGAAAGAAGATGAAGCAGGAGAAGATGTAAAATCAAATTCAGTGACATCTGAGGGAAAAGGTAAAATAGAAGAATCAGTAGTAGAAAGAGAAGAGAAAGGAAAGATGTGTTCATGGAAAAGGACATCTCTATTAACAAATATTTTGTTAGAAGTGATGTCAAGAAGTTTATAGCCTTTTTTACCAAAAGGATAGCCAAGGAAGACACACTTGTGAGCTCTTGGAGAAAATTTATCTCTATGAATGGAGGGAGTAGTAGCAAAACAAACAACCAAAGGTTTTGATATGTGTGTAAGAAGGAGGAGTTTGAAAAAGAAGTTCAAAGGGGGTTTTGTCGTGCAGAACAAGAGAGGGAAGTCTATTGATTAAGTATGTGGCAGTGAGGACACATTCACCCCTAAACTGAATGGGAAGGGAAGCTTGAAACCTCAAAGCTCTAGCCATTTCAAGTACATGTCTGTGTTTCCTTTCAGGAACACCATTTTGCTGTGGGGTATAAACACAACTAATTTGATGTAAAATGCCATGAGATTGAAAAAAGGTGGAAAGGGAGTTGTTAAAGAATTCAGAACCATTATCTGTTCTGAAAGTCTTGATAGAAGTGTTGAACTGATTAGAAATGAGTTTGTAAAAAGAAATCAGTAAGGATGGAACTTCAGATTTTGAAGTCATGAGATAACACCAAGTGTTTCTGGAGAAATCATCAAATATAGTAAGGAAATACTTGTAACCATTGTAAGTTGGTGTTTTGTAGGGGCCCCAAACATCACAATGGATCAAATCAAACACAGAAGCAGAAGCAATATCTCTTTTATTAAAAGGTAATCTTGTTTGTTTAGCAGGAGGACAGATTGTACAAGGTATAAATGTTAGAGAATTCAAATCATCAAGATAAGGTACAAGATGTTTGAGCTTGTCAAAAGATGTATGACCTAATCTATGATGCCAAAGTACTGACTTATTGACATTAGAAGTAAACATAGAGTGAATTACAGACTTAGAGTGCTGGCATACAGTAGCAAGAGAATATAGCCCATCTAACTGATTACCAAGGTCCACATGAGTCTTCAGCACAGGGTCCTGCAAAATACAAGAATTAGAAGTGAAAGTGATAGAGCAGTTGGAAGTATGAGTGAGTTTGCTAACAAAATTATAGTGAAAGGAAGGGACAAAAAGAACATTGTAGAGGGTGATATATGGAGTGAGGAAAACTGTTCCAGTGTGTGTAACAGTAGTAGAAGATCCATTAGGAAGATGGACCAGGTGAGGTGGATTCATAGGGGTTGGTGAGTGTAAAAGAGAATAACAATGACATATGTGATCACTAGCACCACTGTCAACAATCCATTGTGAGGAGGGGGGAAGGACAGATAAGCAATGAGTTATACCTGCAAGGTGAGAAGGGGAAGATGATGGATGTGTTTGAGTGTTTAAGAGGTTGAGAAGTTGATGAATTTGGTCAGGTGTGAGTTGAGGAGCGGGAGGAGAGGTTGTGCCAATGTTGAGTTGTTGCTGAGAAGAGTCAATATCATTAGAACAAACACTGGTTGCCCCCATAGTTTGAGAGTAGTGAGGTGTAGTTGAGTGATATGGAGAAAAAGTGCCACTATAACCAACATTGTTGCTGTAGGACTTGGCAAGAGAGCCTCCTGATTGAGATTGGCCAGTGTTGGTGGGAAACTTTTTGCCCTGGGCTTGTAGTTGGCAGGAAAACCATGTATCTTGAAGCATTTTGATTAAGTATGGCCAGGGGTTTGACAATGATCACACCACAAGGGCTGCTTCTGATTTGAGTTCCAGTTGGATGAATTTGTTTTGAAATGAGTATTGTGAGCTAGTAATGCAGAGGTGAGATCATCAAGAGAGGAAAAATGGGAGATAGTCATTTGCTTTTCCTCTTATTGAATCATGGAATAAGCATCAGCAATGGAAGGTAGGGGCTTGATGAGCAAAATCTGGCCACGCACTAGCTTAAAACATTCACTTAAGCCCATTAAAAATTGCATGAGCTTCTGTTGGTCCATTTGATCTTCCCAAGCACGCATAACAACACAGTGAGTATTGCCTCTACACACAGGTAATGTAATAATGGCTTCAAGTTCATCCCAAAGTTGCTTCAATTTGGTAAAATATGTCTCAATACTCATACTGCCTTAAACACAAGAAGAGATAGATTGCCTTAATTCAAAAATACAAGATCCAGTACTGTTTGAAAAACGTTTGTGCAAATTCATCCACATAATAGCAGCAGTACTACTGTGCAAAATTGACTGGCTAATATCCTTCGAAACCGAATTAATGATCCAAGATATTACCATATTGTTGACTTGCTCCTAATGTGAGAGCATCAAATCATCATCTAGAGGTTGTGGAAGACTGCCATTGATGAAGCCAAGCTTGTTTTTACAAGCTAGGGCAATTTCCATGGAGCGCCGCCATGGAACGTAATTTTCAGCACCAACAAGAACTTGATTCACCAAAATAATCTCCGGCATATCAGAATTGTGGAGAAAATATGCAGATTGAGGAGTCAAAATCTGCGTGGAAGTACTTGGAGCTGAATTTGCCATGGAAATGAGGCAAAACTGGAAGAAATAGTGGGCAAAGAAGGAACAAAAGCCGACGCAAAAACAAATCGGAAAATACGGAAAATCGATTGAAAATTGATCGATTCAAAAAAATCGATCGAAAATTGGTCGATTCGATACAATCAGATGAAAAGGCGAAGATTAGATTCAAAAAAATTGATCGAAATGCTCTGATACCATGTGAATCCTTCGAGAAGCCGTTGATGGAGATGAAGATGCGTAGAGAAGAAATATAGAGATAGAACTTGTATCTATTTCTGTTATTGAATAACAAGCTTCATTAATTACAAAATGAGCTGGAGGTTTCTTTTTTTATATACAAACTTAACAAGCTAACTAACTAAATTAAGCTTAATCCATCATTTACACAAATGCCACTCTACCTAACTAACAGCTCGGTCAACTATACTTCCTTGACTTTCTTCACTGACCAAATTGCCCTTTACACTTTAACAAAGTAGCTAGCACTGACTTTACCAGTCGCAACTGCAATGGTTGAGAGGTGTTTTTCTTCTATGAAATTCGTGAAAAATATTTTGCGCAATCGTATTAGTGATTCGTTTTTGAGCGATTGTAATTTGTTACATAGAAAAAGATGTACTTGAGTATGTGACTAATGATGTTGTAATTGACGGCTTTCAGAAGATGAAAACTCGTAGAGTACAGTTGTAAAATGTAATTTATTAATTAATATAAATTGTGCCCCCACTGGTTAAAATTTCTGGATCCGCCACTGGTTTGGGGGTAGGAAAGTAGTAAAGAATGTATGCTATGTGTTTTAAATTAAGTTTGGGGGAGGAGTACCTATTTTTAAAATTTTTGAGATGAATACTTTTATGTTGAAAAGAATCAAGCATGAAAAAATTTTAGCCCTTCCAATTGATGAATTGAGATTGATTAACTTGAAAAAAATGGCTTGATTTCTGTAAATAATTTGAATTTAATGGAACATAATATCTTTGAAATTGCTCGTGGAGACCCTAGACTAGAATTGATTTTCTTAGATGATTCACATTGCACATAAGTCGAGGGTAGAGGAGTTGAGTTGGATAACCATCTTGAGACACTTAAGGAAGTTTTTCTGGAAATATTGTCTTAGATTTTTCATAAGGTTATAAGATGATTAGTTAAATTTATATGCTAAACAATAAAATAATAAGATTTAATTTTGGTATGTCCAAAAAGGTTAGGCTAATATGTATTGGAGGTGAAAGTTTTATGCATATATACTATACTATTATGCTAATTTGAGCTAAGCTCAAGCCAAAAGAAAGTTTAATTGTTAAAAGATCTAGTTTTATTTCGTGGCCTTTGACACTCGAATGATTAAATCCTTAGGATTGTCTCTACACTTAATGCCCTAAAACTATCTAGTTTGGGAGACATCGATCTAAAGATTGATACATGGGTTCCATAGAAAGCCTAATGGAATAAAACATTGCACATGATCTAGCTTTAATGAATTTAAATGGAAAGTTTCATATGAATTTAAAGTTTGATTGTTTGAAGTAATGAAATTTAAATGGCTATGGAGTTTTCTATGATTCTTAAGCTTTGTGATTAATCAAAAGTTGATAGATATGGGATTAATGTCCAAAATTTGGTATGTCTCTCGACTATAATACCTTAGATTTATTTTCACCACACCTTATAGGAGTCTTTTCGAGTTGAGGTGTCACATGAGCAAAATTATTTGATATATATATATATATATATGTTTAAGCTTTAAAAGGTTGATTTTGTGCCATTGGTTCTTGTTAATTATGTTGATATGTATTGATTTGGTTGGGATTGAAAATTTGTTGGATTTTGTGGGTATATCGTCTGCAAACCCTCACAAGACTATACTTGTCCTTTTTGGGAAACATAAAGGTTTAAAGGCTTGTTGCACATGCTAAGTGTAATCGTTTACTCCACGAAAGTGAGTTTATCCTTTTTTTTTTTATGTCTCTTTTGTTGATGTTCATGATCATATGCTTATGGTTTATCATTGTTCGAGGACGATCAATGTTTAAGTTTAGCGGTGTTGACAGGGTTGAGATTTACGTGATTTGCTACTATGATTTTATATGGTTTAAGCTTAATTATGAGTAATTTATGCGACAAATGCATGTAATGAGTTTGATATTTGAGTACACGTATAAGTTCTTGTAATTGAGGAAATTAAAGGAGAAAAGCACGTATTCAATGGAAAACCAAAGAAGTAAAGCAGAACATTCGAACATGGAACTACTTAACGTTCGAACGCTGGGAGAAGTTACGCACGAAAGTGCGATGAGCTTACGTCCGGACGCCAGGAGGTGTAACGTTCGAACGTTGATGTCGGCAGACCAGTTATGGAACTTTCCAAGTCTAAACCTAAAAGGACTCTTCCAATACTACACCTATAAATACAAGATGCAGGAGCAAAGAAAGAAGAGTTGTTCAGTAGATAGAAGACACGTTAACGGGTTAGGGTTTCGTTTAGTTTAGCTTTATTCTTGGTTTCTTTTGGATCAAGATGCATAGGAGAAGAAGAAAGAAAGAAGATCATCTTCTACAAAAAGAGAGTTCTTTAGATCTACATGAATTTTGTCTGTGAATATTTATCTTTTTCTTTGTATCTTTTCTTTTATAGTTATGAACTAATTTCTTAGATTAAGACTATACAAAGGCCGGATTGGTTTTGAATAATATATGATAGTTGTTTGATTCAAGTTTATTCATTGATTGCTATGTATTGTGATTTTTGTGCTTTATCATCTTCATATGATTAGCTACCATATGTCGAATTATTGCCTAGTTTATCTGTCCGGGAGAAAGTAAATTAGGGTGCAGAGGAAATCATAATATCTTCTAAGTTAGTTGATGCTAGGGATAGCTACATACTCTGGATGCTGTTAGCCGAGTTTATTTGGAGGGATAAATCTGAATGATTTTGGGGAAAATTCTAGTGTTTAATGCATGCAGTAGAGTTTGCTATAATCAATCTAGTGTAGGTTATCATGAGCGAGGGATCCGCGTGATAATAATCTTAAGGAATTTTTCACCATAGCATCATAGTCTAATAATTTGATGAAATAACAATCATATATGAAACGAGTAAATCTGTGCTAATGTATGAGTCTTAATCGCCTTTGTCATCATTGTTCTTTTTAATTTTAATTAAAATTAAGTTCTGGTTAATTATATTTCTTAATTTATTTATAAAAAGGCCAATTTTATACTTGCATTAATTCTTGTAAAGCTAAAATACAAATCTCTGTGGGTTCGACATTCCAGACTTAATTGGTCACTTTATTACCACACACGACCAGTCCTCTTACTGTAAGAACACGTAGAGTTCTATTATGTCACCTTCCTTATTTAAGATATAGCCTTTGTGTGTATATACATTGTATATTGGTTGAATAATACATCAGAAATTCCCTCTTCCATCTGACAGACTTCGTAGACAGTTTATACTCATGTCAAATAGTTCTTCATTCGAATTTAAATATGTAGACGGTTGATAAGAGGCGTTCTTATGTGTTTTTAAGCCCGTGATTTGATGTTTTGGATTTATTTATTGTCAATCGTAGAGTTTGCTATAATCAATCTAGTGTAGGTTCATATCGTAGAGTTTGCTATAATCAATCTAGTGTAGGTTATCATGAGCGAGGGATCCGCGTGATAATAATCTTAAGGAATTTTTCACCATAGCATCATAGTCTAATAATTTGATGAAATAACAATCATATATGAAACGAGTAAATCTGTGCTAATGTATGAGTCTTAATCGCCTTTGTCATCATTGTTCTTTTTAATTTTAATTAAAATTAAGTTCTGGTTAATTATATTTCTTAATTTATTTATAAAAAGGCCAATTTTATACTTGCATTAATTCTTGTAAAGCTAAAATACAAATCTCTGTGGGTTCGACATTCCGGACTTAATTGGTCACTTTATTACCACACACGACCAGTCCTCTTACTGTAAGAACACGTAGAGTTCTATTATGTCACCTTCCTTATTTAAGATATAGCCTTTGTGTGTATATACATTGTATATTGGTTGAATAATACATCAGAAATTCCCTCTTCCATCTGACAGACTTCGTAGACAGTTTATACTCATGTCAAATAGTTCTTCACTCGAATTTAAATATGTAGACGGTTGATAAGAGGCGTTCTTATGTGTTTTTAAGCCCGTGATTTGATGTTTTGGATTTATTTATTGTCTAAATCATGCCACATTTGCGTTTAATCGGGGTGTTAAGTGATTCCAGGTGATAAACGAGAGCACATGAAGAAAAGAGCGCAAAACGATGCACGATACAATTTTGAGCCTATTGACCACGCCCAGGCGCCAGTATGAACACGCCCGGGCGCCAAGCAAGAAGCAGCAAGTTCAGCTTCCTATTGCCCACGCCTAGGCGCCGCCTTGCCCGCGCCCAGGCGCCGCCTTGCCCGCGCCCGAGTGCCGTTGTCGTCACGCCTGGGCGCCGCCGGACTTATCCTACAAGAAAGATACTCCACGTAGGCCGCACCTGGGCGCCGGCGTAACCGTTTTTCAAGTGTATAAAAGTCAGATTTCAGCAATGAAGAGGGGTTTGGATTCTTGGGGATTGAAGGCATATTTTTGGGTTTCTGAGCCACAATTTCATCAATCTTTGAGGGAAAAAAAGAGGGATTAAGCTAGAGATTGAAGTTTCAAGCTAGGATTCATCATCAACCAAGCCTTAGGGAGTTTTACTTGCTTTCATTACATGTTTATGTTCATAATTATGTACATGATTGTTCTAGATCTTCTTGAGCTATTGATGATGAGCTAATTTTGTAGAACTAAGGCAATGTGAAGGCCAAATTTATGAGTCAATATATATGAAGTGATTTTTGTATTAATTCTCCTATGGTTTTGTGTGTTAATTTTATGTTTTTATTCCAATCATGTGCTTGATCACCATATGCTTGCTATCTTGCCTAATCTAGTCGTTTAAGAGAAGATATGTTAGGGTTCAAGGGAATCAACACATCATCCGAAACAAATGAGGAATTGCCCTTAGAGATAGGTAAAGATTTTCGGGTGCTGTTAGCCTGATTTATCCGGGGAAACTCTAGAACGTCAATGGGTGGTTATTGATTAGATTCTCGGATAGACATATTTAGAGAGCTGTTAATTAATCAAAGGATTATTATGAGCCGAGACATCGGGTAATAGCTAACTAAGGAGTTTCCACCAAAGCAATAGGAGTCTAATAATTCGAGGAGTAACCCATATATATTGACGAGTAGATTCGGTTGTAGCATGTGCCTTAGTCATTTTATCATACGTGAGTTTTAATCTATAGCTCGTTTCCTCTTTTATCCTTCGTTTATTCAATCAATTCTTGCACGTTACTTAAATTGTCTTTCTTTTATTGTTAATCATAAACTAAAATACCTAGTCCTTGAGGTTCGACAGCCCGGACTTCTAGTCCACTTATTACTACGCACGACTAGTATACTTGTTATCCAAGCACGTTAGGTATTAGTGTGTCAATGGTTCATACTTGTGTCAAGAAGTCTTATTGAAAGTTTAAGCATTTATCAAGAAGCAATTTCAAAACTTTAATTTGAAAAGTTTAGATAGTTTAGGCTCGTATCGTGGAGCATTTATGATTTGGAGAAGAATAAAAATTTCCCCCATCATCTTCATGATTTTCATGGACTTCACAATCTTCTCCATTAGCCAGGAAGCTAAGTTCCATGTCATGTGCTCGAGTCACCATAGCAGAAAGTTCATCAAAGGAGGTTGATTTGGAGTAGATTTCCTTTGGCCTTTTCGAGTTCGAACCATCATAGTTGGTCTCGCCACTGTTGCCCCTTGAAGAGGCTTGATCAACGGGGACAACAATATCCTTCTTGTTCGAAGTAACTTGATTTTTCGTAGGAGCCATGAAGTCGCAAGTATTGACTTTGAACTCTCATGTGGAGGAAGAGATGAGGGGTAGATTCATGTCCGACTGGATGTGCTAAATTTGTTTCACACAAATTTTCAAATGTCTGCAAAAAATATTACAAGACAAGAAAAGAAATATATTTTGAATTAAAAAATTACAATTTATGATAAACCTCCTAAAAGAATATTAATTCCCCGATTGTTCACTCCAAAATAAGATTTACGGGCTTAAAGCTTGTTCTTGAATCAAAAGTGTGTTTCTCCTTGGATTTGATGAAGAAGAAACTTCGAATACTTTGAGATTAATTGCCTTTGGAGAAGATGTAGAATCCTTTTTGGTTGCCTTTACAGAAGATGCAAAATCCTCGTGATTGCAGCACTTCGTTGTTGTAGAAACTTAAGACTTGAAGTTGGATTTGAAAGACTTGTGAAGTCGACTCGAAGGATTAGAGACCGCGCCATGGTGGAACTTGGAAGATTTTTGGAGAAGATTTTTTCGTGATTTCTTCTTTTCTTCTTCATCTTCAAGTTGTGTCTATGTATGGCATCACATGACCCCTATTTATAGTTGTAGGAGGTAAAAGAGTCATAACTCACTTGCATGATATTATTTTTTCAAGATATTTCTAATTTTAAAGATGATATGAAATCAATATCTTGATTTGATTTTATCATGATAGATGTGGCACAATTTGATTTGCTTTCATCTTATCAGACTGCAAGATATGATTTGCTTTACTTGAAAAATTAACATTAGAATATCAATTAAATTTTATATTTAATTTTGAAATTAATTTGATAGATCCTAAACATAAATATATAAAATTTAATTAATACTGATATATTATTGTACATATAATTTTTATTTATTTGGCCAAAATTTCCATATCAACAAGGCTGAACTTTTTTTCTTTTTTGGTATATATATACCAGGGTTTTCCCCAGCCGGACACCGGAGCCTATTTCCTTTCGAAGCGTAGAGATCACCGAAGTGGGTTTTGCCTCTCCCAACAAAGTCTTTTCCATACACACCATCAGGAATCGAACCCTGAACAAATGTTTAAAGAACTCAACTATCTACCAACTGTGCTGGAGTGGATCCTCAATAAAGTCAAATTATAGCTCAAAATTGTGGGCCTCTTGCCTTCGTGAAATTGAGCCACTCATGATGACTTAAAGAAAGAAAGGTGGGACTTTCGAATAGAATTGTCCAAGAATTAATGTTATGGACCAAATATTCAAGCCTTTGGTTATTTAAGCAAATTCAAAAGTCTACATATATTTCCCAAAGCCCAATTACAAAATAGAAATTCCGGGACTTATCCGCTCAAAACACGCCTTCAATCATAGTTCACGGACAAATCTCGAGGGTGCATTTTTAGACACAAAATTTGTAGACAATTATACGACGACATGCGTAAATTAATATGTTAAATATTAAATAAATCCTTCTATTTATATTTAAGGGATTTAAGAAATTTGATCCCTAAATTAAATATGTGAATAATTGATATTTAATTATATTTTTATTGGACAATCATAAGCTCCCATGTGTCAAGAGAAACATGATTCTATCAATACTAACCAAGTATTGCACATCGCATGATCATGGCTATAAAATCACATGATTGTGGCAATTTGATCATAATTAAAGCAAATTACAATATCAAATTATGGAAGTGGTTTTCAATCAAATTATGGTGGCCAATCGAATCACGCCACCTCGTCGAATAATTATGAAAAGTCTTTCAACCCTACAACTATAAAATAAGGGTTCAAATTCAAAGGAATATTCATCAAGTAACCAAATTCACAAATGTATTTGAGTGAAGGAGATATTGAGGAAAGACTAAAAACTCTTTCAACTCAAATTCATCAACCCCAAGGAGTATTACAACGTTCTAGGCGAAATCCAAGGCATTCATCGCTGAGCTTATCAAATTATAATGTTTGATTCGTTAAATTCAACACCAAATTTCTCCAAGTTATAATGTTTAATTTGAGATTGCAATACAAAGCCCTCGATAATTATTGAAGGAGATCAAAGCGCCAAGTCCCCTCTTCAAAATTTTAAATTCCACGATCGTGTTCTTGAAGGGAAGAACCAAATGATTGAAACAATTAGATATTTATACCCATTACATTGTTTGATTCAATAACAACTATTACATAAAACTTTTTTTGTTTGTTATTTCGTAGACACGAAAATTGTTGTTTACTTGGTCCAATGTACAAAATTTTTGGATGTTCTTGACCTAACAACTAATTTAAACTATTGGGTGAAATGTTGGTTTATTCAAAATATGGACCCAGCCGACTAGCTACTTACTCGAGCTATTGGGTCTAATGTTCAAGATTTTATTCAGGCCAAAACTTTATTTGTAAGCCCAACATCTGGTGGCCCAACTAGTTAATTCAACCCAGAGGGCCTTGATATAATAACACACAATTTGAGATTTCCTTCTCTATCAACTTTTCGCTTACCCATTTTCAAAGCTTCTGGTGATAGTTTGAGGTTTCTTAGCTGAATATTTTGAGTCTAACATATTTTCTATTTATCTACAAGACTTCTCGTGTATATCTTTTGTAGTCCTGTAATTAAAGGAATGTTCATGATCTTTGTTTAGGAGTTGAGTGATAATTTTTCTTTATTGTTATTTTAATAGTTAGATAAAAATTCATAATACTCGATTTCATTGAGTGCAATCCATTTTTTAACAAGATTTAAGACTGATGCTAAAAAATTGTGTTAGCTTTGGTTCAATTAACATAATAGACCAACTCGAAGACCTTTTAATTTTCACGCAAAAAATTTGAAGCTCAGCTCCAGTTCTACTCGATTATTTTTAGACTAACAAAACATGTGCAAAACAATCAAGTTATTCAAGTTTGACTCGATTAAAGCTTGTTTAAGTCTGATCGTTAATGATCGAATCAATTTTAAACAAAAATTTTAAGCTAATCAACAAAAATCCAAAGAACTTGTAGAATTCCTTATATGGTTTGACTCGACTTGTTTATGGTACGAATAATATGCCACTATATCAAGAAGTAATACTACTTTTTTTCCCTTGATTAATTTTTTTTCCAAGAGGGAATATGTTAGTAACTGGAAGGGTGCAATGATCATATTAGTCCTTCTCCGTCGATGATGGTTTGGTGAGGCAGTTACCTCCATCACCACTATTGTCAATACCATCATTGGCGGGTTGGGTTGGAGCACCCTCCTTCAAATTATGTATCCCAACTTCAGATCTGACGAGACAGAGGTGGATTTGACGAGATGAAGATAGACAATAAACAAGGTTTTAGATAGTATTTTATATTTGTATTTAGTTTTTGTTTTCTCTCTCGAATAAGAGTTCGATTTCTCTTTCGAATTAGAGTTTTTCTCTTTTGAATAAGAGTGTGGTATTGAACACAAGAGTTTTTTTGTATTCGTTTGTGAGTTCTTAAAATTTGTTATCTTCAAAAAACATGATAGTTAGTGTTTCAGATGTTCTTAGTACATCGTTTGAGTCGATATGAATTGTATTATTCCAGACGTTGTAAACTTTCGATTGAATGATATAAGATCGATTTTTCTTGAAAAAAAAAAGATCATATTAGTCAACACATATGTTATTAAGTTTATGACTCCCTAGATATCTACAATTAAATGTCTGTTAATAAACTACTCGTAATTATCAAGAAGCCGTTGATAATTCGTTCTAATAAAAACAACTAATTAGTTGATTTGAGTTTCATATTTCTACTTGAGGCATGATCAATGATTTCATCAAGTGTGTCATCACGGCTTGGACCCTAATTAATTAGGTGGTCAAATTCCTTATAGCCATGACTTAGAATTTTATTTTATTCATGAGGTTGAATTCTTAAGGTCATGTTTGCTTTCATTTTTGTTTTTCTCACCTTATCAACATCAGAAAATGTGTTCGTTTTTGTCCATTTCGAAAAGTAGTTTGTGTTCACTACAACAATAAATAATATTAAAAACAAAATTTAAAATAACAAAGTTAAAATTGTCATTAGATATATATAATGAGTGATAATAACTTTTTATTTGTCACAATAAAGATTTCAGTAACAGAAGTTTTTTGAAATTTGTCATTACTGAGAATTAGTGACATATGTATAGTGATAATTTAGTGTTAACACAAATAGAGTGACAAGTATATAATTATTGTCATTAATTTGTCACACAAGGTGTGTCACTAATTGTCAATAGTATAACAATTTCCTTGCCACTAATTGTTAATAGTAACAACTTTCTTGTCACTAATTATCAAGAGTGACAATTTTAATACAAATTTTGTCACTATTAAACATGTAAAACCTATTTTTGTGAAAAATAAAATTTTCTTATCAATAAAAAAATTATAATTAGCGACAACTTTGACATTTTGTCACTAGTTTATCTTTTTTTTTTTTTTTTTTTATGCAGTGGTTGAAAATGATTTAAAAGTTTTAGACATTCTTTTTCTACCAAATGATGACATACATTTTAGAAAGCATATTATGTTTTTCCAGAAAAGTGATGAAAATGGTTCGTTAAAATACTACGACAAAAAGTAATATTAGTGACAAAATTTAAAATGACAATATTAAATTTGTCAGAATATATATATAATGAGTGACAATAATTTTTACTTTGTCACAATAAGAATTTTTAGTGACAAGATTTTTTTAAAATTTATCACTATTGACAGTTAGTGACACATGTATAGTGACAACACAAATAGAGTGACAACTATAAATGTTGTCACTAAAGATGTATCACTAATTATCAATAGTGACAATAACTTCCTTGTCATTAATTAAGAATAGTGACAACTTTTATGTAAATCTTGTCACTATTAAACATGTAAAGTCTATTTTTGTAACAAAACAAAAAAATTTGTCACAAAAAACTTATAATAAGTGTCAACTTTGAAATTGTCGCTTGATATTTTGCCCACTTTGCCCCTCAACTTATATTCATTGTAGCACTGTGTCTCTACTCTCTAGTGACATTTTTAAATGAATTGTTTATTAAAAAAATACTCTTCGTCAGCCATCGCCTGCCGGGCCCCTAAGCAAAAAGCTTTATAAGAAACATTACATGACTATTAATGGTGAAAGCAAACCGAATAGCAGTACTTTTGCTACAAATAGCCGATCACAATACAAAAATTGACAAATCGTTGAGGATTAAATAATGAAGAACCAATGTCTATCTTAATGTAACAAGTGAAGTGTAGAGTCTCAAATGACGCAACAATAAAAACTGATTCCAATGAAAATTTGATCTCAGAATATCATTAGAGGACATAGTGTGATGTAAGTTGAGACGACCAAGTATTTTTAAGTTATAGTTAGAATGTAATATAGAATAACGAAAACTAGAAGGGTGGCTTGCCATTTAACCAAAAGAAAAAGGAAAAAAAAAAGAGGAGAAATCTATAAATTCAAACATAATTTCTTTATTTTACGTATAAAATCAATTTATCAGCTCAACTAAGGTATATATTTGTCCTTATTTTGATCTAAAATGGAAACACAACATAAAAATTGAAATGAAAAAGCCAAATTACTTTTTTTCTTTACAAAAGTCACCGATATCGTGGTGGGGGATTTTTCGGGCTCCCCTCCCATCTATATATCAAGTGCCAAAAATATATACAAGAGAGGACCTAACATGTAGTCCAACTAATTTCAATAACAAGTAAATTGGTTATGTGCGCTTATGGTATCCAAGAGACTCTCCTTTTGAACTAATTGGTTACTCAGATGCAGATTTTGCAAGTTGCGAAATAGATCGTAAGAGTACTAGTGGTACATGTCAATTTATAGGTGATAGGTTAGTTTCATGGCATAGTAAGAAACAACAATCCATAGCTACCTCTACAGCTGAAGCCGAGTATGTAGCTGCAGGAAGTTGTTGTGCACAAGTGTTATGGATGAGGCAACAACTTAGAGGTTATGGTATAATCCTAGGTCCAACCCCCATTCATTATGATAACCAAAGCGCTCTAGCCATGACTCAAAATCCTGTTCTTCATTCCAGAACCAAACATATTGACATTAGATACCATTTTCTTCATGACCATGTTCAAAAGAAAGATATCTCCATGCACTTTATTGGAACTGACAAACAATTGGCAGATATCTTCACCAAAGCGCTCAATGAACAATGCTTTCTCACTTTGAGAGGTGAATTAGGTATGATCGATTTAAATGCTTAATCATTTTTGGCATCATATTTTATTAGACATATAATTTTGGGGAAATCCACTTTATTTATGTCCAAAAGATCTTTGAAAAGTTGTTACAAGTTAACAAATTTAGGGGAAACCTTAAAATTGTACTTGAACCTAACTGCAAGCTTCAATGATCAAAAACTTTCATATGCATGATCATCAACGCTCAATATTATTTGTGCATAATATGTTGGACGCTCAAGTATAAAAAGACTTTGATTACAAGCGTTAACATAAAACAATTACAACATGCGTCAACAAGTGCTATTTGTTAAGCGTTGAACTTATTCCCTTCAACACTTGATATAAAATTATTTATAAAATTCACGCATAAATTTTACACTCTTCTTAACGTAGTGGATAGACTCAAAAGTCTATTTTGGACTCTATTCACACGTTTCCATCACATCAAACTGGCGGGTAATCAAAACTTTTCAAAATGACGGTTCAGAGTTAGTACATGTCTGGGTACGTGTCAGTATATCATCAGGCGCGTGCATTACACTCTGAAAATTCCAAACGTTTTAAAAACATTAACTCGGACTTCAAATATTTATATATGGGAGGTACCAAATGTAACTTCCCTCTCTTACTTAAAACTCGCGTCCGCAGTTAAAACGTTCATGGATGAGATTAAATAACTTTACACGTGTCTAAATTCTACAGAGATGAGAGAACACAAGTTTCAAAAATTCCTTTACGGTGTCATTTAAAACAAAACTTCTGCAGAAAAATTATTCACTCTTACTCAAAGCTATCTGCAATTTCTCTCTCTCTCTCTCTCTCTCTCTCTCTCAAAGCAAAAGAAAATCTCAGTTCATCTCTTTCACTAAAATGGCACCAAAGAAATCCATTGCTACTTCGGCCGAGCCTACCATCAAGGTCACTGAAGGCCTTGTTGTCGACTGGAAGTTTCTATATGAACAACCTCAGATTAACCTAACAGAAATGATGGACTCTATCACCAAGGCTGGACTTAAAACTTTCTTAACTCAATACTCCTATCTGTTTTCGACGGAAGTCAAGACCTTCTGGAAAAATGCCAAACTCTCCAAAGACAGGAAGTTGATCTCTTGTCTCATTCCTCTATCCAAGAAGGAGTCACCAAAAGAATTTGTACTGTCTGCTGCCTCCATTTCCAAGAACTTCAATCTCCCAAATGAGGGTGGGCATTGGATTGTGTTACTCTGGAACAAATTAAAGAAGCATGGACAACTATGAGTGCTTATGACGGTGTACCATACAAACAACACTTTGAAAAGAAAGAACTTGTATCTAAATACCAACTGATGGCTGATTTCTGCAGTAAAATCATAGAATGCAGAGTGGGTACTTTTGATAAGGTCAACCCAATACAATTTCAGATGATGACAGCGATACTCCTCAACATCAAGATCAACTGGAGTGAGTATGTCTTAGGAAGGTTTCAGGCTGTTTAAGAGCCCCAAATAAACCTTATTGACTGACATGCTGTATCGCTCCAATTGTGTCTACTCTTCTGGTCAACCTCTGAATAAGGCTAAGTTGCTGGGAAAAAGGATTCTGAATAATCTCTTCAATCCTCCCAAAGTTGGTGGTGCTGCTAGACCACTGTCTAAGCGTCTGGAAGTACGTGAAGCGTCTAACGAAGAGGCTGAGCGTCCAATTCCAGAAGAAGCCGTTAAGCATTCGGCTGTTACTAAGAAGAGGGCTCCCTAAAAGCCTAAGGCTCAAGTCATTCCTTCTCCTCAAAAGGATGATGAGGAAACTGATGAGGATGCAGAGTATAAGATCCTTCTGATCAAGCGAAGGAAGCTGGAAGGCATTATTAAACAAATAAACTTCGAGGAACCAGCTGCTGCTCCTCCCACTCAAACACTGAAGCTCGTTGAAGGAGTGAACGTGAAGAAAATCTTTAAGTGTTCCAGGACAAGCAAGCGTCAAGCTGCTCTAGCTTCTGAAGAGTCTGAGATTATCGAGCCAAGCGCTCAAGATATTGCTGCTGAGCCGAAGCATTTCTTTACCTACATCTGTAGAAGATCCTGCTCTTATAGAGGATAATTCTTGTGCTACAGCTTTAGTTCCAGCTGTTGCTGAAGCTTCAATAGACGTCCATCTGGATGTTGAGATGACAGAAGTTGTGGCTATTGCCAAAGATATTGCCGCCGAAGCTGCTGCAATTGAAGCCGACGAACCGGCTCCCAAAGAAGTTCAATCATCAACTCTTGTCCCGGCTATAACAGAGGCACGCTCAGAAGATCAGAGCGTTGCTGAGAACGTTATAAGGCCAAGGCACTTTTTCAAGATGGATACGCTGAAGACGATTGATCACTCAATCAACTATATGCCCCCAGCACTTGAAGAAGATTTCATTCCTGCAGGTTATAATGAAGAAAGATACATTGTTGCGGAGAATGAAATTGCCCTGCTGATTGATATTGACAGAAAGATCAGGGATATAGTGTTCAACACTTAGCTAACAAAATTGAGAGGAAATATTATTTGGCCATTCAACTTGGTAAAACTCCTGGTCAGATACCTTCGTCTCTTATTCTTCAACAAGACCGACAAGGTGGCAGAACTCCTAATGTGATGCGGATCTGGCTTACTACCTCGACTATGGGCACAGCAAACCAACTGGCTTCGCTCTCAGAGACTACAACATCAGAGTGTATAATCCTTTTCGCCCAACATTTCTCAATCCTTCAGAGGCAGTCTTAAACAAAGAAGGTTATACATATTTTCCTCACATAGAAAACAGTGATGAGAATAGGAAGTCTGTCAATCCACTTCGATTATGGAATAATAAATGAGTTCATGTCGGTGAGCGTCTAGAATCTCTCACGGATGTGATTCAATCAGAAGTTGATGCATACTTTGACAGCGTCTGGAATGTTAGCTATCAGGCTGATAGATATCGCTTTGAATCCATCAGAGATATCCACCATGAAGGCATTCGAGCGTTGGTCAATACAGGTGCTGACTGCTGCATGAATGAAGTCAACTGGGTTGAAACGTATGTGGGTCATCAATACACTTTCACAAAGTTAGTTCAAGCTCCCCACCTTTTCGGCATAGGCATGCATGACAAGAAGCGTCAATTCACCAAATATTGCCTTAAGAAGCAGCAACAGAGAGTTGGGCCTGTTCTCAAGCTCCCAATAATTCGTCATCAAATTGAGCAGTGTTTGCGTCAAGAGCTTCACAGACTCTCCACAACTCTTCTTCGCTTCAACGCTCAAGCGTCAATCAATGGCAGTATTTCAGAATCTAGCCTGAATTTCCTTCCAAGCCACTACGAAGATAATTTCAATATGATGGTGAAGATTATGACTCCTCTATCTCATTTCGACAGAATCTTCACATCCAATCTTAGACAATGGAACGACTCAGTCATTAATCCCTTTCGAGGTGATGGTGAAGATTATGACTCCTCTATCTCATTTCGACAGAATCTTCACAGCCAATCTCAGACAATGGAACGACTCAGTCATTAATCCCTTTTGAGGATATCCATTCCTCCCGTCTATCTGCAAAGAGGTACTCAATCACTATGAGTTTGTCCTCTCGTTCCTGGAAAGAAATCAAGGACTGGCTCAAGCTATCTATCCCTACCTGGAAGAATAGTACAATGCGTATGTACCTAAATCTCAACGACTCAAACATCTTCCAACAGATAGGCTGATTGGATTTTCCAGGGATTACTGCTCAGATGCGATCTTCTCTATTTACCAAGCGTCGTCCAAAGTCTTTCCGAATTATGTGCTGGATATCATTGGTCCCATGTATATCAAGGCCATAGATAGTCTAATTCGCACATTCATTCAAGGTACTTGCCTTCCTTTTCAACATCTAACTGAGCTTCTAGAAAGTGCAACCTACAAATATGCAGATGAGCCATATGCCAACTTGTATTTCCCTTTCACTGAACTACGACAATCGGAGTCAGAGTCTGAGGAAGCATCTATGGAAATAGCTCAAGCTTCTACACTTGAAGCAGCAAGTATTTTAGCATCTGCTGAGGAACATATTCAAGCGTCTCCACTAGAGGTTCATTTTGAAGCTCCTGAATCTGAAGTTCCAGATGTTGCTAATTCACAGATTGAAGTACACGACACCATCTTTCATCCAGCACATCAAGTATCTCTTGACTCGCTTAAGTACACATCAAAATTCAAGCGACCGGCTGCTCAAGCGGTTCCTTCTGATGTGAGTCAAAACTTTGTGCCACTTTTGAAATCAGTTTTGGAAGAAGTCAATGATTATGCGACTCAGAATACGGAAGCCCACCAGTGGATCAAGACTGATTTAGAAAAGATTGAATCTCAAACTATGAGCGCCCAGATTGTTCATATGCACGGTTCAGCTCAAGCGGCTATTGGTGAGTCTCATAGAGAATTTAAAGAAATGAATGATGCTACTCGGGCCAACCAACTTGCCATGAAAGAACACTTTGAGAAGCGCCTCGACACCTTAGAGACCACACTGAATGATGCTACCAGCGTTAAGCTACTCGCAATGCAGGAACATTTTGATAAGCGTCTGGATGATCTTACAGCGTCAATGTCTCAGATTGCTAATCAGGTTAGTCTACTCACAGAACATTTCTCAAAAGCTGATGATGGCAATAAGGGGAAAGAGAAGAGGAGAACATCTAGTTCAAGAGCTCAAGATCCTTCTCCGCCGCCGAAGCGTCAGCTAACTTCTCCACCTCCTATGCAAAGATATTATCTCCCATCTTGGATAACTGCTTATGGGGTAAGTGATTCTGCTGGAGCGCCTACTAGAACGCTAAGAGAACCTCCAATGGCACTGTATCCAAATCTACCAATACCTACTCGAGCAAGGTTTGAACAATTTGACATCCCTCTTCAAAGAGCATCTATTCCAGAACCTACTGATCCAAGAATTTTAGCTGAAGAGAGGTAGATGACTGACTTCAACCGAACTTTCAAAATTTGCCTAAGGTATATTGGTATTGATCCGACTGAATGGGACAAACACTGTACTGCTTACAAGAAGAGATAAAAGGAAGAGACTAAGCTCGTCATTGACAAAGATCATGCTGCGATGATGACTTTGGAAGATAACATAACTGAAGCTATCCGAGCTGAAATGGCCAAGCGATACGTAGTTAGACCAAGTCATTAGAGCTCTTTAATTTGCATTATCTATATTCTTGTCTCTTATGTAATTTTTGTTTAGTTGTAAGAATGCTTGTAATCATTGATATATATAAAAATGCATTTTTTTCAATTGAAACAACTCGTTGAAGTGTAATTAACATTAACTAACTTTTACTATCCAAAGCTAACTTTCATTTTGGCTGTCTAACTCTTGAACTATAAAAGAGTAAGTATTGTCATCATCAAAAAGGGGGAAATTGTTAAAAATTTCATGTTAGATGTTTTGATGTTGACAATGAGGATTACTTGTTAGACCCCAAAATATGTAAGTTTGATTTTAGTAGAAATCATGTATAAGCTTTGAAGCGTTAGAATTGCAATAGGCTTTATAGGCTTTGTTTTATTTTTATTCTAGATTGTTAGGGTAAGTAGTCTTAGGCTGAGCGTCTGATGAATTCTGAGTGAGCTTATCAGTAGTTAAGTTTGAAGACTCAAGCGCCTGAAGTCTGAATGAAGATGAAGATTCCAAGCGTCCAAAACGACCAGTTATTTCAAGCGTTCATTAGTACAGAAATTATTCAAGGATGAATAAGCGTCTATCAATGACCAATTTCACTTGAATTTATTTTTAAGTCCAGAAGGAGTTTAATGCAAATATTCTCAGTACATTAAATTCCAACGGACATTTAATACAAATGCATTAAATGTTGATAAGAGCATTATATGTGATAAGCTCTTTCGGACGTACGGAGAAGCTACCCTATTGGACTGTCAACTATTCACAAACTGTAGCACCAACTTTTGTGTAGCCGATTTTCAGGAAAAAGGAAAAAAGTTGTTCACTCGCGGAAGTGAGAGACACGCGCCTGTGCATGTGTCAAATGGACACTTCTTCCAAGATTGCCTATAAATAGGACTTCAACAACAAGCCAAATATACCCCCGATTAATTCCAAGCCAAATTGATGTTGAATTGAAGTCTCATTCCTTAACTTTCAGAAAAGCCAGAATATTCAAGCAAACATTCTCATTGCTTTTTTTCAAATCCTGAGACAATCAACCAATATCTCAAACATTCTTTTCCAAGAAACCTACATTACTATTGAGATATTCCCAGTTGTTTGAACTTTATCAAAATCAAACAAATCGTTCAGAAAACCCCATCTAAGCCTCGCGATCTGTGTGAAGTCAAAGTTGGATATTTGCATTATTTTTTAGTGAAAGAAGCAAGGGGATAGAAGTGATTTGGAGCAGAAATTTGTGTGATCAAGGAGCTCAAGTCATCGACATCCATTTCTCCCTAATTTGTAGAAGATTCTGTGTGGTCCTTTGAGAATCATTTTAGTGGATTGCCTCCAAGTGATCAAGGAGAAGAATGATGTAGTTGGGATTACACCACCCAACGAGCCTTACAAATATTGTGTTATTTACTTTACAGTCAATTTTCTTATTATCACAGCATTGCATAAATTGATTAAGTAAAACGAAATCAAAAGCTAAGCAACTAATAAACAGTTTGTGACGCTAAAAGGTTTCAAACAAGAAGACTATCAAATCAATTCCGTTGTGCTAACACTGATTAAAGAAGTGAATGCTTAAACCTATTTGGTTATAGTATTCAAATCTTGAAGTCTAAGTTAACTTTCTAAACAGTTTTCAATAGACGCTAAGTCAAGCGCCTACTTCTCAAGCGTCCAACACATTTTAATACGAAATTTTTCAAGTCGAAAAAGACTTCAGGGTCTATTCAACCCCTCCCCCTTCTAGACCCTTTCGTATGCCACTTGGGGCCAACATTTTTCATCTTCGCCCTTCTTGGCATCATCAAAGAAAGTTTTGAGGTCAGCGATCTCTCTTCGTAACAGCCTAACTTCTTCAACAAGTAGAGTGACTTGTTCAGCGATACTCTGGGCAACAGAATTGGAAGTATTATGTCTCTTAGTATCTGCTGAAGCGTTCTGGGCTAAGTGGCGATTGAACTCATCGGAGAGGCCAGTGATCAACGGTGTTATGTAGTCCATTATTGGTATAGTGCTCTTTGTAGCAGTGTTTTCAATATCACGGCTTCTAGTGTCAGAGACTAACATGATGTGTCTATCATCATTGTCAAGCATTTTCGAGCAGGAGGCCTCAATCGTGTTGAGCGAGTTCTGAATGGCTCGTCTAAAGTCTCGTGTCTCTTGATCATCCGAGTCTGAGTCTGAAGAAGAAGAACGCTCAGGGGTTGGAATGAGTCCGTATGAGCTAGAAACGACAACCTTTCCTTTCGATTTATCTTGGATAAATGGCGCTTCAGGCTCCTCGCCCATTTCCACATGTACTTCTTCTATCGCTAACTCGAGAGATTGAGTCACTTCCTCAATCTGAACAACTGGTTCAACAACGGGTGTATCAACCACTGTTACGCTGAGGACATCTATCATTGAAATATCAGCATGTGTAACTTCAACGTCTGCAACAGTGGGATCCTGCCCTGCTTCAACTTCTGTGATCTCCATAGGAGTAACTCTTTTCACCGGCACAACCCAAAGTGGGCCAATTGCCTCCATAACATGTCTTGGACTTTGATAAAAAGTACGCGGAATAAACATGATAGCATCTTCGTGTGCTTCAGTACTCAACGCTAGATCAGCGTCTTTTGGGAACTCTACTCCAGTAGTGTAAAGCGTCTTGTAGTCCAGCAAAAACGGCATGAGTGCTTGGGCTAGCACTTGATCCATTGTCCTGATTAATGAAATGAACTTGGCCACTCGGATGTTATGTTCCCAATATAAGACGGGATGTAAGTTGTACCCACGGAATTCACTAAAACTCAAACCGAAGGGTTAGTTGAAAGTGATATCCAGCGATTGGGCATTCTAGACAATCGCTCGTCTTTCTCGGTGAAATTAAGCAAAATCATCGGTAATTTGAAATTGGGCATCACTTGGTCCTGGAAGTTCATCCCGCTTGCTTGTAGAAGCATCTTTGTTTAAGTCAATCTGGAGTCACTGAGTAAGGTTCAACTCATGGCCCCCTTGACTTACTTGTCTAAGTTGATCGCGGATGTAACTTTCCATGCCTCTTTGGAAATAAGTTAAGGCATCTACTGGATCCACAAGCGATTCTCGCCTCTGCAACAAAAATAAGGCATACTTTCTACACCTATAGTCAATTCCAAAATTGAACAAAAATGGATACCTGATCATCTCATCAATAGTATGAAAATGCAAAACAAAATCCTCGTCTCATCTGGATGTATCCAATATCCAGTGTTTTCTAAGAATGTCAGCGAGTTCTCTATCAATTCTTGTAGCGAGCAGTTGCTTGAAAAATTCCTTTCTTCTACAAAACTTTCTGCCCAAACTCTGGCAAGGAACTCTCTAGCTTCATCTTCAATCCAAAAATGATAGGGTTGGGGTGATCTTGAAACATTGCACCCTTTCCCTTCCATAAACGTAGCGGCTTCTCAGAAGATTTGTTGGCTTCAGAATGGACGACCTTGGGGAGTGTTGAATAGCCCATATTGTTCAGTTGTTCCTCATCTGGATTCTTTCCCCAATCACCCATATGTGGATTCGTTATCTGGACATGAGTTCGGCGAAATGGATAATTGCATTCCATGCTCTTGCCGACTTCTTAAAAGTCTTTGCTCTCTAACTGTGCTAGATCCTTTTGTCGAGTTTCCAAATACTCCAAGCAAGCAATAATATCTTTCATTGTAGTAACTTCGATGTTGGTAAGCTCCTCAAATATGATAGATGTCTAAACGTCTGAGAGCTTTGGATTGTGGAGGGTAGTTTGAAAATTGAGCTCCCTATCAATCAGTTGCCTGAGCGTAGTTTCTCTCAAGGCATAATAATACTCCAAATCATCAGTATAGCCTTTGGGAAAGAAATTCACCGCTTGAGGAGGAGGACCAGTTGGTGTGAGGATAATCTCAGCCACTTTTGTCGACCGCTCAGCTTCCACAGTCGCTTCTTGTACTGGTGAGAATTCAGCGTCTGGAAGGACTGTGTCCACTTCTCTAGCGATTTCCACCACAGTTGATAAATCAAAATCAAAATCAAAATCAAAATCAAAATCTAGGTCTGCCTCTGAATGGGGAGGTGCATCAGCAGCTTGTGCACTTTGAGCTGACACATGCAAGCATTTAAGAAACACAAAAGATTTCTACTAAGTAGAAAATCAAGATTTAAAAGACATAAATGCTTACCCTGAGGACTATCTTCAACTACAGTAGTCGTTTCAACTATAGGAACTTCGGATTCCATAGCCTCAAGCTCCGGAACAACTTCATCATCTTCAAGATTGAGGAATGAAGTAAGGGGATTGACACGCTAGAGGCTAACATGCTTTTATAGCAAGTGCACTAGTCGTGTGTACTGATAGATGGACAAAAAGTCCAGGTTGTCGAACCACAAGAGCTTGAATTCTAGTTTATGATTTTTGATAAAAGAAAGAACAATTAAAGTAAAAAGTAAGTAATTGACCGAACAAATGAAGAACAAAAGAGGAAACGAGCTATAGATTAAAACTCACGTATGATAAAATGACTAAGGCACATGCTACAACTGAATTTACTTGTCAATATATAAGTTACTCCTCGAATTATTAGACTCCTATTGCTTTGGTGGAAATTTCTTGATTAATTATTACCAGATGTCTTGGCTCATAATAATCCTATGATTAATTGACGGTTCTCTAGATATGTCTATCCGAGAATCTAACCAATAACCACGCATTTACGTTATAGAATTTCCCCAGATAAATTCGGCTGACAGCAACCGGGAATCTCTACCTATTTCTAGGGACAGTTCCTCATTTTTTTCCGATGATGTGTTGATTCCTTTGAACCCTAACCTATATTCTCTCGAATGAATAGACTAGGCAAAATAACAAGCATATGGTGATCAAGCATGATTGGAATAAGAGCACAAAATCAACACACAAAGCAATAGGAGAATTAATACGAAAAATCACTTCATCTATATTGATTCATAAATTCGGTCTTTACATGACCTTAGTTCTACAAATTAGCTCCTCATCAAGACTTTAAGAAGATCTAGAGCAAACATATACATAGTTATGAACATAAATATGTAAATGAAAGCAAGTAAAACTCCCTAAGGTGTGCTTGATGATGGATCCTTTCTTGGAGCTTCAATCCCTAGCCAAATCCCTCTTCTTATCCCTCAAATATTGATGAAAAGTTTGCTCCAATCTTAGAAAATTGGCTTGCAATCCCCCAGATTTCGAACCCCCCTTTCTTCCTTTCATTTTTGACCTTCATACCTTCAAACCCACTGTATCGGCGCCCAAGCGTGGCCTAAATGACTCCTAGGCGCTGTCCAGGTGGCCTAAGTGGCTTGGGGAATAAGTTGACCGGCGCCTAGGCGTGGATGAGGTGGCGCCTAGGCGCCGGATGTAGGATTCTGAACCATTTTCTTGCTTTTCAGTGCAGCAATCGTGTTTTCTTCATCATGTTCTCCACGAACCTCCAATTTGGATGCTTCAAGTTGCCACGTGAAACCAAGACGGAGATCTACAACTTTATAGAAGAACAATTCCTCAAATTCGGTTTCAAAATATACTAAAATACTGTGTTTTTGTGCTCTTTACGTCAATTGTAGTGATTTTCCACCTTTACTCAATAAACACATAGATTATATGCATATGTGGCATAAATCAAGCTATAAATTAATCTAAGACATAAACGTAAGGGCTTAAAAACACGTAAAAATGACTCTTATCAACCCCCCCTAACACTTTTCAATTGCTCGACCTCGAGCGATAAGAATTCTAGGATATGGATGTGAGAGTATATGTCCTCGAATGCCATAAAGAGGATAGATTTATAGGGTATAAACATTGTAACTAAACTACAGTTTTTCTATTAATATAAGGCAGTTGATTGTTGTTTTCTTATAGGCATTTATAAGGTGTGAATAAACAACGTAAAGTCCTTGATGACAAGGCGAACCTTCTACATCCTATGGGATAGGAGGAAAGGCACTAGAATAGTTTGACCCTTGACATCTAAAAGGGTTCGCAAGTCTAAGAAGTATTGATTGGACATCAATAGTGAATAAAGACTTGTATGATGTAAGTTTCGATAGAGAAAGTGTCAGTCGTACACTATGGAAATGGTAGTGGGAACTTATATCATAGACGTATCAGTTGGACTGATATGTTCAAACACGGCTCGCATCAGTTCATCACATGGGTATTCACTCATTGACAGTCAATGATGAAACTGATAGGTAGTGATAGGTGCGTGTGAACCTCTGACCTGAGAAATCTAGTTGAAGATGTACTTGTGACATCAAGTCTGTCATTAGAGTAGTTAGATTCAAGTCACCTGTTGGTGGAATCGACCTCGAAGCCCAACTTGATGGGCAAGTAGCATTGTTAACTGATTTGCAATATGGAATTTATTCCCTCATAAGTTAATAAGTAAAATATCCTATGCGATCATGAATACGTGAGGATGAAAATCTTTGGCCAAAGCATTTAAATACCTCGACTTATTATGAGCTTAGGCATATGGTCAAGTTATATGAGTTTGACTTTAAACCATGACTCTTACTTGGCTGAGATATAAGAATAAAAGGTTTATACACGTACGATATTCACGGCGTAAAGGTTTGGAATGATCCTATTCATTCATTCTCAATTGGGTTACGGTGTGAGCCACGAGACTGGCTAGGTGTCACTCACACCCCTTTGGATTCCTCCCAATTGCCTTTTGAGACGAACCTAAAGAGTCGCGCTTAAAGGAAGTGCAAAAGGAAAAACATGGGAAAAAGACTTGAGAGAAATTCAAGGCATTGGATGCCGTAATTAATTAATTAATTATTGAATAATTTAATCAATTAATTAAATTATTGAGTTAATTAATTTCTTGGAGAAATTGAATTATAAATTAATTAGGAATTGAATTAATTGGATTATCAATTTATTTATTGAATAAATAAATTATCCGATTAATTAATTAGCAAGCAAGACGAAAGCCCGAAGGCTTCTGAGCCCACTAAGGGGCGGCCAAATAGATGCCCAAATAGGGCTCTTACATGCTAGTGTTATTGTTTCATAATGATATAAATATATCACAAGGTAAAAAATAACACAAGGCAACTTACATAACTTTCTCTCTAAGAAAAAGTCTCCCACCTCTCTTTCTCTCTCTAGCCGTCTTTGACAAGGAAGAAAGGAAGAGTTTTTCGTTTTTGATTCCGGCGTGACGAATTAGAGACATTGGCAAATTTGGTGTTAGAGAAAAGGATCATGTTTAGAAATCAACATACGCGAGAACGGTAATTTTTCTATACACAATTAAACACGAGGATTAGAGATGATTCAGGCTTTGAGAATTAAATTTACTTTCCGCTGAGTTTTATTTGTATAATTCCCAAAAATGGAAACATCATCAAACAAGGGAGAAATGAAAGAAAAAACTACTAACTAACTCGCTTTTGTGGAGTCGACGGTTGCACTTAGCGTGTGCAACAACATTTAAACCCTTAAGTTACCTCAAAGGAGAAGTTATAGTCTCGTGAGGGTTTGCATGCGATATACCCGCAAAATCGAAGGATCTTAAGCTCAAACCAACCGAGACAACTTGAAATAGGAACTATGATGCAATGGCACGAATCAAGTGACAATAAAGTTCAACAATATATACACAAATGAAGACAATGCTCATTCAACATCTAGAATCGAACCAATTTCCAAAGGGTGTAGTGGGGTAAGATCTAGGGAATTATGATCGAAAGGCATCACTACTATGCTCGGAAACATTCCCCATATCTACCAACTTTCAATAGATCATAAAGTTCATCGAATCATAGGCAACTTTTAGGCTAAATTGTGCTCACTTCCATTCACTTTACATTGACATTTCACGCTTTGAAATGAACTACTTTCATAACAAGATAAGACCTCGTGTGATGTTCTACCCCTTTAGATCTTCTTTGCCACCCATGTAACGGGCGTTGGGTCAACAACTCCCAAACTAGAGGGTTTTAGGATGCTAATTTTTAAGACACTCCTACGAACTTAATCACCCGAGTGGCAAAGGCCACGAAATAGAACAAGGTCTTTTATTCAACTCATTCCCGATTGGCTTGAGCAAAGCTCAAATTAGCTCAACGAGTATAGTATATAGGCAATAGTGCTTTGGTGACCTCCAATACTCGTTGGCCTGACTGAATTTTCGAGGTCATACCAATCTCATCTCAATCATTCATTCCATTAACACAATTATGAACCCCTAAGCAACTAATCATCTCAAGAGAACATGAAAAATCTAGGTTAATATATCCGGGGGTGCTCCTCACATGTCTCGGCAAAGGGAACCCTTTTCAACCCCTCTACCTTCGACTTATGTGCAACGTGTATCATCTAAGGAATATTAATTCTCAACTAAGGTTGAAATGAGCATAATCATGATGTGTAATTTTTGCATTTTAGACCATTCATAGAAACATACAAGATATCATGCCATTGTCTCGAGTTCTCAAGTCTAATTATACCAATTGGCAACCTAATATCCTAGAACAAAATTTTGGTATGCTTGATTTTTTCTCCAAAAAATAGCACAAAATACATGCAATAGCAACGATTCCCTCAAACTTGAGCTAAAAACAAGATCACACGACACATAAAATCGATAAGCACTACTCATATAACCCCCCAAACTTAAACACAACATTTCCCTCAATGTTGACTCAACCATAAGCACTCAAAAAGGGTAAACAAGAGTACTTACAACAAGGATGCTGAAAAGAAAACCTTATTCACATGAAACCCATTCCAAGCTCAAATCCACAATGGAAGATTTTCCAAGGCAAAATGCGGCTACTACATGTCATGTATTCACAATACAAAACCATCAAGACTCAAAGAGAAGCATGCCAAAAGTGCATGCTTGAACAAAAGATAAAGAAACAGAACTAAACATGACAAAAACGAAAGCAAAAAGAAAAGAAAACTTACAAACTTGGGTTGCTTCCTAAAAAACACTTGTTTATATTCATTAGCTTGACTTTATCGGGTCGGCTCAAGGAGGATCATAGAGTGGAATACACGATTTTTCCACTCTCCTATCGATTTTCGGGCACAACTTCATCCCAATACTCGTGGTGGGTAATGGTTGCCCAATATCGAGTAAACTTCCCACTACTCCCTTCTTCTTGAATTCCTTGTGAGTCATCTTCCGTGGATCATATGAAGAGTGTTCCTGTGATTTCTCAACACTTAAAAGATTAAACGTATCAAATTTTGAATAGTTCGTGTTAGGTTGCAATCTACGTTTTTCTCTGAATGCATTAAGACACACTCTTTTACTTCCCATATTTATGACTAACTTACCATTCATCTTATCAAGCGTGGCATTACCAGTGGGTAGGAAAGGTCTTCCTAGGATCAGAGGTGCTTCAATGGCGTCCTCCATCTCACAAGTCATGAAGTCGATTGGGAAATGATATTTGTTAACTTTCACGAGCACATTCTCGACAACTCCCCTTGGGTGTTTGAATGATTTGTCCTCGAATTGTAACCGCATCAACGTTGGCTTAAGCTTGTTAAAAATCAACTTTTTGAACCATGTATAAGGAAGAAAATTAATTCTGACGTCCGAATTCAGAATGACACAATCAAACTACGTTTCTCCTGTAGTGGACGGGATGGAAAGAATTCTTGGGTCCTTGCATTGCCTTGAAGGATCATGGAGAGTAACCACCGAGCATATTTTAACTATGTGCACTTCTTTCCAAGGTTGCTTGTTCAACAAAATATCTGTTGATAGCTTTGAGATACATTGCATTTGCACAATAGAATCGACAAGGGGTTCGCTAACCTTGACCTTTCACAAATTTTCTAAGACTTGATCAAATTTACATTTTTCTCATCTTAGAGATAAAAGAAATTGGACACATATTTGAAAAGGTTGAGAGAGAGTAGAAAGAGATTTCTCAGTTTTAGGGCTCTCTATCTCGGATGCTCTCAAGTAGGTTTCCTTTTTGAGGTGTTCAAGTTGACAACTTATCTCCTTCATCCCCAAACATACGTCCTTTACCATAAGGCAAAGTTCTTCCATGACATGATCGGATTCTTCCTCCACATTGAGAACATCCACTTGGTAGTGTTGTGGAAAGAATTCTTGCCTTGTGGCTTGAATTTGCTCGGCATGGGGTCTCTGTGACTCACATAGTCCTTGTTGTGGTAGAGTAGGTGCCTCAATCATTGGTGATACTTCCAATGGGCGGGGTGGGACTACTAATGGTTTCATGTCTAGAATAGTGCTTTGCTGCCATTCCACCTTCCCCTTCAGAGTTAGATTATGAAATTGTGTGGTCATTATTAGAACCTGAAAAAAAAATGAAACTTGCAATAAAATCAAAGATAAAAATAAACAAGTCCCTGGCAACGGCACCAAGAACTTGACACGCTAGAGGCTAACATGCTTTTATAGCAAGTGCACTAATCGTGTGTAGTGATAGATGGACAAAAAGTCCGGGTTGTCGAACCACAAGGATTTGAATTCTAGTTTATGATTTTCGATAAAAGAAAGAACAATTAAAGTAAAATGCAAGTAATTGATTGAACAAACGAAGAACAAAAGAGGAAACGAGCTATAGATTAAAACTCACGTATAATAAATTGACTAAGGCACATGCTACAACCGAATTTACTCGTCAATATATATGAGTTACTCCACAAATTATTAGACTCCTATTGTTTTGGTGGAAATTACTTGATTAATTATTACCCGATGTCTCGGCTCATAATAATCCTATGATTAATTGACGGTGCTCTAGATATTTCTATTTGAGAATCTAACCAATAACCACGCATTTACGTTCTAGAATTTCCCCAGATAAATCCGGCTGACAGCAACCGGGAATTTCTACCTATTTCTAGGGGCAGTTCCTCATTTGTTTCGGATGATGTGTTGATTCCTTTGAACCTTAACCTATATTCTCTCGAATGAATAGACTAGGCAAAATAGCAAGCATATGGTGATCAAGCATATGATTGGAATAAAAGCATAAAATCAACACACAAAGCAATAGGAGAATTAATACGAAAAATCACTTCATCTATATTAATTCATGAATTCGACCTTCACATGGCCTTAGTTCTACAAATTAGCTCCTCATCAAGACTTCAAGAGGATCTAGAGCAAACATATACATAGTTATGAACATAAACATGTAAATGAAAGCAAGTAAAAGTCCCCAAGGTGTGCTTGATGATGGATCCTTGCTTGGAGCTTCAATCCCTAACCAAATCCCTCTTCTTCTCCCTCAAATATTGATGAAAAGTTGGCTCCAATCTTTGAAAGGTGGCTTCCAATGCCCCAGATTTCGGACCCCCCTCTCTTCCTTTCATTTTTGGCCTTTATACCTTCAAACCCACTGTATCGGCGCCCAAGCGTGGCCTAAATGACTCCTAGGCGCAGTCCAGGTGGCCTAAGTGGCTTGGGGAATAAGTTGATTGGCGCCTAGGTGCGGATGAGGTGGCGCCTAGGCGCCGAATGCAGGATTCTGAACCGTTTTCTTGCTTTTCAGCGCAAAAATCGTGTTTTCTTTATAACGTTCTCCACGGACAACCAATTTGGATGCTTCAAGTTTCCACGTGAAGCCAAGAAGGATATCTACAACTTTGTAGAATAACACTTCCTCAAATTCGGTTTCAAAATATACTGAAATACTGTGTTTTTGTGCGCTTTATATTGATTGCAGAGATTTTCCACCTTTACTCAATAAACACATTGATTATACGCATATGTGGCACAAATCAAGTGATAAATGAATCTAAAACATAAACGTAAGGGCTTAAAAACACGTAAAAATAACTCTTATCAGGGATCAGCACAAATATGGATTTTGAATCCTTCTAAAATATTCAGTGTCTACTGGATATTATGTTCTCTAAATGCTGAAAAATAATTTATCCTAGCGTCAAAAAGAAAAACACATGAAAGGATAAAATTCATTGTCTAAGATAAGTACTTACCTCAATCGCTAGCTAACTCTGTTGAGAGAGCTGCAGAAACGAGATCAGGGATTGGTTCAGAAGGTGGAGGAGGAGGTGGAACACTAGAGGATTCTTCAAGCACTGATTCTGCCGGAACACTTGTAGAACTTCTGGGAGTGGATCGGGGTATGTGCTTTCGAGCAAGCAGCACTTCCATTTCTTCTGCTTCTTCTTCCGTCTCGGATGAAATGGTAGTCGCTGAAGGAGGAGAAGGGGTTTTCTCTGGGGGAGGGGAAGGAGACTTCTTCTTCTTTTCTTTCTTCTATTTTTTTTTTGCTTCTTCGCTGGCTGGGATGGCTCAGCGACTTTCATAGAAACCTTTCTCTTGGGTCGCTTAACAACAACTTCTTGTGGCTCATCTGAAGAGGATGAACTCACTTGATCCTCATCATCACCACAAACTTGACCTTCACCTTCGGCGAGGCCTTCAACCAGGAGACGCTCACACTCCTCTTTTGGAGCCGCTGCACCACTGCGACGCTTGGGGTGTAGCAACTCTCCAAGGCGTATTCCTGAATTTTGAGAAAAACTAAATGAATGGCACTAAGGCATATTCCTGAATTTTCTAATTATGAATTGATGAGGTTAGACGCAAGCCCATTTGTGAATCTATGAAGCAAACTGCTAGCATTTTAGTGTGGCTTGATAATCTTGCTCAGGTAAGATAATATATGTAGATCATTTCTTCATGATGATATGGATGAACCAGAGTAAAATTAATTTTGTCAAGTCAAGTTCACTATGCTAATTGATTTAAAGTATTCGGTTAGCTTGATTTGATTCATGTTGTAATGGTGTTTTTTGTATTGACAACTGAATGCATCAATAAACAAATGTCAAATGTTTCGACAAAAATGCTTAATCTAAAGGATTAAGCATCATGTCAAATGAATATTTTATCTAAAGGATTAATCTATTAGACAAACTATATCTGTAAAACATGAATTGTTTGGTTTGTTTATTATTCCAGTCGTTATTGATTCTTTTATAAATGTGGGCAGGACATAGAAACTCTTGTATTTTGAGGAAGCTTGTCTACATAATGTTGGTCAAAATGATTAGTAATTCAATTTGCTACCCTAAACTGATTCACTCTTACTTTCTGGTTCAGATTCAATGTAATTTCTTTTGATGAATTAGGTGTAGAAGAGAGAACTATTAAGTTTTTGAAGAGAGAAGGACTCTCTAGTGTAAAAGCACCCTTACTAGGTCATGGGTTTGAAAAGGGAACTATGAAGCATAACGTCCCAATGAATTATGTTTTTAAGCCTTGGAACTTGGTAAATAGATTTATCAAGTCATCTTTCAAATTTTTGGTTTCTTCAGGATATTACATATGGCTTGGATACATATCTTCTATCCTTATAAGTTTTGTGACTTAAGTTAGAGAAAAGCAAATTGTTAAGCTATCTCATCTGATCTCCTCTCTCTCTCTGCTCTCGTCTTTATACTAGCCTCGTAAAATAACTACAATTTGCTCAATTTTGTATAGCAATCATATGTAGAAACTCAAGCTTAGTTAATGAAATTAGAATTACGCTGTATTCATTCTTTGCAATAACTTTTGCATTTCAAAAGTTGGGGATAAATTATGAATTTCTCGTCTCTTCTTTGATTAAGCCTCTAGTTCAAAGATTTTTTTAAGAATAGAAAGAATGAAGTTGAAACTAAAAATCAATTAACTCCCACTTTATCATCAACGAAGAATCATGGTCTTTAAATAGTGAAACTAGTTATGACCAGATAACACATGACACATTGTACCCTATGTTGTTGAAAACCAGAACACCATGAATAATTGAAGAAGAAAACATCTTATTTGATTTAGAGTGATAACGATTACAATATGAATGGGAAATAATGAATTGGGTTTGTGAAGAACCTATCCTATTTATACTGACAGCCTATTTTCTATTCTAAGTAAATTAGGAAAAACTTATAGAAGGAAAGAAAAAAATTGTGCTTTATAAATAACACTTTTACAAGAATAAGAATATACTATATTTCTAATATTCCCCCTCAAGTTTGGGATCCATAAAGATCAAGGATACCAAACTTGGCTAAGAGATAATCAAATTGTCTTCTACCCAAAGCTTTGGTCAAAATGTCAACTGGCTGCTCATTGGTTGATATGTATATTGTACTGATGACCCCTCCTTGAATTTTATCTCTAACAAAATGACAATCTACCTCTATGTGTTTGTCGCGCTCATGGAATACAGGGTCTGCTGCAATATGTATAGCAGACTTGCTGTCACAGAAAATATTAGCTGGTTCATTTGCTGTGATGCCTAAGTCTTTCAACAATCCAACCAACCAGCAAACCTGACTTATAAAAGAAGCTAATGCCCCGTATTCTGCCTCTGCAGATGATCTTGACACCGTTCTCTGTTTCTTTGTTTTCCATGACACTAGTGAATCTCCTAACTTGACTGCAAAACCGGTGAGAGATTTTCTAGTCATGGGACAAGATACCTAGTCAGAATCACAATATCCTTTGATCTTCAGATCTCTTTGAGATGACATCAAAATTCCCAGTCCAGATCTTCCTTTCAGATACCTCAAGACTCTGTACATTGCTTCCAGATGTGTGCATGAATTGACTAAGAATTTATACTGAGTAAGATATATCAGGTCTGGTCATACATAGGTAAATTAATTTTCCAACTATTTGTTGATAAAAGGATATATCTTGTATTACTGGATCATCTTCTATATTCAACTTGCTTCCTTTATCATAATCCACTGTAGTGAATTTATGGTTCTGTTCCATAGGCACATGTATTGGCTTGCTCCCAATCATACCTGCAGTGGTTAGTAGCTTAAGACAATACTTTCTATGATTTAAATATATGCCTTTAGAGGACCTTGCCACTTCTATACCCAAAAAGTATCTCATCTCACCTAAATCTTTCATGTAAAAAGGGTTGTGCAAAAAATCTTTCAATTCTGAAATCATAGTGTCATTATTTCCAGTAATTAGTATGTCATCAACATACAATAACAAGATAACAATATCTCTCCCCCTCTCTTTTACAAACAAAAAATAGTCATGTTTAGATTGTTTAAAACTTGCCTGAATCATAGCACTACTAGATTTAGCATTCCATTGCCTTGAAGCCTGTTTAAGCCCATATAAAGATTTAGCCAGTTTACAAACCTTGTTGTCCCTCCCTGGATTGTTAAATCCAAGAGGTATTTGCATATAAACCTCTTCATGGAGGTCACCTTGCAAGAATGCATTGGTGACATCCATCTGCCATAAAGGCCATTTTTTAACAGAAGCAATAGCAATTACAATTCTGACTATAACATGCTTTGCTACTGGTGAAAAGGTATCAGTGTAATCCAGGCCTTCCTTTTGTGCGTAGCCTTTAGCTACCAATCTAGCCTTGTATCTGTCAAGAGAACCATCAGATTTATACATAATAGTATAAACCCATCTACAGCCAATTGCTGACTTTCCTGGAGGTAAGTCAACAATTTCCCAAGTATTATTCAACTCTAAAGCCTTAATTTCATTTCCATGGCTTCTTACCACTGTTCATTATAGCAGCTTCATAAAAGTTTTGTGGCTCACTATGTATAGATAATAAACTTAAAAAAGCTTTATGTTGAGGGGATATTTGATCATCTTGTATGTAATTTGATATAGGATGAGAAGTGAAAGATTTAGAAGATGACAGATAAGGTGTCACAAAATCTTTTGCTCAATAAGGAGGTTGTAGCACTCTTGCAGATCTTCTGAGATTAATTGTTGAAGTATCAGGTATTTCGTACCTTTTTTCATTGTGATCATGCACAGGAATATTATCAGGATTCTCCTGATCAGTATTATCAGAAGCCTAAGAGTGTAAGAAAGGGTGTATAAAATCATCATAGTATTGTTTTTTATCAATAGTGGAAAAATTATGAGGATCAGTATCTTGATGTATGACAGAGAAAGGGAATATATGCTCAAAAAATATCACATCTCTAGAAACTAGAAAGTTCTTAGTATGTAAATCTAATAACCTATATCCCTTTTGGTACGGTGCATATCCCATAAGAACACATGGTGTAGATCTAGCTTGGAATTTATCTCCTTGAGGCAAAATTTTAGCAAAGCATAGGCATCCAAAAACCCTCAAATGTGTCACAGTTGGTGTTTTATTATGTAAGACTGTGAAAAGAGTTTTGCCTTTAAGAATAGGAGTTGGTGTTCTGTTAATTAAGTAAACAACAGTCTTTATACACTCACCCCAATATTTTAAAGGTACATTTGACTGAAATTTTAAAGCCCTAGCTACATTAACAATATGTCCATGCTTTCTTTCAACTACACCATTTTGCTATGGTGAATAAGTGCATGAACTCTGATGTAATATGCCAAGGGAGTCAAAATAAGTTCTATATTCTAATTTAGAAAAATCCCAAGCATTATCTTTCCTAATTTGTTTAACAGGAAGCCCATATTGAGTCTTAATAAACACAAAAATTTGTGTAAAACAGTGAGAACATCAGATTTATAAATCACAAGGAAAGCCCAAAAAGACTTAGAATAATCATCTACCGCACTTAAGAAGTATGTTTTCTTATTATAAGTAGGCTCTTTATATGGCCCCCAGATGTCAATATGTAATAACTGGAAAATATGTGTAGAAAAATTCCTTCTCTCTGGAAAGGGTGTCCTACTATGTTTAGCTATAGGACATATAGGACAAAACATATCATGTTTTTTCAGTTTTATACCAAGATCAGGTAAAAAGGCAAATCTGGAAAAAGACATGTGACCAAATCTATTGTGCCATAAAGTTGTTTGATTACACTGTTTAGTTTGCATAGTATTCTCTGAGATCACATTATTACAACTAGGTAAAAGATTGTGTAAAGAAGATACAATGGAATCATTAACTGCAGAATCTAGATAAAAAAAAAAGGTCATTCCTAAGTCTACCAATCCCCCTTGTCATGCTAGTCCATATGTCCTGCAATAGACAGAAATTAGGATAAAAAGTGGTGAAGCAACTATTATCCTTATTAAGCTTAGAAACAGATAGGATATTATATCTAAAATTAGGAACATAGAGCACTTTATGAAGTTGAAACTTAGAATCAATATTCACATCTCCGATATGAGTTATTGATTTAAGCAAACCATTGGGTAAACTAACAGAAGTGGTTTAGGATCAATTTTAGCAGTATTATGCAAAATATTAATATCTGAAGTCATATGGTGGTTGGCTTCACTATCAATTATCCATTCTTTAGAATCAGCATTAGACATAAAATTCAGAAGAATAGGAGTAATACATGCCATATTTGCAGATGAACAGTGAGAGGAGTTACCAGTAGCAGCATTGTTGGATTGACTCAGCAATTGAAGTAGTTGCTGGTACTGTTGAGGAGTAAGGGTTGGTGAATTCTGGAATTTGTTGCTAACTTGACTTGTAGCATCTTGTGAGTATGATGGCCTCTGTTGACCAACATCATCTCCATCTGAGGCTCCAACAACTTGATTTGCTTGGAACGGGCTATGATTATTGTTTCCTCTTCCATTATTTCTTCCACCAAAATCTCTTCCATTCCCTCTATTATTGTTTCTACCATTTCCTCTTCCTCTACCATTATTGGGGTACCCAAAGATCTTGTAACAATTTTCCTTCGTATGGTTAGTCAAACCACATACTTCACAAGGAACAGTCCCAATAGCCTTCTTTTGTTGATTTAAACTATTTGTGCCAGTGAAACTACTCTGTGACTTTGTATAAAAAGTTGCAGGATTATCAGCTTGTGTAGACTGCACATGAATCCCCCTTTAAGTCTCTTCATTACTAACCATTGCAAACACTTGATTTTGTGTGTAGGCAATGGTGACATCATCAAGATTTGACTCCTAATACCACTATAACACTCGTTTAACCCCATCAAAAACTACATGACTTTTAATTGTTGAGAGAAATCCTTATAATCTTGTGACAGTTCTTTAGATGGTGAGGGGACTAAGGACTCATACTAGTCCCAAAGTTGTCTTAGTTTTGAATAAAACGCAGTAATTGAATTAGATCCTTGGGTAAGGGTATTGATTTCTCTGTACAGGGAATATAAACGAGCTCCACTAACTTTATCAAATCTCTCTTTTAAGTCAGACCATATCTTGTGTGCAGAATCACAGTAAACTACTCCATGTATAAGTCCACGAGACAAGGATTTATGGATCTAAGATCTTACCAGAGCGTTGCAACGCTTCTATTGAGCAATCTTGACTGCATCATCTTCAGGTATCTTGCAAGAACCATCTATAAATCCCAATTTATTCTTCTCCTCGAGTGATGCTATCATCTCCCTGCTCCATATTTTGTAATTCTCTAATCCTTTTAAGGTTTCAGACATTAGGTTAAGATTTGGGGAATCAGAAGGATATAGGTATAAAGGATCTTGGAAATTAAAGATTGGATTTCCAGTGTTAACTGTGGATGTTTGTGTTGTTATTGGATCACCCATGAATTCTGAAGATTAAGAATCGATCGAGTGATGAAATCGATTGAAATCAATCGATCAAATTAGGGCAAAAAATTTGGGGAGAATAGATCGCGGAAACATGATAAAACCAGGAAAGATTGTAGAGACTGCGTTGAATAACGTAGCTCCGGTACCATGTTGAAAACCAGAACATCATGGATAATTGAAGAAGAAAATATCTTATTTGATTGAGAGTGAAAATGATTGCAATCTGAATGTGAAATAATGGATTGAGTTTGTGAAGAACCCATCCTATTTATACTGACAACCTATTTTCTATTCTAAGTAAATTAGGAAAAACTTATATAAGGAAGGAAAAAAAATGTGCTTTATAAATAGAACTTTTACAAGAATAAGAATATACTATATTTCTAATACATGTTGAGTATGAAACTTAGTACATTAGTATCATAACTATTCCCGACCACTCTGTGGGTAGCTAATATGTAATTTGAGGAAGATAATTAGAAATAGAACCATTAAGTTATTCCTCAAGGCCTTAACTACTACAACTGGGAAAGTCTCTTTGGTTTTTATAGAAGGAGGGGCAAGAAAGGGCAGAAGGACTGAATTACAGTAGAGGAAGCATCTAAAGTTATGATGAGTAGCAAGTTTTGCCTTTCAGTAGGACAAAATTCTCAAATGTTCATCAAGTTGAAAACATACTTCTGTTCCTAGACGAATTCAGATATTCATCAAGCCAACACTCAAGCGTTCAATTCTCAGATTCTTCTGCTCAAAAAGCCATATCTACATCCGAGCTATTCTGTACAAAAATTTGAAGATGAGATTAATGGAATGGACCAAATCTTCTTAACTTTAGTGCAAGCCAGGCCTCCAAATTTGTCTCTGAAATCTGAACTGCTTAGAAAGTTTTAATTTTTCAGTTGAGCCCATCTTTTGCTCCTTCATTGTCCTGGTTGTTTTTGGGAACTAATTTAAATGTGAGATCCTTTGATGGAGAAAAACATACCCATTACAAACTACAGCGAAGTCCTTGATAATTATTTGAACAATATTTTCTTTCTGAAATCAACATGTCCATTTAAGGCACAATATAGCTATGAAAAAGATAATGAAGTTTGGATGCTTGAATGATGAAGAAGAAAAAGTCCTAGTTTAGGAAGAAAATAAGCCCGCTGGGTTTATGGGGCGTTATAAGAAAAGAGAATAGAAGAGTTTTTAGGAAGACAATCAAGGAGAATAGAAAAATGACTTTTAGAAGAAATTTTTTTTATAATAATTGAATGCCTAGTTGGATAGTGACTAGTATAGCCACATAGAAAGTGGAAAATAAATGGTATTTATCATTTTCCATTAAAAAAAAGTCTATTGAATTTGTGTTTATATTATAATAAAATTATATATAATTTACATATTATCTTTATATCATTGCTAGTATTACTGTAATTAACGTTACCCAATTGATATTACCAAATTAAGGAAATTTACCTATATATAGGTTTATAGATCTTTGTAAAATTCTGTGAGTATTAAATATACAAATATAGATAAATATGGAAAGTTTCATCAGCTTTTAGAATATCACTTTATTTATTACTTTCCAACTTAATTAATAATAAGATTGAGGGTTAGTAACTTTATATAGATCTTACAAATTAGTTTATAGAAGAAAAATAAAAATGATATTATAATTTATTATTATCACTAATATTTTGCATGACTTGAAAAAAGGAAATATGACTTGAGTGTGGTTAGAATATGTTGTATATAAACTTTTAAGTATTACTTTCATGAAATTTGAGTACTAAATATCATATATAAAAAACAATAACAAAAGGCTCGAGGTCCATTTCCAAGCTTATGAATAATTATAATTGAACTCGAGCTCAGCTCACAAAAAGTTTGAGATCGAAAACTCGACACACCTTGCAGCGCTAGCCCCACCAAGACACATTTAAACATGTTCTAATTTCTCTATATTATATGATATTAATTGCATAAAAAGAATTTACAAAATCGATACATAATTTATTTAGGAAAAATTACACTTTCATCTACTAATAACATGCGTAGTTACACCAACACACCCATCTTATAATTGAAATTACAACTACCTAACCAACTAACATTTAAAATTACATTCACCCCCTTGATGGCTTCAGTCAATTGTCAAACTATAGTAAATGACATTTTTACCCTTCATTAAATCATGAAAAAGAGGACAAAAGCTAAAAAATAATTTTTCCAAAGAGTCGAAAATTACCCCTCTAAATCTATTTTATTCCTTTTATTTTTCTTTTCTTCCTCCGCTCTCTTTCTTCTTCTTCTTTCCCTCAAAACAAAACCCTAGCCTACACCATCTGCTCGCACTCATGGATTTATTTAGTGGGGGCTGGGACCTCTCCTAGGGCCCCCGAAATTTCAAATTTTAATTCAAAAATACATATATTTATATATATCGGTCCCTCTAAACCAGTATATACGATTATGTTTTATAATTGAATGCATTATCGCTTTAGTCCAGCTGGCGATGGCCTGGTTTTTAATTGTCAGCTACCAAGCTAATTACTTGAAGGCAGGAGTTCGAGTGTCCTCCTATCATTTTTCTTGTAATTTTTATTTCAACTTGTATTTTTAGTTAAAATTTCCTGCCTTGTAAAATTCTCCTATAATCCTTATGTCCTCTGTATTTGAAGACTTTGTTTTTAATTAACAATTATCATTATAAAAGATAAGAAGTTGAAATCCTAATTTTTATTTTCGAACTTCTTTTTCATACTTATCCCAAAAATCTATAAAAAGGACATTTGAGGACGACAAATATACAAGATATGAAAAAATTTAAAGACAAGAAAAAATCAACCATTGGTCATATTTGAAGTTTATCCAGCACCAGTTATGCATAAAGCTATTATATTAGTGTTAATAGTGTTCATTTACATTTTTTTAAGAATGTCATTATAAAATTAATGAACTTTTGTGGCCACATAAAATGATTATATTAATAGTTGTTATTTTAAATTCGTTTGAAAAATTGTCGTTATGATAGTGTTGAAACTTTGTAATTGCATAAAGTGATTTCTTTATTATTAATAGAATAATAATTATTATTATTTTATTTTATTTTTTGAAAATTATCATTATAATTATTGAGATCTTATGATAGTATAAAAAATCATATTAGTAATAATATCTATCATGTTACCGCTGTAACGACCAAAAGGTCTTTACATAGATAGAAGAATCACAAAAACAATTGATACAAAATTTATTATATATGAATTTTATGACATAATAAAATATTGTGTACAATTTCGATAAACTTTTCATGAATTACTTATATATATTTCGAAAAAATTATAAATTGTTTTAATGGTGATCCGTGCCCCCCCCCCCCCCCCCCCCCCAAACAATCACATACAGGATCCGTCCCTGCTCGCACTGGTCCGGGGCGGGGAAGGGGTAGGGGCCGCTATAGAAGAAGACAAGGGGATCTTTGTGGTGGCAGATTGCGCTTGCCCGGGGGAGGGGGAGGGGGGGGGGGGATTTGTAAAAGAAGACAACTTTTTTTTTCCTATAAAGAGATTAGGGATGGGAGCCGAGTGGAAAGGCGATGGTGGAAGATGGTCAGTGGCGGATCCAGAATTTGAGCCCAGTGGGGCACTAGTAATTTTACTGAGGGGGGTGCCCCCCGCGGTACGGTACGCTATATTTATGGGGGTAAATATAATAACTGATTAGGTTCAATTACAACTTTTGATATAATTTATACTTTTATACCTCTTTTATTATAGCCAAAATTTTAAGTTTTAGGGGGTGAACTCAAAATAAAGAGAGAAAACATGAAATATAAAAAAAATTGTAAGGTAAAAATAATAATTTTTCAAAATTAAAGGGGGGCATTTAATACTTTCAAAATTGAGGGGGGCACTTAATAATTTTGAGTGGGGGCATCAATGCAATTAATAAATTAAAATTAAAAATTTTGTATATTAAAAAAAAAAAAAAGAAGAGAATTTCAGTGGGGGCACTGCCCCCCTTCCTATAACCTCCGTCCGCCCCTGAAGATGATTCTTTCTTCCTCAGGAAGATGAACAAAGTTACTGTTCATCTGGAAGATGAACATTAACTTTTTTTTTTCCCTCCTTTTGAACAATGTTGCTTTTAGAATTATGATTTTGTAAGGTCCAGTTTATTTAAAAGGTGAAAATTGTTGTGTTTATTTGTTAACAGAGCTATATTTGTAAAGTGTTGCTCTTTTTATTAATGTATGTGTCCGGGTCTGCACGAATCAGGTTGTAAAGAATATTTGGCGAGCCAAACTTGCTTGCCTTCGTATTCAATGACGACTTTCTGCTATAATAACTTAAGAACCTCCCAATAAAATCATCACCATCACAACACACATCATTAAATTACTATTCCCCTTGTATATTTTAGTATTACACTTTTGAATAAGTAAATGGTGGCATTACATTTTAATCCTTCATCAATTGATAAATCAATCAAGTGTATTTTGCTAAAAAAAAAATGTATCAAATTTTAGAATGAGATATGTTTAGAAGTTCACATGATGACATCATAAAAATGTTGATTTGAGGGAGTAAATATAATTCTCAGTATCAGAAAATTAAGTATTTGTAATTTTAATTATAAAAATGATAGTTTGTGTAATTACGCATCTTAGTGGATCCCTCTTATAATTGAAGAAAGTATTATTATTATCCCATGTATTTTAAAAAAAATAAATTAATTAATAGTTAGTATTTCATTTCATTTCATTTATTTTTCTCTCTAATATCAAACACGTGGGTTAGGTAATGAAAGTAAGAAGTGGGGACAGGTTGCACAAACCTGTAGGAATCTGAAAGGGTTAAATCGGTGATATTAGAAAAGCCGCTTTCAATATTTCTTATATTAAACCCCTGCCGTTGAACATTTCACAAGCTATTAAAGAAGAAAACAAAAGAGGGTGGTAATAAATCTAGATTTCTAGCCTTCAACTCTTTCTCTACAGAGTCCCTTTTTACTGTTAATAACTAAAAAACAAATCAGAGGCCCCCTCTCGTTCTCCGTCGCCACCCCCTTTCTCAATAAGTGTATGTGCGTGTATATATATATATATACACATACACGCACATACACATATACTTGCATAATTAATTAGAAACTCACTCTAAGGGGAGCAATTGATTTAGTAGTCTCATATATGGACGCGCTTTCGCCGGCGATCAAACCGAGTGTGATTCTCCGGGCGAGGAGTATTCGCTCTGATCATGCGCTGTTCTCTGTGGTGTCGCTTAAGAACTCCGCGGCGGCGAGAATAGGGAGGAGAATTGAGGTGAAAGCGGAAGCAGGGAAGCATAGTGAGATGAACATTGATTATAGCGATCCGGATTGGAAATCCAAGTACCAGAAGGAGTTCGAGGCTCGCTTCAGCATTCCGCACATCACAGATGTGCTCCATGACGCTGTTTCATACCCCTCTACCTTCTGCCTCAGAATGAGGTGAGGCTTTTATATTAAAAATAAGAATAATTTAAACGAAAAAGAACTTTTTTCCTTCTTCTTCTTCTTCTTTTTTTATTCCTCTGGATTGTGGTTTTCATAGATGCCCCTGGAATCGATGATGATTATTAGTTTATTATGATTTTGTTGTAAACCTTGTGTAATTTCATTCAACTTCTTTTTTTCCTCATACAACTCTAGTCAATTTATTTTGTATGGGATCACAAAAGTAGAGATTAAATTTTGTTATTGAAGCACTGGCGTAAGTTTTGCTATGATGTATAATTCAGACGCGTAAATAGTGTGCCTGTTAGTTACTGTCTTTTTTGTATGCTTTGTATTAGAAGACTTAAAATATCATTTTTGCATCTTTCCGTTATAGAAAATAATCAATTTGAGATTCTGTTATAGGACGCCTGTAAGTTCCGATTTTGCAGAAGGTTATCCATCAGATGAGGAATGGCATGGATACATTAACAACGACGACAGAGTACTGCTTAAGGTATAATGTCGGTTCACTCCTTTGTTTTTTATGTTGTTCGTATTTATGGCACCATGCGCAAATTAATTTCCGTCGTTTATGTGGCGCTATCATTTTGGGAGCTTCTTCTATTACATTTGTCGTCTTTCAGATTATAAATTTTTTTTAGTCCTTGCAATTTTCTGGAAGCCGTTCAGAAGTTGACAGTTAAATCATTACAATGAAAAATAACTGGTGATCCTCTTTCAGTGTTATGTGTTCTAGTTATATCAAGTACAAAAATGATAAAGTTAGGAGGATCTTATGCAAAGATGTTGTAGAATTTTCTTTTATGATGTCAGATACATGAGAAGAGTCCAAAAGTCAGGGATTGTTATTGAGGAATGTCTGATGCGATATAAATTTCTTGCCTCAAAATTCCAAACTTGAACTATTTTTTGATCTGTCATCCGTGGGTTTTACTCACATTAAAGTGTGTCTCAGATCCCAGGAGGTCCGGTTTTCATATTTCATGATTAAAAAACTTATTTGATGTACTTTTAGGCAGATTCTTGTTGTGTTTCCAATTTCATTATGGAGCAAGAGATGCTGTTCGGTATTCTGAATAAACTATAGAAACTATGTGAGAACATGTCCTCTATGTTATCTTTGTGTCTTTGTAATTGGCTCACTGTGTCAAAATAACATTTATAATATGTAACCTTCATGAATCTCTATTCAATATCTAAAGTGCAGTAAAGGAGTTCATTCCATAAAAACTTTTTCTGCTGTGGTTACTTCACGGATTCGATTAAGTTGACATCTATTGTTGGTATTTATTAGGTTATTAGATCTTATGATTCTGCTTCTGTTCTCAATCCTATAATTGCTAAGCTCTGAAGCTTAAGACCGCAAAAACACTCGCATTTAAGACCAATTGGGAAAAGATTGGTTATTAGGACAGTTGCATACATTATTAGCGCTCGTTGACACACAGAACAAACCTCATTTAATGTGTTTCTCAAGACCTATGAAATGAATTATTTTCACTATACGCATTTAATATTTATTTTTTATGTTCTCAGATTACGCATAGCTTGCTGAAAAACAAATGCTACTTCATTTCTCTAGGAAACCAGTGGCTCTTCCGCTTGTCAAGGATTGTGTTTCAATATTGATTTCGACTGACAACGTTCTGTATACAATGATTTCAGGTGATTCATTATTCTTCTCCTAGATCGGCAGGTGCAGAATGTATAGATCCACATTGTTCATGGGTGGAGCAGTGGTAAAAATCTGTAAACTGATTTAGTTCGTTCAGATAATACATATGGAAGTTTGATGTGATCCCTGATAAAGAAAATAATCTCCTTATATATGTCATATTATATTTTACCTCATATATGATGATCGATGCAACAATTCAGAAAATACGTCACTCCACTTAATTTCAGGGTTCACCGTGCTGGGCCCCGAGAGAAAATATACTTTAAACCTGAAGATGTAAAAGCAGCAATTGTTACTTGTGGAGGTCTCTGTCCTGGTCTCAATGATGTCATCAGACAGGTATATTCACTCAAGAATAAGTGATCTATTACAGTTTACATATTGATGTTCTTACAATTCAACTATAGTAGTAGTAGCTATAAGACTCCGCTATTTATCTTTAAATTTCTATTGCTTGGTGGCATCACAGCTATGCTCCCTAAGCTAACGTCACAGCTATGCTCCCTAAGCTAACGTTACAGACATCTACTTTCAAATATGTATGTAAAAGTTTTCTTTTAAAAGAGAACGATAAAAACCGATTTCCACACCTGGAATAGATGAAGATAGCAAAAAATTGTTGGAGACTGGAGATAATTTGCCAATGATTTTGACTTTCTTATAACTGTGGAAGTTTGTATTGTAATAGCAATCTGTATGGATCCTTGAAGCTATTAAAAAAGAATAGAGTATCTAAGTTTTCTCTTTCTTTGTTATCACTGCAGATTGTTATCACCCTTGAGATATATGGCGTGAAAAGGATAGTGGGAATCCCCTTTGGCTACCGTGGATTTTCTGACAGCAGTTTAGCTGAAATGCCTGTAAGTTAATTTGCTATTCTGGAATGATTTTTGTGTAACCCTTGATCTCTTTCTGCAAAAGAACTCTTTTATTTGGTAAACCTTCGTAAATTGCTTTTATCAATGCTCTTCAACATTTTATTGTTGGGTTAAGTCTGATTGCGAATTATGATGATCCGCTAGAGATGGCGCCCTTAGGGACAATGGAAACTTGTTGCTCACTGAAGAACTTTAGACATATGTTTCAATAATTCCTTAAAATGTAATAATAGAAGGGTATCTTTTTTGTTGCTGAGACTTGAGAGTTGTCCTTTGTTTCTGTCTCCATATGTCCGGTTGGTCAATAATAATTCATATTAGTTATTTTGCTCTCTGAATTGTGTAATGTAACATATTTCCCTTATTTACTAGTCTCTGTAGGCCAACACTAATGATAATTCATATTTTTGCCAACTATTTCTCTATAAGTTGTCATTCTTATGTAATCATTCTTTCAGATACTAAATCCAATCTTAAAAGTTAAATCCAATCTTAAAAGCTTGGGTAAGGCTTATTATCATGCTTCTGTTAAACTTTTTCAAAACGTGCTTCCTCTTGTGTGTCTGATAACATTTTGTGTATTTTGATGTACCATTTCAGTTATCCAGGAAAGTGGTTCAAAATGTCCATCTCTCTGGAGGAAGCTTGCTAGGAGTCTCGCGTGGAGGTCCTACAGTTAGTGAAATTGTGGACAGTATGGAGGTATATGTTCTGTTGCTTTTGTCAGGATACGTCATACTATGTAGTCTTCACTATGATTTGGTGGGTTTGATAAATGTAAGAATTGATGGCAGGAAAGAGGAATAAACATGCTCTTTGTTCTGGGTGGAAACGGTACACATGCTGGTGCCAATGCCATACATGAAGAGGTTTCTCACTATCCCCTTTGTATATCAATTTAGCTGTCTCCTAGATATTGTATGAGTTTCGATTTTCATGAAACTATGATGTTTAGCACAAAGCTGAAATAATTAATGAAACTATTCCTATCTCCTCCACCTTACAGCGAGCACACATGGGATGTGCATATAGTAAAACATTTAGGATTAAAGCTAGAACTAGACAAAGTTTTCGCCATTTGATCTTGATCTCTAGACAAAGAAAAAAAGATATATGTACTTCTCTGTCTTTGATGATGTTATGATTAATCTCATTATATCGTGTGTGCACTTAGTACTTTCTACTTCCAATTTTTCTAAATGTTGATATTCTTGGTGTTTGCTATTCAGTGCCGTAAAAGACGATTAAAAGTAGCTGTAGTTGGTGTACCAAAAACCATAGACAATGATATTCTGCTTATGGATAAAACATTCGGTTTTGATACGGCTGTTGAAGAGGCTCAAAGAGCAATCAATTCCGCATATATTGAGGTACGAATTGATGCTTCTATCTCCTGAGTTTATCTTACATCAAGATTTAATAAATCGTTTGCTGTCCTCTCCTACATAAGCGGTTTAATGCACTTAAATCTCATTCTTAACTATGCCATTAATTGAGATGTTTCTCTCTGTTGTTTGACAGGCTCATAGTGCCTATCATGGTGTTGGGATTGTGAAATTGATGGGTCGTAGTAGTGGTTTTATAGCTATGCAGGCATCTCTTGCTAGTGGACAAATTGATATATGCTTAATTCCAGAGGTACTACTTTTTTCAAAAAACAACTTCAAATATAAATTATTGTGAGCCTATTGGCCTGGTGACAGTGTTTTCTTGACGCATCAGGTACCATTTAATCTGCATGGACCTCATGGTGTCTTGAGTCACCTAAGATACCTACTTGAGACGAAGGGATCTGCTGTTGTCTGTGTTGCAGAAGGAGCTGGGCAGGTTAGATAGATTATGTTTTCCCTATCAGTTCTAAAAAGTAATACCAATTTTCCTGAACTTTAGAAATTAAAGCATGTTAGGGATCTCCTAATAGTAGCAGTTGAAATTGGAAACATATAATGTTAATTCCTTTCTGTTTCAGCAATTTTCTTTTGCTCTACTTAATAGGAACTTACTGTCTCTTCTACTGTTGTTAATTTTCTTGAGGTGTCTCCTTTTGGTATGAGCCTTTTCCATTAAGAGAAAGGCAATCCTTATCAATTGCATGCTTTGTCATGTTCAGACCGTCAAACTTTCTTAAATGTTGATGCTACTTAATTGATGGAAAGAACTCTTCGATGCACACTCCATTTAACATGGTACTTATATTTGGCATACTATAAAAACTTGCCAATCACAAAATACTTTTATGATTATTTCAACAAATATTAAGTATAAATATAAAGATCCTGCAAATCTCTTCTATTAAATACAAAAGATAGTTTTCTTTTTCCCAAGGAAGGAGTTCAATTTCCTGGCAACGTCTCCTTGGTACTCCTATAAGAATTTTTCCTTTTTCCTGTGGAGGAGTTTCGTTGCCAACCTTCTTCCTTTATGTAAATTATCATCATCTTCATAGATTATCCATAGATATCAGTTTTCTCAAAAACAAAATCATTGAAAGCGTACTTACAAGAAAAAAGAGATACTTTGAGATATCAAAAGAGGTAGCAGTTTCTTTCTATATATATATATTTTTTGTTTTTCGGACGTGTCAACTTTTTGGAAGAAATTTGCTACTCTTCATATTCAACATCTGCTAATTATCACCTATGGGCAGACTGCAGATGGAGTTTGTTTTCAGGTGTTTTTAAACAAATGAGAGATACCTTATCTTTCTTTTTTCCTCACTATTTGTTTGCAGGATCTTCTTGAGAAAACCAATGCTAAAGATGCATCAGGAAACAATGTATTAGGAGATATTGGTGTTTATATACAACAAGAGGTTGGTATCATAACCCGGTTCTTCTTATTGTTTTCCCATTAATAATTTTGCTCTTTGCTTTCTTTCATCGAATGTGGTCTTGATAAAACTTCATAATTCTATTAAAATGATAAACCAACAAGTATAAATTTTTGCCCCTAAAAACTGACGTTTGACCCAAGCTTAAAGCTCAATTCCACAATAAAATTCTAAATAGTTGAAAATAAACCCTAAAGATTCCTGTTTATACTACTACTCAAAATCTAAAGAAAACTTGCCACCAAAGAAACCTACTAACAATAGACTCTACTAATTAATTAACTCGGAACATAAAATAAAATTAAACAGCCTTAATAACACGCCTTATCTGCTCCTTCTTCTGCTCATAAATCTGCTCCACAACAACTTCTTCCCCCTTAAAATCAACCTTGCCCCAAGGTTGAAGTATCTTTAGCCGCTGATTTGACGTCACAATCCGGCGGACGAGGGCTTATAGGTGGAGCCCAATTGGAAGCGAAGGTCTGACTCGATGTTTTGCGGCATATGCATGGCAGATCCCAAATTATTCGAGCCAAAAAAGTATTTTGCTACGAATGTTTTCCTTCATCCCGTGCATAAAATAGCCCATGTAGTGGGCGTCTGTCAAGCCCGGAACTTGATTTGCCATTTGTACGAATTAATTCACATAGTTGGTTCCACCAACTCCGTTTGTCTCTCGGTGGCCAGACGCTCATACGAGCTTCCGGAATAACGGTCATCAAAGTGCCGTGATCGCCTGAGAAAACTTGAGCCAAGTAGTGTTTGGCTTACAAATTCTCAACCAACGAAACCAATGCAAAGTAGACCCCTCCATTGCTACCATGGCGAGTGGCACTTTCTGCTCCAATGGTGTGTTGTTATTCTCGAATTGTTGGTTGGCCCGTGCTAGCCAACTTATCGGGTCCGTACCATCAAAAGTGGGCAATTGCACCATTACGGGTGCGACGACAGGCACAACAGGAACCTGCGCTGCCGGTAGGGCGACAGTCTCAACGGTGGCAGGTGGTGGATCGGTGGCAGTGGCCGACGCCGAGGCTGCCGAGGTGGCTGCGCCAGGTGGTGGCGCGCGTACATTGGGAGGGCCAATAGAATCTCGTCCATGTGTTCTCCAACGCATCCATTTGTGTGATCATACGCGTCTCCATACGCGTGTACTCTTCAATAAGCACCCTCAAAGCTTCTTCAACCTTGTCAACGCGTTGTTTATTAGTAGATTTGATGTTCGTCATCTTCATTGTGTGGGGATCCAGCCAGTCGAGCCAAATTGATGGAACATATTTTATTAAAACGATAAACCAACAAGAATAAATTCTTGCCTCTACAAACTGAAGTTTGCCCCAAGCTTAAAGATCTTTCCACATTAAAATTCTGAATGAATGAAAATATAAGGATTCCTATTTATACTACTACTCAAAACCTAAAGAAAAATTGCCACCAAAGAAACCTTCTAACAATCAGACTCTACTAAATAATTAACTCAAAACATAAAATCGAAATTAAACAGCCTTATTATCATGCCTAATCAGCTCCTTCTGCTTATAAATCTGCCCCACAACGGGTCTACTATTCTCTGAGTTGCTGAACTCTTTATCTTCTTGGCATGCTTGTAATGATTGAACTTATATTATAATCTGAATTAATAGAGATAAGTATCTATTATATGAAATGAAGCTCCTAATTAAGTCGAATAAGTGCAATATTTTTGGTTCTTTTTCTGCCATCTTAATTGTTTCTTTTTTATCAGATGTATAAACAAGGATTCTTTAAGTTAAATCTATTGACCATAACTGTCTTCTATGAACATATTGAAGACTTAATTTTCTCCATTTATTTGCTAACCAAAGTTGAAGCTTAATTAATTGTTGTACCTGTCCCATAATCTGTGGGGTGGATATATGCTCAGAGCTAATTCTGAAACCATCTGAATTTCTGAACCCATGGTTATGGATTAATACCTGACACGATAAACAATTATAAGAGCAGTTCTTGGGCATATATGAAGGCATCTATAAAATTAACAGTAACCTTTTATTATCAAAGGTTATTTTACTAGTAGCCCGAAGTTGTGAAAACACCCTTTACCCACTTTGCTCTCTCTCTCTCTCATTTTGTTGGTCAATACGTAGTACCCACACCATCAGTTATTCTCAGGTCTCAAATGTTCCTTTTAAATATAGCCGCTTTGCCCCCAAAAAGAATCCAGCTCATTAAATATTTTAATTTGACCAAGTTACATTACAAAACGTAGAAGTTGTCTATTCTGATACTGTTTTGATGATTTTTCATCTAAAACTTTTCTAGATGGTAATTATTTAAATTCTGGGGCCATTTCACGCTACCAATACCCATTACTTATACCTTTCAGACAAAGAAATTTTTCAAAGGGATTGGATTTCCAGCAGATGTGAAATACATAGATCCCACATACATGATCCGTGCCTGCCGTGCAAATGCATCAGATGGAATTCTCTGCACTGTTCTTGGACAAAATGCTGTAAGTCCTTTTCAAACTCTTGAGATTAGCTTTTGGCTTCTTTTATGCACATGTTGAATTTAAAAGCTATTCCTTGTTTAAAAGATAGTAGGGATAATTATATGCACACCCCCTCACTTGTTGGGTAATTACCACGAAGTCCCCCGAGGTTTTGTAATTCCCAAGACTGCCATGTCAGAAGAGAAACACATGGTGTGGAATTATAATATGTTGTTTTATTGACAGATTGTGAAATTGTAATCCCGACAAAGGTAGTTATGGTAATTTCTCAAATATTGAGATGTTTTTACGCAGAGGGTGTCTATGTAATTTATCCTAGCTAACGAAACATTATACTTTAGTAATCTTGTCTTGACCCAGAGACTAAAATAACAATTACTTAATCAACATAAACAAATGTTTTGGCAGGTCCATGGTGCATTCGCGGGGTACAGTGGAATCACCGTGGGAATATGCAATACTCATTACGTCTATTTCCCAATTCCTCAAGTCATCGCAGAGCCCAAGGTTGTTGACCCTAACAGCCGTATGTGGCATCGTTGCTTAACATCAACAGGCCAACCAGATTTCTAAACTAGAAGAATGGTGGTAAGTCATTTATTCTCGAGGAACATTGCTATTTAATATTGTAGACTAGATGAAAGGGTAACGGGTCTCATGAGATCTCTTGCTGAGCCTGTTTACACACAGTTGTTCGAGTTCTTCCCATATTTTTTCGAGTGTATAGTATACGCATTGCGATTCAGCAATGCCGTGTGGGTAATAAACTTGCTTACAGACTGAGAAAAAGCATTTTTATGACTATAAAAAGAGAAAATCAAGTTAAGAATAACCTTAGCAGTTAGCATTACTGATTGGGGTTGTTATAGCTGTTGTATCGAAGAAAAATTATGCAACTCTGGAATTCCCCTGTTCCTATGTAGAACTAGTTTCTGCTTAAATAAATAAACCCTTGCTTTTAGTAGTTTTTCATTCATATCTCTCTGTGGATTACTCTACATTTGGTTGTGGAATAATATTCGTGTTTATTTTTCTCACATAGTGAACAGTTGTACGTGCCATCTATAGTGAGAATGGCTCAAGTCAATGTTTATGGAGCTTGTCTTTAGGGAGTCGGTCTTAAAGTTTGTGGATTTACGAGTTTTGATTATCTTTAATAAGCTTTAGCTCTAGCTTTAACACTGTTCTGTTCACAGATGATTCAGTACGAACTTGTCTTTAGAGAGTTGGCCTTAAACTTTCGCGGATTGACGAGTTTTGATTATTTTTCTTAAGCTCTAGCTCCAGTTTAACACCATGTTTTGTTCAAGGATGGTTCGAGAATTTTGTGTGAGGAAAAATATTAAAGAAATGCAAATATTTCAATTTTGTTTGATTGTCTAGAGACGATGAGAAAACATTGAGGAATGAGGATAGTAATGTTGAGGAGCGGGTGATAGTTGCTTTGGAGTTTGAGATCCGAGAAAATAAATATTTATTGTGCCTTTCTCTAGTTTTTCTCAAATTTGTGAGGAAAACGAGTTTTCTCCAATTACATGGTAATTTCTCTCAAATTTTATTTTCCATAGTTTTTCCTAGCAACTTAACGAACGAAAATTCTATCCCCTGCCCTTTTTATACTTTATTTTTCGCCCTGCTTCTTGTAGAAACCAGGGTGTAAGTGATCTTGAGATTCTAGTTAAGTATAAAAATAAATTCTTAAACTCAAGTAGAATTGAAAAAAAAAGAAAAAGAAAATCTAACCAATTAAAGAGTACATATGAACAAAACTCATTTTGTATATGCCCACCCAAAAATCAATAAGAGCTCACGATGTCAACAATGCGTGTAGCATAAGAACAAAACTCATTTCGTGCAGTTAATGAAAAACACCGTAGCATTGGCATTTTCGAACCCCCGTCAGAGATGACAGCTTATATTTTTACCACCTGTCATTTTTTTATTTTTTTTGCCCGGAATTTGGTTATGTCAGCGGAAAAAAAGATGCGATAACCCCATTTTGCCCCTGGATCGAGTATGACCATACGTGTTCAGAGTTTACATGACGAAAATACTCTTAGAAGATATAAATGATTACATAATAACACATGGGGTGCTTATATAAAAATCTGACTAATTGAAGTTGTTTGTCTTTTCAAGTATATATGCTTTATATTAAATTTAGCTTATTCATTTTTTTTTACTAAATAGCTATTATTGTTAGAACTAAAAGGGAATTAATAAAATAAGTAATAATAATTAATCTTAATTACTTTAAATATTCAAATAATTAGTTAATAATGTAATATTTATTATTTAATACTTTTAACCATTTAAATAATAAGATGATTACTTCAATAATCAATTAAGTAATCTTTTGTTTGAATAATGGTAGTTAAATTAAAAGAGTAGTAATTAAATAAGTATTTAACTATAATCAAATAACTTTTAACTAACAATACATTATATTTTGTGGTAATTATATTAAAAGTTTTATTTAATGATAATACTTGAAAGATTAATTATAATTAAATAACACTAATTTTTTATTAATGATAGTCAGAATATAACATTTTATTATTCATTTTTTTAGACCAAAAAGTTTATTAATGACAACAAATATATATATCACCATTTACAAAATTTAAAAGTTATAAATAAAATTAATTTTCTTTTATTTTTTTCATACTTTTTCATTTATTGATAACAATGAAAACAAAAATATCATAATTTTTTTTGAGCTCATATTCTTTATTTATTAAATATTTTTCCATTTTTTCCCCTCATTCTTCACTATATCTCAAACCCTTACACTTGCTCCTCCTTTGTCCCTTGCCTAAACTCAGAGCGGATTTTCTATCGCATAATGATGTACCATAATGGTGTCACATCATTGTGGGATTGACAAGTATTTATTTATTTAAATTATTATTGGCAGTTTATTTTTAAACAGACACTTGTCGATCTGACAATAATGTGACACTATTGTGGTACATCATTGTTTGTAGAAGATCCGCTCTGGCCTAAAATAACCCCTCCTTCTTGCTCACCTTACAAAACCTAGCCCCCTAACCCAACCACATTCATTGCTGGTTGTCGCCATTGTCGTCACCAGAACAAGCCGACCATGTCGCCTTCACCAAACAATGTTGTCCCAAACTGAGCCGCCACCTTAAAACGCTACCATACACCACCACACAAGCTTTCGTCGTTGCCCACAACACCTATCACCCCAAAACCGCTGCCCCCACCTCTTGTCCCTCTAAAATCACCGCTGCCAACACGGACTTCCAGATCTCCGCTCCTCCACCCCCTTGCACTACAGGAACATAATTATTGTCATTAAAAAACATATGTCAGGGTTTGAAGTCGTGGTCTATAGCGGTTTAACCCCGCGACTAACTTGGTTGTGATAGAAGTTTCATATTACTATGCTGATGTTAGCCATGATGGAATGCTAATTATTTTAAGTTCTAACTATCCGTCGTGGAGCAGATTAATGATATTCTAGCATTTTACAATGGATGAAAAGTCATAGTCTTTGCAATAAATAAACTATTGAAAATGACTATAAGTTGTGGGCAATATTTTGGCCATGCTTATAATACAACGGCTAAAATAGAGGAGAAGCTGTGGTTAATCATTATTTACCACGCCAAATGGTCTTTTGACCATGACTAATTGACATGGGCAAAATTTCAATTTCTTGTATTGTCACCCCGAAACCTCTGCCACCAACACCAACCTCCAGATAGCGTCGCCGCCACCAGTTCTTGTCAGGAATATGCTCTCGAATGCTAGGAGGATAGATTGTAATAGGGCATAAAACAATGTAATCGTATTATTAATTAAAACCTATACTTAAAGGCATCTTTGGTTATTACTTGTTTTTGGTTATTACTTGTTTTATTGCATTCGTATAAATATGTAATTAACGGAAGGCCCAAGTACGCAAGAGTAGACTTTCCATTCCTTATGTGATAATGGAAACAACACTGGAAAGGTTAAATACTTGCATACTAAATATAGTTCGCAAGTTATGTAATCTCAATAGGGCGTTGAGAATTACTTACGACTTGTATGGTAAGAGCTCTAGTGGCGATAAGTGTTGATCGTAGTGGGAGCTAACACCATGAGGACATTGAAGGAGATCAATGTGCTTGAACATGACTCACATCAATTTCGTCACATGGGTTTTTCACTCGCTGACAGTCAATGATGAAATTGATATAAGATGTAAGTTGTGATGAACCCTCGACTTGAGAGATTGAGTTGGAGATGTACTTGTGACATTAGGTTTGTCATTAGAGTGGTTAGATTCAGATTGCCCTTGGGTGGAGTCGAGCTCGAACTGCGATCTAATGCACAAGTAGCAGTCTCAACTAAGTACCAAGAAAGGATTTACTCTCTCGTAGGTGAACGAGTAGTTATCACTTAATTATTTATGAGCAAGTGAGATCTAAAGTCTTTGGCCAAAGCGATGAGCGTTTCTGTAATAGGAAACTATAGTGATCTCGACTTACTATAAATAGAAAGTAAAGATGAGTTAAAGATTTGACATTTACCATGGTCTATACTCATCGGTGATATAAGAGTAAAAGGGTTTGCGATCACAGAATAATCACGTCGGAAAATGTTGATAGAATGATCCTAATCATTCATTCTTATTTGGATTACGGCGTGGGCTGTGAAGCAGGCTACGGGGAACCACCTTTGGAATTCTCCAATTGTCAAATAAGACGAACCTAAAAGTGTCACGCTTAAAAATGGAAACGATGAAAAAAAATGATGGAGTATTTTTGTAGTATAATATTTAGTATTAGATACTTAATAATATTTATTTATGTGATAAATAAATAAATTATTTTGAATAATGTATTATTAAATATTAATATATAAATATTTATTTCTTAGAGAAATTATATTTTAGTATTATTATTTATTATTAAATTTATTCTATTCATTTAATTGGATTAAATTAAAGGAATAAATAAGATCTGCTGCACCTACGGATGCACAATAGGGGGCGGCGGCCATAGGCCTTAAAAAGAAGCCCATATGGGCTTGTGAAACCCATGTCTTTTGTTCACTTAATATAAATACATAGTAGTTGTATTTTTATCTCATAAGTTCATGTGTTGAACAAAAAACCTAACTCTTAAGAATACTGCAGAGAAAGAAAAAGAAAAACTCTCTCCCCTCCCACTATAATAGCCGCCCCATTGAGGTAGAGAAAGGAGGCTTTTTCTTCCATCAATTCCGGCGTACGATTTAGAGGTAGAATATTTGTGCTACTTGGATCAAAATCAACCGTCGATTCATGATTTGGAAGATTGAAGGGTACGATAATCACGCTACAACAAGTGACTTTTATCCTTATTTTCATATACGTTGTTGTTTACAACTAGACTTCCGTAGATCCTGTTTGGGAATAAAAAAAATTCGTTGTACCGCTTCCGCTGTTTTGATATAATTATTCCCAACAGTGGTATCAGAGCCATACCAAGGGGTCGATGTATATGAATTTAGTGGGTGATTATGTGTGTTGGCATGTTTTACCGCTTTTCGATTGCATGAACAATATGAAGATTCAATGTGTTTTTATTTTTTCGAGGTTTAGATCTATTTTGATTCATTTTAAACCTTTTCGAAATTGTTTTTGATGTTTAAAATTATTGGGTATTGCATGAAAAAGTTGGGGTTCGAAAACCCCGTTGAAATCGGGTTGGAAAACCCGCCACGGGAGGGTGGCGGGGCTGCGCAGTTGCTGCACAGCAGCTCTAATGGGCTGCCGCGCAGCAGCCCTAATGGAATTAAGGCTTGCTGCTGAAGCCCAATCCTTCGAGGATTGGGCCGCACAGCAGCAACCCAATCCCTTTGAGGATTGGGCAGCCCAAGCCCAGGCGGGTCGGACCCGACCCGGTCAGACCCGGCCCGACAAATTTAAAAAATAACTTTTTTTTTAATTGAGTAGTTATTTTAAATATAATTTTATTTTGGAATTGAAATTAGATTTTATTTCTAAAATGAAAATTAATTTGAAAATGATATTCACTTTCATGCAATTTTAGGTTCAATATTAAAAGTGTGACTTTTTATTTGAAACTATACAATGATTGGGAATCATTGTATAATTAAAATAGGATTTTAATGCTCAAGATAAATTTAAGACCTCGGAATTATTTAACACTAAATTAAGAATTAGATTTTAATTCATGAATCAACATATGTATTTGTTTTGTTGCTTTCGATATAATATCATGTGTGACATGTTTAAATGATGGGGATACAATCCATGGCCTTAGGCTTTTCTGTAAGTGTATTTCTTTTATGGGTTGTAAAGGCCGATTTGAGCCTATGTATTTTATATCTTTTATTAAAATGATGTATAGGTTGTTTAAAATCATTGTATTAATTAGAAAAAAATAGAACCCATGAAAAGGAGATACAAGAGAAGCACAAAGGAAACAAGAGGCGTTCAAGGAAGCTTAGTTGTAGGTCGTTTTTCTTCAATGATTAGGGCATTGGCTTGGCCTAATCTAGGAAACATAGTCCATGGGTTGTATGTTGTTAGCTTTCTAGGATTGCTTTATTTTGCTAGATCTATGTTTTTCGTGCTTTTAAAATGGATAATGTGCAAAGTGAGACCAATATAATCAAACCAATATTCTCCTAATATAATATACTAAGTTGTAAAGGATACGAGGTATCCCTCCCTCCACTGAACTTAAGAGACTCTTATTTTTCCTGACATATAGCTTTTCCCTTGTTCTGGGGGTTATATGCCAAGGTAGGATATGATCCTTTTCTTACGCGCATTTGATGCCTTTGGTCGAAGCAAATTTCTCCTCAAATACCAGCATAAGGTTGAAAGGTGAAATTCAATTGTTAGACCAATGGAAAGTAGGTGGGCTAGCTTAGATGAATCATAAACCAAAATTATCGCATTGGTTGAGGTTTAGTGAATCATGGGAAAAAGATGATTGAACCATTTGTTAGGAATCCCGTACAGAAAAACAGAGAATTGCAGCGGAAGATTCGAGGATTCCTATCAGTAGATCACAAAAATAGATCTGATGATTTTTTCATGGGTTTCGCGAAATTTAGAATAAATAAACATACCCTTTTGATTCGTTTATTGATTCTGCAGAACAGCAATCCTCCAAGGGCTCCTGTCTCTAAAGCTTCACGCGAAACGAGCCTTCCAAAGATCCCGAAACTCCTCCTTTTCTTGCTAGAGTGGACGGCTAGAGAGGAGAGAGGGGAGAGACTTCTTTTCTTTTTGTGTTGTGTAATCAAATTAGTTACCTTGTCACTTAGGGTTTTGTTCCACTGGAGGAGTCCTATTTAAACTCAACTAGCTGTGGAACAAGTTGGAGGCTACTCCAAGAAACCCTAGAGTGGCCGCCCCTTAGGGCTTTCTTTTGGACTGGGTGAGCTTTTAATTTGCTTGTGTAATTTCTAGCCCATCTGTATATATTGAAATTTAAATCCAATTTAAATATAATATATACTATTAATTAATTCCAATTAATTAATATACTAATTAAATAATTTAATCTAATCTAATTAAATTAATTGATTTAATCTAATTAAATCAATCAGTCCATTTAATTCTTTCTAAAAGATTTACACAAAAAGATACATCCCGTTGGTTTCTTATTGCGCGACTCTTTAGGTTCGTCTCAATTGGCAAAGGGAGGAATTACCTAAGGATGTGAGTGTCACCTAGCCAGACCCGTGGACTCACATCGTAACCCAATTGAGTACGAAATGAATGAATCATTTTACGAACCTCTTGATCATAAATGTCGTATGAGTATAAGCCCTTCACTGACGTATCCCGGTCAAGTAAGAGTCATGGAAAATGTCAAACTCACTAAATTTGATACTGTGCATTAGATTATTGCATAATGAAATTACTAAACTACCCTCAATGTCCCACATGAGTTAGTTGTTTATGCTTTGGCCAAAGACTTATAACTTCATTAGCCTATAATCGCACAGGATACTTTCTCGTTTACTATCGAGACAATGAATCTCATCTTGGCGATCACTGATCAACTGCTACTTTTCTTATTGATATCGCACTTCGAGGTCGACCCCACCGACGAGTGATATGGGCCTAACTACTCTGGTAACAGATCCAATAATACAAGCACATTGATCATGAACCCTCAGGTCTAAGGCTCACACATACTATTATGATCAATAATCCAATCATTGACAGTCACTGAGTAAATACCCATGTGATCGGATTACTACGAGCCGTGTTAGAATATGTCAATTCCATTGATATATCTATGATACTTGCTCCCACTATCCCTATAGTGTTCGACTGGCACTCATCGACAGAGCATGTGTCATACAAGTCGAATCTTAATGCCCAATCAAGATTCTTTGACTTGCGAACCCTTTTAAGTGATAAGGTGTAAGACTCTTCCCATGCCACGTCTTTATTACATAAAGGGCAAAGAGTCAAATCTTTATTCACATGGACTATATGTTCAATACTTATTTAGATGCAGTAAAGATTTATATGAACAAAATATAAATGCCTTTATTAATTTCTTTTCAATAGTTTGTACAACATAATAAGATACCCCAATCTAACTATTTGTCCTCATTGGCATCTAGGGCATATACCTAACAATCTCCCACTTGCACTTAATGTCAATCGCTTTGGTATCTTATACCCATCTTTTCAAGATGTTGCTCTAGCACCGCCTGCGCTAATGGCTTAGTGAGTGGGTCAGCTACGTTATCCGTTGAGGCTATTTTCTACACGGCGATATCTCCTCTCTATGTGTTTGGATTTTTTGTGAGACCTTGGTTCCTTTGCTTGCGCGATGGCTCCGTTGTTGTCACACCATAGTGGCAATGGAAGCTCCATGCTAGGAACAACTTGAAGTTCAGTAATGAACTTCTTTATCCAAACAGCCTCCCTGGCCTTATAGGTATCCACCTTGCCATCCGGACCTATCTTTCTTGACACGACAGAATCTTACGTGTATGCACAGCAAGTGTACTGGTCGTGTGTAGTAGTAAAGTGGACGTTAAGTCCGCGTTTATCGTCTCCACAGGGACAACTACTATCTAAGTACCGAGACTACTATATTACTCTTTTCTAAGTTAGATCGGTCGATAAGAAGGTTGATTAACTAATTAATAAAAACTAGAAAATAAACTAAGGCAACGTCACACCAAATAAAGGGAGAAAAAAAATAGAGAGAAGTGATCAAGGGACATGGTTCAACCAATTTTGCATTTCGATTGTGATTTAGGTTCTAGTAGATTATTAGATTGATTTAGCTAAGGCGAAATTCCCTAACGTACGTACTACCCAATCTCTTGGCATAGCAACCCTACCCTTGTTAATGATTTCCTATATATCTCTATATGAAAACCCGATTAACGAAGATGCATTTAAGGTCTAGGAATTCCCCACGTGAATGGAAAGCCACCTAAAGAAACCGAGTCTATCTCTAGTCGGTTTAACTATAAGGTATTCAATGTTTATATCTTCCCTAGATTATTATCTCTCGATCTCTAACCTAGTCATTTTATCAAACACTTGGTGATCAAGCAAATGTAGCATTGAGATCAAATATTGAATACATAGCTAAAACCAAAATTAATCCAATAAACACCAACAAATCAACAATCAAAATAACATAAATGGCCTATCCATGGCCTCAATCAAACAAGTTTAGCTCATATTCATGTCAAAAGTGCAAATATAAATCATACAAATCATAGGAGATTTGAACAAATTCAAGAAACAAATATGTAAAAACTCCCTAATTCTTGTAGAGATGTGGATTCCTTGTTGAATTCTCCATGTTTTGACCTTCAATCTTCTCTTCTAAGCTCCCTCTCTCTCTATTTTCGTGTGGCAGCTGCTATCCAAGGTGAGTTAGGGTAAAAAATGGCTAAAAGGGGTATTTATAGACCAACCCACTGCCTCGAACGCCGCGGCGTTCGCTTGTTCAACGCCGCGGCGTTGGCTACTGCATGTGAACGCCGCGGCGTTCGTTGATGAATGCCTCGGCGTTCGTCCCCTACTGCTCCAGCCAGTTTTGGTAAACTTCGCATAACATTCTCTACCGATGTCGGAATACACTAATTCAAGATGTTGTAGAATCCTAAAACAAATATCTACAACTCTCAACAAGACACTAGGGCCTAAATCAAACGTTAAAGATGACAAAATTGTCTCACAAGTCACTGAATGAGAAAACTCCATCGTAAGACGTCTCTTCCGATGACGTTTTCACCTCCTTCCCTACATATCTGATCTTTGTCTTCAACATAAGAAATGTACCTTTGCCTCTTATATTTCCATTGGTATAAGAAGTGTGTAATTTGGACATGTGTAGAGGAATCTATTCCATAAACTCTAGCACTGCGCAGACAGTTTGTATCTTTATGCATGATTTACCTTCAATCTTTGTTCTTTTCCTCTAAATGTTATGTTATTCTATAAAATATGAGAAAACAAGGGTCAAAGCATCATATGTGATCAAATTATCAAGGCAACAATCAAAACTAAGTCGATAAACGGGGGAAAATTAGTGTAAAAATAACATATATCAACTACCCCCAAACTTAGCTTTGATCGTCCTCGATCAAATACAATCAAGCACACACATGAAGATTGAAATTTTCATTTGCCAATTAATACTCGTAAGAGCAAGCATTATACCTTCAAAAACGGTTATGAAAAGCTACACGATGCTTTGAACATATAACAATTTGAAACCTCACAAAATCTTAGTTTCCATCCCTATATCATGAACTCCCACATCCATATTAATGTCAAGAGCACACTTTAGAAAAGATTATGCAAACCAATTGGAAAGTAAAGGCATTGAAACAATTCAACATTCGTTAACCTTTCGGTGTGTATAAAGTGCAAAAGTCACAATCAAAAGGTCTTTTCGGCTTGTAACGTAAGGCTAGGTGATGGCTAGGTTGGAAATTTTGGATAAAGTGACTAAGTCAAGAGAGCCTATAACTCAAAATCATCAATCTAAATTCGCAAATAGACTACAAAAACTTTCACAACTTATCACTTATCCCTTTTTCACTCTCTTTTGCCTTTCAACTTACAACCCCCAAACTTGTTTCTTTTCATACCGGGTTGTACACAGATTTCCAAGCCAGATGATCCAATTGAGTGCCAAGATCAAAGACTAGTCGAGAGCACACTTTTTTTTTCATATATATCTCTCTCTCTCGACTATTTAGCCCATTGCTCAAGTTTTCATTTCATCCTCTGTTTTACATAATACTTCAAACCTCAAATATCCCAACATAGCCAAAACATCACTATCTAACTCATATACATTCAAATCAAAACAAGGTGACTACCCATATTCAAGTCAAATGATATGAAGTTCTAAACTCTCTTGATTGGGTGCAAGACATTGTTTTTCTTTTAGGCTAAAAGGTGGTTGTCGTGGCTTATGAAATAAAGACGAATGGTGGTTTCTAGTGTGCTTAACACACTCCATTCTTTTCAATACGGCTCAAACCAAGGTCTAGAGATTATGCAATATAGAGAAGACAGAAATGTTAGGCTAATGACAATGAAAGATGGCCTAAATCATTTTATGACTTCACAACATTAATACACACTTCATAGTCAACAAAATTGAAAGTTCAACGTTTTAAATCCTCAAAAATTCGTATAAGCATGACTAAAAAGGGCTTTCAAGTCACAACATATGACATGTTGACCACAAATAAGGGACTTTGACTTCGAGAGAGTAGAGATATTCAAATGCATTATGCTCTTATGCAAGGGTGCACCAATTCATGAATTCTAAATCAACAAGGTTGTAAGGTTGTACCCCCAAACTTAAATTAAACATTGTCCTCAATGTTCCTGAATTAAATGCAAAGTAAGAGGGATAAGTGTTACAACTCTGAAATGGAGAGATGCGGAGTGAGCACGGTGGTGGGCTAGTATCCTGGGATCAAAACCTGAAGAAAAGAAATATCTAGAAAATCACATCAACAATAAGACGGGAGAGAAAGCAAGATAAATACAAAAAGGAAAAACAAGAAAGCGATAAAAAGCTTGGGTTGCCTCCCAAGAAGCGCTTGTTTTAAAGTCATTAGCTTGACTTTACCGAGTTATTTCAAGGGGGTTTTCGAATGAATGCCTTGTTCATTCTCCAAGTAAGGATGAAATAGGGCCCGGTGTTACTAGAAAATATGATGAGTAGTGACCAAGCAATCATCCATTCAAATATTTTCTCATAGCCCATCACCACTTCCATCACTCTTTCTTCCCATTGTGCCGAGTGATGATTTGGACTATTCTCCAAGTTACAAGTAGATGACCGTTTTTCTTCACCCATCGAAGTGGAAAACTTGGAGTTCATGATGTAGGACTCGAGGAGACTATTGGTTCTTTTAACCTAAGAAAGCTCAACACTAAAAGGATCAAAAGCATCAATGCGTAAAGACAAATTCGAATCAATTGGATGCTTACAAACCTCATAGCTATCACAAATAACCATATTAACTCCTGTAGTTAAAAACAACTCACCTTCACTAGAATCAATTACCTCTTTACATGTGGAGAGGACAGAGGGTGGAGAATCTTTAGTGATAGGGGGGAGACATTGTAGTCCTAAATCAACCGCTTGTTCAACTTCTGTATTGAGGGAAGCCTCACTTTCTTTTGTGCGATTCTCAAGGGTGCATGACTCTCTCTCCTTCCATAAGTTGATTGCTTGATCGACTAGTATGACCACTTCCCTACTATGAGCTTCTGACTCCTTTCTACGAGCTTCCATCTCCTTTATGATAGCTTCCATCTCGTTTATGCTAGCTTGTGAGCTTGCACAATCTACATTCAACTGGTCCTCAAGAGTAGATGTCATCGTTGGCTCTTGTTGATAGGAACTATCATATTGTTGGGAGGGAAGGCTACAGACATGGTCAAATCCTGAGGCATTGTTGTAACTCCATGTTGAGCTTGCAGGATTTATCCAACCAGGATGGTAAGTATGCTCATAGGTTTCCATTTTCATTGGGGTTGATGAGGCGAATGATGGATCCCAATCATGCGCCAATCCTGGTGAAAACATCATTCCATCATTGTTGTAACTCCATGTTGATCTTGAATGATTTAGCCAACCGGGATGGTAAGTGTGCTCATAGGATTCCATAGGTGGTAAAACAATTGGCCCAGCTGCTCCTTGAATGTTTGGCATCATGTAATCCCTCATAAGGATTTGTGGAGATACCTCCGGTTGCTTTAGAGGGATGCCAAGCTTTGCAATTTCCCGACGCACCGCTTCTGCTAGGACAGCGGGATCTATGTGTATATAAGGAGTCTCCATCGTGGCTTGCTGTGGTTGAGTCTCCCTTTGTAGTCTTACCCCTCGAGTAAATGTGCATTCAATCTCAGGGTCCAACTCCGCTAGTCCAATCCCACTAGTACCTGTCATGCACTAATGAGATCAATCTCGCACAAAGAAAGACAAAACAATTAGTAGAAAAAAAAATGATCTAAGCTCAGAAAGAATAAGAGAATCTCAATATTAGATACCATAGTTGTCCCCGGCAACGGCGCCAAAAACTTGACATGACAGAATCTTACGTGTATGCACAGCAAGTGTACTGGTCGTGTGTAGTAGTAAAGTGGACGTTAAATCCGCGTTTATCGTCTCCACAGGGACAACTACTATCTAAGTACCGAGACTACTATATTACTCTTTTCTAACTTAGATCGGTCGATAAGAAGGTTGATTAACTAATTAATAAAAACTAGAAAATAAACTAAGGCAACGTCACACCAAATAAAAGGAGAAAAAAAATAGAGAGAAGCGATCAAGGGACATGGTTCAACCAATTTTGCATTATGATTGTGATTTAGGTTCTATTGGATTATTAGATTGATTTAGCAAAGGCGAAATTCCCTAACGTACGTACTATATGGTTTCCTATATAGCTCTATATGAAAACCCGATTAGCGAAGATGCATTTAAGGTCTAGGAATTCCCCACGTGAATGAAAAGCCACCTAAAGAAACCGAGTCTATCTCTAGTCGGTTTAACTATAAGGTATTCAATGTTTATATCTTCCCTAGATTATTATCTCTCGATCTCTAACCTAGTCATTTTATCAAACACTTGGTGATCAAGCAAATGTAGCATTGAGATCAAATATTGAATACATAGCTAAAACCAAAATTAATCCAATAAACACCAACAAATCAACAATCAAAATAACATAAATGGCCTATCCATGACCTCAATCAAACAAGTTTAGCTCATATTCATGTCAAAAGTGCAAATATAAATCATACAAGTCATAGGAGATTTGAACAAATTCAAGAAACAAATATGTAAAAACTCCCTAATTCTTGTAGAGATGTAGATTCCTTGTTGAATTCTCCATGTTTTGACCTTCAATCTTCTCTTCTAAGCTCCCTCTCTCTCTATTTTCGTGTGGCAGCTGTTATCCAAGGTGAGTTAGGGTAAAAAATGGATAAAAGGGGTATTTATAGACCAACCCACTGCCTCGAACGCCGCGGCGTTCGCTTGTTGAACGCCGCGGCGTTGGCTACTGCATGTGAACGCTTGGATGAATGCCTCGGCGTTCGTCCCCTGCTGCTCCAGCCAGTTTTGGTAAACTTCGCATAACTTTCTCTACCGATGTCGGAATACACTAATTCAAGATGCTGTAGAATACTAAAACAAATATCTAAAACTCTCAAGAAGACACTAGGGCCTAAATCAAACGTTAAAGATGACAAAATTGTCTCACAAGTCACTGAATGAGAAAACTCCATCGTAAGACGTCTCTTCCGATGACGTTTTCACCTCCTTCCCTACATATCTGATCTTTGTCTTCAACATAAGAAATGTACCTTTGCCTCTTATATTTCCATTGGTATAAGAAGTGTGTAATTTGGACATGTGTAGAGAAATCTATTCCATAAACTCTAGCACTGCGCAGACAGTTTGTATCTTTATGCATGATTTACCTTCAATTCTTGTTCTTTTCCTCTAAATGTTATGTTATTCTATAAAATATGAGAAAACAAGGGTCAAAGCATCATTTGTGATCAAATTATCAAGGCAACAATCAAAACTAAGTCGATAAACGGGGGAAAACTAGTGTAAAAATAACATATATGATTTCTCTTATAGATCCATTTGCATCCAATAGGTACAATACCTTTGGGAGGATCTACTAGATTCCAAACTTGGTTCTAATACATCGAATCCATTTCCACTTTCATAGCTTCATGCCATTTCGCAGAATCCATATCCATCATTGCCTGGTCATTACTAGAGGGATCGTCTCCATGGTTTCCTTCTGCTATTGCATGCAAATTATGCTCTCCTTGTAGCAGAGAACCATATCTCGCAGGTGGTTGAGATACTCTAGTAGACCTGCGCACTGATGGTTCTGTCGTTTCTGGGTCGGGTTGGGTCTCTTGAACAGTGTCTTCCATAGGGGATTCATTTTGCTCTTGTAGAACAATACTTCTACCAGCTCCTCCTTCTCGAATGAATTCTTCTTCGAGAAAGATTGCCTGTAAGGCAACAATGATTCTCTGATCATCGGGAAGGTAGAAAAGGTATCCCATGGAATCCTCGGGATATCCAACGAATCGCCCTTTCATGGACCTAGCCTCCAATTTCTCTGCCTTGGTCTTTTTCACGTAAGCTCGGCAACCCCATATTCTTATGTGTTTCAGATTAGGCTTCCTTCCACGCCATATCTGATACGGTGTTTTAGGAACAGATTTGGAGGGACATCTATTCAGAATATGAGTTGCTGTAAGCAGCGCGTGCCCCCACAATGAAATGGGCAAATCTGTGTAGCTGAGCATAGATCGAACCATGTCCAACAGTGTTCGATTCCTTCGTTCTGCTACGACATTTAATTGTGGAGTTGCTGGAGGAGTAAGCTGTAATAGTATGCCATGTTCTCTAAGGAACTGGTCAAACTCCGCACTCATATATTCGCCACCGCGGTCAGACCGAAGTGTCTTTATATGATGCCCGGTTTGGTTTTCGACTAAAGTCTTGAATTCAATGAATTTCTCCAATGATTCAGACCTGTACTTCATTAAATACACGTAGCCATACCTAGAATGGTCCTCGGTAAATGTAATGAAGTACTGAAAACCACCGCGGGCCATATTTCCAAATGGTCCGCACACATCAGTATGAACTAGACCTAAGACTTCTGTGACTCTTTCAAAATTCCCTGTGAAGGGGGACTTGGTCATTTTGCCTTGGATACAAGACTCACAAGTGTGATAGGGATCTAATCCCGATGAGTCTATGACTCTATCCTTTTCTAACTCGTGTAGTCTTTGGTCCCCGACATGACCTAGTCTTAAGTGCCACAGCTGTCTCAAGTTTGTACCATACATTCTACGTTTTCTTGTTACAGCGTTAACATTACAATCATTTTTGGGATATTAATATAATATAAACCATTTATTAAAGACGCATTGCCAACACATTCATTTCTAAAATAAATGTCACAAAAATTGTTCATAAAGGAAAATAAATAACCTTTCCTGACTAAAACAGGAATTGAAACAATATTCTTAAGCCCGTTGGGCAAAACAAGGCAATTGTCTAAATATAATAAATGTCCAGATGATAAACTAAGGGAAGTGGTGCCAATGTGTGAGGCTGCTACACTATGACCGCTGCCAACATTGATCATCACTTCACCATGCTCCAACTTCTTACTTCTTTCGAGCTCCTAGTTCATAACACATATGTGAGCACTAGCCCCAGAGTCTAGAATCCAGGAAGTTGAAAATATGGTAACAGAACAATTTGTTTCTAAAACATTAAGTTCTATAACTGAAGTAATCTCTGCTTTCAGCTTGGGACAGTCACGTTTCCAGTGTCCCATCTCATGGCAGTGAAGACATTTGTCTGTCTTCTTTAGACCTCTTCCCTTGAACCCATTGTTTTTCCCTTTGCCTGTGTCACTCGATATTTTAGACACTCCCAGTTGCTTTTTACCTTTGCCCTTCTTCTTTCTGAAGGGCTTGGATGTCCCCGTGGTAACGGCTAAAGCAACTTCCTTCCCCTTGGGCTTCATCTGACCTTGAGCAGTTGAGAGCTTGTTCAATAGCCCAGCTAATGTGCACTCAATGTCGTTCATGTTGAAGTTCACAATAAACTGTGAAAAGGATTTGGGGAGTGGCTGAAGAATGAGATCTGTCTGAAGGTGGAAGTCCATGTTGAAATCAAGAGCTTCCAATCTCTCAATCATGGAAATCATTTTTATGACGTGGGTGCCCACATCTTCACCTTCTCCCATCCTTGCGCCAAAGAGCTCTCTCGATATGTCATACCGAGCAATCCTACTGTGCTCTCCGTACAGCTCCTTGAGGTGCAATAACACTGACTTTGCGTCATCCATGTCTTCATGGGATCGCTGCAGGTCGTTGCTCATGGAGCCGAGCATGTAACCTTTAACACGAGTATCATCCTTGATCCAAGTGTTATAGTTATAATGGGCGTCTTCATCGTCATCGTCTCCAGGGACAGGGGGACGATTTCCCTCGAGTACATAACCCAGTGATTCTAAGCTAAGGACAATCCTTAAGTTTCTGAGCCAGTCGGCAAAGTTGGGTCCAGTGAGGACATTCTTTTCAAGCAGTATGGATAGAGAGTTATTAACCATTTTGAGAGAGATAAAATTACTGTAGAAAATTAACCAAGATTCAATTAGATAATTATGTTGTACCCAAGCAAAAATTAGGACTTTAATTTTTGACTTGGCTCCCACTACATTTTTCGAACCATTGCACTCCCACTGCAATGAACGGAAATCTCGTTGGAAAGATTTCATAGTCTGTGATTGAGTTCTTCAAAAATTTCAATGAGTTGCAATCTGTAACGATGTATGGCTCATTGGAACTTTTGAAGTGACATGCCATGTCAACCAGTCTTACTGATGATTCAATCTGCTTTTGGCTCATGGATCACTCAACCTCAGCCTGTACCGAAATATTGGTGGTGATCCATCTAAGTACTTTCCCATCAACTCCTATCGATCTAACAGTTGAATCTTATCTTGCAACCTGTAAGGGTGATATGGGATAAGATTTGCTTCGACCAATGGCATCAAATGCACTTGAAGAGATATGGATTATGAATTAATGCATAACCCCCATTAGTCGGGACGATGCCATGCATAACTCATAATCCCATCTTTTCCAAGTTTGATGGAGAGCCAGGATATCCAATATCCCTTACTTACTTACTATTTAAAGTGGGAGAATTTTTGAAAAATTAAGGTCTCACTTTGCACATTAATTTATTACGCGCATATATGGATTATAATCATGCATGCATAGAAAAACCTAGTTATTCTAACAACATGCATTTTCATGGACATTCTAGATTGATCTAAGCCAATAGATCAATCAGGGGGATAGGGGTCTATTATCAATCTAATTTCTAATAGATCTTCGGGCTCCAAGCTAGAAAAGGTCCTACCTCTATTTTACACAACTCAGAAAGCGCCCTATACATTATACTACCATAATTAAAAGTACAAACTGGGGGGCAATTGCCCAATACAACTCAGATAATACCAAAGCGGTAAAACCCTAAGTCCATGGAAGCATCCACCACAACATACATCAAAGCATGTAAGTAAACTATTTAAGTTTATGTTAGTTTTAAGTTTAAAATCGAAAAGAAATTCAAAAACCGATTAAATCTAATTTAATTAGAAGAGATGAATTTTGATTTCAATTTTAAAGGGAAATAAATCCAATTTATTATTTAGGAAATAAGTCAAACCTATTCCTTATTTATTTTGGAAAAATATAACCAGCCTTAAATAAATCCTATTTATTTAGTCGTCACTAATCATAAATAAAAATCCAATTTAATTTATGATTTCATTAAATCCAATTTAATATTAAAGTCAAATCAAATTTAACTTAATTAAATCCAATTTAATTTTAAGAAAAACATTTTTAGGGAAAAAGGGTTTTGACAAATCACGGGTCGAATTTGTCTATTAGGGTCAAACCCTAATATTTATTAATTTATATATATATATATATATTTAAATATAAAATATATATATATATTAATACACTAGGCCGGGCCCAGCGCACGCGTGCTGGGCTTCGGCCCAGCACTGCTGGGCCGAACCCAGCACAACTAGGGCGGCTGGTGTTGCCCTAGTTCCGTCGATTGCGCCGCCACCCTTACCTTTTCCCTTTTTTTTTTTTCTAATTACATGAATGGGGTGGTGCCACCCCGATTTGTCATTGCCAACGACGAAAAACATGTAATCATGCGACGATTTCAAGGCGATAAATATTTTCAAAATTTCAGATTTAATATCGAATATTAAATACATAAAATCAAATTTTATAAAAAATACAATTTTAACCAACATAATCTTAAACGCAAAAATCATCAGATCCGTTTAAGTCGGCTCTGATACCACTGTTAGGAATCCCGTACAGAAAACAGAGAATTGCAGGGGAAGATTCGAGGATTCCTACTGGTAGATCACAAAAATAGATCTGATCATTTTTTTCATGGGTTTCGCGAAATTTAGAATAAATAAACATACCCTTTTGATTCGTTTATTAATTCTGCAGAACAGCAATCCTCCAAGGGCTCCTGTCTCTAAAGCTTCACGCGAAACGAGCCTTCCAAAGATCCCGAAACTCCTCATTTTCTTGCTAGAGTGGACGGCTAGAGAGGAGAGAGGGGAGATACTTCTTTTCTTTTTATGTTGTGTAATCAGATTAGTTACCTTGTCACTTAGGGTTTTGTTCCACTGTAGGAGTCCTATTTAAACTCAACTAGCTCGTGGAACAAGTTGGAGACTACTCCAAGAAACCCTAGAGTGGCCACCCCTTGGGGCTTTCTTTTGGACTGGGTGGGCTTTTAATTTGCTTGTGCAATTTCTAGCCCATCTGTATATATTTAAATTTAAATTCAATTTAAATATAATATATACTATTAATTAATTCCAATTAATTAATATACTAATTAAATAATTTAATCTAATCTAATTAAATTAATTATTTAATTAATTGATTTAATATAATTAAATCAATCGGTCCATTTAATTCTTTCTAAAAGAATTACACAAAAAGATACATCCCACTCATTTCTTATAGCGCGACTCTTTAGGTTCGTCTCAATTGGCAAAGGGAGGAATTAGCTAAGGATGTGAGTGTCACCTAGCCAGACTCGTGGACTCACATCGTAACCCAATTGAGTACGAAATGAATGAATCATTTTACGAACCTCTTGATCATAAATGCCGTATGAGTATAAGCCCTTCACTGACGTATCCCGATTAAGTAAGAGTCATGGAAAATGTCAAACTTACTAAACTTGATACAGTGCATTAGATTATAGCATAATGAAATTACTAAACCACCCTCAATGTCCCACATGAGTTAGTTGTTTATGCTTTGGCCAAAGACTTATAACTTCATTAGCCTATAATCGCACAGGATACTTTCTTGTTTACTATCGAGACAGTGAATCCCATCTTGGCGATCACTGATCAACTGCTACTTGTCTTATTGATATCGCACTTCGAGGTCGACCCCACCGACGGGTGATATGGGCCTAACTACTCTGGCAACATATCCAATAATACAAGCACATTGATCATGAACCCTCAGGTCTAAGGCTCACGCATACTATTATGATCAGTAATCCAATCATTGACAGTCACTGAGTAAATACCCATGTGATCGGATTACTACGAGCCGTGTTCGAATATGTCAATTCCATTGACATATCTATGATACTTGCTCCCAGTATCCCTATAGTGTTCGACTGGCACTCATCGACAGAGCATGTGTCATACAAGTCGAATCTTAATGCCCAATCAAGATTCTTTGACTTGCGAACCCTTTTAAGTGATAAGGTGTAAGACTCTTTCCATGCCACGTCTTTATTCCATAAAGGGCAAAGAGTCAAACCTTTATTCACATGGACTAATGTGCAATACTTATTTAGATTTCGTAAAGATTTATATGAACAAAATATAAATGCCTTTATTAATTTCTTTCAATAGTTTGTACAACATAATAAGATACCCTAATCTAACTATTTGTCCTCATTGCCATCTAGAGCATATACCTAACACCATTCACATGGTGGATTGGTGTGAGACACCACTTTATAAGACTACTGGGCCAATTAACCGGAATAAGGTGCAACCCACGAAATTTTATAAGGAATTCAATCACCACTACAAAGTCCACCAATGAGGACTTCCGAATTTTACAGAGGGAGTGTAATATTTCGAAAAATGTAGTGGAAGCCAAGTTCTTTTTATTAAGACCTTTAAAAATTACTTAGAACACTGTTACATTAATTCTAATTGAGTCTCGTTTATTTTCTGCAGTAATATTATAACTCTCTCGATAAAATGACTATCAATCCCTTACTCGAAAAGAATATTCTTACTGGTCCAAATTATGTAGATTAGCTCCGTAATTTAAGAATTGTCTTAAACATGGAGTCACTGGGACATTTGTTGGACGACGATATCCCTGCTGCACCGAGGGCGCGGGCCACTCAGAAAGTTCGTGAGGCCCGTGAAAAATGGGTGAAGGATGACATCCGAGTGTGCGGGTACATACTGGGCTCAATGTCAAACGAGCTGTAACGTTCCCATGATCAGATGATCTCGTCTAGAGCGATTCTTGCACACTTGGCTGAGCTCTATGGGGAGCATAGTCGAATGGCTCGATATGAGATATCAAAAGAGCTGTTTGGCGCAAAAATGAGAGAAGGAGAAAAAGTTGGTGATCATGAACTGAAAATGATTTCAAGAATTGAGGGACTTCAGGCTCTTGATTTTACCATGAATCTCACACTCCACACTGATCTCATCCTTCAATCACTTCCTGACTCCTTTTCTTCTTTTGTGGTCAATTTTAACTACAACGAGATTGAGTGCAACTGAGCAAGGCTAATGAATAAACTCATAACTGCTCAATCTCAAATGAAGCCTAAAGGAAAGGAGACTGCTATGGTCATCTCTCAAGGCCCTAAAAAGCCAAAGGAGAAGAAGAAAAAGATCAAAAAGCAATTTGGAGTCAATAAAGGAAAGGGTAATTCTCTCACATTCAAGAACAGTAAGGGGCCAAAGAAGGATGACAGATGCCTGTCTTGCGGTGAACTAGGTCACTGGAAGAGGGACTGCCCTAACTTGAGTTGTGGTGGTGCTTCATGTATGGAACTATATGTTTTTTAAACTAATTGTTCTGTAACCGTATTTTCCACTTCCTGGGTACTTGATTCTGGAGCAAAGTCTCATATTTGTTGTTCTAATCAGGATCTGGAGCGAAGAAGGAAACTGGAGCATAATGAGGTGCAGATTAGAATAGGCAGCGTGCAATGCATCGCTGCTACTAGAATTGGATCTACCTCTTTGCATTTATCTACTAGACATTTACTTTCATTGAATAATGTTTTAGTTTTGCCCAAGGGGCTTAAGAACATAATCTCAATTCCCATTTTAGTTGAAAACAATTATACATTCCGTTTTTATGATAGGCTTTGCAACATTTATTTTGATGATAAATTTGTTGGCACTGCTTCATTAATCAATGGGTTGTAGGATTTGGGGATGTCCAACCTACATCAAGAAAACAAAGGTGGAAAAATTGGAAGCTAGGTCCTTAAGAGGACGTTTTGTTGGATATTCTGAAGATTCTATGGGATACCTCTTCTATTTGAAAAATGATCATAGGGTCATAGTTGCTTTACAAGCACACTTTCTTGAAGAAGAGTTCATTCGAGAAGGCGGTGCAGGTAGGAAGATCATCTTGGATGAACAAAGTGAAACCCCTAAGGATACACCTACACAAGATGCCACGACTGAACCCACTGTGACACAACAACCATTGTGAAGATCTGATAGAGCATCTCGCCAACCTGAGAGGTATGGTCTCCTAATGCGAGAGAAGCATTGGCTTTTCTCTATAGCAGCAGGAAACCTTGGTGACGATCCCTCTGATTATGATAAAGCTATGGTTGATATTGACTCTGTAAAATGGCGGGAGGCCATGCAGGCAGAGATAGACTCTATGCATTCTAACCAAGTCTGGAATCTTGTAGACCGACCTGAGAGCATTAAACCCATTGGGCGTAAATGGATCTACAAGAGAAAGATTGGTCCAGATGGCAAGGTTGAAACCTATAAAGCCAGGCCAGTGGCGAAAGGGTACAGTCAAAAGGAAGGAATTGACTATAATGAAACATTTTCACCCGTGGCCATGATCAAGTCTATACGCATCCTACGCGCAATTGCTGCACATCTTGATTATGAAATATGGCAGATGGATGTGAAGATAGATTTTCTTAATAGATTCCTAGAGGAGGATATCTATATGGAACAGCCTAAAGGCTTCATATCAGAGACTGGTATTCATAAAGTGTGCAAGCTCAAAAGATCCATCTATGGACTTAAGCAAGCATCGCGTAGTTGGAATCTTCGTTTGACGAAACAGTCAAAGGGTTTGGCTTCAACCAAAATGAAGATGAGCCATGTGTCTATAAGAGGGTTAGTGGGAGTAAAATCATTTTGTTAGTACTATATGTGGATGACATACTACTTACAGGAAACGATATTGGCATGTCGACTACGGTCAAAACATGGTGAAGCAGGCTACGGGGACCCACATCCTTTGGAATCTCCAATTGCCAAATAAGACGAGCCTAAAAGAGTCACGCTTAAAAAGGAAAACGATGAAGAAAAATGATGGAGTATTTTTGCAGTATAATATTAAGTATTAGATACTTAATAATATTTATTTATGTGATCAATAAATAAATTATTTTGAATAATGTATTATTAAATATTAATATATAAATATTTATTTCTTAGAGAAATAATATTTTAGTATTATTATTTATTATTAAATTTATTCTATTCATTTAATTGGATTAAATTAAAAGAATAAATAAGAGTTGATGCACCTACGGATGCACCACAGGGGGCGGCCATAGGCCTTAAAAAGAAGCCCGTATGGGCTTGTGAAGCCCATGTCTTTTGTTCACTTAATATAAATACATAGTAGTTGTATTTTTATCTCATAAGTTTATGTATTGAACAAAAAACCTAACTCTAAGAATACTGTAGAGAAAGAAAAAGAAAAACTCTCTCTCTCCTCCCACTCTAATAGCCGCCCCTTAGAGGTAGAGAAAGGAGGATTTTTCTTCCATCAATTCCGGCGTACGATTTAGAGGTAGAATGTTTATGCTACTTGGATCAAAATCAACCGTCGATTCGTGATTTGGAAATTTCATATTAAAATTTGTTGGACGCTTGAAAAGTAGGTGCTTGACTGAGCGTCTATTGAAGACTGTTTTTGAAAAGTTAATTTAGACTTCCAGAGTTGAATGCTATAATCAAATAGATTTAAGCGTTCAGTTCTTTGATCAGTGTTAGCACAACGGAATGATTTAAGTCTTCTCTTTTGAAAGCTTTAGCGTCACAGAAAGGGTTTTTAGTTGCTTAACGTTTGATTTAGTCAAGAGACACTTAACTAATTTACTTGTCTTTTTGAAGATGAAGGTATAATATAAATATAGACAGTGTGTGAAAATAATAAGCAATAAAATAATGAGTAAATGAGAGACAAGAATTGTAAAGTTCACTGGGTTGGTGTAATTCCAGCTACGTCCTTCTACTCCTTTCCATACAGGAGGAATTCACTAAAATGGATCACGAAGCTTCACACAGACAATTTCTACACAATAGCAAATTGATGAAAGCATGATCTCGAGTTCCCTGATCACACAGATTTCAACTCGGCTAAGATCTGCTTCTAACAATGCTTCTCTCACTCAGAAATAATGCTTTGTCTTCAACAACTTCGTCACACGGATGGAAGAGGTTGATGGGTTTTTATCACGATTTTGTTTGATTTGAAAAGTTCGAACACTTTGGTAATATCTCTTTGAAAGGTTAGGTTTTTCTATGAAGAGGTAAGAGATATTGATTTGGCTGTAGAGATGTTTTAGCTCAACAAAATTTTGGCTATGGAGGATTTGAGCTTTTAAAAAGTTGAATATAGATTTCAACAGCGTAAGTGAATAATTCTCGGTATTTAGGTTTGAGCTGTGAGTATCTATTTATAGACTTTTCTCGGGATTTGTCCGTTGGACATAAGCAGGGGCGTGAGAAACACGAGGCACGTGACTTAGTCTTTTTCTGACATCTTTGAAAATTCTACTGCATAGAGTGGGAAGTAGACCTACTTTGAGTTGACAGCCAATGGGGAAGGCACATCCGTACCGTCAATAGTCCTTATCACATTTAATGCTCTTATCACGCATTTAATGCATTTGAATTTATTTTTCGTTGGAAATAAATTTCCGTTGATTGCATTTAATAACATATTGACTTCGGATTAACTTCAGGTGACGACAAGCGCTTAAACACGAAAGTCATCCTGAATTGATTCATAAGCGCTTGACAGCTGCTTAATGAATCTCTCATCTTCAAAGTCTTCAGACGCTGATCTTCGATTTCACCTTGATAAACTCACCTAGAATTCTATCTTAGCTCAAGCGCTGGATACTAGTCTAAAACTGTAAAGATAAAATGCCTTAACTAAAAATTACAACTTGATTCAAAAGATAAACTTAGATATATCCTTGGGGTCTAACAAAAAACCTATCTTGTCATCATCAAAACATCTAACATGAAATTTTCTAACACAACTAGACCCAAGTAGATCCTGTTTGGGAATTAAAAATTTCGTTGTACCGCTTCCGCTGTTTTGATACTATTATTCCCAACAGTTCCGTGCTACCATCCCAACTCCTCGCCTGGTTGTATTTTTTGTGTGTGGTGTAGCAGTTTTTTGTGTGTATAGTGTGTAGTATATGTGTGTGTGTGTTGTGTACATATATAGTGTATTATGTATATGATTGAGGGTATTTTGGTTTACAAAAAATTCATAATTTTGGATTTTTCCCTCTTTTTTCGAAGGGGGTATTGTGGACTTTTTACACATTGCCACTTAGTAGGATCTGACAGGGGTTCTCTTCATAATTTACCAAATGTCAGGGGTATTTTGATAATTAACACAAAAGTGAGAGAGTGTGCATGTAATTAACCCTAGTAATTATTTACTACACAATAATGACATCAATAGTTCAGCCACAACGGTTGAACCAATAACCTTTCGACTACTTAATTTTTCAATTTGATGACTGATTTGATTTTTAAAACATTAGTGGGGGAGGTATTGTTTAAACTCCAGGTGTTTAAACCGGAATAAGGTATTCCCAACTGTATAACACTTTATATATGGATTTTGGGGATGTATATCTTGAGAAGTTAAGGCACTGTATGGACAGGTATTCTGGATCACATTTTCATTTTTTGGATTTTTGAGCACCAAAAAATCCAAAAAATGAAAATGCTCACATCAAGCTAATTATATAGAAACTACCTCATATTCAAATCCTACTACACATTACCCTATCTAACTACTCATCATTTAATCATTTCAATCACTTCGTACTCTCTTTTTTCATTAATACATAATTCAACTATATAAGTCATTCTCTTTCTTAATAAAGTATTATTCTAATATTTTTTTCCTATCATCATTACATTCATTATTGATAGAGTTCTTAGGCTAATGATGTGAAAGAGAACTCTGTATATATCTGAATGAATGTAAAATGATAAAGTACATGGGTATAAATAGACAGATATAAGACCCTAACTATACTGATTTTGGTCTATCTATTTCTAACAAAAGATATACAACATATCTTTCTATATCTAACAGAATATACACTAACACACCCACCCACCCCCACCCCGCAAGCTGAGCAGTGGGACCAATGCGAAGATTGGCCCGTAACTGGGAGAACTTAGGAGCAGGCAAAGCTTTGGTGAAGATATCAGCGATCTGATCAGCAGTGGGAACATACTTCACCAAAACATCACCAACGACGACCTTCTCCCAAACAAAGTGGTAATCTATTTTAATGTGCTTCGTACGAGTATGAAACACTGGATTAAGAACCAAATAGATAGCACTAATATTATCGCAGTAGACATGAACAGGATGTGGAAGAAAAATGCCCAAGTCACGAAAAATATATCGCAACCAACAAGTCTCAGCAATAGCATAAGTAATAGAACGGTACTCGGACTCAGTACTAGATCGGGTTACAGTGGCTTGCTTCTTGGCGGACCAAGAGATAAGGTTATCACTAAGATAAACAGCATAGCCAGTAGTAGAGAGCCGAATATCTGGACAATCGGCCCAGTCAGAGTCAGCATAGAATGAGGAAGATCGTACAAGAAGACCAAAGTCGGGAATGCTCCGAAGATAACGAAGAATCCTCTTAACCATCTGAAAGTGAATATCCCGAGGTGAGTGCATAAACTGACTGACTAAGGCAACCGCATAAGCAATATCAGGCCAAGTGTGAGTGAGATACTGTAGACCTCCAACAATACTGCGATCAAGGGTTGGATCAGAGAAAAGGTCGCTCTCAAGAGCGTAGGGAGTAGACTTCGTAGAAAGAGGAAAGGCAACAGGCTTCATGCTCATCATGTCAAAACGCTGTAGAAGCTCAGTTGTATACTTTTTCTGCGAAAGAAACAGTCCAAGAGAGTCCCGTGTAGCATGAATACCCAGAAAATAGTGAAGATACCCCAAATCCTTCATGGCAAACTCCTAGGAAAGACGAGAAATAAGAGTAGTAACGGCAGTAGAGTCATTCCCAGTCAAGATAATATCATCAACATACAGTAAGAGAACCAAGGTGATAGAACTAGAGCTATAGACAAACATCGACATGTTAGCTTTGCTGCTAGTGAACCCAAGACGCAGCAAATATGAACCAAATTTTTGAAACCAAGCTCGGGGCGCTTGTTTCAGACCATATAAAGCCTTCTGTAACTGACACACATGTGAAGGATACTGGGGATGAATAAAACCTCGGGGCTGAGCCATGTAAACAATCTCGGAAAGATCACCGTGAAGAAAAGTATTCTTCACATCAAGTTGTCTGATAACCCACTGACGAGAGACTGCAATAGAGAGAATAGTGCGAATAGTAGTCGACTTAACCACAGGGTTGAAGGTCTCACCAAAGTCAATACCAGCTTGTTGCTTAAACCCCTAAGCAACCAAGCGGGCCTTATACCGCTCAATAGATCCATCAGACCGTAACTTTACCTTGTACACCCATTTGGAACCAACAAGATTTTGTGACGGATGTGATGGCACCAAAGTCTATGTGCCAATTGCCTGAAAAGAATTAAACTCATCAGCCATGACAGCACGCCAAAGGGGATCCTTGGCTACCTATGTATAGCATGTCAGCTCTAGAGATGGGAAAACAGCAAACAAGGAGGGAAGAACCCGATGCTTATGTATACCATCACGTAAGCGGATGACCATAGGATGAAGACTAGATGGAGGTGGGACATTGGGTAAGGACTCGAGAGAATGAGAGACCGAGGAAGAGACAGTAGCAGGAGACGGGACAGACGAGGACTCAATAGCAGTCGAGGAAGATGATGGAGAGGGGACTGAACTAGAGTAAGAAGGAGAAGGACATGGAGAACTCTAGGTGGATGGTGGCAAATGAAGGGAGTCCGGGATAGTCGGCGTGGAGAAAGCAATGGTGGTGGCAACAGGTAAGTCAGTGTGACCGAGATAAGGCGGATGAGGAAGAGAGATCGGAATAGATCTAGAAATAGACTGGTGGGTATCAGAGGTGGAAGCGGAAGATAAGGTAGGATAGGGAAAAGAGCCTTCATCGAAGACGACGTGACGACTAATATGAATAAGACCAGAAGTAGGATCGAGACACCGGTAACCCTTGTAATCCGAGGCAAAACCTAAGAAAATGCACGAACCAGAGCGAGGATCAAGCTTATGAGTGTCACGATGACCAAGATGCGGGAAACACGCACAGCCAAAAGTCTAAAATGAGGAATAGTCGGGTGAACGACCAAATAAGACCTCAAAAGGAGACTTGTGGCGAAGCGTAGGGGTGGGGAGACTGTTTATAAGAAAAATAGCATTATAGAGAGCGCCGACCCAAAACGAGTGAGGGAGATGAGAAGTAAGGAGTAAAGACAATGTAACTCAGAGATATGACGATGCTTACGTTCTGACACACCATTTTGCTGCTGGGTGTAAGGGCACGATAAGCGAAACTGAATACCAAAATCAACAAAAAGGGTACGAAACTGGGCATTATCAAACTCACGACCCCCATCACTTTGAAACATTTTGATTTAATTTGTAAAAAGATTTTCAATTAAGCTTTTAAAATTACAAAAGTGAGTATAGACTTCAAATTTAGCACGCATAGGGTAACACCAAGTAAAATGAGTAAATCATCAATAAAAATAACATAATACTTAAAACCAGAAGGAGAAATAACTGGAGAAGTCCATACATCAGAGTGAATTAAATAAAAGGGCATAGAGCTACGCTTTTCAACAGGCTGAAAAGGTAACTTGTGTGACCGACCTAACTGACAAGTTTGACAAAAAGAAACAGAACAATTCCAGACTGTAAACTACCACTACGAAATAATTTCTGAAAAATAGAAAGACTGGGGTAACCTAGGCGGCGATGCCAAACATCACCAGAGACAGCTCGGGCAACAAAGGCACCAGAATGGGAGGACACCAAGCTAGGGGAGATCGGGTACAGACCACTACTGGATGGGGACTCCAAAAGAACCTTCCCCGTTGCTTTGTCCTTAACACAGAAACCAGTGGAAGAAAACTCAATCAGACAATCATTATCTTGACATAATTTTCGAACAGACAGGATATTATGAGATAAATGAGGGACATGTATCACATTCAATAAAGTAAGGGGACGAGTAGGGGTACGTAAAGTAGAGGAGCCGACATGCTTAATAGACAAAAGAGCACCATTTCCAACTAAAATCTTATTTGTACCAGTATAGGGAGTAAGGTTGAAAAGTTTACCGTCATCCGAAGTCATAGGAGCAGAGGCACCACTATCAGGATACCAGGCAAGATCAGAGGTGTCAGCGATGGACAGGGCTGAAAAGGACTTTGGAAGCTCCGCAGAAACATATGCATGATTAAACCCCTGGGGACAGGAAACACAAGTATGACCCGAAACACCACATAGCTGACATATCTGACCAGGAGTAGGAGTCGGAAGTAGACCAGGACCCCGAGAGAACTGAAAACTAGAAGGCCCAGATGGCCTAGTAGAACTAGAGTGCTAACGATGGGGCTGCTGAGATTGAGGGTGCTGCCAATTCTGAGGCGAAGAGGATGAACCGCGACCATTACGACCTTTCCCACGCCCGAAACCAAAACCGCCACCACGTGAGCCACCACAACCTTTACCACCAGAATGGTTGGAATGCGAGGAGTGAGAATGGGCGACAAAAGCAGGAGATAGAGATGAAGGAAAGTGATCATGGCGAAGGCATTGCTCAAATTAAGGGAGCTGTGCCCGAAGGTCATCAAAGTTGAGGAGAGAGGGATATAAGGAGACGGCGGTGAAGAAGGCTTGGTACTCAGGAGGGAGCCCATTGAGGGCTTGAATAACAAGATCACAAGGAAAGATAGGATGATTTACTGCAGCAAGGTTATTGCAAATATTTTTCAGTTTGCTAAGATAGGCGTCACAAGAAAGATCTCCCTTTTTGATATTGGAGAATTCACTTTTATACTCTAATTGTTTTAAAAGAGATTGCTGAATAAAGCGATGCTCAAGAGTGAGCCAGACATCACGCGATGTAGGGTGTGTATAGGCCGCTTGCAGAACTTCTTGAGTAAACATAGCATACATCCATAATTTGATGCTACAATCAGTGCGAAACTAGGAAGTGTAGGCCGGGTTAGTAACAAGTTGACCCGATGAATTCAAAATATGAGAAGAAAGGCATGGTAAAGAACCATCAATGTAGCCCAAAAGATCATGACTCCCAAGTAACGTTTCAAACTGATGTTTCCATAGGAGATAATTGTCAGAATTCAATTTCGTTGTCATTAGTTGTGGATTTGGGAGAGTGGACGACGGTTGTGAAGGTGAGGCCACGTGAGGTGGCATCACAGAAGGAGAATGAGGATTTGGTGGGTCAATGTCAAAATTTGGGGCAATTTGGGGGCTGTTTTGCAGAAAAGTAGCTATGTGGAGATGATTTTGAAAAGCAAATTTTATTTGTGGGCTGTTATGAAATATAGGGTTTGAGTGGGGGTTAATATGAGAATAAGGGGAGAGTTGGTTAATATATAAAGAGGAATTTGGGGAAAAAGAATCTGCAATTTTGGCAGAAGAGGGTGTGCCGCTAATTGAAAAAATTTCGTCGGTGGGCGATGAGGAATGAACACCAGCGACTGACGGCTGACGGCGGAAAGGAGAACATCAACGGCGGTGACGGTAAATTGATCGGAGGAGACGAGAGCCGCGACGGATGGCGAGGTGGAGAGAAGGAGGGCAACATCTTTTAGAGTGAGGTTGAGTGGTGGTGAGAGAAGCTACTGTAGCAGCGAGAGAGCAGCGGGAAGAGATGAAGAATGTTCGGTGGTGATGATGTTGGCCGGAAAAGAAAGAGAAGATGATGAGACTGCCGGCGATGTGAGTGTGGGGGCAGCGAACGGTGGAACAGAGAGAGAGATAGATGTGTTTATGAGAGAAGAAAGGGAAGGAATAGAGTGATCGAGAGAGGAGGTGGTGAAAGTCGAAGGCACGGCGGCGGCGGTGGTGCCGGACAGAGAAGGGTCCATGGCAGGGGTTATTTGAGCTGAGAGGGCGGAAGACGATGTCACAGGATTATTTTTTTCAGTGACTGATACCATGATAGAGTTCTTAGGCCAGTAATGTGGAAGAGAACTCTGTATATATCTGAATGAATGTAAAATGATAAAGTACATAGGTATAAATAGACAGATATAAGACCCTAACTATACTGATTTGGGTCTATCTATTTCTAACAGAAGATATACAACATATCATTCTATATCTAACAGAATATACACTAACAATTATTAATTCAATCATTTGATAAATCAAATCAAAATAAAAATCTAATTTATATCACAACTACACAACTTTCAACCATTTCTCAAAAAACATATCCAAACAAATTAAAAAAGTCAATATTTTCACATGAATTTTTATAATACATATTTTTTAATAAAAACTCAATATTCATTTTTGAAAACACAACCATACGGAGTCTAAATTACCGAGCCATTTTTCTAATGCGAAATGCATATAACATTGCCCAATGTCCCATGCATGGATGTTTTGATTAAAAGAATGCTTTTGCTATTCCATAAATATTATTTAGATATGGGATTAGTGCGATTAATTACAGTGCAATGAAGTTTGCATATATTCATGGGCTTCGTTTGGTTGGGGTTTATAGAGGTAATATATCTATTATTACTCATAATTTTTTGTTTGGTTCAACAAGTTCAGCCCATGATACACAATAGGCCCTGTTTTTTATCACCCTATTCTAGGATACTATATACCACTAGGTGGGTGGTATCCATTATCATGAGATTATATCCAAACCTCTTTAAATATAGTAATTACTAGTTTGCCCTTTTAATTAATAAAAATAATAAATACATAGCCTAGTTACTAACCCAGCAGAGTTCTTTAGAATTTGGTATTAAACCATGTTCACGTAAAGCAAAATATATTTATATAATTCATCAATTTTATTATAATACTTTATATTATTTTATTTAATTTATAAAACGCAGATTAGAATTATTTCTCAATCATATTCAAATGTTAAGAATCAAATTTGAAAGACAAATTTATGCTTACTATGTGAAGAAAAATTATGATGGAAATGAATATTTTCCTTTTTGAACTGATTTCTTCCTAAAATGAAGCAAGAGAAAGATTGAAGAATAAAAGCTTGAATGGTATTTTATTTTTATATTTGTGAAAAGTAAGAAGATGACTTTTGGTTATATGCTGAATAGGGTATTCCACATCTCTCTTGCCCTGCTGTTAGTAAAAAAATTATGGGTAATTTTGGTAATCCAAAAAAATTAATCGGGTATTTCAGGGTTTTTCTATTGAATTTGTCTTTATATAAAATGTTAACCAAACAATTTGAAAATAAATCCTTAGGATATCAGCCTCATTTATTTTTGCAACCAAATAACTTTTTGCCAACCATAACTATCAAGTATAATTATATCACATTCAATCGTATGCGGGCAACCAAACAAACCCATGGAATATTGGGGCATATAGTTTAAAACCTTAATTTATAAAACAACTATTATCTTCTTGATAGTTTTTTCCAAATCGTTTCAAAAAAATAAATTTTGATTTTATATGTGCATTTCATTGATTTAGTAAGCTTAGAGAGGAGGGAAAAAATTTATAGATCTTAAAACGGCTAGCTTAAAAAATGATATTGCTATATTTCAATAATTAATTGCGTGAGATATTTACAATTAGGTATAAATGCCAAATCGGTCCTCTAATTTATGTCTAGTAATCATCTTGGTCTCATTCTTATAAATTTAGCCAATTCGATCTCATATCCTTTTGTTTGATATGCCAATTTAATTCCATTGTCAGTTCTTATGGCAATCTTATCGGAGACTCCCCAAAAATTAAAACTCTAACAAAATCTAACTAATTGAAATAAATAGATAAATAAATAACAAAACTTGTTAATAAGAAAAAATTAATAACCGTACTAACCAGATTTTTAAATGATGTTTTGTAACTAACTAAAGTACTTATAACTGAGCCGTTGTTGCTAACCTCAAAGAGCAATGCCTGGAGTTTTAGTATTGGGCTTATGGAATTGTTCAGTCGTTTATGCCACCACCTCCTCTAATGTCTCAGTAATTAGAGCTCAAATTCCTTTTTTTTTTTTACTTAATTTGTTTCATAATTTTTTGACTTTTTCTTGTTTCAACTAATGTACATTTAAGGATAAATAGCAGACACCCCCAATCCATGGGTCACTTAGCACTTTACCTCTCAATTTATGAAAATGTGCATCCGACACCTTTATCTTTGACAATAGTTGCATTTAACCCCGTTTGCTCGTTTCCGATGGAATCTGAGGGAATAATTTGCAAATATCCAATGGGGATTCTTAGATACTTTGAGATATGTTCACTTTGCCTCCTGACCTTTAAAAAATATGCACTTAATCTCCTATCATACAAATTACTAATAAATTTTTATTTTGATGGAATAAATTGGAATGTTTAATAATATCTCTTCAATAATAATTTTTAAAAATCCTATAGTTGACTTGAGCATCGTAGGAAGTCTGTTAGGAGAGCTAGGGATGGCAACGGGGCTGTTCCGGGGCGGTTCTCGGGAATCCGGAACCAAAACCGCATAGGCTAAACAGTTCCTGGAACCGGAACCGCATGTTGAAGGAACCGGAACCGCTATACCCGCATGGACCCGCTTAGGAACCGAAACCACTATACCCGCAAAAACCAGCGAGACATGTTAGGAACCGGATCCGCGAGACACGCTTGAACCCGCCAAATCGTATAGTTTTACAAACTTCATAACATCACCTACAATTTTTATCTTCAAGTCATGCCCAAAAAATGTACAGAAACAGGCCAAATACGAGCCATAAAATAACTAAAAAAAAATTCTTTTAATATCATTACTGGATACGCCATTGTTAATGGCGTATCGAGTCACATGACTGGATACTCCATTAGTAATGGAGTATCCAATAACAAAATTAAAAAAATATATATATTCTATAAACCAAAAATTTAAAAAAAAAAAAAAAATTGGTCGGGTATGCCATTGGTAATGTCGTATACCATGCTATTTTTGGAGTTATAATTTTTTGTGTATTATTTATATAATTTTTATTAAAACCTATATTATTTTTTAAAAAAGTCCTTATTATTGTCGGGTCTCTAGCTTGGCCCGTTAGCGCGCATTTCTGTGTCTGGAGTGAGCTTGGCCACAGAGGCTATTGGGCTAATTCGTCGCAAAATGGATTCGGTCATAGTTGATCAAGTCATGGTTCAAAATCGCATAATATCATTAGGTAGTGTTACACGTCCATAATCTCACTGGCTCAAGGAATAATTCTTCTGCTCCCTCTTCCAAGCATCTGTAAATGTGATTAAAAAAAATATTCGTATAGCAAATTATACAATAAAAATATTTAATATATATATATATATATATTATGTTATAATTCTCCAAATGTGAAAATCATTTTAAGTTTACCTGGTGATTCTTGAGGAAACATTCTCAGATTATCCGAATATTATTGAGTGATACAGAATATATACATTATATAATGTTAAAAGATGTCTAAAACAATAGTGAAATTGTTGTGAAATATATAAATATCATTAGTCACTCTTATCAATACATAGTAAGAAATTTTATTACATGAAATATAAATAAAATTAAGCTTATTGTTACTAACAAACTTATATTTGCAATAGAAATGAGTTCATTGATAATTATACCAAAAAACATTCATTGTAAATAAGTGGCAATTCTATTGTAAAAAATAATCGATCTTTTATTGGATACTATCACGGATAACATATATAGATCTAGGTTATCATAATATCATACTAGTCATATCATTCGATATTTCATATTTTATCGGTGATATCAACTCAAAGAATAATATACATCGTTTGACACTATCTATCGTATTTGCAAGGGCCATCTATTACCTATCGACCGTCACCTGAGCCATGGTTCAAATATTAATTTTGACTAAATTATTCATCATGTGCGTACTTAAGCTAATCAAGTTGACTGATCACATTATCGACGATACTGAGGGAGTATTACATTATTGGTCTATGCCGATCAACAAGATAATACAAAATCAATCACCCTTCATATCTTCTGATTAATATGAATAGGCTTTAGGGACGGATCCAAGAATTGCATGTTGGGCGGGGGGGGGGGGGGGGGGGGGGGGGGGGGGGGGGCTAAGTTACCACTAAAAAGTAATTTTTTTGACAATATTTGCGTTAATTTTTTTTTCATATTTAATAGATAAGTAAAATAACAATTATTATGTGTAAAAGAAAAAATAATTTTCAGTAAAAAATATTAGTATTTTTCGAAATATATAAACGAATTTTTGAAAAATTATCAAATTTGTACTCCACATTCTTTGAGTACCTATTATCGTATGATTGGATAAGTAAATATCCATAAAAATACATATTAAACTTTAAATTTAAACCTATTTGCTCATACGAATACTCATTAATTTTATTGATAGTATTATCAAGAGCTTTCATAATTGAATAATATTTAATTTGTTAGGAACTCAATTTTTTTTTTAATATTTTCCATCCTACTTGAATTTCCTTTTCATGTTATTTGGAGTTAGTGATTTTTTTCCTAATAATTACTTTCTAAAAAACAAGTATAGTATTAATCTAAATAAAAAGGAAAAATGAGTGGCATCATTGCGTTCTAGAGCCATTGATCTCGCAATCTATGGGTCAACTAACTCCAAACTCACCAACCCCACCGAACCCGTTTTTCGGCTGTATTTGCATATACCCGACAATAAAAATTTGGATCAATTTTCCGACCAATTTTCTTTTTTCCTTATATACATTTTAGAATTTATGAACACAACTTATATTTCTGTAAGTTAAAAATGTGTTCTGATATACTAAAATAAGATATAAAGCCCATTAAGGGCTTAATAAGGAACAGAGGCCCAAAAATCGAGTTTACTAGACTAGGTCTGCTCTAAGTAACAGTATCGGGTTGGGTCGTTCCTTGACTCGACCCCACAAATACGAGTTATCCACCGTCCATTGGTGCCACCTATTGGCATCCTATAGATGCCCAACAACCATTGGTACAGGGTGTGTGCTATAACTACACCTTCATAACATTCATTAGGGGTTGGAATTTTTAGAATATTCTCTCTGGTATTAGCTTCGTATCTTCTGTAGTAACGAGCCTATAAACTAAGAAGTACGTTCCTATATATATAAATTGGAAAGCAGAATCGTATGTCTTGTACGACCCTAGCAATATCTCAAACCATAAAACTACGTTGATTTGATCCTTATTAGGTACGTAGGTAGTTTAATTATTATTGAGTGCAGTCTTAAATCAAATTGATTCTACTCGTAATATGATCCTAGTCCTTCCAGCCTGATTAGTTTAGGTTCCCAAATCTTAGCTAGATCATGTTCATATTTAAGGTACAGAAATTGAAAGCGACTGAAATGGTGACCATTCTCCTTAATTACATCAAGTAACCATTCTAGGTGTTACATTTAAAGAGAAAGGTTCAATTACTTATGAATGTTTGCCATAGAACTTCCAAATTTAAAGGTTTTTAATAAACGAAATGAGAAAACATCTGAATGTTTGTTAGAAATTAAATGCGCAAGAGGTAAAAAAGAGTTAAGTATTCACATTGTTTTTGCTTTATACGTAATCAGGAAGTATTAATTCCTACCAACCATGTCCAATTTGTAGGTACAGCGAGTCCTGCTTGGGTGATACTGAAGAATTCAAAAACTTGGAGTTTCCGGTGATTTACACATGGAGGCCCGTGTGAATATATACATGGGAATAGTGTAGATCTTCCCGAATTTACAGAGTGATACTGGGTGAGCCCCAAAATTTGGGAGCTCGAATGATCTGCACTGTTCGCGTGGATATACATATACATGTGGTTGTTGGAAGGATAGATAAGAGTAATGAGAGAGACTATTGAAAGCCTATAGAGATTTCAATTTAACATTTAGTGGCCATGGGAAATAGACTCTTCATAAAAGTCTCTAATGTAGGTGTTGGTGGCTTTCAGTATAATTTTTATCATTGATTTCGTGTGGAGTGAAGATTTCTTTAAAAAAAAATTCCTAAATAAATCATCATATTAAATTAAGCACATTAAACGACACGAGATGACCTATCGAATCAAGAAGGTTGCCCAATCTTCGACAAAATAGAAGTGAAAATCTGTTTGGATAAGTAGTAAAAAATTTGTTCTCATAGAATCGAAAATAATACTTTAATATAAGATTTGAATTTATGGATGTCGGAACTTTTTTTTATGTTACATGCATCCGTCAAATAATAAGTTGTTGAGAAATGATTACAAAGTCCATTTTGTTAATTTATTTAGGCACATCAATTACAATTATATTGGAATGAGAAATTATTATTTAACTTGTTGAGTTAACAAGAATATTACTTGTTTTTGTTTTCATAGATATAGTTGTCATTTTCAAACATAAAACATTATTTTGTTAAGTGGAAGTCGTATCATCAATATATGATATGACTTTTACTAATTTAAAAATAATTGAAATCTACTTACTAGTTAAGTTCAAATTTATCTTCTATGTTTACAAGATAACTGGACTCATAACAAATTAAATAATAATTTCTCACTCCGACATAATTCTAGTTGATTTAATCTAAAGAAATTATTGAAATCCAACACAAGTGTATCTATACGAAGAAATATCATCAAATAAAATGAAAATTTATTTGATATGCTCAAACAACTGATAGGCTTTGCATATTAAGTACTTAGATCCTAGTTAGGTAAATCCTAGGACCACAGAAATTAGGTATGTATGAGTATATAACATTTTTTTGGTCACAAGTTATGAAAAACTCTTTAATTGTATAATACTCACTAATGCTTATAATAATCTTAATATAAATATATCAAATTAGGGTTATAAAAGTATTATCCAACAAGTATAAACACGGGATATATAAAATATATGTATGGAACTGTCTAAAGTACGAAATATATTTCAATTATATATATATATATATATTACATTGGTATAATACAAATTTTAACGTGCTGAGATATGTCGAATAGTATGTCCTTTCATTTTGTTGTTTACATGTAGCATTATTCCCCTAACTAGCTAATATCTTATTTGGCATAATTATATTATTGTCCAATTGTCACTTACATTTGGAAGTCATTTGACTACCAAAGTTGAAGATGCTGAGCTGGTAACTTAATTAGGGTTTTTACATTTTCAAGGGACTTGTTTTTCTGTTCCAATTTCAGTTTGTTATGTCTTTCACATATGGAGTAGAATACATGTAAGGGCACATTTATGACCACAAAAGGCTTTATAGATACCTGACTACGGTTGGATCAAAATATTGGTATATTATAAAGATCAGAAATCAATAAAACACAGTTCAAAATGGCTCTGATACTATATATATACATATATATATATATATATACTCCATTATATACATATATATACATAAATGCTCGATTATCAAAAAAAAAAAATACATAAATGCTGAGTAGAATATAAATATGCCCACTTAATAGTCATGTTTTTAGGGGTCCTAGGGCAGTGGCAGAGCAGTTGGCTACAGTGCCCAAAATATTAATGTCATTCACTTTGACTGTAAACTTAGCTGTACTTGTTATTCAGTCAAATAGCTATGGGCAGACCATATATTTCATTTTAACTATTTACTATTTCATCTCAATGTTAGTAGTGCTCACAATGTGACACTTCAAAGAGCATGCTTATTATTGTGTTCACTGTTCTATATCTTCAAAACCTTATAAACAATCAACATTTCAGTGGGTAGTGTTTGAGAGAGATGAATTACAAATTATAGATATAATATATATAAATACGTATTTAAAGAATAAAAACACATAAAATTTTAAAGTTATTGTAAGCAGAGTAAATTATGAAAATTCGTTTAACTTAAACAAGAAATTCATAACATAGATAAGCAGAAATTCGTAGAGAACATTTGTATTATTTTGGTCATTAAAGTATCAAATGAGCCTCTAATATTATTAAAGTGTTTTGAGTATACGCTCTCGGTGCACGTTAGTAGGATAACGTGAGCCCAAACACGATCGATGGAAAAACGACGAGGGAAATGCACCGCCGGCACAGTTGTCAGTCAGGCGGTCCAACCACAGAGAATCGGGGATCCACAACACTAATCCCAGTCACTTAGACACAAAACACACTAATACCCTCAGTGTCAGCAGCGCCTGAGGACCTAGAGTTAGACATTGAAGATCTGAATCAAGAGGAAATTTATGTAGAGGACCAAATCGGAGATGAAAGGAAGGATAGGATGGCGGTGCCCACACCTAAACCGGAGCAGAGGCCGGTTAAGAACTGGACCGACCTGATTGCGTGTAATAGGGGAAATGGGCTTAAGCTGGAACAACTTGAAAGCAAGGGCAATGAGATTTGCCTTACACAAGATGACGTAGAGCCGGAATTAGACTACTGGAGGTTTTCATTGTATGCCTCTATCCTAGGGCAGGATGTTTCTACAGTTACTATCATCAACTTTTTGAAGAACAGATGGAAAAGGCTGATTATGCCACAGGTAGCTAAGCATGATGGCTATTTCCTGCTCCACTTTGACAAGGAGGATGATCTGTTGGCTGCAATGAATAGAGGTATTCAGTTCTTGTACTCTAAACCTCTCATTTTAAAGTGTTGGCAAGAAGGATTGGTCACAGGGAAGAAGTTAAAAATTGTCCCAATTTGGATTCAATTACCAGATTTGCCTTTAGGTATGTGGGGGATTACTAGCTTGAGTAAAATAGCAAGTAGAATAGGGGAACCAATGAACACTGATGATATGACTGTAAAGAAGGTAAAGTTCAAATATGCACGTATCCTGGTTAATGTTGAAATGGAAAAAGAATTACCACATGAAATCAATATAAGGACTCCCATGGATGGGGAAGGTGGTGAAATAGAAGGTTAAGTATGAATGGGTCCCTTTTGTTTTGCAAGGATTGTTGTTCTTGGGGACACAGAGAGATTGCTTGTAAGAAACTTCCAATTAAGCAGTGGCAGATTAAACAGACTGAACCAGTAGTTGGAGTGAGAACGACACTGAATGTAGAGGCCAACAACACAAAAAAAGGCCACAAGATCCAAGGAGGTACTTGTTGTTGGATCACAAAGAAGAGAGATGATCACTCCTGAAAACCAGAGGGGAAAGAAAGGAGCAGACAGGGGAAATTTTAAAGGTAAAGGTGAGCTACATGATTGGAAAGAGGTCAAAAGCACAAAGTCAAAAAAGGGGATTGTATGGGCAGAAAAGGCCTTGTTAAACCTGTTTCATGTGTTAGGTCAAGTTGGTCGTCAGGTAGAGGAAGGGATGGGACAAGCTGATGCACCACATTCTTAATGAATGTGGGTGCTTGGAATATAAAGGGGCTTAATGAGTAAAGAAGCAGCTTGCTGTTAAAAGGTTGCTATCAACCCATAAAACAGAGGTTTTTAGTATATTAGAACCAAGAGTTAAGCCAAATAACTATAATAAAGTTAGATGGTGTTTGGGGATCAATGGGGAGTGGAAAACCACTACATTAAGGCCATTAATGGCAGAATTTGGCTACTTTGGAGGAAAGGACAGGTTTAGTGTAGAGTGATTGTTGTTTTTGATCAACACATCACCTGCAAAGTTGTGAGTGGTAAGTATAGTTTTGCATTATCCATGGTGTATGCAAGGAATGAGGAGGCTATTAGATGCCAGTTATGGAAAGATATCAGGGATATGGATTTTCAGTAACCATGGTGTTAGGATTATGCCCTCCATGCCATAAAGGAATTAAATTAATTAGGGCATTTATCTTTATGTTCTACAAACTCTTTTTATTAATAAAGGCATTTATTTTGTTCATATCAATCTTGATGGCATTAATATAAGTATTGAACGAATAAGTCCCAAGTAATCAAGAGGGAGATTCTACTCCTCATGGTTCAAGGAGGACACTACAAGTATCAGCTCCTTATGTACTTAAACTAGAGTTCGCAAGTCGAAGAGTCTTAATTGGGCATTAAGATCAGATTTTTATGACGCAAGCTTTGACAAGGAGTATCAGACAGTCACTTTAAATGGTGGGATCTTGTGCCACAGATATATCAATGGAATTGATATATTCAAACACGGCTCGCCGTAATTCAATCACACGGGTAATTACTCGTTGACTGTCAATGATTGAATTACTGGTCATGGTAGTGTGAGTGAGCCTTAGACCTGAGGATTCACGAAAATTGGATTTATGACACTGAACGAGTTATTAGAGTAGTTAGATCCAATTCACCCTTCGGTGGGATCAATCTCGAAGTGCGGTTCAGAAGGACAAGTGGCAATTATTCGGTGATTGCCAATATGGAGTTCACTGTCTCGAGTAGTAAACGAGTTAAGGTCCTGTTCGATCATAGGTAAATGAAATTATAAGTCTTTGCCCAAAGTAGGAGAACTAACTTGTGTATTGTACACAAGGGTAGTACAGGAATTTTATCTTACTATGATTCACAAAGCACAACATCGAGTCCTATGAGTTTGACACAATCCATGACTCTCACTCAACCGGGATATTACAGTGAAAGGCTTATACTTACAGGATGTATGTGACCTAAAGGTGCGTATTCATCTAATCATCTCAATTGGGTTTCAATGTGAGTACACGCGACTAGCTAGGTGACACCCACATCCTTGGTTTCCTCCCAATACCAATTGAGACGAACCTAAAGAGTCGCGCTTTAAAAAAATACAGTGAAAAAAATTCTTTCGTTGTCAAATATATTAATTAAGTAATTTGTTATTTGATGAGCAAATTAGTTTATATGATTAATTGGATTAATGAAAATAAATTAATAATAAATAATTAGATGTATTTATAATGAACACATTAATTTATTTGATTAATTGGATTAATGAAAATAAATTATTAATAATAATAAATAATTAGATGTGTTTAATATAGTCATCCTATTCTAAATTAATAATTGGATTTTATTTTTTTTGGGAACATGATAGGTTTATATTGATAAAAACCGACAATACATATACTCCAGGCATACCTGGACCACTACGTATGAAACTTACTCTTTACAGTAAACCAAATCTTTTCTACTAAAGTATTTACATCACTGACTCCTATATGAAAAACACGCCTATTCCTCTCCATCCAAATGAAATATATCATCGCAGCAAACATTGCTCGTTTCTTACTACTTAGATTAGTTTTACCTTATCTGTTTGAGCCAGCCAATATTAGCTTCCCATGAATTGTGTCTGCATCTGATGTCCAGTTGCTGCCAACACTTCCTCATAACTTCTGTGTGAAACCACATTCAAAGAACAAGTAGTTTCTGCATTCCTCTTCTCTACCACAAAAAAAGCAATTTAGGTCATCCAGATGCTGCCATCTCTTCAGTTTGTCCTTCACCTTCAGCCTGTCTAAAAGTTCCAACCATTCAATGAAACGGTGTCGTGCCACTGGACCTTTTCCTAAAGGATGCTGCTCTATGCAACTTCCTCACTATGCTCCATGGCAAATGAGTATGCACTGTGTATAGAAAACCTTCCTTCCTTCCACTTATTCTGAGCAACATCAACTGCCTCCAAAAATATATCTCTGATAGCCAGAAACTTTTTCTAGAACCAAGACTGTGAACTTTTTTCTGAGATTGTCCAAATATTCCCTTGCCTTAAATAGTATGAACGAACCCACCTAATCCACAATGTATCAGATTTGGCTGCAATGATCCATATATGCTTGAAGATTGCTGCCATATTCCGTTAGATCAAATGACATTAACCCCAACCCTCCATTCTTTTTGGGCAAACACACTATTTTCCAACTTACTACAGCTTATTATTTGCCACTACTCTTACCACTCCACAAATATGCTCTGCACAGCCTGTCAATCTCATGAACCATAGACAGGGGAAGAGGAAATATTTAGCTCCAATAAAGCTGCACTCCAAATAAAACTGATTTTATAAAGATAACTCTACCTGCATATGATAAATATTTTGTTGTCCATGAAGTAATTCTCCCCATAATCTTTTCAACAAGCCCTTTGCAGTTATTCACAGTAAGTCTAGAAGATACCAAGGGAACTCCAAGGTATCTTATTGGCATTGTCCCTTCCACAAAGCCAGTCAATGCAAGAAAGTGTTGCTTTAACTCCTCACTCACACCACCACATATCAATTGATTTTTCCCTAGGTTTGCACTCAGGCCAGTAGCCTTAGAGAACTTCTCAAAAAATCTTCTAATATGTGCTATTAAAACCTCCTCACCCTTACAATGTTAGAGTGTATGCCCTCAAATGCCATAAAGAGGATAGATTTAAAGGGCACTGACTTGTAACTAAACAATATCCTTTTATTATAAATAAGGCATTATCTTGTTGTTTTCTTATTGGCATGTGTAAGGTGTTAATAAACAACGTAAAGTCCTTGAGAATGAAGGCAAACCTTCTACTTCCTATGGGATAGGAAGAATGGCACTAGAAGGGTATGGTCTTCATTTTCCAAATAGAGTTCGCAAGTCTAAGAAAGTATTTGACTGGACATCAATACAGAACAAGGTCTTGTATGATATAAGTTTCGACAGAGAAAGTGTCAGTCGAACACAATGGGAATGATAGTGGGAACTTATGTCATGGACGTATAAGTTGGACTAATATGTTCGAACACAGCTCTCATCAGTTTCATCACATGGGTATACACTCACTGACAGTCAATGATGAAACTGATAAGTTGTAATAGGTACGCGTGGACCTTAGACCCGAGGAATCGAGTTGAAGATGTACTTGTGACATCAATTCTGTCATTAGAGTAGTTAGATCCAAATCACCCTTTGGTGGGATCGACCTCGAAGTGCGACTTGATGGGCAAGTAGCATTGTTAACTAATTAGCAAAATGGGATTTATTCTCTCATAAGTGAATGAGCTAAATATCCTATGCAATCATGAATGAGTGAGGTTAAAAGTCTTTGGCCAAAGCATAAAATGACCTCGACTCATTATGAGCTAAGCATATGGTCAAGGCATGTGAGTTTGACTAAAACCATGACTCTCACTTGACTGGGATATAAAAATAAAAGGTTTATACTCGTACGGTATTCACAGCGTATATGGTTTGGAATGATCCTATTCATTCCTTCTCAATTGGGATACGATGTGAGCCACATGACTGGATAAGTGTTACTCACATCCTTTTGGTTTCCTCCCAATTGCTTTTTGAAATGAACCTAAAGAGTCGTGCTTAAAGGAAGTGCAAAAGGATAATCATGGAGAAGACTTGAGAGAATTTTCGATATTGGATATCGAGATTAATTAATTAATCATTAGGTGATTTTATTAATTAATTAAGTTAATGAATTAATTAATTCCTTAGAGGAGTCTAATTATAAAATTAACATGGATTTAATTGATTATTTAATTAATTAATTTATTGGATAAATAATATTAATTATTTAATTAATTAAATAAGCATAATAGGGCTAAAGCCCGATGGCTTTAGAAGCCATAAAGTTGAGGGGGTAATTTAGCCTAGGTTATTGTTTCATTATAGTATAAATATACTACTTAGAGAAAATTAGCCTAAGTGAATTAACACACAAACTTTCTCTCCAAGTAAAAACTCTCCATCCTCTCTCTCTCTCTCTCTAGTCGTCTCCCTCAAGAGAAGAAGAAGAAGATTTTTGGTTTTGACTCCAGCGTGGCAATTTAGAGACAGCGACGGATTTGCTATTCAAGAAGGGATTGCAAAGTTGGTTTAGAATTCAACATACGCGAGAACGGTAATTGAATTCAAAACTCAATTTAAATACGAGAAATAGAGATGAGCCACTGGGATTTAAATTTTATTCTTCCGCTGTGTTATTTGATTTTATGCAAATTTTTCCCAATAGTGGTATCAGAGCCAATCTCTGATTTCTGTATTTAATTGATTACGTGATTATGTTTTTTTTTCGCATTTTTGAAACATGTTTTGAATATGTTTTTCATGATAGTAATCCATGTTTTTTCTGTGTTTAATTCATGTATGTTGTAGTATGATGACTTGTCAGTTAAAAAATCTAATTTTTGTGAGAATCGGGTTGGAAAAATCCCACGATGAGCATGATGAAAACAACGTGCGCAAGACGCCATGCGCTGGACGCACGACGTCGTGCGCTGGGCCAGGCCAAGCGACCAGGCCAGCACATGGCGCCTGGCCATGCGGCCAGGCTCAAGGCCGTGCGCCTGGCGCACATGGGCCCTGTTTTGTGGGCTCGGGTCTTTGACCCGAGTCCTAACGGGTTGGGTTATTTTTCCTCGCATCCAATTGATTAAGTAAATGAGTTTTGGGCTATTTTAATAATCCGGGTGGGTCAAAAAGATGATGACCCAGATTTAATTAAATAAGCCCAAATTGTTTTAATTAAAATTATGGACTCTTCAATAAATTAGTTTTCGGCCTAATTAATTAAAATTAAATATGCCAATGGTTGGTAATTTATATTTTATGAAATCATGCTCAAATTATTTTTATTGAATATTATTAATTTAAGTGAAATAATTAATTAATGGTTCTTGGAGAATTTATTAATTAAGTTATTTATTTAAATTAAGGATTCTCACTAAATGGTTTACTGTCATGATTGTCAATAAAATTTGGAATTTTATTGAGGAAGTTAATTAGTTGAACTAATTAATTACTAACTTAATCACCAACATAATTACTTTATTTTTCGCGAGCATGTATTATATGATGGTGACATTGTCCATGGGCTTAGGTTATTTCTTTTGATTGTATTTCCTTTTATGGGTTGTAAGGGTCGAAATTGAGCCCGTTTATTTTATTTCTAGAATTATGTATAGGTTGTTTAATAATCTCATGTAATAGATAGAAATAGAATAGGCCTTTCAAGAGGAGATTAATTCAAAAGAAGAGGAGTTTGGAGCCCACGAAGAATAGCTAGGCATATTTTTTTTTCTTTTAATGATGGCTCATTGACTTGGGCCCTCTAGATAAAGCCCATGGACATATGTGTTGGTTTATTGCTTTCGATGCATGTTCATTAGTTGCATGAAGCATGTATGTTATCAATATGCGCTATATAAATTGAATAATGTGCAAAGTGGGACTTAGATAAATGTTTAGAACATGAATTCTCCCAAAACAAAAATTATACTAAGTTAGTAAGGGGTGCTTGGCATCCTTGCCCTCCACTAAACTTAATAAAATTAAGTATTAAACCTAGTATATGGCATCTTTCCAGTAAGTGGGGGTCGTATATCAAGATTTGATTCTAGAATTTTATTATGTGCATTAAAAGCCTTATTCGAGACATATTTCACCCCAAATAACGTTAAGGGGTTGCAAAGTGAAATTCAAATGTTAGATTATGAGGAGTTAGTGGGAGTAAACTTAGATAATCCACAAAGCCTATAAATCGTTAAAGGGTTGCGGTTTTGGTGGATTATGGGAAAAAGAAGATTGAACCATCTATTGGATAGATTGATGTTGGACATTTCTTTAATTAAATAATAAACTAAATATCGTTAAAGGGTTGTCATCCATTAGATTAATTAAAGAACTCAATCCCCACCACGAAGTACATTGCAACGATCACTTACGTTTTTCACAGTGGGAGTGTGAATCTCGAAAAATGTAGTGGGAGCCAAGCTATAAGTGGAAGTCCTTGATTTTAAACTTGGTTTTAGTTTAGTTACACAAGTCTAATAAAGTCTGGTTTTTTTTCTGCAGTTATTTGATTTCTCTCTCTCAAATTTAATTATGTCTCCCAAACCACTGTCGAAATTAATGGAAAACACGATACTCACTGGTCCAAACTACATAGAATGGCTCACAAAGCTGAGGATGGTCCTTAGTAGTGAATCCATAGACTATGTACTGGAAATTGGTCGTCCTCCCATTCCTGGAAATGACGAGGGTGATGAAGTTCGCTTGGCTCATTGGGATTGGTGCTGTGATAACCATAGAGCAAGGATGTACATCTTAAGCTCGATGTGCATAGAGTTGCAAAGGTCTCATGATAAGATGGATAATTCAAGAGACAGTATCCTGCATCTGGATGAGCTGTTCGGAGAGCGCGGTAGGATCGCTAGATATTTTATTTCAAGGGGTCTCTTCCGAACTAAAATGACTAAAGGAGAGGATGTTGGAAAACACGTTTTCAAAATGATGACCATGATAGAAAAACTAAAATCTTTAAACTTCTACATGGACCTACATCTCCAAGTTGATCTCATCCTAAAGTCACTCTCCGATTCGTTCTATTACTTCGTCATAAACTTTAGCATGAATGACATTGAGGGTTCTTTAGCTGGGCTATTAGAAAAACTCAAAGTTGCTTAGAAACAAATAAAGGCGAACAAATGGAACAACCCAATGACAGTTAATTTTCCTAATCCATTGGATGGAATAAGGAATAATAATGACCATTTAGAGGAAAGGGCATCCAGCACGACTTGCAACAAAGCACACCGAAGGAGAAATAAGAGGGCTAGAAATCAGGACAGATGCTTATGCTGCGGTGAGCTAGGCCACTGGAGAAGAGACTGTCCTAACATACTAGCGAAAGGTAAAGAACTTTATGTTTTTTAAACTAATTGCTCTACTACCAAGTTTTCCTCTTCATGGGTTCTTGATTCAGGAGCTAATACTCATGTATGTTGTGTGAATCAGAATCTGGAAAGAAGTAGGAAGCTGAGCCCTGATGAGGGAAAGATAAGAGTAGGCAGCGGGCAAAGCGTCGCAGCTACTGAAATTGGATGTGCCTCATTATTTCTAAATTCTAGACATATACTATTTCTGGATAATGTTTTAGTTTTGCCCAATGGGCTTAAAAACATTGTTTCTATTCCCGTTTTAGTTAAACTTGGTTATACTTTCCATTTTATTGATGAACGATGCAACATTTATTATGGTAATAAATTAGTAGGCTTTGCTTCTTTAATAAAGGGATTGTATTACCTTAATGTCCAGAATGAGTGTTATGTGAATACTATAGAAAGGAAACGTAGTAGGCTTGAAATAAACCAAAGATTGATTTCGCATCTTAGACTAGGCCATGCCGTCAAACATAAAATTAGCAAAATGGAGAAAGATGGACTAATCGGTCCATTGGGATTGGATCCCTACCCTACTTGTGAATCTTGTCTCAAATGCAAGATGGCTAGATCCCCCTTCACATGGACTTTTGAAAGAGCCTCACAAGTCTTAGGCTTAGTGCACAATGATGTTTGTGGTCCATTTGGAGAAATGGCACGAGGAGGTTTCCTTTACTTCATCACCTTCACTGATGACCATTCAAGATATGGTCTAGTGTATATGATGAGGCATAAGTCTGAATCCATTGAAAAGTTCAAGAAATTCAATGCTTTAGTGGAAAATCAAACTGGTCAACATATAAAAACCCTTCGGTCGGATCGAGGAGGAGAATATATGAGCGACGAGTTTGATGTATACCTCAGAGAGAATGGTATAGTATTACAGCTCACACCTCCAGCGACACCACAGTTAAATGGAGTAGTAGAGCGAAGGAATCGAACCTTGTTGGACATGGTTCGCTCCATGCTCAGCTACACTGACTTACCCATTTCACTGTGGGGTCATGCGCTGCCTACAGCTGTACACATTTTAAATAGATGTCCGTCCAAGTCCGTTCCTATGACTCCCTATGAGATATGGAGGAATAGGAAGCCAAGTCTTAATCACATCAAGATTTGAGGATGTCCGGCTTATGTCAAAAATACCAAAGTGGACAAGTTGGAGGCTAGATCCTTGAAGGGACGTTTCATTGGATATCCTGAGGATTCAATGGGATACCTCTTTTACCTGCACGATGATCAAAGGATCATTGTAGCTTTACAAGCTCACTTTCTTGAAGATGAGTTCATTCAAGAAGGAGGAGCGGGTAGAAAGATTGTTCTAGATGAACAAAATGAGACTCCAGTGGATACATCTTCACAGGGAGTGAGAACTGAACCTTCTGTAACACAACTACAACCGCGAAGATCAAGTAGAGTACCTCAACCGCCTGAGAGGTACGGATATCTAGTACAGAAGGAGCTGGATCTTCATTCTATATTAGAGGAGGATCATGGAGATGATCCCTCTACTTTTGATCAAGCAATGGTGAATGTGGATGCTACTAAATGGCGTGAAGCTATGCAAACTAAGATCGATTTGATGTATGCAAACCAAGACTGGAAACTTGTGGACCAACCTAAAGGGGTAAAACCAATGGGGTGCAAATGGATTTACAATAGAAAGATTGGTGTTGATGGCAAGGTTGACACCTATAAAGCCAGGCTAGTGGCGAAAGGGTATAGTCAAAAAGAAGAAATTGACTACCAAGAAACCTTTTCGCCAGTGGCTATGATCAAATCAATAAGGATTCTACTTGCAATAGCCACACACCTAGACTATGAAATATGGCAAATGGATCTCAAAACTGCTTTCCTAAATGGATTTCTAGAAGAGGACATCTATATGGAACAGCCTAAAGGTTTTGTATCCGAGGAGCATACTCATAAGGTGTGTAAGCTTGAGAGATCCATTTATAGACTCAAGCAAGCGTCTCGTAGCTAGAATCTACGTTTTGATGAAGCTGTCAAAGGATTTGACTTTATCAAGAACGAAGATGAGTCATGTGTTTACAAGAAGGTTAGTGGGAGCAAGATAACATTCCTTGTGTTATATGTAGATGACATATTACTCAAAGGGAATGATATAGGAATTCTCACCACTATAAAGAAGTGGCTTTCGAGTACTTTCTCCATGAAAGACTTGGGAGAGGAAACTTATATTCTAGGGATTTGAATCTATAGAGATCGAACAAATAGAATGATAGGGCTCTCTCAAGCCCTTTACTTAGAAAAGGTCCTAAAGAGGTATAGGATGGTGAATTCTAAGAAAGGGTTCCAGCCAATGAGACATGGGATACATTTCTCAAAATCTATGTGTCCTCAAAGTGAGGAAGATAGAAAGAAAATGAGCACTGTACCATATGCATCAGCAGTGGGTAGCCTGATGTGTTGTGTACTATACCTGACGTTGCTTATTCAGTAAGCGTTGCTAGTCGATTTCAAGCAAACCCAAGCAAGGAACATTAGATAGCTATGAAGAATATCCTAAAGTATCTGAAGAGAACCAAGGATATGATTCTCATCTATGGGAGTGGTAGCCTGAGAGTGGACGGGTACACTGATTCAGATTTTCAAACTGATGTCGATGACTGGAAATCCACCTCAAGTTTCGTATTCACCCTCAATGGTGGGGTTACTCGTTAATATATATGAGTGATTATTCGAATTATTAGACTACTATTGCTTTGGTGGAAAAAACCTTAATTAATTACTACCCGATCTCTCGGCCGTAATAATCCTATGATTACGTGACGGTTCTCTAAATAATTCTATCCGAGAATCAAATCATTAACCATGCATTCACGTTTTAGAATTTCCCCGGATTAATCCGGCTAACTGCACCCGGAAATCTATACCTATCTCTAGGAGCAATTCCTCATGTTTTTCGGATGATGTGATGATTTCTTTGAACCCTAATTTATATTCTCTCGAATCATAAACTAGGCTAATTAGCAAGCATATGTTGATCAGGCATACGATTGGAATAAACACACAAAATCAATACACAAAGCAATACTAGAATTAAGACGAACAATCAATTCATATATATAAACTCATAAAATTGGCATTCACATGGCCCTAGTTAAAGGAAATTAATTCATACTCATAATTGGAAAAACAACTAAAATCGTAGAATTATTCATAGACAAATAATCTAGAAAATAAAATTCTCCCTATTACGAATTGATGAATTCGTGTAGAATCGTTGTTCTCTTCGTCTTGCTCGTTTCTTGGCTCCAACTCTCTTCTAAAGCTGAAATTTTCGAACCCTAATGATGTTGGAAGAGGAGGTATTTATAGAAGAGGATCCCCCAAGTCTCCTAGTTGAATTAGGTATCAAAACTTGCCAAAATTCCTCCAGCCGACCTCAACGTCCGTACGTTACCTACCCAACGTTCGAACGTTGGATGCAGTAGCACTTTCTCTTCTGCGCAGCGATATTGTTTCTTTCATAACGTTTTCCCCAGAGCTCCGATTTAGGTGATTCAAGCTGCCACATGAAGCTAAGACATAACTCTACAACTTTGTAGAAGAAACATTTGTCCAACGCAGTCTCTAAGTACTCTGAAATTCTGCATTTCCGTCCAGTTTTCCTCAATGGCACTGATTTTCCACCTTTACTCAATAAGCATACAAATTACAAGCATATGTGGCATAAATCATGCATAAACCAATGTAAATAACATAAATATGAGGCTTTAAAACATGTAAATCTCACACCTATCAACACCCCCAAACTTAACATTGATCGTCCCCGAGCAAGTAAACAAAAGAAAATTACGACTCAAACAACACTAAAATAAGGGATAAAACAAAAACAAAAGATAGCTCACTTTCGTAGAGAGCACGATTGCACTTAGCGTGTGCAACAAGCCTTTAAACCTCAAAGTTACAAGAGAGGACGAGTATAGTCTCGTGAGGTTTTGCAGATGATTTACCCACAAAATCAAACATTTTCAACCACATCCAATTAAGACAACTCAACAAAATTAACAAGAATTAATGGCACAAAATCAACCGTTAAAGCTCAAATTTATGTACACATATCAAAGACTTGCTCATGTTACACCTAGACTCGAAAAGATCTCCAAAGGGTGTAGTGATTGTAAGTCTATGGCATTATAGTCAAGTGGCACCCTTACCAAATTTCAGATTTTCTCCCATATCTATTAACCTTCGATCAATCCTAAAGCACAAGCTTCATAGAAAAAATCATATCCACGTACATTTCATTACTTAAACATTTAAACTTTAACTTCGCATGAAACTTCCATTTAAATTCACTAAGGCTAGGTCATGTGCAATGTTCTATTCCCTTAGGCTTTCTATGACACCCATGTATCGAGCTTTGGATCAATGACTCCCAAACTAGATAGTTTTAGGGCATTAAGTGTCCAGACACTCCTTATGGATTTAATCGCTCGAGTGCCAAAGGCCACGAAATAAAACTAGACCTTTCATTCACTTTCACTTTAATTGGCTTGAACAGAGCTCAAATTAGCTTAATAGTACAGTTTATAGGCATGTAGCTTTTCACCTCCAGTACATATCAGCCTGACTTTATAGTCATACCAATTATCAACCTTATTCATTAATTATTCGGCATATGAAGCAACTACTCAACTCATGACCCTAAGAAAAATCTAAGTCAATATTTTCGGGAGAAATTCCTTAAGTGTATCAGAATGATTATCCACTTAACTCCTCTACCCTCAACTTATTGTGCATTTGTGCTTCATCTAAGGAAATTCTACTCTCATCTAGGGTCCCATGAGCAAAGTAAAGATATGTATATTTCATTTAATTCCAATATAAAAAATTCATGCCATCGAACTCAAGTTAATCAGTTTCATTGCAACAATTGGGGCTAAAAAAAAAATCCATGCTCGATTTTCTTGAATTTCGCCGTATAAGCACAAAACATGAATATAACTAAGCACTACCTAACACCCCCAAACTTAAACCTAACATTGTCCTCAATGTTACATCTAAACTCATACCGTGAAAAGAGGTAAAGTAAGTACTTACAGCCAAGGATGCTGAAAAGCAATCCGTTATCTCATATGCGTTTCAAAACAAACGCATCTCCTCCCATTATGATAAGCATCTCCAAACAATGGGAAACCACTACTATCCATGCTCACTATACTCGAACAACTAAACCATCAAGCAGAAAAAAACACATGCCAAAAGTGCATGCTCAAAAAAAAAAAAAACAGAAAGGAAACCTAAGAAAAACTAAGCAAAACAAAAACTAGAAAACAAAAGAAAAACTTACAAACTTGGGTTGCCTCCCAAGAAGCGCTCTTTTATAGTCAATAGCTTGACTGCTCCGCTCTTTGAGGTTTAAATGGGTGGCCCATTTAGCACGACAATATCATTGCCATTTCTCTCTCTATCCTCTGGTTGCACACCCGTCTTTGTTGCCAAATTGCAACTTGAACCCCTTCTTCCATGTATTACCCAAGTGGCGTCGTCCGGACCAAATAGATTTATAGTGTAAAGCTTCCTCCACTTATATTGAGGTTTTTCATGTTTATCAATTTCACGAACACCTTGACATGCTTTAATGTCTTTCCTACATGTATCTTCTCTTTTCACCTTGTCCATTTTTTTATTGGGAGTGTCCTCATCCAACTTGCGGGCACCTTTAGTCTTGCCATTCTGACACTTCTCATCAATCGAAGGGTTAAGAGCATCGACATTTAAACAAGTATGATTATCCGTAGATTGTTTCTGATTATCATAAACATCAAATATAACTTTTTCCTCTCCTACCTTCAATGTCAACTTACCCTTGTCGATGTTGATCTTGGCCTTACTAGTGGCCAGGAAAGGTCTTCCTAGGATCAGAGGAACATCAGTATCTCCATCCATCTCGAGAACCACAAAGTCTACCGGGAAGTAAAACTTGTCGACTTGCACGATGACATCCTCTATGATTCCCTTCGGGTGTTTTATTGATCGATCTGCAAGTTGGAGGCACATCGAAGTTGGTTTCAGATTTTCCAAACCCAATTTTTTGAACAACTAGTAAGGAAGGAGATTTATGCTGGCGCCCGAATCACATAGCACTTGGTCGAATTTGAGTTTCCCAATTGTGCAAGGAATTGTGATGCTCCACGGATCGTTGAGTTTCTTTGGCCACTTGTTCAACACTATTGCTGAGCATGCTTCAGTCAAGTCACACTGTTTCATTGCTTTCCCACTTCTGCTTATTGGAGAGAATATCCTTGAAAACTTGATGTAATTGGGCATCTGCAAAATCGCATCAATAAAAGGAATGTTAATGCGAACTTCTCGAAGAATTTCTGAAATCCTAAGAAAACTCTTATCCATTTCTTTTTTATGCTTTTTATGTGCTAGGGGGAAGGGGAGACGTATTTCAACAGGTTTAGACGAAGAGGGAGATAAGGTTTCAGAAGAGGCCCTGTCTGCCTTTGACGTTCGAACGTTGTCCTTCCTAACGTTCGAACGTTGACCGGTCAACGCCCGAACGTCAGGATGGTCACGTTCGAACGTTGGAGACAGTGTGTCCGGTTTTTTAAAATTGTCCAACGTTCGAACGTTGGACTCTTCACGTTCGGACGTTGGATGCTGGGGAGGTACATTTGTCACTTCTTTGCCACTACGGAGGGTAACGGCATGACACTGCTCCTTCGGATTTTTCTCTGTATCACTTGGCAGTGTCCCGGGTGCTCTTCCACATGCATTCATTGATAATCGTGCACATTAGTGCTGCATCTCTTTCATTGCCATCATAACACCTGTAACATCAATCGAAGCTCCGCGAATGATTCGTCCGATTTTTGCATGTGAGCCTCCAATCTTTCTTCGACAGTAAGAGGTCTCTAAGCTTGACCTTGTGGTCTAAAATTTCCAGGCCTTTGAGGTTGAGTATTGTTGAATGGAGGCCTTGGTGCTTGGTAGATGCCTTGTTGTGCATTGTGTGCCGGATTTGGCCTTTTCGGAAAATTCTCGGGTATGTGGAAGCTCAATCGAGGCTTGTTTGAATTTCCAACATAGTTCACATCACCAATGGCTGGCTCTACCTCTAGATCAACATGTTGTTCTACCTCTTGAGCAACAGCAACCCTTCGGGATTGTGGAGAAAACTCATCGTCATCTTCAGGGTACAGTTCATCCTCCCGTGCTATCTGCTCTAGTTTAGCCCACACTGTGCTGCTATCGAGACCCAAAAGATCACCACCGGCTCCTGCATTAAGTCTGTGACGAATCCGAGACCGGACTCCACTAAAGAAGTGTAGCACTCGCTCGTCTCTTGAATAGTTGTGACCGGGGCATGTTCGAAGCAGACTCTTGTATCTTGCCCATGCTGATGCTAACAATTCATCCCGTTTTTGCTTAAAACCCTTGATCTCGCTTCTTAACTCGTTAATCTTTGATGGAGGGAAGAACTTGTTGAGAAACTCCTCGACTAACTCTTCCCATGTTTCAATGGATTGTGGGGGCAACGACTTGTACCACAAAGTCCCTTTATCTTTAAGCAAAAAATGGAATAATCGGAGGCGGATGGCATCAAGATCTCTTGGGTGGAATTGAATGGTAGATAACACATTCTCGAATTGCTCCAAATGGTCATGAGGCGACTCTTTCGGAGCACCATAAAATTGTTCAGCCTGAACCATGCTGAACATGTGAGATGGAATGTGGAAGTTCAGCGTGGCAAAATTGGGGAACACAACAGGCCCCGGCGTAGTGTGTACACGAGGGGGTTGGTTACCGCGAACAGATGCAGGTGGTGCCGGAGGTGCTGGTTGCATAGCTTGAAACAGGTTTTGAAACCATTCCCTGTTCTCTGGGAGATTGATGTCAGGAAGATTTCCAGCCATAGCTCGATTCCTGAAGTTTGCTCGAAATGTTCGTTCGATTTCGGGGTCAAATTCTTCCAAAGCCTGTTCGGAGGTTCGGGTCATTCACCACAAAGACACCCTGTTTAAATAACGAAGCAAATCACAGGAATTCAGAGTTAGAAAATAAAATTAATAATAAAACGATAACAAGCAAGTAAACTAAAAATTGCAATAAACTTATAAACTAAAATAAAACAAGTCCCCGGCAACGGCGCCAAAAACTTGACACGAGAAATCCTCACGTGTTTGCACAGCAAGTGGATTGGTCGTGTGTAGTAATAAAATTGGATTTTAAATCCGGGATGTCGAACCCACAAAGACTCGTATTTTAGATTGACAAAATTTAAAGCAATTGAAATTAAATTAATTTACTATGATTGTATTAAAAGTAAATAAAATTCAGAAACAAGGCTAGAAAATGAGATTGAGATTCTTATGAGATAAAATAACTAAGGCACATGCTTCAAGCGTTATTACTCGTTAATATATATGAGTGATTATTCGAATTATTAGACTACTATTGCTTTGGTGGAAAAAACCTTAATTAATTACTACCCGATCTCTCGGCCGTAATAATCCTATGATTGCATGACGGTTCTCTAAATAATTCTATCCGAGAATCAAATTATTAACCATGCATTCACGTTTTAGAATTTCCCCTGATTAATCCGGCTAACTGCACCCGGAAATCTATACCTATCTCTAGGAGCAATTCCTCATGTTTTTCGGATGATGTGATGATTTCTTTGAAACCTAATTTATATTCTCTCGAATCATACACTAGGATAATTAGCAAGCATATGTTGATCAGGCATACGATTGGAATAAACACACAAAATCAATACACAAAGCAATACTAGAATTAAGACGAACAATCAATTCATATATATAAACTCATAAAATTGGCATTCACATGGCCCTAGTTAAAGTAAATTAGTTCATACTCATAATTGGAAAAACAACTAAAATCGTAGAATTATTCATAGACAAATAATCTAGAAAATAAAATTCTCCCTATTATAAATTGATGAATTCGTGTAGAATCGTTGTTCTCTTCGTCTTGCTCGTTTCTTGGCTCCAACTCTCTTCTAAAGCTGAAATTTTCGAACCCTAATGATGTTGGAAGAGGAGGTATTTATAGAAGAGAATCCCCCAAGTCTCCTAGTTGAATTAGGTATCAAAACTTGCCAAAATTTGTCCAGCCGACCTCAACGTCCGTACATTACCTACCCAACGTTCGAACGTTGGATGCAGTAGCACTTTCTCTTCTGCGCAGCGATATTGTTTCTTTCATAACGTTTACCCAGAGCTCCGATTTAGGTGATTCAAGCTGCCACATGAATCTAAGACATAGTTCTACAACTTTGTAGAAGAAACATTTGTCCAACTCAGTCTCTAAGTACTCTGAAATTCTTCATTTCCGTCCAGTTTTCCTCAATGGCACTGATTTTCCACCTTTACTCAATAAGCACACAAATTACAAGCATATGTGGCATAAATCATGCATAAACCAATGTAAATAACATAAATATGAGGCTTTAAAATATGTAAATCTCACACCTATCAGGCGGTGACTTGGAAAAGTTCCAAGCAAAGCATAATCGCAAATTCCACTACAGAGGCTGAATACATAGCTGCCTTCGAGGCTACTAAAGAGGCTGTTTGGATAAGGAAGTTCATAGAAGAACTTCAAGTGGTTCCTAGCATGAAGCTCTCGTTGCCACTCTATTGTGACAACACTAGAGCAATAGCGCAAGCAAAGGAACCTATGTCTCACAACAAGTCCAAACACATCGAGAGGAGATATCACATCATAAGAGAGATTGTTGCACGAGGAGAAATATCTGTTCAGAAAATAGCATCAGCTGACAATGTCGCTGATCCATTGACCAATCCATTGGCATAGGTGGTGCTAGAAAAACATCTCGAAGGGATGGGTATTAAATACCATAGCAAATGGCATTGAGTGCAAGTGGGAGATTGTTAGAGTGTATGCCCTCAAATGCCATAAAGAGGATAGATTTATAGGGGCACTGACTTGTAACTAAACAATATCCTTTTATTATATAGAAGGCATTATCTTGTTGTTTTCTTATAGGCATTTGTAAGGTGTTAATAAACAACGTAAAGTCCTTGAGAATGAAGGCAAACCTTCTACTTCCTATGGGATAGGAAGAATGGCACTAGAAGGATTTGATCCTCATTTTCTAAATATAGTTCGCAAGTCTAAGAAAGTATTTGACTGGACATCAATACAGAACAAGGTCTTGTATGATATAAGTTTCGATAGAGAAAGTGTCAGTCGAACATTATGGGAATGATAGTGGGAACTTATGTCATGGACGTATAAGTTGGACTAATATGTTTGAACACGGCTCGCATAAGTTTCATCACATGGGCATTCACTCACTGACAGTCAATGATGAAACTGATAAGTTGTGATAGGTACGTGTGAACCTTAGACCTGAGAAATCGAGTTGAAGATGTACTTGTGACATCAATTTTGTCATTAAAGTAGTTAGATCCAAATCACCCTTTGGTGGGATCGACCTCGAAGTGGGACTTGATGGGCAAATAGCATTGTTAACTGATTAGCAAAATGGGATTTATTCCCTCATAAGTGAATTAGCTAAATATCCTATGCAGTCATGAATGAGTGAGGTTAAAAGTCTTTAGCCAAAACATAAAATGACCTCGACTCATTATGACCTAAGCATATGGTCAAGTCATGTGAGTTTGACTAAAACCATGACTCTCACTTGACTAAGATATAAGAATAAAAGGTTTATACTCGTACGGTATTCACAGCGTATATGGTTTGGAATGATCCTATTCATTCGTTCTCAATTGGGATACGATGTGAGCCACGTGACTAGCTAGGTGTTACTCACATCCTTTTGGTTTCCTCCTAATTGCCTTTTGAGATGAACCTAAAGAGTCGCACTTAAAGGAAGTGCAAAAGGAAAATCATGGAGAAGACTTGGGAGAATTTTCGGTATTGGATATCGATATTAATGAATTAATCATTAGATGATTTATTTAATTAATTAAGTTAATGAATTAATTAATTCCTTAGAGGAGTCTAATTATAAAATTAACATGGATTTAATTGATTATTTAATTTATTTATTTATTGGATAAATAATATTAATTATTTAATTAATTAAATAAGCATAATAGGGCTAAAGCCCGATGGTTTTAGAAGCCATAAAGTTGAGGGGGTAATTTAGCCTAGGTTATTGTTTCATTGTAGTACAAATATACTACTTAGAGAAAATTAACCTAAGTGAATTAACACACAAACTTTCTCTGCAAGTAAAAACTCTCCATCCCCCCTCTCTCTCTCTCTAGTCGTCTCCCTCAAGAGAAGAAGAAGAAGATTTTTGTTTTTGACTCCGGCGTGGCAATTTAGAGACAGCGACGGATTTGCTGTTCAAGAAGGGATTGCAAAGCTGGTTCAGAATTCAACATACGCGAGATCGTAATTGAATTTGAAACCCAATTTAAATACGAGAAATAGAGATGAGCCACTGAGATTTAAATTTTATTCTTCCGCTGCGTTCTTTGATTTTATGCAAATTTTTCTACGGTATCCTTTAACTAGTTCATGGCACATAATCACATTTTCTTCAATAGACCTTCCCCTAATGAACGCCCCTTGGGCCTGATCCACTAATAAAGGAACCACCAGCTTCAGTATATTGCATATCAACTTAGACATAATTTTACAAGACAGTGCAACATGCAATTAGCCTATATTCTCCCACTGTCACTGGGTTTTTAGTTTTAGGAATTAAGTGCAGAAGGGTATGATTTACCTGGACCAACATTCTTCTCTAGGTATAGCAATCCATAACTGCCTAAGTCACCTCAGCTCCAATTATATACCATGTACTCCTGAAAAAGCAGGACTTATAACCATCTAGCCCTGGGCTTTTATTTTCAAGAATGGAAAACATTGCTGCTTTCACTTCCTCCTCATTAACTGGTCTGTGCAAAAAATTTAGATTATCCTCAACTGTCAGGACATATCTCTGCCTAACTGTTTTCGTATCAATCTCTACACTACTGTGGCTTTCTGTTCCCAACAAATCTTGATAATATTTCAAAATTCCATGTTGACTCTATTGTGGATCACTTTATTGTTCTTGAGATAACTAATTTGCCCATTCTCTCTTTTTTTCCTTACTCTGACAAAAAAATACTTGGTACATCCCTCTCCCTGCTGTAAAAATTGAAGAGTTGCCCTTTGTCTTAAAAATTCTCCCTCCATTTTCCTGAGATGCTTTAACTCATTTAAAACCTTGTGCTTAGCTTGTATCGTTTGACCGTTAAAATGAGCAGCTTGTATCTTCTTTCTAATCTCACTCAGCACATCTCTTACTGTATTCACCCTATCAGAGATATTTGAATACTATTCTCTATGAAGGCCCTTAAGTCTCTGCTTTAGTGCTTTACACCTCTCAACCACCCTATACATCTTACAGCCCTTAATATATTTTCTCGATTCCCCCTCCACCATAGTATAAAAGCTAGGATGGGACCTCCAGCCATTTAAAAACTTGAACATTGGATTCCCCAATTTCTGTTTTTGCAGAGTAAGTATCATATGACAGTGATCAGAAATATCACTGTCCTTGAACTCAACTTTACAATCCTCCATTTTCATCTTCCATTCCCCATTTGCCACCACCATGTCCAACTTGCAATAAGTTCTTGTAAGTTGGTCTTGGTGGTTACTCCATGTGTACGACCCACCAATATAGGTGATGTTAGATAAGCCAAGATATTCATAGCAAGCTTGCATTGCCTCATTGCCACCACTGAAAATACAACCACTCTGCAATTTTTCACTATGGAATAATGTAGTATTCCAGTCTCCTATTAACAGCCAAGGTTTTTGATAATTCATACCTCTCAAATCACAACCTATGCTTGCCATTCTCCTCATTTTGAGTATAAAAAATAGTTAAAATAAATTGAGAAGGCCCAATCTGCATTCTAAAAGAAATGAGCTGATCAGTGACTTTCAACACTGATCCAATCACTATACTCTTCCTCCAACTCACCCATATTCTACCATTCACTGCCATCACATAGTTATTCACTGTTGTCCAATCACCACCTAGTCTCCTAACAGTTTTTGTATAGTTTTTAGACTTTACTCTGGTCTCTACTATTCCCATAATATCCAATTTATTTGCTCCAACCAGTCTCCTTACAACTGACTGTTTTTCAACTGTATTGAAGCCTTATATACCATGTACCTATATTCATATGTCTAGTGGCTCTGCTTGGACTGGAATACCTCTACCTCATTACCGGCTTGGCTCAAGACATGGAACAGATTTGTCAGTGCATGTTGCACTTTAATGTTGGATGTTTGCACAGCACTCCCTTTTTTTAGCTTTGATTCTTTCACCTATTTCCATTCTTCCATTGGAGCTTTCCCTGCATCCTGCTTTTTCTGCCTTCCTGTTTGCTGTATAGTGCTACTAACAGTAATATGAGGAGTGGATGTGGCATCCCCTCTTCCTACCTAGGAGGCCCCTTTTGAAAGTGTTGTATGCTCGGTGAGACATATGTTGGCTTGAACATTAGATCATAAATACTATGTTAGTCTTATCATTTGGACTATATCAAAACTGTTAGAATGCTTCTTTATTGTCGACTACTCAGGAGAGTATAGATAAAGATCCCATGAATTATATTTGGTTAGAGGGGACGGTCAGGATACCTATGGAATGCTCTCAAAGACCGTAATCCTAAAACACATTCCAAGTCATAGAGGCTGTGAGATGTGGGATATCACTGGCCTTGCAAAGACTTGTTCGTGCATGTAACTCTTCCAAGAGGTTGACACGTTCCATTATCGATGGCTAGTACGGCGAATACATGCATGAAGATTCATACTTTGGGTGTGTCAGGAATTGAACGGCCTCACTAAAGATTCCTCGTTGGTGCTATTGAACTTGGAGTCCTTGGGTCTCGTAGTGTGAGATAATCCTTAGACCTGAGATATCATTGGAAAGGGTACTACCCACTACACTTTGACATGCACGTGCACTTCAGGAGAGTCATACAATGTGTATGTTCTGTATAGTCTGATAGTGCAGCGAAATAAGTGGCAGTCGTCAAGGGATCCATCCAGGGCTTACAGCCTAGCATTTCCTATGCTGTTGTGTGAAGCTGAATGATCGAGAAAAGTCTCTGGCCAGAGCATAGTCTTATAAAAGGGATTGATGATCCCTTCTTAGAAGACCGGATCATTAGTGGAACCAACATAGTCATAGTTCTCGAGGCTACTAGGGTTTCGACCATCTCCAAACCCTAGGTCTTAGACGGGAAAAAGATGGGGGGATTCGACTCGCATAAAATTCAAAGTCTGGATAGGTTTTCTTTTCATTGTTAACATCTAGGAAGTCGTGGTGACATTGTTAAACATCGATCCACAACTGATAGGTGTCTTGGGTTGATTGGTGAAGTTATTCCAAGGCCTAGTTAATTATTATGAATAATTAAACTAACCTATGGGAGGACTTATTGCTAGCTTTTTAATAAGTCTAAGGGGTCACACACTTAACTTAGTGTAGTACCTATTGGCTAATTAATTCTTTGTGAATTAATGGAGAGATTAATTCATTGGAATTAATTAATCGAAAAAAAGAAATAAATTAATTAAGTGGTCTTAATTAATAATAGTCTTATGATTTAATATTGGAATATTGAATTGGGAAAGACTAGTTAATTAATTAGTGGTCTAATTAATTAATGGGAGAAAGAGGGAAATAAATAAATATATATATATATGTATATATATATATTAATACACGTTGGGAATGTATGTGTGTATGGATTTGGTGGAGGATTTTATCTTGTTCACCAAGTCTATATATATATATATTTAATATATATCTTATAATATATTTGGTAGGTCTATTCTAATTAATTAGATGACTAATTGATTTGGAAAGATCTTATAAATATATTAGGATAGATATTGTGGATATGGTAAGATCTATTTACTTAATTAGTTGACTAATTTATGGTAAGATATTATTTGGATAGATCTTAAATATTTGAGAAAGATCTTAAATATTTGGAAAGATCTAGTTTGTTAATTAGTGGATCTAATTAACTAAGGAAGAGAAATAAGGTTGAAGGAAACTTAATATAATATAATATATATATATATATGGAAGTGTATATACACGCCCATACAAGGCGTGTATATGTGTCTGTGTGAGTTTTACTGATTGTGGACTCTCACTCTATATATATGTGTATTGATATTTTATTCTTTGGTTTTTAAGGCAATTCATACTACACAAGTTTGACTTGTGAATTTTATTTCTATCTTCTTTTCTCTTCCACCTCCAAATCATGTGTTGAGTACGAAGAACGCCAAAATATATTCCTACCCTTTTTTCTCATAAGCCAAATTCGATATTCTTTTAGCTAGCACTGGTGGAGATAATCGAGGTACGAGCTAAGGTGTAAATAAACTTAGATGCCCAACACTTGGGGTGCTAGAGCAAATCCATCTGGAGAGGTGTAGCAGAGTAGCTGCTTAAAAGACATTGCTGCTTTAAGTTCTTCAAGAGGTAAACATGAAAAAACTTTCTCTTAGGATAGTTTTGAATGTGATAGTACCATGTCTACCTAGCCCTAATTCGGGGATGTCACATTAATTTTTAATATGTATCTTCCACTGTGTCGACATCCCTGAGGGATTCCACGTGATCCCAACACCTTCATCATTACTCACATTTGTGGTGTCCTCTGGCTTCTTCACTTTCCGAGCCTGCTTAATGGGCTCAGAGCAATCCTTTTCCCTATGTCCCCATGACTGACATTTTTTACACATCAGAGGGATCCATTCATAGCGCACCTCCTATTGAATAACAATGTCATCCCTCCCATTTTTTATTTATACTACCTCTGGCAGTGGTTTCCTAATCTCTACGTTAACTAGGATTTAGGCATACTCCAATTTTAGCTTCTTTGCGGTCATCTCATCTGTGTATATAGGCTCACCAACCTTACTAGCTACTGACACGAAAAATCCTAACGTGCACTAGTCGTGTGTAGTAATAAATGGACGGTAAGTCCGGATTGTCGAACCACAAGGACTTGAATTCTAGTTTAAGATTTGTAATGAAGTGAATAAACAAAGTAAGAATAAATTCAAATAAAATTTGTAAAGAACAAGAACAAAGATGAGCAAGTGATTTAAAACCAATTATAAAGGGAGACTAAGGCACATGCTAGGTTCAAATTGATCAAATATACTTAATAAGGTTCTTGTTGAAGGATTACACTTATATTGTTATGGTGAGAGCTTCGAGGGTAGAGAATAACCGATGTCTCGCGTATAAACTCCTATGCTTAGATCGTGATTTCCCAAATATTCCTATCCGGAAATCTAACCACTAAACATGCATTAACTTACTAGAGCTCACTCGATTTGAATCGAACAACTTCACCCGGGAATCTTTACCTATGTCTAGAGCAATTCCTCATTAGTTGCGGGTCATGATGTGAATTTCTTGCACCCTAAGTCAATTTTCTCCCGAAATATTCACCTAGGCATAAGATTCTAACATATAGTGATCAAGTATATGCAAGATAAGTAGAACATCAATTCACATCACATAACAATATAAGAATAACCTCAACAATCATCTATTATAAACATAAATCACAATTTGGCCTTACATGGCCCTAGTCTTACGAATTTAGTTCATAATTGAAAGCATAAAAGACATAAGAGGAATATTCATAGACATAAATGAAATGAAAAGCTCTTAAAAACTCCCTAAATGGTGAATGATGATGGATCTTGAAATTAAGCCTTCAATCCCCAAGCTCTTTTCCTTCCTCTAGTTTTCCCCTCTCTCTCAATGATGAAGAATGGTGATGAATGATGGTGAAATCAGATTAGGGGCTGCCCCCTCTCTCATTTCATTGATGAAGAATGAATGCAAGAGATGATTAGCTTTATAGGTGTAGATTCTTCTTCCTCCCATGTGTTGTTCCTCTCTTGTGTCCTCCATTACTCTAAAGTGTGTAGTATAAAATTCCATAAAGTAAATCTACCAAGAAACACACTTATGACACCCCCTCAACACATGTGCTAACATTTTGGATTTAAACATTCTTCCCCACAAAAGATGCTGAACTTTTGGCTAAAAGTAATCAAATTCCGGACGACGTGGCGCCCAGGCGTGGGTATTTTGGCGCCTAGGCGCGGTTTTGCGAAGTCTGGGCAGTTTTCTTGTTTTTCTGCGCAGAAATCGTATTTCCTTCATAACTCTTTCCACAGACCTCCGATTTGGATGATTCAAGTTCCCACGTGTAGCTAAGACATAGAGCTACAATTTTGTTGAAGGAAACTTTGTCCAATTCGGTCTCTAAATGTACAAATTGTGCGCTCAACCGTGGAAAGTGTTACGAAATCCGCGCCCAGGCGTGGATATGATGGCGCCTAGATGCGGGAGTGCAAAGCAAATCCTCGGAACTGGATGTCAGATGCGCCTGGGCGTGGTTGGAAGGGCGCTTGGGCGGGGTAAGCCGAAAGTCTGAACCGTTTTCTTGGTTTTCAGCGCAGCAATCGTGTTTCCTTCATAACTTTCTCCACGGACCTCCGATGTGGATGATTCAAGTTGCCAAGTGAAGCTAACAAAGAGATCTACAACTTTGTTGAAGGAAACGTCCTCAAATTCGACATCAAAATATACATAAATTCTGTATTTGCGCGCGTTATTCCTCTATTGTATTGATTTTCCACCTTTACTCGATAAGCACACAAATTAAACGCAAATGTGGTATAAATCATGCATAAACCAATACAAATCCAATAAATATGAGGCTCTAAAATATGTAAATTCACACCCTATCAGCTACCTTGCCAAAACTTGTTGCTCCCCACATCCTAAGAGGCAATTTAGGCAGTTGCATCCAAATAGAGACTGATTTGAGCTCTTCCTTAGGATTCATCCCTTCTTACCAGCATTTCAATATCAACGGTTTAGAATAGAAGAACTGGATTCTTCTATCCATGGCAACAAGCATATCCTTCTCCATTTCAAATCTAAGGACAAAATACCCATCATCATGCTTCACTACTCAGGGCAAGACCAGTCCCTTTCCACCAAATTCATAAGAAATTTACCATAACATTAGTCGGCACATTTTGACTTCAGAATGAGGCATAAAGGGAAAATTTCCAATGCTGCAACTCAGGTTCAACATCCTCTGCCATCAGCAAGATCTCATCCCCATCATTCTGTATACATTCTAATTTCAACACACTACGAGCATCTTTATTGCCAGTGAATAATTGCGTCCAAGCCCTAGCCCATGCCTTTTCCTGGATTGGTGGAATTGCATCCCTAATTGCCTGTATCCCTGCCTCTGTTGTGTTATTTGGGCCTTTAATTGACCGGCTGTCCATTTCCCAGTGAGAATCCTGTGATTTCCTCCAATCCAGCTTCTGAACTTCAATTTCATCGGCCTTTGTTTCCCCGATTCGGGGGTCACTTTGAAGCTTTGCCCTATTTCATGGATCGTTGATGGTGGTGTGGTGACTTGCGTGATTGGTTGCACAATTGAACTGACAAGTGATTCTGCCAGTCTTCTCCTTTTCCGTCGCACCATTTCGAGGTTTCCATGGTGCACGTTAGATTCGGATAACGTATGTCGAGAGCAAAGCTGAGAAAACCCTTCCTCTCTTTCAAGGGAAAAATTGCATAAGACCCCCCTGTGATATGCAAAACCTGCGCCAAACTCCCCTGTGTTAATTTTTTTGCGAATCACCCCCTTGTGTTATTTTTTATTCTGCATATTCCCCATTTTTTGGTTTTTTTCGGTGTTTTTTTTTCATCATAAATGTCAATCCAAATGCATTTTTGCCCCAAACATGTTTATAATAGTTAAATAATTTAATTTGAGTTGCATCTAGAACATTTATGATGGAAAAAAACACCAAAAAAATCGAAAAAGGGGAAATATGCAGAATAAAAAATAACACAAGGGGGTGATTCGCAAAAAAATTAACACAGAGTGTTTGGCGCAGGTTTCGCATATCACAGGGGGGTCTTATGCAATTATCCCCTCTTTCAAGATAAATTTCATTTGATTATTTAATTTAGATGATTATTAATTAATATCCTATTTTAATTAGATTAAAATATATTGGATATAATCAATAGTTGGACTAAGATGAAAGTCAACTTAGCCCAATATTAGATGCATGGAACGTGTGTTATGTCGGAGTTGGATTGACTCAAGGAATTAGTTAATTCCAAGTCCATCACTCCTTATATATACCTAACTACCTAGTTCAAAAACCCTAAATCTCTCACAATTAACTTGAAAGCAAAAAAAGAAAAATAGAAAAAACTCTCTCTCCCCTACCTTGTGGCCGTCGGCCTCTAGGAGACCTAAGGAGGTGGATTTTTTCTTCAAACTTCTTCCGGCGTGATATCTAGAGGTAGGAGTTATTCAATTGTTGCTATCTGGAAGATCAAGTTTTGAATAAAATCAATCTTTGGGAAAATTGACCAAACGCAGCGAAGTTCTTTTTCTTGTGGTGTTGTGTAATGCAACTTATGACCTAGGCTTATAATTAATGTGATATTTATACCACTTAAGTTATTACCTTGGACTAAACCAAGCCCATATTAACCTCCTAGTGGCCGCCCCCTTTAGGGTTTGGGGTACCACTTCGTGTATTAATTTTGTGCTTAGTTTATTCTAATATTTAATTATTTAACTTAATCCATTTAATCAATTCAATTAAATAATAGATAACTCATTTAATTAATATTATTTCTCCAAGAAATATTATATTAATTAAATCATAAATAAATTAACTTATTTCTTCAAATAATTAATTCTATTTATTTAATTTTAAGTATCCAATACTTAAAATATTACCACAAGAAATATTCTATTTTTCCATCAATTTTTCCTTTTTAAGCGTGACTCTTTAGGTTCATCTATATTTGGCAATGGGATGATTCCATTGAATATGAGACCCACCTTGCCAGTCACGTGGTCCATATTTTTACCCAAATAAGATGAAATGATTAGATCATTTTTACCTTTTTATTTGTAAATACCGTGTGAATACAAACTCTTCGTTTCCTTATCCCGGCCAAGTGAGAGTCATGATTTTAGTCAAACTCACTAACTTGACATTATGCTATATTTATAATAAGTTCAGATCAATGAATGGTTTGACCAAAGACTTTAAGATCTAACTTACTTATAAATGCATAGGATAATTCTCGTTCACTTACGAGGAAACGAATCCTATCTTGGATACCAATTAAGAATACTACTTGCCCATCAGGTTGCAGTTCGAGGTTGACCCCACCAATGGGTGAATTGGGTCTAGCTACTCTAATGACGAACCTAACATCACAAGTATATCTTCAACTAGATTCATCAAGTCTAAAGTTCAGACACACCTATTACGACTAATATTCTGTCATTGACTGTCAAAGAGTGAAAACCCATCTGACAGAATCGATGTGAGTGATGTCTGAGTGCCACTATCTTCATCAGTGCACCTATGATGTAAGTTCTTCACTACTTTCTAGTGCTTGACGGACACCTTTCTCGTCAAAACTTATATCATACAAGTCTTCATGATTTCCAATGCCCAATTGAAAATCTTTGACTTGCAGACTTATTTAGTTCACAAGTATTAAACTCTTCTAGTGCCTTAGAGAGTTAACTCTTGTGTTCATGGACTTATAGTCGATTAAAATACATAAATTGCAATATATAAATAAACAAATAAAATGCCTTTTATTAATTTGATGAAAAACAATTACAATTTGACAATGTTCTATCATTTACTAATACTCTAGTGGCATTTGAGGACATTAACCTAATGATAGGAGTCATTTTTACGTGTTATTAAGCCCCTTTGCGTTTATGTTTTAGGTTCATTTATCGCTTGATTTTGTCACTTGTGTGTTTAATTCGTGCATTAAGTGATTTCAGGCCTTAAATGGATACAATCGAAGAACGGGCTGAAAAAAGACGTATAAAACAAGTTTAGGCCAAGATGTTTCACACCTCTACGACCAAACAAGCTGGAGTTAGCCAAAATCATATTTTAGTACCATTTCCGCACACTTGGGTGCCAAATCAGAAATAATCTCCACGTTGGAACGCCATTTGAATAAATTTAGAGACCGAATTTGATGACGTGTCCTTCTACAAAGTTTTAGATCTATGTCTTATCTTTACCTGGGGACTTGAATCATCCAATTCGGAGGTCGGTGGAGAAGTTTATGAATAAAACACTATCCCTGCGCTGGAAAATACGAAAGTGGCAGCTCCCATTCTTAGTAGGTGGAAAACAAGAGAATGGTAGTTCACATTCTTGGTAGGAGGAAAGTAAGAGAATGGTAGGTGAAAAACAAGAGAATGGTAGCTCACATTCTTGGTAGATGGAAAGCAAGAGAATGGTAGGTGGAAAGAAAAGAGAATGGAAGGACATGTTCTTGGTAGGTGGATTTTTTTGCTATAAAAGGAGGATTGGAGGTCATCCTACAAAGACACTTGAAAACACATTCCCCATTGGGGGAGCCTAAACACATCCTATCATCTTCATCATCCTTAGATTAGTTATGAAGATTATCAACAACCTCTGAAGGTGAAGAAATCAAGAAGCATGGAAGAGACGAAGATCGAAGTTCAACCATAAAAAATACGAGGGAGTTTCTTAGATTTAGATTTATTTTTGTCTATGAATATGAATCTTAATTTAAGTTCCTATCTTTTATCTTTTATGATGAAATAGATTCTTCGAACTAAGGCCATGTTGAGGCTAAATTATGATAATTGAGTTATAAATTGTGTTTTTCATATTAATTCTATTGTTGTTTTGTGTCTTGATCTTGTTTGAATGCATCATATGCTTAGCTACCATATGCATGATTTATTGCTTAAATTATTCGTTCGAGAGAAGTTAATTTAAGGTGCAAAGAGGATCATCACATAATCCGTAAAAAATAGGGAATTGCCCCTAGAGATAGGTAGAGATTCCCGGGTGCAGTTAGCCGGATTAATCCGGGGAAATTCTAGAACTTGAATGCATGATTGTTGGTTAGATTCTCGGATAGACATATCTAGAGAACCATCAATTAATCATAGGATTATTACAGCCGAGAAATCGGGTAGTAATTATTTAAGGTTTTTTCTACCAAAGCAACATTAGTCTAATAATATGAGAACATGTTTATAATGAAAATTGATTAATTTATGCCAACACATGTGTCTTAGTTGCTCTTTTCCATAGCTATCTTGATTTCGACATCTTGTTTCTTATATCTTACTTACATAATATTTTAGTTAATTCTTGTTTTAGTTTAAGTTCTTCAATTGCTTTAAAATCATAAACTAAAATACAAGTCCTTGAGGTTCGACAACCCGGACTTTATTGTCCACTTTATTACTACACACGACCAGTCCACTTGCTGTTTAATACACGTAAGGATTTTTCGTGTCAAGTTTTTGGCGCCGTTGCCGGGGACTTGTTTAATTTTAGTTTTTGATTTTATTGCAAGTTTTAAGTATTTATTTTATTTTTATTAATTTTTTTTTCTTACACTCTTAGTTCGCAATGGCTAGCAATTTTCCTGATATGACACTACCGGAGAATCAATTATGGCTGCAAAGCATCATTCAATTCGCAAAGGATAGCAATTTTCCTGATATGACACTACCGGAGAATCAATTATGGCTGCAAAGCGTCATTGAAGCGTGTTATGCACAAGGGTTCTTTCCACAACATTACCAAGAAAGAATTCCTACTCCGGAGGAACAACTTGATAACACCATTGGAGAGCTCCACCTTATGATGAAGGACGCACGGCGGGAAATGAAGGGGATGAATCATCAACTCAAGCAACTAACGAGCGACATATCTGAGAAAGTACCATGGGAATTGCTTGGTACCACTAAGATAGATCAAAAGGAGGAATTCAACACCGTGACGTTGAATGAAATGAAGTTGGAAAATTCGAAAGCAGATTCCTCCAACGATGAGCATTCGACTCCTATCCTTTCTGAGGGTGTTGACATTTCTTTACCGTCTCCCCTAACCGCAAGTAAATCGGTAATCGATACCGATGATGGTAAGTTGTCAATGAATATAGAAGATGATATGGTTAATATCGATAAATATGAGGTTTTTGAACATCCACTTGACTTTGATTTGAATTTTCACGCTGATGCTTTTGATCCTTTTAGTGTTGAGCACTTTCAGGAAAAACGAACCAATCATCTTCTACATCCCTACATCGTGGATTTCATCTATGTGAAAGTGATGGGTGAAGAACGACGAGACATTATCTCTAACTTGGAAGAGAGCCCACAATACCATCCTAAGCATAGGCAAGAAAAGGTAATAGAGGTATTGAGGGACCATAAAAAAACTCGTGAGTGGATGATTGCTTGGTCTCAACCTAGGGTATTTATCACACACGATGGACCAATCCTCAATACCAATATCCAAAGATTGAATCAATACCCGAGAGTGGAGTGGAGAACAAACAAAGCATTCATACGTCATCCTCCTTGAGCCTACCCGATAAAGTCAAGCTAGTGACTTTAAAACAAGCGCTTCTTGGGAGGCAACCCAAGTTTGTAAGTTTTCTTTTCTTTTTGCTTTTCTTTTTGTTTTGTTTAGTTTGTTTCTTTATGTTGTGTTCTAGCATGCACTTTTAGCATGTATATTTTCATATGCTTGATGGTTTGTTTGATAAGTATGTTGAACCTGTTATAGTAGCAATTCCCCGTTGTTTTGAGAGGCCTATTTTGATGAGATGAGTTTGATTTGGAACATATTTGTGATGAAGGATTGTTTTTCAACAATCCTTGATTATAAGTACTCTTATACCTTTTGCATGCGTTTATGTGAGACAACATTGGGGACAATGTTGAGTTTTAGTTTTGGGGTATATGTGGGTAGTACTTTGTGGTTTTAATACATTCATATGATTGATCACCATGTGCTTGCTATTTTTGTCATGTCATGTGTTCCTTGTTTAGCTCAAGTTTGGGGGAATTTGTATGCTATCATGTTTATATGTGTTTATGTTAAGAAAATCAAGCATGATTTTTTTTTTTTTTAGATTGATGCATTTAAATTGATTAACTTTAAAAATTGGCATGATTTTTTGAAATAATTTGAATTTAAATGAACATATATATCTTTGAAATTTCTCATGGAGACCCTATACTAGGATTGATTTCTTAGATGATTCACAATGCACATAAATCGAAGGTAGAGGAGTTGAGAGGATAACCATCTTGAGACACTTAAGGAATTTTTCCCGAAAATATTAACTTAGATTTTTCATAAGGGTATAAGTTGAGTAGTAATTTTTTATGCTAAACAATGAATTAAAAAGGTTGAATTTTGGTATGACCAAAAGTGGTCAGGCTAATATGTACTGGAGGTGAAAAGTTCCATGCTTATATACTGTACTATTATGCTAATTTGAGCTAAGCTCAAGCCAAAAAGAAGCGAATTGTTTAAAAGATCTAGTTTTATTTCGTGGCCTTTGACACTCGAGTGATTAAATCCTTAGGAGTGTTTTTACACTTAATGCCCCAAAACTATCTAGTTTGGGAGTCATTGATCTAAAACTTGTTACATGGGTGTCATAGAAAGCCTAATGGAATAAAACATTGCACATGATCTAGCCTTAATGAAGTTAATTGGAAAGTTTCATATGAATTGAAAGTTTGAATGGTTGAGATAATGAAATTTAAATGGCTATGAGATTTTATATGATTCTTATGCTTTGTGTTTGATCAAAAGTTGATATATATGGGATTAATGTCCAAAATTTGGTAAGGATGCCTTTCGACTATAATACCTTAGATTTATTTTCACTACACCCTATGGAGTCTTTTCGAGTATTGGTGTCACATGAGCAAAAGTAGTTGATATGTATATATATTTGTGAGCTATAAAAGGATGATTTTGTGCCATTTATTCTTGTTAATTATGTTGAGATGTATTCATTTGGTTGGGATTGAAAGTTTGTTAGATTTTGTGGGTATATCTTCTGCAAACCCTCACGAGACTATAACTCGTCCTTTGAGGTAACTCAAAGGTTTAAAGGCTTGTTGCACATGCTAAGTGCAATCGTTTACTCCACGAAAGTGAGTTCGTTTGTTGTTTTTGTTTTCTCCTTTTGGTTGATGATGTTTTTTGTGCCCTAGACCTTTTATTGCTCGAGGTCGAGCAATTGATAAGTTTAGGGGAGTATTATATGTGGGTAGTACTTTGTGGTTTTAATACATTCATATGATTGATCACCATGTGCTTGCTATTTTTGTCATGTCATGTGTTCCTTGTTTAGCTCAAGTTTGGGGGAATTTGTATGCTATCATGTTTATATGTGTTTATGTTAAGAAAATCAAGCATGATTTTTTTTTTTTTTTTAGATTGATGCATTTAAATTGATTAACTTTAAAAATTGGCATGATTTTTTGAAATAATTTGAATTTAAAGAACATATATATCTTTGAAATTTCTCATGGAGACCCTATACTAGGATTGATTTCTTAGATGATTCACAATGCACATAAATCGAAGGTAGAGGAGTTGAGAGGATAACCATCTTGAGACACTTAAGGAATTTTTCCCGAAAATATTAACTTAGATTTTTCATAAGGGTATAAGTTGAGTAGTAATTTTTTATGCTAAACAATGAATTAAAAAGGTTGAATTTTGGTATGACCAAAAGTGGTCAGGCTAATATGTACTGGAGGTGAAAAGTTCCATGCTTATATACTGTACTATTATGCTAATTTGAGCTAAGCTCAAGCCAAAAAGAAGCGAATTGTTTAAAAGATCTAGTTTTATTTCGTGGCCTTTGACACTCGAGTGATTAAATCCTTAGGAGTGTTTTTACACTTAATGCCCCAAAACTATCTAGTTTGGGAGTCATTGATCTAAAACTTGTTACATGGGTGTCATAGAAAGCCTAATGGAATAAAACATTGCACATGATCTAGCCTTAATGAAGTTAATTGGAAAGTTTCATATGAATTGAAAGTTTGAATGGTTGAGATAATGAAATTTAAATGGCTATGAGATTTTCTATGATTCTTATGCTTTGTGTTTGATCAAAAGTTGATATATATGGGATTAATGTCCAAAATTTGGTAAGGATGCCTTTCGACTATAATACCTTAGATTTATTTTCACTACACCCTATGGAGTCTTTTCGAGTATTGGTGTCACATGAGCAAAAGTAGTTGATATGTATATATATTTGTGAGCTATAAAAGGATGATTTTGTGCCATTTATTCTTGTTAATTATGTTGAGATGTATTCATTTGGTTGGGATTGAAAGTTTGTTAGATTTTGTGGGTATATCTTCTGCAAACCCTCACGAGACTATAACTCGTCTTTTGAGGTAACTCAAAGGTTTAAAGGCTTGTTGCACATGCTAAGTGCAATCGTTTACTCCACGAAAGTGAGTTCGTTTGTTGTTTTTGTTTTCTCCTTTTGGTTGATGATGTTTTTTGTGCCCTAGACCTTTTATTGCTCGAGGTCGAGCAATTGATAAGTTTGGGGGAGTTGATAGGAGTCATTTTTACGTGTTATTAAGCCCCTTTGCGTTTATGTTTTAGGTTCATTTATCGCTTGATTTTGTCACTTGTGTGTTTAATTCGTGCATTAAGTGATTTCAGGCCTTAAATGGATACAATCGAAGAACGGGCTGAAAAAAGACGTATAAAACAAGTTTAGGCCAAGATGTTTCACACCTCTACGACCAAACAAGCAAGAAACAAGCTGGAGTTAGCCAAAATCATATTTTAGTATCATTTCCGCACACTTGGGTGCCAAATCAGAAACAATCTCCACGTTGGAACGCCATTTGGATAAATTTAGAGACCGAATTTGATGACGTGTCCTTCTACAAAGTTTTAGATCTATGTCTTATCTTTACATGGGGACTTGAATCATCCAATTCGGAGGTCTGTGGAGAAGTTTATGAATAAAACACTATCCCTGCGCTGGAAAATACGAAAGTGGCAGCTCCCATTCTTAGTAGGTGGAAAACAAGAGAATGGTAGTTCACATTCTTGGTAGGAGGAAAGTAAGAGAATGGTAGGTGAAAAACAAGAGAATGGTAGCTCACATTCTTGGTAGATGGAAAGCAAGAGAATGGTAGGTGGAAAGAAAAGAGAATGGAAGGACATGTTCTTGGTAGGTGGATTTTTTTGCTATAAAAGGAGGATTGGAGGTCATCCTACAAAGACACTTGAAAACACATTCCCCATTGGGGGAGCCTAAACACATCCTATCATCTTCATCATCCTTAGATTAGTTATGAAGATTATCAACAACCTCTGAAGGTGAAGAAATCAAGAAGCATGGAAGAGACGAAGATCGAAGTTCAACCATAAAAAATACGAGGGAGTTTCTTAGATTTAGATTTATTTTTGTCTATGAATATGAATCTTAATTTAAGTTCCTATCTTTTATCTTTTATGATGAAATAGATTCTTCGAACTAAGGCCATGTTGAGGCTAAATTATGATAATTGAGTTATAAATTGTGTTTTTCATATTAATTCTATTGTTGTTTTGTGTCTTGATCTTGTTTGAATGCATCATATGCTTAGCTACCATATGCATGATTTATTGCTTAAATTATTCGTTCGAGAGAAGTTAATTTAAGGTGCAAAGAGGATCATCACATAATCCGTAAAAAATAGGGAATTGCCCCTAGAGATAGGTAGAGATTCCCGGGTGCAGTTAGCCGGATTAATCCGGGGAAATTCTAGAACTTGAATGCATGATTGTTGGTTAGATTCTCGGATAGACATATCTAGAGAACCATCAATTAATCATAGGATTATTACAGCCGAGAAATCGGGTAGTAATTATTTAAGGTTTTTTCTACCAAAGCAACATTAGTCTAATAATATGAGAACATGTTTATAATGAAAATTGATTAATTTATGCCAACACATGTGTCTTAGTTGCTCTTTTCCATAGCTATCTTGATTTCGACATCTTGTTTCTTATATCTTACTTACATAATATTTTAGTTAATTCTTGTTTTAGTTTAAGTTCTTCAATTGCTTTAAAATCATAAACTAAAATACAAGTCCTTGAGGTTCGACAACCCGGACTTTATTGTCCACTTTATTACTACACACGACCAGTCCACTTGCTGTTTAATACACGTAAAGATTTTTCGTGTCACCTAACAATCAAAAGGTTAGTGATTAGATGAAATTTGATTTCATCTTCTTCATGATTTTTGAAATTTATTAAATCATTAAAACCTAAAAGTGATCCGATTGTGAATCCAGATGCCTTTACATTTTCGCTGCACATGAACAAGGATTCACAACACATGGGTCCTTCTTGGTAACTGGAATGCCACCTTATACTCAAATGAGACGCTATAGCCAAATGGGGTTTATGATGGAGGTAATTCTGACATGAAACAGTGCTTTGAATATGTGGGGATACAGGATATTTCTTGTACTGAAATGTTTACACATGGAGCAATCATCATCAGGCGAGACAAGGACTTATTGCAAGCTTGACAGGGTTGTGGTAAATGGGGTCTGGTGTACCACAATGGAGAATTTCACAGTAGATTTTAAAAACAGTGATCTCTCAGATCACAGTCCAACAATTCTCAGTCTAAAAGAGTTACAATTTTGGACTAGATCTTTCAAGTTCCTAAATAGGTGGAAATTACATCCACAATTCTTACAGACTATATCAGAAGAGTGGCAACAGCAGGCAGATAGAACTTTGATGTACAAAGTGACCCAAAAGAATAGAAGGATAAAATATAGTCTTAAGAAATGCATATATCATAGAGCAAACAAATGCAGTCAGGGCTTAGTTACAGGCAGTGAGGAATTTTGTAGCCACAGACCCCTTCAATGCAAATGTTATATAGCAGGCATTGTATGAAACACTGAGATATTTGGTTAGAGTGGAGTCTGAGTTCTTAAAAGTTAAACATAGGGCAAAAGTGGAATTCTATTAGAACAATGGTGAGTGTACTAAGTACTACTTTGCAGGACACAAAGATCATAGGGCATAAGAGAAGCTTATGAGTCTACAAACAAGAAGGAGAGAAACCCTTACTGAGCAAGAAGAGATTAAAAATGAAATATTGGACTTCTATCAAAATTTGATGGGGACTAGAAGTCAAGCTAGTGCTGGTATTGATCAGAAGATAGTGAGGCAAGGTCACATTCTCACATCTATAGAAATGGACACACTTAATGCTCCAATATCTGATGAGGAAATGAAGCAGGCTTTCTTTGCAATTCTAGGGAGAAGAGCTAGGGCCTTGATGGGTTCACCTCTTGTTATTATAAAAGTGCTTAGTCTATAATTAGAGTAGAAGTAACCAAAGCAGTGAGGAATAGTTACACTAAACAGAAGTTGCTTGCAAAAGTTAACCATACTTTTTTGCATCTTATATCTAAATGCAAAAATCCAACATCAATGGGTAACTATAGATCCATTGCTTGTTGCACAGTCATATACAAAGTTTTATCCAAGCTCCTTTACAATAGACTGAAGCTAGTGCTCCCACAATTGGTAGATCAAGCCTAATGGGAATTTATCCAAGGCCGATCTATTGTTGAAAATGTACTATTGTGTCATGAAATGGTTAAGGATATACTAGGAAAGGGATTTCTCCAAGAGTGGTGATGAAGGTTGACATAAGGAAGGCCTATGACACTGTTAGTTGGGAGTTTTTGGAGAATGCTCTGACAGCTTATGGTTTCCCTGATGGTTTTACAAGAATGATCATGATCTATGTAACTAAAGCAAAATATTATATCATGATGCATGGTTCTGTCTTTGAGAATTTTAAAGGAGAAAGGGGATTAAGGCAAGGGGATCCAATGTCCCCTTACCTATTTGTCCTTGTCATAGATTATTTATCTAGAGGTTTTAAATTACTCCACAGAAATTCCCAGTTTCGATTCCACCCAAAATGTAAGAGAGTTGGGCTTATTGACCTCTGCTTTGCTGATGATATCATGATGTTTAGCAGAGCGGACATGAACTAAATTTGCCTTATTAAGCAGGTGTTTGAGCAGTTCTCTATGGCTTCAGGGTTGCAAGCAAATTAGGAGAAGAGCTAAATAAAATATGGTGGGATCTGTGATATAGAGAAGGAGCAAATATTGGCATCAACTGGTTTTGTTGAAGGTTCAATGCCAATGCGATACTTGGGTGTGCCTCTAGTATCATTTAGGCTTATAGTCAAAAATTGTCAACCCCTAATAGAGATGAAAATGCAAAAAATCAAAAGCTGGACAACAAGGGTCCTTTCCTTTGCGGGAAGGTGATGCTTAATTAGGGTTGTGTTATTTGGAGCATAAATGTATTGGAGTCAGATATTTTCAGTACCTTTGACAATGATCAATGAGATTGAAAGGCTATGTAGGGACTTTCTGTGGAGTGGCAGCACCAACGAATCTTAATTATACAGCTGTTAAGTGGGAAGACTTGTGTTTGCCAAAAGATATGTGACACGACAAAATCCTAACAAGAGAACTAGATCGCGTAAGTAGTGAAGTAGATGTTTAAGTCCGGGGTTATCATGTCTGCAGGGATAACTAAAATCTAAGTACCAAGACTACTATATTATCCATTTCTAAGTTAGGTCGGTCGATACGAGGTTGATTTAAACTAATTATCAAAAACAAGAAAATAAACTAAGGCAACTTCAAACTAAAAAAAGGGAGAAAGCAATAGAGAGAAGCAATCAAGGCACATGGTTCAACCAATTATGCATTTCGATTGTGATTTAGGTTCTATTGGATTATTAGATTGATTTAGCTAAGGAGAAATTCCCTAACGTACGTACTACCAAAACAACAACAATCAAAATAACATAAATGGCCTAGCCATGGCCTTAATCAAAACGTTTAGCTCATATTCATGTCACAAATACAAATCTGAATCATACAAGTCATACGAGGTTTGAACAAATTCAAGAAATAAAGATGTAACTCCCTAATTCTTGTAGAGATGTGGATGCCTCATTGAATGCTCTATCTTCTCACGAATCTGGGCCTTCAAGGAGGCAACCTCCAAGAATTCTCCCCAAGCTCCCTCTCTCCCTTTTTTGGTGTGGTTGCTGCTTTCTATGCTATGTTAGTGTAAAAAATAACTAAAAGGGGTATTTATACAACAAGTGGCCCCCTCAAACGCTATGGCGTTGGTTGGTGAATGCCACAACGTTCACTTTCTGCTCCGAACTCCGCGGCGTTCATGGCTCGGCATTCATCCCCTGCTGCTTCAGCCAGTTTTGGTAATATTTGTATAACTTTATCTACCAATGTCGGAATAAGCTACTTCAAGTTTATGTAGAATCCTAAAACAAAGATCTATAACTCTAAAGAAGACACCAAGGCCCAAATCAAATGTTAAGGATGATAAAACTATCTCACAAGTCACTGAATGAGAAAACTCCATCGTAAGACATCTCTTTCGATGACTTTTTCACCTCCTTCCCTACATATCTGATCTTTGTCTTCAACATAAGAAATGTACCTTTGCCTCTTATATTTCCATTGATATACCAAGTGTGTAATTTGGACATGGGTAGAGAAATCGATTCCATAAACTCTAGAACTGCACAGACAACATTTTACCTTGTGTTGTATCTTTATTCATGATTTACCTTCAATCCTTGTTCTTTTCATCCAAATGTTATGTTATTCTCGAAAATATGAGAAAACAAGGGTCAAAGCATCACATGTGATCAAATTATCAAGGAAACAATCAAAACCAAGTGGACAAACGGGGGAAAACTCGTGTAAAAATAACATATATCAACTACCCCCAAACTTAGCTTTGAACGTCCTCGATCAAATACAATCAAGCACACACATGAAAGCTCAAAATGATTTTTCTTTTGCAATCTCATACACGTAAAAGAAACCATTATACCTTCAAAAACAATTATGAAAAGCCACACGATGCTTTGAACATTCAACAATTTAAAAATCTCACAAAATCTTAGTTTTCATCCCTAAATCATGAACTCCCACATCCATATTCATGTCAAGAGCACACTTTAGACAAGATTATGCAAATCAATTGGAAAGCAAAGACATTGAAACAATTCAACATTTGTTAATCTATCTATGTGCATAATGTGAAAAAGTCACAATCAAAAGGTCTTTTCAGCTTGTAACGCAAGGCTAGGTGATGGCTAGGATCGGAAGATATGGATAAATTGACTAAGTCAAGAGAACCTACAACTCAAAATTATCGATCTAAATTTGCAAATAGACTACAAAAACTTGCACAACTTATCACTTATCACTTTTCCACTCTCTTTTGCCTTTCAACTTACAACCCCCAAACTTGTTTCTTTTTATATCGGGTTCTACAACAATTGCAGACCCAAACGATCCAAACTAAAGCCAAAATCAAAGCCTAGTCGAGAACTCCCCCCCCCCCCTTTTGGATAACTCTTAGACTATTTAGCTCATCGCTCAATATTTTTTCATTTCATTCCCTTTTTTTACATAATACTTCAAACCTCAAAATTTTCCATCATAACCAAAAACATCACTATCCAACTCATATACATTTAAATCAAAAGAAGGTGACTACCCATATTCAAGTCAAATGATATGAAGTTCTAAACTCTCTTGATTGGATGCAAGACATTGTTTTCTTTTAGGCTAGAACGTGGTTGTCGTGGCTTATGAAACAAAGGCGAATGGTGGTTTCTAGTGTGCTTAGCACACTCCATTCTTATCAATACGACTCAAGTTAAGGTCTAGAGATTACACAATATAGAGAAAGCCAAAATGTGAGGCTGAAAACAATGAAAGATAGCCTAAATAATTTTTATGACTTCACAACATTAATACACACTTCAAAATCAACTAAATTGAAAGTTCAACGCTTTAAATCCTCAAAAATTAGCATAAGCATGGCTAAAAAGGGCTTTCAAATCACAACATATGACGTGTTCACCACAGACAAGGGACTTTGACTTCGACAGAGTAGAGATATTCAAACGCATTATGCTCTTATGCAAGGATGCACCAACTCATGAATTCTAATTCAACAAGGATGTACTTACTAATGCGTGCATAAATTGAAATAAAATGAACGAAGAAATCACAACAAAAGCACAAACGAATCAAAAGCAAAAATGTATGCCACCCCCAAACTTAAAGTAAACCTTGTCCTCAATGTTCATGAAATAAATGCAAGGTAAGAGGAATAAGCGATACTACCCTGAAATGGAGAGAAGCAAAGGGAGCACGGTGGTGGGCTCATATCCCAAGATCAAACCCTGATCACAACCTGAACAAGAGAAAACCCAAAGGAAACCATATCAAACCGAGTCAAGGGAGAGGAAAACAAGACAAAGGCACAAAAGAAAAAAAAGAAAGCAATAAAAGAAACTTGGGTTACCTTCGAAGAAGCGCTTGTTTAACGTCATTAGCTTGACTCGTTGCATCGTTCACGATGGATTGTAAGAAGCAATGCCAAATTTGTAGGGACGGATTTTTTTATGCTTTTTCCAATTGCGTAATGTCTTATCCCCTCCAATCTTTATCATAATACTTGGAATAATCAAAATGGGCACAAATTCTCTTCTATAAATATGTAATTGAAATGCAAAGAGTAAAGTGTAAATTCTAGAGGAGGGGGATCATCAATGATGGATACAATTGGTGTGTGACTATCACAAACTCCCCTAGTCTTGGCTTTGGGAATCTCAATGATGGAATCTCCAAGTGATTTATATATCCTTTGATCTCCTCACTTTTATCCGTAGTATCACTTGATTTCATGGTGTATGTCGAAAACGAATCATTGACGTTGCATACTTTGACTTGAACATCTTCCACTATATCCCTCCGGTGATTGATGGACTTCCTTAAGAATTCAAGGGATATGATGGTAGGTGACATTAGGTTCTTGAAGATTTCTAATGTTCTTTCTTGGCCATGTCGTGAAATGGATTCAGAAATCTCTTTCTTCAATCATGGGTGCTCAGTTGTTTTTGCCTCTATTTTAATACACATGGATTCGGGAGGTGGTTCTTCTTCAATTATAGGGTGTAGATAGTGTAGTCCTAAATTAGCATCTTGTTCAACTTTCTTATGAATGGATGCCTCATTCTCTTTGGTGCTACACTCCATGGTGCAAGGCGATCTCTCCATCCATAAGTTGACTGCTTGATTACTAGTACTACCACTTCCCTGCTATGAGCTTCCGACTCGTTACTACGAGCTTCTAACTCCTTTAAACAAGCTTCTATCTCTTTTATGCTAGCTTCTGTGTGTGCACAATATCCATTCACCAAGTCCTCAAGATTAAACTTCGTCTCTAGCTCCTGTTTGTGGAAACTATCAAGTTGTTGGTAAGGAAGGCTACCGACATAGCAAAATCCCGATGAAAATATCATTGCATCATTGTTGTAACTCCATGTTGAGTTTGGATGATTTATCCAACCGGGATGATAGGTGTGTTCATAGGTTTCCATTTGCACTGGGCTTGATGTGGTGATTGATGAATCCATATCCTGCCATGGCGATTGAAAGTTATAAGCACTCATATCTTCAAAAACTAAAAATAGAAAAAATAAAAATAAAATAACTTAATCTTAGAATGAATAAGAGAATCTCGATATTAGATACAAGTAGTTGTCCCCGGCAATGGCGCCAAAAACTTGACACGACAAAATCCTAGTAAGAGAACTAGATCGCGTAAGTCGTAAAGTGGATGTTTAAGTTCGGGGTTATCGTATCCGCAGGGACAACTAAAATCTAAATGCCAAGACTATTATATTATCCATTTCTAAGTTAGGTCGGTCGATACGAGGTTGATTTAAACTACTTATCAAAAACAAGAAAATAAACTAAGGCAACTTCAAATTAAACAAAGAGAGAAAGCAATGGAGAAAAGCAATCAAGGCACTTGGTTCAACCAATTATACATTTCAATTGTGATTTAGGTTCTATTGAATTATTAGATTGGTTTAGCTAAGGCAAAATTCCCTAACGTACGTACTATCCAATCTCTTGGCATAGCAACACTACCCTTGTTAACGATTTCCTATGTATCTCTATATAAAAACCAGATTAACGAAGATGCATTTAAGGTCTAGGAATTTCCCATGTGAGTGGAAAGCCACCTAAAGAAACCGAGTCTATCTCTAGTCGGTTTAACTGTAGGGTATTCAATGTTTATATCTTCCCTAGGTTATTATCTCTCGATCTCTAACCTAGGCATTATATCGAACACTTGGTGATCAAGCAAGTGAAGAATTGAGATCAACTATGGAATACATAACTAAAACCAACATTAATCCAATAAACACCAAAATAACAACAATCTACATAACATAAATGGCCTAGCCATGGCCTTAATCAAAACGTTTAGCTCATATTCATGTCACAAGTACAAATCTGAATCATACAAGTCATAGGAGGTTTGAACAAATTCAAGAAATAAAGATGTAAAAATTCCCTAATTCTTGTAGATATGTGGATGCCTCGTTGAATTCTTCGTCTTCTCACAAATCCTGGCCTTCAAGGAGGCACTTGACCTCCAAGACTTCTCCAAAAGCTCCCTCTCTCCCTTTTTGGTGTGACTGCTGCTTTCTATGGTATGTTAAAATGACTAAAAGGGGTATTTATACAGCAAGTGGCCACCTCGAACGCCACGGCGTTGGTTGGTGAATGCCGCGGCATTCACTTTCTGCTCTAAACACCGCCGCATTCATGGCTCGGAGTTCATCCCCGGCTGCTCCGGCCAATTTTGGTAATATTTGCATAACTTTCTTTACCAATGTCAGAATAAGCTTATTCAAGTTGATGTAGAATCCTAAAACAAATATATACAACTTTAAAGAAGACACCAAGTCTTAAATCAAACGTTAATGATGATAAAACTATCTCACAAGTCACTGAATGAGAAAACTTCATCGTAAGACATCTCTTCCAATGACTTTTTCACCTCCTTCCCTACATATGTGATCTTTGTCTTCAACATAAGAAATGTACCTTTGCCTCTTATCTTTCCATTGGTATACCAAATGTGTAATTTGGACATGAGTAGAGAAATCGATTCCATAAACTCTAGCACTGCGCAGCCAGCATTTTACCTTGTGTTGTATCTTTATTCATGATTTACCTTCAATCCTTGTTCTTTTTTTCCAAAAGTTATGTTATTCTAGAAAATATGAGAAAACAAGGTTCAAAGCATCATATGTGATCAAATTATCAAGGAAACAATCAAAAACAAGTCGATAAACGGGGAAAAACTCGTGTAAAAATAACATATATCAGTATGGAGGTTTGGGCATACTCTCTCTAAAACAGTGGAACATTGCTGCAGTGTTAAACGGGTTTGCAATCTGGCTACCAAAATAGATTCCCTCTGGATAAAATGGATCCAAGAATATTACATCAAGAATGGGAACATTTGGACAATTTAAATAAGGAGTAATGCATCTTGGTACTGGAAAAAGTTGCTAGCAATCAGAAATTCCTTCTTAGATGCTATTGATGCTACACAAAATACATGGAGAGCAGGTAATTTCTCTATTCATCAGGCATATATGCATATAAAAGAACATGTTGATGATGTTGTGTAGAGAAACCTAGTATAGAGGAAGGGCACAGTAGCTCTACATAGATTTATACTCTGGCTTGCTGTCTTGAATAGATTGAAAACTAGGGACCGGATTGGTACATGGATGCAAATTGATGATGTAAGTTGCTTGTAATGTTGACATGATATTTAAAGTAGGGATCAACTATTTTTTATATGTCTATTTTCTAAAAAGGTTTGTACAGCAGTTTTAGGAAAAATACAGGTGGTTTTCACCGAGGACACCTGCTCAGAAGCCTTGTCTTGGGGGATTAAGGTCTGTAAAGGTAAATCTCTTACCAGTTGCAAAAGAAGAGACTTACTAGAAACTATACGTACTTTCTGTAGAGGGAGATGAATAGTAGAGTTTTTGGTTTAAAGAATGTTATAGTGAATGATATTGTAGATAGTATATGGAAAGTCAAGTAAAATGGTATAGATGTTACACCAGGTATGCTTGGGTTATAGTTGTAATTACATTTGGTTTATAATAAAAAGCCTACTTGCCCAAAAAAAAATCCGTAGAGAGGCTAGATGGAACTAACAATAGACATTATGGCTGCCTTTATCTATGTTCTCAAGCTTTAAATGTTATATATATAATTAAATTCAAAAACTTCCCTCATTTCAAATTTTTGAGTTGTTCTTTATAATGAGCAAAAAAAAATTTGATTACCTCCAAAACGGAGTATTCTGACTCTATCACGTGGCTAATCAACATTAGTAATGTAAGAGCAATTCCCCTCTTAAATAGATTAAAGCTTCCCTATAATGTTCATAGCCCATAGTTTCAACTTCTAAAAGTGATTATCAAACAAATGCATAAGGATTCAAACCCAAATTAGTGTCAACAATGTTAGATGTTTCTGTTAGAGTTTATGTTAGTCTATGATTGTTATCTATTTATTTATTTCCTTTATTATCATTTTATTGTATTCTCTATATAAATTCTTCTATGTTAATAATATTCTCAAGGGGATTTATACCTTGACATGGTATTAGCCTCACCCTATCTTTTTGGCCTCCTAAATCATCATTGTTACCCTCACCTACCATCGGCGTCCTCTCCTCAGCCTATCTCCTCTTCCTAGATTCTATTTAAGTCGTTGTTTCCCTTAACACATTATTCTTTATACTAAACAGCATCCAATATGCACTACATCTTGTGAATTTCTGCCTTTGATTTTTTGCATCCACACATGTGCCGCGCAGTTGCTGTTTCACGCGTTCACTTGTTCCTTTATTACGGTACAATTCTTGTCGTAATCTCTACCTATTTTATTGATAATTCTTTTATTACGTGTTTCGATCTTTCTCCTCCCTCATCATGTCCATTCAGGGTGATTCCTCGTCCTCCATCGAAACAACCATATCCAATACCAAACCACCCGCCCCACACCTTTCTCTCGCTGCCAATAATGTCTAAACTTTTATTCCATTTTCAATCACATCTCTGGTCAATCAAAACCCTTTAATGATCAAGATGATGCATGGTTTGACGTTGATTATACTATTAAAAGATGGTTTTATTCCACAGTCGATCTCAAACTTCTCAAAAATATTGATTTAGAATATGCAACCTCTCATGATTTATGGTTTGCTATTGAAGAGAACTTTCATACCAATAAACCATCCCGCTCCTTTCAAATTAATGACCGATTTCGAAACCTTCAAAAAGGAGCCCTTTTTTTCCCAATACTATCAAAAGATGAAATTTTTGGCTGACAACTTAGCTGATCTCAATAGTCCTGTAAAAGAACAAGACTTCATCTTACGGCTCTTACAATGTCTACCTGAGTCTAATCTTCCGTTTGTCACAGTCATCACCACCAAATCTCCCCTTCCCTCTTTGGGCCCCGCTACTGCTATCATTTCCCAATCCCCTGCTCCATCAAACAAAAAACAGACATATCGACATAATGGTCAAAATTGTGGTAGAGTTAACGACAGGAATCTAGGCCGTGGAGATGGATCCTTCCAAGGATAGCAACAGGGCCCCGAATATTATTTTTTAAATGTACTCGGGCTTCTGAATGGTTATTCGTTGAAGCTAGTCTAAAACACACCTCAAGTGGGTCAGCGACCTTGCGAAATCAAGATGCGAATTGGGCCTCTACCCATTAGCCCATTTTGCAATCTTGGTCCTAGTCTCCAGCCCACACATTGCCGAGCCCATTTCAGTCCAACAACCTAGCGCTGCCTGATAGGAGTCATTTTTACGTGTTATTAAGCCCCTTTGCGTTTATGTTTTAGGTTCATTTATCGCTTGATTTTGTCACTTGTGTGTTTAATTCGTGCATTAAGTGATTTCAGGCTTTAAATGGATACAATCGAAGAACGGGCTGAAAAAGGACGTATAAAACAAGTTTAGGCCAAGATGTTTCACACCTCTACGACCAAACAAGCAAGAAACAAGCTGGAGTTAGCCAAAATCATATTTTAGTACCATTTCCGCACACCTGGGTGCCAAATCAGAAACAATCTCCACGTTGGAACGCCATTTGGATAAATTTAGAGACCGAATTTGATGACGTGTCCTTCTACAAAGTTTTAGATCTATGTCTTAGCTTTACATGGGGACTTGAATCATCCAATTCGGAGGTCTGTGGAGAAGTTTATGAATAAAATACTATCCCTGCGCTGGAAAATACGAAAGTGGCAGCTCCCATTCTTAGTAGGTGGAAAACAAGAGAATGGTAGTTCACATTCTTGGTAGGAGGAAAGTAAGAGAATGGTAGGTGGAAAACAAGAGAATGGTAGCTCACATTCTTGGTAGGAGGAAAGTAAGAGAATGGTAGGTGGAAAACAAGAGAATGGTAGTTCACATTCTTGGTAGATGGAAAGCAAGAGAATGGTAGGTGGAAAGAAAAGAGAATGGAAGGACATGTTCTTGGTAGGTGGATTTTTTTGCTATAAAAGGAGGATTGGAGGTCATCCTACAAACACACTTGAAAACACATTCCCCATTGGGGGAGCCTAAACACATCCTATCATCTTCATCATCCTTAGATTAGTTATGAAGATTATCAACAACCTCTGAAGGTGAAGAAATCAAGAAGCATGGAAGAGACGAAGATCGAAGTTCAACCATCAAAAATACGAGGGAGTTTCTTAGATTTAGATTTATTTTTGTCTATGAATATGAATCTTAATTTAAGTTCCTATCTTTTATCTTTTATGATGAAATAGATTCTTCGAACTAAGGCCATGTTGAGGCTAAATTATGATAATTGAGTTATAAATTGTGTTTTTCATATTAATTCTATTGTTGCTTTGTGTCTTGATCTTGTTTGAATGCATCATATGCTTAGCTACCATATGCATGATTTATTGCTTAAATTATTCGTTCGAGAGAAGTTAATTTAAGGTGCAAAGAGGATCATCACATAATCCGTAAAAAATAGGGAATTGCCCCTAGAGATAGGTAGAGATTCCCGGGTGCAGTTAGCCGGATTAATCCGGGGAAATTCTAGAACTTGAATGCATGATTGTTGGTTAGATTCTCGGATAGACATATCTAGAGAACCATCAGTTAATCATAGGATTATTACAGCCGAGAAATCGGGTAGTAATTATTTAAGGTTTTTTCCACCAAAGCAACATTAGTCTAATAATATGAGAACATGTTTATAATGAAAATTGATTAATTTATGCCAACACATGTGTCTTAGTTGCTCTTTTTCATAGCTATCTTGATTTCGACATCTTGTTTCTTATATCTTACTTACATAATATTTTAGTTAATTCTTGTTTTAGTTTAAGTTCTTCAATTGCTTTAAAATCATAAACTAAAATACAAGTTCTTGAGGTTCGACAACCCGGACTTTATTGTCCACTTTATTACTACACACGACCAGTCCACTTGCTGTTTAATACACGTAAGGATTTTTCGTGTCACTGCCCTACCCAACGCTCCAGGCCTTCTTAACTGAAATCCATACTGGACCCCTTTTCAAGCTCATACAGCTGTGTCATCCCGCCTCCTCAATCCACGGATTTGTCTTCCCTTTTTCAAACGATGACTCTCACTTAGATGATCAGTGGTACTTGGAGACCGGTGATAGCTCCCTCATGACACCTCACAAAGGTAACTTATTTATTTAATATCGTGCCATGTAATAATTCTAATTCAATAATTATTAGTAACGGTACTGTGCTTCCCATAAAATCCATTGGTAACTCTGTTTTCCCCTCTAATTCTTGTTCCCTTTACCTTCATAATGTGCTTGTCTCATCTTCCTTAGTTAAAAATCTTGTTTTCATTCGCCAATTTTCTCGTGATAATAAATGCTCTATTGAATTTGACCCTTCTGGTTTCTCTGTAAAGGATCTAAGGACTAGTATTCTTCTTCTCCGGAGTTACAGTGATAGCGAACTCTACCCTTTGTGTTCCGCCTCTAATGCCCTCATTTCCACTCACTCTTTCATCCCTCAATGTCCCACTATCTGGAATCGTCGTCTCGGTCACCATGGCATTTCTATTTTCACTTTTTGTAATAGTAGAAATTTTATTCATTGTAATAAAGTTTGTTCAAGCTTGTTATGCCATGCTTGTCAGCTTGGTAAACACTAACGTTTGGCATTTTCTATTACTTCTTCTGTTAGCTCGGGTTTGATTGATGTTGTTCACTCGGATATTTGGACATCTCCCATTTCTAGTCTAGGAGAATACAGTCATGAAACAATTAGTTTCTAAAATATTGAGTTCCATACCTGTAGAAACCATTGCTTTCAATGCAGGACAGTCACATTTCCAATGACCAGTCTCTTTGCAGAGAAGGCAGATATCCATCTTTTTACTTCTATTTCCATTGAGCCTTTGAATATTGCCAGATGTTTCCTTTCTGATACAGCCAGCTAGTTTGGACACTCCTAGTGGACCTGCTATAGGTACACTGTCTGGACTCCATGACCTTTTGTGTTTAACCATCTTGTCAGCAGTATTTCCAGTGATCCTTCTATGTCATTCATATCAAATGACAAAAGCCGAGAAGGATTTGGGGAGAGATTGAAGAATGAGATCTAATTGAAGATGGAAATCGATGTAATAATCTAGAGACCTCAATTTCTCTAACAAGAAAATCATCTTAAGGACGTGTTCGGACACATCTTCCCATATTTTCATCTTCATGTTAAAGAGCTCCTAAAATACCTGACGGTCTAACCGTGCTCTCCAAAAAACTCTTCTAAGCGCAGCATGATAAATTTGGCACTATCCATCTTTTCATAGTGGCTTTGCAGCTTGCTGCTCATTGAGCTTAACATATATCCCCTGACTTTATAGTTATGATAGATCCAATCCATGAAGGGAAGACGAATTTCATCATCCTCATCAAGGCCCGGACTAAAAGGACGATTTGTTTCAAGCACATATTCTAAAGATTCATCATTTAGAATAATTCTCAATTTTCTTATCCAATCAGGATAGTTTGGTCTAGTGAGAACGCTTTTCTTAAGCAATTTTTGTAAGAGGGTTGTTAACCATTTTGAGAGAGATAATTAAATAACTTCAGAGAATAAAGAAAGATTCAATTAGGTTATATGTTGTACACCAAGTAAAATAAACAAGACTTTGAATGTTCACTTGGCTCCCACTATATTTTTCAAATCATTGCACTCCAACTGCAATATTCCGAAATCTTGTAAGAAGATTTCGTAGTGAGTGATTGGGTTCTTTAATAAATTCGGTGAGTTCCAACCCTTTAACGATATATAGCTCACTAAATTTATTAAAGTGGCAATCCTTGCCAGCATCAAACATGTAATTCAATCTTTAGTTTGGCCATAGATCATGTGACCGTAACCCTTTAACGAAATATAGGTTGCGATATATCCGAACTTGGGCCCATCAACTCTTATCAATCTAACAATTGGATTCCATCATGCAACCCTTTTGTGATATATGGGATGGAATGTGTTACGATTGATGGCATCAAATGCACTTAGGAAATTTAAATAAATGTCACAATGCATAACCCCCACTTATTGGGAAGAAATTTTGCACCTAGATATTAATTTAATTCTCCTAAGTTCAATGGAACCGGGACATCCAATTTCCTTTTATTCTAAATTCAGTATTATTCCAATGGGAGAATTTTGTGTTTATATGGTCTCACTTTGCAAATTATCCATTTATAGTGCGCATACATGGATTATAAAAATAGAAAACGCCTAGCAATTCTATGACGCATGCTTTCCATAGGCTTATCTAGATTGAGTCAAGCCAATAGCTCAATCGCTGGTTAAGGGACCTATAAGATGGCTCAATCGTGGATTAAAGGATCTATAAGATGGCTCAATCGCGGATTAAGGGACCTATAAGATCTAACCTATGTCTAACTTTAGGTCTTCAGTTCCAAGCAGGTCCTTTTCCAAAAGGTCCTATTCTAATTACATAGAAAAAATGCATCCTATACATAAGTCTATGGAAAGTTAAAATACAAGCTGGGGGTACTAAAAGGCCCAACCCAGAAAACAAAACCCGAAAAGATAAACCTAGTCCATGATAGGCATCCCACAGTAAACAAGCACCAAACCATAAAAGAACGATAACTAATATGTTGGAGTTCTTTCAAAAAGAATAAATTAAAATCTAATTTTAAATAAGTGTGGTTTGAAAAAATAAAAGAATTAATTTAAATCTAAATTAACCAATTTAGTTTCAAAAAAATGAATTTCCAATTGATTCGACAAAGTATTAATTCAAAATATGTTTTTTTGTCTATGATTAATTTCCATTTTAAATCCAATTTAAAATTAAGAAGGAAATTAATTTCAAAAAATAATTTTATCCTTTAATTAATTTTAAAACCATTTTAAAATAAATATTTAATTTTAAAAAAAATTGGGTTGACCCATGGGTTGATATGGGTTGACCAGTGGATCAACCCACCGAGTCAAACCTTGTTTAGGTTTTAGAAAAATTCAAATTTAATAGGTCGCACAGCGACCCAATTGCATGGCTGCTCGCCGCCCAGCTCTCATGCATGCAGCGCTGCTGGGTGGCCTCTGTACGACGCGCATGCCTCCCGTTGGGCTACATGGTATCGAGTTTTCTAAGTTGAATTTCAGCGACGTTCAAACCACATATTCATGTTCATGCAACTTTCAAACCAATACAAAAAATTGATTTACATTCAAAACATAAATCATATAATCGTCTAACAACACAGATTTAACTTTAAAAAAATAAATTGTTGCATGAAGAATATAGTCCAATGATATTTTTCCCATAAACATAAATTTTCAACATATTCTTAGCGAAAAAATCATTAAAAACCATAAAGTTAGCTCTGATACCACTGTTGTGAATCTTGGTTCATGCGCAGCGGAAAAAAAAAACATATCTGGATTCACAATCGGACCACTTTTGGGTTTTAATAATTTTTAATAAAAGACGAAAAAAATGAAACCTAATTTCATCTAATTACAAACCTATGTGAAGAATCGAATTTTTGATCTATCGGGTAGCAGCAATTCCAAACTTCTGCCTCTAGATATCACGCCGAAAGAAGTTTGAAGAAAAATCCACCTCCTTTGGCTTCCAAGAGGCCGACAGCTACTGGGGGGAGGGGAGAGAATTTTTTTTCTCTTCTTCTTTCTTTGCTGTCAAGTCAAGTGTGAGAGTCTTAGGTTTTTGAACTAGGTAGTTAGTTATATATAAGGAGTGATGGGCTTGGAATTAATTAATTCTTTGAGCCTATCAAACTCGTCTAATACACGCCTATCCTCATCCCATATAGGCCAAGTTGACTTTCAACTTAGTCCAATTATTAATTAAGTCCAATATATTATAATCTAATTAAAATATAATATTAATTAATAATTTTCTAAATTAAATAATCCAAAAATTAATTTAGGATAGGATGGCTATAGTAAATACATGTAATTATTTATTATTAATTTGTTTTCATTAATCTAATTAATCAAATAAATTAATTTGTCCATCAAATGACAAATTACTTAATTTATGTATTTGGCAACGAAAGAAATTTTTTCGCTCAATTCCTTTAAAGCGCGACTATCTGGATTCATCTCAATTGGCATTGGGATAAAACCATGGATGTGAACACCTAGCTAGTCTCGTGGACTCACATCGAAACACAATTGAGATCAAATCTAATAGATCATATACGAACCTTTAGGTCACAAACGCCCTGTGAGTATAAGCCCTTCACTGTAACATCCCGATCGAGTGAGAGTCATGTTTATGTCAAACTCGCAGGACTCGATGTTGTGCTTAATAAATCATTGTAAAATGAAAGTACTAAACTACCCTTGTGTACCATACACAAGTTAGTTTTTCTGCTTTGGCCAAAGATTTATAATTTCATTTACCTATGACCGCACAAGACGTTAACTCGTTTACTACTCGAGACAATAAATCTCATATTGGCAATCACTGAACAATTGCTACTTGTCCATCTGAACCGCATTCGAGGTTGATCCCATCAAAGGATGAATTGGATCTATCTACTCTAATAATCCATTCAGTGTCACAAGCACAATCTTTGTGAATCCTTAGGTCTAAGGCTCATGCACACTACCGTGATTAGTAATTCAATCATTGACAGTCACCGAGTAATTACCCATGTGATTGAATTATGGCGAATCGTGTTCGAATATATCAATTACATTAATATATCTATGACACAAGCTCCCACCATTCCAAAGTGACTGACTGACACTCCTTGTCAAAGCTTGCGTCATACAAATCTGGTCATAATGCCCAATTAAGACTTTTCAACTTGCGAACTCCAGTTTAAGTAATCATGGAACGGACACTTCTAGTGTCGATCTCCTCGAATCATGAGGAGTAGAAGCTCCCTCTTGATTACTCGGGACTTATTTGTTCAATACTTTATTAATGCCATCAAGATTGATATGAACAAAGAGCAAATGCCTTTTATTAATTTAAAAAAAAGAATTGTACAACATAAAACTAAATGCCTTAATAATCTAATTACTCTATGGCATGGAGAACATAATCCTAACAGCATGTCCCCTCCTCGCGCCAATATGCTGATATCTTCATAAAGGCTTGCCTTCCTCGTTGTTTCTTGAGTTTTGATCCAGTTGTGAATATGTCATCTCGACTGCGAGGGAGTGTTAGAGTTTATATTAGGCTATGATTGTTATTTATTTATTTCCTTTATCATCCTTTTATTGGATTCTCTATATAAACTCCTCTATGTTTATTAATATCCTCAAGGGATTTATACCTTAACAGGTTCAAGGTGTTTAAGGGAAAAGAATGAAAAACAAGGGGTAAAGTGCAAATAAGTGAAAGCTGAGGGTACTATCATCAATTAACCTAATTTTCAGACTCACATCCAAATAAAGGAAAAGACTATTGGCGTCATGGTTTTGAAACTCGGACCGGACCGTCCAGTCCGACCGCTCCGAACCGGAATCGGTCACAAAAACGGTCCGGTTAATGCTCAAAACCGTTTTACACTCAAAACCGGTGATTTTCGCCGAAAACCGCCCAACCCGCCGGATGGACCAGTTGACCATTCGACCCGTTTACGGGTCAGCCGAACCGGCCGAGCTATGAAACATAAAAATTATTCACAGCTTCCATGGTTTCTTCTCCACCTTCTTAAGCCTTTCTCTCCTCTCCCGTTTGATTTCAGTTTACTATTGTTTCGAAAATAGAATTAAAAATGCAGATTAATGTAGTAGTGAAAGAAATGAAATAAAAAAAGACAAGAATAAAGAAGATTAGAAGGAAGAAGGAAATAAAAGCAGAGAGAAAATAAAGAAGAAGACAAGGAGAAGGAGAAGGGAAGAGCGGCGACTGTGATGAAGGAAGAAGGGTTTTGAGTCTAGGGTAGGTTATCTTGGTTTTATATTTACTTTTCTCATATTTTTTTATAATTTTTCTGCTGATAAACACACGGTTTCTTATACATTTTGATTTTTTTTACATTATATCATTCAAAATATAAATGATCTCTGTGTGTGTGTGTATATCATTTTATTATTTTGTGATATTAGTAGTTTTTATTATTTTGTGATATTAGTAGTTTTTATTATTTTGTAATAACAGTAATATAATAAATATTATTTATTGCATAATTATGACGTTACCGGTTCGACCGCGATTGACCCGACGGTTGAACTGGAGACCCGTGACCTGATCACTTTTCCATTTCACTGTCCGGTTCGATTTTCAGAACATTGATTGGTGTATCTGGCCGGGCTGAGCCCATTATGACCCGAAATTAAATATTTCAGTAATTAAACAAAAATGCACAGAATCTATTAATTTTGTTTCAGGATTGCATTCCCAAGGGTTCTTATGCCATAGAAATCCTTTCTTTATATAGTAGTTTCAATAAAAGAAAAATAGAAAATAAAAATAGATGTTGACTGGTCATACACAGAGTTACACACAACAGTCAAAACAAAAAGAGCATAGCCAGGCCCACTTTGCCCGTTTGAGATCCCAAAAACAGCATGACATGTAATCATTACTCAAAAACCCATACCAAACGACGACGCTTTTCTTCGCATGTCTTCTGCCACGTGGCACATGTATACGACTTTAGTAACCAATTGGAAATCCCCCTTTCACATGCATGGCCTTGCCAACTCTTAAGCGAAATTGCATTTTTAATCCCAGCGAACACCTCTAACACTCTATTCTAACACTTTATTTGGTTCAAAGAACTTAATAAGGAAAGGAAAACAAAACAAAAGTAAAATCATTTTTTATTGTTTAGTTATTGAAAAAAATAGGAGAGAAAATTCAATATTAATTTTAGCTAATAGCATTTCATCATCATTTGGTGAGGAAAATGGTAAGAAAAAGAAAATAATTTCTTTGTATTTTCTTTTCCTTTCTTTATCAATTTCTTTGAACCAAACAAAGTGTAAGTCTCAGAGTTTCAGTTGTAGCTTTTCAATCGCATATTTTAAGCTTAATGCAAATTTAATCTATGTCGTTAGTTCTTCAATGGACTTGGCATTGTAGTCTATACATGTTTGTTGGTTTTATTAATTTGGTGGGAAAAATTAATGTAAACGGTATTTTAAGCTTAATGCAAATTTAATCTATGTCGTTAGTTCTTCAATGGACTTGGCATTGTAGTCTATACATGTTTGTTGGTTTTATTAATTTGGTGGGAAAAATTAATGTAAACGGTACATAAAAGCTTCACGAAGGAAAAAAGTACGGTCATTTGATGGGAGAATGCGTATAAAATGCATTCCTTGAGTAACTCATGAAATCACCCGAAAAAAGAACAATTATTTAGCGTTCATGTGAATTTTTCCTACCAAATCAGCAGAACTAACAATCTTATGAGATTTATGAAGCAAATTTGGTACACAAACTAACGAGTGGACTGAATCTGCAGTGAATTTAGAACTTTAGATCTAATTATGCGGGGCAAGAAAATTGAACTTAAGTAGTGAAAGCATTTCAACAAATTCAAATCATAAACACTAAATTTATTACAACCACTCAAGTAAGAAAGGAATTGAGGCAAAATTGCTTTTTCTGCTCAATTCCTTTCTTACTTGAGTGGTTGTAATAAATTTAGTGTTTATGATTTGAATTTGTTGAAATGCTTTCACTACTTAAGTTCAATTTTTTTGACCTAAGTGAAAAGAAATCGTACTTATTGAGCATAGTATTTGATATGTTATTATATGTATTTTTTTTAATTTAAACGCGCCTTGTTATCATATATAAACAATGTTAAGGATTATAGTCCATGCTCATTGTGCAACTTAAATGTGAAACTAGAAATTTAACGCGAGAAACAACTATACACAAGGGAGAAAAATAAAATGGAACAATTGGTTTACGAAGTACTCATTTTTTTTCATTTTTATTATATAAAGGGACGAAATACATACGAGAATTAAATAAATATAAACAAATACCAATAAACTACTTAATACTTGCATATTTTTTTTTTCTTTAGAAATCTTGCCCCTTTAGTCTCCCCTATTTTTTTCATATCAACATATACATAAACTTTGATTTTTCTTCCACAACACATGGTCCTTTTTTTCTCTCCATAAGTATGTATTTCTATAATTCTTCATGCTCAAAGCATGGGACCACTTTCAATTTATCTCTCTCTCTCTCTCTCAACCTCGCATTATTATTATTAGTATTATTATTTAATTTTTTTGGTAGGATGTGAAATAGAATTCATTCATGAGTTGAAGATTCACCACCATTCTCTAAAGTAGGTGTTTGGTCCAATTTCCTCCTTTTAGTGTCTGGACTAGTGTGTGAAGAACTTGGACATGACTCAACTGTTCTTTCATCACTTTTATAGCTCAAGCATGCTGCTTCCAACACCCCATTTGGGCTATGGGGCACTAATGATGATGAAACTGTGGCATTACCCACGTTTTCAGAGGTCACCGTTGTAGTAGTAGAAGTAGTAGTAGTAGCAGCAGCGGTAGTAGTTCGACTAAATGATTCCGAATCTTGAATCAATTCGAGGCACTTCACCACTTTGGTCTGCAAAACCGTGAAAATCCAAAATCAAATTAGAAAAATACATATGCACGCTCTTAAAATAATGATATGACACGATTAACTATCAGCTACTACTTCCGAGGGTATTTTGGTAAATATACTCAAAATTTCCAGTTTCCCAGCTTTTTATGTAAAACCCTTCGTCATCGGGTGAGTCCCCGTAATAATGTAACGCGAGTAACTTAAAGCTAATGCTTTCGACGGTATTTCGCTCTAATACTCAAAAATTTCACTTTTTCGGTTTTTCATCTAAAACCCTTCCCCGGGTCAAACGAATTACTAGTATTATTGAATAAGGAGTGTTGAAGAAAAATGATACATATATAAAGTTGTCTTGCCTAAGATTTTATTAGTAGGGACCGATATAAATGAACTACCTTATCTACCCCTATGAAACCAGACAATGCCTTATCAATGTGGATTGCTACTTCTATTTCTCCTGAAACATATATAGCCACAGCTGCAGCTATTTCAGAAGGCCTGAATTCCAAGAAGTCAATACCTGCATTCAATTTTCCAACAACAAAATCACTGAATCAAACAATTTCACTTTAATCCTTATATTAAATTCACAAATCCTTCATAAACATAATGAAGACCTTGAATTGTGCTTAAGATGATTTGAAGTGATCTAAAGATCAATGGCCCTGATGGGAATTCACCATCATTCATCTTTCCAAGGTAAAAATCAATGTAGTTGCATGGAGTATAAGCTTTGATTTTCCAATTTAATTGGCTCAAAACCAAAATCTCCATTCGTTGTATCGTTTTTCCTTCAAACAAGAATTTCGGTTCCCCTGCCTGTTTCATTCAACCAATTTGTCACAAAAAGGGATCAAAATAAATGCAATTACGATAATATATATACAAAATATATGTAAATATCACCTGTAAATCCACAGTAGAAGGAACATTAACCTCTTCGATTTTAGCTGCCAACGATAAACAAGCCACGGCTAGTAATTGAACTGCCCATGTTTTGTTTCCCTAGAAAAATATGGTCAAGGCAAAAACTTCAAAAATCAGCATTCAAACACAATAAAACCAAATGAAGTTTAAATGAATAAATCAGCAAAATTTATTACCTTTAGCAATGAACAAACGGGCAATTCGTACACCGATAGGAACCGGTCAAAGTAACTCATAGCCGAGTATAAACACAACTCTCCAAAACTGTAGTAGGTACAAGCCTGTAAAGCACAAACAAAATTGAAGTAATTATGGCTACAACATAAGTACTTATTATTAGATGCATTTGCTTTTCATTGGGAGTTATTACAGATTTTTCATGCAAGTGTTCAAGAAACTAATAAATGAGTGATCATAAATACAAGAAATCCAATGAACACTTAAAATTTGAATGAAAAATTATATATGAGAGGAAAAAAATTATCCCATTTAGGGAAAACAATTGGAACAGGATTAGAAAATCAAGAATTACCAAAATGGCACAAAATTAATAAGAAAAGTAATCTAAAAACAATAATGTGGATCTAAATGGAAGAAAATGTAAAATCCCATTTGTGCAAAAACATATGAACAATAAAATAGAAATTGAATAACTTGATTGATCCCCATTATATATTAACAAAGAAATGACAAGAAATATATATATATATATATGAAATAAAACTAGAATTAATAAATAAAATTGACCTTAAACATCCAATCAAGAGCCTTTGTTCTGAAATTGATATCCAACTCTCCACTCCTCAATCTATTGAGATAATCATGTCTAGGCAAATGCTCCTTTTCTCTTTCAACCATCCAACCAATGCATTCTTCACTAAGGCAAGGCAAAGAAATCAACGGCTCAGAATCTGAACCAATTCCAAAGCTCATCCCTTTGTCACCGTTGGATTGAAAGTTTTGGTCAACAAAGTCATCATCATCAAAGCAAAGGCCTTTTGTTTCTTCATTACAGAGCAGGAGGTCTGTTGCTACACATGAGTCAAAGCTGTAAGTATTACTATAAGCCATTGGGAAAAATAATTAGACCCAAAAATGAATGTTGCTTTTGCTGTGAATGAAAGTTATCAAAAGCTCATAAAAGAATGGATTTTTTCTTGCATGTTAAACATTGGCATTATATTTCTGCCATATCTGTAAGACCCACAGAGAGAGAGAGAGAGAGATATGAATGAAAATGAGACTACAGAGAGAGTGTATATATAGGGGAGGGGGTGTTGGGGGGAAGGGGGGGGGGGGGGGCGGTTGTTGAATATGACTGTGCTGTAGAGAAGAGCTTTTATGCAAGAAATGGACATTTGTTTTTAGGGTAAAGGTGGGGTGGTGTGGGGGTAGGGGGGAGACGAAGACTGAATATTTTCTTGGGCAGAAGAAAATTTAAAGGAAAATACACATATATATATATATAAAATACTTTTAAAAATATTACTAAATTAATTATACAAACAAAATTAAGTACATTATTGAGAGATTTATTATTAAAAGCTAAATCTTGATGGGAATGAAAAAGGTGACGATTTTGTAATTTTGAAAAGTGTAGGGGCTTTCAGTCAATGGTGATTTGATTAGACAGAAGAGAACTGACTGGTTAGTGTTAATAAGTGAGTGTGAGAGAGAGAGTGCCAGTGATGATGTAATAATTTATTTATTTTTTTAATAAATGATGATGTAATAATGAATCTAATGGAATTGAGAGATTGCATTTTGATTTGTTTAGGGCAAAATACGCTTTGTACCTCTGAATTATTCATTTTGTATCATTTAACTTTTTAAATTATCAAATATAATAAAATAGTTCCTAAACTATCAAAGGTAATAAAATAGTTCCTCAACTTAAAGACATGTTTGGCTAATTTTGTAAATTGATAAATAATATAATACGAATGTTATTTTTAAATATTAAGTATTTTAAATATTTTTATATAATTTATTTTACTTTTAATATGGTAATTATTTAAAATATATTTTTTAAAATTTTAAAGAAGATTAAAAACTTAAAATGTAAAGTTAAAATCATAATTAGTATCAATTATCAATATAAAATTTCTACATAAATAATTGTTTAGATAAAAATACAATTGATTCTTTTTGCTCTAAAAGCTAAGGACAATTAAATTCATAAATTTATTAACCTTAATATTGGAGTTTTTGGAAAGAAAAATTAGTGAAATGAGTTTTTTGGATAAAAAATATTATAAAAGATTTGTTTGGGTATAAAATTTATTTTAAGGAGGTTTTAGTAAATTTTCCTAAGAAATTAGTAGAAAATCGGAGTATTATTTTCTGCACAAAAGTGCATAGAAAATGGTAACCAAATAGTTAAAAAATAACAAAACTATAAGTATACAAAATACTCATTTTATTGAAAGCAAGTGAGGGCAAATAGATAAACTTTTTCAATAGTCAAACTTAGTGCCACGTGAGCAACATGTCAAGGCAAGCTAAACACGTCCACCAAATTGAGGGACTATTTTATTACGTTTGATAGTTCAGGGACCATTTTGTTAAATATGATAGTTCAGGAACCTAAATGAGACAAAGTGAATAATTCAGGGTTACAAAGTGTATTTTGCCCATTTGTTTACTTATATTCTATTTTTTGCGTTTTACACCCCATTAATTCATAATTTAGAAAAGTGACCACTTATAGCTTTACTTTGAGATTTTCACCCCTTCTTCTCAGTTTTTCCAAGTCTTGTTTTTGTATTTTTGAAACTGGGTATGGTAAGAATTTTCGCAGGATAATTAGTGTTTGAAGGATTTGTTAAAATTTAAACAGGTTAGAGATGTATATAATATTATGTAAATCCAATAAAAAGAAATACATACCAATAACATTTATTAAGCTCTTTTAAGTCGGGTTGGTGGACGTGACAGAAAAATAATTATCAATAAACGGCACCACTAAATGAGATTATGAATATCGATAATCTTAATTGGTATTACACTAAATCTTTTACAATCGTCATACCGGATATCTTTATTACAATTTACTTTTTATATATAGTAGATTTTGTGAATTTTCTATGGTCGGTGTGTTAGAAATGAAATATGTTAAACGGAAAATAAAAAATAGGGTGGAAATGGCATTTTTAAAATATCAAGCTATACTATGAATTATTTTCTTCTTATATTCACCTACCCTCTTCCTTCTACCTTTGTCATTTGCATATAGTTGTGAGAGATGCTAGTAAGTTTAGTTTTTCGTGGTAGCAAAGAAAATTATTTGAAGAAAATGTTCAATTTACAAATATATATTTATTTCGAATTGTAACTAATTGGTAAAAGGATATGTGTGAAATTTCACCGAATGCGATAATCACTATGATAAAAAATATTCCAATTTTCTGTAAAGAGGACACCACTATTCAAAGTTTTGTCGATATCTTACTTACCAAATTCACGTTAGTAACGTTTGTCCCGTATTTTCAGTGTTGAAAAGAATATAAAACTCCAAAATGAAATGATTTCGAGTGTGTAACCTTTTTGAAAGTGTCTCCTAATATACAACTGTATATGACACGATTGTTGCAATATTTGCAGCGCTGGAACTCTAAACCTTCAACCGAGCAGATAAATACAATTAGTAAATGAGAAAGACATGATATTATGAAGTTAAAATCTAATCACGATTGTTACGCCTGTCCCATATTTTCATGTGTTGAGAAGAGAACCAAATTTTAAAAGTTAATGGTTCACGATTGTTTAATTTTCACAAATGCCCTATTATACAACTAATACGACATAGACATAGTACATACTTATTGCAAAATTTACTATATTAGAATTTAAAATCCTACCCTAACATATAAAGCTAAATAGTAAATGGCAAATTAATTAAGAAACACTGCGGGATTGAAAGTTACGAATTGAAAATGGTATGACAAGCCATTTGCAAGCCTTGAACATGTATATATATATATATATATATATATATATAGTTGATATTAGCACTCACAAAAATGATAACCACATTTCATATCCACTTTATTTTTAATTAAATGACCAAAGTGCCCATATATTATTTGAACACACAATTTCTCTTAATATTTACGATAAACATAACTTTCACTACTATTCATCCTTTTGAAGATTTATTTTTACATTTTTAATGTTTGAACATCATTATTAATTATTTAAAATAATAATCAGAAATCATAATATTAGCTTTATTACATATATTAGTTCAAATTAGGTCAAGTTTTCTTCCATCAGTTTAAGTTTTTTCTTCATATTTTTACATGAGATCAAATATTAGGAAAAAATAATATTAATTAACAATAATATTTATGTAAAATAATAATATTAGCTTTCTTACATACATTAGTTAAAATTAGGTCAAGATTTCTTACATCAGGACAAACATTAAACAAAAAAAAATATTAGATATCATTAATATTTGTCTAAAATTACAATATTAGCATTCTTACACCAGGTCAAATTTTTACTTCACATATGAAGTCCGTTATCTATTAGGAAAAAAAGTAAAATAAATACTAATTTCGAATTTGTGTTGTTTGTTAATTAATTTTTTCTTTTGGTATTTGAGTTGATGTCAAAGAAATCACATGAATAGTATTCTACACCCGTTTCTTGTGTCAAAGACTAGGAAGACAAATAATGCCTTAGTTTTATTTGTTCCCCGCACTTATAGTTCGTTCTGTATACTCACTTATTTATGCGTTACTTATACTAATATTATCCCAATTTTATTCTATTGGAAATAGAATAAAATGAATACATTTTCTGACTTTGAAATTTGGTATTATTAACATAGTCAATTTAATTTGACTAAAAACAAAAAACAAGGAACGTGGAGGTAATTCGAATTTCATATCAAGAGTTGTAATGTAAATGTTGAACTTATAATGCATAGGGAATTTCTTTAGAAAAATAGATTATATTGTACAATTTTTGATAAAACTACGATCTTAAAAATTATCCGATATTCAAAGAAATGATCTATTATATTTTAAAATTCTTAAATTGTCACAATTTCTTAACTTTTAATAGCTATATGCTTCTTAAAATATACTAAGTGAAAATGTAAGATAAGTTAATAGGAGAAAAAATGAACAAATATAATGCTAAAGTTGCAATATACCTTATCTAGTGTGTTCAAACATTAAACTATGAAAATAAACTTTAAAAAGGATGAATAGTATAGTAAAAGATATCTTTTGTCGTATATATTAGGGATAATAGCAGACACCCCCCTCAGTTATGGGGTGATGTGCACTTTGTCACCCTAACTTATTGAAATGTGCACTTTGCCTCCTCACTTATCATAAAATGTGCACTTCACCCCCACGGGCAGTTTGGGCAGATTCGGGCACCACACTTATCATAAAAAATGGACTTTTACCCCCTGACTTATGTCTCTTTATAGCACTTTGCCCCCTGACTTATGTGTTTTTGTAGCATTTTGCCCCCTCACTTATGTGTTTTGTAGCACTTTGCCCCTGCCCGAGCTGCCCGAGGGGGTGAAGTGCACATTTTATAATAAGTGAGGGGGAAAAGTGCACATTTCAATAAGTTAGGGGGCAAAGTGCACATCACCTCATAACTGAGAGGAGTGTCTACCATTATCCCTATATATTAAGAGAAATTGTGTGTTCAAATGATATATGGGCATTATGGTACTTGAGTTAAAAATAAAGTAGATAGGGAGTGTGGTTATCACTTTTGGGAGTGCTAATATCAACTCCCTATATATATGTATATATATATATATATATAGGGTATGAATCAAATGCATTCCATTACATTAGGTAAGATATAAGACCCAATCTACACCATTGATACCATTTGATCACAAGGTCTGGATTTAACTCATTTTTCAGATTATATAATTTTTTTTAATGATGGTAGGGGTATTTTAGTCAATGAACAAAAATACTGTTACAAAATCCATTTTATCTCCCAAAATTCAGCCCTCACGCTCCTCAAATTTCTTGTTCAATCTCAGAATACGTAATTGAGATTTAACTGATTAAGATTATACCAATTCCAGAATACAATTCGCAATCCAAATCTCACTTTCCTTTTAAACACTCAACATCTTTCATCTCTTGCCAACATTTCCTCTGTAAATATATACATATATATGTGTATATATATATGTATCTATCTATGATGTGAGTACACACAGATACACACACATACACTTCCACATCCAAATAAACATATAAATGCCAGTTAACATACATAATTAGCATAATTAATTCACCAAATTGATCCCCTTTATTCCAATCTCGTACTTTGTTCAGGGGTCTTATTAAGCCTGAACATACATTTATTCTGCCGCACCGGAGAAGAATTGTAACTAATCGCATACTTTTTTGTTTGATACAAAATATGAGCTCCCATCAGCTTATATATATGTATACATTTATATATATTTTCTTGATTTAATGTTTTATTTATACAGTATAATGGCTTATAAAATATTGTAAAGTTTGTTATACCATACTGTATAATGTGTTATAATATACTCTATAATATGTTATAACATACTGTATAATGACTTATAAGATACTGTATAATTGAATATTTTTAATATGTTATAAACACATACTGCATAATGAGTTATAATATACTATATAATGTGTCATAACACACTGTATAATGGCTTATAAGATACTGTATAATTGAATATTTTAATATGTTATAAACACATACTGTATAATGAGTTATAATATAATATGCTATAACATAATGTATAATGACTTATAAGATACTGTATAATTGAATATTTTTAATATGTTACAAACACATACTGTATAATGAGTTATAATATATTGTATAATGTGTCATAACACACTGTATAATGACTTATAAGATACTGTATAATTGAATATTTTAATATGTTATAAATACATACTATATAATAAGTTATAATATACTATATAATGTGTTATAACACACTGTATAATATGTTATAACATTCTGTATAATGGCTCAACTGCAACAACATTAGCAGCAGTAGTATTAGTTTGCCATACAACGGTGCCATCGATATCTATCAACACTATAGTCCCGTCTCCCCTGATCGTCACTTTGGAGCCTTTGCTATTGACTGGACGGTCACGATTAGCCATCCAAGAGACGGTTTTGTCCCTGGAATTGGTGAACCATATTACAAACCAGCAGGGATTGGTTTCAGGGCTATAAAGTGAATGAATTATCAGGGCAAATGAGAAACTCTGATTTTTTTTCCCTACAGATACGGAATCACCCATTTTCAAACTAAAAAGTGAGATCTTGAACTTGATAGAGGGAAAGATGACAACAGGTTAAGTAAAATGAAAATATTAAGATATGCAAGAATGTGTCTTCTCATTTTGGAAAGATTTCCATTTGTTGTTCAATTGAAAAAAAAAATGTGCCAGACAGTGGATAACTGATATATATAATTTGAGTTCGATTTATAATTGAAAAAGAAAAAAAAAGGAAGAGAAGAGAAGCAGTGAAATACCAGAGAAGAAGTGAGCATAGAAGACGTTGAAAAAGATATTAAGTTTCTGAGAAGTGGGTTTGTGGGCTTTGAAAAATGACATCTTTTGACTGTTATACCCTTGATCCAATTGAAATCAATTTCCCCACCTGTTTTTTTATTTTTTTTTTGGACTGTTGGATTTAATGGATCCAATGGTGTAAATTGAGTCTTATATCTTATCTAATATAAGGGTATGTATTAGATCTTGACCCTATATATATATATATATGGTATGGATCAAATACATCTCATTACATTAGGTAAGATATAAGACTCAATCTACACCATTGATACAGTTTGATCCCAAGGTCCGGATTTAACTCTATTTTTCAGATTTTTTTTAATGATGGCAGGGGCATTTTAGTCAATGAAACGTAACAAACTCATGCAAATATCATGCAGGATCAAAATCAAATCCCCCTTTCTGCGCCAAACCAGATTCTTATTTTCAATTCATTTTTTCTTTCCAATTAAAATTCGATCAGCTCAGAAACCCAACGATTTGATTCACAGAATGTAGAATATTTAAATTATTCAGCATCAAACTGAATTAATCATCAAGATCGATTCATCATCATTGTCAATCAATCAGCATCGTCAATTCTACGTTTTCTCCTCCATTATCAATAGGTTTTGATTACGTTTTGATGGCTGGGATGGATGAAGGTATGCGTAATCATCATCACATCGATTTATGTTATCATTTTCAAAATCGCGTTACAGAAATATGCATGTTCATGGTATACAACAACTTATACATCAATATACAGTAAATATAGTTTTGATATACAACAGCTTATACATCAATATACAGTTGGATGAGTTGCCAGTGCAAGCAGTGAATTGTATATATTAGATGGTGGATTATTCATCATTATACAGTAACTATAACAGTGATATACAGTGTGGTATTTGTTGCTTTACATATAGTGAGTTGAATACATTATACAGCAGCTTATATAACATTATACAATACATATAATGGGGATATACAGTGTGAGTTAACACATCATACTTGTATGATACACTAAATAATTAATCAATAAGTTGAATACATTATACAGTAGATTATACATCAATATACATATAATGATGATATATAATGTTGGTTAACACAGCATACTTTTATGATACACTAACTAACGAAACAGTATACAATATCATTGTATACTGAACTATATTGATTTTATACAGCTGGTTCTTAAGTATTATACAGTAAGATGTCTCATTAATTATTGCATGTTATATGTTAACACACTGTATCATTTAATTACACATACTGTATAATGAGATTGTATGTAGTGTATAGAGATATAGAATGTGCTCTTTATCTTATTTCAATAATGTTTCAACATGTTTCAACATTTACTGTATGTTATATATTAAGTTACTGTATATCACAGTTATATTTACTGTATAATGATATATAAGTTACTGAATTTTGTTTGTTTACATACTGTATAATAGTTCTACACACAATGTATGTTCTGTTGTCTTATAATGTATATTCTTAATAGGATCAGTAGTGGTTAGCAATAGATGTTGAGATTCTAGGTGTCGGATCTTCTTTGTCATCTAATTCAATCACATCACCGGGTGGTTCCAAATATTAGGTTCCAGTGTGTGATCCTGAGTTTAAACCTTGCATTGGTAAGGCATTTGAAAGCTTGAAGATTGCATTTGAGTTTTACAAAAAATATGCACGTTTATGTGGTTTTGATGTCCATAAATGTTCACAAAAAACACATAAGGATGGTACGGTCATATCGAAACACTATGTATGCAGTCGTTCCGGTATTTATAAAAACTTCAATGACGTCAGTAGGAAGAAGAAATTTATGATTGGTCGATGTGATTGTAACGCTAAGATTGTTTTGAGGTTTAGTGCTTTCGAGGGATATGTTATAAAGAATTTTGTTGAGCGGCACAATCACGAGTTGGCAACCGATAAGGGGAAACAGTTTCTGTAGGTCAATCGAAATATTGATCCGTCACAGATTATGCTTTGCTTAAACGCATCAAAGGTGAATGTTGGTGCCGTTAGATCACATTCATTTCTAAAGGAAATTGCAGGTGGTTTCAATAATGTTGGGTCGACGTCTACAAATTTTAAAAATGTAAAAAGGGGTGTGAAGCAATTCGTCGGTGAGAATGACGGGGAGATGATTGTTAGGAAATTTATGAATACAAAAAAAGTTTGTGAAGGCTTTTTCTTTGATTATGACACAGATGCCGACGGGTGTATGAGAAGGTTGTTTTGGGCCAATCCTATTGCAATTCGGAATTTTGAACTTTTTGGTGATATTTGCTCGGTCGATGCAACATTTCGATCCAACAAGTAAGCACATTTACTTCATAATAAGATATGATAATGTACATTCTTTTCAATAGTTAATGAATATGCAATGCATAACCCATAATAAGTTGTTGTATAATGTAGATACATTGACTGTATAATGATAAGTTACAGTTTTTATTATGGGCAGTGTATTTGTAATGTATAACTCCTTGTTAGTCACTGTATAATGTATATACAGTTATTGTATAATACCTCATTAGTAACTATTTTTTTGTTTTTTCAAATTGTTTTATACTGCATTTTTTAGGTATAAAATGAAGTTTGTTCCTTTTACCGGTATTGATAACCACAAGAAAATAGTCACATTTGGTGCTTCTCTAGTCGCAAAAGAGGACATTGAGTCGTACACGTGGGTTTTCAAAGCTTTTACCCATGCGATGGGATGAGAACCAAACTATATTGTATCTGATCAATGTCCGGCCATGAAGCAGGCTATTCCTAGTGTGTTTAAAACTACTAGGCATCGTCTGTGCGCGTGGCATATTATGAAGAAATTTCCTACCAAGGTGTGTGCCATACTGTATAATTAAGCTATAGACAGTGTATATTGTATATAGAACTTTATTATTTTTTATGTATATTATGTTTTCATCAACTTTATGATGATATCTGTTTATAGTGTATAATTATAGTTAACATTCCGTATAAAATGTTATTAATTTGAGTTTTACGTTTACAGATTTCACCACATACAGGTAACTATGCTGAAGTGTGAAAAAGGTTAATAATTTTGTGTATAACGACGACATTTGAGTTTGAAGAGGGATGGAATGATCTCATTTCAAAGTACGGGCTAAGCCATATTGATTGGCTTTCTAAAATTTACGAGAATAGACACTCATGGGTATCCGCATACTATCGAGATGTTTCGATGGGTGGGATATTGAGGACTACTTCGATTTCAGAGTCTGTTAACTCATTCTTTAACAAGTTTTATGTGAAGGGTGATATAATCATTGAGTTTTATAGTAGATTGAAAGTGTTATGGATAGGCAAAGGAATAATAATGCAAGATTAAATCACGAGTCTTTGTTCTCTAAGCCATCAACCGACACCCCTATGCGGATAGAGGAGGATGCTTCAGAGGTATACACCTGAGCTGTTTTCTACGATGTTCAAGTGGAGATCAAAGATTCTGCGTATTAAGTGGTACTTCAAAGTCTAAACGTTGCTGATGGTGTGAAATTGTTTGTCGTATGCGACTCCAACAACGAATCAAAGATATATGAGGTATCTCCTTCTTTTCATACTGTATGACAATGTTTTACATACTGTATATGCACAATATAGAGTATGTATAATACAATTTTGTTTTTTTATGTTTTGTAGGTGAAACATGTTGTATCGAACAATCATGTTGATTGTTCTTGCAGATTGTTTTTGAGGAGGGGTATTTTGTGTAGACACATTTTCTTTGCATTCAACCTGGCCGAATACACAAACTGCCCGCCGAGTATGTTCTAAAGACGTGGCGGAAAAATGCAGAAATTATGGAGTCCGATACAATCAACAACCACGTCACACAATATCGCTCGATGATTCAAAAGACTACAAATGATGTGAGTCAAATTTGGATCGACTTTCAAGCATGTTTAAATATTGCGGGCTTTAACAAAGAAAAACTCGAATACATAAAAAAATCAATTGGTGGATATAAAGTCTCATTTGAGTGTCGGTGCGGACGACAACAATAAAACCAACAAGAATGCTGTTATCGAGACACTAGTAGGACCCCAAATCTAGAATGAGCTTGGGATCAGAAATCCTCAAATGAGCCGAACTAAAGGGTGTGGTAAAAGAATTAAGAGCAGTGTGGAGATATCCAAGCATGTTCCTAAGAGGAGAAAATGTGCTGCATGCGGAAAAGTTGATGGGCATATTGCAAGAACTTGTCCATCAAAGGAAAATAGAAGTGTTTTCTTTACATTTGATACTGTATAATGAAGTATTATTCACTGTATAATACAGTCTTATACACAGTATACTGAAGTGTTATTCAATGTATAATGAATACAATTTTCAATGTATTCTGAAACATTATTGACTGTACAATGAAGTGTTATTCAATGTATATAATTGAGTGTTTTTTTGTATGTTTAATTCTATACTACAATTGAGTATTTTTTTATACTGTATAATGAAACTGTTGTTTTTTATTCTGCATACATGAGTACTGTATAATGAAATTTTATTAACTGTATAACAATCCTTTAATTGCTGCATAGCATGCATATTATATACTGTATATGTTATGAACACTTTAATGACACATTCAATGAATAGAACAATAACCGGTTATGTGCAGTGAACAAACTTTGTAGATTTCAACAACCCAAATAAAAATTATATTGCAACAAAAACTAATAAATAATAAAAAATCTGTACAATCAAATTTAAAAATCCAGTGTATTAACACCAAATCCACTTGTTGTATCCATTACATGTTGATTACATCTACCCCTTCTTCCCCTTTTTCTGTTGGGCTTGTTCCTGTTCCACCTCCTTTGACTGTCTGAGGATTTCATCTTTGTGTGTGTTCAGCTCGGAAGTGAGGATGTTTTCCAGATAAAGCCCCCTCAATCTATTTAGTTTCGTAATTTGTGATTTCTGCAATGTATAAATATTAAAGTTAGATAGATAGGAAATAAAGATTTTCACAAAATTTCATACATATAAATAAAAGTGTAAAACATTACGTTTTCTGAACCCAATTTCGGATCCCAATTCTTCAGTCCTCCTCTGAGGTAAGTCTCCATGTGACGCATTACAAAAACACCACAATCCGATTTGGTTCTGTGTGACGCCACGGCATTGGAAGCCTTACAATTTGTACCGTTGACAACGCGCTTCCAACTGGATGGTTGATATCCATCAAGAACTTGACAAATATGTCTCTCTGTTTGAAACAACAAACTAAAAATTTAAGATATAGTGTATAAATATATTAATATACCATTATACAGTAGAGTATTATTTTCATTATACAGTGATTAATAAATGATTATGCAGTCAAATATTATACCATTATACAAAATATTAATATATCAGTACACAGTCACTGGCTACATCATTATACAGAGATTTTATATATAATTATACAGTGCATTACTGTATAATGTAAAGTTAATTGAGGCTATGCATTATGTTATTATAATGTGTATTTAACAATGATATTTCACATCAATTTTTTTTTCTGTGTTTGAAGGACACGACCAAAGTGAATGGCACATGTTGATATTTGTCTTCGATTGACACATCCGTCGCGCTGTTGTCAAGGATCTTGATAGGAGTCATTTTTACATAAGTTTTTAGGTCCTTTTAATGACAATTCAGGCCCATATATCGTTTATTTCGTGCCACTCGTGCGTTTAATATGTGTGTAAAGTGCTTTCAGGTAGTAAGCGACGATGGACGAAGAAAAGGGCAAAAAGACGACTCATTTACCCAACACGGCTCAAGGCTTCGAACTGAGGCGCCTAGGCGCCATTTTTCTCGCGCCCGGGCGCGACCCAGCAACAGCAATCAAAGCTTCGCACTTCCGCGCCTAGGCGCCTGAACAGCCACGCCTAGGCGCCTTAACAGCCACGCCTAGGCGCCACCCATCGCGCGCCTGGGCGCCCGGAACTTTTGCCCCAAGAAAGACACGCCACATAGGCGGCGCCTAGGCGCCGATCAAAGCGCGCCCAGGCGCCGCGATAACAGAATTTTGGAACTATAAATAGGATTTTTCAATTCATTTTGTGGGTCGAAATCTGGGAGATTAGGGGCGATTTGCTGGGGTTTTGGGCCATTATCACTGATCTTGAAGAGCAAGAAGAGGATAAGAGCCAAGGATTGAAGCTACATCAAAAGATCTCTTGCCATTCAACCTTATAGGGAGTTTCTTTCATTGTTCATTGCATTTGATGTTTACATTTATGTATAAGAACATGTTGAATTCTTCTATGTTGATAGTTATGGGCTAAATTCATATGGCTAGGGCCTTGTAAGAATTGAATTGTGATTTATTCAAATTATTGATAATTGTTGAATTAATTCCTTGTTGCTATGTGTTATGAATTTGTGCTTATACTCCTTACATGTGATTGATCACCATATGTTTTATCAATTGCCTAGCTTAGTATCTTGAGAAAGAGTTAAGTTAGGGTGCAAGAAATTCATAGCATCACCGATCAAATAGGAGTTGCCCTAGACATAGGTAAAGACTCCCGGGTGAAGTCGTTCGATTCTAATCGAGTAAACTCTAGTTCCTTAATGCATGCTTAGAGGTTAGATTTCCGGGTAGACATACTTAGGAAACCACCGCCTAAGTGTAGGAGTATATTGCGAGACATCGAGTATTCTTTACCTTAGGAGTTTTCACCATAGCAACTAGGTTTAATAATTCAACAAAAGTCTTTGAGCGAATAAGGATCAAATCAAGTCTTGCATGTGCCTTAGTCTATTTCTCACATTTGAGTTTCGATCCGTTGCTTGTTCTTATCTCTTTTGTTCTTTGTTTGCTTACTTGTTTTTCTCTTAATTCTGTTAATTTGTCTTTACGTTTATTCGAAAATCATAAGCTAAAAATCCAAGTCTCCGTGGTTCGACAACCCGGACTTATTTTTTGTCCACTTTTATTACTACCACGACTAGTACTCTTGCTATCCAAAGCACGTTAGGTTCTAGCGTGTCAGATCTCAATAGCTGGTTTCTTCAAATTAAAGCATATCACGTAGTAGTGTCCAGCGTGATGATTTGGAAAGACGACCTATATATTGAATGGATGAAAGTGGTGTTAATAAAGTTACATAAAATACGATAATTATAACAGATGAATGGTTTTTAACTTACCAACGTAAAATCGGTTATGTTGACTCTTGGAAACATGCTCATACGATGTTTAATGTTATCCTTGAATTTCTGCAGCAGCGCATCAGTACTTTTTTCTCTTATTTTTGACGTGAAAGAAACCTGTTATCCAATTTTTCAAAAAAAATTAGTTAACGTGCAGAACATTATAATTTATGTATTAACAAAAGATAAGAAATATATTTTACCGTGTCGGCCAGGTGAAAATAAAATTTGAGTGGCGATGTTTGTGATCTAGTCGCCTCGGCGTTGTTCAACAGGAATGACCAAGTATCAATCACACCAGATAAAAGCTCAGTGCGGTGATCCAAGGACTTTACATCCCAAGTAGTGCACATTACATCACCTCTCTGGAAAACAATAGTCCTGAAAAACCAGTATACAGTTTGTAATGAGTTAGTATACAAAAGGTTAATGTGCATTATACAGTATGTAATGACATAATATACAGTTCATATATACAGCTTGCAATGATATATTACACAGTAAGCAGTATTACATTATACAGTGTACATTGAGAAATCCCTATACAGTATACATATAGCATTAACATGAAACTGAATAAAACAAATATTATTAAAAATGATGTGTACTCACATGGTGTGTTCATCAACATGCTTCATCCAATCCCAGAGTTTTTTTTTCATTTGTGCCCTGCTTTGAGCTTATATGCACAACCCGTTGAATGTAGAGAGAACACGTGTCTGGCGTTGCTTTTAATAGTCTCCTTTGATCACCAATGATCTCTACGGCAGCCAATTTAATGGTCACATTTGAAGCTGATGGAGGCACTTGGTCAGTGACATTGGAAGCGTCATCAGTGTATTGTCTAGCAATTGACACTGCTACATCCAGTACGGTCACCTCCGGTTCAGCCTGATGTGTTTTCTCTGGTGTTTGTTGTGACAACAGGTTAAAATTTGGCATTGGGAGGCTTGTTATTTCCATTGTTGCAACTTTGTCCGCTTGTTGTGACAACAAGTTGAAATTTGGCTGTGAATGCGTTAGTGTACTTATTGGTTGTTCGGGTATAACATTTTCGGGTTGGAGAGGTTGAATAGTTTGGGCTGCAAATGGTTCTTCTTCAGTCCCTGATGTTGTTCTATACAAACTTGCAACATGATCGAATACCATTTTTTAAATTTCCCTCAACCGTGGATTTGTTGGAATCATGGAATCACATGATTTCATATATCCACTGTACTTGATAAGATAATCAATCAGGTTGAATGCAGACCTTTCCAAATTGTTCAACATCCCCTGCGTATATTTTAAAAATAATGAGTAACATTTTTAGATAATGTATATTGTGTTGTTAGCTACTGTATAGCACCTTATTACTTAATGTATACTAATATATTAGATACTGTATATATTGTGTTGTTAGATACTGTATGTTAGTGATTTCAAAATATTATTCATTAGCTTACAAACTAATATACAGTATACAAGATACAATTATTCAGTATGTGATTATACATCATACAGTTAAAATACACTAATTAATTAAACAATACACAGTATCTATTACATAAACATGCATACCTCTTCAACCGTATTACATTCCTTGATGGAAAAATATTGTTTGATTGGAGCTGCTAATGAGGAAGGGGGTTGGTGTGGAGCTTCAAGCTGTTGAACAACATTTTTCCCTTTTTCCAACTTCAATAGCCACTGTCCATTTGATATAAACCTCTTCCCAAAGAATCCTTGTTGAATCTTGATAGGGTGTGAATTTACATGTTTTAGAGCCTCATATTTATTGGATTTATATTGGTTTATGCATGATTTATACCACATTTGCGTTTAATTTGTGTGTTTATCGACTAAAGGTGGAAAATCACTACAATAGAGAAATAACGCACGCAAATACAGAATGTATGCATATTTCGAGTTCGAATTTGAGGACGTCTCCTTCAACAAAGTTGTTTATCTCTGTGTTAGATTCACTTGGAAACTTGAATTATCCACATCGGAGGTCTGTGGAGAGAGTTATGAAGGAAATACAATTGTTGCGCCGAACAGAAAAGTACATGTGCCAAGATACGCCCCAGCGCCCTCCCAGTCATGCCTAGGCGTGGATAGTCCAAATGTTACTCCTTTTCAGCCTAAATTCCAGCATTATATGATGGGTAAGAATCACTTTTGGCCATAATTCAGCACATGTGTTGAGGGGTTGTCATAAGTGTGTTTCTTGGTAGATTTACTTTATGGGCGCCAAATCAGAAACAATCTCCATGTTGAAACGTATTTTAGGTATACTTAGTGACCGAATTGGACAAACTGTCCTTCTGGAAAGTTGTAGATCTATGTTTTAACTGTACATGGAAACTTGAATCATCCAATTTGGAGATCTGTGGAGAATTTTATGAGGAAACTACTAAGACTGCGCTGGAAAGCAAGAAAATGGCAGCATGCATGTGTTTTGTTGAAATTTTCACATGGTTATGCTTGGTGGAATTCTTAAGGGCCGAAAGTTCAGCATTTTTTAGCTGGTTGGAATCTTAAAAGCCATACTTTAAGCATCACGTTAGGTGGAATTCTCATTGGGGAACTTTAATGGGAATTCTTAATGCATACTTTAGTGGAATTTTGGCTATAAAAGGAGGGGGAACCCATACTCTTCATGATTCACTATCAATTTCAGATTCTTGGAGAAGAGGGGGAGGAAGTGACCGATCCATAGAGAAGAAAAGAGGCGAGAGAGAAGGATTCTTGATTCATCATCATCATTGGAGAAGGAAGATTCAATTGAAGTTCCATCATTATTCACTTTTGAGGGAGCTTTTATAGCTTTTCATTTCAATTATGTCTATGAACATGTGTATTAATTCATTTATGTTTTTCATATTATCTATTATGAACTAAATTCATAAGACTAGGGCCATGTAAGGCCAAATTGTGATATATGCTTATAATAGATGATTGTTGAGGTTGTTCTTATATTGTTATGTGATGTGAATTTGTGTTTTTGCCTATCTTGCATATACTTGATCACTATATGTTAGAATCTTATGCCTAGGTTAATATTTCGGGAGAAAATTGATTTAAACTGCAAGAAATTCACATCATGACCCGTAACTAATGAGGAATTGCCCTAGACATAGGTAAAGATTCCCGGGTGAAGTTGTTCGATTCAAATCGAGTGAACTCTAGTACGTTAATGCATGTTTAGTGGTTAGATTTCTGGATAGGAATATTTGGAAAATCACGATCTAAGCATAGGAGTTTATACGCGAGACATCGGTTATTCTCTACCCTCGGAGTTCTCAACATAACAATATAAGCGTAATCCTTCAACTAGAATCTTTATAAGTATAATTGATCAATTTGAACCTAGCATGTGCCTTAGTCTCCCTTTATACTTTGTGTAAAATCAATTGTGTAATCTTGTTCTTATTGTATGCAATTTTACCTATAATTTACTTTAATTATATTTGTTCTTTTTTTTGTTAAAATCATAAACTAAAATTCAAGTCTCCGTGGTTCGACAACCCGGACTTTTAGTCCACTTGTTACTACACACGACTAGTGCACTTGCTACAATAGCACGTTAGCTTTTAGCGTGTCAAGTTTTTGGCGCCGTTGCCGGGGACTTGTTTAATTTTAGTTTTTGATTTTATTGCAAGTTTTATGTATTTATTTTTTGTCTATTTTTTTTTTGTCGCACGATTACCTCGCAATGGCTAGCAATTTTCCAGATAAGACCCTTCCGGAGAATCAATTATGGCTGCAAAATATCATTCAATTTGCAAAGGATAGCAATTTCCCAGATATGACACTACCAGAGAATCAATTATGGCTGCAAAGCGTCGTTGAAGCATGTTATGCACAAGGGTTCTTTCCACAACATTACCAAGAAAGAATTCCTATGTTGGAGGAACAACGTGATAACTCCATTGGAGAGCTCCGCCTTATGATAAAGGACGCATTGCGGGAAATGAAGGAGATGAATCATCAACTCAAGCAACTAACGAGCGACATATCTGAGAAAGTACCATGGGCATTGCTTGGTACCACTGAGATAGATCAAAAGGAGGAATGCAACACCGTGACATTGAATGAAAGGAAGTTGAAAAAATCGAAAACAAATTCCTCCAATGATGAGCATTTGCCTCCTATCCTTTCTAAGGTTGTTGACATTCCTTTACCATCTCCCCTAACCACAAGTGAATCGGTATTTGATGCCGATGATGGTAAGTTGTCCTTTAGTGTAGGAAATGACATGGTTATTTGTGATAGCTATAAGGTTTTTGAGCATCCTCTTGATTTTGATTTGTATCTACACATTGATGCTTTTGATCCTTTTAGTGTTGAGCACTTTCAGGAAAAACGAACCAATCATCTTCTACATCCCTACATCATGGACTACGCATATGTCAAAGTGATGGGTGAAGAAAGTTCACACCATCACCCAACGCACGGGGAAGAAAGAGTAATTGAGGTGTTGAGGGACCATACAAAAATTCGGGAGTGGATGATTGCTTGGTCCCAACCTATGGTATGTAGCACAAATGATAGGCCAACCTTCACTACCAATGGCCATAAGTTGAAGCGATACCCGAGAGTGAATTGGAGAATGAACAAGGCATTCATTCGGAAACTGCCTTAAAATAACTCGGTAAAGTCAAGCTAATGACTTTAAAAGAGCGCTTCTTGGGAGGCAACCCAAGTTTGTAAGTTTTGTTTTCTTTTTCCTTTCGTTTTTGTTTTGTTTAGTTTGTTTCTTTTTGTTGTATTCAAGCATGCACTTTTGGCATGTATGTTTTCTTATGCTTGATGGTTTGAAAAGTTGAAGTGTTAGATATGATGCACATTTGGACCCCATGTTTAGAGATGCTTATTTTACTCGAGAGGAGGAGAAGCTTTGTAAGGATGCATTGGAAGTTCAAGGATGTTTTTCAACATTCTTGGGTGTAAGTGTTCTTGTACCGTTGTGTATGCTTGTTATAACAACATTAGGGACAATGTTGGATTTAAGTTTGGGGGTAGAAGAGTAATTATTTTGAACTTTGATGATGCAATCCTAATTTGTAGCTTGAGTTTGGGGGAAAGTTATTTGCTATCATATTTATATGCTTCTTTGTTGAGAAAATCAAGTATTAAAAAAAAAATTTAGTCCTTCCAATTGATGCACTGAAATTGATTGACTTGGAAAAATGTCATGATCTCTTGAAATTAATTTGAATTTAATGGAATATATATATCTTTGAAATTGCTCGTGGAGACACTAGACTAGGATTGATTTCCTTAGATGATTCACAATGCACATAAATCGAGGGTAGAGGAGTTGAGAGGATAACCATCTTGAGACACTTAAGGAATTTTTCCCGGAAATATTAACTTAGATTTTTCATAAGGTTATAAGTTGAGTAGTAATTTTATATGCTAAACAATAAAGTGAAAAGGTTGAATTTTGGTATGACCAAAAGTGGTTAGGCTAATACGTACTGGAGGTGAAAAGTTTCATGCCTATATACTGTACTATTATGCTAATTTGAGCTAAGCTCAAGCCAAAAAGAAGTGAATTGTTTAAAAGATCTTGTTTTATTTCGTGGCCTTTGACACTCGAGTGATTAAATCCTTAGGAGTGTCTCTACACTTAATGCCCCAAAACTATCTAGTTTGGGAGTCATTGATCTAAAGCTTGTTACATGGGTGTCATAGAAAGTTTAATGGAATAAAACATTGCACATGATCTAGCCTTAATGAATTTAATGGAAGTTTCATACGAATTGAAAGTTGAATGTTGAGATAATGAAATTTAAATGGCTATGAGATTTTCTATAATTCTTGTGCTTTATGTTTGATCAAAAGTAGATAGATATGGGATTAATGTCCAAAATTTGGTAAGGATGCCTTTCGACTATAATACCTTAGATTTATTTTTCACTACACCCTAGGGAGTCTTTTCAAGTATTAGTGTCACATGAGCAAAAGTAGTTGATATGTATATATATTTGTGAACTTTAAAAGGTTGATTTTATGCCATTCATTCTTGTTGATCATGTTGAGGTGTATTGATTTGGTTGGATAAATTTTGTTAGATTTTGTGGGTATATCGCATGCAAACCTTCACGAGACTACAACTCGTCCTTTGAGGTAACTCAAGGATTTAAAGGCTTGTTGCACCCGCTAAGTGCAATCGTTTACTCCACGAAAGTGAGTTAGTTAGTTGTTTTGTTTTCTCCCTTTGAATGATGTTGATCTTGTCTTATAGCTCTCATTGCTCGAGGACGATCAATGGGTAAGTTTGGGGGTGTTGATAGGGTGTGAATTTACATGTTTTAGAGCCTCATATTTATTGGATTTATATTGGTTTATGCATGATTTATACCACATTTGCGTTTAATTTGTGTGCTTATCGACTAAAGGTGGAAAATCACTACAATAGAGAAATAACGCACGCAAATACAGAATGTATGCATATTTCGAGTTCGAATTTGAGGACGTCTCCTTCAACAAAGTTGTTTATCTCTGTGTTAGATTCACTTGGAAACTTGAATTATCCACATCGGAGGTCTGTGGAGAGAGTTATGAAGGAAATACAATTGTTGCGCCGAACAGAAAAGTACATGTGCCAAGATACGCCCCAGCGCCCTCCCAGTCATGCCTAGGCGTGGATAGTCCAAATGTTACTCCTTTTCAGCCTAAATTCCAGCATTATATGATGGGTAAGAATCACTTTTGGCCATAATTCAGCACATGTGTTGAGGGGTTGTCATAAGTGTGTTTCTTGGTAGATTTACTTTATGGGCGCCAAATCAGAAACAACCTCCATGTTGAAACGTATTTTAGGTATACTTAGTGACCGAATTGGACAAACTGTCCTTCTGGAAAGTTGTAGATCTATGTTTTAACTGTACATGGAAACTTGAATCATCCAATTTGGAGATCTGTGGAGAATTTTATGAGGAAACTACTAAGACTGCGCTGGAAAGCAAGAAAATGGCAGCATGCATGTGTTTTGTTGAAGTTTTCACATGGTTATGCTTGGTGGAATTCTTAAGGGCCGAAAGTTCAGCATTTTTTAGCTGGTTGGAATCTTAAAAGCCATACTTTAAGCATCACGTTAGGTGGAATTCTCATTGGGGAACTTTAATGGGAATTCTTAATGCATACTTTAGTGGAATTTTGGCTATAAAAGGAGGGGGAACCCATACTCTTCATGATTCACTATCAATTTCAGATTCTTGGAGAAGAGGGGGAGGAAGTGACCGATCCATAGAGAAGAAAAGAGGCGAGAGAGAAGGATTCTTGATTCATCATCATCATTGGAGAAGGAAGATTCAATTGAAGTTCCATCATTATTCACTTTTGAGGGAGTTTTTATAGCTTTTCATTTCAATTATGTCTATGAACATGTGTATTAATTCATTTATGTTTTTCATATTATCTATTATGAACTAAATTCATAAGACTAGGGCCATGTAAGGCCAAATTGTGATATATGCTTATAATAGATGATTGTTGAGGTTGTTCTTATATTGTTATGTGATGTGAATTTGTGTTTTTGCCTATCTTGCATATACTTGATCACTATATGTTAGAATCTTATGCCTAGGTTAATATTTCGGGGGAAAATTGACTTAGGCTGCAAGAAATTCACATCATGACCCGTAACTAATGAGGAATTGCCCTAGACATAGGTAAAGATTCCCGGGTGAAGTTGTTCGATTCAAATCGAGTGAACTCTAGTACGTTAATGCATGTTTAGTCGTTAGATTTCTGGATAGGAATATTTGGAAAATCACGATCTAAGCATAGGAGTTTATACGCGAGACATCGGTTATTCTCTACCCTCGGAGTTCTCACCATAACAATATAAGCGTAATCCTTCAACTAGAATCTTTATAAGTATAATTGATCAATTTGAACCTAGCATGTGCCTTAGTCTCCCTTTATACTTTGTGTAAAATCAATTGTGTAATCTTGTTCTTATTGTATGCAATTTTACCTATAATTTACTTTAATTATATTTGTTCTTTTTTTTGTTAAAATCATAAACTAAAATTCAAGTCTCCGTGGTTCGACAACCCGGACTTTTAGTCCACTTGTTACTACACACGACTAGTGCACTTGCTACAATAGCACGTTAGCTTTTAGCGTGTCAAGTTTTTGGCGCCGTTGCCGGGGACTTGTTTAATTTTAGTTTTTGATTTTATTGCAAGTTTTATGTATTTATTTTTTGTCTATTTTTTTTTGTCGCACGATTACCTCGCAATGGCTAGCAATTTTCCAGATAAGACCCTTCCGGAGAATCAATTATGGCTGCAAAATATCATTCAATTTGCAAAGGATAGCAATTTCCCAGATATGACACTACCAGAGAATCAATTATGGCTGCAAAGCGTCGTTGAAGCATGTTATGCACAAGGGTTCTTTCCACAACATTACCAAGAAAGAATTCCTATGTTGGAGGAACAACGTGATAACTCCATTGGAGAGCTCCGCCTTATGATAAAGGACGCATTGCGGGAAATGAAGGAGATGAATCATCAACTCAAGCAACTAACGAGCGACATATCTGAGAAAGTACCATGGGCATTGCTTGGTACCACTGAGATAGATCAAAAGGAGGAATGCAACACCGTGACATTGAATGAAAGGAAGTTGAAAAAATCGAAAACAAATTCCTCCAATGATGAGCATTTGCCTCCTATCCTTTCTAAGGTTGTTGACATTCCTTTACCATCTCCCCTAACCACAAGTGAATCGGTATTTGATGCCGATGATGGTAAGTTGTCCTTTAGTGTAGGAAATGACATGCCTTAGTCTCCCTTTATACTTTGTGTAAAATCAATTGTGTAATCTTGTTCTTATTGTATGCAATTTTACCTATAATTTACTTTAATTATATTTGTTATTTTTTTTGTTAAAATCATAAACTAAAATTCAAGTCTCCTTGGTTCGACAACCCGGACTTTTAGTCCACTTATTACTACACGCGACTAGTGCACTTGCTACAATAGCACGTTAGCTTTTAGCGTGTCAAATCTCTACGGTACCCTTTTGCCGTAGTGCACGTCCGTCCAATTAAGCCAAGTTGGGATTGATCTTTCGACTGTTACTTGGCCCTTGTAGTTGACTCTGTCAACATACAATGTCTGCATTTGGAGGGGAAAAAATCAGATTGTAACGAATGGTAATGTGTTTTATTATACAGTAACTTATAAATAAACCATTATACAGTAGCTTATAACACATTATACATTAGCTTATAAAACATTATTTAATAGATAATATGTCATTATACAGAGTGTGTTTATACATTACACAGTTAAAATACAGTAACTAATTATACAGTAACTTATAAACCATTATACAGTAAATAATAAACCATTATACTGTAGGTTACAACATATTATAGAGTAGCTTATAAACAATTATAAAATAGATAACAAACCATTATACAGTATGTGATTATACATGACACAATTAAAATACATTATTGGAACACAATCAACATAAGAAGATGTCATGTACACTTACAATCAAAAACAGAAGAGGTCCCGTATACATGCGAGATGTTGGATCCGCTTCCCACACATCTTTTGTGTCTCCCAAACTGTCCATAACAAGTCTGGGCCAGTTGTAAGTCGACAACTCATCGAGAGATCCCTTGAAATTCAGCATCTTCTTGTTGACAAATGCTGTACTAGGAGACTCGATCAGGCAATTGTACAGGATCGTCATGAAATTGAGCTTGAATTGATCTGTGAGTTGATTCTCCAATCGCAGCTCTTTCAACACCATATGTGCTGAAACTTTAAATTTTGTGGACTTATCAAGTCCAAATTTGTTGGTCCCAAGTGGCATACGAAAGGGTCTAGAAAGGGGGGTTGAATAGATCCTGAAGTCTTTTTCGACTTCAAAAGAATTCGTACTAAAATGGTTTTTGGACGCTTGAAAAAGTAGACGCTCGAAGTGTCTAACGCTTGACTTAAGCGTTCACTTAAAATATAGGCGCTTTGGTGAAGCGTCTGACGAAGATTGTTTTTATAAAGTTAACTTAGATTTCAAGAATTGAATACTTTAACCGAGTAGGTTTGAGCGTTCACTTCTTTGATCAGTGTTAGCACAGCGGAATGATTTTTGTAGTCTTCTTTTAAAAGCTTTAGCGTCACAAGAAGTTTCTTAGTTACTTAGCTTTTAATTGTGTTTTACTTAATCAGTTTATGCAATGATATGATAGATAAAAGAATTAACTGAAAAGTAAATGACACAATATTTATAAGGTTCGTTGGGTGGTGTAATCCCAACTACGTCCTTCTTCTCCTCGAACACTTGGAGGCAATCCACTAAAATGATTCTCAAAGAATCATACAGAATCTTCTATAAATTAGGGAGAGATGGATGTCGATGACTTGAGCTCCTTGATCACACAGATTTTTGCTCCAAATCACTTCAATCCCCTTGCTTCTTTCATCCAGAAATATGGCAAGTATCCAACTTTGACTTCACACAGATCACGAGGCTTGGATAGGGGTTTTACTAAAAGGTTTGTTTGATTTTGATAAAGTTCAAACAACGAGGAATATCTCAGTAGTAATGTGGGTTTCTCCGAAAAGAATGTTTGAGATATTGGTTTGACTGTCTCAGGATTTGAAGAAAAGCAAAGAGAATAATTTCTTGAAAGTTTCGCTTTTCTGAGATTGTAAGGAATGAGCCTTCAATGCAACAACAATTCGACTTGATAATTGTTCTCTATGTTTGGCTTGTTGTTGAAGTCCTATTTATAGGCATTCTTGGAAAAAGTGTCCGTTTGACACATGCAAGGGCGCGTGTCTCTCACTTCCGTGAGTGAACAACTTTTGTCCTTTTTCCTAAAATCTGCTGCACAAAAGTTGGTGCTGCAGTCTTTGAATAGTTGACAGTCCAATAGGGTGGCTTCTCCGTATGTCTGAAAGTGCTTATCACATTTAATGCTCTTATCAGCATTTAATGCATTTGAATTAAATGCCCGTTGGTATTTAATGCTTTGAGAATATTTACATTAAAACTCCTTCTGGACTTAGAAATAAATTCAGGTGAAATTACTTCTGTCCTATAAGGTAACGCTTGATATAGTTGGTCAATTGGACGCTTGGAGATTTTATCTTCATTCAGAAATCAGGCGCTTGAGTCTTCGAACTTTTACCACTGATAAACTCACTCAGAAATTATCAGACGCTTAGCCTAAGACTACTTAGCCTAACAATCTATAATAAAAATAAAACAAAGCCTATTACAAATCTAACGCTTCAAAGCTGAAAAACAAACTTACATATTTTTGGGGTCTAACAAAGGTCCTAATTGTCATCATCAAAACATCTAACATGAAATTCCTAACAATTTCCCCCTTTTTGATGATGGCAATACTTACTCTTTTATAGTTCAAGAGTTAGACAGCCAAAATAAAAGTTAGCTTTGATTAGATAATGTTGGTTAAAGTTAGTTACGCTTCAACGAAATGTTTCAGCTGAAAAATGCATTTTATATATATCGAGAGTTACAAGCATTTTTACAACTTAAACAAAAATATAAGAGACAAGAATATTGATAATGCAAATCAAAAAGCTTTTAATGACTTGATCTAACTTTTTATCGCTTGGGCATTTCAACTCGGATAGCTTCAGTCAGATTGTCTTCCAAGGTCATCATCACTTCATGATCTTTTTTGATTATAAGCTTATTTTCTTCTTGTTGTCTCTTCTTGAAGGCGGTAAAGTGTTTGTCCCAATCCGTTGGATCGATACCAATATACCTTAGACAAATTCTAAAAGTTCGGACAAATTCAGACATCTGCCTTTGTTCAGCTAAAATTTTAGGATCTGAAGGTTCTGGAATGGATGTTCTTTGAAGAGGGATGTCGAACTGTTCTAACATTGCTCTTGTAGGTATTGGTAGATTTGGATATAGTGCTCTTGGAGGTTCCCTTAGTGTTCTACTAGGCATTCCAGAGTTACTTACTTTTAAAGCAGTTATCCAGGATAGGAGACTTAGCGCAGAAGGAGAGGTTAGAACTTGACGCTTGAGAGGCGTAGGTTCTTGAGCTCTTGAACTCGATGTTTTCCTCTTTTCTCCTTTCTTCTTCTCTTCCCCCTTATTGCCATCATCAAACTTTAGAAAGTGATCTGTGAGTAAACTGACTTGATGAGCAATCTGAGACATAGAATCTGTGATGTCGTCCAAACGCTTGTCGAAACGTTCCTGCAGGGCGAGGAGCTTGGCACTGGTAGCATCATTCAGAGAAGTCTCAAGGGTTTTGAGGTGTTTTTCAAGCTCTTCTTTCATGGCAAGTTGGGTTGCTTGAGTGGCATCATGCATTTCTTCAAAATCTTGTTTGCACTCACCAATAGCCGCTTGAGCTGAACTACGCATATGAGCAATCTGAGCGCTCATAACGTGAGTCTCAATCTTTGCCAAATCATCCTTAATCCAGTGAAGGGATTCTTCGTTCTGAGCAGCATGGGCACTGATATTCTCCAAAACGGATTTGAGGAAAGGACCGAAGGATTGACTCTCATCTGATTGAACCGCTTGAGGAGCCGGTCGCTTGAACCTTGATGAGTGTTTGAGAGAGTCAATGGGAACTTGATACGCAAGATCAAAGACAGTACCTCGTATGTCAAGAGAAAGATCCTCAGCAATATCATCAGCCACAGGTTCAGGAGCGTCAGGAATATCCTCTGGTGGAGACGCTTGAACGGGTTCTTCAGCAGACGCTGGAATACTAGTGACTTCAGAAGTGAACGCTTCAACTGACTTAGCAGGCGCTTCCTCAAGCGTTGACTCAGGTTGACGAAAGTCATCGAATTGGAAGTTCCAATTTGCTAAATCGGCATAAGAAGTGGACGCAGCTTCCAAAAGTTCAGCAAGTTTGGTTCTAGTCACACAAGTTCCGAAAATGAATGTGCGAAGGGGACTATCAATGGCCCTGATGTGCATTGGACCAATGATATCTAGCACATGATTTGGAAAAACTTTGGACGGCGCTTGACAGATGGAGAAGATTGAATCTGGGCAGTAATCTCTGGAAAATCCAATCAAGCAGTCAGAAGGAAGAGACTGGAGACGCTGATCCACAGGCACATAAGCAGCGTAGTACTCTTCTAAGTATGGATAGAGCGCTTAAGCTAGTCCCTAATTTCTTTCAAGCAGTGAGAGGACAAACTCATAATGATTGAGTACCTCTGTACGGATAGAAGGGAGCAAAAGATATCCTCGGAAAGAGTTGATTATGGAGCCGTTCCATTGTCGGAGATTGGTAGTGAAGATTTTCTCGAACAGAGATAGGGGAGTCATAATGTTCACCATCATATTGAAGTTATCCTCGCAGTGGCTCGGAGCAAAATTCAAGCAGGATACAAAAGACGCACCACTGGAAGATGTTTGAGCTTTGAAAAGTAGAGGAGTATTGGACAGTCGGTGAAGCTCTTGACGCAGACACTGCTCAATTTGATGTCTAACGAGTGGGAGCTTTAGAACATGTCCAAATCTCTGTTGACGCTTCTTCAGGCAATACTTGGCAAACTGACGCTTCTTGTCATGCATGCCTATGCCAAATAAATGGGGAGCTTGGACTAACTCTGAGAATGTGTATTTGTGTCCCACATAGCTTCAACCCAGTTGACTTCATTCATGCAGTAATCTGTTCCAGCATTGACCATAACGCGAATGCCTTCATGATGAATATCTCTGATAGATTCAAAGCGATATCTATCAGTCTGATAGTTGGCATTCCAGACGCTGTCAAAGTATGCATCGGCTTCAGTCTGAATCAAATTTGTCAATGATTCTAGACGCTCACCAGCATGAACTGCTTTATTCTTCCACAGGCGAAGTGGATTGACTGAAGATAGATTTTCAATACTATTAGCAGTCTGAGGAAAGTGTGTGTAGCCTTCTCTGTTCAATACTACCTCTAATGGATTGAGAAAGCTAGGACGAAGAGGCTCATACACCCAAATGTTGTAATCTCTTAAGGCGAAGCCTGTACTCCTGTTGTGGCCATAATCGAGATAATATGCTAAATCCTCATCACATCTAGGAGTCCTTCCTCCTTGTCTGTCTTGTTGAAGGATAAGAGAAGACGGTATTTGACCAGGGGTTTTTCCAAGTTCAATGGCTCTATAAAACTTTCTCTCAATTTCTGTCAACTCCGTGTTAAACACGATATCCCTGATTTTATTGTCGTCATCAATCAACAAGGCAATTTCATTCTCAGCAGCAATGTATCTTTCTTCATTGTATCCTGTAGGAATGAAATCTTCTTCGAGTGCTGGAGGCATCTAGTTGATCGAAAGATCAATCGTCTTCAGCGGGTTCAGTTAGAAGAAGTGCCTAGGCGCTAAAACGTCTTCAGCAACGCTCTGACCTTCTGAGCGTGCCTCTGTTATCACCTGAATAGGGATTGATGTTTGAACCTCTTTAGTAGCAGGTTCCTCAGCGTCAATTGCAGCAACTTCTGCGGCAACATCTTTAGCGATAGCCACAACTTCTGTCATCTCAACGTCTAGGAGGACATCTGTTGATGCTTCAGCAGCGGCTGGAACTATAGCCTGAGAACTTATCTCAACAGCAATACTCTGAGCGCTTGGCTCAGCAGCAACTTGAGCGCTTGGCTCAATAGTCTCAGGCTCTTTAGGAACAGGAGCAGCCCGACGCTTGCTTGTCCTGGAGCGCTTGAATATTTTCTTCACATTGACTCCTTCAACGAGCTTAAGCGCTTGAGCAAGAGGAGCAGCAGCTGGTTCATCAAATTCGATTTGTTTGATGATTCCTTCCAACTTTCTCCGCTTTAGAGGTAACTTGTCCTGTGCATCCTCATCAATTTCCTCATCATCTTTCTGAGGAGCAGGAACAGCTTGTACCTTGGGCTTTCTAGGAGCCCTCTTCTTGGTAACAGCTGGACGCTTCACAGCTTCTTCTGGCATTGGACGCTCCGCTTCCTTATCGTACGCTTGACGTACTTCCAGACGCTCAGATAGTGGTTTAGCAGCACCACCAATTTTGGGAGGATTAAAGAGATTATTCAGAATCCTTCTTCCCAGTAACTTGGTCTTATTCAACGGGAGACCAGACGAATATACACGCTGTGATTTGTACAGCAGGTCACTTAGAACAAGCCCATAAGGTTTATTCAAGGCGCTTAAACAGTCCCGAAACCTTCCAAAAATATACTCACCCAGTTGATCTTGATGTTGAGGAGTAAATTGTATTGGGTTCACCTTATCAAAGGTTCCCACTCGGCATTCTATGATCTTGCTGCAGAAATCAGCCAACAGTCGGTATTTGGATACCAGTTAATTCTTTTCAAAATACTGAGTGTAGGGTACATCGTCGTACGCACTCATGGTTGTCCATGCTTCCTTGATTTGTTTTAAAGTAACATAATCCAATGCCTCACCCTCATTTGAAAGATTGAAGTTCTTAGCAATGGAGGCAGCAGACAAGATAAATTCCTTGGGAGACTCCTTCTTGGATAAGGGAATTAGACAAGAGATAGACTTCTTGTCTTCTGAAAGTTTAGCAGTCTTCCAGAAGGTGTCGACTTCAGTCGGAAACAGATAGGAGTATTGGGTCAAGAACGGTTTAAGCCCAGCTTTGACGACCATGTCCATCATGTCTGTTAGATTGATCTGAGGTTGTTCGTAAAAGAATTTTTAGTCGACAACAAGGCCTTCAGTAACCTTGATGGTAAGTTCGGCAGAAGTAGACGAAGATTTCTTTGGTGCCATTTTTAGTGAAAGAGATGAACTGAGATTTTTTTTTTGCTTTGAGAGAGAGAGAATAAATTTTGTAGATATGTTTGAGTAAAAGTGAAGGGTCTTTCTGCAGAAATTGTATTTTAAATGACACAGTAAAGAATTTTTGAAACTTGTGTTCTCTAGTCTCTGTAGGATTTAGACACGTGTAATGACTTTTGAGTCTCAGCCATAAATTTATAGACTGCGGACGCGAGTTTTGTGTAATAGAGAGAAGTTACATTTGGTAATTCTCATATATAAAGATTTGACATCCGAGTTAAAATTTTTAAAACGTTTGGCATTTTCGCACGCGCTTGTTTGTACACTGACACGTACACAAACACGTGCTATCTCTGAACCGTCATTTTGAAAAAGAAACTTTTCATTACCCGCCAGTTTGATGTGATAGAAGCGTGTGAGTAGAGTACAAAATAGACTTTTGAGTCTACCCACTACTTCGAAAGAAGATTGTAAACTTTATGCATGGCTTGTAAAAATATATTTTTATATTAAGAGTTGAAAGGAATTGATTCAACGCATAATTGATACCACACTTGTTGGTATATAAAAATTAGACGCTTAGGATTGAAAAGACTTTTATGTTTGAGCGTCCAATATTTTATGCATAAGTAATACTGAGCGTTGATGATCATGCATCTGAAAATTTTGATCATTGACGCTTGTAGTTATGGTCAAGTACATCTTTAAGGTTCCCCCTAAATTTGATATTTTGTACCAGTTAGAAAAATCTTTTAGACACAAATTAAGTGGATTACCCCTAAATTATATGTCTAATAAAATATGATACAAAATGATTAAGCGTTTAAATCAATCATATTCTCAAAGTGAGAAAACGTTGTTCGTTGAGTGCTATGGTGAATATATCTGCCAATTGTTTGTCAGTTCCAATGAAGTGCATGGAGATATCTTTCTTTTAAATGTGGTCACGAAGAAAATGGTATCTAATGTCAATGTGTTTGGTTCCGGAATGAAGAACAGGGTTTTGAGTCATGGCTAGAGCGCTTTGGTTATCACAATGAATGGGGGTTGGACCTAGGATTATTCCATAATCTCTAAGTTGTTGCCTCATCCATAATACTTGTGCACAACAACTTCCTGTAGCTACATACTCAGCTTCGGCTGTGGAGGTAGCTATGGATTGTTGTTTCTTGCTATGCCATGAAACTAACCTATCACCTAGAAATTGACAAGTACCACTAGTGCTTTTACGATCTATTTTGCAACCTGCAAAATCTGCATCTGAGTAACCAATTAGTTCAAAAGGAGAATCCCTAGGATACCATAAGCCTACATTATGTGTGCCTTTAAGGTATTTAAGGATCTTCTTGGCAGCAATTAAGTTTGACTCTTTAAGATCAGCTTGAAATCGTGCACACATGCATATCGAAAACATAATATCAGGTCTACTGGCAGTAAGATAAAGAAGTGATCCAATGATACCTCTATAATTAGTGATATCAATTTTCTTTCCATTTTCATCTTTATCTAACTTAAGCGTTTGGCTCATTGGAATTTTTGAAGATGATGCATTTTTCATACCAAATTTCTTAATCATATCTCTTGTATACTTAGCTTGGTTAATAAATATTCCATTAGGGAGTTGTTTAACTTGTAATCCTAAGAAGAAAGTTAATTCACCCATCATGTTAATTTCAAATTGTTCTTGCATCATTTTCGAAAATTTCTCACACAGACGCTTGTTAGTAGAACCAAATATTATATCATCAACGTAAATTTGGACTAAGAGAATATCTTCGTTATTGGTCATTTTAAATAACGTTGTATCAACGCAACCTTTAAGCCTTTACCAATAAGAAAGATAGAGAGAGTGTCATACCATGCTCGGGGTGCTTGCTTAAGCCCATAAAGTGCTTTGTCTAGCTTGTAAACCATACCCTTACCATGATTGTTGATGAATCCTGGTGGTTGCTCCACATATACTTCTTCTTGGAGTTTACCATTCAGGAAGGCACTCTTCGCGTCCATCTGATACACCATGAACTTGTTGAACGCTGCATATGCTAGAAACATGCGGATTGCTTCAAGACGAGCGACAGGAGCGTATGTCTCATCAAAGTCAATACCCTTCTCTTGGCAATATCCTTGAGCTACGAGTCTGGCCTTGTTTCTTATCACAATGCCATTCTTATCCATCTTGTTTCTATATACCCATCTAGTTCCAATAACTCCTTGGTGAGTTGGCCTTAGTACTAGCATCCAAACCTTATTTCGTTCAAAGTGATTAAGCTCTTCTTGCATAGCTTCAATCCAGCTTGGGTCGCTTAGCGCTTCATCCACTTTCTTAGGTTCCATTTGAGATAGTCTTGGACTTTAATGCAAATTCAAATTGGTCTTGTTGAGCAATATGGCACTTTATAATAACACAATGGGGTAAATTGCTTTTTACTCCAAGTAACTGTGATGAGGATGAGGCTTTTAGATATTTGTTGGTAATATGTTGGTTTATTTGGTTAAATAGAATCAAGACTCTCATGGAAGGGACTACTTAACAAGTTGAGTTCCTTGTTTCTGAGACTTTCTTATGCTCTTTCACTGAAAAAACATATGCTCCTCATTTCTTGAGACTCCACCCTCAGTCAAATGGATTCCGCCTGAAATGGGTTGTGAAAATAAAAATTGATGGCGCAAACTTTAGGAGATTCCAACAACGAGCATATGAGTGGTTTCCAAGGATTGCACATTTTATTGTCTTGCTTGGAGTATTGACATACAAAAAGCCAACATGTTTATACAGTAAGATGACTGATTGTGCAAGTAATAAAGCAGATTTTAAAGTCCAGAATGTCGATCCCACAAGGACTTAAATTTTAGATTTTTCATAATTTAAAACAAGAAATATTTAAACTAAAATAAGACTTGAATTAGACTCAGAACGAAGATTGGCAAATTGATAAAAATCAGACGATAAAAACAACTAAGGCACATGCATCGACACAAATCAATCAATTATCAATATAAAGGCGTTAATCCTATTATTAGACTATTGTTGCTAAGGTAGAATATTCCTTAATTAATCGTTAATCAGTGTCCTGTGATAACTATCCTATACTTAATTAATGGCTATCAAAATATGTCCATATGAAAGTTTAATTACCAAGCATGCATTAAGAATTAGAAAAGCCCTAGAAAGTCTGGCTAACAACACCTGGGAGTCTTTAACTATCTCTAGAACAATTCCTTTTACGGGGTATGTCATGATCTTTTTGAACCTGAACTTATCTTCTCTCGAATGGCTAAGTTAGGCAATTTATCATACATGTGATGGACAAACACACACAAGCATTAAGCATAAGATCAAAACACAAAGCAACAATAAAATCAATACGAAAAACTACTTTATAAATCAAATCTTATAATTTGGCCTAAGCATTGGCATAGTCTAACAAATTTAGCTACTCATATTAATACAAAAACAACTAAACAAAATATTCATGTTCATAAGCAAAAATAAAACTAAGAAACTAAAACTCCCTATGATGTTGAATCTTGAATTCTTGATCTTGAATTATTGTTCCTTGCTTCTTGCTCTCAAAAGTAAGTAAAATTGTCTAAATTTTGGAACAAATTCGTAACCCTAAACTCTGAGAATTGATCTGATATATATAGGAAAGGAATGGAAGAATCCAACTTGAATTAAACTTGAAAATTTCCAAAACTGCTGCTGCCAACCCCCACGTTCAAACATCAACTTCACCACGTTCGAGCGTTGACTTTTCTTCACCAAAGTTTTGACTTTGACTATTTGACCATTGATAGTGTTAGGTGTCCTGTGAGCCAATATTTGGCTTGTTTAAAAGAATGTAAACACTATGACAGTCTTGTTTTATGAATATATAATCATTTAGTATTGTCTTTATCGTAATTGCTTATATAGTCTAGATAAAGATCCCTTTGGATTACACAGAGCTAGGGGAGTAGAGTGTGACTATAGAACACTCTCAATAGCTGTAACCCTTAAATCCCATTCCAAGTCATAGAGACAATGATGAGAGAGTGTCTTGTTCCTTAGACAATGACCCACCGGGTCAGTGCATATATGGAGATTCATACTTTAGAGAAGTGTGGAATTGAACGACCCCTCAAGGACACCTTGTTGGTTTTGTGCCGAGCTTGGAATCCTTCGATTTCGTAGTGTGAAGTTAATTCTTTTACATGAGGTGTCATGTCTGGAAAGGACACTACCCACTATACTGTGATATACGTCGTGCACTACAGGATAGTCATACGGCGGAAAATGTTCTATATAATCTGGTAGTATAGCTGAACAGATGGCATTGGCAGGAATTCATCCAGGGAATCAAACCCAGTGTTTTTTATGCTGTTGCGAGAATCTAAATGATCGATAAAAGACATTGATCAAAGCATATGTCTTAGAACAGGGATTGGTGGTCCCTGATTAGAAGACTGGATCATTAGATGTCACAACACAATCATAACTTCTAAGGTTTTAGGGTTTCGACCGTTGCCATGCCCGAGACCATAGAGGTGAAAAAGATGAAGGGATTAGACTCACATGAAGATCGTAACCGGATAGGTTTTGCTTTCTATCTTTAACATCTAGGAAGTTGTGGCGACGTGATATTCATTGATCCACGACCAATAGGTGCCTTGAATTAATATGATAAAATTAGTTCAAGGTCTAAATTAATTATTTGGATACTTAATTTAGCCTATGGAAAAGGACTTATTGCTAGCTTATTAATGAGCCTAAGGGGTCACACACTTAATTTAGTGTAGTACCTATTGGCTAATTAAATCTATGAGAATTAATGGAGGAGTTAATTAATTGGCATTAATTAATTTAGAAAAAAGGATTGAAATTAATTAAGTGGTCTTAATTAATTATAGTTTCTAATTTAATGGGATAAATTCAAATTGCATTAAATGCTTGATCCATATATGGATCAAAGAAATAAATTCAAATTGCATTAAATGCTTGATCCATATATCCTGAAATGATCTTTTAGCGTTTGACAGGCGCTAAGAAGAAAATCTTTATCTCTGGTTGACTTCAGACGCTGGTCTTCAACTTCTTCTCTAATAGACTCACCTAGAATTCTACTAGCGATTCAGTTACTAAGACTTAGTCTAAAATCTATGAAGATAAAAGTTACAAGCCTAAACAAAATAGAAATAATAATTTACAAACTTTTAAACGCTTATACATCAATCTAGGAAAAACGGAAAGCTTACATTTTAGGGTTCTAACATTGAATCCTATCTTGTCATCATCAAAACATCTAACATGAAATTTCCTAACAATTTCACCCTTTTTGATGATGTCAAGACTTGTAACTCTTTTATAATTTAAGAGTTACTTAAAAAGGAAAGGCCCAAAGGAATGTAAGTCAGCGTTTGAAAAGTTAGTGAAGTTAGTTAAAGTTAGGTTGGCTTCAACAAGTTGTTTCGGCTTCGTGTATCAGACACTATGTGAATATGTCTATCAGCAGCCTCAGAGATCTTGGAGCAGGAACCTTCGATGTGGGTAAGCGAGTTCCGTACTGCCGTTCTGAAATCTCGGGCCTCTAAATCACTGTCTGAATCTGAATCTGAAGAAGGACGCTCTGGGGACGGGAGAAGTTCGTAAGAACTTGAAACTGCAGCCTTGCCTTTGATCTTATCTCTGATGAGAGGTTCTACAGGCGCTTGAGCAATTTCAGCGTGCACTTCTTCAATTGCTTGATCCAAGATAGAATCTGCAATCGCTGGGGGCTCGACTACTGGGGCGCTAGAAGAATCTGGCAAGGAAGCCTCAGGATTTTGAGCGACTTCCGCAGTAGGAGTAGAGTCTTCTTCTATTATTTGGATTTGAGGATGAGAAGGTTCTCTAATGCCAATGACCCAAAGGGGGCCAAGGGCTTCCATGACATGCCGGGGACTGATCAGGCTGGATTGCGGTATAAAGAATATAGCGTCTTCGCGCTCTTCGGTACTTAGTGCAAGTTGCACACCTTCCGGTAAAGCAATCCCTGAAGTATATCTGTAGAAAAAGTCCAAAATCAACGGCATGAGCGCTTGAGCTGCGTCTTGGTCCACTGGCCTAATCAGCGAGATCATCTTGGCCACTTGAATGTTTGATTCAATAAAGAGCACGGGCTGAAGAGTATATCCTCTGAAATTATAACACCCGGAAAAGTGATTGAAACTGCTGTCCAGCCCTTAGGCATTTTCAAACACTGCTCTCGTGTCTCTGTGGAACTCAGCAAACTCAGCGTGTTCTGTTGAAACATCAACATGAATCTGACTCTGACCGGGAAGAATTGGCCGTTTACTTGACGAAGCGTCTTCGTTTAGGTCAGGAAAGATTCTTTGAACAAAGTCTGCACGAGGATGCAAAACGTAGCGTCCGCCCTGGCTGTATAAGGCGAGTTGCTGGTGAATGTAGCTTTCGATTGGTTGTCTGTATCGTGGCAAAGCGCAAACATTCCCTGCAATAATATGACGCTGTTGAAGCAAAAAGGTTGCATATCCTCGGCGTCTGTATTCTATCCCAAACTTAAAAAGAAACGGGTATCTTATAAGTTCTTCGAGGGTATAGAAATGCAGAACAAATTCTTCAGCCCATCTGGCTGTATTCATCATCCATCGCTTGCCCAGCTTGATAGCTTTAGCTTGATCTTTTCTAGCGGCAAGAAATTTCTCAAAGCGCTCCGTTTCTTCTTCATAATCCTCAGCCCATAATATGGCTAGATATTCGCGAGCCTCATCTTCTATCCACAAGTTGACCGGATTTGGACGCTCAGCAACAATAGGTCCTTTTCCTTTCCATAACTTAAGTGGATTAGGAGATAAAGCGTTTTGAGGAGAGTTGACGACGAAAGGAAGAGCCGAATATCCTATCTTGTGAAGATCTGCCTCATCTGGATCTTTGTTCCAATCACCCATGTGGGGGTTTTTGAAAACAATCTTGTTTTAGCGCAGAGGATAAAAGGACTCTTCTGAGCAACCGGTGAAATTGAATCGCTTCTCGTCAAATTCTGATCGGTTGAACGCTGGTCGACGAATATACTCAAGGCGTGAATGAAGACGCTCTAAACTGTACATACCAAGATTGGCAAAACGCTCGAAGATCTCAAACTTGTGAGAGTCTGAAAGATCAGGCCGATGGAGAGTTGTTTGAAATTGTATTTCCAACTCGGCAAGCGTTTGAGTGTCACGTTCTCTGGCGGCATAATAAAATTCAATATCTGAAGAGTATCCGCGCGGGAAGAAATCAATGACAAGAGGAGGAGGTCCTGTTGGCGTAGGAACAAAAGCAATAGCTTCTGTTGGGATAGGGGCCACTTCTATCGACCGCTCAGCGTTTAAAGTTGCTTCACTTGCTGATGAAGTTTCAGCGTCAGGAAGAACTTGTGATGCCTTTATAGCGATATCCACAACAGTTGCCATGTCCATGTCTATTTCAACTGGAATCTCCGAGAGAGGAGGGGCATCAACGATTGGTACATCTTGAGCTGATACATGTAAGCGATTGAGAAAAGCAAGCAAAAATTTCTACTAAGTAGAAATTACAAACAAAAGGCTACATCGCTTACCCTGAGGAATATCATCGACTTTTTCAGTCGCTTGATCTGTTTTTTGAGCAATTTCCTCAGGCTCCTGGACTTCTTCTTCGGGTTCTAAATCGATAAAAGAAGTTATCGGATCAGCATGAATGGGGATATTTAGTTCTTCAAGCGTCTTGAGAACATATTGAATATCTGCTTCATAAGGTGCTGAAAGAGTTTTTATCCTAGCGTTAGAAACTTAGAGACGAACGAGGAAAGGATAGACAAATTTGCTTAGCAAATACTTACCCTGAACATTTGGAAGCCTCTCAGATTGAGTAGCGGCTTGAGGATCTAAGCTGACTTTGGGAACAGCATCAGAGAAAGAAGCACTAGCTGACTCTCTAAGCGCTGGTTTTGATGGAGCGCTAGAGGATACTGCGGGAGTAGAAAGAGGAGTACGCCTTCGTGCAAGCGGTACTTCTTCTTCTACGGCTTCTTCTTCCTCGGGAACGGGAAAGACAAACGCTGGAGGAGGAGATGGAAATTGTTTCTTTTTGGGGTCCGGCTTCTTCTTCTTTATTTCAGGCTTTTGTTTCTTTGCGGGCTTGGATGGCTCAGTGACTTTGAGAATGATCTTTCTCTTAGGTCGCTTGACCACCACTTCTTCTTCTGATGAAGAGGACGATGATGAAGAAGACGCTTGATCTTCATCATCACTGCGAACAACGCCTTCGGCTGGAAGTCGCTCACGCTGTTCTTTAGGAAGAGCTGCTCCGCCGGGTTTTCGCGGGTTAAGAAGCTCGCTTATCATTTTCTTTCTATAAAATTTGGTCGCTGACATCTTTTTGCCAAAAGATTGTGTATATCCGCAAGCGCAAAGAATACGACTTAGCACAATCCCGTAAGGCTTGGGATTAACAGACTTAGCCATCGCTGCTTTAAAGCGATTGAAAACGTAGAGAGACCAGTTAACTTTTAACTTGGTTAGGATGGCTACCATCATCTTGTATTGAATGCTGGTGATTTTGTCGAAAGTTCCTTTTCTGTATTCAATAATCTTTGAACAAATGTCAGCGAGGATGACGTATTCGCCCTTCATATCATTCTTCTTGAAGTTTGGCTCATACGCGGCGTTAACATCGTCTTTCTTGATCAAAACCCAGACTTTGGTAGCATCTCCGAGATTGACATGTTCTACCTCACTGCCATAATTCGGGAGATTTAGTAGTGAAGAAATCAGAGAGGGAGTGAGAACAAAGGTCTCTTTAGCAGAAGGGAAGACGCAGGATATGGAATTGCCGTCTTCATAAATTTCACCATTATTGAAAAAGTAGAGAAATTCTTCTTCAAAGTAGTTGTAAGTAGTAGTAAGCATGTCTCTCAAACCAGATTCTTGAACGAGTGGAAGAATCGTTCGAAGAGGGAAGTTCTGGTTATCAAAAAGATAATCCCAGTTAACCAAAAATCTGGCGTTACCCGTCACTGGTTTTTCAGCACGGGAAGTTTTTCCGGTAGCAAAAGTTCCTGTTTTGGAAGATTTTGAAGCTTTGGGTGCCATTGCTGAAAGGTGAAACCTTGAAGAAAAGAGAGAAGTCTTTGCCTTTTAGAGAGAAATGACTTTTACAGTAGAGAGATTGGAAGTGATAAAGGTTTTCTGTAAAAGTTTTGAGGGGTTTACATAGAAGGTAAAAGTAACTCCTCAATTGGTAGATGAATGACACGTGTACAGAAGTTAATGAGAAAGAAATCTGAACCGTGTACACATAACTTCGGATGTCAAAAAGTGCGGTAAAATAGGATATTATAACATTTTTCGGATCCGCAATTACTTTTTGAAAACGTTTGAAAAAAATTTGAAATTTTCAGCGTAAATTACACGCGCCTGATAGTACACTGACACGTACTCAGACTCATGCATTTTACTGAACTGCCTAGGTTTAGATAGGAATCATAATCGTCAGTTTGATTTGATAGGCACGTGTGGGTAGTTAACAAATCTAGAATTTTGGGCTCATCCACACGCTACTTTGTGGCGATGAAAACTATGCATGATTTTAAGAAAAATTTCTTAGCGTTATCTTGGGAATTTTCTTAACGCTGAAGATTCTTTTATAAAGTAAATTTAATTTGATACATATCAATCGCTTGTTGGACTTTAAAACCTTTCATTTTATAAGCGATCGGATTGTACTGAGTAAATGTAAACGCTAATGATCGAAGCATTAGATTTGTTAAAGTCATTTTGATCATAGTCGCTTACTTAATGAAGTAAGTACAATTTTAAAGTTTCCCCTAAAATTGATAACTCATTTCATTTTATTTTTTTTGAAGATATAGTTTAGACATCATCATAAAGTGGATTCCCCCTAAATTATATGCCTATTAAATATGATGCTTTATGATTTAAGTGTTTAAATCGATCATACCTAATTCACTTCTTAAAGTGAGAAAGCGTTGTTCGTTGAGCGCTTTGGTGAAGATATCATGCTCTTGGTGCTTGTTTAAGGCCATAGAGTGCCTTATCCAGTTTGTAGACCATACTTTTACCATGGTTGTTGATGAATCCTAGAGGTTGCTCCACATAGACTTCTTCTTGGAGTTTACCATTCAAGAATGCACTCTTCACGTCCATTTGATATACTGTGAACTTGTTGAATGCGGTAAACGCTAGGAACATTCTAATCGCTTCAAGACGAGCTACTGGGGTATATGTCTCATCAAAGTCAATACCCTCTTCTTGACAATAACCCTGAGCGACTAATCTAGCTTTGTTTCTTATAAAAATGCCATCTTCATCCATTTTGTTCCTAAAAACCCATCTAGTTCCAATAACTCCTTGGTGAGTTGGTCTTGGTACTAGCGTCCAAACCTTGCTTCTCTCAAATTGGTTAAGCTTATCTTGCATCGCTTCTACCCAACTTGAATCACTAAGCACTTCATCCACTTTCTTTGGTTCCATTTGAGATAGAAAGCTTGCGAACATGGCCTGATTAATTGTAGTGGACCTAGTTCTAACAGGTGCTCCAATATCTCCAATTACTAGATCTGGTGGATGATCTCTAAGCCATTTTCGGTCTGGTTGGAACGAGTTGAGAGACTCTTGATTATCAATCGCTTGATTCTCATTTATCTCTTGCGTAGACGCTGCATCATTCATAGTTCCAATCTGCTCTTGATGATCATTCTCTTCATGATCATCAGCAATTCTGACATTATCATTATTGTTAACCTCACGAGTATCCTTAGGAAGAGGTACATGAATCTCATCATCTTCGTCATCACTGTCATCACCAAGATTGATTTGTGACGCTTGTTGGGTGAGATCTTCAATTCCTACATCATCAGGATTAACCTTACTCGGTTCTTAGTTAACATCATCAAACACAACATGAATGGATTCTTCAACCTTTGATTTGATCTTATTTATGATGCGAAAGCTCTTTCCATTTTTGGCATATCCTAGAAAGATTCCCTCATCCGCTTTAGGATCAAATGTCTTTAGGCTTTGGGATCCATTGTTATGAATGAAACATTTTGAACCAAAAACATGAAAATAGGAAACGTTAGGCTTACGTCCCTTCCACAACTCATATGAAGTCTTCTCATAGTCATAGTCATAGTTATCATAGTATTGATAATATGACCTTGACCGTCTCGGATATTAACGCTGGTATTTCCTTGGCGCTGGCTTGGGTTGCACTTTTGGTGCTTGACGCTTAGCGCTTGATTCATAGTGGTTAGGTTTATCCTTAGCCTTTTGAGCGTTTGGATGAATCTTCCTTTATGAATCATTTGCCTTTGTCTTTCCCTTGCCTGAGTCAGCTTTGGCTTTCTCATTTGGCCTCGTACCTTGTTCAGCGTTTGACTTTGTGAACTTTCTTCAACAAAGCGAACACCCTTTCCTTTGTTGTTTGTCGTAACATTAGATTTATTTGGTTGTTTACCGAACTAATGGCATCCCAAACCGGTATTTTCACCAAATAATCTAGTTACATCAGTCACATTATCCAAATTTCTAGAAGTTTTAGATAATGATGAGACGAGCTGCTCTGATTTGGCAAGTCTAGCTATCAGATCAACTTCTCTTTTGACTATTATATCGAGATCATTTTTTAATTGAATAATTTCACTCTCAAGTGATTGGTTCTTCTCAATGCACTGTTGCTGAACTCGCAACTCTGCTCTGAGCATCACTTTATCTCTTGTGAGTGATGAGATAATATCGAGATCATTTTGATATATTTTGGTAGCTTCTTGACATTCATTGTAGAATCCTTTGACTTTGTCGAGTAATTCATCATAAGAAAGAGGAATTGATAATTCATTGGTTACCTCTGGTAGCGAATCATCAGATGCTTCATCATCTCTTGCCATAAGACAAATCAACGCTGAGTCGCTTGTAGGCTCATCATCACTGTTTTCATCTGTTGATTCCAAATCCTCTTCAGGTGCGAAGAATGGTTCAGATTCCACTAGCAATCCCTGTTGGCGAAGGTTGCTCCTGAATTGGTTTCTATCCGCATAGTCTTGCCTTGAAGGCTTTGACACATTTGGATAAGGGCAATTTACCTGGTAGTGCCCTGGTTTTCTGCAATTATAACACAAATTAGTTTTCATTTTTTTGTTCAGTGGATAATCGCTTTGAGACTACTGGCGCTAAGAGATTTTGAGTAGGGGACGGAGGCGCTTAGTATGGAACTGGCGCTATTGGTTGAGGTGCAGAGTACACTGGCGCTTGATACTGAGGCGCTGGAGCAGTGAGAGGAGTCTGAAATGACGTTTGTCCGATAGGATTTCTCTTTTCATATCTTAGAAATTTTTTGAATTTCTTGACCAATAAAGCCATTTCCTTTTCTTCATTTGATTCCATAGTTTTAACCTCACTAACCGCTTTACCCTTACTTTTGGTTGTAGCGATTAAAGCTCCTGATTCAGTCGCTGAAGTCGATGTGTCGCTGACTTCACCTAATTCGAACTCAAATGCCTTTAACTCTGAAAAGACATGCTCTGGAGTAAGAGTCTCCAATGTCTGTGATTCTCTCATAGCAATAGTCTTAATTAGATATTTGTTTGGAAGACTTCTGAAAATTTTGTTGACCATTTCCTTGTTGGTCAATTCCTTGTCTAATGACGCTAACTCTGTAACGAGCAAAGTAAACCTTGCGTCCAATTGTTCTAGCGTCTCATTGGGCTGCATCTTGAAATGCTCAAATCTTTGCATGGCTATGGAAAGCTTATTCTTCTTTATTTGTGCTGATCCTTCACACACTATAGCCAACTTATCCCATATTTCTTTGGAAGTCTTACATTGCTTGATCTTGTTGAACAATGCATCGTTGTCTCCTAATGCTGAGTAAAGTGCACTTCGTCTAACATTATCTAGATTTGCTCTTTTTCGATCCTCAGGCATCCATTCTAACTTAGGTTTCTCGACATAACCATCTGGAGTGGCCTCGGTTGCTCCAGGGGCTCGAGTCACAACTTTCATAATCTGAATGGGACCACCTGTAATTACATCACACATTTCACTATCGCATGAGCACAAGTAAGCGAATGCTCTAAGTTTCCAAGAGTCATAATTTGACTCTACCAACTTTGGCGTTTTGTTGAAAGCCATAATGAGATTTTTTTTTTTTTAAGAGAAAAATTAAAGCGACTAAGTAAAAAAAATGGATCTGAACAAGCAGTTATGCTCGGAAACGCTTAGGTTTCTAATTCAACCGCTCTGATACCACTTGGTGGTCCCAAGTGGCATACGAAAAGGTCTAGAAGGGGGGGTTGAATAGACCCTGAAGTCTTTTTCGACTTCACAAATTTTCGTACCACTTTAGAAATTTGAACGCTTGGAAAGCTGAGCGCTTGGGTCAGACGCTTCAGAGTAGTTAACTTAGACTCAGTGATTTCAGCAGTTTACCAAAGTAGGGCAACTCTTAGATCGCTTAATCAGGGTTAGCACAGCGGAAATAATGTTTAGCGTTCTTTTAGTTAAGTTAATCGCTTTGCAATTTTATTTGTCTTTTTCAGAATAATATACTGTGATGAATGTAAGACAATAAAATATAAATGACACAATAATTTGTAAGGTTCACTGTGTGATGTAATCCCAGCTACGTCCTTCTTCTCCTTTTTCACTTGGAGGAAATTACTATGATGATTATCAAAGAATCACACAGAAACTTCTACAAAATAGTAATGGATGAAAAAGATCTTGGGCTCCTTGATCACACAGACTTCAGCACCAATGAAGATCGTCTTCTTCAAGCTTCTCTCACTCAGAAATACTGCCTGAAAGGTTTCAACAACTTTTCTCACTCAGATGAAAGGTTGAGGTTTGTCACTAGGGTTTGTTTGTTTTAGAGAAGATCAAACAACTTGGAATATCTCAGTTGGAGTTTGAATTTCTTCTTTGGAAGATATTTGAGATATTTGTGACTGTCTGGAATGTAGATAGAAAGCTTGAAAGGTTTTGGCTATGGGGTTTCTAAGCTTTTTCCAGAAAGAATGTACGTAAGATTTTTAGCAATAATTTCTCGTATATTCTAGTTGTTATGTTTAAGGTTTTCTGGAGTAAGGTATTTATAGTCAATTTCTTGGGATCTGTCCGTTGGACACATGTAGAAGCGTGCCTTTCATGTGGCGCGTGATCATACCTAAAGTCTGATATTCCTGAAAATTCGCTGAATCCGATTGGACGGGAGCAGCTAAAACTCTGAAATTTCTGACAGTCAGGTCAAAAGGTGGCTTGTCCACAAGTCACAGTAGCTTATCACATTTAATGCTCTTATCAAGCATTTAATGCAATTTGAATTTATTTCCCGTTGGAAATAAATGTCCGTTGAATGATTGCATTTAAGTCCTTCATGACTTGAGGATTTATTTCAGGTGAGTCTTACATCCATCGCTTGAGACAAGTTGAGCGCTTGATCCATATATCCTGAAATGGTCTTTTAACGTTTGACAGGCGCTAAGAAGAAAATCTTTATCTATGGTTGACTTCAGACGCTGGTTTTCAACTTCTTCTCTAATAGACTCACCTAGAATTCTACTAGCGATTCAGTTACTAAGACTTAGTCTAAAATCTATGAAGATAAAAATTACAAGCCTAAACAAAATAGAAATAATAATTTACAAACTTTTAAACGCTTCTACATCAATCTAGGAAAAACGGAAAGCTTACATTTTTGGGTTCTAACATTGAATCCTATCTTGTCATCATCAAAACATCTAACATGAAATTTCCTAACAATTTCAGTTATTTTACTTAAATCTTATCGGCTTTTGTAAGTTGTAAACAACGTTAAGTTCAAGTGATCAAGGCAAAACCTCTACTCTCTATGCGTTTGGGAGATTGACACTAGGTGTTTGATACTTGATCACTAACATCTTCACAAGTCAAAGAAAGTTTCAATTAGGAATTGAAAATGGATAAGACTTGTATGGCATAAGCTTTGACGTGGGAGTGTCAGTCGAACAATATGGGTTAGTGGGAGCTTGTATCATAAACATATCAGTGGGACTAATGAGTTCGAACATGACTCGCATTGGTTCTGTCACATTGGTTTCATTTTATGGTAGTCAATGACATAACTGATTAGTTGTGATAGGTATATGTGAAAGTTAGTGGATCATGCTGAAGATGTACTTGTGACATCTATTTTTTCATTAGAGTAGTTAGACCCAACTCACATGTTGGTGGGGTCAACCTCGAAGTGCAATTTGATAAGCAAGTGACAGTTTTAAATGATCACCAAGATGGAATTTACTCTTTCATTAGTGAATGAGTATATGTCTTATGCTGTCACGAATGAGTGAGATAAAAAAAGTCTTTGACCAAAGAATGGAGCTACTTGTGTTGAACACAAGAATGTGCTCGGTGATCTCATCTCATTATAACTTAAGCATATGGTCAAGTTCTGTGAGTCTGACAAGACCATGATTCTCACTTGACTAAGATATAAGAATAAAAATTTTGTACTCATATGGTATTCACAGCGGAGAAAAGTTGAGAATGATCCTGCCATTCGTTATCTTTTGAGTTACGATGTGGACTACATGACTGGCTAGGTGTTACCAAATCCTTTGGTTTTCTCCCATTACCAATTGAAACTAACTTAATGAATCGCGCTTAAAGGAATTGCAAAGGAAACAAAGTATCAGCTTGAGAAGCATTTTGGATATTTGATACTATCGATTTATTATATAAATCAAAAGAGATTAAATACTTAATTACTCATTAGATGAGTATATCAATTAAATGATAATAGTAATGAGTTAATTAATGTCTTGGAGAAATAAATTAATAAATTAAATCATCACATTGTTTAATTGATTAATTATTTATTAGATAATTTATTAAATTAAATAACAAATAAAATAAAAAAAGAAGTTGGTGCACAGCCCGAGGTGGGCATCCTCTTGAACGCCTACTGTGGTGTTTTCATGAGCTTTTAGTTATATACTTAACTGATATAAGTGTGTGTTAAGAAAATAAATTAGCAAGCAATTTCATAATTTCATAAGCCTCCAAGCATAAAATACTCCCATCATCTCTCTCTTAGTCGTCTTCAAAGAGAAAAGAAAAAGAGTTTTCTGACTGTTTTTTCGACGTGGTGAATTAGAGACAATGACGATTTTGCTGCTCGGATCTGAAATTCAAAGCATGCTCAAATCTTACAGTAACGAGGATTTCCCCAGCTACCTCGCTACTAGAGGATAGTCTTTTTCATTTAAGATTTGAATATATGAAACGAAGATGACCACGTGGGATTTTATTCTTCCGCTACCTTTTTATCGTGTATCCCAACAAAAAGGATCACATATCCATTAATCACATAAGTATATTGAAAATCATTATACTTAATAATATATTACTTGTATTTTAAAATAAAACGAAATCTATAATATATATTTATATTTTGTAAGCTTGAATATATCTATATATATATATGGATAATTATACTGGGCATCCTAAAGTATTCTGAAATTACAAAAAATATATCCTAGTTCAATAAATTATATCTAACATCCCAATGTTTCATGTATTGATGTAAGATTGGAGGGAAAGTGTCAAAACGAGTAAATGGCCTTACGGAATTTTTTTTTAAAAAAGAAAAATATTAAAAAAATGAGTTACAAAAAACATACCCTAATTCAACAAATTACATCTAACACCCCCCCCCCCCCCCCCCCCCCCCACCCACCAAACAAACACACCCTTTTCTTTTTCTTTTTTATTTTTCTTTAATTTATAAAGTAATAGATTATTTAAGTAATTTAGTTTATTAAAATACAATTATTAAATTTATTTGTAAATTTCATAAATTAACTAAAAATATATAATTTTAAAATTATATAAACTATTATATAATCTAAACTCTTATATATAAATTAAGTAAAATATTAAAATGATATTTTACGCATAACTGTTTTTTATGTAATTTTAGTGATTTCTAATTTATTTTAATTTCTTGAGAATGATTTTTTATTCTAAATAATTATTTGTATACTTTTATGCATAACATTACATATAACACTTGTACTTTTACAAAACATTACAAATAACACCAAAAGAACATAATTACCCGAGAAAAGTTGGTTTTCCAGGTTCAAAAAAAAGTCAGGGGTATTTTCGAAAGTTCACAAAAAAAAATATTAACTGCGTCGTACTAAAATCCTAACGGAAGGTGATAATTGCTGGACAGAATGAAACGTTTGGATATTAGATGTAAATTATTAAATTAGAGGATGCTTTTTGTAATTTCGGAAAACCTTAGGACGCCCAGTGTAATTATCCCCATATATATATATATGCTACCTCTCTCTCTCTCTCTCTCTCTATATATATATATATATGTATTTATTTCTTTATATATATTTAATAACACTATTACTAGGAAAAATGATATACAAAACAAGAAAATACATTAGATATTAATTATTATATATAAAGGAAAATTTGTTATTTTTAATTTAATAAATAATAAAAGAAATGGTTGGGTGCTATTAGCTTAATTTTTAAAATAGAAGGGGGGTAATCAGCCTTTTTTGATAATAAATGAAGCAATCTGCCCCTTTTCAAGAATACAAGAGGATAAATTGCCATTTACCCAACTACTCGAATTTACAAAAATGTTGTAAATTTGTTGGTGTAATAAAATAATATTACGCCATTATGACTTTTCAAGAATACAAGAGGATAAACTGCCATTTACCCAACTACTCGAATTTACAAAAATGTTGTAAATTTGTTGGTGTAATAAAATAATATTACGCCATTATGTTGAAGAAGATTTGAGCAAATAACAATGACAAAAGTCATAATAACAAATATTCATTCAAATGTAGTAATTAGCATATCATAAAATCAAATAATAGGCAATTCATAAACATGATTAAAATGCTTAGGATACTATCTTGAATCTTGCAAGCATTTGTTTATGAGAAAGCTTCTAAATTAGATGTAAAGAAACATGCATGCTTCACCCTTTCTTAAAGTTTGCAACACAAATAATTTGCCCTATTTTTTTATATCACTCTCACACACAAACAAAGAGAAATTAATGCTCACCTTTTCCACCACCTTCTTTACAAGAACCCAAAAACTTCTGGTTATAGACCAAATGTAAAATCACTTTAACCATAAGCATCCCATGTCACGCATTAGATACCAAGTTTAATACCAGCCTTCCCAGCTGCTCTCAACTTTGCTTAATATACTAAGAAATTTAAATAAAGCTATATATACGTACATTGCATATAATATATATATATATATGTGTGTGTGTGTAAATTAAATATAATATGCATGCATGGACATTTAAAAATTAAAAGGTGGTCCTCTAATATTCAGTCTTTAACAAATATATAATCCTACTAGTTTTTATTTTGAGATTCGAGCTCTCGAGCTGAGCCCTAAACCCCCCAAGTCCCCCCCCCCCCCCCCCCCCAACCCCGACATACGCTGAGACCCGCCAATTTTATGTACAGCTTAATTACAAATTTATATAAATATATATATATATATATATATATATATATATTTGTGTGTGTGTGTACATTTGTTTGTTTTAGGACATCAAGAAGAAGCAAGTGTCGCAGAACATCAGCCGTAGCTTCTGCTACATGCACCATCATAGGCGCTGATGCTTTGGTTATACAATTCTGTTCCTGGGCTGGCCATCGAATCTATCCTCGCCCATGCACATATATTTGTAAAGATTATAACCCTTTAACTTTTACAAAAATATAATTCTACCTCAAATCAAATTAGACTGAAATTAAATTAATCATGTGATGTTTAATGAGTTACACTTGCTAGATTATTGTTGTATAAATGTAAGATGTCTAATCATAATGAAAGCGTTATAAATTAATTTGTATAATGATCAATTGGTGGGTGTATATATATATATATATATGAGAGTTTTCCAGTAATTGAATTGCTATTCAGTATAGACTTCTATATTATGTATGTCGCAAATATATTATTTTAAAATTGATCATTTTCAGTCCATTTTATTTCTTGTAGATTTAATTCAAACTAGAAACTAGGGGTGTAAACGAGCCGAGTTGAACCGAACGAGATATTGTTCAAGTTTATTTGAAATACAATCGACCTTCAAAGTTTGTGTTTGAGCTTGTTTGATTAGTAATCGAGTCGAGCTCAAACGAGCTTTAATCGAGATGAACACGAGTCAAACTCAAGTAGTTTGATTTTTTTGTGCATGTTTTTATTATTTTTTACTAATCGAGCCGAGTTAGATCCGAGCTTCAAAACTTATCAAACACAAAATGTTGTTCAAGTTTGGTTTGATATGTTAACGAACCGAGCTCAAACGAGTTTTCAGCGACCTAGCTCGAGCCGAGTATCAAGTAGTTTGGTTCGTCTTTCACCCCTACTTGAAATTCGATGTTTATGTAATTGTGCTCAAAATCAATCATATAAAACAAATAATTTTGTATTTTACGGTATATTAATGAGTGTACACTTCAAGAAGCAGATGATTAATTATGAGACAAACTAGTGGAGTTTATATATATGGTTAGATGTGGCAAAATTGAGCTAGTCTCACCTAAAATTACCTTATTAAGTGTAAATCTTTAATTTGCATTATTCGAATTTCCCTTAAACCATTGTACTACTTAATATTGTCTCTGGTAGTTACCTACTCTAATTTTATAATTAGATCAGATAAAGAAACATGAGATCCAAAGATACTACTGATGGACATTAAGGGCCAGCAGTTTTAATGATAATTCAAATTCACAGCTCATTTTATAATTCCAATAATTCATCAAAATTAAGATCACATCTTTTTTACTTCCTTTTAGTTTTCTATCTTTATGGCCAAAGACTCATCATTCATATTATATACTATAACGGTAAAGAGAAAAAGTACAAAGTCCAAACACCACTTTTTTACTGGCTTTTACCATTCAAATTTCTTGGAAAGGTTTTATTAATTCAAATGGAGCAAAAGATGTAAGATTCCTGAAACTATAAAAATAGCTAAGCAAACTTGTGGATATGGCTGACATTGTAGAGAATCAATTGGTAAAATTTTCAGGTTTGTGACCTCACGGTCAAAGTTTCTTCAACTCTCATTAGAAAAGGGCGGGCAACAAAAGTAATCACAACTTACAATTCAAATTCAACTAAATCTAGTTATTCTTACAAAGAGATGTCGAGATTCGGGATAATCACAGTCATTTATGCACCAAAATTTGTGTGGTGTCATTATATATAAATATTATTTTAACATCTAGAGTCATCATAAGAATAACTTTGTTAAACGATGAGGCACCACGTTATAGACTCGCACTTCAAAATAAATGACCCATTACAATATGTAAATTGATTTGCTCTGCGATAAGTTGGGCGTGTATGGCTATATCACGAACTCCTCGTATCTTCTAAAATTTTCCCTATAATGTCAGGTTGAGATCATTTGTGCATATAGTAGTGATTTTTTGATAATGTGTATTATATTATTAAATGGTAATTCTTAATTTGTTGTCAACTAATATCTAGATGAGATGATGCATATGATAGTTTCATTTAAAAAAGTTTTGATCAATCTCTATTATGAGTAAATATATGACAACGCACTGAATATTATTGATTGATATTCGTTGTAGAATAGGATATCTCCATTTTGGTCAAAAAATAAAATTATCATTCTAAAGTATTACCAAATATTTTATGAGATTATTACAAATTAAATTGCATATTTTATGAATAATAATAATAATCAGTGACAAATATCTGTCACAGCTTCATGAGTCAAAGCATGACTACTTTGGAAACTCTCACTAATTTTCAAATTTTACTGTTTTTGTTCTTCCATAACAATGATTCTTGTTGACGACCTTCTCGGAATTTGGCCCCTACTGATATATAATCATGGATGTTTCACAATCTTGACACAACAACAAACCAAAAAAAAGGAAAATTGATTGATTTACTGAGCTAGAGAAGAATGAATGAATGACCATATCATTGTGCAAATAATGTTAAATGTACTTAAAAATGTCTCTTTTTTGAAGTTTTATAGTCTTCGATGACTTCTCACAAGAACAGTCTTGGTCCAACGACCTCCTTTGTTTTTTTTTTTCTCTTCTTCTTGTTACTTTTGTCTCCTCATGATTTACTTTTTGTCTAGGTAACGAATAATAATATTATTAATCAACTGCAACAACATAAATGAGGCAAAATTCGAAAGACTGAAGTCCTTTTGAAGCACCAGTTGCAAACAAGAACATGCACTGCAAAATTATACGAATACTTAACGAAGAAATATTACTAATTAATAATAATAGATGATAAGAATTTATTAGCATCCGAAGATGATATTGTCAATAAGAGATAAAACTTGAGATATCTATTGCAAGCATAATTCTATTTTTTTGTTCTTTTCCGCCGAAACGTCCGAAAAGTTTTCGTGTTTTAGCTTATGAAAAAGAAACCATGGACTAGTTTCGAAATTACATTGTTTCGTAAGAAACTCTCAATATTTCTATGGTTTCCATAGAAATCATGGAAATATTGAAAGTTTCGTAGTTTTTTTTTTCGAAAGAGTTGTTGCTCTATGGCCCAAGATATAATGCTCGAACTAGTCAACTAAACATTTATTGCACGGAGGAGCAATTATTTTATCATGTGATTCATGGTAGTCGTCGATCAAAATGTTAATGTCACGCTTATTTTTTTCATAATTTGCAGATGTGTTTAATGAAACCGTGGTATCAATGATATTAAGTTCTCTTTTTTTGGGGGGGGCAATAACACTTTTAAAATTTAATATTTCACAATTTAAGTTTCAAGAACTTTGTCAATCGTATGTTCTATAAATGCTAAACTTGAGTCCAGAATTGCCACTTTGTTTGTTAGTGAAATTTGATTGATTATTGGTGTAGATGTATAAATTTTAACACAAAATATTGACTTTTTGCTAATATAAAAAGGGAGCAGCTCTCATTTTTTTTTCCCACTAATCATGTCTTGTTTCTAATATTTTGCAAGTTTTCTTTGACGTTTCCAATACGTTTCTAATATTTAACAACTCAAAACTTAGTTTCAATACAAAATTTTGATCCACAATTGCAAGACTTCAGAATTGTCAATATGATGTCATGATCTGGTGACAAGATTGAAGTACACATACTCTAGAGTCTCAGGTATTGTTCTCTTCTCAGTTCTCACCAATGTGAGTACTTGTTCAACTTTGATCAGTGGTGGATTTAGGATTTTATGTCAGTGGGGGCACCAGGGATGACCGAGGGGGCGAGATTGTTGTGATATAGCTATACAATTTATTTTTTGCCAAATAGACGAAGGAAGCCCCCTCGCAGTACGGCATGCTATATTTATGGGGGGAAATATAATAAGGAACTAGGTTCAATTACAACTTCTAAGCTGAAAATTCCAGATGAAAATTGGAAATTTGGAATCGAGGGGGGTACTTTGAAAAATTGAGTGGGGGCACTAATGTAAATTTACCAATTAAAACAAAAAAATAAGTATATATTCAAAAAAAAATTGAGTGGGGGCACGTGCCCCCGGGCTACACGTGCGTCCGCCCCTGACTTTGATTATACTTTTTTTTCCTTTCTTTCTTTTTTTGGTATGATTTATGAGTTAATTTCTAATGAGGGATCGTACTTGATTAGTGTTCCGCATCTTGATATGGGCTGAATAATGTTATTGATCATCTCCTTGGAAAAAATTCCGAAATTGAGTTCAACATCCGAGGAGGGGGTACCAACTATGGCACAGGCGCACTTCTCTTGTGCTGATTCTCTTCCTTTCTTTAATTTTGTTCATAGTAATTAATTAGAAAATGTATACCAATTATGCGACAAATGTTTTCACTCACCACGGAACTAACTTATGTGCCACTATAACTAATAATAAGGGTAATTTAGTAAATGGTAAAATGAATGTGGAAATATTATGAAATTAATTTAATATGACTAATGATCAATATTTATTAATTAGTCGGCAGGCTAAAATGATCTTAGCCCATAGCCCATATGAATACTAAAAATACCAATCAATCAGAGATTATCTACTCATTTGTTACTTACTTAAAGAGCTCTGGTTTATTGGTTTGTTGTGATTCAAGTCGAACCCAACGTTCCGAACACATTTTTCGGGGTTTTCAACTTTAACCTCAGCACTATTTTAATCTGCGTCACGGACAAAAACATTAGGCAATGATATGTCTGCATATATGAATCTCTTTCGACCTCATCTCTAATGTAGTTGCTTGGGCCTCCTGTTAATTTTTTTAGGAGCCCAACTCCTTGTATTAAAAGGCAAACTCTAGCAAATTGCCAAGATATTACTAAAAAATGTCAACTTTAAATTTTAACTAATACAAATATTACTCCTGTAATCATCCTCAATTATTATATTATCACATAAATATAAAATGGATTTCAAGATATACGTTTGAATTTTATTATAAAAAAGAGCACAAGTACTGTAGGCACAGACGACATCTAGATATAAGCCAACCCAGAAGCAAAATCGAACAAGCAATAGGATCCGTTGTAAAGCTAAAATTAACAGCAAAAGAGACAAACTGAGCCATATAAAATGAATACACAACGTATTCAGCTAAACCACATTCCACAAAAATACCAAGCATTGAGGAGAAATGATATATAGCTTTCATCCAACATCCTAAGCAGAAGCAGAGAAAAGGCAACTCTGAATAATCCTTCGAAAGTCTAAAACATAATACAAAGTATCTTCGACAATAACACAATACAAAATACAAAGCCCATCACCAGTCGTCGGTCATATATATGCAAATTACAGATAGATTATGACATTTCAAGCCCACCTCCTTTTTAGGAGCAGATACAGCGCTGTTGGATCAAGCCTCGTCTATTTGGTCCTGCATTAACCCCAAAAAGAAAGGTACGACGGAGTTAATTCAGTGGAAATTCAGATCCTTATCTAACCAATAAAATTATTTTGAATATTGGTATCAAAATATAAAATTATATCTTCATCAAGGAGGCGAATATTCTGGTCCTAACCACGTTCGGCCACACCCATCTAATCACATGAAAACACCTTGCTTTCTCTCTCCTTGGAGTATATAGCAATCACAAGTTACAAGTTCCGTGTGATTGTACTGCGGTCGGCCAAACTTGGTTATGGCTAGAATTTCCCATCAGGGAAATATTAAGTGTCAACAAATGCATAGGAAATGTCAGGAATCAAATGACGATTTTCGAGACCTCATTTTAGAACATTGCAGCAGATACATTCCATTTCGAGAGTGGACATCAGTATTCACGACCGATGGAAAAAAGGAGATCACACAAATTGTCTACATTTTGGCAATTATATCTGATTACAAACTGATTTCATAAGGCATATCGCAGCTTGTGAAGAAAAATCAAAACAAACTCTTAAGTAAGAGTGTTGGCGAAAAGTGTACAAAACCAAGCCATTAACCTTCAAGTATGATTCATCAACTGAAACCAAGACCTTAAAAACACATTCTTAAATTTAGAAAAAATAAAAACATCTTGCATTAAATCTATTATCAAGTGTCACAGGGCAATATATAGTTGGTAAATATCTTCAAAACACATTCTGTAATTTGAAAAGCGTAAAAATTATCTTGCAAGTAGAAATACATATTAGATATATACTGACGTTCCCCCCCCCCCCTCTCCCCCCGCCTTGTTTCCTCCTCCCCATTTAGGTAATTTCCTAACTAATGTTAAGTGGCAACAATTTAAGAAGCTTAATTCGATGCGAAAGAGATAACAATGAAGAAAAATTGATCATTCTGCAAAGACGGAGAAAAATTACAATAGAAAAATTTAAGATATTCAAGGTTGACCAACCTAAAAATTTGATCCAGGTAAAGATAATGGCAATCAATGAATCACTAGGACAGAGAGATATTTTGCACACAAATATGGAAAGGCATTTTCAAGATGAATGTAAATAAAATGTTCTACTCCACATCTCGACTTCAATAGCCACAATACATTACGCATCTACTTCCAATATTGGAAAAAGGAAATGACAGCGGTTAGTTGTCTCATGTTTGTTTGGCAAATGAAAGCCTTCTAATCATAAATTGTCACCTACCTGCATATCGGAGGTCCAAAGAGTAAGATTGTCCCTCAAAAGTTGCATAATAAGAGTGCTATCCTTGTACGATTCTTCGCCCAAAGTGTCCAACTCAGCTATAGCTTCTTCAAAAGCCTGCATAACAAGAGAGGACAACCCAATTTTCAATAAAAGAAACCTTCAGAAACAAAAGTAACAAAAATTCTAGCACCGACAAGGTTCGACCAAACCTAAGCGAATCACGTGGTGTTGAGCCACACTTGCCTCATGTACAGTTCGGGGCGAGCGACCAATGACAAGTTAAGTGTTAAACTCACGTTTTGATTGGTTGGGTGTGGCCAATACCAATGTGGACAAGAATTTTCCGACAATAATTAAATGTTACTTTCATTACTTCATCAAGGTTTGAGTTTAAAACACGCACAAAGAAAGGCAGTAAAACTAAGTGGTTTCAGAGAGTCGATATAGTTTAGGCAATAGTCAACAGATGATTGTCAGTATCTACCACGAGCAATAAAATGAAAGTTATGACTGATTAATTCTCCACAGATATCGTTTATGATCTATGCGGAGACCACTCTAATTGGTTTATTTGGTCAACGTGTTGTGCTGTATCTATTACTATCTTTTTTTAAGATGTTCCGGGACAGAAATAAGTTTCTTATTACTTATTAGAGGTAGGTAGTACACAAGACTTGCATAATTATGCAACTTCTAATCTCCAGTGAACTAAAGCAGAACCGATAAACAGGTACTTGATTTTGTTCCAATAAGGAAAATTTACTAATTAAGCAAATAGGAATTATATTCTTCAAATCAACGTTAGTTGCATGGAGAATTTGTAGTATAAAGAAAAAAATATTTCTGGGCAAATCTGCATTGACTCTATTAATAACCTCATTTTACTTTTAGACCTAGAACTGAAGGTAAGGTTGCAACCAGCTAGACAAGCCCATATAGAGAAACAGGAGAAATGTGATTGCCTCAAAGTGCTAGGTATTGAGAGTTGAACGTAAATAATTAATAAACTCTATCATAGGTGAGATTAACGAACCTGTTTGGCCATGCTGCAGGCTTTCTCTGATGAATTTAGAATTTCATAGTAAAAAACTGAGAAGTTCAGAGCCAAACCCAACCGAATGGGATGCGTCGGGGCAAGATCCACAATTGCTATATCCTATTTATGATTGATCACATAAATAAAAATGATCAATCAGAATACAAACAAACAAAAAGATATGAATAACAACTGATTTTTCAATTCTTTTCGTTTTTATAACAGTTCCTTCAACTCCTTGTACCAAAAAACGGAAAAATAAAAGAAAAACAACAGCTTAAAGCTTAAATTACCTTAATTTTCCCAATAAAATGCAAGTCAACTCATAGATTTAAACTAAGAGTGTGTCTCAGCTCCCTCAAGTCTACATTCTAACTACCATATTAAAGCATTAACAGTTCCATTCTATTAAAAGTAAAGTTCAACTATTCTTCTTTCTTCTTCACACACATTTTCACCTTTTGTACAAGCACCCGAATTTCTGACCGAGTTTTTTCTTTGATTTGTACAATTCACAGAGAACAGGTGAAAAGTCTGTAATCTTCCTTTATACAAGTGATCAATTCCAAGAGCCAGAACAGTAAATCTTCGTCGAAATTAGAATGAAACACACCAATCGGAGTCTGTCTCGGAGCACTCCACGCTCCTGAATCTCACCTTTTTCAGTAGTAAAATCTAAAAATTCAATCTTTAAATCTTTGTCGGCTTTACTAACATCAAATCTTGACATAATTTAAACCAATTCTGCCAAGATTGTTACTTCCAGTTCCCGTCCTCACAAAACTAGCAACAAGAACACAAAATCATGAATTCAACAAACACCTAAATCCCATCAATTCAAAATAAACAGAACGAAACAAGAGTGTATATACATATATATATATATATATATATATCATATAACCACACCAACAGTAACAAACAGTAAATTACTGAAAACAATCAATCGTATACGTATACCTGAGCGGCTTTGTAAGCGAGCATAGTATCCTCAGCAGCCTCCTTGCGCTCATTCCCAGCCTTAAACTCGGCCATGTACCTATGATAATCCCCCTTCATCTTCAAGTAAAACACCTTAGATTCACTGGAAGCTGCCGAGGGGATCAAATAATCGGCCAGGACTTTCAAAATTCCAGCGCACACTTGCGACAGCTCCTTCTCCACCTTAGATCTGTAGTCCTTCACCAGGACCACGTGGTCGTCGTTCTTCCGCCCTTCCTCCTTCTGCTCGATGGACGACACGATGCGCCACGCCGCTCTCAGCGACCCGATTACGTTCTTGTAAGCCACGGACAGGAGGTTGCGCTCTTCCACGGACAGCTCCGACCCGCCTGAGGCCACCACTAAGCTGTCCATGTACTCGACCATCTCCTCGTAGCGCTCGGCTTGCTCGGCTAGTTTAGCCATGTACAGGTACTGCTCTCGGGTCAAAGCGGCCATCGGAGAGAGAGACAGAGTGAATTTGTAGAGAGAGAGAGAGTCGAGGGGTTTGAAATTGTTGAATTATTCAGGGGAAAAGAAGAAATGATGTGTGTGTGTGTGTGTGTGTGTCTATATATAGATATATATATATATATATATATATATATAATTCAGGAGTGAGGTATATGTGATGATTGAATGTGTGTGAAAAGCAAGGATTGAGTTGTCTGAAAGTTTTGAGGTGAGGTTTAGGGTTGGATATATTTTTGTATTTATTTTCACGGCGCGTGTAATGGAAGTAGAAAATAGTACCACTTGATTTGAATGGAATTTGTTTACTTTTGGTAATACATATAATAATATAACTAGAGGATTAAAGGTCGAAAATATTAACTTAAAAAAAATGGTGTAGAGTACAGGAAAACTCTATCTCAAAACTCATTGACTCTAGCGTTTAGATCATATAATTCTTCATTAGGGCATTCGGTGAGTCGAACTCACTCTAGAAACTTAAGAGCACAAATTCCACTCAATTATACTTTGAAAATTAGGAAAAACAAAATTAGGTGATATCTTATATACATTCAATGAAAATTATATTATTAGTCAAAAGATAAGTTAAGAAGAGGGATGTTCAAAAAAACAAGTGGTGTAGTGTTTGTAGAGATGTGAAAATTGTAAATTGTAGCTTTGAATTTGAAATATTATAAGATTCTTTTAATAATCATTGTTCTATTTAATTTCATTACACTTAAGATGACATTCATTCCTACCCAGAAAAACGTCATCAAACTATTTACAAAACTCACGTCAGAAATTGATTATTTTAACTTGAATTTATCATGTACAATCATTCCAAAATTATAATTTGTTGTAATATTTAATTACACTAGTTTTTATAATTATTATTTTATTAATATACTTCGTAAGGTGTTCCCTTTTTTAAGCATTTTAAGATTTTGACGCTAATAAACTTTTGTTCTTGTAATCTCTAGCAATCTATTTGTGACTTAGGTTCGATTACACCTAGCTAGGCATGATTCACAGGATGAGAGATTAAATATATATCAAGTGCATTCCATTCCTCTTGCGAGTTATACTTGGTTTCGTTTTTATTGGCTCTAGACTAGATTTTTCCATAAAATAAGCTAAAATATTATTGGAATTTCTCCAAACTGCCTTAATGTTCATGCTCTTTAAATTACTTCTCCAAATTTTGCTCTTAAAATTGCTTTCTTCCATACTTAAATCAGATTATAGTTATTATTTATAAAGTCTTACAGGAAATAAAAGATATAGTCTCCTTTTTTATTTTAATTTCTTTTTTGTATTTTTAAGATGAATGGTGCGTGTGACTCAATTGCTTTTTTCCATCCAAAAATTGATGGACGGAATTAAAAGTGTTAATTTTTTACTTTAATGGGATCAAAAACGTTAAAAAGAAATCATATTGGATTAATGATTTGCAATTGTGCACCAAAAATGTCTAAGGATATTATGGTAATTAAACATACCCTCGGCTCAGGCTGGGGCACCACCCATGTGGATCAAGCCCGCGGTTAATATACTAGTCAAACCCAAAGCGCTGTCGACCCATTGGGAATTATGGCCCCGTTAAGTTATTAAGGCCATAAAGTTAATTAGGCTACTTTAATAATCTAAGGGCTAAGTAATGGATATATTTATAGATCTGGTGGGCTACTGGTGAAATTGAGCCACGGCTCATAGCCCACTACCAGCTCCATATAAATACTTAGAAAAGTTGGTAATGCTCATTATCCACTCTCTGAGAAAAAAATTCACTGATTAGTCTAAGAATAATTTCATTACAGAACTACGAACTGACTTGATCTCATTTCATCGGGTGTGTAGACAATTCACTTAAAGCGAGTGCAGTCTATAAATTCATCAACCCCCAACCAAATTTATCGTGAGTTGGATCGGATTTTTCACATCAAGTGATATTTCACGTGATAATTTCTGACTGGTAAATTTTACCATCATCAATTAAAAATATTTTGATCGAATTTCAGTGGGAACAAAAATGAAATTTTCTCTACTGGATGATGAAGTATGATCCCGCCGGTCTTATGACCCAAATAGAAACGAAAAGGTTAAAAAAAGAAAACGGAACAAGAGAAAAAGAAAATTGAAAGAAAATGCAGCGGAGAGTACAATGTTTCTGTAGACGCGCGAGTAGTTAGCAAACCAAACGGCTACGTGTACAAATTGATCGATAAGTATGAGAAGAATCAAATAAGAAACTGAGGTGGGTTGGAGTCAGCTTCCACTAGGACCTCTTCCAAAGTAATTGCACCGATATTGGGCCTATTTATGGGCCGTTTTGGAACATCTAATTTCGGCCCACATTTTACATTATTAAATATCTAATAACTAAATAAATTAAATTATAAATAAACAATATAAAGGAAAAGGCTATACATCACCGTTTTTCATACCACCGCCTTTTCACCTCTATTTAATTTAAAAATTATTAATGTATAATATTCATCAACGTCAACTAATTACAACAATTTCTTGCCAATTCAAGGTGAGGTGACAAACGGCATTTGCTCAAAAAATAAAAACTAAATGAATAAAATCCATGGTAGTATAACTAATCTGGCTCGGTACTTCGGTTGGTGGTAAGAAGAAAAGCAAGGGTGTTTGCCGAAATATAAAATAGTTAACTATTCCTTTGAACAATTATTTCTAAGGACAATATTATTGTTTTATATGTATAATATTTTATGTAGTACCATTTTAATTTTTTTGGGTACAAATAGTATACTACGTAAGATGACACAATTGGGGAGACATGTGAGTTGTTGGTGCACATTTTGTACGTGAATCCGATGGCAAACAGACACAAAGATGTATCTTCATCATGTGGGATAGTCGCATGAGTGATAATGCAACTATAAATGTTTAGGCATTGGATGACTATAGAGTTTATGATGGTTTCTCTCTCTAGACTAAACGCTCTCGTCTCTCTTTAGATTTTGAAATCTCAGCTGTGGCGTCTTCTTCATCGCGTGATTCATCTTCTTCGGCTGTTCATGTCCATACTCCATCCTTTAAAGGCATTTCGGATTTTGAATCAATAACTAGAAAAATCTTCGATTTCGATCAAAGGTTTAATTTCTCGGATTTTTTGGCATTGGTAGAGGAAGCTGAAGGACCCCCCAGATTCTGTTGAAGACTCCCTCTCTCTCAATTCTAGACTTGCTGAAGGTTAATCCCTGGAGATGCAGCGTCGAGAGTATCGCACGTTCCCGCTGGTATTTCGATTTCCATCCCCACTTCAAAGATTGAGCAGATTCAGAACAAGGAAACTCCTCCTATGGATTCAGGTTCTCCTCCTATTACCACACATTTTGCTAATGTTGTCTCATCCTCACATCTTTATAAGAATAGAAAATATGGAGGTATTGGTCAGATTGAGGTTGTGCCACCGCCAACAATGAATCCACCACCTCTTACTCATTCGATGGCACAACAAGTTGCTGCAACAAACCCTAATTCACCAGCGCAAGTACTACAAATTGAAACTGAGAAATCTATGTCCAATGATAAACTATCGGATAAATCCTTCATGGTTGGGGGAATATGTGTTAATCCTAGCCTGGATTCTGATAACCAATTTCGAAATACAAAAAGAACTTCGCTACGTTATATTCCACCGGAAAAGATTAATGGTAATGGATTGTGCGTCCTACATGGGACCATGTACGAGCCGGAATGAATCGGTGGGAGATATTCTTGTGGGATACTTTATTGGTAAAAAGTCGTTCTTCCTCGGAGTAAAGAATTATGTTCTTTTGGTGTGGAAAGGGTTAAAAGAGGTTAAAGCTACTAGTAGCAGTTTTTTCTTCTTCAAGTTTGAATCTGAAACAACAATGGCTGAAGTCCTAGAGGGAGTGAAAGTGTTATATGCCCAGCGAGCCATCTGTTGGCTTGAACATTAACACTGTGTCAGTCTTATCGTTTAGATTATATCAAACCTGTCACGGAATGCTTCTTTATTGTTATAACTAGTAATAGTATAGATAAAGATCACATGGATTACATATGGTTAGGGGAGGCGGTCAGGGAAAACATATGGAATTCTCTCAAAGAACGTAATCCTAAATATTGTTCCAAGTCATAGAGGCTGTGAGATGTGGGATATCACTGGCCTCGTCAAGACTTGTTCATGCATATAACTCTTTGAAGAGGTCGACGCGTTCCATTGTCGATGCCTTGTATGGAAATACATGTATGAAGATTCATACTGGATTATGGAATTAAACGGCCCCGCAAGGATTCCTCGTTGGTGCTGTCGAACTTGGAGTCCTTAGGTTTTCATAGTGTGAGATAATCCTTAGACTTAAGATGTCATTGGATAGGGTGCTACCCACTCTGATTTGATATGCACGTGCACTCCTGGAGAGTCATACGACGTGTATGTTGGGTATGTTGCAAGTGGGTCTACAAGATAAAACTTAGAGATGATGGAGAGGTTGTTACCTATAAAGCTTGACTTGTGGCGAAAGGGTTCACTCGGGGACAAGGAATTGACTATGAGGAAACTTTATCACCAGTGGCGATGCTGAAATCCATTAGAATTCTTCTAGCTATATCTGCATGTCTTAATTTTGAGATTTGGCAGATGGATGTGAAAAGTACATTGCTCAATGGTGAAATTGAGGAAGAGATATATATGCAGTAGCAAGAGAGTTTCATATTCAAAGGAGGCGAACACAAAGTGTGTAAGCTCCATATATCCATTTATGGACTCAAACAAGCTTTCCAAAGCTGGAACCGACATTTTGACACTATCATACAAAAGTATGGATATGTTCAAAATGCTGATGAAGCGTGTGTATACAAAACGGTTAATGGGAGCGTGGTCACATTTTTGGTACTTTATGTTGACGACATCCTCCTAATCTAAAATGACGTAGGATTGATGCAATCAACTAAAGAATGATTATCCAATCAATTCTCCATGAAGGATATGGGAGAAGCATCCTACATATTGGGTATGAAGATCTATCGAGATAGATTGAATAGGCTACTGGGACTCTCCCAATCACTGTATATCGATAGAGTACTTAAGAGGTTTCACATGAAGGAATCCAAGAGAGGATTCTTGCCTATGTGACATGGAATCACTTTTTCCAAGGCAATGTCTCCCAAGATAGAGCAAGAAAGAGAAAGGATGTCTCCAATTCTGTATGCATCTTCCATAAGAAGCATAATGTACTCTATGATATGCACAAGACCTGATCTAGCATATGCACTAGGAGTGTGTAGTCGCTATCAAGCAAATCCCGGTGAAGAACACTGGACCATAGTCAAGATAATTCTTAAGTATTTGAAGAGAACTAAAGATTTGTTCTTAGTCTATGGGAATGGAGAATTGGAATTAGAGTACTTCACAGACTCTAGTTTCCAGATAGATGTGGATGACTCAAAGTCTGTTTCGGATTTTATTTTCTTGCTTAATGGTGGCGCGATGAGTTGGAAAAGTACCAAGCAATCCACTACCGCTGATTCCACCACCGAGGCAGAGTACACTGCGGCTTCAGAAGCTGCAAAAGAAGTTGTTTGGATGAGGAACTTCATCCAAGAATTGGGTGTCGTTCCATCTATTGTTAACTCGGTACCGATGTACTGTGATAACAACGGGCTATTGCGCAAGTAAAAGAGCCTTAACAGAGTCTAGGTCTCATCAGAAATCCAAGCACATACAAAGGTGATACCATTTGATCAGGGAGATCATTGGGAGAGGCGACGTCTGAATGGAGCGTGTGGACTCGGCAAATAATGTAGCAGACCATTTCACCAAACCCCTTAGCCAAAAGGTTTTTGACAAACATCTAACAAGGATGGGACTCAAATATGTGGGCAATTGGCTCTAGGGCAAGTGGGAGATTGATAGAGTAGATGTCAGGTACGCCAATTAATTTGGGTGCAAATCTTGTAATAGATAGACTCTATAGGCAATCTTTTCCTTATAAATAAAGTCGATTTATTATGGCATTCTCTATTCTTGTTTTATATCTTGCATATGTTAGATTAAAGTCGCTTAGGGTCACACAGGGATATGTAACGTCATCACGCATCGGGAATGACGATGATGAAATACGTCTCTAAGGCTATAATCCTTAAACAATGTCCTAAGTTATGAATAAGTTTGCTGAGATCAGGAATATTGACAAAACCTAAAATACTTGCTTGTATGATACATACTCTGGGGAGTGCACCTCATTCCATAGGTACTGGCACGGTAAAAGCCAATATATATACGAGGGTTCCTATTGGATATAGGTAAACTGGACGTGGAAGTTCCTTAAAAGGAATCCCAGTCGAATCTGAAACTTTCAATGATCATGTAGTGTAAGAGTAATCTTCATAGACCTGAGATTCTATTGGATATCTTGTATATGATCCATCACGCATTGGACTGCTCATGATATGTTAAGATCACAATATGGGTATTTTCGATGTGATCTGATCATATATAGAGATACATGGGAATCAAGATGGGATCCATCTCTGATAAAAGTATCAGTGCATCTCCTATGTTTACAACATAAGTTGACTAAGAAAATCTTCAGTCGAAGTAAGACATCTTAAGGGAAATAAGGTTTCGTCATTTAGAAGGTCAAAGTCAACTCTACTGTAAATGGGAAACATAGCTATTGAGTTATTAGGGTTTCGACTAAACCTATACCCTATACTCAATCGGGAGATCATGATGGAAGGATCTTATTTATGGGAGGATCATGATTGTTAAAGGTGTATCTTTACTTAAATCGATTTTGTCTACTTCTTCGTGGCCCCTAGCTAGACATTAACCACGATTTGTAGGTGTCTTGAATTAGTGTGGTGACTAATTCAAGACTTGATTAAATAAGGTTATATTTAATCTTGTATTTCCATATTTGGAAAGTACACTAGCACTTTGGGAAAGTGTACCTACTACTAGTGCATAATCGAGCCTAAGGGGTCACACACAAACTCCATAGAGTTTCCGCTTAAAAGTGTGAATTAATCAATTTGAGGAAATTGGGAAAGTATGGTACTTTCCTAATTTGGGATATAAATTAATTGGAGAAGACTAATTAATACTATTTAATTAATCTTATTTGATTAATCAATTAATGGACTTTCTATAGTCTAAATAGTTTATCTAATTGGGTTGAACTCAAGTTAAATAAATGATATGGATAATTGGAAATTAATTAAAAGAATTAGATCCTTTGTAATTAATTATTTGGAGTCAAGAATTAAATCAAGAGATTGAAACTTGGACTCCAAGGCTTGCTAGTGGGCATGTGAGGCGAGGTGAAGGGAAGAGGAATTCTTTTCTTCCTCAACTACTTGACCAAAGGTAAGTCATCGGTTGACTTATGCAATTAAGGAAAGATAAGTTACTTGGTAACTAATTCTATTTCTTGGAGGATAATATGTATAAATGTGTATATGTATATACACACGCTAGGTGTGTTTTATGTGTATGTATGTATGTATAATATTATTTAATATATATATATATATATATATATATATATATATTGGAAGAATCCAAGATAAGGAAAATACTATGTCTTAGAGATTAAGTTATTTCCTTATCTACAAACTCTTTTAGGGTTTGGATTCCACCTTTATATATATGTGATCAAGTAAGAGAAAATTAGACTTGAGTCATTAGTAATTTTCTCCTTAAAATTTCGGCCATCACTAGATAAAAGAGGAAGAAATTTTTGTTCCTCAATATATACACAAAATCGCCCCTAGTTTAATTATCCAAGGTATAATTTTGCTCATGTGTTGAGCTTAATTACTCACATCAAATATTCGTCACCTTTTCACATAAAGCCTAGATGGTTATGTTCTAGATTCATTCTATTGGCTAGCACTGGAAATAGGACGATTGAAGGTTCGAGGAGGTGTGGACTATTCTAAGAGCCGTGGTGATTGAAGCGCTCTACCCGGAGATACGAAAAGGCGACAAGTTCGTGGAGCTTGTAGCAGGTTGATAAAGATCCAACCGAAACCAAAATTCATTGTTGGTGATTTTTGTTTAGCAATTTAATTATGTTTATGAATTAATCGAGTCGATTAGATCCGTGCCGGGGTGTTTTTCGTTTATGCTATCGTTTAGTGTAAGAATTTCAGGCTATGTTTGGTTATGTTTTGGGATGGTATTTTGGTGAGAATTATTGGTGAGAAATTTATAGGGACACGTGCATGTTTGATGGGATTATGTTTGGTTATGTTTTGGGAGTTGATTTTTTAGTGATTTTTTGGTGAGATAGTGTTTGGTTTTGTTTCCAGATGGAACAAGAATTACTGTAGCTGTTAAATCAAGTAAGTTTTTGTCTGTCAATAATTAAAAGTTATAACATAATATTGAGATTGTAAAAATTATTATATATAGATAAATATATATGTATAGATATATGTATATATATAGAGAGGAGAGACAAGAGAGAGAGTGAAGACAGAGAAGACAGAGAGCGGATAGAGAGGAGACATAGACAGAGAAAGAGGAGAGAGGGATACTCAGAGATGATTTGGCTGACGTTGTAAAATCTTTGAAAAAATAAAATTTTCGTATAATGTCTGAGGATTCACTCAGAGATGATTTGGCTGACGACTGTGATACTCAGCCAATTGTGAGACAAAAGGTTAGAGCAGACAAAATGTACGAACAATTTGTCTGGGTTATGAAACAGACCTTAGCGGGTGCTCGCGAAGATCAAAGAAGAGAATTTGATGATCAGTACCGAGCATTAGCACAAGAGTCGGCCCAAATATTTACTGCAATTGTGCAAGACATTACAGTGAACGCTCGAGATGGATTGGCTCGAGAGGTGACTTGAGTAATCACATAATTAGGAGAAATCTTTAATCAAACATGTGATGTTTTCTCGAATATGATAAACACTCAGGTAGCCTTAGCACTCGAACCCTTAATTAGCAGGCATAACACTCTAGTAGAAAAAGTATCTCAATTAAATTGAACCTAGGATTCGAACCAGGACAGTCAATCCAAATGAAGTTCCCCTCGGATATCCTCGAGATGCTCAAACTCGAGAAGAAAGATTCGAGATTGGCCAATCTTTGAATCAAGTTCCACTTCCCTCGAATCAGGTTCCAATCGAGGAGCAGCGTTTCTCGAATCCACAAAGTGTTGGGGGGCAAAAATTTGTTTCTGGATAAAAACAAATTGAATAGGGAAGAGCTAATTCGATTAACTCAAGCCCCGTGATAATTCTCCCCTTAGAATTATCTCACAACCCCCGCGTTCGAATTCAATACGCTAGACGGTGGTTCAGACTTTAACACTTCGTCGTGTTGTTTAAAATTGTTATTTGGACCGCAATTCTTAATTGTTGATTTCGAGTATGAACAACAGTGAATCGAAAGACTCTCAAGTCTTAAATTAGAAGTTGATTATTATCTTCGAATGCAATAATAAGATGAAAGAAAAAAATTCAAGTCCAGATAAAAATTATCTCTCAGATACTTAAATCTGAATAAAAGATAATTTTATACCTCCATGGGAACTCCCGATTGAATGTATTATTTTTTAACCCCTATGTTCGAGTCGCATTAATTGACGTTTTAGTTGTTCATTTCGAATATGAGAATGACGAATGAAAAACTCAAGTCAAGATACAAATTACCTATTCGATACTTAAATCTGAATACAAGATAATTTATACCTCCATGAAAGTTTTCAATTCTGAAAAATTACAAGCAAGCGAATGCTGATACATGCCTTGAAAGCAAATCCCATCGAGTCTAATACTAAATTACACTACAACTACTCCTAATTTATGCTACGATCTACTCCTACATTATGCTAGAAACTACTTCTAAGGCTAGAGCTAATTCTAAGAGAATTGAAAATGTAGAAGTCTGATGATCTTATCATGTCTTCTTTCTTTCTTTCTCTTCGCGCTTATATACTCCACTTTTTTTTTTGTCGGTTTCTTCGCAACCTCCACGTTCTCCTCTACTTCTGAAACCGCTGTCAACTGTCTTCAACTGCTCTTTCAAATCTTTTCAACTTAGCGCGCCTCTGCAGATGATTGACTATTTAGACTTCATTTTATTTTTCAGATTCGATTCTTGGGCTTTTGTCAATTCAGCCCATGTTTTTTGCCATTTTCTAAATTCAATGGGCCTTGTTCTATTCATTTTCGGGTCCAACTTCCTTCTTCTCGATTTTTTATAGTTTGGGCTTTGTAATTTAAAAGCCCAAATTATTTTATAGTATAAACAAATGCCCCCCTAATATACATGAACGTTTCGAGTTCATGTGTATTAAAAGACATATGTGTATTAAAACACTAAACGGACTAAACGAAGGCCTAAACGATGGAATTTGAGGTCGGTCGGTTATCGTAAAATGGTCCTAGCTATTTGATTGGATGCTGCTTGAAAAGAGCTTCGATTTGGTATATTGTGGGCCCCGTAACTCCAAGCAGATCAAAAGTAACGGCCGTTTGAAGTCTCACCGTCAAGTTTTCGCTTATTTTTCACACTTTTCCAAAAATGCATCGGTTTTTTGTCCTACATCTCTTCCCCTTCTCGACATCTTCATCTTCGAGCATCTCTCAGGTATCCTCTTTGATTCGCCTTTCGAGCAACCAGAGATCGCTGAGAAAATCGCGAAGAAATTCTTTCTTTCATTTTCTCGAGTTACACATTCGATTAAAATTCGATTAATGGCAAAATCCCTGAATTCTTGCCCTTCACGACCTGTTCCATTTAGTTCCTCGAGCACATATCTTGGATTGCGAGGTCTCGAAACCTTCATCTTCAAGCATGCTTTATTTCGAGCGTGTAACTTTTTAATTTTAAGTATGATAACGTTTGAGCCTGAATATTTCGAGCATATAGATTTTCAAACATATGGTGTTTCGAGTATACTCATTTCGAGCACATAGTATTTTGGGTATGCCTCATTTCGAGCACATAGTATTTCAAGTGTGCCTTATCTCGAGCACATAGTATCTCGAGTGTGCCTTATCTCGAGCGTGCAAGTTTCGTTGGCTCATCCTGCCCTCCCTGCATATGGTACTTGAATATTATTCGGGAACATAGGAATCCCAACTTTTCCAAAAAATGCATCGGCTTCCTGTTCCTTGCGGTCGAAACGTTGGACACCCTCGAAATCGAATTTTGGCCCCTTTTCGAACATTCAATTCAGGGTACTCGAGTTGGAAAAATCATTGAACCCGTGGATGAAACTTTAGAACTCAGGTCCTTCGAATGAAGCTGCAACTCTTGAGGTATCATTAACAGAGTCGGAATCTCTTAAGGTCGAAACGGTGAACACCCTCAAAATAAAAACTGGGCCCCTCTTCGAACCTTTAATTCAAGATATTCGCTTGGTTCATTCCCGGTTGCCCCCCAGGATTTTGTTGGTTCATACAATTCTGTTCTTCGAGGGGTATAGGATTCGAAGTTTAACCAACCTCGAATTGAACATTTCGAGCTCCTAGGTTCATTTCGAATTGAGTAACATTTCAAATTGAACATTTTGAACGCGAGGATATAACCTCGAATTGAGCATTTTGAGCCCCTAGGTTCAATTCGAATTGAGTAACATTTCGAATCAATTAGAACTTTGCTAATCTTAATGCCTTCGATCTCGGCTTTCACAAATAAAGGTCGCATATGGTTATTATCGATCTTTTCTTTCGAGAACAAAAGATCGGCCAAGTTTTCATTATCTGTTTTCATCTCAAATAATTTGCTGTTAGGAATTTCTGACTTAGAAATATTACTTAATTCAGTTACCACTTGTTAGGAAATTTCATGTTAGACGTTTTGATGATGACAAGATAGGATTCAATGTTAGACCCCAAAAATACAATGTAAGTTTCCGTTTTTCATAGAATGATGTATAAGCGTTTGAAAGTTGTAATTTATTATAGGCTTGTAATTTTTATCTTTGTAGAATTTAGACTAAGTCTTAGCGACTGAATCGCTAGTAGAATTTTAGGTGAGTCTATTAGAGAAAAAGTTGAAGACCAGCGTCTGAAGTCAACCGGAGATAAAGATTTTCTTCTTAGCGTCTGTCAAACGCTAAAAGATCTCATTTCAGGATTTATGGATCAGCGCTCGAAATCCCTCAAGCGACTTATGTCAGATTCACCTGAAATAAATCCTCAAGTCATGAAGGACTTAAATGCAATCATTCAATGGGCATTTATTTCCAACGAAAATTAAATTCAAAATGCATTAAATGCCTGATAAGAGCATTAAATGTGATAAGCCAATATGACTTGTGGACAAGCCACCTTTTGACCAGACTGTCAGAAAAATTCAGAATTTCAGCTGCTCACGTCCAATCGGCTTTAGCAAATTTTCAGGAATGTCAGAGGAAAGGTATACTCACGCGCCCCGTGAGAGGCACGCTCCTACATGTGTCCAACGGACAGATCCCAAGAAATTGCCTATAAATACCTCACCCCAGGAAACCCTAAAAATATACAAGATACGTACGAAAAAAGAAGAGAAACTATTGCCAAAAATCTTACGCACATTTTCTGAGAAAAAGCTTAGAAACTCCATAGCCAAATCTTTCAAGCTTTTTATCTACATTCCAACAGTCAAAAATATCTCAAACATCTTCCAAAGAAGAAACTCAAATTTCAACTGAGATATTCCAAGTTGTTTGATCTTTTCAAAAACAAACAAAACCCTAGTGATAAACCTCAACCTTTCATCTGAGTGAGAAAAGTTGATTGAACCCTTTCAGGCAGTATTTCTAAGTGAGAGAAGCTTGCAGAAGACGATCTTCATAGGTGCTGAAGGCTGTGTGATCAAGGAGCCCAAGATCATTTTCACCCTTTTACTATTGTGTAGAAGATTCTGTGTGACTCTTCGAAAATCATTCTAGTAAATTCCTCCAAGTGAAAAAGGAGAAGAAGGACGTAGCTGGGATTACACCACCCAGTGAACCTTATATATCTTGTGTCATTTATTTTATTTGTCTTATTATTATTTTTATTACATCATTTATCTTTGAAAGAGACAAGTTAAAGTGCAAAGCGATTAAGTTGACTAAAAGAACGCTAAAACTCATTTCCATTGTGCTAACCCTGATTAAGCGATCTAAGCGTTGCCCTACTTTGGTAAACTTCTAAAATCACTAAGTCTAAGTTATCCAAAGTGTTCAAACCTTTAAAGTGATACGAAATTTTTGAAGTCGAAAAAGATTTCAGGGTCTATTCAACCCCCCTTCCTTCTAGACCCTTTCGTATGCCACTTGGGACCACCAAGTGGTATCAGAGCGGTTGAAGTAGAAACCTAGGCGTTTCCGAGCGTAACTGCTTGTTCAGATCCATTTTTTTTAATCGCTTTTAAAAATATCTCTTTAAAATCATCTCATTATGGCTTTTAACAAAATGCCTAAGTTGGTAGAATCAAACTATGATTCTTGGAAACTTAGAGCATTCGCATATTTATGTTCATGCGATAATGAAATGTGTGATGTGATTACAAATGGCCCCATTCAGATTATGAAAGTTGTAACTCGAGCCCCTGGAGCGACCGAGGCTACTCCAGATGGTTATGTCGAGAAACCTAAGATAGAATGGACGCCAGAGGATAGACAAAGAGCTAATATGGATAATGTTGGACGAAGTGCACTTTACTCAGCGCTAGGAGATAACGATGCATTGTTCAACAAGATCAAGCAATGTAAAACCTTCAAAGAAATATGGGATAAGTTGGCCATTGTGTGCGAAGGTTCAGCACAAATGAAGGAGAACAAGCTCTCCATAGCCATGCAAAGATTCGAGCATTTCAAAATGCAGCCCAGTGAGACGCTAAAACAATTGGACGCAAGATTCACCTTGCTCATTACCGAGTTAGCGTCATTAGACAAAGAATTGACCAACAAGGAAATGGTCAATAAGATTTTCAAAAGTCTTCCAAGTAAATACTTGATCAAGACAGTTGCAATGAGAGAATCACAAACTTTGGAGACTCTTACTCCAGAATATGTGTTTTCAGAGTTAAAGGCATTTGAATTCGAGTTAGGTGAAGTCAGCGACACAACAACTTCAGCGACTGAATCAAGAGCTTTAATCGCTACCACCAAAAATAAGGGTAAAGCGGTTAGTGAGGTTAAACCAGTGGAATCAAATGAAGAAAAGGAAATGGCCTTATTAGTCAAGAAATTCAAGAAATTTCTAAGATATGAAAAGAGAAATCCTATTGGACAAACTTCATTTCAAACTCCTTCCCCAGCACCAGCGCCTCAGTTTCAAGCGCCAGTGTACTCAGCACCTCAACCAGTTGCGCCAGTTCCATATCAAGCGCCCCCATCTCCTACACAGAATCTCTCAGCGCCAGTTGGATCAAAGCGATTATCCACTGAACAAAAAAGGAAAACTAATTTGTGTTATAATTGCAGGAAACGAGGGCACTACCAAGTAAATTGCCCTTATCCAAATGTGTCCAAGCCCACAAGGTAAGACTATGTGGATAGAAACCAATTCAGGAGCAACCTTCGCCAACAAGGTTTGCTAGCGAAATCTGAACCATTTCCCACACCTGAAGAGGACTTGGAATCATCAGATGAAAGTAGTGATGATGAGCCATTGAAACGATAATTTTTGCCTCTATTTAAACCCTTCAAGGTCTTTACAGTCAGATTTTATCACTTTCACAAATTCTCTCTGCTGTAAAAATCTTCATCTTTCTCAAGGCAAATATTCCTCTCTCTCTCAAAAAGCTTTCAATCTTTTAGCAATGGCACCCAAAGTTGCAAAATCTTCCAAATCATCCAAGTTAGCTACCGAAAAAACTTTCCGTGCTGAAAAACCAGTCACTGTTAACGCCGGATTTCTGGTTAACTGGGACTATCTGTTTGAAAACCAGAACTTTCCCCTTCGAACGATTCTTCCACTCGTTCAAGAATCTGGTTTGAGAGAGATGATCACTACTGAATCTCTCCACTTTTTCAACAATGCCTAGATTTCTAAAGACGACAATTCCATATCCTGCGTCTTCCCCTTCGCCAAAGAGACTTTTGTTCTTACTCCTTCCTTGATTTCTTCATTGTTGGTTTTACCCAATGATGGCTCTGAGGTGGACCACGTCAATCTCGGAGATGCTACCAAAGTCTGGGAATTGGTCAAGAAAGACGATGTCGTTACTGCATACGAGCCGAACTTCAAGAAGAACGACATGAAGGGAGAATATGTTATTCTCGCAGACATATGCTCCAAGATGATCGAATGCAGGAAAGGGACATTCGATAAAGTTACAAACCTCCAGTACAAGATGATGGTGGCCATTCTAACCAAATTGAAGGTAAATTGCTCTCTCTACATTTTTAATCGCTTCAAGGCAGCGATGGCCAAGTCGGTGAATCCCAAGCCTTATGGGATTGTGCTAAGTCGTATTCTTAGCGCTTGCGGTTATACAAACTCTTCGGGCAAGAAGATTCCAGCGACAAAATTCTACGGAAAGAAAATGATTCGTGAGCTACAAAAGTCAAGGAAGCTAGGTGGTGCAGCTGTTCCAAAAGAAAAGCGTGAGCGACTTCGTGCTCTAGGAGTTGTTCGTAGTGATGATGAAGATCAAGCGTCTCCCTCTTCATCATCATCCTCTTCATCCGAAGAAGAAGTGGTGGTCAAGCGACCTAAGAGAAAGATAGCTCTCAAAGTCGCTGAGCCATCCAAGCCAGCAAAGAAACAGAAGCCTGAAACTAAGAAGAAGAAGCAGGAGCCCAAAAAGATGCAAAAGATCCCTTCTCCTTCTCCCTCTCCTAAATCTCCATCGTCTCCTCCAGCGTTTATCTTTTCCATTCCCGAGGAAGAGGAATTTGTAGAAGAAGAAGTACCGCTTGCATGAAGACGTACTCCTCTTTCTACTCCCGCAGCCTCCTCTAGCGCTCCAGCGAAACCAGTGCTTAGAGAGTCCGTGAGCATTCCTCCTTCTGACGCTATTCCAGAAATCAGCTCAGATCTTCAAGCCGCTACTCAATCTGAGAGGCTTCCTAGTTTTCAGGGTAAGTATTTGCTAAGCAAATTAGTATATCCTTTCCTCGTTAGTTTCTAAGTCTCTAACGCTAGGATAAAAATTCTTTCAGCATAATGTCAAGCGGATATTCAATATGTTCTCAACACTCTTGACGAATTAGATATTCCCATTCGTGCTGATCCTATAAATTTTTTTCTCGACTTAGATCTAGAAGAAGTTGTTCCAGAGCCTGAGGAACCTATCCCAGAAACAGATCAAGCGACTGAAATAGTCGATGATATTCCTCAGGGTAAGCGATTTAGTCTTTTCTATCTTTCTACTTAGTGGAAATTTTTTGCTTGCTTTTCTCAATCGCTTACATGTATCAGCTCAAGATGTACCTTCAGAGGCACCAATCGCTGATGCCCCTCTTTCATCCGAGATTCCAGTTGAAGTGGATGTGGATATGGAAACTGTTGTGGATATCGCTAAGGAAGTATCTCAAGCCCTTCCTGACGCTGAAACACCATCAGCCAGTGAAGTGACTTTAAACGCTAAGCGGTCGATAGAAGTGGCCCCCATCCTAACAGAAGCGATTTCTATTATTCCTACGCTAACGGGACCTCCTCCTCGTGTCATCGGTTTTCTCCCACGCGGATATTCTCCAGAAGTTGAATTTTATTATGCTGCCAGAGAACGAGACACTCAAACGCTTACCGAGTTGGAAATACAATTTCAAACAACTCTCCATCGACCCGATTTGTCTAACTCTCTCAAGTTTGAAATCTTCGAGCGTATTGCCGATCTAGGACTTTATAACTTGGAGCTCTTCACTCTCGCCTTGAGTATATTCGTCGTCCAGTTTTCAATAGAGTTGATCTTGATCTTCAGCGTTTCAATTCAAACGGTCGCTCGGACGAGTCCTTTTATCCTCAGCGCCAAAACAAGATTGTTTTCAAGAACCCCCACATGGGTGATTGGAACAAGGATCCAGATGAAGAAGATCTCAACAAGATAGGCTATTCAGCCTTCCCCTCCGTCGTCAAATCTCCCCAGAACGCTCTCTCTCCGAATCCACTTAAGTTATGGAAAGGCAAAGGACCGCTTGTTGCGGAGCGCCCAAATCCGGTCAATTCGTGGATAGAAGATGAGGCCCGTGAATATCTCGCCAGATTATGAGCTGATGATTATCTTGTTGAGAAGTTCCTTACTGCTACCAAAGAGCAAAAGAAAGCAGACAAACTTGGAAAATGGTGGATGATGAATACAGCCAGGTGGGCTGAAGAATTTGTTCTTCATTTTTACACCATTGAAGAACTGATCAGATATCCATTTTTGTTCCATTTCGGAATAGAGTACAGACGCCGAGGTTATGCAACCTTTTTGCTTCAACAGCGTCAGAATATTGCAAGGAATGTTAGCGCTTTGCCACGATATCGACAACCAATCGAAAGCTACATTCGCCAGCAACTTGCCTTATACATCCAAGGTGGACGCTACATTTTGCATCCTCGTGCCGGGTTTGTTCAACGAGTCTTTCCTGACCTAAATGAAGATGCTTCATCAAGTAAACAACCTCTTCTTCCATGCCAGAGTTAGATTCGTGTGGATGTTTCTACTGAACACGCTGAGTTCGCTGAGTTCCACAGATCAATGAGAGCAGTGTTTGAAAATGCGCAAGCGCTGGACATCAGTTTCAATCACTTTTCTGGGTGTTACAATTTTCGAGGCTATACTCTTCACCCCATGCTCTTTAGTGAATCCAATATTCAAGTGGCCAAGATAATCTCGCTAATTAGGCCAATGGACCAAGAAGCAGCTCAAGCGCTCATGCCTTTGATTTTGGACTTCTTCAACTGTTATACTTCAGGGATTGCTTTACCAGAAGGTGTGCAACTTGCACTAAGTACTGAAGAGAGCGAAGACGTTATATTCTTTATCCCGCAATCTAGCCTGATCAATCCAAGGCATGTGATGGAAACCCTTGGCCCCCTCTGGGTTATTGGTATTAGAGAACCTTCTCCCTCCATCGAAATTATAGAAGAAGAAAGTAATCCTACTGAGGATGACACTCCACTTCCAGATTCTTCCAGGGCCCCAGTGGTTGAGCCCCCAGCGATTGCAGATCCTATCATGGATCAAGCGATTGAAGAAGTGCACGCTGAAATTGCTCAAGAGCCTGAAGAACCTTTTACCAGAGATAAATCCAAAGGTAAGGCTGCAATTTCAAGATCTTATGGACTTCTCCCGTCCCCAGAGCGTCCTTCTTCCGATTCAGATTCTGAGAGCAATTCAGAAGCCAGAGATTTCAGACAGGCAGTCCGGAACTCGCTAACCAACATTGAGGGTTCCTGTTCCCAGATCTTTGAGGCTGCTGATAGGCATATCCGCATAGTGTCGGATACGCGGACTCATAATATTGGCAACACTGCAAATAAAAGCACTATTGCTATCATGCAAAGCATATCACCTCTTGTCGCTGAGCTCTCATTTGAATTCAACCGTCACTTAGCTCAGCGCGCCCTGGCCGATACTGAAAGACACGCTTCATCCGATGCCGCCGCTCAGAGTGTCTCTCAACAAGTTGCTCTTTTCATCGAAGCAGTTAGACTCTTGCGCCGCGATGTCGTTGAACTCAAGAACTCCCTTGATAATGTCAAGAAGGGGGAAGAAAAAGAAAAGTCCAAAGCGATTTCTAATAAACAGTGGCGTTCATTGTTCGAAGAATTAGTAAGCATTAAGAAAATGCTATCCAAGAAAAGAAAACCAAGGTATTATCTCGGAAAGTACGCGCTTCCAGAATTGGACCCCGAGTTCTTAGAAAGCATGGGATTTCCTGCTTATGCCGAACCGCTACAACGACCTATCAATTGGAGACCATCAAATGATCGACAAAGGGATATCTATCATGACTTAATTCGTGAACTTGGTATTCCACCAAGGGACTGGACGGAAAGGTTGTTAGAACTAAATGAAAGCGCCAGACTTCGTAGACATGATTATGATGAAGTTCAACATACGACAATGATCGATATTGATGTCTCTTGTTGGAACTAGCGCTAGAAGTTCTACAAGGCGAAGCAAGAGCAAAGCGACAGAAAAAGTGATTGGTTTTCTTTTTATGTTTTATCCGTTTTATTTTTTTTATGGTTTTTTCCTTCAGTGTAAAACACGTATGCTTTAAATTCTCTCAATGAATGAATGTTTTAACGCTAAAACATCTTGTTGAAGCTAATCTAATTTTAGCTAACTTTACTAACTTTTCAAACGCTAACTTATATTCCTTTGGGCCTTGTCTTTTAAGTAACTCTTAAATTATAAAAGAGTTATACGAGTCTTGACATCATTAAAAAGGGGGAAATTGTTAGGAAATTTCATGTTAGATGTTTTGATGATGACAAGATAGGATTCAATGTTAGACCCCAAAAATACAATGTAAGTTTCCATTTTTCATAGAATGATGTATAAGCGTTTGAAAGTTGTAATTCATTATAGGCTTGTAATTTTTATCTTTGTAGCATTTAGACTAAGTCTTAGCGACTGAATCGCTAGTAGAATTTTAGGTGAGTCTATTAGAGAAAAAGTTGAAGACCAGCGTCTGAAGTCAACCGGAGATAAAGATTTTCTTCTTAGCGTCTGTCAAACGCTAAAAGATCTCATTTCAGGATTTATGGATCAGCGCTCGAGCGACTTATGTCAGATTCACCTGAAATAAATCCTCAAGTCATGAAGGACTTAAATGCAATCATTCAACGGGCATTTATTTTCAACGGGAATTAAATTCAAAATGCATTAAATGTCTGATAAGAACATTAAATGTGATAGGCCAATGTGGCTTGTGGACAAGCCACCTTTTGACCAGACTGTCAGGAAAATTCAGAATTTCAGCTGCTCACGTCCAATCGGCTTCAGCGAATTTTCAGGAATGTCAGAGGAAAGGTATAATCTCGCGCCCCGTGAGAGGCATGCTCCTACATGTGTCCAACGGACAGATCCCAAGAAATTGCCTATAAATACCTTACCAAGCAAACCCTAAAAATATACAAGATACGTACGAAAAAAGAGAAGAGAAACTATTGCCAAAAATCTTACGCACATTTTCTGAGAAAAAGCTTAGAAACTCCATAGCCAAATCTTTCAAGCTTTTTATCTACATTCCAACAGTCAAAAATATCTCAAACATCTTCCAAAGAAGAAACTCAAATTTCAACTGAGATATTCCAAGTTGTTTGATCTTTTAAAAAACAAACAAAACCCTAGTGATAAACCTCAACCTTTCATCTGAGTGAGAAAAGTTGATTGAACCCTTTCAGACAGTATTTCTGAGTGAGAGAAGCTTGAAGAAGACGATCTTCATTGGTTCTGAAGCCTATGTGATCAAGGAGCCCAAGATCATTTTCACCCTTTTACTATTGTGTAGAAGATTCTGTGTGACTCTTCGAAAATCATTCTAGTAAATTCTTCCAAGTGAAAAAGGAGAAGAAGGACGTAGTTGGGATTACACCACCCAGTGAACCTTATATATCTTGTGTCATTTATTTTATTTGTCTTATTATTATTTTTATTACATCATTTATCTTTGAAAGAGACAAGTTAAAGTGCAAAGCGATTAAGTTGACTAAAAGAACGCTAAAACTCATTTTCGTTGTGCTAACCCTGATTAAGCGATCTAAGCATTGCCCTACTTTGGTAAACTGCTAAAATCACTAAGTCTAAGTTAACTTTTCTGAAGCGTCTGACCCAAGCGCTCAGTTATTCAAAGCGTTCAAACCTTTAAAGTGATACGAAATTTTTGAAGTCGAAAAAGACTTCAGGGTCTATTCAACCCCCCCTTCTAGACCCTTTCGTATGCCACTTGGAATCACCACCACTCGAGTAACCTCTCGAGCCAAACCCTCTTGGGTCTCGCTACTGATCATTGAATTCCCTTCGTTGATCATCTCGAGCGCCTATTAAAGTCTGCTTCATAACTTTAACAAATTGCTCGTACATTTTATCTGCCCCGGATCCTGTATCGAGACACAGGCTGTGTTTCCAGATCGTCATTTGGTTCTTCTCTAGAAGAATTTTCTGACATCTTATAACGGATTCTCGGAAGTCAAATTCGACTGATCTCTCACTGTGGTCGCCAAAAATTTGTTTCTGGATAAAAACAAGTTGAATAGGGAAGAGCTAATTCGATTAACTCAAGCCCCGTGATAATTCTCCACTTAGAATTATCTCACAACCCCAGCGTTCGAATTCGATACGCTAGACGGTGGTTCAGACTTTAACACTTCGTCGTGTTGTTTAAAATTGTTATTCGGTCCGCAATTCTTAATTGTTGATTTCGAGTATGAACAACAGTGAATCGAAAGACTCTTAAGTCTTAAGTTAGAAGTTGATTATTATCTTCGAATGCAATAATAAGATGAAAGAAAAAAATTTCAAGTCCAGATAAAAATTATCTCTCTGATACTTAAATCTGAATAAAAGATAATTTTATACCTCCATGAGAATCTCTCGATCGAATGTATTATTTTTTAACCCCTGCATTCGAGTCGCATTAATTGACGTTTTAGTTGTTCATTTCGAATATGAGAATGATGAATGTAAAACTCAAGTCAAGATACAAATTACCTATTCAATACTTAAATCTGAATACAAGATAATTTATACCTCCATGAAAGTCTTCAATTCTGAAAAATTACAAGCACATAATTTATACCTCCATGAAAGTCTTCAATTCTGAAAAATTACAAGCAAGCGAATGCTGATACATGCTTTGAAGGCAAATCCTATCGAGTCTAATACTAAATTACACTACAGCTACTCCTAATTTACGCTACGATCTACTCCTACATTACGCTAGAAATTACTCCTAAGGCTAGAGCTAATTCTAAGAGAATTGAAAATGTAGAAGTCTGATGATCTTGTCATGTCTTCTTTCTTTCTTTCTCTTTGCGCTTATATACTACACTTTTTTTTTGTCGGTTTCTTCGCAACCTCCACGTTCTCCTCTACTTCTGGAACCGCTGTCAACCGTCTTTAACTGCTCTTTCAAATCTTTTCAACTTAGCGCGCCTCTGCAGATGATTGGCTATTTGAACTTCATTTTATTTTTCATATTCGATTCTTGGGTTTTTGTCAATTCAGTCCATGTTTTTTGCCATTTTCTAAATTCAATGGGCCTTGTTCTATTCATTTTTGGGTCCAACTTCCTTCTTTTCGAATTTCTATGGTTTGGACTTTGTAATTCGAAATCTCAAATTATTTTATAGTATAAACACCCACCCCAAGTGTTTGTATGGTGAGAAATAAATAGGGAGCAACATTCCCGATCCGTCATAGAATTACCCGACATATCCCTAGTAAGATTCTGTGGTGGAGTAAGATTGGCCGAGTGTCCGGACTTGTGGGAAAGTTTAGAGTTGCTTAGTTGTTTGGACTTATTTTTATTTTATTTTTTTTTGATAATTTTGATTGGGACTTGCTTGTAGTTTGTAGATGAGGCTGGTGCAATTGTGAGTTTAAAAACGTAGAAGAACCAAAAGAAAAAAAAGTGACACATGTCACCTGTTGCATGATAGCGCCCATATTATGACCCACACTTATGAATTTTTAAATTCAAATAGTATAATTTTTCTAAATGACTTATCATATTGTTTTTTTGTGATGTAATAAACTTTTCTTCTATTACTTATTTTTGTGTAATATTTTTTTAATAATTTAATTTTATTCTGAACAGCAATAATTCAAAATTATGAAATTGAATAATTATATTGGCCGTAATATTGCCAACCAATCTTAAACAAATAAGGAATAAATTGAGGAAAAAAGAAAGGACGTTAAACCCTAGCTAGCATTTAGTTTTTGGTCTATATATAATATATATATATATATAATCTCATAGAGTAAGCTTCGTAGAACCCTAAACTATAGAGATAATTTTGGTGGGGGGATCGAAAAATATGGAGTTGTGCACAGCTGCTGGAGGAGGCATTTCAAGCCTTCCTTTACTTCACTCAATCCATCTCGCTCCGAAGAAGCACATTCAATTTCAATTTCCCCTTCGCCATTGTAAAACCATTTCTCCGTTCCTCCTCAACCAAACTCGCTTTAACTCCTCTGGTAATTTTCATTTCGTTTCGGTTTTTGGTACTTGTTGTATTGCTCTTCTTTTTCAAATGAAGATTACTAGGATCTAGGGGTTTTAGTTTCTGAGGATCAAATCTTTTGATTTTCTTACATTTTCAGATTAGTTGTTTGGCGTTTCTCCATTTTTTAGATGGATTCTGCTCCAAAAATGTTGGTATCTGTGAACAGAATTTAACGATTGAAAGTGCTATATTTTTCATTTTTTGGTGATTCATTATTTTTTCCTGATTCATTTGGATATTGAAATTCATTTGTTTACTCAATTAGACATTTTGCAGGGCATTTTATTTTTTTACCATTTCCTGATTGAAGTTTCTCCACAAGACAAAAACGCTTCTCTTTTTCCTGATTGATTTGTTCTTAAACAAGTCTTGCATTCAGTATGAAAATGTTGATGATATTGCATTTTGGTTATGTGAACAGGGTTGCGACGTTATGTTAATTCATCTCTGAGGTCGGCGACATCTGAGGACACCTCATCAACTGAAACAACCCCATACTTCAAAGATGAACGACCTGAACCGGAATCTGAACCTGACAGTGTCGTGATAGTTGAAGATAGACAGTCTGGTGAAACGAAAGACGATGATGATACTCAGTTAAATGAAGCGCCAGAAGAAGGTTCTTTGGGTGACAATTCGCCGGAACTGTTTAAGTTCTTGGAGGACTTTGATATAAAGGTTTTTACCGGATCTTTATTTTGTTTGCCTCATAAAAAGTATGCCCTGAATTTCAAATCTTTCGATAATATAGTCTAAATTTAATTATTGAAATATCAATTGTCTATAGTGTCCTCTGATCGAACTTGTGTTTGAAAGTTTCAACTTCTTGGTAGTGGAAACTTTTACGTTCTGGTTTAAATTGTTACTATTTGCTTCACTGTCAGAAGTGAATTTATTCAACGCTCCAATCTGCATATTAGTTGCTGTGATGATATCATATTTAGACATATAGAAGAATTGGCAATTACAAAAAATGAGCTTCTTTACCTCCTTTTCCATTATATCATAATTTGGTATCACCCTTGAATTGCGACATGCTATTAGCATCTGCGCTGTTCACAGTACAGAATAATATTTGTTTTCAAAAATTCTATTTGTTAAGTGTCTTTTGACATTTAGTTAATGCAAAATGCTGTGATGAGTTGCTGTGATGAGTATTTTTCAATGAATTGAAAGCTCATGAATGCTTGATGAAACGTCGACTATCATGTTGATCTGAGCGGTTACCTGAGCAACCTTTTGTTTTACTTTTGGTTGGATATTTCCTTATGTTGATGAGTCACCATTTTATACCTTCCTGGTGTTTCATTAATACTGTAAAAGGTTTGATTTTCCTTTCCTTTTATTTTTCTTAACTAGTTCTTCTTTTATTTACCAAAGAAGAAGTAGTATCTGTAATTCTGTATAAGCATCAATAAATATTGGTATAGTTGAAATGTCTATCATACCGTCCGAGGAGCCTTTGAAATTCTGATCCCATCTCGGACTTGTGAGAATGTGAAAATGCAAATATTTTATCTGATCAAATCTCGACAGTTACTTGAGAATAGGAGCATGTACATGTGAAGAAAGCAATTTTAACAATCTCATAATACCTATGTCTATCTTTGGCCTGTGAAGATTATTAGTTTTCAAAATATCGAATAAATAACTTAAAAATAGAAAAAAGTCTGGATAAGTATCTTGTTAATGATTTTGATTCTGTTAGACCTATTTCTCCGATTTCAGTTTGATTATGAGGACACATATTCAATTCTCGTACTGGGTGGTGGCAGCGCAGTTGCACTTTGGTTAGCAGCTGCTGTGGTTGGTGCCATTGATTCTATTCCTGTGGTGAGTATTTTCTTGTTCGTGCGTGGCTACAATCCTTTTAGGATGAATCTTAACAAAGGCCTTTTACTAACTACAAAATTATTTTGATTTGATAAATTTTAAGGTACCGAAAGTGTTGGAACTCATTGGTCTTGGCTACACAGTCTGGTTCACGTCGCGGTATCTAATTTTCAAGGTTGTCATTTTTATTATTCAATTTAATATATACTTCTGCTTTATATTGCTGCCAACATAAGCTAAACCAATTTATTTATATCTGCAGGAAAATAGGGATGAGTTGGTTGCTAGAGTTGAACAGATAAAGCAGCAGGTTCTGGGTGCAAGAGAGGATTAGAGCTGGAATTGGATGTTCTAAATGTTGCATTAGGCTAGTTATTTTGTGTATAAAGAGATTTTGACTTTTGGGACACTTAATAATAGAATGACGTGAAAAAATATTGCGGACTGAGATTGGCTACATTCAATTAATCACATAACACGGTGCAATAACTAATTGCTTTATCATCGATCGTTCTTTTGAAGTTGACACTGTATAAATGGCAGGACTTTATGATTGATTGTTCTCTTTCAAGTTGGCGGTGGCAAAGGAAATCAATCTAGGTTTGTGCTAGAATTTTGAATTATATTTGCTAAAATTAATTTGCTGCCAAGCCTCTTTTACTTTTGAAAACTTAAAAAGCTATGTGAAGCTTTTGGAAGCTAGGGTATATAATATTATTTTGAAAATAGATGACTTTATTTTAAAATTTTCATTGCAGTAGCTCACAACTTTTTTTTTTTTTTTGGGATAAATCAGTAGCTTACAACTTTACTTTAAACGTTTAACGTTCACATCCAACTTTAAAAATTTGGGGATAATTTTAGGGTGTATCGAGACGTTGAGTTATGTCCCCACATTTTTTATTTTAGGTAAAAGTGGGTTTATGTCAAGTCATTCACTTTAATGACACTCAATTGTATATATAAACTATTTTGACATGTATATAATAATGTCAGTGAAAAAATATTATCATATATTATTTAGTGGTTAGCAACCTGTTTGCGTGTATACCCACTTGGGCGACAAAAACTTTGGTTCCATTTCAGATGATTCGTCTCCGACTTATGTATATCCTCAAAAGGTTGCCAATTGCCACTAAGGTTTGTACGAGAGTTTCATAATATATCCTATATTGTTCACACTTTTTTTTTTTTGTAAAAACAAGACCATGAAACAGATTACATATCTTCCATCACATACACTTCAACCTCCTGTGGAGGTTGATTCCAAACTTGCAGTCCATGGATGCTATGTCCCAACTTTGCTAGAGCATCCGCGCACCTATTCCCTCCTCTCTTAATGTGTCGAATCTCCATGTCCCATGGCATACGAAGTAAGCTACGACAGTCTTCAATTACATTCCCCAGAGGATGTATGTCCATTCTCGAGCTTCTCATAAGTGTAATTGTTACCTCAGAGTCCGTCTCGATTTCAATCCTACATATTCTTCTTTCCCACACCATTTTGAGTCCCTGACGAAGGGCCAGTAGTTCTGCTTCATTTATGGTACGTGTTCCCAAATTCAAACTAAACCCGATGCACCACTTCCCCTCATGGTCACGTAAAATGCCCCCTGCCGCCGCGTTGTCTGAGTCCCGATAGTAACTTCCATCTGTGTTTAGCTTAAACCATCCCGTTTGTGGTTTCTTCAAGGACACGTTGTTCTTCTGCAGAATGTTGGATCGCATGAACTGGAAAGGTTTTGCTCATATCACTGGCCAAACATTTGACTTTATATATCACCTCTCTTAAACTTTCAGTTCTATTCTCAAAAACAAACAAGTTCCTCACTTTCCAGATTGTCCACAAGGTTGCCAGAAACATGGTTGGCCACGGCAGATTGGTTCGGGAAATTTCCCTTAATATTCCATTTAATCCACTCATCTTCCGAAAACGCCATAAATTCCATGACTTGCGACGGCATGATGATGAAATCCCAAACACGCTATGCATCATTGCAATCTCTTAATGCATGTACAATGTCCTCCTGATCATGTCCACATCTTGGACACGTGCTCGAATCCGAAAGATGTCTATAGAATCGAAATTGATTCGTATTGATTGATGCTCTTATGTTGAATTTGCCAAATAAACATTTTTAAGCTTCAAAGGAGCCTTGAATTTCCAAATCCAAGACCAATTATGTTCATTTGTACCCGATCCATCCTGATTGCCCACAATTGAAATATATGCCGATTTGGAGGAGAAAGTTCCATTGCTTGATCCACACCAGATCCGGACGTCTCTCTGTCCCCTATCATACGACCGAGGAATGTCCGATATCATTTTGAGAATCCTCCCCGGTAGCAGAGTTTTAATCCTTTGAGTGTCCCATTCTCCTCTATTATTAATTATCTCCGAAACAATCCACCCAATTTCTTCCTCCAAAATATCTCCTTCGACATATTGTTCACACTGTTTGTTCTAATAAAACAAACATATGCTAATATCACTTCAAAATACAATGTTCATTTGTTTAAAGAAACAAACGAATAGTAGAATGTGATCCTGATGTTAATGTTAATTTTCTAAAAGGGTAATCTATATATAATAAAGTGAACATATGGATGATCCAATTGAACTCAATTTTGGGCATTTGAGTCTTTTTTTACTATTTCTCTTTCCTTTGAATTTTAAATTATTTTAATGGAATGAACTTAATGATTATCCATGAAATAGAATATGTGCCACTTAAAATTAGATCATCTTGATGGATTTGAAAAGCAATAATTACGGGAAGTTGTGATTTTATTATTGTTATTAATTTTTTTTAGAAGGGGAAGTTGGGATTTACCATCATTAGATGCTTAAATTAAGCAACAAATCCCCTATAATAAAGGAATAAAATTTCAGTCTTTTAAAAATACTTTTCACCTATACCGTGGATATAAATACGTACCCAAGCCAACTTACTTTCTAAATTTCACTCATCTCCCCTAGTCTCGATCGTGACACGACAAAATCCTAGAACTAGGGCGTAAGTAGTAAAGTGGATTTCTAAGTCCATCGTTTATTCTCCATTTCTCGGTCTAACTAATTAATAATTACTATTGGACGTCACACCAAATTTCATGGTTCGATATGCAGGTTCTTATTAAGGCGAAATTCCCTTACGTACTACCCAATCTCTTGGCATAGCAACCCTACCCTTGGTGATTTCCTATATTCTCTATTGAAAACCCGATTAACCATTTAAGGTCTAGGAATTCTCACCTTCTATCTCTAGTCGGATAACCTTCCCTGCGATCTTAACTTGTTTTCTTGGTGATGATGTATTTCATTTAGTCATCTCTAAACGGTATTAAGTTTTCATATTCATAGTTCATTTCATAGTTCAAGTATGTAATATCTATCTTTTCTTGTTTTGAATCATTCTCTTTGATTATTCAGTATTGCAATTCATGCTGCTCAGCTAGTGGTTTTATTTGTTTGATTAATGTATTTTATTAAATGATATGAGTCACTTGAGAAAAATTCTCTTGAATCTTCATAAGAAATGTATACATTGGTTCAAGTGTTAATTTATTTATTATTATTACATATCTTTTATGATTTATAGTTCTTTTCATGTTTTCGTCTCAGTTAATCGTCCCATTTTTTTATATATAAATATATAGGTGTTATTTGATTTCAATAGTTCTTTTAGTTTTCATTTACAAATTTTTGTCAAATGTTTTGGGCGAGATTTCCAATAGTTCACTTTTCATAGTCGTATTCATTTATTTATATTTTTTATTAGATGTTACCATGTTTCTGATTTCTAAATATACCATGTTTCATAATTTTATTTGTTTGTTTACATTTCCATTACCATTTTTTCAAAATCTTATTTGTTTGTTTACATTTGCAATTGGATGATATGATAGGAATCTCTAATTTCTAAATATAAAATTCATAATTTTATTTATTTGTTTACATTTTTCTGAATCTATTTGATTGTTTACATTTTCTATTAAATGATATGATACAAATTTTTGATTTCAAAATATACGATTCTTCATAATTTTATTTGTTTGTTTATATTTTTGTGGTAATTTTGTAAACTAATGTTCTTTGATCTTTTTAATATTTGAAAGCATATAGTTTCATGTTTTTCATTTTTTGTAAACTAATGTTCTTAATCATTTTAATGTGTTTATATATACACTATGAATACCCATCGTCTACATCTTCCTATTTTAAAGTTCTTTAATTCGTAATCATATGTTTTTTACTTTAATATTCCTTTCAATTTGATATCATTGAAACTGAAATTGACCTACATACTAATTTATGGTAATTTGAGTTTTTTTAATTCTTAAAAATAGCTTGCATAATTTTTTTTTCCATCCGGACAGCATTTCAAATTGGGAAATTTCTTATATTGATTGACCAAATCAAACTACTTAGATCATATGCCTAATTATTAAGTATATATTTCATTAAGTTTACTGATCATGTATTATTGTTATTTTAACTAATCTAATATGATTTAATACACGTAAAGAAATTTTTGGATGATAGTCATTAAAATTGAAGTGAAACTTTTAAATTTGTATAATTAATTAAATAAATATAATTAAATAAATAAATAATTTAATCATATATTCTTTGAATTTTTTTCATAATCAGTATCCCGTGCCTTGGCACGGGGTTACAACCTAAGTCACATAATTTGCGCATATATAGTGCCGCTCTTGCGCTTCGGGCGCGAATTAGCGAATCGAGAGCGGGAGCGGCGCTCTAAGAAGAATTAAGAATTGTTAATTCGCGCTTTAAAAATTAATAAGTCGCGCTCTAAATTTCGCTAAGTCGGGGCTTAACTTTTGTAAAGGCGCGGATTAGTTTTTGTACAGGTGCGTCTTATCAGTTGCTAAGTCGCGCTCTTAGTTATTTTATTGTATATGTGCATTACAATGATCGAATTTTGACAAGATTTCCGGATGATTATGAGAAGTCATACAAGAATTGGGATAGAAATATGTACGAAGATTTCCTTAAGATGATTTGGAGGCCGTCGAAGACGAAGAGCTAACTAATCTTCATGTGGGCAAGTAATGGTCATTATCCGAGGTAAATTTTTTAATAAGCATGTAAACTTTCTTTTCATCTTTTCCATTATCAGAAAGATTAATTAGAAATAAAAGAATGGTCGATAAAGAATAAGTTAATTTATTTTTATTGCTCTACTCATTATTAAAATGATGAAGCAAAAGCTAAAAAATCATGTTAGGAATTTCATGTTAGATGTTTTGATGATGACAATTAGGACTTTTTGTTAGACCCCAAAATTTGTAAGTTTGTTTTTCAGCTTTGAAGCGTTAGATTTGTAATAGACTTTGCTTTATTCTTATTTTAGATTGTTAGGTTAAGCTGTCTTAGACTAAGCGTCTGATCTGTTCTGAGTGAGTTTATCAGAAGTATAGTTTGAAGACTCAAGCGCCTGAAGTCTGAATAAAGATGAAGATTCCAAGCGTCTAGAATGACCAGCTACACCTAGCGTCACCTTATGGATAGAAGTAATTCAAAATTGAATAAACGTCTATCAATGACGATTTCACCTGAATTTATTTCTAAAGTCCAGAAGGAGTTTAATGCAAATATTCTCAAATGCATTAAATGCCAACGGACATTTAATTCAAATGCATTAAATGCTGATAAGAGCATTAAATGTGGTAAGGACTTTCAGACGTACGGAGAAGCCACCCTATTGGACTGTCAACTATTCAAAGACTGCAGCACCAACTTTTGTGCAGTAGATTTTCAGGAAAAAGGACAAAAGTTGTTCACTCGCGGAAGTGAGAGACACGCGCCCTTGCATGTGTCAAACAGACACTTTTTCCAAGAATGCCTATAAATAGGACTTCAACAACAAGCCAAATACAGAGAACAATTATCAAGTCGAATTGCTGTTGCATTGAAGTCTCATTCCTTAAAATCTCAAAAAAGCCAAAAACTTTCAAGAAAATATTCTCTTTGCTTTTCTTCAAATCCTGAGACAGTCAACCAATATCTCAAACATTCTTCTCCGAGAAACCCACATTACAACTGCGATATTCCTAGTTGTTTGAACTTCATCAAAATCAAACAAACCTTTTAGAAAAATCCCTATCCAAGCCTCGCGATCTGTGTGAAGTCGAAGTTGGATACTTGCCATATTTTTGGGTGAAAGAAGCAAGGGGATTGAAGTAATTTGGAGCAGAAATCTGTGTGATCAAGGAGCTCAAGTCATCGACATCCATCTCTCCCTAATTTGTAGAAGATTTTGTGTGATTCTTTGAGAATCATTTTAGTGGATTGACTCCAAGTGTTCAAGGAGAAGAAGGACGTAGTTGAGATTACACCACCCAACGAACCTTACAAATATTGTTCTTTACTTTACTTTCAGCATTAATATTGTCATATCATAATCTGATAAAGTAAAACTTAATCAAACGCTAAACAACTAAATACACTTTCTGTGACGCTAAAGCTTTCAAAAAGAAGACTCCAAAAATTATTCCGCTGTGCTAACACTGATCAAAGAAGTGAACACTCAAACCTATTTGGTTGTAGATTCAAGTCTTGAAATCTAAGTTAACTTTATAAAAACAGTCTTCGTTAGACGCTTCACCAAAGCGCCTATATTTTAAGTGAACGCGTAAGTCAAGTATTAGACACTTCAAACGTCTATTTTTCAAGCGTCCAAAATCCTTTTAATACGAATCTTTTGAAGTCGAAAAAGACTTCAGAGTCTATTCAACCCCCCCCCCTTCTAGACCCTTTTGTATGCCACTTGGGACTAACAAATCACATTTAGATGCTTATTCCTTTTTTCTTAAATTTCTTGTGCAAAAAATCAAGTTTTTTGTTCTTTTTTATCACTAATATGGTTTTTTTTTTTGGCCTTTTTGCTTGTTTGTTTTTTAATATTTGTTTTCAGAACTTGGAGTTGAAAGTTCAAAGGCGGGTTTTGCTTAAATGAAACTTTTTGCTTAAATGAAACTAATATTAGGAATATAAAACATTATTTTTGTTAGAAAGAAATTGGCAACATTGTCCGAAGAATCACAAATGTTATTATTGGAAATTTTAGTGCTCAATGACAATAATTTTTGGATATTTTTCTCTATAATAACATTTAAAATATACTTATATATATTTTATTATTTTTAAAATAGGCGCTCCCGCTCTCAAATTTTTTTAACTTTTGCCACTCTAGCGCTCCCACTCCCGCCTTATGTGACTTCGAGTAATAATATAATATTGTATACTACCACCTCTTAACTCTTAAATTTTACGTTTCTTTTACTTCTTTTAATTTTGATAAGAAATAACTATAATATACGCATTTGATGAGATTATCATAGCCCATACTTACCCTAACGAATTATTATTTTACTATATTAATGATCGATGATAAAATGATAAAAGATTTCCCGGTGATATATAATACTTTACTCTTTAATGAAATAATATTCCTGTCGTTTTCAAAATTATTGCTTCATTTACTAAATTCAAAAATCAATCTCTTTGAGGGGAATTTAGCAAGAATAAGATACTCTTTGGAGGGGCAGCTGGTACGCAATAATAGAATAGGAGTTTTGAATAGTTGAGTATTAATTAGATGTCATCATTCTCAGAAAAATCAACACTTTCAAAAGCTTGGGACTAGTTATTTCACCATTTTCTCCATGAATTTGGCCATACGTAAATGAACTATTTTTCTAAATTTGTAAAATGATCTTTAGTATAGTTTAGAGTTTATAATGTTTGTATTAACAAACAAGCTATGATATAATAATATATATATATATTTCTTTATGTAAGTAAAATTTTATGCATAAACATGTAAAAAGTTAATTTTCTTGGTGTTGGCAAGACTGTAGTGATTAAGACCATCTCCAATGGAAAGCACCATTTTACCTCTCCAATAGTGCTGTAAAACCAACACTAAAATAGCTTTGGTATATAATTTTTTTTTTGTTTTTTTTTTTTGGTTTTTTCTTGTTTTAATTGAGTCCATTATTTTGTAATAGTAACAATTATGTCCATTGTAATTTGATCCTTAAATTTTGAAAAGTTACAATTAGGTCCTAAGTTATATTATTTTTTTCCCATTTAATTATATATTGTTTTAATTTAACTATAAAGAATAGATATTTATTAAAACTAGTACAAAATGCAGATTCCACGTAAATTTAAAACATTTTAAAATTACATCCAACATAGATTAATATTACATAAAATGCAAAAATTACACAATTCAAAGGGAAATAAACATAATACAAGATAAATAAATTAGATGAATAACAAAAATATTTACTTGGATGAATATGTAATATAAAATTAAAATTGGGTGTATTTGTGAAATATGAGAAATAAATATAAATGAGGTGTAAAAATAACATTATTATAGTGAATAGTAATTTTGTGCAAAAGATAGTGCAGTACATTGGAGTGAAAATACTGTAGATACTCTAAAATAATACTGTAGCTGCTGTAAAATAATACTGTAGTTGCTGTAAAATAATGCACAGCATTGAAAATGATCTAAGTTGGACTATATATTTAAGTGAGCTCCAACGAAAGATTCACCCCGTGATGATCAAATTCTTTTTGTAGGGTAGCAATTATGAATTCACCCAACTTAATTTTTTTCTATTAAAGAAAAAGTGATAAGTTAATATGACACATATCGCACAACTAATTCATGCCTTATTCTTAGTTGTTTTTGATATTCAAAATTTTGTTATAATCACAGTTACACATATGATAAAAAAGTTAAAAAGTACGCTCATGATCATAAATAATTGTGACTATATCAAAATCTAACCCGAACAAATTCTAAGAACCACTCCTAGAGGTAATATTATTTAATGTACTTTCCTTAGTTTCTACGATAATAATACACACTCCCTAATTACATGTGACAGTCATGGTCTTAAATATCCTTCAATACCTCGAAATTTCCATCGAAATTTTGGATTTCCGGGGATCTCGAAGCAAAATCTTACCTTCGATCCAATTTTGCAAAATATCTATCGAAATTTCCCGATATTTTCGATATTTCCCGATATTTACTGATATTTCCCGAAATCTTGAATTCTTAATAAAAAATACTTTGTCAAATATCCACCGAAATTTCCCGAAAGTCCCGAAATATCGACCATACTAAAAAAAATTCAAAATTTTGTATTCTTGCCCCTACTACGTGTACTATACATTCATTTTGGAAAGTGTGATCTTTATGTCAATTCTTGTGCAAATAAGTCATGTATTCACTAATTCACATTAGATTTTTTTCAAAAAATATATTTATGGGATGAATATTGTCGAATATGTTGTGTCCGTTGTGGTTCAGCAGAATACAACATCAAAAAGATATTACCATCATTATATGCAGTACCACTAACATTCAATGTCATAAGATGAATACTATCAACATTTGACTAATAATTTATATATGCAGTACGAAAGTGGAGGGAGAAGAGAGACCAATGATAGTGATTTCGATCCTCCAAGAAACTCAATGTGGTTTTAAATGATGATTTGAATTAGAATTGTGGGTTTTTGTTTTAATGAAGTTCCTAGGAGATTTGATTATTACTTTCCTCTCAAATCATATTTATTTTATATTTTTCATCACAAATTTTAATCATCCTACTTAACAAAATTCACTATACATATATTATATATACAATATTATTTATGTAAAAGATGCATATTTATGATATTTAAAGTTACACAAAGTTTCGTTGCAAATTTCCAAATATTTCTATAAATATCCATGATTTCTTTAAAATCGATATCGAAATTTTGAATATCCTCAAAATTTCCATCGAAATTTCCGTAAATTTACTAGCCCAATATCGATACCGATACCGAAATTTAATACCTTGGTGACAGTAAAGAAACAGCAGGCAGTCCTCAATTCCAGATTAAGTCCGACCCCAGCCCTCATAAGTCATAATGCACTGTCCCCATTCACACTCAACTCCCTTGTTTAAATCTCCACTTTAGTTTGAATAAAAAGTGCAATGCTAATTATGCTCTAAATCATTAATTAATCTTTTTAATTAAAAGAATAAATTAGGTTAAATTCTTTTCTTTTTTTTTTGTGGTTTCCCCACGGGGTGTCCGGGCCACCTTTCGCACATCTCGACTAATCCCCACTCGCGGTGCATGGCTGCCGCTGGCCAAACATTATTTTGACAATGCTGAGAATCGATTATGGGAACACACCAGGTCGATCCCAAGTTGTCCCAATGGTAGCTTTATACCACTGGGCCAAGAAACTTGGTTAATTAGGTTAAATTCATAGTAGTTATTTACGGAATGAAATATATTTATCTGGAAGTATTCTTTTCATCAAAGCTCGTTAGCATACCACAATACTCTCACATAAATTAAAAAATAAACATAGTATTTGTCGAATCAAACATTATAAATCATCTGTCATCAATTATAATTCAATCAAATAAAGTCGTGAACACTATGTTCTCAAAGATATCCGAATTTCATGACGTTTAAGTGGAAAGATAGGCCAATGATGTCTTGATCATGAGTTATTTCTCTGCTTATATAGTAATTTATTATTTCTAGTTTGTAATAAAAAATCGCCGATTGGTTATAGTTAATTCAATACTCGATGTAATAATAAAACCGTCTCATTAAAAAGAATGTAGATAAAGTAGTCATAAAAATTATTAATTAATCACGGAGATTAATTAAATTAATCTAAACCTGAAAGCCCTCCTCAGGCGCGCCACTAAGCAACTGACCGTTGGAAAAAATATTCAAACTTACAAATGGTCCATCCCACCCCTCCGCCGCACCTCCCACTAAAATCTCTTTTCAATTTTCAACGTTCCTTTTTCTCTTTTTTTACAATCTTAATTTTCGATTTCACTCTAAATTAATATAACCCATATTTTATTTGGTTAAATCCAGAAAATTTAAAATGTGAGATAGCTGTTAAAAAATATAATCTAAAAAATAGCAGAAGGAGACGGACAGAAGAAAATTAGCTTCTTGAACAAAAGGAAAGTTGGGATCTTCATATTTCTGTTACTAGATTTCACATAGTAAGTTCATTCTTACACCACTAATTAATTAATTAATTTCTCTTGTATCATGTCTGGTAAGTAATTTCTTTTACATTTCTTTGGGTATTTTATGGTGTACATTGTCTGAATTTCTTAACCCTTTTCCCCCCTGAGCTTTCAATTTATTAATCTACTGAAAGATTGAAAATAGGGTTTTTTTTAATTGCATTGGGTTTATGAGGTTGATGCTTAAAACAGGGTTTAATTTTTTTATTTTTTTTTAGTATGTGAGAGTGTTTATTTCTATGTGTTGATATGTATTTCAGTTTATTTCTCACCAGCCATAGTCTTTTCATATATAATTCTTTTTCCTTACATGATTTGACTTTCTGTGAATGATATTCAGTAGAAATTTCTGGTCTGGAATTTGCTGCCAAATTTATAATGAAACAATTAATTTCAAAATTTCAAATTTTGAATGTTTTACACAGGTGTGAAAGAGAAGAGCTGATATTCCAATGTCAAATCCAAAATTACAACCCGATTCATTATCCGGGTTGAGATACCGTGGCCTCAGCTCGGGTTTACCCTCAGTATCCCAATTCCGAAGTGGGCATATGCCTTTGAGAATGAATGTTAGCAGAGTGATAATCGACCAATCAGAATCTGACATGGATACCACCTCCGACTCAGAGGGTGAGCGTTACGGTGCTGGTGATTCACTAGAAGCATCTCCACAAGATGATAAAGTCACCAATGGTGGCACAAATAGCAATTCTTTTGTGAACGGTAATACTAGTGGGAACTATTTGGGAAGAGTGGGAGGTGGAAGTGGTGTATTTTCAGCTGCAAACCGCGGCTTTGCTGATGATGAGTTATCAGAATCTGTCACGAGCTCGGAAGTGAATTCTACACCTTCTGTGAGCAACAATGGTGTTGTACTTGAGAGAAAATTCAATCTTCTAGCTAATTTGTCTGGCATTGATATGCAGTCAAATAAGGATAATGTGAAACAGGTTAGCGCTTTTTCAACCTATGGTTTGATGTAATATTATGGTGTGGTGTTGTGGGGAGAGTTTAGTAATTGTTCCAATGGATTCCTGCTCCTTTCTGGCTTCGTCTATGTGCGAGAGTGCAAAAGATATTGGTTTTGTTTGTTAATTCCTTCTTGATAAATTCTGGGGAAAACAATAAGATATTTTAAAAAATTCTTTGAAATTTTTGGTGAGATGAGAAGATTCTATTGTTAACTACGACTAGCAATCATAGTAAAAGCAAACTATCATTTTTGGTATCAGTTAACCTCGTTTAATGTAGCATCTACTGGTTCATCCTGTAACTTGTTATTGCCATTACTATGATTGACTTTAATTCTTATATGCTATATGGAACATTTTCTCATTTTGCTAGTGATTTCAGGACTTAGGCAATGCAGCACAGCAGAACACGTTATACGATAGTGATTACCCAAGTGCACCCCCGCTGGCTGGCTCTTTTCAGAACTTAAATAAAGTTTCTGAACAACTTCCAACCTCTAGAGGTGATGGCGCAGCAGCATCGGGTGGTTCTGCAGCTGAGATTGAACCTAACAAGTACAAGAGCACAATATCAAGTGCTACAGAAGTTAATACTCCCAAAACATCCACGAGGTATGCATATTGCCCACCACCCCACAAAAAGAATTAAAAAAACCCACAAAATAATATCATGTATCCATGTCGCTTTTTGAGTAACTTTCGAGATTTGAAGTTAAATAATGATTGTTTGACAGGAATGCTGCTACATCTTCTCATTCTTTGCCTGCTCGATATCCTACATTTCATGCAAGGTAATTTAGCTAGTATTTCTGCTGCTAGTTTGATAGGTCCTCAGTACATTTCAAAAATCTATGATTTACAGTTTTCGATTGGATGTCTTTTAGAGCACCATATCGACTAATATCTGTTATTCATCATCGAAATTGGATACAGTGGGCTAGGTTATTGGTATGCTGTTCTCTCGTATGATGCGTGTGTCAGGCTATGTCTACATTCATGGGCTCAGGGCTGTATGGAAGCTCCTCCTTTCTTGGAAAATGAATGTGAATTGCTAAGGGATGCATTTGGGTAAAGTTTAATAAATCCACACAAATTTTTTTAATTTGTAAGTTTGAAATGATATTTATAGTTTTCCTTGTTGAAAATTTGTAGGTTGAAACACGTATTGTTACAGTCAGAGGAAGAGCACTTGAGAAAAGAGTCTTCACAACTTGTCAGTGAAGGCGCTTCCGTTAAAACTAAGAAAACTATTGGCAAGATTAAAGTTCAAGGTATTAAAAAATGTAATTCAGATTTGAGTTTTTTTACGGTGCATAACATTTTCGTATAATGGATTATTTTGCAGTGCGTAAAGTAAAAATGGGAGTGGAGCCACCCACTGGTTGCTCATTTACGTCTTTAAAGTCTTCATCCATAGTAAAGTTGGAATCTTTTCAGCTTCGGTTATCAAATGTAAAAGCAATTGTCTCCTCTGAGAAGAAGGCGTTACGAAAAGAACATATAACGCCAATGATGACTGTCAATGGATCTTTACTACCTCAGAGTATGGCATATATAATTGTTGGAACTCGGCGATATTTGAAAGAAGTGCCAGAGCTTATTAAAACCGGCTTTAATGCTTGGCGAAGCAGTTCAACATCCTATGAAGTGGTCCAAGGTAAGAAAACCCGATATAAGAACTGCAGACCTTTAGGTTTCATTTGGATGGAAAGAATTTCAAATTCACGGTGATAGATAATTTCAAGATGCAATGGACTCAAATCCTTTAGCGCCAACTTTGATTTATTTTTTCAGTAATTCTTGTGGATTTTAGATCTATCTAATTCTGAAATCACTTGAAATCCTTAACTTCAAATCCTCCAATCCAAACACAAACTTACAATTATTCAAACAAACTCAACACATTTGAGAGCTAAGAGTTTCAAATTCACGGTAATGAATTTGTTGTGTATTTTTGAATAGCTTCAAGTTACAATGGATTTTAAATCCTTTAGCACCAAGCCCCCAACTTTTAATTATTTTTTCAATAACTCTGGTGGATTTTAAATCTATCTAATTTCAGCATCACTTGAAATCCTTAACTCCAAATTTTCCTGTCTAAACACACAACCTTACAATTTCCCATTATCAATATTTTGGCTGAATAGTATTTTATTTTTCATACAGAATCATATTCATGTTTGTTGAGATTAAAAAGTTCACCTCAAGAGGATGCAGTGAGAATGCAGCCAGGATCTGGTGAAACTCGTTTATTGTACGTGTATTTTTTCTTTGATCTCTTCTTATTTCTTCAATCCTGAAGTCATGGATAAGTAAAAAGATAAATCCACCACTCTTGCACAGCTTGCCAGATGGACTTGGTGATGATCTGATAATTGAAGTCCTTGACTCAAAGGGAACGTATTGTGGAGATGCTGTAGTTCAAGTGGCTGATATTGCTGATGAATCCGTAAGACATCTGGATTACAAGTTTGATTTTATGATTGCATAACTTATGTCTGTTTGTATGGGTGAACTGAATGAGTTCCTATTAATGGTTTAATGCAGGGGGAGAAGCTACGTCCATATTTTATATATCGAGAACCAGAGCATGAACAAGTTGGGAAAATACAGTTGAATATCAATTATTCAACTACTCCGGATGAAAATAGCCATAAGGTTTGCAATGAGATCATAAACTATAATTGGCGTGACTTTTGATAAATATTTCTTGCATTTATAATTAGGTACATTACATAAACATATCCCCTGCATGAGACTATCGTTACGAGTTGTAACACCCGAGGTTTGAGAAATTACCGGTAATAAAAGCATCTTACAATTTTACCCCTGTCAATGAAAATATATTACGATTGACCTCCAGTCTTTTGAGTTGTCAAGGATCTGAACGGGGGGGGGGGGGGGGGGGGGTGTGTCATGGTAATTTGTAAAACCTCAGAGGGACTCGTGGTAATTACCCAATAAGTGAGGGGATTTGCATGTTATTATTTCCTGTGTCATTGCAGCCTTAACTAGTGAAAAACAGATTCGTTTCTTCATATCAGAATTTTTCCTGGCATTGAACATGAATCACAACAATTATCCAAGAGATATCCCTTATTGTATCTTGCTTTGTTTGTTCATGAACAAACCTGAAAAATTGATGTTCTCTTATGATTAGTAGGAGTTTTAGCTTTTCGCCCTTAACGGATATATTCTTTAAAGAACATTTCTTCTTTCCAGTGAAAGTAGATTCATTAATTTTATATAAATATATTTCATAGTGTGCGTCTGTGGCGGAGACGATAGCATATGATTGTGTCCTAGAGACTGCAATGAAAGTTCAACAGTTTCAGCAACGAAAGTTGTTGCTACACGGTTCTTGGAGATGGTTAGTCACAGAATTTGCATCTTATTTTGGAGTTTCAGAAGCGTACACGAAGCTCAGGTACCGTAAAATTCGTGCTATTGTGCTGATTTCTTGTAAGAATAAACTGTTGTAATAACTTTTTCCATCATTTTAGTTGTTTTATATAATTTGTAATCTCATATATTTTCAGATATCTTTCATATGTTATGGATGTCGCAACACCAACCGCCGATTGTCTGGATTTGGTGCACGATTTATTGCTGCCTGTTGTAATCAAAGGCAAAACTAAGCAAACATTGAGTCACCAAGAGGTAGGGAAATTAAAAAAGAAATTATTTTAGTTTTAGTTGTATGAATCGTAAATTATTGTTGATTCTTTTTTCATCCCACTCATTTTTACTTTTTGAGTCATTAACATATCCATATTCTATAGTTTTAGTTCTTGTGTTTACAACCCTTGACAATCTTAGTGATCCTTTATCAGAGTCGTATTTTGGGAGAGGTGTCTGAAGAAATTGAGCAGATACTTACTTTGGTTTTCGAAAATTACAAATCACTGGACGAATCGTCGCCTTCAGGAATAGTAGATGTATTTGGACCTGCTAGAGGAGTGGCAGCGCCTGCTCTTGCTCCTGCTTTGAAGCTTCACAAACTTTTGCATGACATTCTTTCACCTGAGGTGCAGTCAAAGTTATGCAGATATTTTCAGGTGAGGCACTATTATATATACTTATATGTATTGTATGTATTCAAAAGTATGTCTATATTACATAGATACTCATAAATAAACATGAATGTGATAGTCTTATAAAAGAAAAGTGTAAGATTGATATATAGTTTATATAGCTTATAAGTTAAAAATATATTTGGAATTATAATTTCTCAAATATTAAAAACATGCTGCAAATAATTCGTTCTTTGCTTATAACATGATTTTATCATATTTAGTTATGATGATTTTTTATTAAAATATATTTATTTTTCAACATTGCCCATTCCTGATCTCAATGTGTTCCCTTCATCAAATAATTTAGAACCCTTTATGCAGAATGCTACGAAGAAAAGATCAAGAAGGCACCTGTCAGAAACAGATGAGTTTGTTTCCAACAACAATGAAAACATATTGTTGGATCCAGTGGCTCTTTCTACAGCTTACAGGAAAATGAAATCACTATGTTTGAATTTCCGGAACGAGATTTTGACCGACATTGAAATCCATAAGCAGGATCTTCTCCCTAGGTAAATTTGTTCCTAATATATGATCTCTGCAAAGAAGTTACATCTCATTTAGAGATAATAACATGACCTCATTTAATGGGGTAATTAACACGAGCTTTTCAAGATTTTGTAAATTGCCAAAATACCCTTGACATCTTGAGAAAACAGGGGTGGCATTGTAATTTGCTTTTATTGACATGTTAAAATTATAATATGTTTTTACTAGTATGAAAAGTTATGATAATTTCTCAAATCTTGAGGTGTTTTTTGCAATTAAGGTCTACGAAGGGATGTATATATAATTTACCCTTACATTTTTATTTTTGTGAACAATTTACCCTTACATTTATAACTCTGAAATCCTAAATGAATTATTGGCTTGTGGCTTTTCCTGCAGTTTTATAGATCTTCCAAACCTTTCATCATCCATATATAGCACAGAGCTCTACAGTAGATTACGGGCATTCCTAAATTCATGCCCTCCTGCTGGACCGTCCCCTCCGGTTGTGGAACTTGTCATAGCTACTGCAGATTTTCAAAGGGATCTTTCGTTGTGGAATGTTAGGTAATGGATGAATAATTTTTATTTTTCCATGCAGATTTCTATATATTGACCCATATAATGACTTTCGTGCAGTTATATAAAAGGCGGGGTTGATGCAAAAGAGCTGTTCCACTTGTATATAACACTCTGGATCCAAGATAAGCGTCTAGCTTTACTTGAATTGTGCAAGCTTGAAAGGGTATGACCTTTACTTCAAATGATTCTAAACTAGATTATTTGAAATCTGCTATAATGATTGCAATAATAGCTCAAAATGAGTCTTTTGTAACTCGAAGTCATCCAAACAAGCTCAATTTTTTAAAATGTGGACATGATTCTATGAGTAAGGCATGGAATTCTGTTTGTTATTTTATTTCTTTCTTACTAGAGGTATTGTAATGCAGGTAAAGTCTTCCAGCTTTCCCACACAACATTCCACAACTCCCTTCATTGATGACATTTATGGCCGGCTAAAGGAGACGCTCGCGGAATATGATGTCATCATCAGTCGTTGGCCAGAATATACTTTTACGTTGGAAAATGTATGGCCTTTTTCTTGCTCTTTCTTACTTTCCATTTTTACCACCATTTTATGGAGTAAAACGAAAAATATGGTCCTCTCCCAAAACCAATTAGTAGTGTAAATTTGACGGACTTGACTGATAACTTAAACTCTTTATTCCGCCTTAAGATCACAATAGATATAGATGAGATTTATGATCTCCCTTTAAATTATGATGAACTCTAAAATGCAAGCATTATTTCTTTATTTTATTTTCCCTTTCTTTTTTTTTTTTTTTTGTATTTTCGAAGGCCATAGCAGATGTTGAGAAGGCAGTAGTGGAAAGCTTGGAGAAGCAGTATGCTGAAGTTTTGTCTCCACTTAAAGAAAACACTCCTATTAAATTTGGTTTCAAGTATGTCCAAAAATTTACAAAGGGAAACGTGTCTCCATACAACGTCTCAACTGAGGTAAAATGAGTTTGTCTTATGCAAGTGGTCTTTTTTCCTGAGTTGACATTTAATACAATGTTTTTCTCTCTCTCAGTTGGGAGTCGTTTTGAATTCTCTGAAAAGGATGCTTGAGACTCTGCGTCCCCAGATAGAAGCACAATTGAAGTTGTGGGGTTCTTTCATACCTGAAGGTGGGAATAATGTGGTCGCTGGAGAGAGTCTCAGCGAAGTGACGGTGATGATTAGATCCAAGTTCAGGGCTTATGTGCAAGCAGTTATAGATAAGCTTGTCGAAAATGTGAGTACTTTTTGACAATTAATAAATCACTTTCATGCATTTCATCCGAGACTTTTTAAAATTTTTATCGAATATTATTGGCTAGGGTACTTATATTTACCAAGCAGGGTTGTAACAAGTTTGGTTATACATGATGATATCATTGTTTCATTTTATAACGTCATCATTATACATCCAATGGCTCTTTGAAATTTTCCGGAAAATGGTTATTGATTGATGATTTAATCACTTTATCTATAAATATAGCAACTGACAGTCGGAATTGTTTTAAAATGTTGCTTCTTTTTTTTTTTTTGCACCAAGAATTTTTCAACTTCTTTTAGGTTGCGTTTGGATTGGAAGATTTGGAAGTTAAGGATTTTAGATCCATAATAACAAATCTTACACTTGTTTGGATAATTTAAAATACTATTTGATTACAAATCCTTTATTGACCAATTGTGTTATTTTTCAATCATCGTGATGAATTTAAAACCCACCCAATATCAGTCATTTTGCAATTCTTTGCTCTTCAATCCAAACATAACCTAATTGATTGTTCCCATTCATTTATGAAGAGTTGCATTTAATATATATATTTTTTTTATACTAATCAATTTGACTTCTGCTTTAGATACGAAGCCACTCAATTCTAAAAATGCGTTTACACCTTTCGTTTTGTATACAGACAAAACTGCATAATGTTACAAAGCTGAAGAAGATAATTCAGGAAGCTAAAGAAAATGTGATGGAATCTGATATACGGCGTAGAATGCAGCCTTTGAAGGAATTGTTGACTACCACTGTTGATCAGTTGCACTCGGTACTTGAAACTCAAGTTTTTGTGATAGTTTGCCGAGGTTTCTGGGATCGGATGGGCCAGGTCAGAAGCTGTTGACAAAGCAGATTTTATTATATATATATATATATATATTTATTAATTACTCATTCTGATCAAGGTTTTGTTCAAATACAGGATGTGCTAAAGTTTCTTGAAGACAGGAAAGAAAACAGATCTTGGTATAAAGCCTCTCGAGTCGCAGTAACTGTAAGTAAATCTCGATCATTTTTTAGGTATATCGATGTATCTGTAGAAAACATTGATGAATTGTTTTTGGTTTTCCTATGTTTCATGCTTTTTTTTTGATGGAATATGTTTCATGCTGTTCTTCGGGAAATTACGTTGATTTCGATTAAGTATTAAGAAGGGCAAATCGTTCAGACCCCTACTCTAATTACAAAAAATTCCCCAACATTTGAGAAATTTCTATAACCTACCTCCCTTGTCAGTGAAAACATATTACAATTTCAATCATATCAATAAAAAGCAAATTACAATTTCACCTGCTGCTATTTTTATCTAGGTGTCTTGATAATTTACAAACCTTAGGGTTCATGGTAATTAATCCAATAAGTGAAAAGATGTGCACGTAATTATCTCTAGCAAGAATGTAAGTTTGGCGTTTAGGAAAGTTTTGCATTCTGGTTGTTAAAATATACAAAATGGTAGCGTTTCGATCGTTGTGGGTTGGCAGTATTACTTATCTTTTTTTTTTATTTTCTCGACCTCTCCATTACTACTATATCACTGAATGTCTTTTTTCACTTTGTATCACTTATTACTTATTGATCAATTACCAATATATTATTCGTCACTGATATGAAATAAATTTGCAGGTTTTAGACGACACGTTTGCTTCACAAATGCAACAGTTGCTTGGTAACGCAGTGCAGGCAAAAGACTTGGAACCCCCGCGATGCATTTTAGAAGTGCGATCGATGCTCTGCAAAGATGTGAAGAACCACAAAGGTAACAACTACTACTACTAGAATTTCGAGTACGTTTTTGGCCTTCACAAGTTGCTCAGTTTGAGGACTTATTTGGGAATCAACGATGTGATGAATCAGTGTCTTTAGTTTAAGAGAATGTAAATGCTGAATTGAGCAACTCCGTTGATGCAGAAAGGCCAATGCTCATGGCTTCTTGTTTCTAATGATAGATGTAATTAAGTCGATAATACTTACTTTCATTGAAGAAATTTTATCATTTAATATTTTTTTGAATTCGATATATTCTAAATGCCTTTGGAAATTAATAGTTTTCGAGTTAATGTTTGTGGGTAATTCTTTATAAAAATATATAGTTTGTATGTAGCTGCTCCATTGTGGTCGAGTGATTATTAATAAGTCAGATTTGTGATCTTTTTATAATTGCGATCATCCATGTTAGGATCGCACATAGACTCGATCACATATTTGTAGGGATGTGATTTCTTTACGGTCCTTTACAGGATGGTTGTCTTGGACCTCCGTAGGGCTGTAAACGAGATGAATGAGTTGATGTTCCAGTTTGTTTGAATTATTATCGAGCTTGAGAATTTGTATTTGAGCTTGCTTTGATTGTTAATCGAGCTAAGCTTAAACGAGTTTTAATTGAGTCGATACGAGTCGAGCTCGAGTAGCTTGATTGTTTTGTACATATTTTATAGTTTTTTACTAATCGAATCAAGCTCGAGCCAAAATTTAAATTTATCGAACACGTAAAAAGTTGTTTAAACTTGATTTGATATGTTAGTGAACCGAGCTCAAACAAGCTTTTATCGAACGATCTTGAGTGAATGGTTTAGTTCATTTTTCAGCCTTATTTACGAGTTGCTACACTTGTATAGTGACTCTAACTCTGGAGACTTCTAAAAAGATCTCGCATGCACACCCGTCTTTTTTGCTTAAACCAAGTGTCGTGTCCAAGTGTAAATTCTCACGTGTAGTCGGGACCAAACACTGGAGCTGTTGCCTCCATATAATAATATACTCCCAATGAGCCCCAAACATCAATTATATATATATATATATATATATATATATATATATATATAGGGTCAAGATCTAATACATATTCTCTTTTAGATAAGCTCTAAGACCCAATATACACCATTGGATACATTAAATCCAACAGTCCGAAAAATAAGGAAGAAACAGATAGGAAAAAATGGAAAATAGGGATTAGGGGTATAATGGACAAAATGACAAAATTATACATCAACCATTTACCAAAAATAATAGCACATGATCTCCTACAATTTCTCAAAACTGATACCCACGAAAATCTCCACTTCAATATCACAATCTCAACCCAAGATTAACGTAATCAATTTATAGAATCGTATTAACCTCATATTTCGTTCTATTATCACAAAAAAAAATTCTGAAACTCTAAAATTTCTGGAAAATCGAGATTGCAAACCCAAAATCTGAAAATATTGAATTTCTGTTGTTCTTCGAACAAATACTGTATAAATATTTGTTTTTTGAGTTACAATAAGTGTTGTTGTTGATTTGTTGTCTAAATAATGTGATTTTGTTTAGTTTATATGCATATTTGAGTAATATATACTGTATATTATTACATTATTTTGTTCATTCTAACTGTATAATATATAAAAACGCGATGTATAATGGTTTATATTGTAGTGTATAATGGTTTGTATTGTAGTGTATAATAATTAATCTAATTTATAATCTGTTATACCATTCTATATATGTGTATAAAATTCACAGTGTATAATGGTTTGTATTGTAGTGTATAATGGTTTGTATTGTAGTATATAATGGTTTGTATTGTAGTGTATAATAATGAATCTAATTTATAATCTGTTATACCATTCTATATAGTTGTGTATAAAATTCACAGTGTATAATTGTTTGTATTGTAGTGTATAATGGTTTATAAGCTACTGTATAATGTGTTATAAACTACTGTATGATGGTTTAAAATCACTAATTGTGATGTTTTCTTCCCCTTCTTCCTTTCTTTTCTCCCTGTCTTCTTCTATTCTGTATGTATGTATGTATGTGTGTAATGACGACTAACACTACGAATATGACATGGCCAATGATTCCTACCATAACTTCCACTTTCTTTTTCTTCTATTCTCTGTCTTTATATCTATACACACACATATACATATTGTGATTAATTGCTGATGATGAACTGATCTTACCCAATCAATTGCGATAAATACTGTAATTGCTGATGGTGAATTGATCTTACCCAATCAATTGCGATGAAAAAGACGAATATGATGAAGCGATCTTGCTGATTACTTCGATTGATGATGAATACTGTATAATATTTGCTGATTAATTCGATAGGATTGATGATGAACTGATCTCGATGATGGACTGATGAAGAATGGATTCTGGTGATGAATATTGATTTTAATCGAGCTGAAATATATGGTAAATTCTGTTTTTACGCATTAATGGGGATTTGATTTGATCATGCATTAAATGCGCATGAGTTTGTTGGGTTTTATTGACAAAATTGCCCTCCCAGCATTAAAAATATTTAAATAATCTGAAAAAATGATATAATTTCACACCTTTGGATCAAATTGAATCAAAGGCCTAGATTGGGTCTTAGGTCTTACCTAAAGGCAAGGTATGTATTTGATCCATACCCTATATATATATATATATATTTATATTTTGTTTTTTCTGACAAAAACCATCAATTATATTATATGTTATCTCTATCAGGAACAAATACTGAAATGATTTTATAATTATGCTGATCGACAAATAGCATGCCAGTTTGGACCCACATCAGCATTTCAATTTTCAATAATTGAACCCCACATTTTATACATACAAGTAAATAACACGTGCAAATAACACGTGCATCGCACGAGAATCATAATACTTTATTGAAACAATTAACTATATAAATATTTATTCAAGTTGAAAATGAATATTATTCAAATTTAATTAGGAGTAATGACATCAACCCGTTCAAACTTTTCGTTATTTGCATTTTTGTAAACTAACTTTTATTTTTTTTGCACTTCTTTATATGAATGACACTGATTTTTGACAATAGGTCACAAGCCTTCATCTTCTAGAAATATGATAGAGACGTGTCTTTTGATTTTTTTCACAAGAATGGAGAACTTATTACGCTAACGGGCGCAATATATATCTCCGTTTGGAATAGGTTAATCATCTATATCACTATATTTATCATGTTATTAGATTTATAGATAGATTTAGATGTGCTTAAAATTTGAAGAAATTACTTATTTCCTGATTTGATTATTTGCACATAATTCGCTTTCTTTATCTTATGGTGCTAATCATATGTGACTATTATAAGAAGCAAACTATTAGCGATGAAGAATGGATGCATGTGATTAACTTGATCCACATGGGTATTACATGCTAGAATTTGCATTATGTTTTCTTGATTTTATCTTTTTTAATAAATTAATAACTAGGAGCAACCTCACGCGACTCTAGATCTTTTTTTTCTTTTTCTGATTATTAGTATTATCTATATGTAGTTTTATTGTAAAGTCCTAATATAATTATACATGGTGGTGCAAATACTTAAAATTTATTTTAATTATTATATTTTTACTCTTTTGTCATTAAAAAGTTGAATTATATAGGAATAATTTAATTTATTAAATAAATAAAGAGGAGTGACCTAATGTACTTCTACACCTATATATACTTTTATTATAAAGTCCGAATGTAATTATACACTTTATTGTTGTAGATACATACAATTTATATTTATTATTTATTATTTGACTCTTTTGTTATTAAAAAGGTGAAATAAATAGGGGCATATTAGGTACATCAAAAGCTTCAAAAAACAACTAATACTTTTATAATAGAAAAAAAAAGATAGATATTTCTACTATTATAAAAAAATGGGTGGTTTTTTGAAACTTTTGATATACCTAATATATCCCTACGTAGTTCACTTTTTTAATGGTAGAAGAGTCAAATAATAAAAATAAATTTTAAGTATTTAAGATGTAATTACATTAAAACTCTATAATGAAATTACATATAAATAATAATAAGATGTAGAGGTATATAAGATTAATCCTACTAATTTATTTACTAGAAGAAGAAGATTAAAAAAAAAAAGGTTGTATATATGTGTATACACATGTTTCCAACAAAGAGTGTCAATTTTTTTTTTTTTTGTCTTTTCCAATTTGATTTATCATGTATAAGACCAGGAAAGTGATTTTGCTCCCACTAACCTTCTTGTAAACACATGGTTCATCTTCGTTCTTAACAAAGTCAAATCCTATGACAATTTCATCAAAACGAAGATTCCAACTCCTAGAAGCTTGCTTAAGTTCATAAATGAATCTTTTAAGTTTGCACACCTTATGAATACCAGACCCAGATGTGAAGCCTTTAGGCTGATCCATATAGATATCCTCTTCGAGAAATCCATTTAGAAAAGTTGTCTTCACATCCATCTGCCATATCTCATAATCCAAGTGTGCAGCTATTGCAAGTAGAATTCGAATAGACTTGATCATTGCCACAAATGAAAAGGTCTCTTGATAGTCAATTCCTTCCTTTTGACTATTACCTTTTGCTACAAGCCTTGCCTTGTATGTGTCAACTTTTTCATATGGGCCTATCTTCCTCTTGTAGATCCACTTGCACCCTATAGATGCAATGCCCTTGGGATGATCTACTACAGTCCAGACCTCGTTGGAATGCATCGAGTCTATCTCTGCTTTCATAGTTTCTTGCCACTTGCAGAGTCGATGTCCATCATTGCTTGATTGTAAGTAGAAGGGTCATCCCCATGAACTCCCATTGCTATAATGTAGACACCTGGTTCCTCTTGTAGTAGGTACCCATAGTACCTATCAGATTGATGTGGTACTCTACCAGATCTTCTCAATGTTGGTTGTGTTTCATCAGGTTCAGTGTGTGTTTCTTGAACAGTTGTCTTCCTGGGTGTTTCATCTTGTTCATCAATAACAATCTTTCTACCTGCACCACCTTCTTAATGCATGTAGAATAGGTATCCTATAGAATCCTCTGGAAAACCGATGAAATGTCCTTTAAGGGACCTAACTTTCAATTTCTCTGTCTTTATCTTCTTGATATAGGTAGGGCATCCCCAAACCCTAATGTATTTAAGGTTTAGCTTCCTATTTCTCCATATCTCATATGGGGTCTTAGGAACGAATTTGGAAGGACATCTATTCAATATATGAATAACCGTAAAAAATGCATGTCCCTACAAAATAATGGGTAAATCAGTGTAGTTGAGCATAGATCGAACCATGTCCAAAAGCGTTTGATTTCTGCGCTCTGCTACCCCATTTAGTTGTGGAGTTGCTGGTGGTGTAAGTTGCAATATTATCCCATGTTCCTGTTGGAACTCATCAAACTCATCACTCATATACCCACCTCCATGATCCGATCGTAGTGTTTTTATATGATGTCTAGCTTGATTTTCTACTAAAACCTTATATTCTTTGAATTTTTCAAATGATTCAGACTTGTATTTCATTAAATACACAAGACCATACCTTGAATGATCATCACTGAAAGTAATGAATTAGTGAAAACCTCCATGAGACATTTCTCTAAATGGTCTGCAAATGTCGGTGTACACAAGTCCTAATACTTCAGCGGCCCTTTCAAAAGTCCCGGTGAAGGAAAATCTAGCTTTGAGGCAAGATTCACAAGTTAGATAGGGATCCTATCCCAATGGGCCAATTAACCATTCTTTCTCCATCTTGTATATCTTTTACTCGCCAACATGGCCTAGTCTAAGATGTCACTTTAAGCTTAGGTTAGGACCTTGCCTACCACGCTTCTTTGTACATTCATTTCTCATGTTTAAGTAATAGAGGCTATTGACTAAAGTAACAGTGCCAACAATATTATCTTTAAATAAAATGATGCAAGCACTGTCAATGAAATTAAAAACAAAATTATTCCTAACCAACATAGGAATTGAAATAATGTTCTTAAGTCCGTTGGGCAAAACTAAAACATCCTCTAAATTTAAAACATGTCCAGATGATAAACATAAAGAAGTTGATCCAATGTGAGAAGCTGCGACACTCTGCCCGCTGCCAACACTGATCAGCACCTCTCCATGTTACAGCTTCCTACTTCGCTCCAGATCCTGATTCATTACACGAACGTGAGCACTAGCTCCAGAATCAAGTATCCACGAAGTGGAAGATATAGTTATAGAACAATTGGTCTCTAAAATAAAAAGTTCCATACCTGTAGTCTTGCTATGGTTAGGACATTCCATTCTCCAGTGGCCTAGCTCACCACAGAAAAGACACCTACTCGTTTCTCTAAGCACTTCTTTACGCCTCTTGTTCTTTCTTTTCTTGTTTCCTATTTCTCTATGAGCTTTCATGTGTGCTTCCATTTTTCCCTTTCCTTTTCCATACTTGTAGACATCCAATGGCACATTCTCAGGAATGGAAATTGTATTCCCTTTTCTATTCCTCCTTATTTGTCTTTGAATAATTTCAAGTTTGGTTGTTTAGCCCATCTAATGAACCCTCGATATCGTTCATATCAAAGTTCAAGACAAAATAGTAAAAGGAATCAGGAAGCGACTACAGTATGAGGTCAACTTGAACGTGAAGATCCATGTAGTAATCTAAAGTTTTAGCTTTTCAATCAAGGTCATCATCTTTAGTACATGATCTCCCACATTCTCATGTTCCCTCATTCTTGTTCTGAAGAGTTCTTTCGATATCAAATACCGAACGGTCTTACCGTTCTCTCCAAACATTGAGTCAAGATGGAGTAGTATGTCTCTTGCATTTTCCATCTTTTCATGAGAGCTTTGCAACTCACTGCACATTGAGCTCAACATGTATCCTCTAGCTCGATGATGATCACAGACCCAATCCATGTAGGAAATTCAAACCCTATCATCCTCTAAAATACTTGGTACAGGAGGACGTTTGAGTTATAGCACATACTCAATCGACTCACTACTTAGGACCATTCTTAAGTTTGTGAGCCATTCTATGTAGGTTGGTCTAGTCAATGTGTATCTTTTTATCAAATCAAATAAAGGTTTGGGAGACATTGTGAGAGAGATATTAAGCTAATAACTGCAGAAAAGTAAAAAGACTTGATATATTTTATTATAATTGTTGTTCCAAGTTTAAATTAATGAATTTCAAATTAAACTTGGCTCCCACAACATTTTTCAAAAATCCACGCTCCCACTCTGGAATTCGAAAGTCATCGTTGGAAGGCTTCATAGTGGTGATTGATTTCTTTAACTAGATTAATAGGTTGCAACCTTTTGCTGGTGTGTGGCCTAATTATTCTATTAAAGTGACGTCCAACATCAACCCATCAAATGGATGATTCAATCCCTTTGTCCATTATTCATCAAATCTCAACCTTTTAACAATCCTATTGATTTATGAATAAAAGTTTAACCCACTGACTATCTATTAGTCTAGCAATTGAATTTCACCTTGCAACCTTTTGTTGGTATGTGGGGTGAAATTTATTTCAATTAGTGGCATTTCATGCACTAAGAAAAATTCAAAATATATTTCAATATATAACCTCCATTGCTTAGGGACGATATTATATATTAAATATCATTTTAATTTCTCCTAAGTTCAATAGAGGACAAGATTCCTAGTACCCTTTACTAACTTAATATTTTCAAAGTGGGAGAATTTAAATTATTTATTAGATCTCACTTTGAACATTAATCCATTTTATACTAAGCATACAAACATGGATTAAATATAAATGAAAACAATCCTTGAAAGCTAACAACACATGATTTATGGACTTTAATCCTAGATTGAGACAAGCCAATGTCTCAATCACTAATTAAAAGAAACTATACTAAAGCTTTCAAAACTCCTTTTTGTATCTCCTTGACTCAACTTGGATTTCTCCTTCGGCCTATTCTATTTCTAACTATTACATTTTAATATAAGCAACCTATACAAAATATCTATAGAAAGAAAATAAAAAATAGGCTCAAAATGACCTTTACAACCCATCGAAAAGAAATACAAATTAAAAACGAGCTAAGTCAATGAATCATGTCTTCCATCACATAACATGTCAATCATGATATATCACATAACACGCGAAAAACATATATGTTAATTTCTAACTAAATTCCAAATTTAATTATTGTTTTCATATTCTCGAGGAAATTAAATTTATTTAATTCTATCTGAAAATTCAATTTTAATGAACTCCAATTAATTTTATAATAAAATTTAATTTTAAAATTAATATCTAAGTTTATTAAAACTAATTTTATAATAGAAAGTATTCAATTTAATTCAAAGTCCAACTTTAATTAATATTAGATAACTTGGAACATTAAAATAAATAACCATTATTTATTTTTGCATTAAAATCCAATTTTAATCAAAAACTAAATAAATATATTTATTTAAGTTTATACTCGGGTTACCCACGGGTCAACACGGGTCGCTTTGATCGACTTGTGCGTTAAAAAACACACGAGCGGGCTCGCTGTAGCATGGGCTGTCGCTGTGCGGCCCATTCGCACACGACAGCCCAGCTTTCAGTTGAATGTGCGAGCCCATTGCTGGGCCTGCACACGACAGACCCAATCTGCTCGTGTGCGGCCCAGTAGCCGGTGGCTCTCCCCGCCGGTTGTTCCCCCCGCCACCGCGGTAGCGGGTTTTGCTACAGGCAATGTGGATTTTCGATCCCCATCTTTTCATGATTATTTTATCACATTAAAATTACATAAAATTCAATGTATGAATTTCCAACGAATAAAATAATTCAATTTCCTCAAGAATACAAAAAACACTTAAAAGTAATAACTTTTTATTACGTTTTTATTTGGGTTACAAGTTAGCTTCTTTTTTTTTCCTTTTGATGTTTGGTTAAAACACTTAAAAGTTGCTTCACGTGTTTGCTGTTGGAGATTTTAGTTGAAAAGTCAAGTTTTTTTTGTCCAAATATGTGGGCTATTTAGGAGGTTATTTTGGGGTTTATGAAAAATTTGCGATATCATCAAGGATAATGGAGTAACCTCCAGCATTTACTCAAAGGCCATTTTCTGTAATTTCGTGGGTCAACTAACGGTGCTAATTCCTAGACTGTTTGACCGTCTATTTCAGGGGCAAATGTATTTTCTAATAGTTCAGGGGAGATTGTTAAAGGGGGTGATCATTACAAGGCTTGTAGTTCTGGTAAATTCTATGCTAGATCGAGATCATTGGTCTCGGTCTAATTTACACGGCATTTACTTAAATGCCCTTTGATCCAATAGTGTAAATTAGACCGAGACCAGCATAGAATGACCCTATAGTTCAGGGGTAAAGAGTATTTTGCCCTAAAATTAATTATGCAATAATTAGACCGAAGGTCCTTTCAACTCTTTAAACGCTACAACGGCCCTAATATCATGAAGAAAAGGATTATGCATAAGTGGTATTATGACATCAAATTCAAATCAATATCTATCAAGTGTTAAAGGAAAATTGCAAATCAAGAAATGATGTGTTTAAGTTTGAAATTTCAAAACATGGAAGAAATTAGTTAAAGATATATTGTATAGTTACAATTGGGGTAATTCTATGTCAGATCAAGTCCAACGGTCTGAATGTAAATTCTATGTTTATCTCTCACACATAAGTTCGTGTAGGGACCGCACATGATACACTTTAATGTGTTAGAGATATAAATACTAAAATTATTGAACTCGGTCTAACATAGATTTTCCATTATAATTGCCAAGTGGTATAGCAAAATGACCAATTTGGTCTTAACCAAATGACAATACTGTCGAAACTCAAAATTAAGAAAAGATTTTGCGCTCATTTTATTTTAATACTAATCACCTCGTGATAGAATTTTGGAGTGAATAGATCCGAAATGGATTTCTTTTGGGGGTATATGCGAAAAGATAAACGTAAATATGGCGAATTTTCATATTATTCACTTGAGCAAATATATTTGAATGATTCGATCTTTAGAGGACTCTACTTAATGGTCTTCGAGAATTGTTCTTTTGAATTCTTTCATGTATGTATACACGATAATGTGACTAAATATTAGGATCCATTACTCAATTAAATAATATCGACATCATTAGTGATGTTTTCCCATGGAACAAGTCTATGATGGACGAAACCAATTCATAATCATTGATATGGTAAAAGTTACATTTCGACATTTTTTTATCCATCCACCATAATTTAACGACGAAAAATAGACCGATTTTATTATTCTCTACCCATTAAAAAAATATTTCTCATTAAAAAAATATTTCTCAAGAATAATCTCCGGTTGTCTCAATATTTGCATGTACAAATGCGGTCACCTCTTCTTCCGAGACCTATTTTCGGCACTTGGGTTCATGCAAAATGTACGAGGGAAGATCGACAATGTCTTTGGGAGGAACTTCGGGTAATTAACCCAGTGGGGGAACCGTGGATTCTAGGAGGCGACTTTAATATTATATTACATGGCCACGTGAAAAAAGGTGGAGTTGCTCCTAAAAGACTTTCTATGGAAGATTTTGGCAATATGACGATTGATTGTCAACTTCATGATGCGGGTTATGACGGAAATCCGTTTACGTGGTATGCTAAAAGAGGGGTGTTTCAACGAATTGATCGAGTTTTCTTTACGAATACTTTTATGCAGTTGTTTCCCATTTCTCAAGTAAGTCACCTAGCTCGATGTAAAATCTTGGACCACAACCCGCTCCTATTGTCCTTGGATAGTAATACTAGCTCTATTCCATCATTGATCCGGTTCTTAAATGTATGGACACATCATGAGTCATTCCGGGACATGGTCGCCCAATCTTGGGGAGCACCAATTAACAGCAGGGGTCTTGTAAAATTCCACTGTAAGCTGATTCGTTTAAAAGCAGTTCTTAAAATGTGGAATAGAGAGGTATTTGGTAATATATTTGATGCGGTTCAGGAGGCGGTGAAGGAATCCAAGATACACGAAAGCTTGTATGAGGAGCAGCCCACAGAGGAACATTTGTGTGAAATGAATAAGGCAAGTGCGATATTTACGCAGAAACTATTAATAGAGGAGGAGTTTTGGAAACAAAAGGCGTCTTGTAAATGGTTAAAAGAGGGGGAGCGGAATACACAATTTTACCATACATGGGTTCATCGCAAACGCAACAAGGGTCAAATTCATGTAATAATGGAAGAGGGGAACGAAATTAGGGACCCAGAAGCAATTCGTTCTTCGGGGGCAGCTTACTTTGAAAAGGTATTCTCTAGGCCGAACCAATAGCTAGATGAGCCGGATCTCTCCATCATTCCAAACATCCTTGTTGATTCGAACAAGATGATGTTATGAGAGCCACCATCGTCGGATGAAGTAAAAATAGCAGTTTGGGGTATTGATATGAACAGTGTCGCTGGGCCAAATGGATTTTCCTCGTTGTTCTATCAACATTGTTGGGAAATCATAAAAGAAGATTTGATTGAGGCGGTATTAGATTTTTTTGCAGGTTCAAAATTGCCGAGAGGGTACACAGCGACGACTATATCCCTGATTCCCAAAATTGACTCCCCGAAAAGTTGGAAAGATTATAGGCCGATTAGCCTATGTAACGTGAGCAACAAAATAATAACGAAGATTTTGTCAACAAGGTTATCGGGGGTGCTACATAAGGTGATATCACCATATCAGTCTAGTTTTGTAAAAGGGCGTAACATCATCGATAATATCCTTTTGGAGCAGGAGCTCTGTCATGAGGTGGAACATAATAAAGGAGGTGCAAATATAATGCTTAAGTTAGATATGACAAAAGCATATGACCGAATACAATGGGGTTTTCTGTACAAGATCTTGGACAAATTGGGTTTTCCATCAATTTGGATTAAATGGGTGAGAAATGCTATTGAGAGTTGTTGGTTCTCAGTTTTGATAAATGGTTCAACCTCAGGTTTCTTTAAATCCACAAGAGGTATCAGACAAGGTGATTCATTGTCACCTTCCCTATTCGTTCTTGTGGCTGAATTTTTATCTCGAGGATTGGAGCACCTTTTTCGCAATAATCCGAACATGAAATACGAGACGGGCTACTCATCAGATATTTCACATTTGGCGTACGCGGATGATGTGATGATTTTTTCAAAAGCTAATTCAAGGGGGCTGAAGCGATTGATGGATTTTTTGAATTTATATGAACGGGTTTCGGGTCAATCAGTAAACAAGGAAAAATCTACTTTTGTCGTGGGAAAAAAGGTGTCTCGTGCAAGAATTCAAAAATAAAGCATCTTGCAACGTTTGAGCTAGATAATCTTCCCTTTACATATTTGGGAGCACCCATTTATAGGTGGAACAAAAGAAGCTCGGTATTTGAAAAGATCAATAAAAGAATAGGTGGATGGGAAAAATCGGTTTTGTCTTATGGCGGAAGATTAACATTGATAAAAAGCGTACTATGTTCTATGCAGTTATACATATTGCAGATTATCGAGCCTCCAAAGAATGTGATACAATGTATTGAAAGATCTTTTAATCGATTTTTTTGGGGATTGAAAAATAATGCAAAAAAAACCCACTGGTTGGCTTGGGATAACGTTTGCTACCCATATGACGAGGGAGGAATTGGAGTAAGGAGTATAAGTGAGATGGTGGATGCTTTCAGCTATAAGCTTTGGTGGATTATGAGAGAAGGGCGATCTGCTTGGGCACAATTCATGCACAAGAAATATTGTAACACACATCACCCTTGTATTGCCCCGATTAAGAATTCGGCTTCTATGATTTGGAAAAGACTTGGGCGTATTCGGGATAAGGCGGAACCATACATTGGTTGGACAATTGGGGAAGCAAATATTTCTTTTTGGTTTGACAATTGGCTCGGGGAAGGTTATCTTTATCAAATTGCCACTGATCCTTATAACGCGTCGGAGAAGGTTTCAGATTATTTACTTGAAGGTGACTGGAATTTACCCAAATTGAACAGTGTTCTCCAGCCGGATATGGTAAGTCGAGTCAAGTCCACCCCGGTTGATTCACAATCGGCTGATAATATTGTTTGGACCTTGTCAAATTGTGGACGTTTTACCATCAAATCAGCTTGGGAATTATTAAGGGAACAATCGGATAGTAATAATATTTTCAAAGATATTTGGAGAAAATTTGTTAGGCCATCTATGTCTATTCTTGCTTGGAGGTTGATTCAGCAATGGATCCCCGTCGATCATATCATGCAACAAAGAGGTGTTATTCTTGCATCTAAATGTGTATGTTGTGAGAAGGGTGAAAGAGAAACAATTTCGCATGTTTTCCTTCCAAGTATAGGAGCGAAGGAACTGAGCACATACTTTGCAGCTTTATGCAACTTTGAGATTCTGGAGACAGAAAACATTCTTATGTGGTGGAATTCGTGGAAAATAGGAACGACCACTGATAATGTGCGAAATATCATTCCCATTTTATTAACTTGGTTCATATGGCTAGAGAGGAACCAATCAAAACACAAACAAGCAAGTTTTCAACATCTCAGGGTTAGACTACGAATCGAACAATATTTGAGGCTCCTCTTTTAGTATGGGATTATTTTCGACAATGCCTTAGTTGGGAATGAATCTCTAGCAGCTCGTCTTGGAGTTATGAGGATCAGACGACAGGTGTTAAGGAGTGTGGAGGTCTGTTGGCTTTCTCCTGAGATTGGATGGATTAAAATTAATACGAACGGGGCTTCGAGAAGAAACCCGGGAGTTGCAGGTTGTGGAGGAATTATTCGTGATAATAAGGGAAACATGATCATGGCCTTCACAGAGTTTTTAGATACTGCCACAAACACTTTTTCGGAGCTTGCTAGGGTTTGTAAGGGTTCGGAATTGTGCTATGCACTTGGATATAAGAAAGTTTGCCTGGAGGTGGATACCCAAGTGGTTGTTTCGTTGCTTAATAGAGAATCACTGGGATGTTGGCAACACCAAAATTTGCTACAAAGAATTCAAATTTTAAAAGCACATCTGCATGTGTTTGTGTCGCATATATATAGAGAAGGCAATGGGGTTGCAGACATGCTTGCAAACAAAGCTTGTGATGATCGAAAATCTGTCGTGTTGAGTGAACAGGATGTACCAAAAACAATCAGATCAGCTTGCAAATTGGACATATGCTTTCTAAACTTTCGATTTAGATGGAGTCGAGGTGCTTTTCATGCATAGGTTTTTTTTTATAATTTTTATAGTGTTAATTCTCGTTGTTCACTTGTATTTTCTTTTGCGTTTAACCCTGCTGCTGATTTTACAGAATATATTCAAAATAGGTTTGGTGAGGGTTGGCTGATAGGGTGTGAATTTATATGTTTTAGAGCCTTATATTTATGTGATTTATATTAGTTTATGCATGATTTATACTACATATGCGTTTAATTTGTGTGCTTATCAAGTAAAGGTGGAAAATCACTGCAATTGAGGAATAACGCACAAAAACACCGAATTTTTGTATTTTTAGAGGCCGAATTTTTGTATTTTTAGAGGCCGAATTTGAGAAAGTTTCCTTCAACAAAGTTGTATATCTCTGTGTTGGATTCACGTGGAAACTTAAATCATCCAAATCGAAGGTCTTTGGAAAAAGTTATGAAGGAAACAAGATTGCTGCGCTGAAATAAAAGAAAACGGCTGATTCTGTCTGTCACGCCCTGTGCGTGGCTTGATGCACGCCCGTACGTGGCTTGATGCATGCCTGTGCGTGGTTTGACTCATGCCTGAGCATGGTTAACCGCCTCTATCACGCCCCTGCACCACTTTATCCACACCTGGGCGCCGGAACCCCTGTTTTTGAGCTCTATAAATACAAACTCAAGGGGAATGAAGAAAAAACTTTGGGGCTCGCTGTTTAGGACCTTTTGGGACTAAAACTACCCATATACATCATATTTTGGAGGACAAAGAAGGAGTATTAGCAAAGGATTGATGCCTTCAACTTGATTTCATTATCAACCAAGTGTATTAGGGAGTTTTTCATTGCTTTCATTATATATTTGTCTATGAATATATACATATTTGCTTTAGATTTTCTTGTACCATTGATGATGAACTAGATCTATAAGACTAAGGCCATGTGAAGGCCTATTTGTGAAGTATCTATATAATATTTGTTTGATTGAATCAATTCATGTGTTGCTATGTGTTGTGAATTTGTATTTGTTCTACTTACATGTGCTTGATCACCATGTGTTCGATAATGTTTCGAGAGAAAATTGATCTAGGGTGCATGAGATTCACAACATAATCCGTAAACAATGAGGAATTGCCCGTTAAGTGACAAACGGTAGAGATTCCCGGATTCAGTTAGCCGGATTAATCCGGGAAAATTCTAGAGCTTGAATGCATGATTGTTGGTTAGATTCTCGGATAGAGATATTTTGAGGACCGTCAATTAATCATAGGATTATTATCGCCGAGACATCGGGTAGTAACTATTTAAGGAACTTTCCACCATCGCAACATAGGTCTAATGATTCGGCAACTCATGTTATAAAGATATTGTATCAAATTGAGCCCTAACATGCGCCTTAGTCGTCTTTAACACTTGAAGTTTCAATCTATTGCTCCTCTTTACTTTTGTTCTTTGTTTACTTAATTGTTTTACTCTTACTTTACTTTAATTGTCTTTTCTCTTATTGCAAATCATAAACTAAAATACAAGTCCCTGTGGTTCGACAACCTGGACTTAATTGTCCTCTTTATTACTACACACGACCAGTCCACTTGCTGTGCAAACACGTGAGGTTCTAGCGTGTCATTGGCGAAAATTGTTGCTAAGTTTGATAAAGGTTGATCGTGGGAGATGCATTCATGCATATTTTTTACTAACCAATTGTTTAGTTTGTTTTCTGGTGCAGGCTATCTTTCAATGCTATGGGAAGGAGTTGTCCTTGTCAAGTTTTGTTGGTTATTAATTGATTTATTTAAGCATGGTTGAGGCTTAGAAATTTATGCTGAGTTGTTATTAGTTGGTTCGCATTTGGTTTTCGCTTATTGTAAAGCTTGCCGGTTAGATTATCTGAGTTGGATTTCCACGTGATGAGCATAAAAGTGTTGGTCCCACAATGGCATACGAAAGGGTCTAGAAGGGGGGGGGGGTTGAATAGACCCTGAAGTCTTTTTCGACTTCAAAAAGTTTCGTATTAAAATCTCTTTTGAACGCTTAAGGATAGTAATCGCTTGACTAGTCGCTTACTTGAAGACTGGTTTGATAAAGTTAACTTAGACTTAGTGATTTCAACTATTACCAAAGTAGGGTAATGTCTCAGTCGCTTAATCAGGGTTAGCACAGCGGAAGTATTTTAAAGTCTTCTCTTGAAAATGTTTTAGCGTTACAAAAGTTTTTCTTTAGTTGCTTTCCTTTTAGATCGTTTTGAACGCTTAGAAGTGCTCAGCGCTTTGTCAAACGCTGAAGCTTATTTTGGAAGCTTAGCGTTCTCTTTTTCACCAAGATAGTCGCTTAACTGTTTTAAAGCCTTTTTCAAGATAATATGCAAATGTAGAGCAAAGTATTAAAACAGTAAAGTGACACAAGATATTTGTAAGGTTCACTGGGTGGTGTAATCCCAGCTACGTCCTTCTTCTCCTTTGCACTCAGAGGCAATCCACTAAATTGATTCTCGAAGAGTCACACAGAGACTTCTACAAAATAGGGAAACAGGAAGGGATGAATGTGGATGACTTGAGCTCCTTGGTCACACAGATTTCTGCTACAAGCCACTTCAATCCTCTACTTCTGGAAAGACGATCTCGAGCTCCTTGATCACACAGATTTCAGCTCCAATAAAGATCTTTTCCAAGATGGCCTTGAGCTCCTTGATCACACAGACTTCAGCTCCAATAAAGACCTTCTTCAACAAGCTTCTCTTACTCAAAAATACTGCTTGTGAAAGTCAACAATCTTTCTCACTCAGATGAAAGGTGTTGAGGGTTTATTGTAACAGGTTTGTTTGATGTTGGGAAGTTCAAACAACTTGGGATATCTCAATAATAGTTTAGGGTTCTTCTTGGAAGATGTTTGAGATATCGGGTGACTGTCTGGAATGTATTTGAGAAGCTTTAAAGGATATTGGAGCTTCAAGAAAGATCTTCTTCAACAAGCTTCTCTTACTAAAAAATACTGCTTGTTGAAAGAATTAACTTTCTTGAATTCCAATTGGCTATGGAGTTTGGAAGCTTTTTCTCTCAAATTGTTTCAGCAAAGTTTTGGCTCTTCGCACCTTCTCTCTCTCTCTCTCTTTGAATTTGCTGAGGGGAACTATTTATAGGGTTTCTTGGAAATTGTCCGTTGGACACAATTCAGGCGCGTGTACCTCACGCGGAGCTTCAAATAGTCCCTTTTCTGACATTCCTTAATTTATGCTAATTCCTATTGGACAGGAGCAGGTTGAAAAGCTGACAGTCTAGTCAACAAAGGTGGCTTGTCCACAAGTCATACTGTCTTGTTTGCATTTAATGCACTTTGAATTTATTTCCGTTGGAAATAAATGACCGTTGACAACTTGAGGATATATTTCAGGTGAATCTGAAAGCTGGACTCTTGAGTCACTGACTTGAGTCGCTGAGTGCTTGAGTCGCTGAGCGCTTGAGTCGCTGCAATCAGTCACTGAGATCAGTTGCTGATATCAGTCACTGAGATCAGTCGCTGAGATCAGTCACTGAGATCAGTCACTGAGATCAGTCGCTGAGCGCTTAAATTGATGCGTAAATAGTAGCACTACTCAGAAGACGCTTGGATACAGTTCGCTTGAATAGTAGCGCTTGAATCAACATTCTCTTGAATGCTTGATTCATAACTCCTGAAATAGACTCTTAAGCGCTTGACGAACGCTTAAGACAAATCTTCATCTTCTTCTGACTTCAGACGTTGATCTTAAACTTCATCTCTAATAGACTCACCTAGAATTCTATTAGCGACATAGTATCTATCACTTAGTCTAAAATCTACAAAGATAAAAATTACAAGCCAAACAAACTAACAAACTTTCAAACGCTTATACATATATTCTATGAAAGTGTAAACATACATTCTTTTGGGGTCCAACATGAAATCCTATCTTGTCATCATCAAAACATCTAACATGAAACTCCTAACAATTTTTCCCTTTTTGATGATGTCAAGACCTTAACTCTTATAACTCTTTTATAGTTTAAGAGTTCAAAGAAAAGCCCAAAAATAAAATAAGTTAGCGTTTAGAAAGTTAGATTAGTTAGCTAATATTAGATTAGCTTCAACAAGGTGTTTCAGCGATAAATCATTCATATATATATGGAATTGAAAGCGTAATGATTTATACTGAAAATTCAAACCTTGTTTCCTTTCTTTACTTCCCCCTTAAACTGCTTTTCTTACCTTTTCCCTCTTCTTGGCATCATCAACATCAGAGGAAATGCTGCAGAATCTGCTCTAAGCGTTTGGGTGTAGGAAAGTACTACTGGCAAGTGACTCAGGGAGTTTTTCTTTTGAGCGCTTAGGACAAGTTGGTGTGGGGATAATCTTTCGGCCACTTCTATCGACCGCTCAACATCCACAATCTCATCCACGTCTGGACTGACAGTGTGATAAAGGAATCTCCTAGCGATTTACACAGTTGCTTCCACGTCTGGAAGGACAGTGACAAATCTCTATTGATTTCCATCACAGTTGATACAACTAGTAGATATCCTTTGTTGATATCACTCGTTGATAAATCAACATCCCAACTGAGTCTGCCTTTAGTTTTCCTTTTTTTTTAAAAAAAAAATAAAAAAATTTATGCATGATTTTGTAAAATATTTTATTAAGTGTTGAAGGGAATGTTCAACGCTTAATATACCAATTTGAAATATGATACCAAGTGTTTAAAGATTAATGTTGACGCTTGAAAATAAATTCCTTTTGTATTTGAGCGTCCAACACATCATGCACAAATAATGATAAGCGTTGATGATCTATGCAAATGAAAACGGTTTTTGATCATTGACGCTTAAAGATATGTTCAAGTACAATTTTAAGGTTCCCCCTAAATTTAATAACTTGTAACACTTTTGAAAAACGCTTTTAGACAATATAATAAAGTGAGTTCCCCTTACATTATATGTCTAATAAAATATGATGCATAATGATTAAGCGTTTAAATAAATTGTACCTTCAGAAATGAGAAGCAGGATTTCTCTTTTCATGTCTTAGAAATTTTTCAAATTTCTTAACCAGTAAATCCATTTCCTGATCCTCATATGAATCTGATTCTGTCGCTTTCACCTCATTGACTGATTTTCCCTTGCTATTTGTTGTAGCGATTAAGGCTCCGGGTACAGTCGCTGAAGACGAGGTGTCGCTGACTTCTCCTAATTCGAATTCAAGAGCCCTTAGCTCCGAGAATACATGTTCTGGCGTAATGATGTCCAACTTTTGTGATTCTCTCATTGCTACTGTCTTTATCAAATATTTGCTCGGGAGACTTCTAAAAATCTTCTTGACCATTTCCTTATTGGTCAACTCCTTATCCAATGACGCTAACTCTGTAATAAGCAACGAAAATCTCGCATCCAATTGATCTAGCGTTTCATTTGGCATCATCTTAAACTGCTCAAATCTTTGCATGGCTATGGAGAGCTTGTTTTCTCTCATCTTTGTTGAACCTTCACATATTGTGGCTAACTTATCCCAAATTTCCTTAGTCGTCTTGCATGATTTGACCTTATTGAATAAGTTATCATTGTCTTCAATGGCTGTATAGAGAGCGTTTCGTCCTACATTATCCAAATTTGCTCTTCGACGCTCATCAGCTGACCACTCATGCTTAGGCTTCTCAACATAACCATCTGGAGTCGGTTCAGTCGCTCCATGTGCTCTTGTGATTTCTTTGAATATTCTGATCGGTCCATCTGAAATGATATCACACATTTCATCATCACAGGCACAAAGATAAGCAAAAGCTTTGACCTTCCATGAGTCATAATTTGACTCAGTCAACTTTGGAACTCTTGAAAATGCCATTTTTTTTAAAAATAAAATAAAATAAAGCAGCTAAGTTTTAAAAGGGATCTGAACAAGCAGTTACGCTCGGAAATTTGAAAATTTCAAATTCAACCGCTCTGATACCAAGTGTTGGTCCCACAATGGCATACGAAAGGGTCTAGAAAGGGGGGGGGGGTTGAATAGACCCTGAAGTCTTTTTCGACTTCAAAAAGTTTCGTATTAAAATCTCTTTTGAACGCTTAAGGATAGTAATCGCTTGACTAGTCGCTTACAAGTGTAAGCGCTTGACTAGTCGCTTACTTGAAGACTGGTTTGATAAAGTTAAATTAGACTTAGTGATTTCAACTATTACCAAAGTAGGGTAATGTCTCAGTCGCTTAATCAGGGTTAGCACAACGGAAGTATTTTAAAGTCTTCTCTTGAAAATGTTTTAGCGTTACAAAAGTTTTTCTTTAGTTGCTTTCCTTTTAGAACGTTTTGAACGCTTAGAAGTGCTCAACGCTTTGTCAAACGCTAAAGCTTATTTTGGAAGCTTAGCGTTCTCTTTTTCACCAAGATAGTCGCTTAACTGTTTTAAAGCCTTTTTCAAGATAATATGCAAATGTAGAGCAAAGTATTAAAACAATAAAGTGACACAAGATATTTGTAAGGTTCACTGGGTGGTGTAATCCCAGCTACGTCCTTCTTCTCCTTTGCACTCGGAGGCAATCCACTAAATTGATTCTCGAAGAATCACACAGAGACTTCTACAAAATAGGGAAACAGGAAGAGATGAACGTGGATGACTTGAGCTCCTTGGTCACACAGATTTCTGCTACAAGCCACTTCAATCCTCTACTTCTGGAAAGACGATCTCGAGCTCTTTGATCACACAGATTTCAGCTCCAATAAAGATCTTCTCTAAGATGGCCTTGAGCTCCTTGATCACACAGACTTCAACTCCAATAAAGACCTTCTTCAACAAGCTTCTCTTACTCAAAAATACTGCTTGTGAAAGTCAACAATCTTTCTCACTAAGATGAAAGGTGTTGAGGGTTTATTGTAACAGGTTTGTTTGATGTTCGGAAGTTCAAACAACTTGGAATATCTCAAAAATAGTTTAAGGTTCTTCTTGGAAGATGTTTGAGATATCGGGTGACTGTCTGGAATGTATTTGAGAAGCTTTAAAGGATATTGGAGCTTCAAGAAAGATCTTCTTCAACAAGCTTCTCTTACTCAAAAATACTGCTTGTTGAAAGAATTAACTTTCTTGAATTCCAATTGGCTATGGAGTTTGGAAGCTTTTTCTCTCAAATTGTTTCAGCAAAGTTTTGGCTCTTCGCACCTTCTCTCTCTCTCTCTTTTTGAATTTGCTGAGGGGAACTATTTATAAGGTTTCTTGGAAATTGTCCGTTGGACACAATTCAGGCGCGTGTACCTCACGCGGAGCTTCAAATAGTCCCTTTTCTGACATTCCTTAATTTCTGCTGATTCCTATTGGACAGGAGCAGGTTGAAAAGCTGACAGTCTAGTCAACAAAGGTGGCTTGTCCACAAGTCATACTGTCTTGTTTGCATTTAATGCACTTTGAATTTATTTCCGTTGGAAATAAATGACCGTTGACAACTTGAGGATATATTTCAGGTGAATCTGAAAGCTGGATGCTTGAGTCGCTGAGCGCTTGAGTCGCTGAGCGCTTGAGTCGCTGTGATCAGTCACTGAGATCAGTTGCTGATATCAGTCGCTGAGATCAGTCACTGAGATCAGTCGCTGAACGCTTGAATTGATGCGTAAATAGTAGCACTATTCAGAAGACGCTTGGATACAGTTCACTTGAATAGTAGCGCTTGAATCAACACTCCTTGGATAGTCCTTTAGCGTTAGCTGGGTGCTAAGAACATTCTCTTGAACGCTTGATTCATAACTCCTGAAATAGACTCTTAAGCGCTTGACGAACGCTTAAGACAAATCTTCATCTTCTTCTGACTTCAGACGCTGATCTTCAACTTCATCTCTAATAGACTCACCTAAAATTCTATTAGCGACATAGTATCTATCACTTAGTCTAAAATCTACAAAGATAAAAATTACAAGCCAAACAAACTAACAAACTTTCAAACGCTTATACATATATTCTATGAAAGTGTAAACTTACATTCTTTTAGGGTCTAACATGAAATCCTATCTTGTCATCATCAAAACATCTAACATGAAATTCCTAACAATGACCTTTGTCTTTCTGAACCCTACCTCACCCGAGTGACGGCCCACGGATGCGTTCAACACCTGACTCTCCAAACCAACTGGTTAGAGATGATTGGCAATAACTCGCTAAATAGGTTGTGTAGTCGGTTTATTGCTGACATTGCATGGGTTATAAGGCTTAACTTGTGGGATAAAATAATGATAGTCTGTTTCCGGGGGTTAGTAGTTTGTTTGGTAGGTCGTGTTGTTGTTTTCTCGAGGCTAGGTAGTACATTGATTATTTTGGTTGTAAGTTTTTGTTTGAGTTTTAATGCAAGTTGGTTGTTTATATATATAAAAAAAAATGTATTGCAGCAAGCAGATCTCCAAAGTCGCAGCTTGCACGAATGCTGTCCATCCAAAGTGGCGCATTATTTGTATCATCTAGAAATCTTGAAACTCCACATATTAAGGCTCTGTTTGTATGTATTTTTATTTTATTTTCAACCGTTATTTTCTAATATGTATAGAAAAATAAGTTTTTTTTATTTTTGTGTGAAAATGATGGCATGTGGTTGTGTTTAGGGGTGTTCATCGGTTGATTTTTTAACCGAACCGAACCTGTTCGGTTGGGTTTTCGGTCCAGATTTTCGGAAAATCGAAATTTCGGTTAACCGAAAATCCGGTTCGGTTCGGTTAAAAATCCGACCGGTTCGGTTAAAACCAAAAAAGAATTTTTTTATTTTTTTTTTGCTACTATTTTTTCAAAAGTCTCACTGACTATTGTTGTTCACTTTTTCTTTGGAATGCATACATTCATATATTTATAATTATGTTTAGCAAAAACCCACTTCGGTGATCTCTACGCCTCGAAGGGAAATAGTCTCCGGCGTCCGGTTGGGGGAAACACTGGTATATACCAAAATAATAATAATAATTATGTTTAGCATGACCAACTAAAATTGACATAATAAAATTAAAAAGTAAACCGGTTCGGTTCGGGTTTTCGGTATAAATAAATAAATTAGAGATAAATAAATAATTGAAATTTAATTATGACTAATTTTAATTCATTTTTTTTATTTTCCTATAAGTTGTCATTAGGAACCACAATTTTTATAGTTTTTGGTCTATATTATACTATATAAAAATAAAATAAAAATAAAAAAATTGATTTTTCGGTTAACCGAACCTCAAAATCGAAAACCAAACCGAAAACCGAATTTTGGCAAAATAAAAAAACCAAAAACTGAACCGAATTTTTCGGTTCGGTTTTCGGTTCGGACCGAAATTTCGGTTTGCGGTCGGTTCGGTCAATTCGTGAACACCCCTAGTTGTGTTTATGAAAATGGTTTGAATTTATGATTTGATAAAGTGTGAAATAATTGACTTAGTTAAAAATAATGATTATCTATATGATATGGTTCGAATTTTCAAACCAAGAAAATCGGAGAACCAAACAAGGTTTTCAATTAATTGTTGTAATTAATGTACCCAAATTCTTGATTCACACTCAAATAATAATTATAATAATATAGTAAAACTCGAATATATGTAGAACTATAAGAGAAAATGACTTCTTTATTGATTTTGAATATTCAAGAACATAAACCCTAATTTTGGAGTAAGACAATTTAATAAGAACTTGACTTTCTCTCTCATAAAACTTAACTTTCTCTACTAAAACTTAAACTTACAAAAAATGAAGTAAAACCTATTTATATAGACCCAGTAGCCGATTTTGGCTAGGGTTGGGGAGTTTTGGATTGCTTCCAACTTGTTTTCGGATATTTGGGGAGTTTAGGATAAGATTTATCCAAATGTCCTTTTATTTGAGCTTTCTCATAAGCATTTCCATGAGCTTTCCTCTTAGCATTCTCAAGAGCATATCATTGGGCTTTTCACGAGCTTTCCATTCATAAGCCTTCTTCATTTATTCATCTTGACACAAGCCCACTCCACGTTAGCCCATTTAGGAGAAGTGAAAATTATGACCCACATCATAAGCCCCCCTACTCTTGAAAATTTTGGAATAAAAGGCTCAAAAAGTCTCAAGAGTACAATAAATTGTCATAATTTCAAAGAGGGTTTGATCATTTTTGATACACTGATTGCCTCGTTAAAAACCTTACCTCGGAAAAATCTAATTGGTAAAAACCAAGGTTAAGGGAAAAAGATTGCAGGGTGTATCAATTCCTCCTTGTGACCTTAGGATGGGCTCATGGGCTACCCTATGAGCCCTAGATGACCGATTTGTTTTTTTTTTTGGGCGGGGGGGGGGGGGGGGGGGGGGGGAAGGTTTGGAAGGGCGGAAAATTCCCCCCTCTTTTTTGTTCTCCTTGTTTTTTCTCTCCTTAGCTTCCTTGTTTAATAAAAACTCCTCCTTTTAATTTTCTTGTGCAAATAAAATTCTTCTTCTTCTTTTCCTTTCTTTTCAAGATACCTAAAAAGTCTCCTCTTCTCCTAGCTATTTTCGAAAATAGCTATAAATGTATGTGGATATATATTTTCTCCTCTTCCCTTCTTTTTCTCCCCAATTTTTGAAAATTCCACAATAAAAATATCTCTTCCTTACTCTTCTAATCCCTTTAGGATTTGGAATAATCTCTTCAAGATATCTTCTTAGTCTTCAAATACAAGACTTCTCCCTTTATTTTTCTTCATAATTTTTGAAAAATACAAGGCTTAATACTCTCCATATTTTTGAAAATATTAAGCCATGCAAGCGAGCTCCCATGATTTTTTGGATAATATTTTCTTGATTACTCTTCACATATAACTCTTGGTTTTTCATCATCTCTATTGTCTTCATATTTTTAGGAAAACCATGTCTTCTCTTGCATCGAAAAAGTCATGAAACTTGTCTTCTCGTCATGAAAAATTATTCGAGGTGTCGTCTAGTGATAATGATTCGAGTGAAAGAACAAAAATAAACCTTCCATTACCTCGTGTTCAACTCCTCTCGCCCAGTAGGGAGTATGGGACGACGGGTGATGCCATGTGGGATGAGACCTCGTCGGACGAGGATGTTTCCAATGATGAAGTCTCGCTCGTAGTAAGTGAGGAACAAATTCATTTGGAGATGCTCAAAATAAATGAGGGTTTTCCATCATATGAGGTGTATTCTTCTCGTTTTTCTTTATCTGACGCTCAAAAATTAAGAAAACATTTATGTCTTCCCCCGAGATACGAAATAAACGTCCCCTATCCTCAAGCTCGTCCGAGCACGCCCCCTTTGGGCTCTCTCTGCTTTTTTGTTGCTCAAATTGAGGCCGGTTTGCGCTTTCCAATACCTTCTTTTTATATTGACGTGTCGAATCAATATCAAGTGCCTTTATGCCACTTGTTTCCAAATTCTTTTAGCCTCACGACAACTTTCTTCATGGTGTCTTCTTTTAGGGGTGAAGTTCCATCAGCAAACAAGTTATTCTCATTTTTAAAGCTCAAAAAGTTAGAAAAAGGAGTTTTTTTTATTTTAATGCAAGGGTAGGGGTGCGTTTCTTGACCCACAATTTCAAAACTCATGGTGATTGGAGACACCATTACTTTTTTATTTCTTCTTCTTCTTCTCCGTGGCCATTTCCCAGTTTATGGATTGAAGAGAGCCCAAAGTACCCCTGGTTTTCTCCTAAAGATAGACCTCCTTTTCATCAACGCATGTTGGATTGGTTGAATGAGGAAGTATATGACATCAAGGTCTTGATTGATGAGAACTTATTGAGGCATTTCCATTTGAGTTACAAGCACACCCCACTGGGAAGTAGCCTAGGTATATTTTTGAACAATATTATCTGCCTTTTATGAGCTTTCCACATGCATATATGAAGGCTCTTCATTAGTTATCTGCATCACTTTATAATTATCAATAAATACCTGGCTTTGATTGAATGTATTCATGTTGTTGTTGCTAGGTGCCAATATGTTCAGACCTCTTTTGAAGAGTAAGGCCATATTATCACCTTCCGACGAGAATGTATACGGAATGCCAATGGAATCAGGTCTGAGGAAGAGGGCTTCTAATAAGCCTCCTATCCCCTTTAACGAGCTACCTGCCAGGGATGCTGATGGGAGAGACAAGAACAAATGCCCCAGGAAAGCCAAAGATAACCCTCTTGTGCATTGTGCATGCTGATGGGAGAGGTCCCGAACGTCCTCATGACCAGCCTCTGTCTCAGCTATCTAGTGATCTTTCCTGTGCGAAGGCTTTCAAAATTTCGCCACCTCCTGCCAAGAAGGCTCGTGATCACTCTTCCTTCTCGCAACAGGGTTTCCTCCACTTCACTTTTCTTTGGTGAAAATAGAAAGATGGCTTGTGATCAGCTATTAGGTCTTGCTTCGTCCAAAGACCATCGATACATTGGCAATTTTTCTGACTTTGCTTTCACAGAAGAATTCTCTTCCACCATGCTGCAGGTATAGTCTTATTTCTTCTCATCATATATGTTATTTTTGAAACAATATTCCTTTTTCGTCAGCTAGTTGTTAATTCCCTTGTATGTTCTGTTGGCAGGCGAGCATGCTTGGTGGTGATGCTATATTTTGGCTTCATCGTAAGCTAGTCGAGGTTACTGATGAAGCTAAGAAAAGCATTAGTTTAAAGGGACAGTTTATAGCCAAATCAAAAGAATTAGAGGGAGAGCATATTTTGAGAAAGAACTTTTCTGCCGAACTGGACCAGCTGATGAAGGATTTTCCAAAGTCTCGAGCAAGTTATGCTGATGAAGTAAGGAAAGAGCGGCAGACAGCTGATCAGGAGGCCACTGAGGGTTTCGCCCACTTCTCCTGCTGGGCAGGTCTTTTTAGAAGCTAACTACCAGCGTAGACAAGAAGAATATCTGAATTCCAACGACGTTTTTGAAGTATTGACAGACTCAGCTCTTTCCTACTATCACCATGGCTTTTGCTCTTGCCTTGAGCAATTTGTAGAGGCTGGTATTTTACCTCCGGGATCTGATTTTTCTTTCCTTAAAGAGCCAGCGGGATGAGAGGATGCTCCTCTTCCCGGCAAGAAAGCTCCCGAATATACACCACCAGCTATCCAGCCACTTGATATGCCAGCCAATGGGATAGCTAATCAGATTGCCAATAAGGCAATTGGAGAGGCCCCTGAAGAGACGGCTGATAAGACCATAGATGAGGTATCTGCCAGAGCCCTTGATGATATTATTACGGGTGGTCAGCCACCTGATAAGTCCTTTTTTGAGGCTACAAACGAGCTTGCTGTTCCAAAGGTAAATGAGGCACCCGAGTCTACCACCTTTATTTAGATTATTTGAATACTAGTTTCTTTCCCTTTCTGCATTTTGTTTTTCCTGCAAGTACTTTGTATCATGCTTCGGGGCATAGATATGAGTTTTTGTGTCATGCTCACTTTTGGGGCATGAGCTTTCCCTTTCTTTGAAACAATAATAAGAGATGTTTGTTTTTAACCTTTAGCATATGATTTTGATAGAGAATGCCAAATGCATGCAATTTCATTTGTGACAAATATATACCTTTCATAGAAAATGTAATGTATAAATGCGAATTTATTCAAAACATATACCTGTTACGCTGCCTAGGGATTACTAGCAGCCTTATGGTAGGGCTTATGCCACCTAAGGCTTATGTAGTATTCTTCCTTCACTGTTTTTTGTGTGTCGCCTAGGGCCTAAGCCGCCTTGTGGGTTTACACTGCCTAGGGCTTATGCAGTACTTTTCCTTCACAATTTTTTGTATACTGCCTAAGGTTTACGCTGCCTTGTGGGCTTACACCGCCCATGGCTTACGATTTTGGCCATTTTTACTACTACCGAGGGCTTACAGCAGCCTGAAGTCAATGTCAGGGCTTATGCCGCCTGGGGTTTTATACCCTGTCTCTTATTTATTATTTTGTATGCTCACTAGGGAATATGTTGCCTTATTAACAGGGCTTACACAGCCTAATGCTTATGATTTCCTCCGTCTTTGTTGCTGCAGAGTGCTTACTGCAGCCTGAAGTTAATGTCAGGGCTTATACCGCCTGGGGGCTTATGCGATGTCTTTTATTATTTTGTATGCTGCCTTGTTAACAGGGCTTAAACAACCTAGGGCTTATGATTTCCTCCATCTTTGTTGCTGCCGAGGGCTTATAGTAGCCTGTAGTCAATGTCAGGGCTTACACCACCTGGGGCTTATGTGATGTCTTTTATGTATTATCTTATATGCTGCCTAGGGCTTATAAGGCCTTATTAACAGGGCTTACACAACCTAGGGCTTATGATTTCCTCCGTCTTCATTGCTTTCGAAGGCTTAAAGCAGCCTGAAGTTAGAGTCAAGGCTTACGCCGCCTGAGGCTTATGCGATATCTTTTATTTATTATCTTATATGCTGCTTAGGGATTATGCTACCTTATTAACAGGGCTTACACAACCTACGACTTATGATTTCCTCTGTCTTTGTTGCTGTCGACGGCTTACACCAGCCTGAAGTTAATGTCAGGGTTTACGCCATCTGGGGCTTATGCGATGTCTTTTATTTGTTTTTGCAACCTAGGGCTTACTGGCTGCTTGATGTCAGGGCTTACGCAGCCTATGGCTTATGTTAGGAAATTTCATGTTAGATGTTTTGATGACAACAAGATAGGATTTTTTGTTAGACCCCAAAAAGAATGTAAGTTTATATTTTCATAAGAACAAATGTATAAGCGTTTGAAAAGCTGTAACCTTATTATGCTTGTAATTTTTATCTTTGTAGACTTTAGACTAAGTATTGGATACCAAGTCGCTAGTAGAATTCTAAGTGAGTCTATTAGAGATGAAGTTGAAGATTAGCGTCTGAAGACAAGTGAAGATGAAGATTTTGTCTTAAGCGACTGCCAATCGCTATGGACTGTTTCAGGGTTTATGAATCAAGCGATCAAAGTACTCAAGCGTTCAAGAAGATCAGATTCACCTGAAATAAATTCTCAAGTAATGAAGGACTTAAATGCAATCATTCAACGGACATTTATTTTCAATGGGAAATAAATTCAAATGCATTAAATACTTGATAAGAGCATTAAATGTGATAAGGACAGATTGTATACAGAGCAAGCTACCTATTAGCTAAGACTGTCAGAAATTCAGAGTTCAAACCTGCCACATCAAATCAGTGCAGCAGGATTTCAGGAATGTCAGAGAAAAGGTATGACTCACTGGCGCGTGAGAGGCACGCACCTACATGTGTCCAATGGACAAATCCCAATAAATTGCCTATAAATACCTTACCCCCAGAAAACCTTAAAATATACGTACATACACAAGAAAGTCAAAACTTTGCTAAAATTCTCTCTCAAGAAAAAGCTTAGAAACTCCATAGCCAAAATTCTTCTAAGCTTTTTACATACATTCCAGACAGTCATAAATATCTCAAACATCTTCAAAGAAGAACCATACACTATTATTGAGATGTTCTAAGTTGTTTGAACTTTATAAAATAAAACAAACCCGTGATCAAAAACCCTCAACATCCTCTGTCTGTGTGAAGAAGTTGTTGACTCTACAAGCAATATTTCTGAGTGAGAAAAGCTTGTTGGTGAAGATCTGCATTGGTGCTGAAGTTTGAGTGATCAAGGAGCCCAAGATCATCATCTTCACATCTATTTTGTAGAAGCCTCTGTGTGATCCTTTGATAATCAATTTAGTGGAATTCCTCCAAGTGAACAAGAAGAAGAAGGACGTAGCTGGGATTACACCATCCAGTGAACCTTACAAATTCTTGTGTTATTTACTGTCATTTACTGTTTTATCATCTTACTTTATATTCTATTATTTTATCTTGAAAAGGACAAGTAAAACGATTACGCGATTATTTGACCAAAACTAACGCTAGAGCTTTAAAATTATTTCCGTTGTGCTAACTCTAATTAAGCGATCTAAGCTTTACCTTACTTTGGTAAATTGCTAAAATCACTAAGTCTAAGTTATCTTTATTGTAGCGCTTGACCTAGCGCTCAACTCTCTAAGCGTTCAAATCCTTAAAAGTAATACAAATTTTTTGAAGTCGAAAAAAAATTGAGGGTCTATTAAACTCCCCCCTCTTCTAGACCCTTTCGTACGCCACTTGGGACCACCAATTGGTATCAAAGCTGTTGAAGTAGAAACCTAAATGTTTCCAAGCGTAACTGCTTGTTTAGATCCATTTTTCTAAACTTAGTCGCTTTATTTATTTTAAAAATCTCATATTATGGCTTTTAACAAGATGCCTAAGCTGGTTGAATCAAACTATGATTCATGGAAACTTAGAGCATTTGCATATTTATGTTCATGTAATAATGAGATGCATGATGTAATTACAGATGGCCCCATTCAGATCATGAAAGTTGTAACTCGAGCCCCTGGAGCCACTGAGGCCACTCCAGATGGTTACGTCGAGAAGCCCAAGTTAGAATGGACGCCAGAAGATCTGAAAAGAGCAAATCTAGATAATATTGGACTAAGTGCTCTATACTCAGCGTTAGGACACAATGATGCACTATTCAACAAGATCAACCAATGTAAGACATCAAAAGAGATATGGGATAAATTGGCTATCGTATGTGAAGGTTCAGCACAGATGAAGGAGAACAAACTTTCCATAGCCATGCAAAGATTTGAGCATTTTAAGATGCAGAACAACGAGACGCTAGAACAATTGGACGCAAGATTCACTATGCTCATTACAGAGTTAGCATCACTGGACAAGGAGTTGACTAACAAAGAAATGGTCAAAAAAATATTTAGAAGTCTTCCAAGCAAATATTTGATTAAGATGGTTGCAATGAGAGAATCACAAACATTGGAAACTCTAACTCCGGAACATGTGTTTTTAGAATTAAAGGCATTTGAATTTGAACTAAGAGAAGTCAGCGACACAATAACTTCTACATCAACGACTGAACCAGGAGCCCTAATAGCTACTACTAAGAAAAAGGAAAAGTCAGTCAGTGAGGTGAAAGCAACAGAATTGAATGAGGAAAAGGAAATAGCTTTATTGGTTAAGAAATTTAAGAAATTTCTAAGATACGAAAAGAGAAACCCTAGTGGACAGACCCCATTCCAAACCCCTCCTCCTGCACCAGCGTCGAAGTATCAAGCGCCAGTGTATTCTGCTCCTCAGCCTCCAGCGCCAGTTCAATACCAAGCGTCTCCGTCTCTAGTACAGAATGTTTCAGCGCCAGTAGTTTCCAAGCGATTAACCACTGAACAGAAAATGAAAACTAATTTGTGTTACAATTGCAGGAGACCAGGGCATTACCAGGTAAATTTCCCTAATCCAAATATATCTAACCCTCAAGGCAAGACTATACGGATATAAACCAATTCAGGAGCAACCTTTGCCAACAAGGTTTGCTAGCGGAATCTGAACCATTCTCCGCACCTGAAGAGGACTTGGAACCATCAGATGAGAGTAGTGATGATGAGCCAGCCAGCGACCCAGCATTAATTTGTCTCATGGCTAGAGATGAAGAAGCATCTGATGACTCGCTATCTAAGGTAAACAATGAATTATCTCATCCTCTTTCTTATGATGAACTACTTGACAAAGTAACTGAGTATTACAAAGATTGTCAAGATGCCGCCAAGATATATCAAAATCACTTGGATATCATTTCATCACTCACAAGTGATAAAATGACGCTCAAGGCAGAGTTGCAAGTTTAGCAACAATGCATTGAAAAGAATCAATCGCTTGAGAGTGAAAATATCCAATTGAAAAGTGATATTGATATAATAGTCAAGAGAGAAGCTCAACTGATCACTAGACTTGCCAAATCAAAGCAGCTTGTCTCATCATTATCGAAAGCATCAAGAAAGCTAGATAATATGACTGAGGTAACCAGACTTTTTGGTGAAAAGATCAGTTTACGTTGTGATAAATTTGGTCAAAAATCAAAAGCGTCTAAGGTTACGGCAACCAACAAAGGAAAAGGTGTATTCTTTGTTGAGAAGAGTTCAAACAGTCAAACGCTGAATGAACCTAAGGACAATGGTAAGAGGTCAAAAGAGAAGGTCAATACCAACTCAAGCAATAAGGAGAAGACGAAAGTGAATGATTCACAGAAGAAGGTTCATCCAAACGCTCAAAAGGCTAAGGATAAACCATCTACAAGTGAATCAAATGCTAAGCGTCAATTGCCAAAAGTGACTCCTAAACCGGTGCTGAGGAAATACCAGCGTCAATATCCTCAAAGATCTAGATCATATTATCGATACTATGATGATTATGATTGTGACTATGATTACTAATATAATCAAGGATATTACTATACACCTAAAAAGCACACACAACACAAACCGAAACCCAAGAAGGTCAATCTTCCCATAATCAAGACAAGGTAAATATGGGTTCCGAAAGTTTTAATTCAAACCAAAGTGATTAACATTGAAGGACCCAAGACAAAATGGGTACATAAGAAGAATTAGAACTGTCCTTTAAATCCAAGTGCCTAGAGCCAACACCGATACTTTAGTTTGGTACATTGATAGTGGATCATCAAGGCACATGACTGGCTCAAAAGATCTCTTGGTCAACTATCGTGCAACCAACGGTCCTCAAGTTATATTCGGTGATAACTCCAAAGGTAAAACCAAAGGTATAGGTATCATGCATAGGGGGAACATCATGATTAGTGATGTATATTATGTTGAGGGTCTTAAGCATAATTTGTTAAGCATTGGTCAATTTTGTGATAAGTGTCAAATTCTCAAGCGACTGTTGCTATGTTAACGACGCTAAGACTAATTCTAGTAAATTAAGAGGAAAAAGAACAAACAATGTCTATTGAGTGGATTGGGATTCTACAATTGATAACAACCCCACATGCTTTGTTGCTAAAAGTCATAATGAATTGGATTGGTTATGGCATAGAAAAATGAATCACCTCAACTTTAAGACAATCTCTCAGTTAATATCGCTAAATCTAGTGGAGGGATTACCTAATGGTTCCTTTCAGAAAAATCGCTTATGTGATGCATGTGAAATGGGTAAACAAGTTAAATCACCTTTTAAGAAGAAACCATGCCTATCTACTTCTAGAGTTCTTGAACTATTGCATCTAGATTTGTTTGGTCCTATTCAAATTATGAGTGTCAGTTAATAGTTGATGACTTCTCTCGCTATACATGGGTAGAATTTCTAGCGACCAAAGATGAAACTAGTGTCAAGCTCACAACGCTAATTCGTCAATTACAAACCTCAAAAGATCTAAAGGTGACGAGAATTAGAAGCGATAGAGTGATAGAGGAACTGAATTTACTGACCAATTTGTTAAAAAGTTTTGAACAGATTTTGGAATACTTCATGAGTATTCTACTCCAAGAACAACTCAACAGAATGGAGTTTCCGAGCGACGGAATAGAACGCTTAAAGAAGCCGCTAGGACGATGTTAGCAGAGTCTAAGCTGCCTCAAAGGTTTTAGGCCAAAGCTATCAATACCGTTTGCTACACTCAGAACCGGTGTATGATCAACAAGAAACATGAGAAGACTCCATATGAGTTGTCGAAGGGACGTAAGCCTAACATTTCATATTTCATGTATTTGGTTCAAAATATTTCATTTATAACAATGGATCCCAAAATCTAAGGACATTTGATCCCAAAGAGGATGAGGGGATCTTTCTAGGCTATGCCAAGAATCGAAAGAGTTTTCGCTTCCTAAATAAGATCAAATCAAAGGTTGAAGAATCCATTCATGTTGTGTTTGATGATGCTAACCAAGAACCGAGTATGGTTAATCCTACTAATGTAGGAATTGAAGATCTTGCTCAACAAGCATAACAAATCAATCTTAGTGATGATAGTTATGATGATGAGGATAGTGAGATTTTTGTGCCCAATCCTAAGGTTATTCGTAAGGTTACAAATGGTGATATTGTCAGAATCGCTGATGATCATGAAGAGAATGATCATCAAGAGCAAGTTGGAACTGTGAATGATGTAGCGACTGCACAAGAGACAAATGAGGATCAAGCGACTGATGATCAAGAGTCTCTTAACTCGTTCCAACCAAATCGTAAATGGAACCAAAGAAAGTGGATGAAGCGCTCAGTGATTCAAGTTTGGTAGAAACGATGCAAGAAGAGCTTAACCAATTTGAGAGAGGCAAGGTTTGGACGCTAGTACCAAGACCAACTCACCAAGGAGCTATTGGAACTAAATGGGTTTTTAGGAACAAGATGGATGAAGATGGCATTGTTATAAGAAACAAAGCCAGATTAGTTGCTCAGGGTTATTGCCAAGAAGAGGGCATTGACTTTGATGAGACATATGCACCAGTAGCCCGTCTTGAAGTGATTCGTATGTTCCTAGCGTTTGCCGAATTCAACAAATTCACAGTGTACCAAAGAGACGTGAAGTGTGCATTCCTGAATGGTTGTTGGACCCACAACGGCATACGAAAGGGTCTAGAAGGGGGGTTGAATAGACCCTGAAGTCTTTTTCGACTTCAAAAAATTTCGTATTAAAATCTCCTTTGAACGCTTAAGGATAGTAATCGCTTGACTAGTCGCTTACAAGTGTAGGCGCTTGACTAGTCACTTACTCGAAGACTGTTTTGATAAAGTTAACTTAGACTTAGTGATTTCAACTATTACCAAAGTAGGGTAATGTTTGAATCGCTTAATCAGGATTAGCACAGCGGAAGTATTTTAAAGTCTTCTCTTGAAAATGTTTTAGCGTTACAAAAGTTTTTATTTAGTTGCTTTCCTTTTAAATAGTGTTGAACGCTCAGAGGGCTTAGCGCTTGGCGAAGCGCTTAAGTCTGTTTTGAAAGCTTAGCGTTCACTTTTTGCAAATAGTCGCTTAACTGTTTTAAAGCCTTTAAGAGATGTAATATGCAAATGCAATGTAAATCATTAAAACAGTAAAGTGACACAAGAAATTGTAAGGTTCACTGGGTGGTGTAATCCCAGCTACGTCATTCTTCTCCTTTGCACTCGGAGGCAACCCACTAAATTGATTCTCGAAGAGTCACACAGAGACTTCTACAAAATAGGAAAACAGGAAGAGATGGATATAGATGACTTGAGCTCCTTGGTCACACAGATTTCTGCTGCAAGCCACTTCAATCCTCTGCTTCTGGAAAGACGATCTCGAGCTCTTTGATCACACAGATTTCAGCTCTAATGAAGATCTTCTCCAAGATGGCCTTGAGCTCCTTGATCACACAAACTTCAGCTCCAATAAAGACCTTTCTTCAACAAGCTTCTCTTACTAAAAAATACTGCTTGTGGAAGTCAACAATCTTTCTCACTCAGATGAAAGGTGTTGAGGGTTTATTGTAACAGGGTTTGTTTGATGTTGGGAAGTTCAAACAACTTGGGATATCTCAATAATAGTTTAGGGTTCTACTTGGAAGATGCTTGAGATACCGGGTGACTGTCTCGAATGTATTTGAGAAGCTTTAAGGATATTGGAGCTTCAAGAAAGATCTTCTTCAACAAGCTTCTCTTACACAAAAATACTGCTTGTTGAAAGAATTAACTTTCTTGAATTCCAATTGGCTATGGAGTTTGGAAGCTTTTTCTCTCAAATTATTTCTTAGCTCTCTTTCACGGTTTCGTCTTTTTCTCACTCTCTCTCACAGATGAAAGATAGCTGAAGGGTACTATTTATAGAGAGGCCCGGGATTTGTCCGATGGACACAAGTCAGGCACGTGTTCCTCACGCAGAGCTTCAAATAGTCCATTTTCTGACATTCCTTGATTTCTGCTGATTCCGATTGGACATGAGCAAACTTTAGCACTGAAAGGCTGACAGTCTAGTCAAAAGGTGGCTTGTCCGCAAGTCATACTGTCTTGTCACTTTTAAAGCACTTTGAATTTATTTCCCGCTTGGAAATAAATGACAGTTGCTGATTGAATGACTTAAGGAAGTATTTCAGGTGAATCACTTGAATGAAATGAGCGCTTGGATCAACACTCCTTGGATAGTCCTTTAGCGTTAGCTGGGTGCTAAGAACATTCTCTTGAACGCTTGATTCATAACTCCTGAAATAGACTCTTAAGCGCTTGACGAACGCTTAAGACAAATCTTCATCTTCTTCTGACTTCAGACGCTGATCTTCAACTTCATCTCTAATAGACTCACCTAGAATTCTATTAGCGACACAGTATCTATCACTTAGTCTAAAAACTACAAAGATAAAAATTACAAGCCAACTAACAAACTTTCAAACGCTTATACATATATTCTATGAAAGTGTAAACTTACATTCTTTTGGGGTCTAACAAGAAATTCTATCTTGTCATCATCAAAACATCTAACATGAAATTCCTAACAATGGTAAACTCCAAGAAGAAGTTTATGAAAGAGTTAGGTGCCCGGTGCGCCATTTGTAGGGCGTAGTAGCCAACTCTTTAAACAGTCTTATATTGTATCTTGTCAAGTAATTTAATAAATGGCATTTTCTTCTTTATCTCATCATTCTATGCAATTAGATAAAGTCCCCTAGATCACTCTTAACCTATGAGATGTGTTTGGTATGGGGGATGCCAATCATGGAATACGTCTCTAAGGTTGTGGTCTTAAAGATGTTCCAAGTCATAGAATCATTGAGATAGGGATATCAATGACTCGTAAAGACTTGCACATACAATGCACACTCTTGGAGAGTGTATCCTATTCCATGGATACTGATACGGTGTACATCAGTGCAAGTATGTGGGTTCTCGTTGGGATCGAGTAAACTGAACAACCCCGCCGAGATTCCATATTGGAGTCAATGTCGAATTTGGAATCTCCTCGATTACGTAGGCATAAGATTGGTCCTCATGACTTGAGGCACCATTGGTCGTCTCGTGCATCGCCCACTGTACTTAGATTTGTCACACGATTCCAGGTGAGTCATAAAGTGGGGCATATTGGGTCCAGTCTGGTTATGTACGGAGGCGCGTGAGTGCCAAGAAAGAATCTGTCACTGATCATTTGCATGTGTTTGCTTTCCGTTTCATGTAGCATTTTAACCGGTTGCTTAAATCTATATGTTACATTTGTTGATTTAATAATAGCTTGGGATTTGTCATCGTTTTTCTTAAAATCTTGGAGATTTTGTTTTTTTTTTAAACGATTGAAAATTAAGAGACACTAAAAGGGAAGGTCGAAACCCGGGCGAGGACCGTTGATATTGAACCCAAGCTACGAGACTTTGTGCGCACCCGGCCGAAGGTTTTGTGCGCATAAGGGTGTGCTCATTTAGTAGGACTCAATATCGCGAATCATTGCCAACCGTCAAAGGAAACTTGACGGGGGTCAAGACGGGGCTGACCATGGCCGATTCCACCCCTTGGTGGTCTCGACCATGGTCGAGAAACTGTCCAGCAGCTGCTGGACAGTGTGTGCGCTGCTCGGCGGCGCACGGTGTGTTTCCGGGCAGTGTACACGGGTGTGCGTATGCACACCATGTGCTTGATGGTTAGACCATCTTGACGTGGTGTGGTACACACGACCCGGGCCTTCAAGGACTCCTACCTTTGGCCCATTTATTGATTTTGGAATCAACTTCCACGCGTTTTTGAGTTATTTAAAAGTTTGGAATTTTTGAAAACTGGAAAAACTCGGTTTTTCCTCAAAACGTATAAATCCCAAAGTTATGATTGTTTCAACTATGTGATGGGCTTATGATTAATTAATGCTTTGCATGTCATCTTCATACGCTTGATGGTTGATTTGCATAATGGATGGATTGTGGGTCGAGCCTTAGATTATTCAATTGGGTTGTAATTATTATTGGTTGTATATTTTATTTTCGCACTTTCTTTTTCATTTTATTGTAATCGAAGATGGAGACGAAGATGATGGACCATTATTGAAGATTATGTATGCCGTTGGAAGCTTATGTAATAGATAGGGCCTATTTTAATTTAGTACCCTAGATTGCTTTAGATTCACCGGTGGCTCGGGTGGATCGCTTAGGGACCCATAATCATCCATATTTGTTTACCGCTTTGTGGATGTCTTATATTATGTTTTCTTATATGCTCCTTGGATTGCATGATCACATAATTAAAGATAATCCTAATCTTGATGAGACCTTGCATGTTGAAAACCCTCGCTTGATTTGTTTCAAGTAAATCCAAGAAATATTAAGTTTATGTGGAAATTGAACGAGGTTCTATTGTCCATGCCTTCCATCATAAGTGGTGGCATGTGAAATGCCATGAAGCTTGTCCGCCGTCCATGAGTCGTGGGGTGGTGTCAAGTGGATTAGGCTGTGACCACCACTAAGCATAGGGATGCTCGTGGGATCGATTTGTCTAGGTGTCGTCCATGAGTCGTGGGGCACACTAGTCCGATCGATTGACCACGAATATTTGATGGGCTTGACTTAACGTTTACTACCATATGGGCTCATGTTCTCGGGGCATATGGGAAAGACGAGGCAAAATATCTTGAGAACTATATGTCGATATAGAAGGCCGGTAAGCCTACCATACGGATTTATCATATGGGCTCGTGTTCTCGGGGCATATGAAGAGTCGCTTATGGATCTCGAGCCCACTAGGGAGACCCGCATATCTCCTCGAATATCCATATAAGAGGGTTATGGAATTTGATAAAATAGTGGGAGACACGTATGATTAAAGACCGAATTATGTGTGGACAAAATTACATATTGAATGCTAATTTTTTTGCCTCGCTATTTATTTTGTAGTTTACAAAATGGCCAAAAATCCACTTGCATCAATCCTAGATTCAAATAGACTTGTCGGTCCCAACTACGCAGATTGGTATCGAAACCTTAAAATTGTGCTTCAAAGTGAGCGCAAGGATAGCGTATTAGATATGCCTTTGCCTCGCGTAACTCGCACAAGCACTGATGATGAATGTGCCACTTTTGATAAGTGGATTGATGATAATATCCAAGTGAGATGTATCATGATGGCTTCTATGACTAATGAGCTTCAAAAACAATTTGAGCACGTGACCATCTCTAAAGATATTATCAAAAGTCTCGAGGAGCTCTATGGCACTCGAACTAGGAGGGAGAGATTCGCAATCTCTAAAGAGCTATTCCACGCTCGCTTGCACGAGGGATCGTCGGTCGATGATCATGTTTTACGTATGATCAGTCTTATTAATAAGCTTTCTGATCTTGGAGTAAAATTTGAGACCGAGCTTTCTGTTGACCTCGTGCTACAGTCCCTTCCGAAGTCGTTTGACCAATTTGTCATCAACTACAACATGAATCAACTTGAGGCTTCATTACCCGAATTGTTGAACATGTTGAAGAGTGCAGATGCCACCATCAAGAAAGATAAGCCGGTACTGCTTGTTGGTTCCTCATCCCGTTCTAAGGGCCGTAAGGCCAATAAGAATAAGGGGAAGAAGAACAACAACAAGAAAAAACAGTTGAAAGGCAAAGGTGGTGTAAAAAAAGGCTAAGGGTACCGATCATGATGCGTGCTTCAATTGTGGTAAAAAGGGACATTGGAAGCGTAATTGCACAGAACCAATGAATGGTATGTTTTATGTTGAAGTTAACTTATCGGTTAATGATGCTTCTTGGGTGTTGGACACCGGATGTGGAGTTCACCTTTGCAATGATTTGCAGGTGATGGCAAGAAGCAAACAGATAAGTAGAGGGGAGATGACCATGCGGTTTGGGAATGGAGCAGGGGTTGCTGCCACGGCCGTAGGAACTATCTACTTATCTTTTCCCAACAAAAATCGTGTTATTTTGAACAATGTATTTTACATTCCACAATTAATTAAGAACATCATTTCTGTACCCTTGTTGGACAAGGAAGGTTATAGTTTTGTTATAAAAAATGGAGCTTGCTCCATGTTTTATGGTTCTTCTTTAATATTGGAATCAAAGTTGTCTCATGGCTTATACACGGTTCTCCCTGATACTCCAATCTTATTATCTCAACATGAAGAACATACTAGTAAGAGAAAGTTAGATAATCAAAATGATACATACTTTGGAGAGAGGCGAATAAGGCGGCCGACATGTTGGCTAATGACGGGCTCGAGCATGCCCTTTTTAATCACATACATGCCCCTTATGGTTTACAAACTATTTTAGATCAAGATCGCGCTGGTGTCACTTGGACTAGACACATGACCTCAACCTCGAGTGTGTCGAGATAGGTCATTAGGGTAGTACCCTTCTTTTGAATCCAAAAAAAAAAATGATACATACTTGTGGCATGCTAGACTAGACTATATCTCTAAGGATAGGATTCATAAGATGGCGGATAAGCTTGACCTTCGGGAAATGCTAGATATGCCAACTTGTGAATCTTGTCTAAAGGGTAAGATGACCAAGTCACCATTTGTCGGGCAAATGGAGCGAGCTACTAACCTTTTGGACTGGGTCCATACGGATGTATGTGGTCCGCTTAATGTAAGCACTAAAGGGAACCATTCTTACTTCATAACCTTCACCGACGACTTTTTGAGGTATCGTTACGTGTATCTTATGAGATACAAGTCTGAAGCCTTTGAGAGGTTCAAGGAGTTTAGACATGAAGTAGAGAAGCAAACGGGAAGAAGTATCAAAGCTCTTCGATCGGATCGAGGGGGAGAATACTTATCCCGTGAATTCCTCGATTATCTAAAAGACAATGGGATTGTCTCTCAGTGGACTCCACCCGGTACTCCCCAACTTAATGGGGTAAGCGAGCGAAGGAATCGGACCTTGATGGACATGGTTCGATCCATGATGAGTTTCACTGGACTTCCTCTTTCCTTCTGGGGATATGCCCTAGAATCTGCGACGCATCTATTAAATAGAGTACCGTCAAAGAGTGTCTCCAAGGTGCCATATGAAATGTGGTTTGGTAAACCACCCACTTATAAATACCTAAGGGTATGGGGTTGCTCGGCTTATGTTAAGCAACTAGTGGGCGATAAGTTGGATGAAAGATCCTCCTTATGTAAGTTTGTGGGATATCCAAAGGAATCCTATGGATATTATTTCTACAACCCATCGGAACATAAAGTGTTTGTTTCAAGGAACGCTACCTTCTTAGAGAAGGAATTTCTATTGGATAGAAATGGCGAGGTTGCAGAACTTGAGGAAACTCAAGAACCACAAAAGGGTTCACCTGATACCACAGATGCACAACCAGAAGTAGTAGCAAGTACACAACATCCTCGAAGATCCGAAAGGATCCCGAAACAACCTGAGAGGTATGGTTTCTTGCTTGATAGCAACGAGGATGGTAATTCCCCTGATCCAAGGACATATGGGGAAGCGACGTTGGACGTCGATTCGGGAAAATGGTTAGAAGTCATGCAATCCGAGATGGACTCCATGCACTCCAACAAGGTTTGGACCTTGGTAGATCCACCTGACGGGTTTAAACTCGTAGGCTGCAAGTGGATCTATAAGCGAAAGCTTGGAGCAGATGGAAAAGTAGTGACCTACACGGATCGTGGCGAAAGGTTACACTCAGAGGCAAGGAATTGACTATGATGAAACCTTTTCACCAGTGGCGATGGTCAAATCCATTTGGATATTTCTAGCCATAGCTGCATATTTAGACTATGAAATATGGCAGATGGATGTGAAGACTGCTTTCCTCAATGGTAAAATAGAGGAAGAGCTTTACATGGAGCAGCACGAGGGCTTCGCATCCATAGGAAGTGAGCACAAGGTGTGCAAACTTCAGAGATCCATTTATGGACTCAAACAGGCTTCCCGAAGCTGGAACAAGTGTTTTGATGATACTGTACAAACATATGGTTTCTTCAAAATGCTGATGAAGCATGTGTGTACAAAAGGGCTAGTGGGAGCGCGATAACATTTTTGGTGCTTTACGTTGATGACATTCTATTGATTGGAAACAACATAGGAATGTTGCAAGAAACGAAAGCGTGGTTATCCACGCAATTCTCAATGAAGGATATGGGAAAGGCATCCTACATTCTCGGAATGAAGATTCATCGAGATAGATCCAGTAGAATGCTGGGACTCTCCCAATCTGCGTACATAGATAGAGTTTTGAAGAGATTCAAAATGGATCAGTCCAAGAGAGGACTGGTGCCTATGAGACATGGTATTTCTCTTTCCAAGTCTATGTCCCCTCAGACACCGGAGGAAAAGGAAAAGATGTCTCACATACTATATGCCTCCGCTATAGAGAGTTTATGTATGCTATGCTATGTACACGACCTGATGTGGCTTATGCACTTAGTGCAATAAGCCGATATCAAGCCAATCCAGGCGAAGAGCACTGGAAAGCCGTAAAGGCAATCCTTAAGTACTTAAGAAGAACTAAGGATGCCTTCCTAGTCTACGGTGGAGGAGAATTAAAATTGGAAGGCTATACAGATTCTAGCTTCCAATCTGATGTGGATGATTTCAAATCTATCTCGGGATTTGTCTTGTACTCAATGGTGGAGCGGTCAGCTGGAAGTGTTCTAAACAAGAAACTATTGCTGACTCCACCACAGAGGCTGAGTACATTGCAGCCTGGGCGGCTGCAAAAGAAGCTGTTTGGATAAGGAACTTCATCCAAGAGTTGGGTGTTGTTCCATCTATTGTTGATCCCATACGATTGTACTGTGATAACAATGGGCTATTGCACAGTCAAAAGAGCCAAGGTCTCATCAGAGGTCCAAACACATAGAAAGGCGATACCATCTGATCAGAGAGATCGTTCGTAGAGGCGACGTTCAAGTGCAACGTGTGGACTCGGCAAATAACATAGCAGACCACTTTACCAAACCCTTGGGCCAAAGAGTATTGGAGGGACATCTTGAGAAGATGGGTCTGAAATGCATGGGTAATTGGCTCTAGGGCAAGTGGGAGATTGAAAGAGTTAGGTGCCCGGTGTGCCATTTGTAGGGCGTAGTAGCCGACTCTTTAAACAGTCTTATATTGTATCTTGTCAAGTAATTTAATAAATGGCATTTTCTTCTTTATCTCATCATTCTATGCAATTAGATAAAGTCCCCTAGATCACTCTTAACCTATGAGATGTGTTGGGTATCGGGGATGCCAATCATGGAATACGTCTCTGAGGTTGTGGTCTTAAAGATGTTCCAAGTCATAGAATCATTGAGATAGGGATATCAATGACTCGTAAAGACTAGCACGTACAATGCACACTCTTGGAGAGTGTATCCTATTCCATAGATACTGATACGGTGTACATCAGTGCATGTATGTGGGTTCTCGTTGGGATCGAGTAAACTGAACAACCCCGCCGAGATTCCATATTGGAGTCAATGTCGAATTTGGAATCTCCTCGGTTACGTAGGCATAAGATTGGTCCTCATGACTTGAGGCACCATTGGTCGTCTCGTGCATCGCCCACTGTACTTAGATTTGTCACACGATTCTAGGTGAGTCATAAAGTGGGGCATATTGGGTCCAGTCTGGTTATGTACGGAGGCGCGTGAGTGCCCAAAAAGAATCCGTCACTGATCATTAGCATCGGCGCATATCCTATGTACTTCACAGTGTATTGACCATGGGAACCTCCGACCAGAGTAGTATCAATAAGGAAGAGCAGTGTTTCCTCGCTTGATTGATAAATTGGTCAATGTCACTTAGATCGATATACATAGAATCGAGTTACTGGGATTTCGGCTGACATCCAAGTCCTAGATTCGATCGGGATATTTGATGGAAGGATTTTACTTATGCGAAAATCGTAATGCGGAAAGGTCACCTAATAATCGTTCATGGTTAGGTCTTCTTGGCGCGTGGCTAGTACTAACCTTGATTTGTAGGAACCATGAATTAATCGGTAATTAATTCTTGGTCGGATTAAAATACTTGGAGTAATTAAATCTAGCAATGAAAATTGCAAAGGCACAACGGGGTTGTGTTCCTACTACTAGTACATGAACGAACCTACAATGGGGTTACACACTTACTCAAGAAAGTTCAATTGCTATGTGAATATTAATCCGGTTTAGGATTAAAGTAAAATTGATTAATGAGATTAATTAATTAAGTGGAAGACATTTTAATTAGTAGGCTTGGGAAAATAATTTTTCTATTAATTAATCTTGGAAATTAATCATTAACGGAAATTATTATTATCCGGGAATATATTTAAGCTACTAATTTTACTATTAATTAATCATGAAGATTATTTAATTAACAAGTCTTGGAAGACTTGGGAGTCATTTTAATTAAGTTGGACTTAATTCATTGAAGTCACAAGAGTGAAATTCAAAGCTAGTCAAAGTGTGACTTGTAATGTTTTTTAAATGAAGAAGAAAATGAAAAATATTCTCTTACACATGTGGTGGTAGTTGAGAATAGAATGGTAGGTGAGAATGAGGTGGTAGGTGAAGAAAAACAAGTCTTCTACTCCACCTAACACCATATGGCCGAAAATTGGTGGCTATAAAAGGAGGTGTTCTTGCTCTCATTTAAAACTTGATGAAAACTTAAAAAGAAAAAAAAGCTTAGAGCTTAGTTCTTCATCTCTAGATTTTTCTAGCTTCTCTTGTGATTCTTGAAGACTTTCTTCTATAGAACTTCTTCTTGAAGATTAGTTGTAAAAGATTATCTTCCATAGATATTTCTTTTAGTAACTCTTCTTGTCTTCCACCTTTCACTACATAGACTCCATTTCCTTAGGGCATATATCTAGCCAATATTTTGCTTAAGGTATGAACTTACTTGAGGTGTGTCCTTGTAGAGGCTTCTTTCTTTAGGAGCTTATGGTGGTTTGATTCGAACCCCTCCATATTGAGGTGAGGATTCAAAAATGAGAGCCAAAGTTTTTGGTGTGGTTTTCCTTGTGTTGTGGTTTTACACCCTCACTTTAATAAAACCCCAAATCTTGTAATCGGTTTAAAACCCCTTTACTCGTATTAGTTTTTGTTGTGCATTACTTTGACCCCTAGCTTGGGATGCCGATATATATGTGTTTTATATACTTTATTTCTTCCATTGCGCCGGCATCGCTTGTGGGGGCATACCGATCCTAACAGTTTATGTGGAGCAACCACCAGGATTCATCAACAACCATGAGAAAAGTATGGTCTACAAATTGGATAAGGCACTCTATGGCCTTAAACAAGCACCAAGACATTGGTATGACACTTTCTCTATCTTCCTTATAGGTAAAGGCTTTTCAAAAGGCAGCGTTGATACAACGTTATTTAAAATTACTCATAATGAAGATATTCTCTTAATCCAAATTTATATTGATGATATTATCTTTGGTTGTACTAATAAGCGATTGTGTGAGAAGTTTTCGAAAATGATGCAAGATCAATTTGAAACGAGCATGATGGGTGAATTAACTTTCTTCTTAGGATTACAAGTTAAACAACTTCCTAATGACATATTTATAAACCAAGCTAAACATACAAGAGATATGATTAAGAAATTTGGTATGGAAAACGCATCATCTTCAAAAATTTCAATGAGCCAAACACTTAAATTAGATAAAGATGAAAGTGGGAAGAAAATTGATATCACTAATTATAGAGGTATCATTAGATCACTTCTATATCTTACTGCTAGTAGACCTGATATTATGTTTTCGGTATGCATATGTGCACGTTTTCAAGCTGATCCTAAAGAATCACGCTTAATTGCTATGTAGCCGCTGGAAGCTGTTGTGCACAAATTCTTTGGATGAGGCAACAACTTAGAGATTATGGATCAATCCTAGGTCCTACCCCAATCCATTGTGATAACCAAAGCGCTTTAGCTATGACCCAAAACCCAGTCCTTCATTCTAGAACTAACACATTGACATTCGCTACCATTTCTTGCGTGACCATGTTCAAAAGAAAGATATCTCCATGCATTTCATTGGTACTGACAAACAATTGGCAGATATCTTTACCAAAGCATCATATTTTATAGGCATGTAGTTTAGGGTAAATCCACTTTATTTTTATGTCTAAAGCATTTTTCAAAATTGAAATGAGTTATCAATTTTAGGTGGAACCTTAAAATTGTACTTATTCCAATCTATGAGCGACTGTGATAAAAAATTGACTTTGAAAATTTTATGCATTGATCACTAGCGTTTATTAAAATGTCTTTTAAAGATCGAAAGTGATTGCCTTTTATGAAAAAGGACTTCAGCGTTAAAAGATTCTCACTATAACGCTAAGTAAGTTTCTCTAAAAATCATGCATAGTTTTCATCACTTAAAGGTCGCATGTGGATAAGTCCAAAAGATGAGATTTGGCAACTGCCCACACGTGCCTATCAAATCAAACTGATGGTTAATGATTCCTATCTAAAAACTAGGCGGTTCAATAACTGCATCTGTCTGAGTACATGTCAGCGTACTATCAGGCGCGTGTAATTCACAGCTGTTATCCTATTTTACCGCACTTTTTGACATCCGTCTTTATGAGTAAACGACTTAGATTAAATGTTTCAATTTTCAAAATTAATGATTTAACATGTGGCATTAGTCCAAGCAACTGAGGAGTTATTTTTGCCTCTATTTTAACCCTCCGTGTTTTTACAGAAAAACTTTATCACTCTCAAATTCTCTTGCTGTAAAAACTTTCTTTCTCAAGGTAAAAAGGCTCTCGATTTACACTCAACAGCTTCAAACCTTCATCAATGGTGCCACCAAAATCCTCAAAATCATCCAAATCTACCACTAGAAGATCTTCTAAATCTCAGAAACCAGTCACTGTTAATGTTGGATTTCTTGTGAACTGGGATTACCTTTATGATAACCAGAACTTTCCTCTGAGGACTATTCTTCCTCTCGTCCAAGAAACTGGTTTACGGGAAATGATAACCTCCCATTCAAACATTTATGAGGAAGAAACCCTTTTTTTCTTCCAGAACGCAAAAAATTCTGACGATGGAAACTCCATTTCCTGCATCTTTCCATTTGCCCGAGAGACCTTTGTTCTCACTCCTTAGCTTTTATCTTCTTTACTACACCTGCCCAATGATGGTGGAGAAGTTGAAGACGTCACTCTTGGCGACGCCACCAAGGTCTAAGCACTGATCAAGAAAGATGAAATTGAAGCTGCCTATGAACCGAACTTCAAAAAGAATGACATGAAGGGCAAATATGTCATTCTGGCTGACATATGCTCAAAGATGATTGAATGCAGGTAAGGAAGCTTCGATAAGATCTCCAACGTTCAGTACAAGATGATGGTAGTCATTCGGACCAAGTTAAAGATCAATTGGTCGGTGAAACCCAAGCCTTATGGGATTGTGTTAAGTTTAATTTAAGTGCTAGAGGTTTCGTCAACACCGCTAGAAAGAAAGTCCCAGCGCTTAAGTTCTACGAGAAAAAGATGATCGGTGAGTTGTTCAAACCCAAGCGACGGGGTGAAGCATCGGTTCCCAAGAAAGAGCGTGAGCGACTCCTTGCGGAAGGTATTATTCATAGCGATGATGAAGAGCAAGAGACTTCGCCTTCATCATCATCAGAAGAGGAAGTGGTGGTTAAGTGAACAAAACGTAAGATCACTGTTAAAGTCGCTGAGGCAGCTAAGCCTGCCAAGAAGCAGAAGAAGAAGGAGACCCAGAAGAAGAAATCTCCAACTCCTCCTCCCAAATCGCCCTCTCCCCCCTCCCTTTGTTATTTCTCCAGAAGAAGAAGAGGTTGAAGAAGAAGAAGTGCATTTAGCACGCAAGCGTTCCACGACAGGAGGATCCACTAGCGTTCCCTTCGAGCCAGCGCTTGAAGCACAAGCAAGTGTCCCTTCTCCTCCTCCTTCCGTTTCTGTATCTGTTCTTATTTCCGAGCCGAAGCCTGCTATACCTTTTGAAAAGGCAAAAATCTTTCAGGGTAAGTACTTGTGAAGAACAACGTATTTTTATCCTTTCCTCGTTATCTTTCTTTAACGCTAGGATAAAATTCTTATAGCTCGAATAGATCATGATATTTAGTATGTACTGAATACTTTGGATGCTTTCAAAATCCCTATTAAAGTTGTTCCTGTCACTTCTTTCCTCGATTTAGATCCTAAAGAAGTTGTCCCGGAGCCTGAGGAACCTGTACTAATTGTTCAAACAAAACAAGCGATTGAGTCAGTCGATGATAGTCCTCAGGGTAAGTGTTGTAGTCTTTTATTTGTGATTTCTACTTAGTAGAAATTTTGCTTGCTTATCTCAAACGCTTGCTTGTATCAGCTCAAAATGCTCCAGACGCTGATGCACCTCCACCTTCAGAGGTTCCTGTTGAAGTGAATGTCGATATGGCAAAGGTTGTGGATATCGCTAAGGAAGTAGCTTAAGTCCTTCCTGATACTGAAACATCTCCAGTCAGTGAAGCGACTGTGTAGGCTGAGCGGTCGAAAGAAGTGGCCCCTATCCCAACCGAATCAATTGCTTTTGTCCCTACTCCAACCGGATCTCCTCCTCGTGTCATCAAATTCTTTCCCCGTGGCTATGATGCAAATGACGAGTTTTACTTTGCCACCAAGGACCTTGACACCAGGCTATTGGTCGATATGGAGATAAACTTTCAAAATACTCTCCATAGGACTGATGTCTCTAATTATGATAAGTTTGGTTTCTTCGAGCGTTTCGCTGATCTGGGTCTCTAATCTCTTGAGCATCTTCAATCCCGTCTTGAGTATATTAGGCGACCAGCGTTCAATATGACAGAATTTGACGAGAAGCGTTTCAATTTTACTGGCCATTCTGAAGAATCTTTTTATCTTTTGCGCCAAAACAAGATTGTCATCAAGAATCCCCATATGGGTGATTGGTTGAAGAACCCTGATGAAGAAATTCTTAACAGAATTGGATACTCTACCTATCCCAAAGTTGTGCATTCTCCTCAGAACGCTCTATCCCCAAAGCCTCTCAGATTGTGGAAAGGAAAAGGACCAGTTGTCGCTGAGCGCCCCAATCCTATTAACGCTTGGATAGAAGCTGAAGCCCGCTAGTATCTTGCAAGATATTGAGTTGGGGACTATGATGAAGAAATAGAACGCTTTGAGAAATTGCTAGCCGCTAGAAAAGAACAGAAGAAAGCTGACAAGCTTGGTAAGCAATGGATGATGGATACCGCAAGATGGGCTGAAGAGTTTGTGTTGCATTTCTACACGATAGACGAACTTGTGAGATATCCATTCTTGTTTCAATTCGGAGTAGATTACAGACGTAGAGGTTTTGCTGTGTTTCTACTCGAGCAAAGCAAGAGTCTGGTGGGCAATATTAGCGACTTGCCTTATTATAGACAGTCAATAGAACGTCATATTCGCCAGCATCTAGCTTCAGTCGCTCAGGGAGGACGCTATGTTTATCATTCATCTCAAGATTTTGTACAGCGTATTCTTCCTAATCTGAATGAAGATGCCTCAACCAGTAAGTGACCTCTTTTGCCTGGGCAAAGTGAAGTTCCAATGAGCCTTGACAATGATCATGCTGAGTTTGCAGAACTCTACAGAGACAGGAGAGCGATTCTTGAGAGTGCACAATCGCTGGACATCTCCTTCGTTGAATATTTTGGCCTGAATAACTTCAGGGGCTATAATCTTCATCCTGTTTTTGTATGTGAGCTGAATGTTAAAGTGGCCAAGATGATTTTGCTAATCAGGACAGTGGACCAAGAGGCTGCCCAAGTGGTAATGCCATTTATTTTGGACGTCTACAATTCCTATATTTCAGGAGTTGAGCTGTCGGATGATGTGCAATTTGCACTCAGCAATGAAGAGAGCAAAGACGCTATATTTTATATTTCGCAGACTAACATCCTAAGTCTAAGGCATGTTATGGAAGCAATTGGCCTACCTTGGGTCATTACCATTGAAAAACCTTCTCCTCAAATCCAAATCGTTGAAATTGAAGAGTAACAAGCTCCTGCTATGGAAGTCGCTCATACTAATAGCGTTTCAGCAGTAGAGGTTCCAGTTGTTGCTCAAGCTGAAGAAATTGATGCTGCAACTCAATCTTTTGAGCAAGCGATTGAAGAGGTGCAGGTTGATCTCAATGAAGTGGCTGAGGAAGAACCTATTCTTCGTGATCCGGCTAACGGCAAGGCTCTTGCAGCGATGCCTTCTCAAGCAAAATCTCCTTCCAGCGATTCATCAGACTCGGACTCCGAAAATGATCCAAAGGCTAGAGATTTCAGAAAAGCAGTTCGAAATTCTCTTAGTAATATCACAAGCTCGTGTTCTCATTTGGAAGAGCAAAGCACTTCAACGCTTAACCAAGTAGAGAGAATTCTTCAAGCTGACATGAGAAACGTCAACAAGCTTACAATCTCTATGATGAATAGTATCTCTCCTCTTGTTAAAGAAATGTCTGATGACTTTAATCGGTCGCTAGCCCAGAATGCATCCGTTGATACTGAGCGACATACTTCTTCCAATTTGGTCTCTCAAAGTATTGCTGAGCAAGTTGCTCTCTTAGTGGATGAAGTCAAACTTTTTCGTCGGGACATTGCTAAATTGAAGACCTCCCTTGATGATGCCAAGAAGGAGAAGATCTGAAAGAAAGTCCCAGTCCAAAGCCTTGAAGGAGCCCATCTCTAAAACAGATAACAAGCATTGGCGCACCATGTTCGAAGAAATAATGAGCATAAAGAAAATGCTTACTAAGAAGCGAACGCCAAGATACTATCAAGGGCAGGCACTTGCTTTCGGACTTAGACGTTGAATTTCTAGAGGGTATGGGTTTTCATCCATACGCCAGACCTCTTAGAAGACCTATCAACGGGAAATCTACCAATAATCGAAGACAAGACATTTATCATGACTTGATTCGTGAACTTGGAATCCCTCCGAGGGATTGGGTGGAAAGGCTGATGGAGCTGAATGAAAGCGCTAGACAAAGAAGACATGATTATAATGAAATTCAACATACAACCAAGATAGACGTTGATGGACTTCTACTGGATCTAGCGACTGAAATCTACCAAGAAGAAGCAAATAGGAAGCGACAAAAAAGATGATTGCTTATATTTTCTTATATGTTTCTGTTGTCGCTTTAAATTATTTACCTTCAGTATAAATCATGTATGCTTATCTTTTATATGAATGAATGAATGATTTATCGCTGAAACAACTTGTTGAGACTAATCTAACCTTAGCTAACTTAACTAACTTTCCAAACGCTAACTTATGATTATTTTTTGCTTTTCTTTGAACTTTTAATCTATAAAAGAGTTATAAGAGTTAAGGTCTTGACATCATCAAAAAGGAGAAAATTGTTAGGAAATTTCATGTTAGATGTTTCGATGATGACAAGATAGGATTTTATGTTAGACCCCAAAAAGAATGTAAGTTTATATTTTCATAAGAGAAAATGTATAAGTGTTTGAAAGGTTGTAATTTTATTAAGCTTGTAATTTTTATCTTTGTAGACTTTAGATTAAGTATTGGATACCAAGTCGTTAGTAAAATTCTAGGTGAGTCTATTAGAGATGAAGTTGAAGATCAGTGTCTGAAGACAAGTGAAGATGAAGATTTTGTCTTAAGCGACTGCCAATAGCTATGGACTATTTCAAGGTTTATGAATCAAGCGATCAAAGTACTCAACCGTTCAAGAGGATCAGGTTCACCTGAAATAAATTCTCAAGTCATGAAGGGCTTAAATGCAATCATTCAACGGACATTTATTTCCAACGGGAAATAAATCCAAATGCATTAAATGCTTGATAAAAGCATTAAATATGATAAGGACAGATTGTATACGAAGCAAGCTACTTATTGGCTAAAACTATAAGAAATTCAGAGTTCAAACCTGCCACATCAAATCAGTGCAGCAGGAATGTCAGAGAAAAGGTATGACTCACTCGCGCGTGAGAGGCACGCACCTACATGTGTCCAACAGACAAATCCCAAGAAATTGCCTATAGATACCTTACCCCCAGAAAACCCTAAAATATACGTACATACACAAGAAAGTCAAAATTTTGCTAAAATTCTCTCTCAAGAAAAAGCTTAGAAACTCCATCCCCAAAATTCTTCTAAGCTTTTTACATACATTCCAAATAGTCATAGATATCTCAAATATCTTCAAAGAAGAACCATACACTATTATTGAGATATCCTAAGTTGTTTGAACTTTCTAAAATCAAACAAACCCGTGATGAAAAACCCTCAACATCCTCTGTCTGTGTGAAGAAGTTGTTGACTCTACAAGCAGAGTGAGAAGAAGCTTGTTAGTGAAGATCTTCATTGGTGCTAAAGTCTGTATGATCAAGGAGCCCAAGATCATCATCTCCACCTCTATTTTGTAGAAGCCTCTATGTGATCCTTCGATAATCAATTTAGTGGAATTCCTCCAAGTGAACAAGAAGAAGAAGGATGTAGCTGGGATTACACCACCCAGTGAATCTTACAAATTCTTGTGTTATTTACTGTCATTTACTATTTTATCATCTTACTTTATATTCTATTATTTTATCTTGAAAAGGACAAGTAAAACGATTAAGCGACTATTTAACCAAAACTAACGCTAGAGCTTTAAAATCACGTCCGATGTGCTAACCCTGATTAAGCGATCTAAGTTTTACCCTACTTTGGTAAATTGCTAAAATCACTAATTCTTAGTTATCTTTATTGTAGCGCTTGACCTAGTGCTCAGCTCTCTAAGCGCTCAAATCTTTAAAAGTGATACGAAATTTTTGAAGTCGAAAAAGACTTTAGGGTCTATTCAACCTCTCCCCTTCTAGACCCTTTCGTATGACACTTGAGACCACCAGCTTATGCTATATTTTTTGCTATTATTTGTGTGGCGACATAGGTTCTTGACATTTTAGTCTTTATATATATAAAGATCATAAGCATAATGACACAAATATGAATAAACTTCATTATGTTGGGAAAAATTAACCAAATGCAACAGAAACGGAATTTTAAAATTTTATTTGGATTTTCCCATAACAGGATCCATCCCGGGGCTTTATCAGACATATGTATGATAGTGAAAATGACACTTCACCCATTGTAGTGAAGTGGTTGGAGAAACTCAAACTTTCGAATTCTTCAATTTCTTCGCGAATAACTCTGGCAGAATTCTTGATAATTCGAGCAGTCTAAAAGTGCTGCCTCTAAATTGTCTTGCCGGAAAAAGCTTGATTCGTAAAATCTCCTCCTTGCTTGGTACAGTGACCGAGGGGTAGGAATAGAGAAGAGAGGAATTTTTTTGTCTTGTGGCTCAAGTGTTAATTGTAACTTATGACCGAGGTATTAACTAATGTGATATATTTATATCACTTAAATAAATATCTTGGGCTTAATTTAGCCCATTAAGGACGCCTAGTGGCTGCCCCTTATTAGTCTTAGTTTGCCTATTGGTGCACCAATTTGAGCTCGGTCCATTCCATTATTTAATTACTTAATTCAATCCAATTAATTAATCTAATTAAATAATAGATAGGATATTTACTTAATTTTTATTTCTTCAAGAAATAATACATTAATTAAATTATAAATGAATTAACTTATTTTTTCAAATAATTAATTTTAAGTATCCAATACTTAAAATATTACCACAAGAAATATTCCATATTTTCTACCGATTTTTCCTTTTTAAACGTGACTCTTTAAGTTTATCTATATTTGGCAATGAGAGGATTCCATTGAATATGGGTCCCACCTAGTAAATAAAATGAAATAATTGGATCATCTTTACCTTTTCTATTGTAAATACTGTGAGAAAACAAACTCTTCGTTTCCTTATCCCGGTCAAGTGAGAGTCATGATTTTAGGTCAAACTCACTAACTTGACACTATGTTATATTTATAATAAGTCCAAATCAGTGAATCCTTTGGCCAAAGATTTAAGATCTAACTTACTTATAAATGCATAGGATAATTCCTCGTACATCTTCGAGGGAACGAATCCTATCTTGGATATCAGTTAAGACTACTACTTGCCCATTAGGTTGCAGTTCAAGGTTGACCCCACCAAAGGGTAAATTGGGTCTAACTACTCTAATGACAAACCTAATGTCACAAGTATATCTTTAGCTCGATTCCTCAAGTCTAAAGTTCAGACACACCTATTACAATTTAATCAATTCTGTCATTGTCTATCAAAGAGTGAAAACCCATGTGACAACTTCGATGTGAGCCATGTCTGAGTGCCACTATCTCCATCAGTGCACCTATGTTGTGAGTTCTTCACTACTTTCTAGTGATTGACGGGCACCTTTCTCGTCAAAACTCACATTATACAAGTCTTCATGATTTTCAATGCTCAATTGAGAATCATTGACTTGCAGACTATTTTAGTACACAAGTATCAAACTCTTCTAGTGCCTTAGAGAGTAAACTCTTGTGTTCATGGACTTATAGATGATTACAATATATAAATGCCAATATAATGGTAAACAACTAATTGTCTTTTATTGATAGAATATGAAACAATTATAATTTAATAATGTCCTAACATTCTCTAATCCTCTAGTGGCATTTGAGGACATTAACCTACACATTATTTTTCAGTCTTATCAGGAGAAAATAAGCATGCATTGCATGATTGTTATCATAGAAAACAGAAATCAACATGGGACTACTTCTAGATGCTTTCAAATCGAGCATTTATTTTTTTGGAGAAAGCAATAAAAATACTAACTTCATTGGAGCAATCTTCCTTTGAAGTGTAAAACTTCCTCAAGTTGTGCACATTCCACGACCTAGATAGCTTTCGGCCTTCCACATCCTCCATCATTTAGGCACCACCAGTTAGCACTTGTATCACCTTGTAAGGGCCTTCCCATTTGGGTCCCAGCTTTCCCACCGGCTTTAGAACATCAGCTCGCCTGAGGACTAGGTCCCCCACTTGAAATTCTCTAGCCACAACCTTTCTGTTGTAAGTTGCTGCTATTCTTTGCTTATACTTGGCTACTTTAAGAGGGCAGTTGGGGCGTATTTCTACATTATGTGACAGGAAATACGGCCTCAGCTTCCTGGCAGTGGTCACCAAGGCAAAGGCTACCTTTGCGATCCCCGAATACCTCTCCTCAGCCCCCCTAAGGTCTCATCTGGCATAGTACTTCGGCTTTTGGTTTTTCCTTTCTTCTCGTATTTGCACAGAGCTAACTGCATGATTTAAAATCGCCAGATACAGGCACAACTTCTCTCCTGGTAATGGTTTGGTCAGTAAGGGCAAGTTGGTTAAATACGCCCTTAATTCTTTAAAGGCTTTTTGGCATTCTTCACTCCAGGAGAACGAGCTTGTCTCCCGAATAACCCTAAAGAATGGCAGGCTGTGCTCTCTTAGTCTTGAGATAAAATAGCTCAAGGCTACCACCCAGCCAGCGAGTATTTGAACATCATTCCGGGTAGCTGGTGGAGCCATTTCTTGGATAGCTCTTGTCTTCTCAGGATTAACTTCGATTCCCTTCTCCTTTACTAGGTATCCCAAGAACTTTCCACTCCTGACTCCAAAAGCGCACTTCAGAGGACTAAGCTTCATTTGGTACTGTCGTAGTACCTCGAACGTTTCCGCCAAGTCTCCCAAGTGGTCTTGCTCCTTCTGCCTCTTCACCAGCATGTCGTCTACATAGACTTCAAGATTTCTTCCTATTTGCTTTCAAAAAATCTTGTCCATAAGTAGCTAATATGTGGCTCCAACATTTTTTAGGCCAAAAGGCATCACCACATAACAGAACATCCCAAAGGCTGTTATGAAGTTGACCCTCTTCTGATCTTCAGTGGAAAGGGGTATCTAGTGATACATCTGAGATGCATCCATCAGGCTCAAACGTTCGCATCCTGACGTAGAATCCACCAACAGGTCAATTCTAGGCAGAAAATAACAATATTTCGAGCAAGCTTTGTTAAGATCTTGGAAATTTATACACGTTCGCCATTTATCCCCTCCTTTTGGGAATAGAGACAGCATTAGCTATCCATTCCGGGAATTGAATTTCCTTTATATGGCCAGCAGCTAGCAACTTGTCCGCCTCTTCTTTTATTATCTTTCCTTCTCAAGTCCAAAGTGTCTTTTCTTCTGCTTCACGGATTTGGAGGTGGAAAAGACATTGAGCTGGTGGAGTGCTACAGCTGGATCAATACCCACCAGGTCCTCTGCCATCCAAGAAAAAACATCTATGTAGTCTTGGAACAACTGAGTTAGGAGAGAAGCCATCTCAGGTTTGAGCTGAGATCAAATCTTAGTGATCTTGGAAGGATCGCCTGACACCAGTTCCATCGTGACCAAATTTTCTGCCGGTTCAGCTTTAGGTTGCACGCCCACCTCCTTGATTTCTCCTTTTATGGTCATGATCTCTTCTTTCTCCAGTTTAGACCCCTTGGGCAGGTTCATCTCCATATTCGATGATCCTTCTCCTTTGCCTACCGGGAATTTCATCTTCATGTGGTAAATGGAGATGACTGCTTGAAAAGCATTAGTGTGGGCCTCCCGGGGATAGTATTATATGCTAACGGGGAATCTAATACCAAAAACGTCACCATTCTGGTCTTCCTTCAAGGTTCTACTCCTAAGCATAGGGGCAACTTTATTTGCCCCAACGGCTGCACCACCTCTCCTACGATTAAAAAAAGAGCTGTTTCCACCTTCGTCATCCTGATACTTCCCACGTCCATCATGGAAAAGTACATCCACCGAACTGCCACAATCGATGAAAAATCATCCCACATCATAGTTAGCGATGGTAGCAGTAACCATTAGGGCATCAGGATGAGGGCGACTGAGGCGGTGCTCATCTCCAGGCCCAAATTGTATCAAAGGTTTGGTATTAACCGCAGCTACCTCCTCAGCTTCTCCCTTAGTCATCTCTAGATCGGACAACTCTCGCAAAGCCCTATGATGAGCTCGTCGGGCTCTATGTGAATCTCCATCAGTGGGGCTTCCTGTTATCATATTGATAAATTTTTGCCTTTGGTTTAGCCTTCCTTATTCATCTCTTCTCCCTATTATGTCCTTTGGTTCCTCCTTAGGAAGTATTTCAACAGCTGACCTCTACCGCGGTGGGTTAGGACTCCTCTCAAAGATTCCCGTGCTCTTCTCATGATCACGACATATAATCTCTTGCAAGTGTCTGCATTCCATCAGCCTTTCTATTTTGCTCAATAGATGCCAGCAGGTATTAGTATCATACCCATAATCTTTGTGAAAATGGCAATACTTGTCAGATTTGGGATGAGTTGGTCCATATATCACACTTCGTAGCCACCTCGCCGCCTTTTTGTTCTCCCTCTCTATCACCATAAGAGCTTTTTCGGGATTCACGTTAAGAGGTGTTCGAGTTGGATTCCGGTACTCCTCCCAGTACCTATTTGAATGGGTGGGCTTCTTAGTTTCCCCCGGGGCCTTCTTATCATCCTTAGCAGCGGGGTTGCTGCTAGCTAACTTTGTTTGGGTAGCTTCCTCCAGATTCACGTATTTCTCCGTCCTTTCTAACAAGTTGTTGAAGTTGACAACAGGCTTCTTAGCCAAGGACCTGAAGAAACATCCATCCTTCAAACCTTGTGCGAAGGCATTACCTAAGACTTCATCATTCGCGGAAGGTACCTCTAAGGTAGCAGCATTGAACCTTCTTATGTACCCTCTTAAGGGCTCATTGACTCCTTGGCGTATGTTGAAGAAACTCAAAGAGGTCTTTTGATACTTCTTGCTGCTGGCAAAGTGATGTAGGAACATCGCACTGAACTCCTTAAATGATGGATCGAGTTCGGAGCTAGCTGATTGAACCACTGCTGGGTGACTTTCGTCAAGGTGGTTAAGAATACTCGACACTTAACCCCATCAGTATACTGATGAAGCAAAGCGCTATTCTCAAACTTTGATAAGTGCTCTGTGGGATATGCCGATCTATCATAGGCAGCATTATTCGGGACATGAAAATTGTTGGGAAGCTCTTCAGCCAAGACTCGTGGCCAAATGGGACACTTCATGGAGTGGGTTGGAAACTTCCTCCCAGGCGTTGCCTCATCTCTCTCATTTTTGCTCTTAAATCCTTGAACCTGTTTATCACTTCTAGGCACCTGATGTCATTGCCCATAGGATTTATGGGTAGTTGTCTGCAGGGCGTATTACCCATTTCACCAAAGTGCTGGTGAATCCATCTCTTGTTGGTTTCCATCCAAGGCCTCCTCGTAGGGGTGACCACCAATCTCGTATGTTTGGTTAAGAGGGAATGGTGGCGTATAAAACATTGCTCACCAGGACTCCCCTCATCAATTGTGTATATCCTCCTTGCAAGACGGAGGCCATTTCCATAGCGAATGCCCGTCCCCATTGATCAGTGGGAGGGAGCTACTCCCTGTTGGTGGGACACCTAACAGGGTAACACGTGCTACTTGGTGAGCACATTGTTCATCACTACCTTCCACTTGTTGCCCTCTTTCATCTATAGACGCATGTCCATGCACTGGAGGATTGAGCCTCACATCCTCACTGGCCAATGATTGGCCGGATGAATTTGCTCCAGTACGTCATGAGTTTATGGCAGAACCGGCCCTTCCAAGTTAGGAGGGGCCGTGTGTAATGGGCAAATCCTGAGAAAAGTCTATATATAGAAACTCACATCTCAATCCTAAATACCGAGAATTACTATCAAAAACTTGATATACACTTACGTTGTTGAAATCTATACTCAACCCTAAAAGCTCAAAACCTCCATAGCCAAAATTTCTTTGAGCTTAAAGATCTCTACAGTCAAACCAATATCTCTTACCTCTTCATAGAAGAACTATCATATTCTAAAGAGATATTCAAAAAGTGTTTGAACTTTTCAAATCAAACAAACCGTGATAAAACCCATCAACCTCTTCAATCTATAGTTGTTGAAGACAAAGTAGTATTTCTGTGTGAAAGAAGCTTGTCAGAAGCAGATCTTAGCCAAGTTGAAATCTTTGTGATCAGAGAACTCGAGATCAAGTCTTCACCATTTGCTATTATGTTGAACCTGTCTTTGTGAAGCTTCGTGATTCATTTTAGTGAATTCCTCCTGTGTGAAAAGAAGTAGAAGAACGTAGTTGGGATTACACAAACCCAGTGAACTTACAATTCTCCTGTCTTATTTACTTACTATTTTATTGCTTTATTTATTACTATTTTCATACATTATCATAAAGCATACTTTATTAAATCTCTAAGAGCGACTAAATATTTTCTAAGCGCCTAATTTCTTTTTACTCTAAGAAACTTGTACAAATCTTCCTCTATGATAACCCTGATATAAGTGTTGAGCGTCTGATCCATCTTGATCAAGCACTCAAAACTATTGTCTAAGTTACCTTTCTAAAAACAAGTCTTAAAATTCCAAAAAACATTCAGGGTCTATTCAACCCCCCACCCTTTTTAGACCCTTTTATATGCCACTTAGGACCCACAATATTATTTTTATAAAATTATATCTAGTGCAAGAAAAATATTTCTCAAATTTATATGAAAACAAGCCGTAGTTTTACTCGCGAATAATTTATTTTTATTCATATTATACTTGTCAATCTACAAATTCAATTATTTCCTATTCTCGTATTTTTAGCCCATTTTTTCACCGTTACTTTCCAAAAAAAAAGTTGTTGAACGAAAACTTGTTTAGGGTGCAACTCGAGTCAAGTCGGCTCGAATCGAGCTGGAGTCAAGCTTCGCGAGCTTGAATTTCCCATTGAGTTGAGCTCGAGCGCCAGCTCCCTCACTTCTCGATCTCGAGCGATCCAATTATATATATATTAGTCGGTATCCCATGCCAAGACACGAATATTGATTATGTAAATAAAAATAATCTAATATATATATATAAATATATTTATTTATTTATAATATGAAAAATTAAAAGATTGGTGCTATTTTGATGACTATCATTGAATAATTATTTATATGATTATTAAATCGTATATTTAGGATTGTAAACTAGTCAAGTCGAATCGAACAAATTGTTATTCAAGCTTGTGTGAGTTATTATCGAGCTTCACAATTTGTGTTTGAGTTTGGTTTGATCGTTAATCAAGTCGTTTTAATTGAGCCGAACACGAGTCGAGCTCGAGTATTTTAACTTTTTTGCATACATTTCTCTAATCAATTAAATTGGTTAGTCTTTCAGCCCTACAAATATTTAGCTTAAGAAACAATTATATAGATTGGTAAACTGAACAAAACGGACATTGTGACAAGATGATTAATGATTATCACTATCAAGAGAAGATTCGAAGAGTTAGTTTTTCACTTGAATTAAATTATATTGTTAACTAATTTATCTTGATTTTAAATTTTGAATATCTTAAATAAAAAATAATAACTATTTATCCAAATTAAATAAAAAAATATTAATTAAATCAAAATGATAAATAATTATATTTATGCAAAACATATCATAAATTATTAAGAACTCTCTAAACAATATTTATACAACAAAGTGAAGAAGGGGGAAATCTTTGAACCCTACCCACTACCACAACCCCGCCGGTGGTTTACCCTACCCACCACCACAACCCCGCCGCTGAAACCACCACCACAACCCCGCCGCTGAAACCACCACCACCACCCCGCTGAAACCCCCCCCCCCCCCCCCCCCCCCCCAAAATCCTACATCTTCTCTTCATGGCGTGAACCAGGTAATTTTTCTCTCTTCTCCACTATGCCCCACCACCACATCCACCTCTCCGCCCTGTTAAAATACTCTCTCTCACACACACAGTTGCGTATAAAATGTTCTGATTTTGTTCAATTTTTTGGTGATTTCTATGTTCAGGAGTAGCCTCCAGGCAAATTAATCGTTCCCTCTCCGTCCACCAAGGTACAATTTGACATAAAGTTGGTATTTTTATTCTTCAGCTTGATTAATTGTGCATTATGGGAGTTGTATTCTTTGGTTTGCCTTAGCCGCTGCCTTGTTTGTTAAATAAGTGATGGGTTTCCTCAAGCAAAATTGTTAGGACTATTGAAGAAATGACATCCAAAAACCAGATATAGTCAACGAAAGAAAGCAATAGGTGTGTCAGGTGTGTGCATTTTTGTGTTAAATAGGCTATATACATTGGGACCCTACAAAAAGATAGAACTTGGGATGAGAGGCTGGGAATACATAAATTTTATGGTCCCATGCATAAAGAAATGTGAGGATTAATAAACTAACTAACTATATATATATATATATAAAGAAGATGATGAAGTTCGAGAGCCCAAGAAATATTTGCAGTTCTTTTCAAGTTAATGATTAAGTATATTTTCATAATACAAGTCTGAAGTAGATCCTTTTCCTAATCTACACTCAGTTTAATGTAAGGATTTTAGAGAACAAAATAAAATGTTAGAGAAAGTAAAAGAAAATGAAGAAATTCAAAATTTTAAAGTTTGTTTGGTTCATTTTTAAGGAAGTTAAATCTTTGGAGGATATATCATGTGTTGAACGCAAAGTGAAAACAACTTCCTCGAGTAAAACCTTTCTAATATTTTTTAGATGATTAATGGATACTTGACTGAGTTGCTACTACATTAATGTTGAACTAAATGAATCCAAAATACATTTTAGAAATCTAATTTTGGAACTACTGATAGAAATCAATTGTTAATTGTTGCTGGAATTGAAATGGTATTCTGTTATGTTAACTTAAGCCCTGTCCTCTTCACAAATTAGGTTACAGATGCCCACTCAATTAAGGATATAACTAATAGTTATATGACCATACATGTATATTATATTAATGCGCACCAAAAATGTCTAGGGGCACTACGGTAATTAATCTGCCCCCGACAAGGACTGGGGCGCTATCCGTGGGTTAAAGTTCGCGGTTAATATACGAGTCAAGCCCAAAAGGGCTGATGATCCAATAAGAATCCTTGGGCTATTTTATTAGTCTAGGCATAATAAAGAGATTATTATTAAGCCTGATGGGCTGCTGATAAAGCTAAGCCCAAGACCCATGACCCACTACCAGCTCCCTATAAATACCTTAGAGAAGCTGGAAAAAGCTCATTATCTACTGTCTCCAGAAAAATTCACTAGCAAGAACTGAGAGTAAAACCAATACAGAACTACGAATTGACTTGATCCCACATTCACTGGTACATAGGCAGCTCGCTACATACGAGTGTAGTCTATACATTCATCAACCCCAACCTAATTTGTCATGCGTTGAATCGGTTCCCCTACCCCACGTGGTCAAACATGTGACATTCAACGACTAACGATTTTTACCATCATATATATATATATATATATATATATATATATATATATATTGTTGGGATCGGGACAACCCCCAGGGATACCGACGCAGCGAAAAACATATAATTAAAAAAATTAAAGCGGGATCCGCGAAATTAAGGCTAGGTCGACATGGTACCATCAGATTCAAAACTATCCTAGGAGAAAGTTTACACGTGTTTACCTCTTGTAGACCTTAAAGCAGCAACGTCTTTTTAAGCTACTCCTTGCTACAGTCTTTGAATTGATTTGCCCTAGCGCCCAAGCGTTGCGCCTTTGAGATGTATCCACACCCTAGCTCGTACCCTCAATCATCTCCACCAGTGCTAGCAAGGAGAATATTGAATATTGGCTTTTTAGGAAAAAGGGTTTGGTATTATTTAAATGTTTTTCGCACTCAACACATGAGTTTGAAGAAAATAGTATGAAAGAAAATTTTGGGAGAAAATAATAGAAAAATTATTTCTTTAAAAACTTATTTTCTCATGTATTCAAAACCAAAAATTCATTTTTTTTTTAATTCTAAAAGAGGTGGAACACATCTATATATATAGAGTCCACCTAGGGTTAAAAATCCTACACCATACACGCCTCACTCTCCCTAAAAAATAGGGAGGAGACGTGTACTTCTATATATATATATATATGTATATATATATATGTATATATATATATATATATTTCCTTTTTCTTTTATTCTCTCTCCTTGATTAGTTGGACTCTTTCCAACTAACTAGATATTACCATATCTAAGAATATCTTAACATATATCAAGTAGAATCCTTCCATATCCATTAATTAGTTACTTTAATTAATTAAGGATTCTACCAAATATATTTGTAGGATATTAATTAATATATATTTTACAAACTTGGTGAGCAAGATAAATCTTTCCACGAAATCCACATACACAATTACACAAGCCACACGTGCACATGTGTATGTATATATATATATATATATATATATTATTTTATTTTCTTTCTTCTCATTAATTAATTAGTCCTTCCCAATTTAATATTCTAATATTAAATTATAGGACCATTAATTACCTAGTTGAATTAATTCCTTTTTATTGATTAATTAAATCCAATTAATTAATCCCACCATTAATTCACAAAGAATTAATTAGCCAATAGGTTTTGTACTAAGTTATGTGTGTGACCCCTCAAGCTCGTTGTCAAGCTGAAATAAGTCCTCGTAGGCTATATTAATTATTCTAAATAATTAACTAGACCTTGAATTAATTTCACCAAATTAATCCAAGGCACCTATTGGTCATTGTTCGATGTCTAGCAACATCGCCATGACTTCCTAGATGTCAACGATGAAAAGCAAAAACCTATCTGAGTTACGATCATCGTGTGAGTAGGATCCCTTCATCATTTTCCCGTACATGGTCTAGGGTATGGTGACGGTTGAACCCTAATAACCTTAGAAATTATGAATGTGTTGTGACATCTAATGATCCAGTCTTCAAATCCGGGATCAACAATCCCTCAGAAGACAATCGCTTTGATCAAATGCTTTTAACGATCATTTAGATTCTCGCAACAGCATAGGAAATACCTGGTACTCGTGACCCTGGATGAATCCCTCTCCGACTCCCATTTGTTTTGCTGAATTACCAGACTATACCCAACATACACGCCTTATGACTCTCTTGGAGTGCACGTGCATATCAAAGTAGAGTGGGTAGCACCCTTTCCAAATGACATCTTAGGTCTAAGGATTAATCTCACACTACGAAACTCAAGGACTCCATGTTCGATAGCACCAAATAGGAGTCCTTTGGCGGGGCCGTTCAATTCCATAATCCAGTATGAATTTTCATACATGTATTGCCATACAAGCCATCGACAATGGAACGCGTCGACCTCTTGGAAGAGTTACATGCATGAACAAGTCTTGACGAGGACAGTGATATCCCACATCTCACAGCCTCTATGACTTGGAACAATGTTTAGGATTACGGTCTTTGAGAGCATTCTATATGTATCCCGAGCGCTCCCCTAACCATATGTAATCCATGGGATATTTATCTATTCTAACCCTAGTTATAACAATAAAGAAGCATACCATAAATAAAAGTTCAATATATTTAAAAGAAGACTGTCATTGTGTTTTACATTTAATATGGCAGAGCCCAAAACAATTGGCTCGCCGGGCACCTAACACTATCAATTTCCCACTTGCCCTAAAGCTAGTTGCCCTTGTATTCCCATCATTTCAAGATGTTTTTCAAATACACTTTGACTCGGAGCTTTGGTGAATGGGTCTGCTACGTTTTCCGGCGAGTCGACTCATTCCACCCGAAGGTCTCCTCTTTCCACTATCTCTCTGATGAGATGATATCGTCTTAAAATATGTTTGGATCTTTGGTGAGACCTAGGCTCTTTTGATAGAGCTATAGCTCCATTGTTATCACGGTATAGGAGCACCAGATTAACAATGGAGAGAACTACCTCCAACTCATAGATAACGTTCCTCATCCAAACAACTTCCTCAGACACTTCAGCAGCAGCTATATACTCAGCTTCCATGGTAGAGTTAGCCGTCGTCTCCTGCTTGGTGCTCTTCCAGCTTATAGCTCCTCCATTAAGTATAAACACATATTCGGATATCAATTTAAGATCGTCTAAGTTCTACAAAAAACTAGAATCCATGTAGCATTCTAGTTCCAATTTTCATCCGCCGTATACCAGAAAAAGATCTTGAGTACTTTAGGATCATTTTCCCGGCAGTCCAATGGTCTTCCCCTGGATTCGACCGAAACCGGCTTGCCATACTAAGTGCATAAGCCACATCCGGTCTAGTACATAGCATAGCATACATAATACTACCTATTGCCGAAGCATAAGGAATCCTTAACATTCTCTCTCTTTCTTCGGGTGTCCTTGGGGACACCGATTTAGTGAGTGGGATTCATGCCAAGCTGGAAGAAATCCTTTCTTAGAATCTCCCATACTGAATCTATTCAGGATTCATTTTATGTACTTCGATTGGGAGAGACGTATCAATCTACTTTCCCTTTCTCGGTATATCTCATTGAAAATTGGGTCGACAGCCAACTTTTCGTTGATTGTAACATTCCTATATCATTTCCAATGAGAAGAATGTTATCAAAGTAGAGTTTCAAAAAGCTTATCGCTCTCCCACTAACTTTCTTGTATACACATGGTTCAAAACTATTCTTGATGTAGCCATATTGTTTTACAGCTTCATCAAATCTCAAATTCCAGCTTCGAGAAGCTTACTTCAAGCCATAAATGGATCTTTGCAGCTTGCACATCTTGTGCTCGCTCCCACTGGATGTGAAGCCCTCCGACTGTTCCATGTAGATTTTCTCATCAATGTTTCCATTGAGGAAAGCCGTTTTCACATCCATCTGCCAAATCTCATAATCGAGATAGTTAGATATGGCCAATAGAATCCTAATTGACTTGGTCATCGCGACTGGTGAAAAGGTCTCCTCATAGTCAATTCCTTGCCTTTGAGTATAACCCTTCGCCACTAAGCGAGCCTTAAAGGTGGTAACCTCTCCATCTACTCCTAACTTGCATTTTTATACCCCACTTGCAACCAATGGCCTTAATGCCAGGTGGTGGGTCTACAAAGGTCCAAACCTTGTTGGAGTACATGGATTCAATTTCAGATTCCATGGCTTCAGATCATTTTCCGTAATCCTTGTCAGACATTACCTCATCATAAGACGTTGGATCTTCATCCAGTACGAGGTTCGCCTTTTTGCTTTTCAGCAAAAGGCCATAGTACCTCTCAGGTTATCTCGGGATCCTTTTGGATCTCCTTGGAGGTGGAATTAGTGTACTTACAGTTTGTGGTTTATCTTGCTCTTCATTCACTGCTAGTGGTGTTTGTGACTCTTGAGTTTCCTCAAGTTCTATTACTCTATCTATGCTCCCACTGAAGAGTTGCTTCTCTAGGAACACAGCGTTCCTTGAACAATTACCTTTTGTTCCAAGGTGTGATAGAAGTCGTACCCGTAGGACTCCTTAGGGTAACCCATAAACCTACACAAGATAGATCTTAAATCTAAGTTATCTCCCACTAGCTTCTTGACATGAGCAACACATCTCCATACTCTTAGGTATTTGTATGAGGGTGGTTTGCCGTGCCACATCTTATATGGCACTTCAAGAACACTTTTTGACGGTAATCTATTCAATAGATAAGTCGCCGTCTCCAGGGCATAACCCCAGAAGTACGTTGGTAAATCTGTGGACAACATCATTGATCGAACCATGTCCATCAATGTGCGATTTCTTCGCTGAGACACACCATTTAATTGTGGTGTTCCAAGTGGCGTCCATTGTGAGAGAATTCCATTCTCTTTCAAGTAATCCAAAAACTCAATGGATAAGTATTCTCTTCCTCGGTCAGATCTAAGAGTTTTAGTACTTTTACCAGTTTGTTTTTCTACTTTTTTGAATTCTTTAAACTTATCAAAGGCCTCAGATTTGTATCTAAGAAGATACAAATAACCATACCTAGAATAATCATCGGTAAAGGTTAAGAAGTAAGAAAAATTCCCTAATACATTAACACTGAGCGGTCCACACACATCTGTGTGAACTAGCTCAAGCAGATCCTTAGCACGTTCCATTTGGCCTCCAAATGGTGACTTTGTCATTTTACCTTTCAGACACGATTCACAAGTCAGTAGTTTCTCTTCTTCATCAAGCTCGAGGAAACTTGACAACTTGCGAATCCTATCCTTAGATGCATGACCAAGTCTAGCATGCCAGATTTGTGCAGTAGGTGGATCATCAGATTTATGCTTTCTCGTGTTTATTAGTTGAATAGAAAGAGAATTAGTAGACGGGTAAATGTAAAGGTTGTTATACATGCATGCTCTCATGATTAATTTAGAACCATAAAATTTTGAACAAAAACCATTATTTATATTAAAAGAAAAACCTTCTTTGTTCAAAACGGAAACAGAAATTAGGTTCTTAATCAATCCAGGAACATAATAAACATCCTTTAAAGTAAACCTACTACTATCCTCAAGAACTAAAACAATGTTTCCAACAGCCTTTGCAGCGACAGACGCTCCATTAGCCATTCTCAGGACCATGTCCCCATCATCTAGCTCTCTGCTTCTAGACAGCACCTACAAGTCATTGCAAAGGTGAGTACCACAGCCGGTGCCAAACACCCAAGAAGCATGGTTAATTGAAAAATTAACCTCAACAATAAACACACCTTTGTTATGGCTTTTGAAGGTAGCTAGACAATCCTTGCTCAAGTGTTCCATTCCATGGCAGTGGGGGCAATCACCCTTTGGCGTTTGTCTCCAAATGTTCTCTCCAACTCGTCAACAATATCCTTAGCTAGTTTGATCTTTCCATATGTCTCGATCATACGCTCAGACATCATAGACAATATGAAACATCTAACATAAGCCTCATCATTGATTTGCTTCGTCCAGTACTCCAAAGTACGAGCACGAGTTGCAGGCTTGGGCTTAGGAGGGACTTTCCCTTTGATTATGTAATCAAGACCCTTAACCCTGAGATATACATCTAAAGCCAAACGTGAATAGATGTAGTTCGAGCCATCAAACTTGTTGTGATTGAGAATCTATAGACAATTATAAATGATATCCATGATAATACTGTGTAAAATGCGATAAAACGAAAAGCGATCATTAGCATTCAGTTTTAACATAAATTCACATGAAATTGAAGGATTTTTAAATATACATGTGTTTTCCCACAAACTTTACGAAATACATCACCCCAATTTGGCAGAAGAGGGGAAATTTAAAAATCTCCAGTGGGCTCAAGCGTCAAATGTCCCAACCTCATTCCACGACTCGTGAGACAATGGGCGATAACATTGAACACGCACGACGACCCATCCACATCCAGGTGGTTCTCTAGATGTTTGCCTCACATTTCATGTATGTCCCGAGAACACGATGCAACTGTACACTAATCTGTGTTTAAGTTCGACCCATCAAATTCTCAAGCCATAACAGTGGCCAGGTGGTCCCACGACTCATGGACTACTCCTTAGCTAGACTGAGCTCCGTGTGCACTTCTAATATGACCGTCTGTCATAGTAGAAGTCCTAGTTGTGAGATTAGTACACTTAACTTGCCACCATTCCACGACTTGTGAGACAATGATGACAAGCTGCGCTATTCCCTCTCACATCTAATGATGGAAGGCACTGACCTAATCAAGGGGCTTCCGGGCCCCCGATTTATCCATTTAAGGACTTAATATGGATAAATGGGTTTCTTCAAAACAAGGTCTCACACTTTTCAATTACTTATCTTTCTTAGGTGATTATGCATACATGCACAACATACATAACATAAGAAGATAAGAAATCATACATAAAGCGGTAAATGTGATCTTAGTCAAATCAATACTTAAACACCCCGAGTCATCAAGGTGTTGACCAATCTAATCTAAGGACTTGGACCCTATACTAAGGTCTTCAAAACTCCATGAGCTTGGATGTAACCATCTTCATCTTCAAAATCACATTTAAATAAACCTTTCCCTCTCATTTACAATAAAAGGAAAAATATGGCACACAGGCCTCAAACATAATAACGACTAGTCTGTGGCTCGACCCGGATCACCACATAATCATATAAACATGCTATCATGCAAATATGAATTAATATTCACCGTCTTTAATTAAAGATGATCTAATTAATTAATGGATCCAAAGACTCTAATTTCTAAAAACCAATTTTAGAAACTTCCATGAAAAAATCATACTTTTCCAATTAATCTAAAAAGATTTTCAAAAACTCAAATTTATTTAATTCCGAAAATTAACAAAATTCCATCTTATTTCAATTCTCAAATTAAATAAAACAATTCCCATTTTGAAAATCCAATTTTGGAATAAACGTGGATAATTGTAATTTGAGATTCAAAATTTAATTTTATAAAATCACAAATTAGGGTTGCGTTTTTAATTTAATTGCAAAAATGACCCAAGGCCTAAAATGCAATTATTACAAAAAACATTTGGAAATTGAAAAAATTACATTTCGACTCCTTAATCGAGTGCGCCAGCCGCCTGTGCTGCCTATGCACGCGCTGACTTGGTGTGTTGCTGTTCGCGACGGTGAACAGCAGTCGCCGTCGCGCACCAGCACTGCCACTACGGCGACGTCCCCTTTTTAAAAAAAAATCATAAAAACGCAACCCTTTGATTTTTCAGATTAATACCAAATCAACAGACTCAAAAATTAAACAGAAAATCCAACCAATTCCAATATGCAATAAAACTAATTTTAGAGCATATAAACACGAAAAGAATCCGGACCATGTCAAAACCTTGGCTCTGATATCACTATTGGGATCAGTACAACACCCGGGAATATCGGCGCAGCGAAAAACATATAATTTAAAAAATTAAAGCGGAATTCCCGAAATTAGGGCTAGGTCGACATGGTATCATCGGATTCAAAACTATCCTAGGAGGAAGTTCACTCGTGTTTACCTCTTGTAGACCTTAAAGCAGAAACCTCTTTGTAAGCTACTCCCTGCTACTATCTTCGAATTGATTTGCCCTAGAGCCCCAAGCGTTGCGCCTTTGAGATGTATCCACACCCTATCTCATACCCTCAATTATCTCCACCAGTGCTAGCAAGGAGAATATTGAATCTTGGATTTTTAGAAAAAAGGATTTGGAATTATTTAAGTGTTCTTTGCACTCAACACATGAGTTTGAAGAAAATAGTATGAAAGAAAATTTTGGGAGACAATAATAGAAAAATTATTTCTTTAAAAACTTATTTTTGTTATGAAATAACCCCAAATATTATGAAATATATTCAAATATTCTAAAGTAGAGAGACTAGAGAATTAAGAAGAGAATTCTTTCTTTGATTTTGGTGTCTTTCTCAATACAATGGCAAAGCCTATTTATAGGCACAAAACAAGATAAAATATTGATTACAAAATGAGGTAATGGAATTGTAGGTGAATCCACTAAATGAGATATTGGAGTTGTAGGTGAATCCACTAAATTATGTATTGGAGTTATATGGACATCCACTTAATGAATTATTCATAACACTCCCCCTTGGATGTCTATCACTTAAGAATATGCCTCGTTAAAACCTTATTAGGAAAAACCCTGTGGGATAAAAACCTAGTGAAGGAAAAAGAGTACATAATTCTTTCAATACGCAATCAGATGCTGTCTCATTAAAAACCTTACCAGGAAAACCTAGTGGGAAAAACCTTGGTTAAGGGAAAAAGAGTGCAACGCGCATTATCTCCCCCTCATGACAATATCAGTCAAGATCTTTAAGTCTACGCACACCAATATTGTAGACTAGCTTTTCAAATGTTGCTGTGGGAAGTGCCTTGGTGAACAAATCAGCAAGATTATCTCTGGAACGGATTTGTTGAACATTGATATCACCATTCTTCTGAAGATCGTGAGTGAAAAAGAACTTTGGTGAAATATGCATTGTTCTATCTCCTTTAATGTACCCTTCTTTCAATTGTGCGATACATGCGGAATTATCTTCATATAAGATCGTCGAGATCATTTTTCCAGAAGATAAACCACAAGTCCCTCGAATATGTTTAATTATAGATCTTAACCAAACACATTCTCGACTCGCCTCGTGAATAGCTAAGATTCTGCATGATTAGATGATGTGGCCGATATGGTTTGTTTCATAGACCGCCATGAAATGGTTGTGCCACCACATGTAAATAAATAGCCTGTTTAACCCCATTCCAATGTCTTCGTGTAGGAAAAGAACTATATCTTGCTAATAGATTAACAGCGAATGCTATATCAGGTCGAGTATGACAAGCAAGATACATTAGTGCACCGATTGCACTTAGATATGGTACTTCAGGACCAAGTAGTTCTTCATCACTTTCTCGAGGTCGAAAAGGATCTTTGTTCACATCTAGTGACCTTACGACCATCAGGGTGCTCAATGGATGTGATTTATCCATGTAGAAACGCTTTAGCACCTTTGATATATAAGCGTCTTGATATACAAAAATTCTGTTCTTTAAATATTCAATTCGTAGTCCAAGGCAAAATTTTGTTCTTCCAAGATCTTTCATCTCAAATTCTTTCTCTAAGCAATTAACATTTTTTGAAATCTCTTCAGGAGTTCCAACGATATTTAAATCACCAACATAAACTGTAATTATAACAAACTCATTTCCAGATCTTTTCATGAAAATACAAGGACAAATTTGATCATTCTTATATCCTTCCTTCAACAAATATTCACTGAGACAATTATACCACATTCATCCAAATTGTATCAGTCCATACAATGACTTACTTAATTTAATTGAATAATGTTCTCGAGAACTTGATTTATATGCTTCAGGCATATTAAATCCTTCAGGGATTTTCATATATATATCATTATCAAGCGAGCCATACAAATAGGCTGTAATAACATCCATTAGACGCAAATCAAGTTTTTCATGCACTGCCAGACTTATTATATAACGAAAAGTAGTTGCATCCACCACAGGAGAATCAGTCTCCTCATAATCTATGCCAGGTCGTTGCAAAAACCCTTGGGCAACAAAACGTGTCTTATATCTTACAATTTCATTTTTCTCATTTCGTTTTCGCACAAATACCCATTTGTATCCTACTGGCTTTACATCTTCGGGTGTACGAACTACAGGTCCAAAACTTTTACATCTTCAGGTGTACGGACTACAGGTCCAAAAACTTTTACATCTTCAGGTGTACGGACTACAGGTCCAAAAACTTTTACATCTTCAGGTGTACGGACTACAGGTCCAAAAACTTTTCGTTGGTTCAAGCGAGTATAACTCTGCCCTCATTGCGTCTTTCCATTTTGGCCAATCATTTCTTTGTCGGCATTCATTAACAGACTTTGGTTCTTGATCCTCATTATCATTCATCATATTTAGCGCTACATTATATGCAAATTTATCATCAACGTTGACTTCATTTCGATTCCATCGTTTCCCGTTCATAACATAATCGATTGAGATCTCATTATTTTCACAATTTTCAGGTACCTGAGGTTCTTCTAGAACCGAAATATTAGTTATGACTGGGGACTCTTCTGGAGTTATTTTATCCTCGATTAGACCATCTTAATTCTTAGCTCCTTTTCTTTTTCGAGGATGACTATCTTTGGAACCGATAGGTCTACCACGCTTCAGGCGTGCAGTAGACTCATTACTTTGACCTTCAGGGACCTTCAGCGACAACAATTCTTACTGGAGCATTAACAGCTGGTACATGTGACTTAATCACCTTTTTTTTTTAGGTCAGTAAATGCGTCTGCCAGTTGGTTAGCTAAACCTTGCAAGTGAATTATCTTTTGAACTTCCAGTTCACTTTGTTTTGTTCGAGGATCAAGATGATATAAAGATAATTCATTCCAACTAATTTTCTTTTCCAGCTGCTTATTTTCTCCCCCTAATGTTGGGAAATCTGATTCATCAAAATGACAATCAGCAAATCGAGCCGTAAATAAATCGCCAATCAATGACTCTAGATACTTTATTATCGATGGAGACTCGAATCCAACATATATTCCCAACTTCCTTTGAGGACCCATCTTAGTGCGTTGTGGTGGAGCAATTGGAACATATACCGCACATCCAAAAAAATTTAGATGGGAAATATTTAGTTCCTGACCAAAAACCAAGTGTAATGGGGAGAATTTATGATAACTTGTTGGCCTTATGCGAATAAGTGCTGCTGCATGCAAAATAGCATGTCCCCAACAAGAAATAGGAAGTTTTGATCTCATAAGTAAAGATCTTGCAATTAACTGCAGACGTTTAATAAACGATTCTGCTAGACCGTTTTGTATATGACATGTGCTACAGGATGTTCAACATCAATTCCAATAGACATACAATAGTCATTGAACGTTTTGGAAGTAAATTCACCCGCATTATCAAGGCGTATCTTCTTAATAGGATAATCAGGAAAATGTGCTCGTAGTCTAATCAATTGAGCAATCAATTGAGCAAGCAATCTCGCAAACGCCAGGTTGCGAGTTGATAACAAAGATACATGTGACCATCTTGTTGATGCATCAATTAAAACCATAAAATATCTAAATGGTCCACACGACGGGTGTATTGGTCCACAAATATCGTCTTGAATACGTTCCAAAAACGTAAGAGATTCACTTCCTACTTTTGTTGTTGATGGTCGAATAATCAACTTTCCTTGTGAACAAGCAGCACATGAGAAATCATTCGATTGAAGAATCTGCTGGCTCTTCAATGGATGACCACATGAATTCTCAATTATCTTTCGCATCATAATTGATCCGGGATGGCTCAACCGGTCATGCCAAACAACAAACTTATTTTGATTTGTAAACTTCTGGTTTACGATAACATATGTTTCAATAGTAGATATATGCGTGTAGTACAAACCGGAAGACAATGCTGGCAACTTTTCCAATATACATTTGTTACCAGATATTGTATTAGTGATGTAAAGATACTCAATATTGCCATCACTTGTTGTCTCAATATGATATCCATTTTGGCGAATATCTTTGAAGCTTAGTAATTTCTTTGAGACTTAGTAGAATATAAGACTTCATCAATATAAAATTGTGTTCCTCCGGGTAACAATATATTAGCTCTGCCGGAGCCTTCAATTAATTTTGCACTACCCGATATAATATTAACATTGGCTTCTTGCATTATTAAATAAGAGAAGTATTTTTTTATTTTTGAGGATGGTGTGAGTTGTTGTACTATCAGCGAGACATATATTTTCATTATTGATGTTGTTGCTGATCGAGTAAATACTCATTCTTTATTGAAACATAAAAAGAAATAAATCAATATCAAACAATATTATTTAATATAAGAAACGATAATCTTATGAATAAATTCATTTATTGAACTTTAAAACAACATACTTAAATATTTATTTATAAATTACTAGAATTAAAACTTAACAAATTTGTTTTTAAACACTTCCATCTCCAATCAAGTGATCAATTTTTTCATTAGGATCATCAAAGAAATCAGCAACATCTAAATGAGTGTCATCAAAATCGGCCATGATCAGAATCGCCTTCTTCAAAAGCAAAATTTGTTTCTATTTTCTTTCTTTTACTTTTTAGCAATTCTTGGTAAAGGTCAACAAGATGCTTTGGTGTACGACAGGTACATGACCAATGACCTTTACCACCACAACGATAGCATAAATTTTTCACAAATTTGCTATTTTGGCCACTTTCATGTTTCTCTTCATTATTTTTCCACTTCTGGTGGAAAGATGTATTCTTTGAATAACCACCACGATTTCCATAACCATATCCACGTCCATGATTTCTTTAATGATTAAAATAGTTATGTGCTGCTACTTTCACTTCAGGGAATGTAGCAGAACTAGTTGGACGGGACTCATGATTAAAATAATTATATATTGCTCAACACATTCACTTCAGGGAATGGAGTATAGTTATTTGCATCAAGATGAATGTCAACATCTAACGCCCAAGAAAAATAATTTTTCCTCGTAATATCAAGAGTCACAAAGTCAAGTTTTTTCAAGATTCATCAATATAATACTATTATCAAAGTATAAAATGAATAACATAACAATCATTCAACTTCTTAAAATATTTTCAACATGATAGGATTATTCAAAAGAATAATACTAATCAAATATATGCACATATACATATGTCTTCTTTCCAAACATCAAGAGAATTATTGCATATTTCTATTTTTGTTCAATATTAAAATATACGTACCTTTTCTTTACCTTTTCTTCTTGCTTTGTTTTAAAAATCTTGTCCATCAATTTTCTTTACAAACTCATACTCACTCACAAAAATCTCTCAATGGATTTTACATCATACGTTGAGTACCCCATGTATATCTTTAGCCAAATTTCAAAATGATTAACACCTTGAGACGGATCGTGCTGATAACGTGTTATGAAATAACCCCAAATATTATGAAATATATTCAAATATTCTAAAGTAGAGAGACTAGAGAATTAAAAAGAGAATTCTTTCTTTGATTTTGGTGTCTTTCTCAATACAATGGCAAAGCCTATTTATAGGCACAAAACAAGATAAAATATTGATTACAAAATGAGGTAATGGAATTGTAGGTGAATCCACTAAATGAGATATTGGAGTTGTAGGTGAATCCACTAAATTATGTATTGGAATTATATGGACATCCACTTAATGAATTATTCATAACAATTTTCTCCTGTATTCAAAACCAAAAATCCATTTTTTTTAATTCTAAAAGAGGTGGAACACATCTATATATATAGAGTCCACCTAGGGTTAAAACCCTAGGGAAAATTATTTTTTTCGTCCTTTAACTTGTCCTCTTTTGATATTTGGTCCTCCATATAGGACACATGGATAATTAGTCCTCTATCTTGCAACTTAGTTGCAAACTCAGTCCTCAGCACTAAAAAATTCAAATTCAGATTTTTAGCTAACTTGAATACAAAACTTCTTTGTTCTAGATGTCTTCTGATTATGTTCGATATATGTGTGGATAGACCTATGTGTCTAGTTTCATGGGAATAAAACGGTTCATGAATCCGAGCTTTCTACAATGAGTTATGAATTTTCTCGTGAAGACGCGCACAGCTGTCTCCACAGCCGACAGATTTTTAGCTAACTTTGAATACAAAACTGCTTTGTTCTAGATGTCTTCTGATTATGTGAGATATATGTGTGGATAGAACTATATGTCTAGTTTCATGGGAATAAAGCGGTTCATGAATCCGAGCTTTCTACAATGATTTATGAATTTTCTCGTTACGACGCGCACAGCTGTCTACACAGCCGACAGATTTTTAGCTAACTTTGAATACAAACCTGCTTTGTTCTAGATGTCTCATGATTATGTGAGATATATGTGTGGATATATCTATGTGTCTAGTTTCATGGGAATAAAACGGTTCATGAATCCGAGCTTTCAACAATGAGTTATGAATTTTCTCGTGAAGACGCGCACAGCTGTCTGCACGGCCGACAGATTTTTAGCTAACTTTGAATACCAAACTGATTTGTTCTAGATGTATTCTGATTATGTGCGATATATGTGTGGATAGACCTATGTGTCTATTTTCATAGGAATAAAACGGTTCATGAATCCGAGCTTTCTACAATGAGTTATGAATTTTCTTGTGAAGACGCGCACAGATGTCTGCACAGCCAATAGATTTTTAGCTAACTTTGAATACAAAACTGATTTGTTCTAGATGTCTCCTGATTATTTTAGATATATGTTTGGATAGACCTATGTGTCTAGTTTCATGGGAAGAAAACGGTTCATGAATCCGAGCTTTCTACAATTAATTATGAATTTTTTTGTGAAAACGTGCACAGCTGAAAAGACTTTTCCCTCCAAAAAAAAAAAAAACAACCCAGTGAGTTAACTCATGGGTCACACGAGTTTCTGGGTAAAATTTGAATTTTTTCGGCGCCGAGGACTAAAAGTGCAACTGAGTTGCAAGATAGAGGATTAATTATCCATGTGTCCTATATAGAGGACCAAATATCAAAAGAGGACAAGTTAAAGGACGAAAAAAATAATTTTCCCTAAAACCCTACACCATACACGCCTCACTCTCCCTAAAAAATAGGGAGGAGGTGTGTATTTCCTTTTTCTTTTATTCTCTCTCCTTGATTAGTTGGACTCTTTCCAACTAACTAGATATTACCATATCTAATAATATCTTAACATATATCAAATAGAATCCTTCCATATCCATTAATTAGTTACTTTAATTAATTAAGGATTCTACCAAATATATTTATAGGATATTAATTAATATATATATATATATATATTTTACAAACTTGGTGAACAAGATAAATCTTTCCACCAAATCCACATACACAATTACACACGCCACACGTGCACATGTGTATGTATATATATATATATATATTGTTTTATTTTCTTCCTTCTCATTAATTAATTAGTCCTTCACAATTTAATATTCTAATATTAAACTATAGGACCATTAATTAACTAGTTAAATTAATTCCTTTTTCTTGATTAATTAAATTCAATTAATTAATTCCACCATTAATTCACAAGAATTAATTAGCCAATAGGTACTACACTAAGTTATGTGTGTGACCCCTCAGGCTCGTTGTCAAGCTAGCAATAAGTCCCCGTAGGCTAGATTAATTATTGTAAATAACTAACTAGACCTTGAATTAGTTTCACCAAATTAATCCAAGGCACCTATTAGTCATGGTTCGATGTCTAACAACGTCGCCATGACTTCATAGATGTCAACGATGAAAAGCACAAACCTATCCGAGTTACTATCGTCGTGTGAGTAGAATCCCTTCATTATTTTCCCGTCCATGGTCTAGGATATGGCGACGGTTGAACCCTAATAACCTTAGAAATTATAAATGTGTTGTGACATCTAATGATCCAGTCTTCTAATTCGGGATCACCAATCCCTTTCAAAAGACAATCGCTTTGATCAAAGGCTTTTAACGATCATTTAGATTCTCGCAACAGCATAGGAAATGCCGGGTACTCGTGACCCTAGATGTATCCCTCTCCGATTGTCATTTGTTCCGCTGCACTACCACACTATACCCAACATACACGCCGTATGACTCTCCTGGAGTGCACGTGCATATCAAAGCATACTAGGTAGCACCCTTTCCAAATGACATCTGAGGTCTAAGGATTAATCTCACACTACGAGACCCAAGGACTCCATGTTCGACAGTACCAAATAGGAGTCCTTTAGCGGGGCCGTTCAATTCCATAATCCAGTATGAATCTTCATACATGTATTGCCATACAAGCCATCAACAATGGAACGTGTCGACCTCATAGAAGAGTTACATGCATGAACAAGTTTTGCTAAGGCCAGTGATATCCCACATCTCACAGCCTCTATGAATTGGAATAATGTTTAGGATTACAGTCTTTCAGAGCATTCCATATGTATCCGGACCGCTCCCCTAACCATATGTAATCCATGGAATCTTTATCTATACTAACACTAGTTATAACAATAAAGAAGCATACCATAAATAAAAGTTCAATATATTTAAAAAAAGACTGTCATAGTGTTTTACATTTAATATGGCAGAGCCCAAAACAATTGGCTCGCCGGGCACCTAACATTATCATATATGTGTGTGTGTATATATATATATATATATAAGCTAGGTCTTTCATGAAATTTTCATGTTATTTAATTATTTCATATAGAAATGGGTGAATTGCAATTTATATGATAATCGGGATCGATGTAATATATATTACTGTCATTCAGTTTTTCAATTGCTTGATTATCAATCGATCATCATATTACTTCCAACATCCCAAAAAATATTATCACCTTTGTTACTTTGGTTGTTGCAATAATAAGTAGTCTCATTCTTTTATAAGAATTTATTTAAAAGAATTAAACCATTGTACTTAGTTTCCCTTAGTCTTCTAGATTAGGAATTAATCATTACTTGAACTAAAAAATGCAGGGTTACAATCACATTTCTGATTTATAGTCTTTTTTGTCATTACTTTCTTTTTTCATTACTTGAATTCAAGATTTCTATTGTCTTCTGGGATTGAAAATTTGCACAGTTTAAACTGATTTTCTTCTCTTTTGTGCATTTAATGTCATTTTCAAGAGCAATAGCCAAATTCTGCGTGGATAACGTACCGAACGATCTCTCAAATGGTGAGTTTAATCAGGGCCATAAATAGAATTGTTCTACTTTGTCCTCTTTTAATCGTTAAACAGACATATGTATATACATGTGTGTGTGTGTGTTTATATATATGTATGTTGTACCTTTGTACTTCATGAAGTGTGAGATTTAAGACCCACTTGTTTTTTGGTTTTGAATTTAATGGTGTATTGTAATTTGAATTGTTTCACATTGCATTGTTTGTGGATTTTGTTATGATGTTTAACTTTTTAGCTTAGCCGAGCAGTCAATGAATCTTCCATCCAAATCATTATATAAATTTAAAATAAATGAAGAATTACTATTCATAACTTAGAAACTAGATGATCAAAAGAAAGAAATGGAGGCTTGCAAAGAGCTGAACAAGACGTATTCGCAACAAATAGACTCCTTGTAATTTCAAATGGCAAAGATGCAAGAGTTTCTACAAAAAATTTCAGGATTTCATCCTAGCGCCTTTTCTGGTATGCATTTTATATATTTAAGATTTTATTATTTTGCATGTATGGATTAGATTAATATGAATATTACTTGATGTGTTTCAATTGCATGATCAATTGTGGTTTGAAATTGAGTGTTATAATGTGGTCGTTGAGTTTGGTTCTTGATTTGTCTTTGTCATCTTTGTGTTCGAATTTAAAAATTGAGTTTCATCGACTTATTACTTTTTGTGTTTTTTGGTTTTTTTCATGTCTTGTGCTTTTGTGCTTCAAGCCATTATAATATTATTTTTTATATTTACTTATGTTATATTTTATTTCTTTTTATTGTCGTTGACAGGTTGAAGTTCATTATAGGGGATAGTCAGTTCCGAGGTGGAATGTTATAGTCGTCGGTGGTGGATGAATTATCTCAAAATGATGTTTTGTGAATTGAATATTGAAGATATTAAGATGATTTTAAAAGTACATTTATTAGCTTATTTTATGCATATTAAGGGTGTTATATGATGCAATTGAGTAGTGCTTGCATTTTTATTATTTTGGATGTAATGAATGAATTAGATTTGAAATGTATGACCACTACAAGTAGGCCTGTCAATCAAGCCGAGTGAGTCAAGCTTGGTCACGCTCATGCTCGGCTTGATATTATGCGAGCTTTTATCACCAAGGCTTGAATTTGCACGAGCTTTTTATTTCAAAGCTCAGACTCGGCTTGAAAATTAGTACGAGCTTCGAGCCGGCCCGAATTTGTTCTCTTTTGAAAAACTTTAAGTAACAAAGTAATCTAATATATAAATTAAAAAAATAACAATCTTAAAAACATACAAAAATAACATCATTCATGTTCTAATGACAAATCATAACTAAAATGTACATTGAAAGATCTCATTTCATTGGAATATATGCTCCACGCATAATTTAAGATTGAAAAATATTATAACTAAATATATAATAAACTTACTTACAAAAAAAATTGCTTTTGTCATGTGTTTGTGAGGAGAAATAAATGAACAATTCTTGAAGACAAAAATTAGCAGCCCTCAATGTCAGTTTATGTGAATTGTCATATATTTGTATTGGATGCAGTCTGGTAGGTTTAAATTGATAATTTTTTTAGTTTTTTATTTTCTTGAGTATAGTGATTTATATTTCGAAATTTAGAATTGAATGTTGATTGATTTTAAGGATTCTATCCTTAATTTTAAATCTTGATATTTTCTATGCAACTGGAATTATTTATAAAAAAGTATTATGTTTATTTTTGTATATAATGTATAAAACATATATATATACATGTATATATTTTTTTACGAGTCCGAGTCCAATTCAAGTCGAGTCTACTCTTGCTCACGCTTAGCTTGAATTCAAATTCAAGCCTTATCCTTGGGCTCTAGCTCGACTTGAGCCAGCTTGTATAAAGCTCGGCTTGAAAATTATCAAGCCGAGCTTATGAGCTTCGAGCTGCCTTGAGTTTATTGACAGTCCTAACTACAAGGAATTTTGTTTTCAGCAGCGAAATATTTCGTTGCAAAAAATTGGAATTTTCGTTGCTAAAGCTATTCACAACGAAAATATTTTGTTGTCAGCTTCGTTGCGCTATCCACGTTGCTAAAAGTTCTTGGCAACGAAAAATAAATTTCATTGCCTATATGTGTACGATAGATTACATTATTTTGTTTGTTGCCAAAACATATACTATTGGCAACAATTATAATCGTGCCAAAATATATATGCATTTTGTTGCACAAAATAACATTTCGTTGTCAATATCAAATATTCTACACAATATTAATTAGGATTGGCAATGAAATATATCATTGCCAAATTAACAGGTTTCGCAACAAAAATATTTTGTTGCAAAGTGCTTGATTTCAGCAACTAAATATTTTGATGCAAAACTTCCATTTTCTACAACGAAATAATTCGTCGCATATTCTCTAGCTTCAACAAAGGGATACTTCGTTGCAGAAGCTCTGATTTCTACAACAAGATAATTCGTTGCCAAATCTACAACTTATGCAACAAAATATTCCGTGCCTAAAGAACATCTAGTTCACCAATTTTTTTCAAGTTTTAGGCAACGAAAACTAATTAACAAATACCATGTCTTTAAAAAAATAAACTAGAATTCTAAATAATAAAAAAAAAAAACATTATGTCACTATACATAACTAACATAGATTAGTACTAACAAAATAAACTAAAATCAAAACGGACATGTAGCATCATTTGCTCTTTCGCCCTCAGTCATCATCCTTGAATCTGCACAACGGAAGTGCGATATGATTCAATGAGAGTCATTTAAAATTTAAAAAATAAAAACCAAATGGGGTATTGCTTACTTTACCATGGGCTACTTAGATTTTGAGACTGAACCAACTTCTCAAAAAGATGGGTGTGTTCGGCAAGAGTTGATTTCATAGCAATCGTTTTTTCCATAAGTGCAGCACGTTCTTCCCTAAGCTCAGCACATTCCCTATCTTTTTCTTTTAAAGTTTCCTGTAGTATCCTCATGCCAGAACTTGATTTGTTTGGTTTAGGACCATAACCTTGTCCTACTATATACGATGACCTTTTCCCAAGAACGTCATCAACAATTTTATCAACGTCCACAGTCTCGCCTCTTGTTTCAGCATCAATCCTGCGCTTTTCCATTTCTACCTATAATGTTGTAAGGAAAAAAATTTAGAACACTATCTTATATAACAACATACTTTTGAAATTGATAAAGCAAAAAAAAAAAAAAAAAGCTAATAAAACACGAATTTTCAACAATATTCTACTTCCAGCACTATAATACTATTTCAGCACCTGAACAAATACCGAAAAGGCACCATTTTGATGCTGGAAATAACACCAGAGTAGGTGCTATTTCAGCATCAGAATGGTGTTGTTACAGCACCTGTAAAGGTGCTGTTTTTGTGCTGAAACAGCACCTCTACAGGTGCTGCGATTGACACGATTAAGTGTTGTTGTAGCATCTATAACGGTGTTGTTTCAGCACAAAAACACCACCTGTTAGGTACTGTTTTAGCACCAAACAGGTGCTGAAAGTGCACCTGAACAGGTGCCAAAATAGCACCTGTTTAGGTGCTGAAATTAGCACGATTAAGTGTTGTTATCAGCACCTAAACAACACTTAATCGTGCAAATTTCAGCACCTAAACAACACTCAATCGTGCAAATTTCAGCACCTAAACAAGTGATCTTTTGCACGTGCACCTAAACAACTTTGCAGCAGAAAAACAAACGACAATCTTTTAAATTCTAGTTCCACAAACATCAAGTTTATCTATATTTGAGCTACATCATTAACATACCAAATGTGTATCATTACAAGTAAAAGCTTACCAACATCTACTATAATACTAAAAGAAAAAAAGTAAATACAAATCAATAACCATATTAACATAATCAATTGTAAGCATCAACACATCAATTCATGAATATAGAAATACAGCAAACACAGGGACTCACATGATTGTTTTCAGATTGTGGAGTAATCCATCCTTTTCCTTTTGTATAGTGAGTATGCTTGTGAAAGTTTATTCTATCAACCTCATCGCCCTCAAACTCTGGTTCTTAGCTCTGTGAAAATAGGGTTCTAATTAAATATGAATCATTTTCTCTATAAGTATACTATATTCTCAAAAAACCATTAAATTACTTACAACCATATGACGAGCTACAACAAATGATCTCGAGCCATGGTTATGATTTGTCATCATCTTAGAGCGATTTTATTTGTTAGTGTTGCATCTCTCCTTAAAATTTTGTTTAGTAAGGATTATAAAACAAATTTAAATACACTAAGATTTGTCTTAACTAATTAAAATCGAACTTGATACTTGGGAATCATTGAAAAGTGTAGTGCACAATGTTTCCCAATTTTTTTGAGTTAAGCCTCCAAAAGATGGCTTGTTTCTGATAGCTTCCTCCACTGAATCCCTTAAGTGTAGTGCGGAGATATTTTATCTTTTCAAGTGTGAGCGGAGACCATCTTCACTTGAGAGCTTGGACTCGTATAAATGAATAATATATGTTATATTATATTTTCAATAATAAAAATAATATACTAACAATTAAAATTATATAGATATTCTCTAATAAAGAAAGAATACAGAGGTATAATTGGCGTTTAACTTTCTAATTTGAAGTTGAAGAAATTTTAGTTTGAAAATAATTCGATTGTAATGATTTTGAATTGTGAGATATAGTTATTGCATTTTGAATCCCTTTTTTGTTCTATACCTTCCAGCGAATTTTTATATTTTCACTTTTAAGTTATCAATGTAGAATTTTCCTACAAATCCTGAATACGTCCAATACTCGACTCGAGCTCGATCACTAAAAGCTCATTTGAACTCGGTTCATCAACATATCAAACCAAGTTTGAATGACTTTTTATGTTTGATAAGCTTTGAAACTCTGCTCGAGCTCAGCTCGATTAGTAAAAATTGATAAAAACATGTACAAAAAAGTCAAGCTACTTGAGCTCGACTCGTGTTCGTCTTGACTAAAGCTCGTTTGAGCTCGGCTCGATTAACAATCAAACAAGCTAAAACATAAATTTTGAAGCTTGGTTGTTATTCAAACAAGGTTGAACAACTAGTCGTTCGCCTCGACTCAATTCAACTCAACTCAACTCATTTACATCCCTAATCATGGGGTTGTAGCTTAGTGGTGAGAATTCCAGTTGTGGCTGTGGAGACCTGGGCTCGAATCCCAGCAGCCACATTATTCGTTTTTACTCTGTTATCTTTTTGCTTTCTCCATTTGTTTACTAGTATTTTCCAGTAGTGAAGACTAAGCTGGCTTCTTTAATCAACTATTAAAACCAATACCTATCTACATATCCACACTCCAAAAAATAATAATTAAATTAATATTGCATCAACTTGAAGAATAGAAATAGTTTCGCCACCATTATTAATAATGATTTGCAGGCCAGCTTGAATCAAAATAAAGTAGCAGTAGCTTTATCCTCTCTCTCTATATATATATATACATATATACACATACACATGCTTTAACTTCTTTAACATGATAATCTTCCTAAATCTTAGGCAATGTTTGGTTATGTTTCATACCATGTTTGGTCCAAAATTCTCACCAAATCATGTTTGGTTCACAAAATATTTGGTCAAAATACACTACTTTTTTTGTCAAAAAAAAAACATAATAATTATTTTTCATATTTTTACCCCTACTTTGTCCCTACACTCCACTCAATGTGTTCTCACTCTTCTCTAACAGACAAAAGCTTAATAATTTGACTGCTACAGTAACTTTTGTTCCCTTTGGAAACAAAACCAAACATTATCTCACCAAAAAAAACACTCAAAAACCAACTCTCAAAATAAAACCAAACACAATCTCATCACTTACATCCACTTTTTGAATTTCTTCTTTTCTAATCTATTAATTAAGTAGTTGGGCCTTTCTATAATCTAGAGTTTACGTGCACTTACAACAAACTCAACAAAATTACAAATTACAGGCTAACATCATGGCATCTATGCAGGACAAAGTAACAGAAGTATACGGCCATTAAAAGATGAAATTACAAATAAGCAACAAACATAAGCCAACTTCAAGATCAAAAAGGCAAGACAAATCAACTAATAACAAGTCACAATTATAAGCATAGACCATCTTAATACCCAAATCAATGTCTCGTACCCGAATCCAAGATCGAAAGACATGTTCCATCAATAACAAATCAAAAAATTAGAATTAACCTCATACCAATTACATGTGAAATCATGATCCCTAGACAACCAAAACAGACACTGAATAGCCATACCTGTAAGTAGATTCCTGTTATATATTAAATCCAACTCAATTTAGCTCCCCAAAATACAAACTCTCAAGCAATGGCTTCAATAGAGAAACCTAAACATGCGAAAAGAAGAAATCTTTAAAGAGACAAACCAATCAAAATAAAATATCAAAGGACAAAAAAAATTACAACCTTTTTCGAATTGAGAAAGTACAAATCAGCAATTCTTTGTCTAAATTTCACCTGAGAGCGCCCGTAAAAGAAAATTGAGGGAAGTTAAGATGTGAAGGGTTTTGGATTATTGGGAGTAGGAGACGTGAGTACATGGGAAGTTTTCTGCGAAATATTTTGTGTGCTTTGGGATTTACTTGGCACCCAAATCTGTTACTTATTTCATTTTTTTTTTTTGTAAATTACTTTTTTTTTTCTTCTGTCATGTAAATTATTTAATAATATTAAATTAAGTAAAACTTACATAAAAACATATAAAGTTGTATAAAAAATAGTAAAAGTAATATTTGAAAATGATGCAGCGGATTGTATAAAGTAAAGATGAACGTTACCATAAGAATCTTTTCAGAAAAATGGCCAGATTGACTACGGTTCTCAGGTAGAAATATTTTATTGAATCAATATATTACGGTAAGTAGGGGTGTTCATAAAAAGCAAAAATTCGGTTATCTAGCCGAACCGAACCGAAAACCGATAATTCGGTTTGAACCGAAACCGAACTGAAAAATTCAGTTCAGTTTTCGTTTTTCTTTTTTGTTGTTTTTTACAAAGAATTGGTTTTCGGTTGCATTTCGATTTTGAGGTACGGTTCAGTTCGGTTAACCGAAAACTAATTTTTTTATTTTTTATTTTTATATAGTATAATATAGACCAAAAACTATTTAAAAAAAAATGTGTTTACTAGTGACAATTTATAGGAAAAGAAAGAAAATGCCCAAATTTATTTATTTATTATATTAATATTTTATTTTATTTTATTTTTCAGAAATTCGGTTTAACCGAAAATCGAATCGAACCGAACTGAAAAGTTTGGTTTTTAATCGAACCGATCTGAACTTTTTCGGTTCGGTTTGGAATTTTGGTTCAGTTTCAGACCAAACCGAACCGATGAACACGCCCAACGGTAAGTGAACAAAAATTTTAACTAATATAGTAGATATTTTACATGGATATGTTATTTTATTAATTAAGCTAATACAAAAAAAAAAGTAAATAAACCTAATATTTATTTCACTAATTGAGACATTTACTTGTTCAAGGACTAATCATTCGCATAATTTCACAAGAAGTAGGATTAATGGTTTGTAGGAACTTGTATAATGGAAGAATTTTATAATCAAATTCGCACATATACCTTCTTTTCAAACATACCTTCATACTAGTAGATAGTATTATGCATATTTGGGGTTTAGAGTTTAGGGGTTAGGGGTTAGGGTTATTCATATTCATTGCTTTATAAGTTACAAATATAAAAGTTTTCAAAAGAAAGTTGTTAAATTAAATGTTAAATACCTTGAGATTATGTGTAATAACTAATTTTGTCTTATATAATCTTTTTCTTGAATAATTAAGTTTAATTTGTACTTTGTTCTCAATGTAGAAGCTACCGATAAATCTTTTGTTATATTGAGATACCTACGAGTAGCTACGTCAATAGGGAAAATTGCACTTTTGGTCCCGTAAGAGTCGGTTCAAAACACTTTTAGTCGCGTAGGACTTTTTTCGACACTTTTAGTCCCATAGAATTAAAAAAGTGACACTTTTGATCTCAAACATTAAAAAATGGTCGAAAAATGGCGAGTGGATCGCACTCGCCAATAAAAACAAAAAAATTCAAAAAATTAATAAAATAATAAAAAAACAAAAAAAAAAGGAAAAAGAAGATGAACACTGTTCTGTTCATCTTCTTCTTCAACCCCCCCCCCTCCCCCCCAAACACACCTTCCAGCCATCTCCACTGTCGTCGGCACCGCCCACTCTAAAAAGCTCGACCCAAACCTCTCCCCCCAAACATGACACGACCCCCCCCCCCCAAAAAAAACATGACCCGGCCCCAACACTTCTAAAAACGTCGCCTACGATGAAGGGGTGCCGGTGTGGAATTGGCGGCGGTGGTGGGGGGCCAGCGTGGCGGGGGGAGGGCGGGGGGATGGTGGGTGTGGTGTTGGGGAAGAAGATGAACAGTGTTTTCGAAACACTGTTCATCTTCTTCCCTTTTTCTTTTTTTTGTTTATTTATTTATTTAATTAATATTTTGAATTTTTTTTCTTTTTTTTCTTTAGTAGTTTCTTCCAAAATCACGAGCCCCAGGACGTGCGTGTGTTACACGCGAAACTCCTATGAGACCAAACTGAGTTTTGAGACCAAAAGTGTCACTTTTTCAATCCAATGGGACTAAAAGTGTCGAAAAAATTCCTATGGGACTAAAAGTGTAATGGAGCAACTCCTATGAGACCAAAAGTGCAATTTTCCCTACATCAATATGTTATTTGTTATATTGACTTGTAGGCTCTCAATCAAATCAAGCAAGCCGAGCTTGTTCATACGCAATTGACTTGATATTGTGCAGGCTTTTGTCATCAAGGAATTGAACTTGTTTCGAGCTTTTCTGCTATAATTTAGGTGGATCTGAAAATTAGTATGAGCTTCAATCAGGAACGGATTTAGGGGAGGGGGGAGAGGGGCGACCCCGAGATTTTCAGTTTTCGTTGTTGGATTCATATGTTTCTGCTATATGATCTCCCCAAAAATATAGGTTTAAGGTTCTCAATTGGAACATAGAAACAGTCATAGTAGAGATGGTAGGTACCTAGTTTTTCCCCCTAGGTCAAGAGTTCAACTCCCAGCAATTGCAATAGTGCTTTTTTGTTCTTTTTTATTTTATTTTTTTATTTGGAGTTCAAGTCCCGAAAATGTGATTTGTTTTATGAGAAGATAAATGACTACAAAAAAAAATTGTTGTAAAAGTCCCAACATTTTGACGCGATTAATTTTCGTAGCCAAATACATTGTAGCACCCATATATATTGTCGCCTAAAGAAATACAAAGACTACAAAATATTTTGTGTAGAAACTCCAATATTCGGGTACGATTATATTTCGTTGCCTATTTATTGAGTCAACCACAACAACAGATTTCGTTGCCTATTCATTGAATCAACGACAACAACAGATTTCACTGTCTTTAAGCACTTATAGAGAGCGATTTTTTTTGTTGCCCAATGTTGAGGTTTTGCAACGAGTTATTGTCATTGCCTATCGACTAAAGCATTCACAACAACATATTTCGTTGCCTTTCACCACGTATAGAAGACAAAATATTTCGTTGGCACATTATGAGGTTTTGCAACGAATTGTAACTGTGGCGTAAAGAATTACTCGTAGGCAACAAAGTATATTGTTGCAATTGCTAAAAATGGTTGCCAAATAAATTTTGCGTATGACGACTCGTTGAAAAATACACTTTTAGGAACAAAATATAATTTTCATGCTAAAATAATTGTTGGTAGAAAATAATATGCTGCGATACCTATTTTTCGTTACCAAAACATTATCAACCGCAACGCAAATCACGTTGTAGTTAAAAAAATCATTGCGGAATTTATCTTTTCTTGTAGATTTGTGTGGAAGTTTATTATGATAATAAGTAAGGTTTTGTGAGGTATATTTCATGCATTGGTCAAGTATTGTGAGGATAGATTCCTCACATTAGAAATTAGATTACGAAGATATTGTCCATATTGTGAGGATAATTCCTCACATATGCATTTTCAGATATTTGGTTCAATATGAAAACCCTAACGTGAAGAAATGATCATCATATTAGATGGATATTTGTGAGGAAATATTGATCACATTAAGTTTACTTATTATGAGGAATATTTCGTCGCATCTGCAATCTTAGTAGTCAAATTGAGGTACTTATTGTGAGGAAATATCTGTCATATTAGCTTCTACAGATATTGTGAGCAAACATTTCGTCGCATTATTGTGACATATCGCGAGAACAGCGTATCTAACACGACGAAAGTGTTGTCTCTTTAGATACTCATATTGCGGGGAATAGATCAAATGCGAGAAATGGAATACTCATGTGCGAGGAAATAGTCGCTGCAACATATCCTTGTGAGGAAATACACGTCCTCACAATAACTTTATGCGAGGAATGCTGTTTTCGTCACAATAAGTTATTGCGAGGGCCCTACTGCGATGACCGCGTGACGAAATTTTTTCCTCGTAATAATTTATTGTGACGAATTTTTGCCCAATTTATTGTGACGACCGTCTTAGAAATGGGAAAATTCTAGCCCGCTCCTAACTCGGCCACACCCATGTGTAATTTTAAAAATAACTTACCAATTATATGACAAATGTAATTCACTCTCTTTGTGAAATACACTTGGTTGCGGCCAAGCCAGGTCTGGATTAAAATTTTCCCATATATACATGTAAATTGCATATTTAAGGAAAGAAATTAATCTATTATCTATATAGAGGATATAAGTAATGAAATATGATAGGAAATATCATTTGAAACTGGCTTATAACATATAATAAATTACATTAGAAAAATTCTAATCTATTTAATCAATTTAAAATGCTTTATAATCGCAATAATTCTTCAACATGGTAAACTAAAGTGGGGAATCTTGTGCTTAAGTTCCTTTTTGTTGCTCCAAAATCTCAAAAAAAAAACAAAAAAAGAAAAGAAAAAGGCCATAAATTTGCTCCCTATGCGGATTCGGACAGGCTTCACTTCTCGCAAAATATGATTTGTGGCCGGGGATAAGATTTTCTTGAGAAATATTTTATCAGACTACAAATTCTAATTAAAAAGCCATAACACACTTAATTTAGAATTTTCTATCCAAATTCAATTTAGCCGAATCCATATATATAATTCACAAGGAGAGTACTTTAAATGGTCAACTGATTGAAGGATTAAAGTTAATTAGTTTGAACACATAAAATAGATTTGCTCGACTTTCACATACAAATTAAAAGCAAGTATTTTTTGCTACATTCATTTCGTCGATCTTTCTACATTTTTATAGTATTTGTTAGTAGATTGTAAGTTATTATTATTATTTGATATTCTTAATTTCCATGTATTTTATAACCAATTCACTCATAAAAAAAAAGGCAAAAGGCAAAGTATTCTTTTTAAAAATTATCAAAATCTTTGAGCATATAGTATAGGATAAATTAAGAACTAATTAATTGTATAAATCCATTCATTGGTACTAAGTAGTTTAACAAAAATCATTAGTATATTACATCAACATAATCATATCATTCTTGATCTCGATCGCCATCATCACCTAATATAATATATATTTCTAAAAATCCTTGAACAATTTGCGGACTTGTTCGAGTGTGACGAAGAGCACCACAGTGAATGGACCCTGCCTAGATATCGTCGGAATGAAACCTTTGTAAAGAGCCATGGGCCCCTCAGCCTTAATAGTCTTCATCGCGCAGTCGAGGGCCCCACCATACGGCGCCGCCTTCCCCGCCTCCACCTTCATGTTCATCACACGCGTTTTGATCACGTCCACCGGATTCGACGCCACCGCCGCCACGAATCCGGCGGCGAAGCTGGCCGTGACGTGGGTCCCAAGCCCATCCTTCATCAGATCCTTCTCCAATATCATCTCCTTGAACTGATCGTACGATGCCAGCTGGGACGCCGTCACCAGCATGGCGCGGTTCACGGTAAGGGATGATCCGCGCCACAGGCTAGTAATCCCCTCGCTCTTGCTCATTTGAGAAATAGCGTCCACCACGCTCTTGTAGTTGCGACGCTGAGACAGGGGGAGGCGGCCGTCGGCCTGCATACGGACCATCGCCACGTCAGCGGGGTTACCTACGGCGGCGCCGATGCCTCCGGCTATGAGCCCGGCGGTGATTTTGCTGGTCAATGGCATGTTGTTAGTGTTGGGATCGGACCATTTTGTCTTTAAGATGTCGTAGAGACCCATTCTGGTTGTGGAGTAGAGGGTCTGGCGGAGGACGGTGGCGGACACGCCGGAGAATAGGGCTGCTGCGCCGTCTTGCTGGATGATCCGGAGCCCGACGGAAATGAGACCCACCCGGGGAGGAGGAGGCGGAAGATGGATGTTGTGGGCAGCGGCGGTGGTGTGGAATGCTAGAGCTGCAGGGCGGAGAGCAGTTTGAACGGCGGTGTTTGGTGCCGCGGCGGCCTCTCCCTGAAGCTGCATACGGACCTTGATTAAATCGAGAGGGTGGGTACTACACCCGGCCACAATCGAAGCAATGCCTCCTTCAACAAATCCCTTCACACCCATACTTTAATTTGGTAAAAGGGTAAAGAGTGATATATATATATATCCTAAATGAATGAATGGAAATAAGAGGTAAAACTAAATAGAATCCGTTTTTGTTCTGATCAGTAAAGAATTGAGAAAGAAACGAAGAATGTAAATCTGAAAAATTATTAGTAAGAAGAGGAGGAGTTGGAACTTGTTGGAAGTGGAGTTAATAATATAAGTGTTAACTAAGTGTAATTGTGAGTGATTGAAGAAGGCGGGCGGGAGGGTATTTATAAGTGGAAGGCACTCATGTACTAGGAAAAAGGAAGGAAAGTAGCTTTGTAGGGTTTTCATAAAGCTCCATAAAGGAAACATATATATATATATATATATATATTGCTGTGTAATGGAAATAAAATTATCTTGAGATCTGTCTCTGTTGACTCTCCAACTTTTACGCGCTTTACATTCTGAATGTTTCCTAAGTTTAGTTTTGAAAAGGAAAGGGGGCGGCACTTGCCTTTCAACTTGCATTCTCTTCCCATTTCTTTTCAAAAAAATTTACTTGTGGGATATTATATATATATATATATGTGTATGTGTATATGTATATGTATATACTATTCTTCTATTTTTCTGTAGGATGAATTTCACTTTACCTTCGTGTGCTCGTATTCAATCACGCTTTATTCAAAGTTCTCAAATTATTATTATTTTTTACAAAAATTTCTTCTAAATTGCATTCCTAAATCCTAAAATCCCTTATACTATTACAAATACCAAATTAATATACTTGTACCTTAATAAATCAATTTAATTTATAGAAATAAAATATAAAAGTCTATTTTCTTTTCAAAAAATCCAAAACTAAAACTTCCAAAAACTAATGTATCACTTTTTTTTTTTTTTATCATAATGTATCACTTCATAAATATCTTACATCACTAAATTCATTATTATTATTATTTATAAGAAGCAACAATTATATCAAGAAATTTATGTTTTTTTCTTTTGAAGATAAAATTTCAAATTTGTTCTTTATTTATGTTCTTTCATCCGTGAAAATGATTTTTTTAAAAATATTTTCCTATAAATTAGTTCACTAAAATATGAGGATTTTTTTTAGTAACTTTATCTTTTAAAAAAAGTATGAAGTAGTCTAGTGATGTAATTTTGTTGGAAGTCTTGAATTTTAATATAGTTGGATATTTCTTAGAGTACGAGAGGGTAAAGTGATACAATTAAGAGTAGAGGGGGTATAAGCATTCATTCTCCTAAATTCCTTTCATGTTGCTAATCTATACTATTATATAAAGTGGGAGAGCCTTAGAAAAATTATCTTGGGCTGTCAAGTTTTTGGTGAAACCATTTTTTTTCTAAAAATTTGACAAGTGTCCCCAAATATTTTTCTTTCCTATTTTATCTCACATGTTTTCTCTCTTTTAATATTTTCTTATTTCTATCACATCTCCACTCATCTCCCACGTTCTCCTTCCCCCCTCCCCTCTTTTGTCTCTTTATATATATATTTTCTTTTATACTTTATTCATTTAATGCTTATTTAAAAATTTAAATGTCAAGTTTATTTAAAAATTTAAATGTCAAATATTGTACTGTGTATTAATTAATTTTACTAAAACTTTTTTAAAGTTTTTTTTTTTTTTTAGCACACGCAAAGAGTTGTGCTATATCGACTAGTATGAATAATTCATTAGTTCACATGTGAGTAGTTGTTATCTACACCACTAATAATTTCCATTGGTGTAAGTGTAACATGTAATATTGATTATTACGTGATCATAAAAAACCTCTTGAGTATCTTTTCCAATTTTTTGCTAAGTAGAATATTATTTCACAATGCTTATACGAAAGATTTTAAAAAAGCATCATTAAGACTTTCTCAATATTTGAAAAAGTCTCAACGTCTGTCCCTTAGTTTACTCTTTGTGTTCTGAAATAGAAAATACTTTATCAAAATTACCGTCTAATTCTAACTAATACTACTCTATGTATTGAAACCTCTTTATTAAATCTATTAGATCATTATTTCATTATAGATTATTAATTTAGAAAATGTGAGTATTATTTCATTAATAGCTTCATTATGACGAATAAAAAATTTCAAATATGGACTTTTGAATAATATTCAATTATTGGTCAAATTTCAGGAACTTTTGGATATTTTCAAGGAAATCTTGATATGCAACTAATGGACAACCACATTTGATAAAGAAAAAAGAAAGTGTAATTTGAGAACCTTATGAAATAATGAGATCTTTTAGTCACGAGGATAAAAAAAAAACATATATATATATATATTCACAAGGCGTAAAAGGATACATATATATTATCCCTAATTTAAGACGATTCATTGGAAAAGTCCTCAAGGCTAGGGGTGTACACGATCGGGTTCGGGCGGTTTTAAAAAAAAAATTAACCCGACTGGACATGCAGGTTGACAAAATATCAAACCGAAAACGCATAATTATCTTTTCAAACCGAGCTATTCGGGTCGGTCGGATTTAATGTTTTAGCGGGCGGGTTGGCGGGCTATCAAATTATAGTTATAATTTTTACAACTTAATTATAGTTGTAACTAGTAAGTAAGAAATTAAATATTATATTTGTTGTACATTTAATTAAAAAAAATTGAGTTGGTGAGAAATCCACAAATAAGTGGTGTTATTAAATAAAATTCATATTATCATGATTTCAAATGAGTGAAAAACTCTAAAATATTAATAAAATTAATATTTTTTTATAAATTTATCATCAAAATATACATATACATATAAATTTTTTGTTCAAATAAAATAAAAACAAGTGTTCAAATGAGTCAATTTGTTTGCTCAAATAAAAAATAAAGTATGTTACATGAATATGAATAAACCACTCTTATTAGAGAGTATATATGTATATATAATTTTCAAAGTTTAGTATTAATCTTTAACTATATGTACTTATACTTGTAATATAAATGATTAGCGGTCGGGTTGCGGGTTAGGCGAGTTACAATTATTAAACCCACCACCCAACCCGAAAGTGGCGGGTTGCAATATTTTCAACCCGCCACTATTATTTAATAATTCTAAGCCGACGGTTTTCGGATAAATCGGCTCGGGTTGAGCGGTTCGGACGGATTGGGCGGTTTTATACACACCTACTCAAGGCAGCGTTTTCGTTAACCGGCCTATTCTATTATCTGACCCTAAATACTAATTATTGCATGCTTCCTTTGCTCAAGACAATCATTGGCATGGACAGATTTCTGGTTTTCATGTCATTCAACAAAGATCACATGCATGGAATTAAAATTAAAAATTATAAAAAGAATCACAATGTTTTTGGGTACCCTTTTGAGTTCATTCATCATGCATGGATATAAAGAACTAGCGGACGTGCACGTTCGATGTTGTGCATGATTTTATAAATACATACATAATGTTGACAATATTTTTGTATTTTTTTATGATAGTTACAATATTTTCTAATTTCTTTTATTTTTTTGTGCCCCTTTTGAGTTCACTCATCATGAATAAAAGAAATGATAATTTTATCCTGTTAATTAAATATATAAAAGAAAGATATTTTATCACGTAAATTATTAGTATAGAATTTTAAAAAATTTAAAAGATATTTTATCACGCAACTAATTATTAGTTTAGAATTTTAAAAAATGGGATAATCACGTTGAAGCCGGTGGTTGAGGAATTTGTACAACAAAAAGCGAATAATAAGGAACATAAATATATAAGAGCCATACAATTAATATGCCATTCAATTATTGATCACTTTTGGACACTGCATGATTAGAGTTCTAGCTAAGACCAGTTCAACTCAGACAGCTTGAGCTAAAATATCATATTGTAGATTTTTATAATCCATGACTATAACCATGCAATAAACCAACCATCTTATATAGTCCCATTCGCATTTATTTTCTGATGAGTTGGTATACAACAACACCAAACCCCAACAAAATTGAAAAACAAATAGAAAAGGAAAGGATATCAAATTATGCAAAATGATTTGTATATTTCAATCAATATTTATACGTTGACATTTCAAAAAAAAATCTTTAAATAAAAACCTTTATGTTCTACGAAGAAGAATATATTTAGTGATATGAACTCCCGGCCTCAAGTGGCAATCCTTCTTAACCGGTTAACTTGACTATTCTTTTAATATTATTACGAACAATATTTTCTAATTAAATACATATTGTCGTACTGGAATAATATGAAAAGACATATTTGAAAAGTTCAAATGCTCTATAGCACATTCGTTTTCCCCTTATTGTTACATATACTGATATAAAGTGAATACAAGAGTGGTTAGAATGTAAAAAGAGAATTTCTAGATCTTTCTCCTCAATAAAACTTTTTCCCTCTCTACATTATAACCATTTTTATATACATTTGTCACACATTCGTGCTTGTAATACAAAGTATTTCACAGATGTGTTATTGAGAAATTGAAGTGCATATTTAATGGCTTATATATTTGATGTGAAAAAATTGAATATATAGTTTAATTTTATATTATAGCAATTGGGAAGATTTCTTATTTTTGTTTCCTTTATTTAGAGAGTTTCAGATTAGCATCAATAAAGTTGATGTTAACTTCTAACTATACCGTTTGAAAATAATAGTAGTACTAATAAAAGAGGTTGTATCCAACATTTCTTTGGTCCTCTTTGACATCAAACCTATTATATATATAGCAAATTGTAAACGATTGGTGCAACTTGAGTGTAATTTCTTGTTTTAAATTTCGAGTGTAAATGCATTGGGTTGAGTCCAACCGATATACGAATTCTTAATGTCTAAGATGAAACAACCATTTGAGAATCATATTGCCCATATTTTGAATTTGTTAGAGATTTATTTAAGAAATATTTTAAATGAGTCCATGGTAAATTTGTACAAAATAATTCACATCTAAACATATTAAAAAAGAAAAGGACACATCATATCAACTTCAATCAATATGGCTCTGTCTGGATGTATTTTCATTTCATTTTCAACCGTCATTTTCTAAAATGTATGGGAGAACGTGTATTTTTATTTTCGTGTGAAAAAGTAAAAAAAGTAGGTGTGTTTAGTTGTGTTTTTGAAAATAGTTGAAATTTGTGAGTGTGATGTGTGAAATGATTGAAAAGTAATGATTAAATGAATAATGTTGGATTTGATGGTGAAGAGAGGAGAGAGAGAGATGATGTTGATGGGTGGAAGAGAGAAAGGATGGTGATGGGTGGATGTGAGATAAGTGATGTGAAATGTAATTTTAAATAAATGATTGAAATTTCTCGAAAACGTAAAAACAAGAATGAAAATGAGAATATTTTCAGTTAAAAATAGCATAAACTGCGCATTTTCATTTTCAGATGAAAATGAAAATGGAAAACAATGATAAAAACACAAACAAACATAGCCTACATGTTTCTTTAAAATTCTTACATTTAAACATACAATACTTATTAACTATTTTTATATCTCTAAAACACATATTTTCTTTCACTTTTTATTTTATATAAAAGGAAACGGAGACGTCATCCAATCACCCCAACCCAAAACTATCTGAATTTTGACTTAAGATACTGTTCCAAGTTGTGCGGCTTTGTTGACTGGCCACCTGCCACGTGTCAAGTGGTGGCCTAATAGTCCGCTAGGAATGACCCGACCGAGTTCCGCGTCAAAGGTAGGGGCCGGTCCCGGTCTTATGAACTTCAAAATTGACTAATTGAACTTCAAATTCAAAATAATTATAAAAATGAAAAAAATTGTAATAATAGTCGCCTAGAGATTTCGAACTATCGCCGGAAACTCCATGTACTTAGCAGGGGAAATACTTGAGTGCACCCGTGTGTGAACCCCACACCAGGTGAGCCCTCTCATATTATAATATATTTTAATATATATGTATAGTGAGTGGGTGCCGGTATGGGGTCCACATCGGTGGCACCCAAGTGTTACCACTTGGCCAAGCGATCATTTGCTGGTGGAACGCTTTCCATCTTATTTTCTTTAAATATTCTTTGGCCTTTTGATTTTGATCTTAGGTTATATCAGAATTATTTCAATGATTTTTGGTAATCTAGTTAAATTTCAATTTTTTTTTGGTAAAGTAACTACTAAATGCTAACTGCAATTGGGGTCAACATTAAGCATGAGACAAGGTTATTACTGCAATTAATAGTACTACTTACGTGCTTGTTTCGCAATTAGTCACAACAATTAGAGAAAATAGGAGAATGGTTGCATCAAGTTGGATTGTATTATTCCCACAGTAATCTACTGTCCATCTATGCACGGATGTCTTGGTGAATTTCAATTAGTGATTATTGACCACCCATTACTTCGTTCACTTAAACTTGGTGTCTTACTAAAAATATTAAGGATGCGAGAAATGTCCTCGTACTTTCTCCATGAAACAGGCCCATAAGGGAAATGCATATTGCCTGTGCGAAGCTTAGATTTCTTCCGTATACACTATGACATAAACGGTTTTAAGAAAAGTAAATTGTGGCTCATGATGATGTACAAGATAGAGGGGCCAAGGGGGGATCAGTTCGGTTTTGGACCGGGTCCCAACTGTATCCCCGGGGATTTCACGCTAGGGTTGACTCCAATGCGTTCAACCTTCTTAGTTTGGGTGGAAAAAGACATTGACTGGGAGTGCTACAGCTGGATCAATACCCACCAGGTCCTCTGCCATCCAAGAAAAACATCTATGTAGTCTTGGAACAACTGAGTTAGGAGAGAAGCCATCAGGTTTGAGCTGAGATCAAATCTTAGCGATCTTGGAAGGATCGCCTGACACCAGTTCCATCGTGACCAAATTTTCTGCCGGTTCAGCTTTAGGTTGCACGCCCACCTCCTTGATTCCTCCTTTTATGGTCATGATCTCTTCTTTCTCCAGTTTAGACCCCTTGGGCAGGTTCATCTCCATATTCGATGATCCTTCTCCTTTGCCTACCGGGAATTTCATCTTCATGTGGTAAATGGAGATGACTGCTTGAAAAGCATTAGTGTGGGCCTCCCAGGGATAGTATTATATGCTAACGGGGAATCTAATACCAAGAACGTCACCATTCTGGTCTTCCTTCAAGGTTCTACTCCTAAGCATAGGGGCAACTTTATTTGCCCCAACGGCTGCACCACCTCTCCTACGAATAAAAAAAGAGCGGTTTCCACCTTCGTCATCCTGATACTTCCCACGTCCATCATGGAAAAGTACATCCACCGAACTGCCACAATCGATGAAAACTCATCCCACATCATAGTTAACGATGGTAGCAGTAACCATTAGGGCATCAGGATGAGGGCGACTGAGGCGGTGCTCATCTCCAGGCCCAAATTGTATAAGAGGTTTGGTATTAACCGCAGCTACCTCCTCAGCTTCTCCTTTAGTCATCTCTAGATTGGACAACTCTCGCAAAGCCCTATGATGAGCTCGTTGGGCTCTATGTGAATCTCCATCAGTGGGGCTTCCTGTTATCATATTGATAAATTTTTGCCTTTGGTTTAGCCTTCCTTATTCATCTCTTCTCCCTATTATGTCCTTTGGTTCCTCCTTAGGAAGTATTTCAACAGCTGATCTGTACCGCGGTGGGTTAGGACTCCTCTCAAAGATTCTCGTGCTCTTCTCATGATCACGACATATAATCTCTTGCAAGTGTCTGCATTCCATCAGCCTTTCTATTTTGCTCAATAGATGCCAGCAGGTATTAGTATCATACCCATAATCTTTGTGAAAATGGCAATACTTGTCAGATTTGGGATGAGTTGGTCCATATATCGCACTTTGTAGCCACCTCGCCGCCTTTTTGTTCTCCCTCTCTATCGCCATAAGAGCTTTTTTGGGATTCACCTTAAGAGGTGTTCGAGTTGGATTCCGGTACTCCTCCCGGTACCTATTTGAATAGGTGGGCTTCTTAGTTTCCCCCGGGGCCTTCTTATCATCCTTAGCAGCGGGGTTGCTGCTAGCTAACTTTGTTTGGGTAGCTTCCTCCAGATTCACGTATTTCTCCGTCCTTTCTAACAAGTTGTTGAAGTTGACAGGCTTTCTTAGCCATCTAAATGAAGAAATCTCCCTTTAAACCTTGTGCGAAGTTTATATCTCTAAGAAGTTACCATCTCGGGTACCCAGGTTGCACATTGAACCTTCTTATGTACCCTCTTAAGGGCTCATTGACTCCTTGGCGTATGTTGAAGAAACTCAGAGAGGTCTTTTGATACTTCTTGCTGCTGGCAAAGTGATGTAGGAACATCGCGCTGAACTCCTTAAATAAATGGATCGAGTTCGGAGCTAGCTGATTGAACCACTGCTGGGTGACTTTCGTCAAGGTGGTTAAGAATACTCGTCACTTAACCCCATCAGTATACTGATGAAGCAAAGCGCTATTCTCAAACTTTGATAAGTGCTCTGTGGGATATGCCGATCCATCATAGGCAGCATTATTCGGGACATGAAAATTGTTGGGAAGCTCTTCAGTCAAGACTCGTGGCCAAATGGGACACCTCATGGAGTGGGTTGGAAACTTCCTCCCAGGCGTTGCCTCATCTCTCTCATTTTTGTTCTTAAATCCTTGAATATGTTTATCACTTCTAGGCACCTGATGTCATTGCCCATAGGATTTATAGATAGTTGTCTGCAGGGCGTATTACCCATTTCACCAAGGTGCTGGTGAATCCATCTCTTGTTGGTTTCCATCCAAGGCCTCCTCGTAGGGGTGACCACCAATCTCGTATGTTTGGTTAAGAGGGAATGGTGGCGTATAAAACGTTGTTCCCTTTGAAACCTGAGCCATAGGGATAGTTGTAGTAACAACTGGCGAGGGTGGTAATGGAATGCTCACCGGGACTCCCCTCATCAATTGTGTATATCCTCCTTGCAAGACGGAGGCCATTTCCATAGCGAATGCCCGTCCCCACTGATCTGTGGGAGGGAGCTACTCCCTGTTGGTGGGACACCTAACAGGGTAACACGTGCTACTTGGTGAGCACATTGTTCATCACTACCTTCCACTTGTTGCCCTCTTTCATCTATAGACGCATGTCCATGCACTGGAGGATTGAGCCTCACATCCTCATTGGCCAATGATTGGCCGGATGAATTTGCTCCAGTACGTCATGAGTTTGTGGCAGAACCGGCCCTTCCAAGTTAGGAGGGGCCGTGTGTAATGGGCAAATCCTGAGAAAAGTCTATATATAGAAACTCACATCTCAACCCTAAATACCGAGAATTACTATCAAAAACTTGATATACACTTACGTTGTTGAAATCTATACTCAACCCTAAAAGCTCAAAACCTCCATAGCCAAAATTTCTTTGAGCTTAAAGATCTCTACAGTCAAACCAATATCTCTTACCTTTTCATAGAAGAACTATCATATTCTAAAGAGATATTCAAAAAGTGTTTGAACTTTTCAAATCAAACAAACCGTGATAAAACCCATCAACCTCTTCAATCTATAGTTGTTGAAGACAAAGTAGTATTTCTGTGTGAAAGAAGCTTGTCAGAAGCAGATCTTAGCCAAGTTGAAATCTTTGTGATCAGAGAACTCGAGATCAAGTCTTCACCATTTGCTATTGTGTTGAACCTGTCTTTGTGAAGCTTCGTGATTCATTTTAGTGAATTCCTCCTGTGTGAAAAGGAGTAGAAGAACGTAGTTGGGATTACACAAACCCAGTGAACTTACAATTCTCCTGTCTTATTTACTTACTATTTTATTGCTTTATTTATTACTATTTTCATACATTATCATAAAGCATACTTTATTAAATCTCTAAGAGCGACTAAATATTTTCTAAGCGCCTAATTTCTTTTTACTCTAAGAGACTTGTACAAATCTTCCACTATGCTAACCCTGATATAAGTGTTGAGCGCCTAATCCATCTTGATCAAGCACTCAAAACTATTGTCTAAGTTACCTTTCTAAAAACAAGTCTTAAAATTCCAATAAAAATTTAGAGTCTATTCAACCCCCCACCTTTTTTAGACCCTTTTATATGCCACTTAGGACCCACAATATTATTTTTATAAAATTATATCTAGTGCAAGCAAAATATTTCTCAAATTAATATGAAAACAAGTCGTAGTTTTACTCGCGAATAATTTATTTTTATTCGTATTATACTTGTCAATCTACAAATTCAATTATTTCCTATTCTCGTATTTTTAGCCCATTTTTTCACCGTTACTTTCCAAAAAAAAAAAAAGTTGTTGAACGAAAACTTGTTTAGGGTGCAACTCGAGTCAAGTCGGCTCGAATCGAGCTGGAGTCAAGCTTCGCGAGCTTGAATTTCCCATTGAGTCGAGCTCGAGCGCCAGCTCCCTCACTTCTCGATCTCGAGCGATCCAATTATATATATATTAGTCGGTATCCCATGCCAAGACACGAATATTGATTATGTAAATAAAAATAATCTAATATATATATATAAAAATATATTTATTTATTTATAATATGAAAAATTAAAAGATTGGTGCTATTTTGATGACTATCATTGAATAATTATTTATGGATTGTAAACTAGTCAAGTCAAATCGAACAAATTGTTGTTCAAGCTTGTGTGAGTTATTATCGAGCTTCACAATTTGTGTTTGAGTTTGGTTTGATCGTTAATCAAGTCGCTTTAATTGAGCCGAACACGAGTCGAGCTCGAGTATTTTAACTTTTTTGCATATATTTCTCTAATCAATTAAATTGGTTAGTCTTTCGGCCCTACAAATATTTAGCTTAAGAAACAATTATATAGATTGGTAAACTGAACAAAACGGACATTGTGACAAGATGATTAATGATTATCACTATCAAGAGAAGATTCGAAGAGTTAGTTTTTCACTTGAATTAAATTATATTGTTAACTGATTTATCTTGATTTTAAATTTTGAATATCTTAAATAAAAAATAATAACTATTTATCCAAATTAAATAAAAAAATATTAATTAAATCAAAATGATAAATAATTATATTTATGCAAAACATATCATAAATTATTAAGAACTCTCTAAACAATATTTATACAACAAAGTGAAGAAGGGGGAAATCTTTGAACCCTACCCACTACCACAACCCCGCCGGTGGTTTACCTTACCCACCACCACAAACCCGCCGCTGAAACCACCACCACAACCCCGCCGCTGAAACCACCACCACAACACCGCCGCTGAAACCACCACCACCACCCCGCTGAAACCACAACCCCCCCCCCCAACCCTACATCATCTCTTCATGGCGTGAACCAGGTAATTTTTCTCTCTTCTCCACTATGCCCCACCACCACATCCACCTCTCCGCCCTGTTAAAATACTCTCTCACACACACACATAGTTGCGTATAAAATGTTCTGATTTTGTTCAATTTTTTGGTGATTTCTATGTTCAGGAGTAGCCTCCAGGCAAATTAATCGTTCCCTCTCCGTCCACCAAGGTACAATTTGACATAAAGTTGGTATTTTTATTCTTCAGCTTGATTAATTGTGCATTATGGGAGTTGTATTCTTTGGTTTGCCTTAGCCGCTGCCTTGTTTGTTAAATAAGTGATGGGTTTCCTCAAGCAAAATTGTTAGGACTATTGAAGAAATGACATCCAAAAACCAGATATAGTCAACGAAAGAAAGCAATAGGTGTGTCAGGTGTGTGCATTTTTGTGTTAAATAGGCTATATACATTGGGACCTACAAAAAGATAGAACTTGGGATGAGAGGCTGGGAATACATAGGCTCCGTATGGTTGTGTTTTCGAAAATGAATTCTGCATATTTTTTGGGGAATGTGTATTACAGAAATTCGTGTGAAAATGTTAACTTAATTTGTTTGTTTGGATGTGTTTTTAGAATTTGATTGAAAATAGTGTAGATGTGATATAAAGTTGATTTTTAGTAGGATTTGATATATGAAATGATTGAGTTGGTTATGAATGTAATGATAATGGGAGAAAAAAATGTTAAAATAATATTTTTTTAAAATAATATTATGAGTTGGTAATAAAATAATATGTATGTATATGTGTATATATATATATACATGCATAATATAATATATATTATACAAATAAATTAAAAAAACAAAAAAAAAGAAAAATTGAGAGGCAGCTGCGGTTAATGGGTTGGGTGGGGGTTTGGCGTGGGGTGGGGCGGGTATGGGTTTGTTGGGGGGGGCGGGGGGGCCCTTCATTTTTTGTTTTATTTTAGTTTTAGTATTTTGTTTTTTTTACCTTTTCATTTCTTTTTAACTTTAAATTTTTATCCTTTTTCCATTTCGTGTTTTCTTTTCAATTTTATATTTTAAAAATTTAAGAAAATCGAATCTTGCTCGTCTATATTTATAATAATTAGTGTGATTATACGGTTCGCATTTGACAAATATAAAAGTAGGATGTGGTCCATATATACAATATTTTATAAAATGTGTAAATATGATTAGAGCATAAATAGTTCTATATTTCTTTTTCAACGTCTTGGGGGTATTCGGGGTTACTGTTCATCGTCTTCAATTTAGACCATGAACAGTGATTTGTATTTTTTTTTGTTTTTTTATATATAAAATATTTTGTGATTGTGTGTGTGTGTATATACATATTATATATGTCTACGTGTCTGTCTATAAATATATGTGTGATTATGTGTTTGTGTTTGGGAGGGGGGGGTATTTGGGGTTACTGTTCATCGTCTTCATTGAAGACGATGAACAGTGGTTTTTGTTTTTTTTTTGTTTTTTTATATATAAAATATTATGTGATTTTGTGTGTGTATATATACATATTATATATGTCTATGTGTGTGTCTATATATGTATGTGTGTATATGTGATTATATAATTCCAAAGTTTAATTAATCCTGAAAAAATTGACTTTCTATAATTTCACCCTCATAATGAACTAAAGGTAAAGGTCAAGATAGGTAAAGGTGTAAAGGTAAAGCCGTAAAGGTAAGTGATATTTTTTTTAAATATTCAAAAGTATAAATTAGTTATTTTTCTCATTTTGGCTCCAAAAAAATTGTATAACTTTAAAATGACTCCACACGTATTCTTGGAGTATCGGATACTTCTCATTTTCGTATCCGATACGTATCCAATTTTTTGTTTTTTATTTTTAATTTCAGATACTTAAAATCGGTATTCGATACGTATCGCAGCCGTATCTGAGCCGTATCCATATTCGATACGGATACGATACTGCACGGGCCATAAGTCATTAGGACTGCAGCACATTAGAATGACCTACCAATAAACCATACATTCACATATATCTTATTAAGTAGAAACCAAACACAAAAAGAACACATAAACGAATTTTAAAAAGTTAAATATAAAAATTAAATATAAATTTGAGTGCCAATTGAACTGCTGTAGATTCAAAAAATTACTTTCAAAAAATAATGAATAAATATGGACATACAAGGCTTAAAAAAAAAGAGGAAATATGCACCTTCTGTTTCTTCAAAAGCAAAGGAATATCAGAACTCCCAACAGAGGATGTACCACCAAATTTTGCTTCAAACATAAAAAAAGTAGTTATAAAATAATTAATAAATATGAACATACAAAATAAAAATAAAAAAAGGTGATATGCACCTTTTGTTTCTTCAAAGGCCGAGGAATATCAAAACTCCCCTCAGAGGATGTACCATCAAAGTTTGGTGTTTTGAGTGTGCTTCTGTGAAGTGGAATGAAGCAATGCAATTTCTGGTGTACTGGTGTAAGTCGTTTTTATATAATAAAAGAAACTCAAAACACAACAAAAATTTAAAGAAGATGGGATGTATGCATAAATTACTTTTCAAAAAGATATCCGCAATTGGACAAAAATATTGAGTTGAAACTTCTCTGCAAAAAAATTAAAGACGAGAGATGAATAATGAGGGTACTCGTGGGTTGGGGGGGCCATGGGTGTTGGAATTTGGGGGGATGACACGTATTGGGGGGTGGGGGGCCAATGGGTGTTGTGAGATGAAGGGAGGCCACTTGGCTGTAAAGGGTGTGGGGTGGGGGCTGGGGTGTAGATGTGGGGAGGGGTACGTGGGGGTGGGGGTGAGCGTGGGGCCGGGTAGTTGTGCAGGAGGAATAATGGATAGGGCAGGTGAGGTATAGTGAGGATCATATATTATTTAAATTATATGTTATTAATATTATTTAATAATAATAATAATTAGAATATTGGAAAATTGAATAGGAATTTTATTTTATAAAATATGGAAAGTAAGAAAGAGAATGAGTTGGATAGTGAAATAGTGTAATTAATGATAAAAGATTGTGAAAAGATTGAAATGATTGTTTTTTTTATAGGGGAATGTGTAGTGTATTTAAAATTTGATCATTTTCAATTGAATTTGGCTTGAACTGTGTATTTTTATTTTTTGGTGATCCAAAAAATGAAAATATTCTTAGGATTCCTAACCATACATAGCCATAAATTTTAATAAATTTTATGGTCCCATGCATAAAGAAATGTGAGGATTAATAAACTAACTAACTATATATATATATATATATATATATATATATATATATAAAGAAGATGATGAAGTTCGAGAGCCCAAGAAATATTTGCAGTTCTTTTCAAGTTAATGATTAAGTATATTTTCATAATACAAGTCTGAAGTAGATCTTTTTCCTAATCTACACTCAGTTTAATGTAAGGATTTTAGAGAACAAAATAAAATGTTAGGGAAAGTAAAAGAAAATGAAGAAATTCAAAATTTTAAAGTTTGTTTGGTTCATTTTTAAGGAAGTTAAATCTTTGGAAGATATATCATGTGTTGAACGCAAAGTGAAAACAACTTCCTCGAGTAAAACCTTTCTAATATTTTTTAGATGATTAATGGATACTTGACTGAGTTGCTACTACATTAATGTTGAACTAAATGAATCCAAAATACATTTTAGAAATCTAATTTTGGAACTACTGATAGAAATCAATTGTTAATTGTTGCTGGAATTGAAATGGTATTCTGTTATGTTAACTTAAGCCCTGTCCTCTTCACAAATTAGGTTACAGATGCCCACTCAATTAAGGATATAACTAATAGTTATATGACCATACATGTATATTATATTAATGCGCACCAAAAATGTCTAGGGGCACTACGGTAATTAATCTGCCCCCGACAAGGACTGGGGCGCTATCCGTGGGTTAAAGTTCGCGGTTAATATAAGAGTCAAGCCCAAAAGGGCTAATGATCCAATAAGAATCCTTGGGCTATTTTATTAGTCTAGGCATAATAAAGAGATTATTATTAAGCCTGATGGGCTGCTGATAAAGCTAAGCCCAAGGCCCATGACCCACTACCAGCTCCCTATAAATACCTTAGAGAAGCTGGAAAAAGCTCATTATCTACTCTCTCCAGAAAAATTCACTAGCAAGAACTGAGAGTAAAACCAATACAGAACTACGAATTGACTTGATCCCACATTCACTGGTACATAGGCAGCTCGCTACATACGAGTGCAGTCTATACATTCATCAACCCCAACCTAATTTGTCATGCGTTGAATCGGTTCCCCTACCCCACGTGGTCAAACATGTGACATTCAACGACTGACGATTTTTACCATCATATATATATATATATATTGTTGGGATCGGGACAACCCCCAGGGATACCGACGCAGCGAAAAACATATAATTAAAAAAATTAAAGCGGGATCCGCGAAATTAAGGCTAGGTCGACATGGTACCATCGGATTCAAAACTATCCTAGGAGAAAGTTTACACGTGTTTACTTCTTGTAGACCTTAAAGCAGCAACGTCTTTTTAAGCTACTCCTTGCTACAGTCTTTGAATTAATTTGCCCTAGCGCCCAAGCATTGCGCCTTTGAGATGTATCCACACCCTAGCTCGTATCCTCAATCATCTCCACCAGTGCTAGCAAGGAGAATATTGAATATTAGCTTTTTAGGAAAAAGGGTTTGGTATTATTTAAATGTTTTTCGCACTCAACACATGAGTTTGAAGAAAATAGTATGAAAGAAAATTTTGGGAGAGAATAATAGAAAAATTATTTCTTTAAAAACTTATTTTCTCATGTATTCAAAACCAAAAATTCATTTTTTTTTAATTCTAAAAGAGGTGGAACACATCTATATATATAGAGTCCACCTAGGGTTAAAAACCCTACACCATACACGCCTCACTCTCCCTAAAAAATAGGGAGGAGACGTGTACTTCTATATATATATATATATATATATGTATGTGTATATCCTTTTTCTTTTATTCTCTCTCCTTGATTAGTTGGACTCTTTCCAACTAACTAGATATTACCATATCTAATAATATCTTAACATATATCAAGTCGAATCCTTCCATATCCATTAATTAGTTACTTTAATTAATTAAGGATTCTACCAAATATATTTGTAGGATATTAATTAATATATATTTTACAAACTTGGTGAGCAAGATAAATCTTTCCACCAAATCCACATACACAATTACACAAGCCACACGTGCACATGTGTATGTGTATATATATATATATATATATATTATTTTATTTTCTTTCTTCTCATTAATTAATTAGTCCTTCCCAATTTAATATTCTAATATTAAATTATAGGACCATTAATTAACTAGTTGAATTAATTCCTTTTTATTGATTAATTAAATCCAATTAATTAATCCCACCATTAATTCACAAAGAATTAATTAGCCAATAGGTTCTATACTAAGTTATGTGTGTGACCCCTCAGGCTCGTTGTCAAGCTGAAATAAGTCCACGTAGGCTAGATTAATTATTCTAAATAATTAACTAGACCTTGAATTAATTTTACCAAATTAATCCAAGGCACCTATTGGTCATTGTTCGATGTCTAGCAACATCGCCATGACTTCCTAGATGTCAACGATGAAAAGTAAAAACCTATCCGAGTTACGATCATCGTGTGAGTAGGATCCCTTCATCATTTTCCCGTACATGGTCTAGGGTATGGCAACGGTTGAACCCTAATAACCTTAGAAATTATGAATGTGCTGTGACATCTAATGATCCAGTCTTCAAATCCGGGATCACCAATCCCTCAGAAGACAATCGCTTTGATCAAATGCTTTTAACGATCATTTAGATTCTCGCAACAGCATAGGAAATACCTGGTACTCGTGACCTTGGATGAATCCCTCTTCGACTCCCATTTGTTTTGCTGAACTACCAGACTATACCCAACATACACGCCTTATGACTCTCTTGGAGTGCACGTGCATATCAAAGCAGAGTGGGTAGCACCCTTTCCAAATGACATCTTAGGTCTAAGGATTAATCTCACACTACGAAACTCAAGGACTCCATGTTCAATAGCACCAAATAGGAGTCCTTTGGCGGGGCCGTTCAATTCCATAATCCAGTATGAATTTTCATACATGTATTGCCATACAAGCCATCGACAATGGAACGCGTCGACCTCTTGGAAGAGTTACATGCATGAACAAGTCTTGACGAGGACAGTGATATCCCACATCTCACAGCCTCTATGACTTGGAACAATGTTTAGGATTACGGTCTTTGAAAGCATTCTATATGTATCCCGACCGCTCCCCTAACCATATGTAATCCATGGGATATTTATCTATTCTAACCCTAGTTATAACAATAAAGAAACATACCATAAATAAAAGTTCAATATATTTAAAAGAAGACTGTCATTGTGTTTTACATTTAATATGGCAGAGCCCAAAACAATTGGCTCGCCGGGCAACTAACACTATCAATCTCCCACTTGCCCTAAAGCTAGTTGCCCTTGTATTCCCATCATTTCGAGATGTTTTTCAAATACACTTTGACTCGGAGCTTTGGTGAATGGGTCTGCTACGTTTTCCGTCGAGTCGACTCATTCCACCCGAAGGTCTCCTCTTTCCACTATCTCTCTGATGAGATGATGTCGTCTTAAAATATGTTTGGATCTTTGGTGAGACCTAGGCTCTTTTGATAGAGCTATAGCTCCATTGTTATCACGGTATAGGAGCACCAGATTAACAATGGAGAGAACTACCTCCAACTCATAGATAACGTTCCTCATCCAAACAACTTCCTCAGACACTTCAGCAGCAGCTATATACTCAGCTTCCATGGTAGAGTTAGCCGTCGTCTCCTGCTTGGAGCTCTTCCAGCTTATAGCTCCTCCATTAAGTATAAACACATATTCAGATATCAATTTAAGATCGTCTAAGTCCTACAAAAAACTAGAATCCATGTAGCATTCTAGTTCCAATTTTCATCCGCCGTATACCAGAAAAAGATCTTGAGTACTTTAGGATCATTTTCCCGGCAGTCCAATGGTCTTCCCCTGGATTCGACCGAAACCGGCTTGCCATACTAAATGCATAAGCCACATCCGGTGTAGTACATAGCATAGCATACATAATGCTACCTATTGCCAAAGCATAAGGAATCCTTGACATACTCTCTCTTTCTTCGGGTGTCCTTGGGGACACCGATTTAGTGAGTGGGATTCCATGCCAAGCTGGAAGAAATCTTTTCTTAGAATCTCCCATACTGAATCTATTCAGGATTCATTTTATGTACTTCGATTGGGAGAGACGTATCAATCTACTTTCCTTTTCTCGGTATATCTTCATACCAAGAACGTAGGATGCTTCTCCCATATCTTTCATTGAAAATTGGGTCGACAACCAACTTTTCGTTGATTGTAGCATTCCTATATCATTTCCAATGAGAAGAATGTTATCAAAGTAGAGTTTCAAAAAGCTTATCGCTCTCCCACTAACTTTCTTGTATACACATGGTTCAAAACTATTCTTGATGTAGCCATATTGTTTTACAGCTTCATCAAATCTCAAATTCCACCTTCGAGAAGCTTGCTTCAAGCCATAAATGGATCTTTGCAGCTTGCACATCTTGTGCTCGCTCCCACTGGATGTGAAGCCCTCCGACTGTTCCATGTAGATTTTCTCATCAATGTTTCCATTGAGGAAAACCGTTTTCACATCCATCTGCCAAATCTCATAATCGAGATAGTTAGATATGGCCAATAGAATCCTAATTGACTTGGTCATCACGACTGGCGAAAAGGTCTCCTCATAGTCAATTCCTTGCCTTTGAGTATAACCCTTCGCCACTAAGCGAGCCTTAAAGGTGGTAACCTCTCCATCTACTCCTAACTTGCATTTGTGTACCCACTTGCAACCAATGGCCTTAATGCCAGGTGGTGGGTCTACAAAGGTCCAAACCTTGTTGTAGTACATGGATTCAATTTCAGATTCCATGGCTTCAGATCATTTTCCCTAATCCTTGTCAGACATTGCCTCGTCATAAGACGTTGGATCTTCATCTAGTACGAGGTTCTCCTTTTTGCTTTTCAGCAAAAGGCCATAGTACCTCTCAGGTTATCTCGGGATCCTTTTGGATCTCCTTGGAGGTGGAATTAGTGTACTTACAGTTTGTGGTTTATCTTGCTCTTCATTCACTGCTAGTGGTGTTTGTGACTCTTGAGTTTCCTCAAGTTCTATCACTCTATCTATGCTCCCACTGAAGAGTTGCTTCTCTAGGAACACACCGTTCCTTGAACAATTACCTTTTGTTCCAAGGTGTGATAGAAGTCGTACCCGTAGGACTCCTTAGGGTAACCCATAAACCTACACAAGATAGATCTTAAATCTAAGTTATCTCCGACTAGCTTCTTGACATGAGCAACACATCTCCATACTCTTAGGTATTTGTATGAGGGTGGTTTTCCGTGCCACATCTTATATGGCACTTCAAGAACACTTTTTGACGGTAATCTATTCAATAGATAAGTCTCCGTCTCCAGGGCATAACCCCAGAAGTACGTTGGTAAATCTGTGGACAACATCATTGATTGAACCATGTCCATCAATGTGCGATTTCTTCGCTGAGACACACCATTTAATTGTGGTGTTCCAAGTGGCATCCATTGTGAGAGAATTCCATTCTCTTTCAAGTAATCCAAGAACTCAATGGATAAGTATTCTCCTCCTCGATCAGATCTAAGAGTTTTAGTACTTTTACCAGTTTGTTTCTCTACTTTTTTGAATTCTTTAAACTTATCAAAGGCCTCAGATTTGTATCTAAGAAGATACAAATAACCATACCTAGAATAATCATCGGTAAAGGTTAAGAAGTAAGAAAAGTTCCCTAATACATTAACACTGAGCGGTCCACACACATCTGTGTGAACTAGCTCAAGCAGATCCTTAGCACGTTCCATTTGGCCTCCAAATGGTGACTTTGTCATTTTACCTTTCAGACAAGATTCACAAGTCAGTAGTTTCTCTTCTTCATCAAGCTCGAGGAAACTTGACAACTTGCGAATCCTATCCTTAGATGCATGACCAAGTCTAGCATGCCAGATTTGTGCAGTAGGTGGATCATCAGATTTATGCTTTCTCGTGTTTATTAGTTGAATAGCAAGAGAATTAGTAGACGGGTAAACGTAAAGGTTGTTATACATGCATGCTCTCATGATTAATTTAGAACCATAAAATATTGAACAAAAACCATTATTTATATTAAAAGAAAAACCTTCTTTGTTCAAAACGGAAACAGAAATTAGGTTCTTAATCAATCCAGGAACATAATAAACATCCTTTAAAGTAAACCTACTACTATCCTCAAGAACTAAAACAATGTTTCCAACAGCCTTTGCAGCGACAGACGCTCCATTAGCCATTCTCAGGACCATGTCCCCATCATCTAGCTCTCTGCTTCTAGACAGCACCTACAAGTCATTGCAAATGTGAGTACCACAGCCGGTGTCAAACACCCAAGAAGCATGGTTAATTGAAAAATTAACCTCAACAATAAACACACCTTCGTTATGGCTTTTGAAGGTACCTAGACAATCCTTGCTCAAGTGTTCCATTCCATGGCAGTGAGGGCAATCACCCTTTGGCGTTTGTCTCCAAATGTTCTCTCCAACTCGTCAACAATATCCTTAGCTAGTTTGATCTTTCCATATGTCTCGATCATACGCTCAGACATCATAGACAATATAAAACATCCAACATAAGCCTCATCATTGATTTGCTTCGTCCAGTACTCCAAAGTACGAGCACGAGTTGCAGGCTTGGGCTTAGGAGGGACTTCCCCTTTGATTATGTAATCAAGACCCTTAACCCTGAGATATACATCTAAAGCCAAACGTGAATAGATGTAGTTCGAGCCATCAAACTTGTTGTGATTGAGAATCTATAGACAATTATAAATGATCTCCATGATAATACTGTGTAAAATGCGATCAAACGAAAAGCGATCATTAGCATTCAGTTTTAACATAAATTCACATGAAATTTAAGGATTTTTAAATATACATGTGTTTTCCCACAAACTTTACGAAATACATCACCCCAATTTGGCAGAAGAGGGGAAATTTAAAAATCTCCAGTGGGCTCAAGCGTCAAATGTCCCAACCTCATTCCACGACTCGTGAGACAATGGGCGATAACATTGAACACGCACGACGACCCATCCACATCCAGGTGGTTCTCTAGATGTTTGCCTCACATTTCATGTATGTCCCGAGAACACAATGCAACTGTACACTAATCTGTGTTTAAGTTTGACCCATCAAATTCTCAAGCCATAACAGTGGTCAGGTGGTCCCACGACTTATGGACTACTCCTTAGCTAGACTGAGCTCCGTGTGCACTTCTAGTATGACCGTCTGTCATAGTAGAAGGCCTAGTTGTGAGATTAGTACACTTAACTTGCCACCATTCCACGACTTGTGAGACAATGATGACAAGCTGCGCTATTCCCTCTCACATCTAATGATGGAAGGCACTGGACCTAATCAAGGGGCTTCCGGGCCCCCGATTTATCCATTTAAGGACTTAATATGGATAAATGGGTTTCTTCAAAACAAGGTCTCACACTTTTCAATTACTTATCTTTCTTAGGTGATTATGCATACATGCACAACATACATAACATAAGAAGATAAGCAATCATACATAAAGCGGTAAATGTGATCTTAGTCAAATCAATACTTAAACACCCCGAGCCATCAAGGTGTTGACCAATCTAATCTAAGGACTTGGACCCTATACTAAGGTCTTCAAAACTCCATGAGCTTGGATGTAACCATCTTCGTCTTCAAAATCACATTTAAATAAACCTTTCCCTCTCATTTACAATAAAAGGAAAAATATGGCACACAGGCCTCAAACATAATAACGACTAGTCTGTGGCTCGACCCGGATCACCACATAATCATATAAACATGCTATCATGCAAATATGAATTAATATTCACCGTCTTTAATTAAAGATGATCTAATTAATTAATGGATCCAAAGACTCTAATTTCTAAAAATCAATTTTAGAAACTTCCATGAAAAAATCATACTTTTCCAATTAATCTAAAAAGATTTTCAAAAACTCAATTTTATTTAATTCCGAAAATTAACAAAATTCCATCTTATTTCAATTCTCAAATTAAATAAAACAATTCCCATTTTGAAAATCCAATTTTAGAATAAACGTGGATAATTGTAATTTGAGATTCAAAATTTAATTTTACAAAATCACAAATTAGGGTTGCATTTTTAATTTAATTGCAAAAATGACCCAAGGCCTAAAATGCAATTATTACAAAAAACATTTGGAAATTGAAAAAATTACATTTCGACTCCTTAGTCGAGCACGCCAGCTGCCTGTGCTGCCTATGCACGCGCTAACTTGGCGCGTTGCTGTTCGCGACGGTGAACAGCAGTCGCCGTCGCGCACCAGCGCTGCCACTACGGCGACATCCCCTTTTTTTAAAAAAAAATCATAAAAACGCAACCCTTTGATTTTTCAGATTAATACCAAATCAACAGACTCAAAAATTAAACAGAAAATCCAACCAATTCCAATATGCAATAAAACTAATTTTAGAGCATATAAACACGAAAAGAATCCGAGCCATGTCAAAACCTTGGCTCTAATATCACTATTGGGATCAGTACAACACCCGGGGATATCGGCGCAGCGAAAAACATATAATTTAAAAATTTAAAGCGGAATCCCCGAAATTAGGGCTAGGTCGACATGGTATCATCGGATTCAAAACTATCCTAGGAGGAAGTTCACTCGTGTTTACCTCTTGTAGACCTTAAAGCAGAAACCTCTTTGTAAGCTACTCCCTGCTACTATCTTCGAATTGATTTGCCCTAGAGCCCCAAGCGTTGCACCTTTGAGATGTATCCACACCCTAGCTCATACCCTCAATTATCTCCACCAATGCTAGCAAGGAGAATATTGAATCTTGGATTTTTAGAAAAAAAGGATTTGGAATTATTTAAGTGTTCTTTGCACTCAACACATGAGTTTGAAGAAAATAGTATGAAAGAAAATTTTGGCAGAGAATAATAGAAAAATTATTTCTTTAAAAACTTATTTTCTCCTGTATTCAAAACCAAAAATCCATTTTTTTTAATTCTAAAAGAGGTGGAACACATCTATATATATAGAGTTCGCCTAGGGTTAAAAACCCTACACCATACACGCCTCACTCTCCCTAAAAAATAGGGAGGAGGTGTGTATTTCCTTTTTCTTTTATTCTCTCTCCTTGATTAGTTGGACTCTTTCCAACTAACTAGATATTACCATATCTAATAATATCTTAACATATATCAAATAGAATCCTTCCATATCCATTAATTAGTTACTTTAATTAATTAAGGATTCTACCAAATATATTTATAGGATATTAATTAATATATATATATATATATCTTTTACAAACTTGGTGAACAAGATAAATCTTTCCACCAAATCCACATACACAATTACACACGCCACACGTGCACATGTGTATGTGTATATATATATATATATATATATATATATATAGTTTTATTTTCTTCCTTCTCATTAATTAATTAGTCCTTCACAATTTAATATTCTAATATTAAACTATAGGACCATTAATTAACTAGTTAAATGAATTCCTTTTTCTTGATTAATTAAATTCAATTAATTAATTCCACCATTAATTCACAAGAATTAATTAGCCAATAGGTACTACACTAAGTTGTGTGTGTGACCCCTCAGGCTCGTTGTCAAGCTAGCAATAAGTCCCCGTAGGCTAGATTAATTATTGTAAATAACTAACTAGACCTTGAATTAGTTTCACCAAATTAATCCAAGGCACTTATTAGTCATGGTTCGATGTCTAACAACGTCGCCACGACTTCATAAATGTCAACGATGAAAAGCACAAACCTATCCGAGTTACTATCGTCGTGTGAGTAGAATCCCTTCATTATTTTCCCGTCCATGGTCTAGGATATGGCGACGGTTCGAACCCTAATAACCTTAGAAATTATAAATGTGTTGTGACATCTAATGATCCAGTCTTCTAATTCGGGATCACCAATCCCTTTCAAAAGACAATCGCTTTGATCAAAGGCTTTTAACGATCATTTAGATTCTCGCAACAGCATAGGAAATACCGGGTACTCGTGACCCTAGATGTATCCCTCTCCGACTGTCATTTGTTCCGCTGCACTACCAGACTATACCCAACATACACGCCGTATGACTCTCCTGGAGTGCACGTGCATATCAAAGCATACTAGGTAGCACCCTTTCCAAATGACATTTGAGGTCTAAGGATTAATCTCACACTACGAAACCCAAGGACTCCATGTTCGACAGTACCAAATAGGAGTCCTTTAGCGGGGCCGTTCAATTCCATAATCCAGTATGAATCTTCATACATGTATTGCCATACAAGCCATCAACAATGGAACGTGTCGACCTCATAGAAGAGTTACATGCATGAACAAGTTTTGCTAAGGCCAATGATATCCCACATCTCACAGCCTCTATGAATTGGAATAATGTTTAGGATTACAGTCTTTCAGAGCATTCCATATGTATCCCGACCGCTCCCCTAACCATATGTAATCCATGGGATCTTTATCTATACTAACACTAGTTATAACAATAAAGAAGCATATCATAAATAAAAGTTCAATATATTTAAAAAAAAAAAGACTGTCATAGTGTTTTACATTTAATATGGCAGAGCCCAAAACAATTGGCTCGCCGGGCACCTAACATTATCATATATGTGTGTGTGTGTGTGTGTGTGTGTGTGTGTATATATATATATATATATATATATATATAAGCTAGGTCTTTCATGAAATTTTCATGTTATTTAATTCTTTCATATAGAAATGGGTGAGTTGCAATTTATATGATAATCGGGATCGATGTAATATATAGTACTGTCATTCAGTTTTTCAATTGCTTGATTATCAATCGATCATCATATTACTTCCAACATCCCAAAAAATATTATCACCTTTTTTACTTTGGTTGTTGCAATAATAAATAGTCTCATTCTTTTATAAGAATTTATTTAAAAGAATTAAACCATTGTACTTAGTTTCCCTTAGTCTTCTAGATTACGAATTAATCATTACTTGAACTAAAAAATGCAGGGTTACAATCACATTTCTGATTTATAGTCTTTTTTGTCATTACTTTCTTTTTTCATTACTTGAATTCAAGATTTCTATTGTCTTCTGGGATTGAAAATTTGCACAGTTTAAACTGATTTTCTTCTCTTTTGTGCATTTAATGTCATTTTTCAAGAGCAATAGCCAAATTCTGTGTGGATAACGAACCGAACGATCTCTCAAATGGTGAGTTTAATCAGGGCCATAAATAGAATTGGTCTACTTTGTCCTCTTTTAATCGTTAAACAGGTATATGTATATACATGTGTGTGTGTGTGTGTTTATATATATGTATGTTGTACCTTTGTACTTCATGAAGTGTGAGATTTAAGACCCACTTGTTTTTTGGTTTTGAATTTAATGGTGTATTGTAATTTGAATTGTTTCACATTGCATTGTTTGTGGATTTTGTCATGATGTTTAACTTTTTAGTTAGCCGAGCAGTCAATGAATCTTCCATCAAAATCATTATATAAATTTAAAATAAATGAAAAATTATTATTCATAACTTAGAAACTAGATGATCAAAAGAAAGAAATGGAGGCTTGCAAAGAGCTGAACAAGATGTATTCGCAACAAATAGACTCCTTGTAATTTCAAATGGCAAAGATGCAAGAGTTTCTACAAAAAAAATCAGGATTTCATCCTAGCGCCTTTTCTGGTATGCATTTTATATATTTAAGATTTTATTATTTTGCATGTATGGATTAGATTAATATGAATATTACTTGATGTGTTTCAATTGCATGATCAATTGTGGTTTTAAATTGAGTTTGAAATTGGGTGTTATAATGTGGTAGTTGAGTTTGGTTCTTGATTTTTCTTTGTCATCTTTGTGTTCGAATTTAAAAATTGAGTTTCATCGACTTATTACTTTTGTTTTTTGGTTTTTTTCATGTCTTGTGCTTATGTGCTTCAAGCCATTATAATATTGTTTTTTATATTTACTTATGTACTTTATTTCTTTTTATTGTCGTTGACAGGTTGAAGTTCATTATAGGGGATAGTCAGTTCCGAGGTGGAATGTTATAGTCGTCGGTGGTGGATGAATTATCTCAAAATGATGTTTTGTGAATTGAATATTGAAGATATTAAGATGATTTTAAAAGTACATTTGTTAGCTTATTTTATGCATATTAAGGGTGTTATATGATGCAATTGAGTAGTGCTTACATGTTTATTATTTTGGATGTAATGAATGAATTAGATTTGAAATGTATGACCACTACAAGTAGGCCTGTCAATCAAGCCGAGTGAGTCAAGCCTGGTCACGCTCATGCTCGGCTTGATATTATGCGAGTTTTTATCACCATGGCTTGAATTTGCACGAGCTTTTTATTTCAAAGCTCAGGCTCGGCTTGAAAATTAGTACGAGCTTCGAGCCGGCCCGAATTTGTTCTCTTTTGAAAAACTTTAAGTAACAAAGTAATCTAATATATAAATTCAAAAAATAACAATCTTGAAAACATACAAAAATAACATCATTCATGTTCTAATGACAAATCATAACTAAAATGTACATTGAAAGATCTCATTTCATTGGAATATATGCTCCACGCATAATTTAAGATTGAAAAATATTATAACTAAATATATAATAAACTTACTTACAAAAAAAATTGCTTTTGTCATGTGTTTGTGAGGAGAAATAAATGAACAATTCTTGAAGACAAAAATTAGCAACCCTCAGTCAGTTTATGTGAATTGTCATATATTTGTATTGGATGCAATCTGGTAGGTTTAAATTGATAATTTTTTTAGTTTTTTATTTTCTTGAGTATAGTGATTTGTATTTGGAAATTTAGAATTGAAGGTTGATTGATTTTAAGGATTCTATCCTTAATTTTAAATTTTGATATTTTCTATGCAACTGGAATTATTTATAAAAAAGTATTATGTTTATTTTTGTATATAATGTATAAAACATATATATATATATACATGTATATATTTTTTTACGAGTCCGAGCCTACTCTTGCTCACGCTTAGCTTGAATTCAAATTCAAGCCTTATCCTTGGGCTCTAGCTCAACTTGAGCCAGCTTGTATAAAGCTCGGCTTGAAAATTATCAAGCCGAGCTTATGAGCTTCGAGCTGCATTGAGTTTATTGACAGTCTTAACTACAAGGAATTTTGTCTTCAGCAGCGAAATATTTCGTTGCGAAAAATTGAAATTTTCGTTGCTAAAGCTATTCACAACGAAAATATTTTGTTGTCAGCTTCGTTGCGCTATCCACGTTGCTAAAAGTTCTTGGCAACGAAAAATAAATTTCATTGCCTATATGTGTACGATAGATTACATTATTTTGTTTGTTGCCAAAACATATACTATTGGCAACAATTATAATCGTGCTAAAATATATATGCATTTTGTTGCACAAAATAACATTTCGTTGTCAATTATCAAATATTCTACACAATATTAATTAGGATTGGCAATGAAATATATCGTTGCCAAATTGACAGGTTTCGCGACAAAAATATTTTGTTGCAAAGTGCTTGATTTCAGCAACTAAATATTTTGATGCAAAATTCTCGTTTTCTACAACGAAATAATTTGTCGCATATTCTCTAGCTTCAACAAAGGGATACTTCGTTGCAGAAGCTCTGATTTCTACAACAAGATAATTCGTTGCCAAATCTACAACTTATGCAACAAAATATTTCGTGCCTAAAGAACATCTAGTTTACCAATTTTTTTCAAGTTTTAGGCAACGAAAAAACTGTTGCGTATTGTCTCGTTTAATCTGTAATATACATACTAGTATCTGCAACGATTTATTTAAATTGTAGATAATATTTGGAATATTTATTGTAAAATTTTATATAATTTTTTATATTATATTTTTAATTTTCATACATTCAATTAATAAATAGAAAAGTCCAAAATAATCTAAAAATCATTCAAATAATGACGAATCATTCATCAAAGTAATACATCAGAAGCTAATTAACAAATACCATGTCTTTAAAAAAATAAACTAGAATTCTAAATAATAATAAAAAAAAAACATTATGTCACTATGCATAACTAACATAGATTAGTACTAACAAAATAAACTAAAATCAAAACGGACATGTAGCATCATTTGCTCTTTCGCCCTCAGTCACCATCCTTGAATCTGCACAACGGAAGTGCGATATGATTCAATGAGAGTCATTTAAAATTTAAAAAATAAAAACCAAATGGGGTATTGCTTACTTTACCATAGGCTACTTAGATTTTGAGACTGAACCAACTTCTCAAAAAGATGGGTGTGTTCGGCAAGAGTTGATTTCATAGCAATCATTTTTTCCATAAGTGCAGCACGTTCTTCCCTAAGCTCAGCACATTCCCTATCTTTTTCTTTTAAAGTTTCCTGTAGTATCATCATGCCAGAACTTGATTTGTTTGGTTTAGGACCATAACCTTTTCCTGCTATATACGATGACCTTTTCCCAAGAACGTCATCAACAATTTTATCGACGTCCACAGTCTCGCCTCTTGTTTCAGCATCAATCTTGCGCTTTTCCATTTCTACCTATAATGTTGTAAGGAAAAAAATTTAGAACACTATCTTATATAACAACATACTTTTGAAATTGATAAAGCAAAAAAAAAAAAAGCTAATAAAACACGAATTTTCAACAATATTCTACTTCCAGCACTATAATACTGTTTCAACACCTAAACAAATACCGAAAAGGCACCATTTTGATGCTGGAAATAACACCAGAGTAGGTGCTATTTCAACATCAGAATGGTGTTGTTACAGCACCTTTACAGGTGCTGTTTTTGTGCTGAAATAGCACCTCTACAGGTGCAGCGATTGGCACGATTAAGTGTTGTTGTAGCATCTATAAAGGTGTTGTTTCAGCACAAAAACACCACCTGTTAGGTACTGTTTCAGCACCAAACAGGTGCTGAAAGTGCACCTGAACAGGTGCCAAAATAGCACCTGTTTAGGTGCTGAAATTAGCACGATTAAGTGCTGTTATCAGCACCTAAACAACACTTAATCGTGCAAATTTCAGCACCTAAACAACACTTAATCGTGCAAATTTCAGCACCTAAACAAGTGATCTTTTGCATGTGCACCTAAACAACTTTGCAGCAGAAAAACAAACGACAATCTTTTAAATTCTAGTTCCACAAACATCAAGTTTATCTATATTTGAACTACATCATTAACATACCAAATGTGTATCATTACAAGTAAAAGCTTACCAACATCTACTATAATACTAAAAGAAAAAATGTAAATGCAAATCAATAACCATATTAACATAATCAATTGTAAGCATCAACACATCAATTCATGAATATAGAAATACAGCAAACACAGGGACTCACATGATTGTTTTCAGATTGTGGAGTAATCCATTTTTTTCCTTTTGTATAGTGAGTATGCTTGTGAAAGTTTATTCTATCAACCTCATCGCCCTCAAACTCTGGTTCTTAGCTCTGTGAAAATAGGGTTCTAATTAAATATGAGTCATTTTCTCTATAAGTATACTATATTCTCAAAAGACCATTAAATTACTTACAACCATATGACGAGCTACAACAAATGATCTCGAGCCATGGTTATGATTTGTCATCATCTTAGAGCGATTTTGTTTGTTAGTGTTGCATCTCTCCTTAAAATTTTGTTTAGTAAGGATTATAAAACAAATTTAAATACACTAAGATTTGTCTTAACTAATTAAAATCGAACTTGATACTTGGGAATCATTGAAAAGTGTAATGCACAATGTTTCCCAATTTTTTTGAGTTAAGCCTCCAAAAGATGGCTTGTTTCTAATAGCTTCCTCCACTGAATCCCTTAAGTGTAGTGCGGAGATATTTTATCTTTTCGAGTGTGAGCGGAGACCATCTTCACTTGAGAGATTGGACTCGTATAAATGAATAATATATGTTATATTATATTTTCAATAATAAAAATAATATACTAACAATTAAAATTATATAGATATTCTCTAATAAAGAAAGAATACAGAGGTATAATTGGCGTTTAACTTTCTAATTTGAAGTTGAAAAAATTTTAGTTTGAAAATAATTAGATTGTTATTATGAATAATTATTTGTGGATGTCTATTCATCTCCCAATTTGTTGCCCACTCAACTTTAATCATTACTTGTGGTGTCTATTCATCTCCCAAGTTCTTTATGGCCACTTAACTTTAATCATTATGTCTACTCATCTCCCAAAAACTCTTCATCTCCGTGACTTTTCATTTTCCATCATGAGTAAATATAATTTACTCTTTAGGTAATAAACTTTTGGTATTCTAGTTTTGTGCCTATAAATAGGCAATGACATTGTATTGTAAATACACACAAGAATATCAATAAAAGAGTTCTCTACTTGATTCTCTCATTTTATTCTCTCAATTTCATAATATTTGAGTTTATTTCATAACACGTTATCAGCACAATCCGTCTCAAGGTGTTAATCATTTTGAAATTTGGCTAAAGATATACATGGGGTACTCAACGTATGATGTAAAATCCATTGAGAAATTTTCGTGAGTTATTATGAGTTTGTAAAGAAAATTGATGGACAAGATTTTTAAAACAAAGCAAGAAGAAAAGGTAAAGAAAAGGTACGTATATTTCAATATTTAACAAAAATAGAAATATGCAATAATTCTCTTGATGTTTGGAAAGAAGACATATGTATATATGCATATATTTGATTAGTATTATTCTTTTGAATAATCCTATCATGTTGAAAATATTTTAAGAAGTTGAATGATTGTTATGTTATTCATCTTATACTTTGATATAGTATTATATTGATGAATCTTGAAAAAACTTGACTTTGTGATCTTGATATTACGAGGAAAAATTATTTTTCTTGGGCGTTAGATGTTGAAATTCATCTTGATGCAAATAACTATACTCCATTCCCTGAAGTGAATGTGTTGAGCAATATATAAATTCATATATGCAAATAACTATACTCCATTCCCTGAAGTGAATGTGTTGAGCAATATATAATTATTTTAATCATGAATCCCGTCCAACTAGTTCTGCTACATTCCCTGAAGTGAAAGTAGCAGCACATAACTATTTTAATCTTTAAAGAAATCATGGACGTGGACGTGGTCGTAGATATGGTTATGGAAATCGTGGTGGTTATTCAAAGAATACATCTTTCCACCAGAAGTGAAAAAATAATGAAGAGAAACATGAAAGTGGCCAAAATAGCAAATTTGTGGAAAATTTATGTTATCGTTGTGGTAGTAAAGGTCATTGGTCATGTACCTGTCGTACACCAAAACATCTTGTTGACCTTTACTAAGAATCGCTAAAAAGTAAAAGAAAGAAAATAGAAACAAATTTTGCTTTTGAAGAAGGCGATTCTGATCATGGCCGATTTTGATGACACTCATTTAGATGTTGCTGATTTCTATGATGATCCTAATAGAAAAATTGATCATTTGATTGGAGATGCAAGTAATCATAACAAATTTTATAAGTTTTCATTAATGAAGTAATTATTTATAAATTTGTCGTTTATAAATTTGCCAACATCCTCAAGAATAAAAAATACTTCTCTTATTTAGTAATGCAAGATGCCAATGTTAGTACTATATCGAGTAGTGCAAAGTTAATTGAAGGCTCCGGCAGAGCTAATATATTGTTACTCGAAGGAACGCAATTTTATATTGATGAAGCATTATATTCTACCAAGTCTCAAAGAAATTTACTAAGCTTCAAAGATATCCGCCGAAATGGATATCATATTGATACAACAAGTGATGGCAATATTGAGTATCTTTACATCATTAATACAATATCTGGTAACAAATGTATATTGGAAAAGTTGCCAGCATTGTCTTCCGGTTTGTACTACACGCATGTATCTAATATTGAAACACATGTTATCGTAAACCAGAAGTTTACAAATCAAAATAAGTTTGTTGTTTGGCATGACCGGTTGGGCCATCCCGGATCAATTATGATGCGAATCCATTGAAGAACCAGCAGATTCTTCAATCGAATGATTTCTCATGTGCTGTTTGTTCACAAGGAAAGTTGACTATTCGACTATTAACAACAAAAGTAGGAAGTGAATCTCTTACGTTTTTGGAACGTATTCAAGGCAATATTTGTGGACCAATACACCCGTCGTGTGGACCATTTAGATATTTTATGGTTTTAATTGATACATCAACAAGATGGTCACATGTATCTTTGTTATCAACTCGTAACTTGGCGTTTGCGAGATTGCTTACTCAATTGATTAGAATACGAGCACATTTTCCTGATTATCCAATTAAGAAGATACGCCTTGATAATGCGGGTGAATTTACTTCCAAAAACGTTCAATGACTATTGTATGTCTATTGGAATTGATGTTGAACATCCTGTAGCACATGTTCATACACAAAACGGTCTAGCAGAATCGTTTATTAAGCGTCTGTAGTTAATTGCAAAACCTTTACTTATGAGATCAAAACTTCCTATTTCTTGTTGGGGACATGCTGTTTTGCATGCAGCAGCACTTATTCGCATAAGGCCAACAAGTTATCATAAGTTCTCCCCATTACACTTGGTTTTTGGTCAGGAACCAAATATTTCCCATCTAAGAATTTTTGGATGTGCGGTATATGTTCCAATTGCTCCACCACAACGCACTAAGATGGGTCCTCAAAGGAAGTTGGGAATATATGTTGGATTCGAGTCTCCATCGATAATAAAGTATCTAGAGCCATTGACTGGCGATTTATTTATGGCTCGATTTGCTGATTGTCATTTTGATGAATCAGATTTCCCAACATTAGGGGGAGAAAATAAGCAGCTGGAAAAGAAAATTAGTTGGAATGAATTATCTTTATCTCATCTTGATCCTCGAACAAAACAAAGTGAACTGGAAGTTCAAAAGATAATTCACTTGCAAGGTTTAGCTAACCAACTGCCAGACGCATTTACTGACCTAAAAAAAGGTGATTAAGTCACATGTACCAGCTGTTAATGCTCCAGTAAGAATTGTTGTCCCTGAAGGTCAAAGTAATGAGTCTACTGCACGCCTGAAGCGTGGTAGACCTATCGGTTCCAAAGATAGTCATCCTCGAAAAATAAAAGGAGCTAAGAATCAAGATGGTCTAATTGAGGATAAAATAACTCCAGAAGAGTCCCCAGTTATAACTAATATTTCGGTTCCAGAAGAACCTCAGGTACCTGAAACTTGTGAAAATAATGAGATCTCAAAAGATTATGTTATGAACGGGAAACGATTGAATCGAAATGAAGTCAACGTTGACGATAAATTTGCATATGATGTAGCGCTAAATATGATGAATGATAATGAGGATCAAGAACCAAAGTCTGTTAATGAATGTCGACAAAGAAATGATTGGCCAAAATGGAAAGACGCAATGAGGGCAGAGTTAAACTCGCTTAAATCAACGAAAAGTTTTTGGACCTGAAGTCCGTACACCTGAAGATGTAAAAGTTTTGGACCTGTAGTCCGTACACCTGAAGATGTAAAGCCAGTAGGATACAAATGGGTATTTGTGCGAAAACGAAATGAGAAAAATGAAATTGTAAGATATAAGGCACGTCTTGTTGCCCAAGGGTTTTCGCAACGACCTGGCATAGATTATGAGGAGACTGATTCTCCTGTGGTGGATGCAACTACTTTTCGTTATATAATAAGTCTGGCAGTGCATGAAAAATCTGATTTGCGTCGAATGGATGTTGTTACAGCCTATTTGTATGGCTCGCTTGATAATGATATATATATATATATATATATATGAAAATCCCTGAAGGATTTAATATGCCTGAAGCATATAATTCAAGTTCTTGAGAACATTATTCAATATAATTAAGTAAGTCATTGTATGGACTGAAACAATCTGGACGAATGTGGTATAATCGTCTCAGTGAATATTTGTTGAAGGAAGGATATAAGAATGATCAAATTTGTCCTTGTATTTTCATCTGGAAATGAGTTTGTTATAATTACAGTTTATGTTGGCGATTTAAATATCGTTGGAACTCCTGAAGAGATTTCAAAAACTGTTAATTGCTTAAAGAAAGAATTTGAGATGAAAGATCTTGGAAGAACAAAATTTTGCCTTGGGTTGCGAATTGAATATTTAAATAATGGAATTTTTGTATATCAAGACGCTTATATATCAAAGGTGCTAAAACGATTCTATATGGATAAATCACATCCATTGAGCACCCCGATGGTCGTAAGGTCACTAGATGTGAAAAAAGATCCTTTTCGACCTCGAGAAAGTGATGAAGAACTACTTGGTCCTGAAGTACCATATCTAAGTGCAATCGGTGCACTAATGTATCTTGCTTGTCACACTCGACCTGATATAGCATTCGCTGTTAATCTATTAGCAAGATATAGTTCTTCTCCTACACGAAGGCATTGGAATGGGGTTAAACAGATGCTGGATATATGTCTGATCCTCATAATGGTCGTTCACAAACGGGCTATTTATTTACATGTGGTGGCACAGCCATTTCATGGCGGTCTATGAAACAAACCATATCGGCCACATCATCTAATCATGCAGAAATATTGGCTATTCACGAGGCAAGTCGAGAATGTGTTTGGTTAAGATCCATGATTCAACACATTCGAGGGACTTGTGGTTTATCTTCTGGAAAAATGATCCCGATGATCTTATATGAAGATAATTCCGCATGTATCGCACAATTGAAAGAAGGGTACATTAAAGGAGATAGAACAAAGCATATTTCACCAAAGTTCTTTTTCACTCACGATCTTCAGAAGAATGGTGATATCAATGTTCAACAAATCCGTTCCAGAGATAATCTTGCTGATTTGTTCACCAAGGCACTTCCTACAACAACATTTGAAAAACTAGTCTACAATATTGGCGTGCGCAGACTTAAAGATCTTGACTGATATTGTCATGAGGGGGAGATAATACGCGCTGCACTCTTTTTCCCTTAACCAAGGTTTTTCCCACTGGGTTTTCCTGGTAAGGTTTTTAATGAGGCAGCATCTGATTGCGTATTTAAAGAATTATGTACTCTTTTTCCTTCACTAGGTTTTTATCCCACAGGATTTTTCCTAGTAAGGTTTTAACGAGGCATATTTTTAAGTGATAGACATCCAAGGGGGAGTATTATGAATAATTATTTGTGGATGTCTATTCATCTCCCAAATTGTTAGCCACTCAACTTTAATCATTACTTGTGGTGTCTATTCATCTCCCAAGTTCTTTATGGCCACTTAACTTTAATCATTATGTCTACTCATCTCCCAAAAACTCTTCATCTCTGTGACTTTTCATTTTCCATCATGAGTAAATATAATTTACTCTTTAGGTAATAAACTTTTGGTATTCTAGTTTTGTGCCTATAAATAGGCAATGGCATTGTATTGTAAATACACACAAGAATATCAATAAAAGAGTTCTCTACTTGATTCTCTCATTTTATTCTCTCAATTTCATAATATTTGAGTTTATTTCATAACAATTGTAATGATTTTGAACTGTGAGATATAGTTATTGCACTTTGAATCCCTTTTTTGTTCTATACCTTCCAGCGAATTTTTATATTTTCACTTATAAGTTATCAATGTAGAATTTTCCTACAAATCCTGAATACGTCCAATACTCGACTCGAGCTCGATCACTAAAAGCTCATTTGAACTCGGTTCATCAACATATCAAACCAAGCTTGAATGACTTTTTATGTTTGATAAGCTTTGAAACTCTGCTCGAGCTCAGCTCGATTAGTAAAAATTGATAAAAACATGTACAAAAAAGTCAAGCTACTTGAGCTTGACTCGTGTTCGTCTTGACTAAAGTTCGTTTGAGCTCAGCTCGATTAACAATCAGACAAGCTAAAACATAAATTTTGAAGCTTGGTTGTTATTCAAACAAGGTTGAACAACTACTCGTTCGCCTCGACTCAACTCAACTCAACTCATTTACACTCCTAATCATGGGGTTGTAGCTTAGTGGTGAGAATTCCAGTTGTGGCCGTGGAGACCTGGGCTCGAATCCCAGCAGCCACATTATTCGTTTTTACTCTGTTATCTTTTTGCTTTCTCCATTTATTTACTAGTATTTTCCAGTAGTGAAGACTAAGCTGGCTTCTTTAATCAACTATTAAAACCAATACCTATCTACATATCCACACTCCAAAAAATAATAATTAAATTAATATTGCATCAACTCGAAGAATAGAAATAGTTTCGCCACCATTATTAATAATGATTTGCAGGCCAGCTTGAATCAAAATAAAGTAGCAGTAGCTTTATCCTCTCTCTCTATATATATATATACATATATACACATACACATGCTTTAACTTCTTTAAAATGATAATCTTCCTAAATCTTAGGCAATGTTTGGTTATGTTTTCATACTATGTTTGGTCCAAAATTCTCACCAAATCATGTTTGGTTCACAAAATATTTGGCCCAAATACACTACTTTTTTTGTCAAAAAAAAAACATAATAATTATTTTTCATATTTTTACCCCTACTTTGTCCCTACACTCCACTCAATGTGTTCTCTCTCTCTTCTCTAACAGACAAAAGCTTAATAATTTGACTGCTACAGTAACTTTTGTTCTCTTTGGAAACAAAACCAAACATTATCTCACCAAAAAAAACACCCAAAAACCAACAACTCTCAAAATAAAACCAAACACAATCTCATCAAACACGCTCGTATCCCCATAAACTTTTCACCAATAATTCTCACCAAAATATCATCCCAAAACATAACCAAACGTACCTGAATCTTTGAAAATTCCCCATCCTAAATCTCCACTTTCAGTCATTCAATCAAACATTTCCCTTACATCCACTTTTTGAATTTCTTCTTTTCTAATCTATTAATTAAGTAGTTGGGCCTTTCTATAATCTATAGTTTACGTGCACTTACAACAAACTCAACAAAATTACAAATTACAGGCTAACATCATGGCATCTATGCAGAACAAAGTAACAGAAGTATACGGCCATTAAAAGATGAAATTACAAATAAGCAACAAACATAAGCCAACTTCAAGATCAAAAAGGCAAGACAAATCAACTAATAACAAGTCACAATTATAAGCATAGACCATCTTAATACCCAAATCAATGTCTCGTACCCGAATCCAAGATCGAAAGACATGTTCAATCAATAACAAATCAAAAAATTAGAATTAACCTCATACCAATTACATGTGAAATCATGATCCCTAGACAACCAAAACAGACACTGAATAGCCATACCTGTAAGTAGATTCCTGTTATATATTAAATCCAACTCAATTTAGCTCCCCAAAATACAAACTCTCAAGCAATGGCTTCAATAGAGAAACCTAAACATGCGAAAAGAAGAAATCTTTAAAGAGACAAACCAATCAAAATAAAATATCAAAGGACAAGAAAAATTACAACCTTTTTCGAATTGAGAAAGTACAAATCAGCAATTCTTTGTCTAAATTTCACCTGAGAGCGCCCGTAAAAGAAAATTGAGGGAAGTTAAGATGTGAAGGGTTTTGGATTATTGGGAGTAGGAGACGTGAGTACATGGGAAGTTTTCTGCGAAATATTTTGTGTGCTTTGGGATTTACTTGGCACCCAAATCTGTTACTTATTTCATATTATTTTTTTTGTAAATTACTTTTTTTTTCTTCTGTCATGTAAATTATTTAATAATATTAAATTAAGTAAAACTTACATAAAAACATATAAAGTTGTATAAAAAATAGTAAAAGTAATATTTGAAAATGATGCAGCGGATTGTATAAAGTAAAGATGAACGTGACTATAAGAATCTTTTCAGAAAAATGGCCAGATCGACTACGGTTCTCAGGTAGAAATATTTTATTGAATCAATATATTATGGTAAGTAGGGGTGTTCATAAAAAGCAAAAATTCGGTTATCTAGCTGAACCGAACCGAAAACCGATAATTCGGTTTGAACCGAAATCGAACTCAAAAATTCAGTTCAGTTTTCGTTTTTCTTTTTTTGTTGTTTTTTACAAAGAATTGGTTTTCGGTTGCATTTCGATTTTGAGGTACGGTTCAGTTCGGTTAATCGAAAACTAATTTTTTTTTTTTTTTTTTATATAGTATAATATAGACCAAAAACTATTTAAAAAAAAGTGTGTTTACTAGTGACAATTTATAGGAAAAGAAAGAAAATGCCCAAATTTATTTATTTATTATATTAATATTTTATTTTATTTTATTTTTCAGAAATTCGGTTTAACCGAAAATCGAATCTTTCCGAACTGAAAAGTTTGGTTTTTAATCGAACTGATCTGAACTTTTTCGGTTCGGTTTGGAATTTTGGTTCAGTTTCAGACCAAACCGAACCGATGAACACGCCCAACGGTAAGTGAACAAAAATTTTAACTAATATAGTAGATATTTTACATGGATATGTTATTTTATTAATTAAGCTAATACAAAAAAAAAAGTAAATAAACCTAATATTTATTTCACTAATTGAGACATTTACTTGTTCAAGGACTAATCATTCGCATAATTTCACAAGAAGTAGGATTAATGGTTTGTAGGAACTTGTATAATGGAAGAATTTTATAATCAAATTCGCACACATACCTTCTTTTCAAACATACCTTCATACTAGTAGATAGTATTTTGCATATTTGAGGTTTAGAGTTTAGGGGTTAGGGGTTAGGGTTATTCATATTCATTGCTTTATAAGTTACAAATATAAAAGTTTTCAAAAGAAAGTTGTTAAATTAAATGTTAAATACCTTGAGATTATGTGTAATAACTAATTTTGTCTTATATAATCTTTTTCTTGAATAATTAAGTTTAATTTGTACTTTGTTCTCAATGTAGAAGCTACCAATAAATCTTTTGTTATATTGAGATTACTACGAGTAGCTACGTCAATAGGGAAAATTACACTTTTGGTCCCGTATGAGTCGGTTCAAAACACTTTTAGTCTCGTAAGACTTTTTTCGACACTTTTAGTCCCATAGGATTAAAAAAGTGACACTTTTGGTCTCAAATATTAAAAAATGGTCGAAAAATGGCGAGTGGATCTCACTCACCAATAAAAACAAAAAAATTCAAAAAATTAATAAAATAATAAAAAAAGAAAGGAAAAAGAAGATGAACACTGTTCTGTTCATCTTCTTCTTCAACCCCCCCTCCCCCCCCAAACACACCTTCCAGCCATCTCCACTGTCGCCGGCACCGCCCACTCTAAAAAGCTCGACCCAAACCTCTCCCCCCAAACATGACACGACCCCCCCCCCCAAAAAAAAAAACATGACCCGGCCCCAACACTTCTAAAAACGTCGCCTGCGATGAAGGGGTGCCGGCGTGGAGTTGGCGGCGGTGGTGGGGGGCCAGCGTGGCGGGGGGAGGGCGGGGGGATGGTGGGTGTGGTGTTGGGGAAGAAGATGAACAGTGTTTTCGAAACACTGTTCATCTTCTTCCCTTTTTCTTTTTTTGTTTATTTATTTATTTAATTAATATTTTGAATTTTTTTTCTTTTTTTTCTTTAGTACTTTCTTCCAAAATCACGAGCCCCAGGACGTGCGTGTGTTACACGCGAAACTCCTATGGGACCAAACTGAGATTTGAGACCAAAAGTGTCACTTTTTCAATCCAATGGGACTAAAAGTGTCGAAAAAAATTCCTATGGGACTAAAAGTGTAATGGAGCAACTCCTATGGGACCAAAAGTGCAATTTTCCCTACATCAATATGTTATTTGTTATATTGACTTGTAGGCTCTCAATCAAATCAAGCAAGCCGAGCTTGTTCATACGCAATTGACTTGATATTGTGCAGGCTTTTGTCATCAAGGAATTGAACTTGTTTCGAGCTTTTCTGCTATAATTTAGGTGGATCTGAAAATTAGTATGAGCTTCAATCAGGAACGGATTTAGGGGAGGGGGGAGAGGGGCGACCCCGAGATTTTCAATTTTCGTTGTTGGATTCATATGTTTCTGCTATATGATCTCCCCAAAAATATAGGTTTAAGGTTCTCAATTGGAACATAGAAACAGTCATAGTAGAGATGGTAGGTACCTAGTTTTTCCCCCTAGGTTAAGAGTTCAACTCCCAGCAATTGCAATAGTGCTTTTTTGTTCTTTTTTATTTTATTTTTTTATTTGGAGTTCAAGTCCCGAAAATGTGATTTGTTTTATGAGAAGATAAATGACTACAAAAAAAAATTGTTGTAAAAGTCCCAACATTTTGACGCGATTAATTTTCGTAGCCAAATACATTGTAGCACCCATATATATTGTCACCTAAAGAAATACAAAGACTACAAAATATTTTGTGTAGAAACTCCAATATTCGGGTACGATTATATTTCGTTGCCTATTTATTGAGTCAACCACAACAACAGATTTCGTTGCCTATTCATTGAATCAACGACAACAACAGATTTCATTGTCTTTAAGCACTTATAGAGAGCGATTTTTTTTGTTGCCCAATGTTGAGGTTTTGCAACGAGTTATTGTCATTGCCTATCGACTAAAGCATTCACAACAACATATTTCGTTGCCTTTCACCACGTATAGAAGACAAAATATTTCGTTGGCACATTATGAGGTTTTGCAACGAATTGTAACTGTGGCGTAAAGAATTACTCGTAGGCAACAAAGTATATTGTTGCAATTGCTAAAAATGGTTGCCAAATAAATTTTGCGTGCGACGACTCGTTGAAAAATACACTTTTAGGAACAAAATATAATTTTCATGCTAAAATAATTGTTGGTAGAAAATAATATGCTGCGATACCTATTTTTCGTTACCAAAACATTATCAACCGCAACGAAAATCACGTTGTAGTTAAAAAAATCATTGCGGAATTTTCTTTTCTTGTAGATTTGTGTGGAAGTTTATTATGATAATAAGTAAGGTTTTGTGAGGTATATTTCATGCATTGGTCAAGTATTGTGAGGATAGATTCCTCACATTAGAAATTAGATTACGAAAATATTGTCCATATTGTGAGGATAATTCCTCACATATGCATTTTCAGATATTTGGTTCAATATGAAAACCCTAACGTGAAGAAATGATCATCATATTAGATGGATATTTGTGAGGAAATATTGATCACATTAAGTTTACTTATTATGAGGAATATTTCGTCGCATCTGCAATCTTAGTAGTCAAATTGAGGTACTTATTGTGAGGAAATATCTGTCATATTAGCTTCTACAGATATTGTGAGCAAACATTTCGTCGCATTATTGTGACATATCGCGAGAACAGCGTATCTAACACGACGAAAGTGTTGTCACTTTAGATACTCATATTGCGGGGAATAGATCAAATGCGAGAAATGGAATACTCATGTGCGAAGAAATAGTCGCTGCAACATATCCTTGTTGTGAGGAAATACACGTCCTCACAATAACTTTATGCGAGGAATGTTGTTTTCGTCACAATAAGTTATTGCGAGGGCCCTACTGCGATGACCGCGTGACGAAATTTTTTCCTCGTAATAATTTATTGTGACGAATTTTTGCCCAATTTATTGTGACGACCGTCTTAGAAATGGGAAAATTCTAGCCCGCTCCTAACTCGGCCACACCCATGTGTAATTTTAAAAATAACTTACCAATTATATGACAAATGTAATTCACTCTCTTTGTGAAATACACTTGGGTGCGACCAAGCCAGGTCTGGATTAAAATTTTCCCATATATACATGTAAATTGCATATTTAAGGAAAGAAATTAATCTATTATCTATATAGAGGATATAAGTAATGAAATATGATAGGAAATATCATTTGAAACTGGCTTATAACATATAATAAATTACATTAGAAAAATTCTAATCTATTTAATCAATTTAAAATGCTTTATAATCGCAATAATTCTTCAACATGGTAAACTAAAGTGGGGAATCTTGTGCTTAAGTTCCTTTTTGTTGCTCCAAAATCTCAAAAAAAACAAAAAAAGAAAAGAAAAAGGCCATAAATTTGCTCCCTATGCGGATTCGGACAGGCTTCACTTCTCGCAAAATATGATTTGTGGGGATAAGATTTTCTTGAGAAATATTTTATCAGACTACAAATTCTAATTAAAAAGCCATAACACACTTAATTTAGAATTTTCTATCCAAATTCAATTTAGCCGAATCCATATATATAATTCACAAGGAGAGTACTTTAAATGGTCAACTGATTGAAGGATTAAAGTTAATTAGTTTGAACACATAAAATAGATTTGCTCGACTTTCACATACAAATTAAACGCAAGTATTTTTTGCTACATTCATTTCGTCGATCTTTCTACATTTTTATAGTATTTGTTAGTAGATTGTAAGTTATTATTATTTGATATTCTTAATTTCCATGTATTTTATAACCAATTCACTCATAAAAAAAAAGGCAAAAGGCAAAGTATTCTTTTTAAAAATTATCAAAATCTTTGAGCATATAGTATAGGATAAATTAAGAACTAATTAATTGTATAAATCCATTCATTGGTACTAAGTAGTTTAACAAAAATCATTAGTATATTACATCAACATAATCATATCATTCTTGATCTCGATCGCCATCATCACCTAATATAATATATATTTCTAAAAATCCTTGAACAATTTGCGGACTTGTTCGAGTGTGACGAAGAGCACCACAGTGAATGGACCCTGCCTAGATATCGTCGGAATGAAACCTTTGTAAAGAGCCATGGGCCCCTCAGCCTTAATAGTCTTCATCGCGCAGTCGAGGGCCCCACCATACGGCGCCGCCTTCCCCGCCTCCACCTTCATGTTCATCACACGCGTTTTGATCACGTCCACCGGATTCGACGCCACCGCCGCCACGAATCCGGCGGCGAAGCTGGCCGTGACGTGGGTCCCAAGCCCATCCTTCATCAGATCCTTCTCCAATATCATCTCCTTGAACTGATCGTACGATGCCAGCTGGGACGCCGTCACCAGCATGGCGCGGTTCACGGTAAGGGATGATCCGCGCCACAGGCTAGTAATCCCCTCGCTCTTGCTCATTTGAGAAATAGCGTCCACCACGCTCTTGTAGTTGCGACGCTGAGACAGGGGGAGGCGGCCGTCGGCCTGCATACGGACCATCGCCACGTCAGCGGGGTTACCTACGGCGGCGCCGATGCCTCCGGCTATGAGCCCGGCGGTGATTTTGCTGGTCAATGGCATGTTGTTAGTGTTGGGATCGGACCATTTTGTCTTTAAGATGTCGTAGAGACCCATTCTGGTTGTGGAGTAGAGGGTCTGGCGGAGGACGGTGGCGGACACGCCGGAGAATAGGGCTGCTGCGCCGTCTTGCTGGATGATCCGGAGCCCGACGGAAATGAGACCCACCCGGGGAGGAGGAGGCGGAAGATGGATGTTGTGGGCAGCGGCGGTGGTGTGGAATGCTAGAGCTGCAGGGCGGAGAGCAGTTTGAACGGCCGTGTTTGGTGCCGCGGCGGCCTCTCCCTGAAGCTGCATACGGACCTTGATTAAATCGAGAGGGTGGGTACTACACCCGGCCACAATCGAAGCAATGCCTCCTTCAACAAATCCCTTCACACCCATACTTTAATTTGGTAAAAGGGTAAAGAGTGATATATATATATATCCTAAATGAATGAATGGAAATAAGAGGTAAAACTAAATAGAATCCGTTTTTGTTCTGATCAGTAAAGAATTGAGAAAGAAACGAAGAATGTAAATCTGAAAAATTATTAGTAAGAAGAGGAGGAGTTGGAACTTGTTGGAAGTGGAGTTAATAATATAAGTGTTAACTACGTGTAATTGTGAGTGATTGAAGAAGGCGGGCGGGAGGGTATTTATAAGTGGAAGGCACTCATGTACTAGGAAAAAGGAAGGAAAGTAGCTTTGTAGGGTTTTCATAAAGCTCCATAAAGGAAACATATATATATATATTGCTGTGTAATGGAAATAAAATTATCTTGAGATCTGTCTCTGTTGACTCTCCAACTTTTACGCGCTTTACATTCTGAATGTTTCCTAAGTTGTTTAGTTTTGAAAAGGAAAGGGGGCGGCACTTGCCTTTCAACTTGCATTCTCTTCCCATTTCTTTTCAAAAAAATTTACTTGTGGGATATTATATATATATATATGTGTATGTGTATGTGTATGTGTATGTGTGTATATGTATATACTATTCTTCTATTTTTCTGTAGGATGAATTTCACTTTACCTTCGTGTGCTCGTATTCAATCACGCTTTATTCAAAGTTCTCAAATTATTATTATTTTTTACAAAAATTTCTTCTAAATTGCATTCCTAAATCCTAAAATCCCTTATACTATTACAAATACCAAATTAATATACTTGTACCTTAATAAATCAATTTAATTTATAGAAATAAAATATAAAACTCTATTTTCTTTTCAAAAAGTCCAAAACTAAAACTTCCAAAAACTAATGTATCACTTTTTTTTTTTTTTTATCATAATGTATCACTTCATAAATATCTTACATCACTAAATTCATTATTATTATTATTTATAAGAAGCAACAATTATATCAAGAAATTTATGTTTTTTTCTTTTGAAGATAAAATTTCAAATTTGTTCTTTATTTATGTTCTTTCATCCGTGAAAATGATTTTTTTTAAAATATTTTTCTATAAATTAGTTCACTAAAATATGAGGATTTTTTTTTAGTAACTTTATCTTTTAAAAAAAGTATGAAGTAGTCTAGTGATGTAATTTTGTTGGAAGTCTTGAATTTTAATATAGTTGGATATTTCTTAGAGTACGAGAGGGTAAAGTGATACAATTAAGAGTAGAGGGGGTATAAGCATTCATTCTCCTAAATTCCTTTCATGTTGCTAATTTATACTATTATATAAAGTGGGAGGGCCTTAGAAAAATTATCTTGGGCTGTCAAGTTTTTTATGAAGCCATTTTTTTTCTAAAAATTTGACAAGTGTCCCCAAGTATTTTTCTTTTATATTTTATCTCTCCTATTTTATCTCACATGTTTTCTCTCTTTTAATATTTTCTTATTTCTATCACATCTCCACTCATCTCCCACGTTCTCCTTCCCCCCTCCCCTCTTTTGTCTCTTTATATATATATTTTCTTTTATACTTTATTCATTTAATGCTTATTTAAAAATTTAAATGTCAAGTTTATTTAAAAATTTAAATGTCAAATATTGTACTGTGTATTAATTAATTTTACTAAAACTTTTTTTAAGTTTTTTTTTTTTTAGCACACGCAAAGAGTGTGCTATATCGACTAGTATGAATAATTCATTAGTTCACATGTGAGTAGTTGTTATCTACACCACTAATAATTTCCATTGGTGTAAGTGTAACATGTAATATTGATTATTACGTGATCATAAAAAACCTCTTGAGTATCTTTTCCAATTTTTTGCTAAGTAGAATATTATTTCACAATGCTTATACGAAAGATTTTAAAAAAGCATCATTAAGACTTTCTCAATATTTGAAAAAGTCTCAACGTCTGTCCCTTAGTTTACTCTTTGTGTTCTGAAATAGAAAATACTTTATCAAAATTACCGTCTAGTTCTCACTAATACTACTCTATGTATTGAAACCTCTTTATTAAATCTATTAGATCATTATTTCATTATAGATTATTAATTTAGAAAATGTGAGTATTATTTCATTAATAGCTTCATTATGACGAATAAAAAATTTCAAATATAGACTTTTGAATAATATTCAATTATTGGTCAAATTTCAGGAACTTTTGGATATTTTCAAGGAAATCTTGATATGCAACTAATGGACAACCACATTTGATAAAGAAAAAAGAAAGTGTAATTTGAGAACCTTATGAAATAATGAGATCTTTTAGTCACGAGGATAAAAAAAAAACATATATATATATATATATATTCACAAGGCGTAAAAGGATACATATATATTATCCCTAATTTAAGACGATTCATTGGAAAAGTCCTCAAGGCTAGGGGTGTACACGATCGGGTTCGGGTGGTTTTAAAAAAAAAATTAACCCGACTGGACATGCAGGTTGACAAAATATCAAATCGAAAACGCATAATTATCTTTTCAAACCGAGCTATTCGGGTCGGTCGGATTTAATGTTTTAGCGGGCGGGTTGGCGGGTTATCAAATTATAGTTATAATTTTTACAACTTAATTATAGTTGTAACTAGTAAATAAGAAATTAAATATTATACTTGTTGTACATGACTACAAGAAAACAAGGCATCAGAGACGGAATTTTAGAGACCGACTGAATTCGGTCTCTAAACAGAGACCGAATTAGCGACCAATATGAGTTCCGTCTCTAAATCGGTCTCTAATTCAGTCGCTAATTTGAAAATTAGAGACCAATTGATTTTCGTCTCTAAATCGGTAGCTAATTGGTTGATTTACTCCCCTAAGTTAGAGACCGAATAATTCGGTCTCTACTTTTCAAATTAGCTACTGAATTAGAGACCGATTTAGAGACCGATTGATTTCCGTCTCTAAATCGGTAGCTAATTTGAAAATTAGAGACCGACTTATTCGGTTTCTAACTTAGGGGAGTAAATCAACCAATTAGCTACAGATTTAGAGACGGAAATCAATCGGTCTCTAAATCGGTCTCTAATTCAGTCGCTAATTTGAAAATTAGAGACCAATTGATTTCCGCCTCTAAATCGGTAGCTAATTGGTTGATTTACTCCCCTAAGTTAGAGACCGAATAATTCGGTCTCTAATTTTCAAATTAGCTACTGAATTAGAGACCGATTTAGAGACCGATTGATTTCCGTCTCTAAATCTGTAGCTAATTGGTTGATTTACTCCCCTAAGTTAGAGACCGAATAATTCGGTCTCTAATTTTCAAATTAGCTACCGATTTAGCGACCGAGATGAGCATCAATTTTTCATTATTATTTGGCGACCGATTCCGCGACGGAATATAAAATTATATTTTAGAGACCGATTCCGCGACCGAATTATGCGGTCGCTAATTAGAGACCGAATAATTCGGTCTCTACTTTGTAAATTAGAATAAAAAAAAGAATATGAAATTATATTTTAGAGACCGATTCCGTGACCGAATTAGTCGGTCGCTAATTAGAGACCGAATAATTCGGTCTCTATTCTGTAAATTAGAATAAAAAAAATGGAAAGTGGTCATTTGCGAATTATATTATAAAATAAAATAATTCGGTCTCTATTTTGTATTTAGCGACTGTTTATCGACCGAAGGTGGTCTCTCTTGATCATTAAACTTAGCAAGAAAACTAGTAGAAGTAAACCTCTGATTTTTTGATTGAAAATGAACATTTTTAGAGTATATAAAAATTCACTCTTTCTGTGCGAATTTGCTAAAGAAGAAATAAGCTTAAAGAGTGCATTGATGTGGAAGAGAATTTATGGGGGTGGACTTTGAGGATTTTCTTTTTGTGTGTGAATGGGGTTATAAATATATATTTGTATATGTGTATATGTGTATGTGTATGTGTATGTGTATGTGTATGTATATGTTTATATATTAGGAAAAGAAGATTTACTCATATCTTTACCTTCCACAACAAACTTTTCATTTTTTGGTCGCTTTTCTTGTTGATGATATTATACTTTTGGGGCTATTTGAGAAAGTATATTTAGCGATCGAAGGTGGTCTCTCTTGATCATTAAACTTAGCAAGAAAACTAGTGAAGTAAACCTCTGATTTTTTGATTGAAAATGAACATTTTTAGAATTTATAAGAATTCACTCTTTCTGTGCGAATTTGCTAAAGAAGAAATAAGTTTAAAGAGTGCATTGATGTGGAAGAGAATTTATGGGGGTGGAGTTTGAGGATTTTCTTTTTGTGTGTGAATGGGGTTATCGAATTTGTTTGACTCGATGCCCCCTAAACCCTAAGCTAACCCCTAAACCCTAAACTAACCCTGAACCCTAAACTAATCTAAGCCCATATAAAGTGAGAGTGAAGTTGTGATATCTAATGGGGTAATTTAGATACCTAACTAACCCTGAAACCTGAACACTAATTGAGACCGAATTCGGGTCGGTCTCTTTTTCTTAAAAAGATATCCAATGGGGTAATTTAGAGTAAATTAGTGACCAATTCAGAGACTGTATTAGAGACCGACTGGTATATCTAATATATATTATAACTTGGACAAATGTCACTTATAGTCCCTAAAGTATTCAATTTGTCTCACTTACGTCCCTAAACTAAAATTTGTTACGCTATCGTCCCTAAAATAATAATTTCGTCTCACTTTAGCCCTTTTATGTCAAAATTGAACCGAAAGTAAGAGTAAAATGGTAAAATTAAGTTTTTTGGTCCTTGTTTGGAGTTTTTCGACTGAATCCGACAGCTGTGCGCATTTGTACGAGAAAATTCATAACTAATTGTAGAAAGCTCGGATTCATGAACCGTTTTTTTTTCCATGAAAATAGACACATAGGGATATCCACACATATATCGTAAATAATCAGGAGATATATAGAACAAAACATTTTTGCATTCAAAGTTAGAGAAAAATCTGTCGCTGAATCCGACAGCTGTGCGCATCTTCACAAGAAAATTCATAACTAATTGTGGAAAGCTCGGATTCATGAACCTTTTTATTCTCATGAAACTAGACACATAGAGGTATCCACATATATATCGAACATAATCATGAGATATCTAGAACAAATCAGTTTTGTATTCAAAATTAGCAAAAAATCTGTCATCTTGATGCTAAATTTGAATACAAAACCGATTTTTTCTAGACATCTCATGATTATGTGAAATATATGTGTGGATAGCCATATGTGTCTAGTTTTATCAAAATATATGTGCCTAATAATTCATCTTAAAATTAGCAAAATATCTGTCGGCTTGAAACTATCACTAAAAATGTATACCATTAGTGACACAGACACTACAAGGAAACAAATGTTGGATCAAATTGATACTTCGAGCCACTGTAAAATTCTTGTACAATTTTTAGTCTTCTCTTATTCTAGGGTAAGCCCCTTTTATGAAACGGAATTTGCACATTGTTTGATGTGTAGCTTCATACGCTCTAATTGATGCCTCTTATACACACCAATTGGATCATCAAAAAATTGAGTAACAAAATAGATATTTAGTATGTACCAAACTCAGTTGCTTGCGACAACAAGTATAGAATGTAGCTTAGCTCGCAATCAGAACCCCGAGAAGTTGAAGATCGTGACATGATTCAATGCTTCCAATCCCATTGCTTGCAACTTCCAATCCTTTTACGTAGTTGGATCACTAATGCCCGCGTTTTCCCATGGTACACCCTACACATGTTAAGTCAATTACAATTTATTTTAGAAACCCAAACAAAGACGTGTTTAATAACCATGTAATAAACTAATAAGCGACAAACCATAAAACTTAAAATATTACCACCAAATCGACTTTAAGCTCATTCAAGCCTGTACATCTACTGATGAGCACCAATGTGACAGCAAGATTGTTAAGCAGCTGCGAACACTGAATCTCTAGGTGGTGCATATTACAAAAAAGTATCTTGCCATAATGCGATGTAGAGACTCCACATGCGCCAACCTCTAAACAACAATTCAAAAAAAAAAAAAAATCAAAACAACTTCTTAAAAGCATTTGCACTTATCCAAACAATGATAGATAGATATACCCTAACAAAATCAACCGGCTTGGATTATTTAGTGACGCTTTTATTTACTGTCACTTTTGGTGGAGTGTTAATTGGATGGATTGAGATATGTTTATTAGTATGATGTTTTTTAGAATTAGTTGTGTTACGATGATATGTGTTAGATATAAATTGTGGTGTTAATGAGTTGTTGTATTTTATGGGACATATTATGATGTGTTGGTAATTACTTCTTATTGATTTGTTGGATCATTTGTAATTAACAGGTTTGACGTGAATTTAGCGAATAAAACGTAGCATTATATAGTGAGACGTGCTAATTTTAGAGACCGATTTAGAGACCGAATCAAGATAAATATTTAGAGACCGATGTAGAGACCGAATCAAAGATGAATATTTAGAGACCGATTTAGAGACCGACAAAGATGAATATTTAGAGACCGATTTAGAGACCGAATCAAAGATGAATATTTAGAGACCGACTTAGAGACCGAATCAAAGATGAATATTTAGAGACCGATTTAGAGACCGAATCAAAGATGAATATTTAGAGACCGATTTAGAGACCGATTTTGTGTCGGTTAGCTACGAAATTTGGAGACCGATTGTATTTGAAAAAGTTGTGCAAATAGCGACTGATTTAGAGACCGAAAATTTCGGTCTCTAAATTTAGAGACCGATTTTTTTCGGTCTCTAATTAGCGTCGAGCCGTTTAGTGTCGGAATTTAGCGACCGAAATTTCGGTCGCTAATATTTTTTAGAGACCGAATTTGGGCTTTCAGAGACCGATTTTTCGGTCTCTGATACCCTGTTTTCTTGTAGTGACATTTAACTAAAAAAAATTGAGTTGGTGAGAAATCCACAAATAAGTGGTGTTATTAAATAAAATTCATATTATCATGATTTCAAATGAGTGAAAAACTCTAAAATATTAATAAAATTAATATTTTTTTATAAATTTATCATCAAAATATACATATACATATAAATTTTTTGTTCAAATAAAATAAAAACAAGTGTTCAAATGAGTCAATTTGTTTGCTCAAATAAAAAATAAAGTAGTACATGAATATGAATAAACCACTCTTATTAGAGAGTAATATGTATATATAATTTTCAAAGTTTAGTATTAATCTTTAACTATATGTACTTATACTTGTAATATAAATGATTAGCGGTCGGTTGCGGGTTAGGCGAGTTACAATTATTAACCCACCACCCAACCCGAAAGTGGCGGTTGCAATATTTTCAACCCGCCACTATTATTTAGGTAATTCTAAGCCGACGGTTTTCGGACAAATCGGCTCGGGTTGAGCGGTTGGGACGGATTGGGCGTTTTATACACACCTACTCAAGGCAGCGTTTTCGTTAACCGGAGCTATTCTATTATCTGACCCTAATACTAATTATTGCATGCTTCCTTTGCTCAAGACAATCATTGGCATGCACAGATTTCTGGTTTTCATGTCATTCAACAAAGATCACATGCTGGAATTAAAATTAAAATTCTAAAAAGAATCACAATGTTTTTGGGTACCCTTTTGAGTTCATTCATCATGCATGGATATAAAGAACTAGCGGACGTGCACGTTCGATGTTGTGCATGATTTTATATACATACATAATGTTGACAATATTTTGTGTTTTTTATATAGTTACAATATTTTCTAATTTTTTATTTTTTTGTTCCCTTTTGAGTTCACTCATCATGATAAAATGATAATTTTATCCTGTTAATGTATAAAATATAAAAGAAGATATTTTATCACGTAAATCTTATTAGAATTTTAAAAAATTTAAAAGCATTGATATTTTATCACGCAACTAATTATTAGTTTAGAATTTTAAAAATGGGATAATCACGTTGAAGCCGGTAGTTGAGGAATTTGTACAACAAAAAGCGAATAATAAGGACATAAATATATAAGAGCCATACAATTAATATGCCATTCAATTATTGATCACTTTTGGACACTGCATGATTAGAGTTCTAGCTAAGACCAGTTCAACTCAGACAGCTTGAGCTAAAATATCACATTGTAGATTTTTATAATCCATGACTATAACCATGCAATAAACCAACCCATCTTATATAGTCCCCTTCGCATTTATTTTCTGATGAGTTGGTATACAACAACACCAAACCCCAACAAAATTGAAAAACAAATAGAAAAGGAAAGGATATCAAATTATGCAAAATGATTTGTATATTTCAATCAATATTTATACGTTGACATTTCAAAAAAAAACTTTAAATAAAAACCTTTATGTTCTACGAAGAAGAATATATTTAGTGATATGAACTCCCGGCCTCAAGTGGCAATCCTTCTTAACCGGTTAACTTGACTATTCTTTTAATATTATTACGAACAATATTTTTTAAATACATATTGTCGTACTGGAATAATATGAAAAGACATATTTGAAAAGTTCAAATGCTCTATAGCACATTCGTTTTCCCCTTATTGTTACATATACTGATATAAAGTGAATACAAGAGTGGTTAGAATGTAAAAAGAAATTTCTAGAATCTTCTCCTCAATAAAACTTTTTCCCTCTCTACATTATAACCATTTTATATACATTTGTCACACATTCGGCTTGTAATAGAAAGATTCACAGATGTGTTATGAGAAATTGAAGTGCATATTTATGGCTTATATATTTGATGTGAAAAAATTGAATATATAGTTTAATTTTATATTATAGCAATTGGGAAGATTTCTTATTTTGTTTCCTTTATTTAGAGAGTTTCAGATTAGCATCAATAAAGTTGATGTTAACTTCTAACTATACCGTTTGAAAATAATAGTAGTACTAATAAGAGGTTGTATCCAACATTTCTTTGGTCCTCTTTGACATCAAACCTATTAGATATATACAAATTGTAAACGATTGGTGCAACTTGAGTGTAATTTCTTGTTTTAAATTTCGAGTGTAAATGCATTGGGTTGAGTCCAACCGATATACGAATTCTTAATGTCTAAGATGAAACAACCATTTGAGAATCATATTGCCCATATTTTGAATTTGTTAGAGATTTATTTAAGAAATATTTTAAATGAGTCCATGGTAAATTTGTACAAAATAATTCACATCTAAACATATTAAAAAAGAAAAGGACACATCATATCAACTTCAATCAATATGGCTCTGTCTGGATGTATTTTCATTTCATTTTCAACCGTCATTTTCTAAAATGTATGGGAGAACGTGTATTTTTATTTTCGTGTGAGAAAGTAAAAAAAGTAGGTGTGTTTAGTTGTGTTTTTAAAAATAGTTGAAATTTGTGAGTGTGATGTGTGAAATGATTGAAAAGTAATGATTAAATGAATAATGTTGGATTTGATGGTGAAGAGAGGAGAAGATGATGTTGATGGGTGGAAGAGAGAAAGGATGGTGATGGGTGGATGTGAGATAAGTGATGTGAAATGTAATTTTAAATAAATGATTGAAATTTCTCGAAAACGTAAAAACAAGAATGAAAATAAGAATATTTTCAGTTAAAAATAGCATAAGCTGCGCATTTTCATTTTCAGATGAAAATGAAAATGGAAAACAATGATAAAAACACACAAACATAGCCTACATGTTTCTTTAAAATTCTTACATTTAAACATACAATACTTATTAACTATTTTTATATCTCTAAAACACATATTTTCTTTCACTTTTTATTTTATATAAAAGGAAACGGAGACGTCATCCAATCACCCCAACCCAAAACTATCTGAATTTTGACTTAAGATACTGTTCCAAGTTGTGCGGCTTTGTTGACTGGCCACCTGCCACGTGTCAAGTGGTGGGCCTAATAGTCCGCTTAGGAATGACCCGACCGAGTTGCCGCGTCAAAGGTAGGGGGCCGGTCCAGGTCTTATGAACTTCAAAATTGACTAATTGAACTTCAAATGTTCAAAATAATTATAAAAATGAAAAAAAGTGTAATAATAGTCGCCTAGAGATTTCGAACTATCGCCGGAAACCCCATGTACTTAGCAGGGGAAAATACTTGAGTGCACCCGGTGTGAACCCCACACCAGGTGCCCCTCTCATATAATATATATTATTTTAATATATATGTATAGTGAGTGGGTGCACTGGTATGGGGTCCACATCGGGTGCACCCAAGTGTTAACCACTCGGCCAAAGCGATCATTTGCTTGTGGAACGCTTTCCATCTTATTTTCTTTAAATATTCTTTGGCCTTTTGATTTTGATCTTAGGTTATATTATCAGAATTAATTTCAATGATTTTTGGTAATCTAGTTAAATTTCAATTTTTTTTTGGTAAAGTAACTAATAAATGCTAACTGCAATTGGGTCAAACATTAAATCATAGAAATGTTTATATACTGTCAATAATAATAGTACTACTTACGTGATTAGTTTAGCACATTAGTCAATTATAAAATAGAGATGTTGCATCAAGTTGTGTGTATATTCCCACATTAATCTACTTCCATCTATGCACGGATTTCTTTTTGAATTTCAATAGTTGATTATTGACCACCAATTAATTCGTTCTTAAAATTGGTGTATTACTAAAATAATTAATGATGCAAATGTAATCGTTTTTCTAAATGAAAAAAGGCCCATAAGGGTTAAATGCCATTATTGCTTTGAGAAGTATTATATATTCTTACTTATAAACTATGACATAAACGTTTTAACAAATGTGAATTTGTTGGCTCCATGATGATTGTACAGCTAGAGGTGGCAAATGGGTGGATCAGTTCGGTTTTGGACCGGGTCCAACTGTATCGGTTTCAAGATGGGTTGATTCCAATATGAGTTCAAAATTATGAGTTTGTAATGAGTTGAGTGTGAATTGGGTTGAATTAATTTTGATTGAATTCTTTAAAAGGAACCATAATGGATCCAATATGAACCCACAATGGAAGCAAACAACATTACAGGTTACAGCCAAATGGTTTCTGCTGAGAACCAAAATTGCCGAAGTAAACCCGTAGTCAATTTCTGGCAGCTGATCATTGGACCTAAGATTTCCTCTTTTCTTTTCTTTTTTGGCTAAGTCACCAAGGATTTGTTTAATCATCAATCTTGGTTTTTCTTTGTTTCACTAAAATTTAATTAATATTATCATTTTAATCGTTTAGCCATCTCAACTCTCATTTCTTTGTTAATGGCTATCCTACTCAAATTATCATAGATCATTTTAGATACTAGAGTGAATTATCAAATTATTGTCCATCAATCATCTCTCGTTCACAAAATTAATATTATGATAAATTATTGCATTTCTTAATTTTCAATTGTACAATATTTAAAATTATTACTTAGAAGAATTTATTATAAATTCAAACTCCAAATAAAAATATTTTTTTTGCTAAAATTAGAGTATTTGTCAAGTATAATCCGAATTTTAATCGAACCGAATACGAATCAAGCTCTAGTAGCTTGATTTTTTTGCATATGTTTTGTCATTTTTTACTAATCGGCTCGAATTTGAGTCAAGTTTCAAATTTTTTGAACACACAAATATTGTTCAAGTTTAGTTTAATATGTTAACGAACCAAAGCTCAAATGAGCTTTTACTGCATGATCTCTAGTCGAGTATCGAGTAGTTTGGCCGATTCGTCTTTCAACCATACGAGAAACCGACGTATTATTTAATTATATATACAAACATACGTTTTAAACTTGTATTATTCAAATGCAATATAGATCATGCTAGAAGCCTGTAAGTAATTCTGAAAAGTCAAATCTCGCCTTCATGCGTGTCTATTATTGAAACAAAGTACTTGAATATTACTTATTAAACAAAAATTAACTTAAACTGTTAATAAGGCTATTGAACAATTATCCTCTTGCCAAAGCAAAATTATGTAATTCTCTTTTTTGCCCTTCATGGTCAAAGGGCTATATTTTCTCATGAGTATAAAATGGAAATATATAATCAATTTCTTTCTCTAGTGATATACCAAAATACCAATCTCGGAGATTTAATCTTCGTTATCTCGTATTCATTAAATGTATAGGGTCGTTAGGCTCATACTGTGCCTCGTATACGAGGATACGAAGTGGGTTTCAGGTCCGGTCCCTAAAACAATATTATTTGCATTACACTCCAAGATTCGCGTGTTTTTATTAGTCGGATAGGGTCGATCCATGGCCCGACCCGATGAAGATCGAATCTGTGCCACCCATCAAGCACACGTGTAAAGGATCCGCAGGCAAGACGTCTTATCAGTTATTCACTCTACAGTGCAGAACGGAAACTCTATAAATACCGTCATTTATGAAGTTACAGGGGACGGATAATTGGAGCAATAAATATTACGAACCATCTATCGTATTGCTTGAATTATTCGGAGACCTGAGAGTACGATCCTAAAATACAAATAAGAGAGTTCTTCGACATACGAACCATAACAAATTCAACATCTTTACTTGAACTACGTTTAAACTTGATCCTGAAAAGGTACGTAGGCAACTCGATATCGTCCGAGCGCAGTCTATAATCTAGGGAATGTGTTATTTGGTACGTATTCGAGGCCATCTTGACTGAAATAGTGTAGGGTAAAATCCGTGCTAGATCAATTTGGCGCCGTCTGTGGGAAATTACTCGAGGGTCGCTGAAGTCAGCTTCAGAAATGGAGGGAGATGGTCAGAAGGAGAAGCGAGTTCGCACCGAAGATTCTGTATCCTCGGCAACAGGGAGGAGCGGTGGCGGTCATGGTGATGAGAAGATGATGATAACAAAGGGAGAGTTGGACAAGATGGTGCAGGAAAAGGTGGATGAAGTTTTGAGTCGTTTGATGGCGTCGGGACCAGTGACTCCGAATGTTCAGAAGGCTCCTGTGGTACCCTTGGCGCCTAGGAGGCTGCTTCAAGAACAAGAGAGGATGAACCCAGAGCATAGGAAGAGGGGAGAAGTGGAGGCACAGTCTGATGAGGAGGTCAACAGTAGGGACGATGTGCATTTGGAAGTCTGACGAGGAAAATAGCCTGTGCAGGAAGAAAGACCAGTTTTGTCAAGGGCTGAAATTGATGATATGTATGAAAAGCTTGGCAAGGTAAATCATAAACCCGAGGCTCTTCGACCGAAAATTAGGCCGGTTTCAGCGCTGATGGCTAGAAATTTGCCGTTTTGTGAGAGTATAATGTTTGAAGAACCTCCAAGTTCATTCAAAGCTCCTCTCTTGCCTACTTATGATGGGACAGGTGCTCCGGGGCCACATTTGACGACTTTTGAATTGTTGATGTCATTATATCATCAGTCGAATGCGATTAATGCAAGGGTCTTTGTGACGACCCTGGTCAGGCGGGCTCAAGATTGGTTCACGAGTCAGCAACCCGGTTCGATAGTATCGTATGAGCAGCTCATTAAGAAATTTGAGAATCATTTTGCAGCCAACAAGAAGGCCAAGAAATCTGTGGCTTCCATGATGGGATTCAAGCAGGGTCCTAGTGAGCGTTTGAGGGATTTTGTTCATAGGTTTAATCAGGGAGTTTTAGAAATACCTGAGTTAACTCATGATCTTATTGTAACATTTCTTTTGTTGGCTTTGAAAAAAGGTACTTTGGCGTCCGCCTTAGCTCGACGCACACCAAAAGATCAAGAAGAATTGATGCAGTTGGAAGAGCAATGCATCAACAAGGAAGAGATGAATCTATCAAAAGATTCTGAGGCTTGCAAGCCCGTAAATGATCGAAGAGATCGAAAAGATAATTGCTATCGGCAGGAAGGGTCGAGGTCTGAAAAGAACCACGAACGACCCCCTCGATACGCAAAATACGAACAGTACACCCCCTTGAAAGCATCAAGAGGAAGAGTGTTACTGGCAGTGCAGCACATGAATGCGATTCGATGGCCAAAGCCAATGAAATCAAAATCCAGAGCAAATCCGGATAAATATTGTCAATTTCACAAGGACAAAGGTCACGATACCGAAGAGTGCTACCAATTGAAAGATGAACTTGAACGTCTAATAAAAGATGGTGTTTTGAACGACTTCATTGATCGTACTCTTGCGGAAGTAAGAGCCCCAGAGGCCAACCGCGCTAAAGAGGTGAGACAACCGCGCAGTCGGTCACCGGATCGGTTTCAATATGGAGGGAATGAAAGTCGATATGACCATCGGGTCCATGATAATCGCCCGTGTGATCGGCCTCGAAATGATGAATATCGTCGAAATGACAATTATCGACGAAATGATGACAAGAGGGAGAATGATAACAGTCGTCAGGGAGATCGACGTAAAGAGCATACCAATGTGGCCAGAGTAGAGATACACACTATCGCGGGAGGGCCAGCTGGCGGCGATTCATCCAGTGCAAGAAAAAAGCATAAGAGGGAAATGCGTGGCAATCACTATCGTCAGGAGCCTACGAGAGTTTTCTCTGTACAGAATCACGACCAACCAATAGATTTTGACGATAGAGATTACGAGGGCATGATTATTCCCCATAATGATCCGATGGTGATAACGATGGATGTCACAAATTTTTCTATACACAAGGTGTTGGTTGATACCGGTAGCTCAGCAGATATAATTTTTTGGGATGTGCTGCAAAAGATGGACCTGGGAAAGGTAACTCTGCGAACGGTGAATACCCCATTAATGGGGTTCACCGGGTCACATATTATGCCGAAAGGTTCAATTGAACTTGATGTATCACTGGGGTCGGCTCCGAAGAGGAGGACATTGCGTGTAACGTTTTTGGTTGTAGATACCCCTTTTGCTTATAACATGATTGTGGGTAGGCCGATGTTAAATATGTTTGGGGCTATAGTATCGACTCCTCACTTGAAAATGAAGTTTAAAACCAGGGATGGTATAGGTGAAGTGAGGGGCAATCAGTTGGAAGCTCGAGACTGTTACACTACCTCGTTAGTGCCAAACTCGAGCAAGAAGAGGAAGAGAGAGGTTACGAGGGTAAATGTCATTGACGAGGATGCCGCTATATTGATGAAGCAGTTGGATAAGAAGTAGAAGAGGGAGGATATGAGGGTGCAGCCTGTGGAACACAAGACAGTTCAACTTTTTGAATGTAACGCAGAGAAAACTACGAGAATTGGGGGGGGGGGTAGTTGAGTCCTACGACGGAATCAAAACTGATAAAATTTCTCAAAGCTAACACTGATATTTTTGCGTGGAAAACTGCCGACTTCCAAGGCATTGATCCCGAGGTGATAGTGCATCGTTTGAATGTTGACCCAGAGGCAAAACCAATTCGTCAGAAACGAAGAAATTTCGGCCCTGACAGAGACGCCATTATTGAAGAAGAAGTGAAGAGGCTGCTAGAAGTAGGCTATATAAATGAAATTCAATTTACTGAATGGCTAGCCAATGTAGTTCTTGTACCAAAAGTCGAAAACAAGTGGCGCATGTGTACTGGTTTCACTAATCTAAACCAAGTTTGCCCTCGGGATCCTTATCCTTTGCCTCGTATTGATTTATTAGTAGATTCAACTACAGGTTGTGCGTTGTTAAGCATGATGGACGCTTATCAAGGTTTCAATCAAATTATGATGGCAGAAGAAGATAGGGAGAAAACCTCCTTCGTCACGGCACGAGGTGTATATTGTTATAATGTGATGCCGTTTGGACTTCGGAACTCCGGAGCCACATATCAACGATTGGTCAATTCGATGTTTGAGAATGAGATAGGAAAGACCATGGAAGTCTACATTGACGATATGCTCGTCAAATCTGTGGATGAATCGGACCATTTGAGTCACTTGATGAAATCTTTTGAAATAATGAAACGATATGGAATGAAATTAAACCCTAATAAGTGTACCTTCGGAGTTCGAGGGGGAAATTTTTTGGGATATATGGTAACCGAACGAGGTATTGAGGCCAATCCTGAAAAAATCGAGGCCATTTTAAACTTGAAATCCCCCTCAAGTGTGAAGGACGTACAAAAACTGACGGGGAGAATGGCAAGCCTGAATAGATTTATATCTAAATTGGCTGATAAAGGACTTCAATTTTTCAAAATCCTACGAAAGGTAAAAAACTTTACGTGGACAGAAGAATGTGAAAAAGCTTTCCAAGAGCTTAAGAATACTTAGTCTCCCTCCCCTCCCCCCCCCGTTGCTAACAAAACCTGTTTTCGGGGAGCCTCTATTCTTGTACTTGGCTGTTTCTTTAGCAACCATTAGTGCAGTTTTGGTCCGAGAGGTCGAAAATGAACACAAACCAGTATATTACGTCAGTAAGCTGATCCAAGGGGCTGAATTGAATTATTTGGAGATTGAAAAATGGGCACTTGCTCTGGTAACTTCCGCTCGTAAGTTAAGACCATACTTTCAGTCCCATCACATTGTAGTACTAACGAACAAGCGACTGAAGCAGGTGTTGGCGAAGCCCGATGTTTCAGGAAGACTCATAAAATGGGCCATTGAGTTAGGAGAATTCAACATTGAGTATAGAAGTCGGGCGGTGGTGAAAGCGCAGATAATAGCAGACTTCGTTGTTGAGATGACGACGGAGTCAGCCCTTGAAGTGGCCATAACAGAACCAGCAAAACCATGGCTATTGCATGTGGATGGTTCGTCAATGACGAAGCGAGGTGGAATTGGAATCTGACTACAAACACCGGATAAACTGGATATGGAATTTGCAATTAAGTTAAACTTTGATGTAACCAATAACGAAGCAGAGTATGAGGCCCTCGTTGCAGGTTTGAGAATGGCAAAAAGCTTGAAGGTAAAGATGCTGATGGTTTATACAGATTCGCAGTTAGTGGTTAGTGGCTAGACAGGTTTTCGGGTCGTATGAAGCTAGAGAGAAAACAATGATAAAATATTTGAAGAGAGTGAAGGAATTGATGTTGGAATTCGAAAAAGTTGAGTTGCATCAGATCCCAAGGGATGAGAATGAACGAGCAGATGCATTGTCAAAGTTTGCGAATCAAATTGTGGGTTTGAAAAGTAGGAAGGTAACTCTGTTGGTGGCTGAACACTCGAAAATAGAGTCAGTAACCTCGGTAGTGCCCGTTTTGGTTGAGAGTTCGTGGAAGGATGCAATTATGGATTATTTAATAAACGATGAGCTACCTAATGATAAAGTTGAGGCTAGGAAGGTTGTTCAAAGAGCAATGAGGTTTGTAATGATGGATGGAGAGCTTACAAAAGGTCAGTGGGGGGCCCATTACTACGATGCTTAACTCCATCAGAGTCTGAATATGTTCTAAGGGAAATTCATGAGGGGAGTTGTGCAAATCATTTTGCGGGACGATCGTTGGCCCAAAAATTTACGAGGCAGGGTTACTTTTGGCCTACCCTAGTTAAGGATGCATATGAATTCGCCAAGAAATGTCGGGAGTGTCAAAAGCATTCCAATGAAATACATCAACTGGGGGGCCCTATGGAAGCAATAAAAATTGCATATCCATTTGATCAATGGGGAATTGATATCTTAGGTTGGAATATTTAACCTTATCGACATACCTGTTGTAAAACAACGTAAAATGCAGAATCATCTGATTATTAAATTTGTATGCAGGACCTTTCCCTCCAGCCCAAAACCAAAAGAAATTCGTTATTGTGGCAATAGAGCACTTCACGAAGTGGATAGAGGCAGAGGCTGTGGCTCGTATCACGAAAAAAGTCGTTATTGACTTTGTATGGAAGAATATAATATGCAGGTTATTAACCCAGACAGAATTGAATAAATATGAATAATTCTGAAGTTGTTATCATATGGAAGAATATAATATGCAGGTTTGGCATACCGCGGATATTGATATCGGACAATGGCACACAATTCAATGGAAATTGGTGTGCGGAACTAAAGATTCAGCAGAACTTCACCTCGGTGGGACATCCGCAGGCCAATGGATTAACAGAAGTGGCAAATCATATACTCCTACAAAACTTGAAGACGAGACTTGAAGGTGAACGAACAAGTTGGGTTGAAGAATTGCCTAGAGTGTTGTGGGCGTATAGAACCACACCTCGGTCGTCGACGGGAGAGACTCCTTTTTGTCTCGTTTACGGCTTAGAAGTAGTTATAATAGCTGAGATAGGGATGATGACTTATAGGGTTGGGTCGTATGAATCAGAGGAGAATCGGTCTACAAGAGAGTTCGAGTTAGATGTCATTAATGAAGTACGAGACAAGGCGTATGCCAATATAATGAGGCAAAAGAGCACAATGGCAAGAGCATACAACAAAAAGGTGAAGGCTCAATTTTTTCAAGTTGGAGATCTCGTTTTGAAAAGGGTGGAAGTATCGCGGCATGTGAAGAAGTTGGAAGCAAACTGGGAAAGACCATTTAAGATTGCAAAAATTATGAAGGCAATGACCTATCGATTACAAAATCTCAAGGGTAAAGACCTACCACGTCCTTGGAATGTAAATAACATGAAAAAAATTTATGCATAAGAAGCATAACTTTTACGTTACTGTTATTTGGATATGCGTTTGTAGTAAAACAAAGCTGGACAAGTCCTTGTTCGTTTGAAAAAATAAAATTAAAATTGACATCAATGTGAAACGATACAAAAACGAGATCCTAAATTTGGATCCACATAAAACATTGTTTTAAGCACAAAAAGTTATACAGAAGCCTCCCAAAATCGGGTAAAAACAAAACAATCTTTATACAGTTAATCCTCAATTATCTAAGGTTCATCAATGGTAGCGGCGGTTTCTCCCTCTTCACCTTATCCGTCGCCTCGATCAATTGTTGCTTCTAGTTCTCTCTCGAATTGGATACTGGCTCCAGATTCGCAGATAACTAAGGCGTCGAACTCGGGGAAGTATGTATAAGTAGCGTTGTCTGGGGGGGTGGCCGAGGGTCGTTTGATGGGAGCTCTCACATAGTCTTGGGAAAACTCGTCCTCTTGGAAAGTGGACGGGAGGTTTCCTGTCTCTTTCAGGTAATCAATTGCCTTGAAGAAGCCGTCCTGGACGTCGTTCAGGGCTTGATCGAGCAAACGATCGTCAAATACAGTGGAGCGTAGCATGTCACGAGCCCCACCTAAACGAGCCTCTTCAATTTGACGCTTGAAAGAGGACGATTCTTGGAACTCCCTGCGACCTGCGGTTTTACCCAAAGCAAACTGACGTCGTTTCTCGACCTCGGTACCCTCTTGCATTGTACTCAATTACTAACGAAGCGCAGCGTTGTTTCGTTCAAGCTCTGCCATTTTGAGCTTGTCCCCATCGTACGTTCGGCAAATAACATCAAGCTCCATCTATGATTGATGAGAGTAATGTTCAGATTATGCAAACTGTACTTGAAATCAAATACTAGTAACGAATTCGAATTTACCTGTAGAGAAGCGGCCTTTTCCTTATCTTCTTGAGCAGCAATAAGCTCAGCCTAGACTTGCCCCTTATAGTCGGTGAGCTCTTGTTGAGATCGCCTTAAGACCTCCTTCAAGCTCGAATTGTTGAGGTACAATTGGTGCATTAAGAGTTTCGTCTGAAAAGACATAATGTCAAACGAAGTTATAAAAAACCGAGGTATTTAAAATATCGAGATACTATGACTAATAACTGATGTACCCTTTTGAGATATTGAGTTGCTTGCTTCTCGACAAATGGATGAGGCTGATCGAGGATAAGAGCCTTATCCCTGGGCAATAACGTGCGATGAAATAATTCAATCGCAGTATTGCCGCTAGGATCCTTGATTATGCTGCTGTCGGAGTATATATGCCAGTCTTGGATAAGTGGTTGTTTGTCGGGTCATTGAGGGGCGCGTTCAGTAACCTCACAGTCGAGGTAGTCTTTAAGCAGTAGAGACTAAGCCTGGTTGAGCAGGTCGTAATCACGAGCGTCAGGCTCGTCGGTTGTTTCAGCTTGGGGGGTCGAAGATGCAAGCACTGCTGGAGTGGCCTGCGAAGTACCCTCTCGGTGAGGACGCTTCTCTGGACGACCGTAGGGAGCACCTGTTAACTCCTCGACCGGCTCGGAGCGTCGTCGACGAACGAGAGAGCCCTCCTCGCCCGCTGAGTCGTTTGTAAGGCCTGTACTTCGAGGAGGACGAGGTGTAGTTGTTGCGATGCGGGGCGGCTGGGCGCGAGTGGTCCCCTGGTCTTGGGGATCACCAATCCTTATTCCAGATTGTCCCTGAGTTCGTCCGCATCCGCGACCCCGGCCAGTACCTCGACCAGCTGTAGCAGCTGCCCGCTGGGCTGCCTCTGCCGCAATTACGGCTCTTTTGTCCAGACGAGCCTGTCTCTCTTCCATACCTGTGAAGGAAGAAAAGAATAAGCACCAGAGATTATATACATAAAACATAATATATATTACGAAGTATAATAAATGATGGAATACGAGTATGAGTCTTTACCAAGATCCTCGACGACAGGCACGTTAGCGCTACTTAGCCCACACGTGACAAGCATGGATTCACTCATCACGACCTCGGGCTTGAACAACCGTTTGAGGATACGTTTTAAAGTTCGTCGAGGTATCGTGGGTGGACCAACGTTGCTTAGGTCAACGAGGTCCATACCCCACGGATGAGGTACATTCCAGCTCATTTACCGGTGGAGCGATGAAGAAAAACTTTTTCTTCCAATCTTCGAAGGAAGATTGGGTTCGAGATTGCAGATGACAATGACGCTGGGGTGCTAGGAAGAAAAAACCTTCCTCCTTAGATTTAGTGCATCGATGCACTGACAGAAAACCGTTGAAGTTTTTGATGTTCGGATGAACTCCATACATCCTCATTACGACTATAAAAAAAATTATATGCCTATAAGAATTTGGAAGTAATTGAGTGGGGCTCAAACAAAGGTGGAGAAGAATATTTACTATGGCAGGATGTAGAGGAAACCGAAGCCCTGAAGCAAGATAGGCTACGTGTATGGTACGAAACCCTAGGGGGGGACGATGCATCCTATCACCCTCGTTGGGGACTATAGTACGATAATCAGGAGGGATATGATATCTCGCCCTAATGTCTGCAATATTTGACGCAGTTAAAATTGAGGGATAACCTAACCAAGAGACTACTCTACGAGCCCTAACCATATTAGGAAATAACTGGGAATTAACATCCTCGTCTCCCTCGAGATTTGGATATGGAGGGGGAACATCAGGAGACTCGGGCTCAATAACGATGGGGGAGTCGTTTATATTGGGCTCAAGAGATGTCTCAGGACTGCTAGAACTACTATTTGACTCACTACGACCAGACGAGGTGGTCTCATTTTCCTCTTCAGAGACACGGGGTGAGGCACCCACACCAGAGGTACTCATGAAAATTGACTGAAAAATGCAAAGTATTGGATAAATAAAAGAGAGAGAGAGAGATGAAGCTTATACCTAGCGGGAGAAAAAAATTCGGATTTGAAATAGAAGATGATCTCCGAGTTGCAAGAACGCCAGAAGAAGCTGCAAAATCTTTTAGACTTGTGACTCAAGGGTAAATATTGCTGAAAGTAAAAATTCAAAATGAAGGGTAAGTCCTGCATATATATACTATGAGGAGATTTGAAATCAACGGTACGGATCAACTAGTTAAAAGTTGTATCCAACGGTGGAGAGACGTGACGCTTCGAATTCAACTTGCGTCTCTCGGAATTCGAAAGGACAGAGCAACAAATCAGGCACGTCTCTCGGGAAGCGGCGTGTCAGAATTAATGACGTAAAACGGCTGCAATGTAATGATTACAAGGGATGGATCATAAATAAAATAAAAACAAAGAAATAGGTGCCCGAAAAAGGTAACAGTTGCATTAATTTGTACTTCGTCAGTTATGGGTCAAGGAATAGAAATTAATTTCTCCATCACTCACGAAGTGGGGGACTTAATGATATACCAAAATACCAATCTCGGAGATTTAATCTTCGTTATCTCGTATTCATTAAATGTATAGGGTCGTTAGGCTCATACTGTGCCTCGTATACGAGGATACGAAGTGGGTTTCAGGTCCGGTCCCTAAAACAATATTATTTGCATTACACTCCAAGATCCGCGTGTTTTTATTAGTCGGGTAGGGTCGATCCATGGCCCGACCCGATGAAGATCGAATCTGTGCCACCCATCAAGCACACGTGTAAAGGATCCGCAGGCAAGACGTCTTATCCTTATTCACTCTACAGTGCAGAACGGAAACTCTATAAATACCATCATTTGTGAAGTTACAGGGGACGGATAATTGGAGCAATAAATATTACGAACCATCTATCGTATTGCTTGAATTATTCGGAGGCCTGAGAGTACGATCCTAAAATACAAATAAGAGAGTTCTTCGACATACGAACCATAACGAATCCAACATCTTTACTTGAACTACGTTTAGACTTGATCCTGAAAAGGTACATAGACAGCTCGATATCGTCCGAGCGCAGTCTATAATCTAGGGAACGTGTTATTTGGTACGTATTCGAGACCATCTTGACTGAAATAGTGTGGGGTAAAATCCGTGCTAGATCATCTAGCATTCAAAGATATAAATAATTTCATCACTTTCTGATAGCTAGGTTCTCCCACTCCATACTTTATTACCTTTTTTCTTTACGAGTCCAACTAATTGTGTGTTTTATCGTAACAATTTTTTTTTAATTAATGAATAACATCATGATCTTTGTTTCCAAAGCTTTGATCATTCTTTCATAGTTATTCTGTAAAATAAAATCTTATATTGATAATATTTATTTTTTATTTTAATTAACAAATTTATTAGAATAAAATTTATTCACAGGAAATATTATGGTCTTTTGTTTCATTAATTGAGATAATCCTTGCATTAGTATCAGGTAAAAAATAAATTTGCTTTCAAAATTTATTGATAGGATCATAGGAACAAGAACATATATTTTGACATATGCAGAATCTCCATCAAATTCATGTGTACGCTTCATCTCTTAATTTTGTTAATTATTTTCCGTTTCTTTTCTTACTCTTCTTTTTAATTTGTCCTCTTTGGTGCCGAATCTTTTTAAATCTCTTTTAGTGAAATAAATAACAGACATCATGAATTATAGTAATCTTTATTTATTTAATATTTTATCATAGAATTTATGACCATGATTATTCAAATAAAACAGACACGGATTTCAAGTAAGTAATTTGCTTCAATGCTATACTTCCATTTGAAATAATAAAGACGCAAAAAGAATTCAAGTATGAAGAAAAATATTATGAATGAAGACATCATTACTAGAAACCGGAGGAGAAAATAGAAAGTAACTTTGGCAATTAGAGTCCAAAGAGATGTTAATTGATTGTCATGGGGCCGTTTCTGTATACATACGCTGTAATTTTGGTAAATATTAAAGACACTATTAAATCATTAAGTTATGATATTGACACTAAAAGGCAGAAAAGGGAATTAAATAAATTTGCTCTGGCAAAAGGATTTGTGCTTTGACACTATCAACAACCTTTTAATAAAACTCCAAGTAGTTGCGTGTCAAGTTTTTGTACATATGGAAGAGGCAAAAGATACTTAGAAAAGAATAATCAAAAGAAAGTGTATTGGATTAGTTTTTATATTCTCAAATCTTGACACTCGATCCTAAGTGGGCCCAATATAGAGCCAACTTGAGCCCAATAGAAAACCAAATGGAACTAAATCATAAGAGGACCTAATAAGACCCGAACAAGTTGGACCAAAAATGAAAATCTTAGGAACCATCCCAATCCAAAACTTGTTGGGTTGGGTTGGACCTATGGTTCTGGAACCAAATTGCCAAGCCTAATTTGTACTTCATGTTGAAAATTATTGCATAAGAATTTGTTGGAGTTTGATGAAATTGTCGTCCTAATTTAAAATAACGTAACTAAAAAAGTTAGTGAAAAATGAGTCTGAGTGAGCCAAAGAATCAAGCCAAGCCTTCCTTTAGAAGAGGGCGAAAGACGGCTCTTCCAAGCAGGCAGAAAAATGGAGTTGCGGCCCCAACTAAGCAGTAATATGGCACTTGCGGTATGGCCAACTAGGTTGCATCGCAGCACCAAAGTGTTTTTATGCATTTGTTTGACTTTTTTTTATCAATCTTGGACGGGATTTTTTTATTCCTTGTGAGCCTCATTTATAGGATCGTACTTATTGTATATGTATCACCTTAAAAATTAATAGGAGATATCTAGTGTGGGGATGGACGTAGACAAACTCAATCGAACTATGCAAATCCTTGTGTCATGCTTACTTTAACTTTTAGATTTATCTTTTTGTCAGTTTAACTCTAGCCACTAGTATCAAGAGTGTATGCTTATAGATTTGTGGGGATCCCTTAGTATTTGCAGGATATGTGAGAAGTAATGTCATCGTAAAAAGAGACAGTTAAAATCGACAAGTTCGGTTGCGTTGATTTTAGATTTTAAAGAATGTAGGTGGAGACTAACTATGCTAGAAGAGGTTTCATAGACCATTGTCACAGAAGAATCTAGAAAGATGACAATTAACAACATGATTGAGTTTTATTAGATTGTTAGGCCCTATGAGTGATCAATTAGGGTTGACAAGGAATGTGGTGTTTATCATCAACAAAGAGAAAATGATGATCGATTTGATAAAGGCAGCATTGAATATGTACAAAAAGCCATTCACCTTCAATAAAGTGTATTTTATGTGCAATTTATTCAATTTGAGAATTGACCGATTTGTACCAAATGTTGTTAGTGTAGTGGTATCAGCTTCCACTTTCATGTGATAGGTCTTGGGTTCAATTTCAAGTTGTCACAAATTATAACATTCCTCTCCTTATTTAGAGTCTTATAAGGTCTGTATAGCCCATGATTGAAAACTATCGACCCTATTTTCTCTGGTCAGGGTATCCTCCTTCGTCTAAAATTAAGATAAAAAAATCGATAGATTTGTGATGTACCATATAACGAGTTCAGTGTGATCATAAGTCGATTGAGTTCTCTACTATCATGTTCAAGATGAGACTAAGAGCATCTCCAACCCATACACATTAATATAGTGCAACTTTTGCCCCATCTCAGTGTTATACAGTAAATCCATTCCAACCCATAACTCTATTTTTAACACCAAAAAAACTTTCTCTAAAAAATTCCTTTTTTACATCTTATTTTATGCTATTGTCTCTATTTCAAAAATAACACCCAAACTTTAAATGTTTATCAATATTTATCCAATTTTTTTTTATTATTATTTTGTGGTATTGAAAAATAAAATTCAAAATTAAACTAAATGTTATAAATAAGAGTTTAGAAAAATAATGAATTTTACTTGAAATTTGTATTATAATGTCAAAATGTCAGTCCATGCAATTATGCAATAAACATTTATCAAGATAGGTAACTTTGAAAGTTTTGAGCTTCAATTTCTTTGAAACGAGAAAACAAGATAGGAAATATATATCTATATATATATATAATTACTATATACGTGTTGAAACACACTTCCTTCCAGTTTTGAAAATCATAGATATAGTTTTCAGGAGGCGACTCACACTAACTTTCAAGTTATTCTGCGTCGTCCTCGAGTGGTTCACCAACACCACCTGCTAATCCAAGGATTATATTAGAAATCCTATTCTGTAACACTCGTCTTAATAATCTACACGAAATAGCCTATGCGGTCCTATGAAATACATGATCATGCACAAAGTCTTATCCTCCCAAAGTAAGCTTAACTTCATTATATTAAAAGATTCACGAAAACACCAAGAAAATAAATCTGGGCGGGTTTGGTTTAAAATTTATTAAAATTCATAGAACATGATTTTATTTCTGAACTTTCCAGAAACACCCAACACTTATTGAAATAGTCCAGGTAGAAGTTTCAAAGGCAAACTAAATTTGTAAATAGGTGTTTCATACACCAAAACCCAGCTGAACGGGAAATTGTTTTTACAACGGTAGGATACATTTCAAAATTTGTATAAAATCCCCTGTTCATCAAAAAAAGTACAAATTTGATAGGACATGTTTACATGACACTACAACTAGTTCTGTAAAATTTTGGAAGCCAAATAAAATCTCTAGATACAAAAACTTCGGCTCAAAATAATGCATATCTGTAAATGAGTAATTCTCTGGCAGCAGTTGTTTGCCAATTTTATAAAATTCACCAAAACTCCAAAATTGAATACGGTCTAATTCGCAAATTGAATACCTATTGAATTATTAGAATGTTTATAAGGAAAAAAATTAGATACTAAACACCATTATGACGATGAAAAATTGAGCTAATGTTCAAAAGCACTCAGGCCTTAATAGCAGACTAATTTTCAAATGGTTCAGATGATTGGTCAGAATAACTTGAAGGACATAATGTTCAATACAACATGATGACCTAAAGTTTTAATAAGACTTCAATTGGGAAAAGTGTGATCAAAAATTTCTATTAAGTCATGCAAAATTGTCTTACAGCTTATACGCCAATCACAACTAGAAAATATTGTGAACGGCTTGCAATATTGGAGTAAACCTCCAATGAGAACAAGTTACAAAGCAAGAACAAAATTTAGTGTAACTATCAAGTAATTCTGCTGCCATCTCGTTAAAAGAACTTCAGGAAAATGGTTATTCAAAATTATTAGAGTAAGAATGAATATCAGAATGAAATGATGTACTGTTTGTTAAAATTTACAGAAAGACAACAATTTCAAATGATAGTAAATAAGAAACATGAATGCAATTTGTTAGAAAATGATGTGTTATAAAAATCAGAAAGCTAAGAATTAGTTGTGGACTTTGAATTATAGATTCCATCCTAGATTATCAAGAATCCATCTTCTTGTTTGTACATGCAATTAAATTCTAGATTCTTTTATAGTATCACAAATGGGTCTTGAAATATACCTTGATTTGAGCTTCTAGGAATAAATTAGTGGTAGAGATTGAAGAATATAGTGTGTGTATGAATGAAGTAGCCGAGAGTGAAGCTCACTTTGTAACCCTTATTTTCTCTCTATTTTTTTTTCTTTGTTAGTCTTGAATGGAAGAGTGGAATGTGAAATGTCTAAGGGTCTATATATAGAGAGAGGGAGAGATGAGGAGGGACCTAGCTAATTGCAAGTTTACAATTATGTCAAAAGGACCCTACATCTATACAAGTTTAATATTAAGCCCTTACATTAATATAATCTAAGACTCAAGTCCTTACATGCATATAGTTTAACATTCAAGTCAATCTAATTACTTAAACATAATACTAGTGCATATTTAATCAAGTAATTTCTAAAAATGAATAAAGTTAGAATAATTTCTCATAAGTAGAGCTTTCTTCTCAATCATTTAATTTATACGTGCATCTACATCAAAGTGATATCATATTTCTCACAAGATTATAAAAATTATTAAATTAGTAAGTATATCTATAAAAACAAAACTCGATTGTCATACTCTCCAAATTTTACAATAATGTTGCCAATGTTAAATCATACAACCCGCACAATCACAACACACACACACACACACATATATATATATGTATGTGTGTGTGTATAAATGCATTATATTGCTCGAAAATATTAGGGGTATCACAGAAATGCAACTAAATTAAAAAAAGAAGAGAAATTGAACAAAATTTGGTGTTAAATATGGTGTGGGTTGGAGTGCCAAGCCACTCCATTTTTACCATCTCCAACCCAAATTTAGAGTGGGTTGGAGATGGTCTAAGACATTGATTCTTTTGTCCTTGTTACTTATGAGTTGGAGTGCACTTGTGACTAATGACCAACTGTTCTAGTAAAAAAAACATTGTAGGAGATCCGAGATATGATTCTAAGAGAGGAGAGATGAAATCATGTAAACTCTCATCGTTATTTTAATTTAGAAGTAGAAAGGTAGAAACAATCAATGAGGGAACTAGAACAGCGTGAATACAAAAACACAACATTGTTTGTTTGAATTGTGACCAAAAAGTATCATTAGCAGAATCAGTGTAAGGAGCTAAAGAATGATAAGAACCAGCGCCGAGATGATAGATCAACAAATGCAATGGTGGAGGAGATTGCTACCAAAATCAGTGTAAGGAGGAAAAAAATTTAGGAATCAGCGCCGAGATGATGGATCAACAAATACAGTGGCGAAAGAGCACTACTACAAAAATGGTCTATTACAGCGCACCAATTACAGCAGTTTTTTGAAAACCGCTGAACGGAGGGACCTTTTACAGCGGTTCATGGGTGAACCGCTGTAATAGGGTTGACCGCGGGACCTATTACAGCGGTTCTGAGAAGAACCGCTGAAATAGGTATATTTTCAAAAAAAAAACAAATTTTTTTTTAAAAAAATGGCCTATTACAGCGGTTCACATAAGAACCGCTGTAACAGGTCCCGACGAAAAAATTTGAAACTCTTTTATCTTCCCTTTTCTCTCTCTCACTCTCACTCTCAAAATTTAAAACTCATTTCAGTCTCTCTCTCTCTCTCTCTCTCTCTCTACTCTCGGTCTCTTTCTCTCTCTACTCTCGGTCTCTCTCTCTCGATCCACCCCCAAAAGCTCGGCACCACCGCCACCGCCACCGCCGCCGCCGCCGCCGCCGCCGCCGCCACCACCACCACATACCGGCACCGCCGGCACCACCACCACGACCGTGAGCTTCTTCTCTTTCTCTTTCTCTCTCTCTCTATATATATATATGTATATTTGTGTATGTGTGGGTGTATTTATATTTGTGTATGTGTGGGTGTATGTATATTTGTGTATGTTTGGATGGGTGTATGTATATTTGTGTATATATTGATGGGTGTATGTATATTTGTGTATGTGTATATGTGGTTGTATGTATATTTGTGTATGTGTAGATGGGTGTATGTATAAATTTGTGTATTTACGAAAATATTTTTCGTTTATAATTTTACCATGTCGGAATGACACGAAATTCGCATGATCATAGCGAAACGGCATTCCGAACAAAACGCAAATAAATTGCGCTCTCGTGATTTTAGCCATCCCAAATCGTTTAAGGCCTCAAATACGCATTTTATTACAAAAATACGATTTTTGTAATAAAACGCGTATTTGAGGCCTTAAACGATCTCAAATGGCTAAAATCACGAGATCGCAAAATTTGCGTTTTGTTTAGAATGCCGTTTCGCTATGACCTTGTGAATTTCGTGTCATTCCAACATGGTAAAATTATAAACGAAAAAATAAAATTAAAAAAAAAATACTACCTATTACAGCGGTTATTTCCATAATCGCTGTAATAGGCTCCAAATTTTTTTTTTTTTTACAGCGGTTATAAAAATAACCGCTGTAATTAGTCTTAACCAACTACAGCGGTACCTATTACAGCGGTTAAAACCGCTGTAATTGGCCAAAAAAAATCGCTGTAATAGGTCATTTCTATAGTAGTGGAGATTGCTAATGTATTGGACTGTTCTCTAAACATACCAATTAATTCTTGAATTTTAGGCACTGTGGGATCATATCATTCTACATCAAGAGAGCATTTATTGCAATAACTATACTACTAAGGTGTTCTGAAAGGTCTTTCTATGACATTTTAGATCTTTAAAAATGTTAGGGATTGTTGGAACTCATATAGATACTGACCAAGAAATCCCATTGAGACTACAGAATATCAGAAATATTTTGGGCCTTAAAAAAAACTTGTTATCGTGGGTCAAATCGATCACAGAAGATCGCCAAGGGAAATGCAATTGTTGAGCGAGAAACTAAGGAGAACACTATACACAACGAAATTCAGATGGAGTATAGTATTAGAGAAAAATGAGTACATGGCCAAGAGATCGACTAACTTAAAACGTAGATCTATGCCTATTTGGATTTGATAATGACAACGTCAGTGGTGCAACACTTATCTTTGTAGTTCAATATTTTACATGGTTTCACAATTTTGTTTCATTCAAATGAAAACATTGGTCTCTCGAAAGGGAGTTCTCGTCTTTATAATTATAGTGTTGTCTCTTATTTAAGGGATTTTGTTGATTAGTTTGTCGAGCATATTTTAATAATTTATAATTACTATATTGTAGTAGGTAATATTATATTACCCTAAGTTGCATTATTCGCCCTATTATGAACTTTGGCACTAAATAAAATAAAAAGACAATTTTGTCAAAATATTAAATAAATAGATGATATGAACTTTCCATTAGAGAGGTTTCCGCATTGTTCAAACTAAATCCCTGTGCCATCCACCCCATATGCTAATTCATTAACCCATCTAAAGGTTCTCATTGTTTTGGGGCTATGGCCCGTCGTATTCGATATGGGCTTGGACTAATCATAAAGTTTTATGAACATAGGTCTTCTCAAAGAATACAATAAATTTGTATGGGCCCTGCACTTTTACTCTATATATATTTTGTCTCGTTTGCTTATAAACGATAGTTAAAAAATTAAAATCAATATTTTTCAAACATGTCAAACAATTTGATAGAGACTAGTCGTCGTAGCACACTTAATGTGTGTGGTCAATTATTTAAATATTACAAATAAAAATATTTTGCTATTTTATGATACTAAGATTTTTCAATATCGTATATGTTACTTGCATAAATTTTATTCATAATATACGTCAATTATTATAAGTGGTCATAAATTAGCGCGAGAGAAAGATATTTAAGAAAAAAAGATAGAAAGAAAATTATTTGTAGTGAAATAAAGAGAGAGATAGAGAGTGTGTAAAAGATATGTGTGTTAGTATTTGGATAAAGCATGAAATAAACCCATGTGACAATTGGGATGAAAGGGGTAGTCACAAAAAAGGCGAGTCCAACATTTGGTGTTTTTCAAATATAATAAATACTATAATAATTCTAATAATGAGGGTAATGATCTCCTTTTATTTTCTTTTCTGCCTCTATTTCTTCTTTTGGTCTCACTTCAAATATGTCAAATGAGGTTGTAAGCTATAATATAAAATTTAAATAATTTATCTTTTTCAATTTACTTTGAAACAAATAAACCATTTAATTTGCAGAGAGACATTTATATTTTAATAATTTTATCATAAAAAATGTATTCATCTTACAATCCCCAAAGTTGGAATTAAACTTACAATTATAGAATTTAAACGGAACTTGGATTCCATTAGTTCTGGATTGACTTCAAACCTCTTTCTCATTCATGTACTGAATTCATTGATCATAATTTTTTTTCAATACGTTTTAAAATAAGACTTTAGCTTTTGTTATATAATTATTGTTTACAAGACAATTATATTTCTACCCAGGGTTTGTTAATTTAGTGGTATCAACTTCCACTTTCATGTGAAAAATTCTAGATTTTAGTCCAGATTGTCACTAGTTGTGACTTTTCTCTTCTTATTTGTAGTTATATAGGTCTGTACGGGTTATGATTAAAAACTATTAGCCCGAATTTGTCGGATCAAGGTATCCCCTTATCAAAACAATTATATTTCTAACTAAAAGTAATAATGTTGCATCTAACTCCTAAGTATAAACAATAATAAAGAAATACACAAATCTTTCATTTTTTTCAATTCACAACTAAAATTTATGAAAGACTCTCTTTAATATTATGTAAAGCCTTTGCTTTTTTTTTTATTAAGAAAACAATCAATATCTTTCCAATCCATAAAGAGTTTGCAAAACAAAGAACAATACAATAACTAAATTGTCTCTCACAAATTAAGTACTAATTTTTGAAGTACCAAATGGATAACATGCATCAGAGATCTGAGAATAAAAAATTAAAAGCCTATAAAAAAAACAAAGTCAAGATCGTTTGCCGTAGTAAACATCACTTGTGGTGCAAAAAGTTGGAGGCGAATGCAGATATTTTGATGCTCCAACCATAAAGATAAGAAAAACAAACGACATAGATGGATAAGGAGGGGAGGGGGCGACAACTAAGGAAGGAATGTAGTAATTGAAGGAGGTGTAATGACAAGTGTGAACTTAGTGTCGTACATTACTTACGCCCATTATATAGCTAGAGCTCTATTCTTGTATAGATAGGGTTACATTTCGTCTCTATATTTACTTGTATCATGTACACATTTTATTCTTGAATAATATACACACACATATTACATAGTTTATACATAATATATACACGCACATATTACAAAGTTTATACATAATACAAACACACATATTACATAGTTTATACATCTTATATTCTTTGAACTCTACCATGGTATTAGTCACCAGGCAAAACGAGCCTGTTGCTTCGTTTACCGCCCTCATGGCAACCATAGCCTTCAACATTGCCTCTTCCCCTGGGTAGCACCACCACTGCCACTGCTGCCAAGTCACCACCCTTAACCACCATCTTCACCGCACCTTCTCTCTCTCTCTCTCTCATCCTTTTTCACAAACGACTGTTTCCCTTTAATCGCGCTGCCTGTCGCCGATCTACTATCCACCATCTCTCAAGGCCGAGCCGTCACTACCCACGGCCATGAAACTTCTTCAACTTCTCTCTTCACCCCTCAACCTTGCCCTAACAAATATCCATCTTCTTCTCTCCCAACCACCTCCAGCTGCGATTTGAACTCTATCATGAACAAAACAAAAAAGTAAGAATAATGTCATTTTTGGTCCCTCAAGTTTAACTTTAGAATTACTTTAGTTTTTCATGTTTAAATTGTAACTTTAACATCCCTAATGTTTGAATTTAGTTTCACTTATGTCATTTCCGACACTTTTACCCTTAATTATGAGCATGGATGGCTCACATGAAATGACTAGAGTGAAACCAAATTTGAGGGTAAATTTGTCCAAAATGACTTAAATGAATTCAAATTAGAACGTTAAGGTTGCTAAAGCACATTTTAAACATAAGCTACTAAAGTAATTCTAACAGCAAAGATGATGTGTCAAAAGTGACATTACACCAAAAAAGTAAGATAGAAGAGAATGAATATAGGGATAAAAACTTCTCCACAATTCAAGGCTATTAATTCAAGTTCATAGATGGACAGATCACTATAGAACTTGGGAGAATTTAAAAGATAACACAACCTTCGTAATTTATAAGTTAAATATTTCAAAGTCATATACTTTGATTTTTCGAGTTTTGAAATTTGTATTGCCCTAAATTCAATCACTCATGTCAAAATCATATATCATTCATCAACATGCATATGCGTGTGGGCCAAAAGGTAGATGTGGTGGAACTATTTGGTATATTACTTGAAAACATTGCAAAGTCATTTCTTCCATGTTTTATGGTTTTGTACTCTTTTGTAAAGATAAGATTCGGTATGATTTATTAGAAATAGGTTTCATAAATACAAGTAAAAAATGAGGAATATAATGTTTTTGCTTTTCTTGTGGAAATAAAAATATTATTGTTATCAATAACTCTTAACATGTTGATTTGAGAGGATAAAGTGAAAAATCTTTATCTGGTTAAATGATTTTAACCTATTATAAATGAATTCGAAAATAATTTCTTTTGAAAAAGAATACGATGTCAACTATTTTCTTTTAGACTTAAGTAAAAGGCTAAGTTGCCTAAGTTTTAATTCAATGATTCAAGGTTTCCCGATACATATAATTAATTGTTCACAAAATTTTTACTAAACAAAGCAGAAGTGGTATCAAATTCAGATAACTAGTTTGTGGATTAGTCAACAATTGATGATAGGAAAAAAGTAGTGAAAATTGAAAAGTAAGATTGAATTTTTCTATAAAAGCTATCATGTACTCTAACTAATAGAAATAAAAAAATTGAATGGTTGTTTTATTTTTGCAAAACTTAATGAGGGTGCATTCTACCAATTGAAATTGGTTCGAATGAAATATCTTGTCTATTAATGCATATAAATTCTCATGTAGGGACGGAGCCAGGGGGCTGGAGGGTGCGGTCGCCCCCTTTCAATTTTGAAAAATTATTTTTTTACCTTACAAAATTTTTGATATTTGAATTTCGCCCCCCCCCTTCAAAATCGAAAAATATCATGTTTTTTTCCTTTATTTTTAGTTCGCCCCCCTCAAACCCAAAATACTGGCTATAACGAAAGAGATATAAGAGTATAAAATATGTCAAAAGTTTTAATTGAACCTAGTTTCTTATTATATTTTCCTCCACAAATATAGCGTACCGTACCGCGGAGGGCAAGCCCCCCACCCCCCTTTGACTCCTTTAACTATTTGCCAAAAAAAAGTGTATACCTATATCACAACAAGCTCGCCCCCCTCGATAAATTCCTGGCTCTGTCCCTGTTCTCATGTACAAGGGAGTAAAAGACGATGTGCATAAGATTTAATCAATCTCAAAATTGACTAAACACAAATCGTTATTGAGATTCAAGTGTATCATATTCTTTTCCCAAATATAACACGAAAATTCCTCTAAGTATTCTCTCTCTGTCTTCATAATTTCAAGGATGGATTTTTTCACTATAACAATTACGAAAAACAATAGTACTCGACTAAGATTGTTGGTAGATGTAAAATTTAAGCAAACACACTATTTATAGATGTGCACAAAGAAAATGAAACATGCAATTTAAAAGAGATTATCAAATAATATCGAGATGATGGAAATACCATTTCCATTTCATGAAGAGAAGAATTATTAAGAGAGTGTTTGGTTAGACTTATTTTAAAATAGTTGAAATGCTTATAGTGTTTATAAGATATTTTTGGAGCTAATGAGTTAGATTTTACAAAAATTTGGGGTTTTCATACTTGTGTTTGAGGACTTGTGCTTGTAAGCTTCTGACAACTTATTTTGAGACATTGTAAGTTGTTTTACAAAAACAATTATTGAAAACTTGGTAAGAATTTATAAGCTTTTTAACGAGTTTAAAAGATCATCCAAATACGCTAAATTACAAACATATGAAGGTATCTTTCTCTAGTTTTAACATCAACGACGTACATTAGGGTCATCCTAAGGTAAATATCTAAGATTAAGAAAGCTAACTATGAGTATCAACTACCATAATTGTCTGACCCTCCGTTTAGTCTTTTATGTATAGGAAGTAGTAAAAAGTAGTCCAATAACTGTTAGAATATCAATTTTGATCCTGTAAATTTTGAAAATTATCAATTTGGTCCTGAATAAATTTTTCTTCAATTTTAGCCGGCCCCGTTGTCAATCAAATACTTTGCATGTTCTCCTCAAATATGACTAAATGAAAAGAAAGTTATTCACATCTTTTCTTCCAAAATACCCAATACTCATAAGAACCACGCAAAGCCATAAAATCATAAAATAATATAACGTGACTGTTTCGAAAATAAAAACAAACTCGATTAGAGTGGATCCAACTGCGTGTTCCGAGCCCCGCGATAATTCTTATCTTAGAATTATCTTTCAACCCCCGCGCTCGAATTCGATACGCTAGACGGTGGTTCAGACTTTAGCACTTCGATGTGTTGTTTAAAATAATTATTCGGACCGCAATTGACTAAAATACAGAAAGATTCAAATCCAGATAAAAACTATCTCTCTGATACTTAAATCTGACACAAGATAGTCTTATACCTACGTGAGAATCTCTCGATCGAATGTATTATTTTAGATGTTGATTATTCTCTTCGAATGCAATAATAAGATGAAAGATAAAATTCAAGTCCAAGTAAAAACTATCTCTCTGATACTTAAATCTGACACAAGATAATCTTATACCTACGTGAGAACCTATCTTTTTAACATACTTGAATATGTTCGAATTCAATTGAAGTACTAGTTGTTCATTTCGAATATGAAAAACAGTGAATCGAAAAACTCAAGTCAAGATACAAATTACCTATCCGATACTTAAATCTGAATAAAAGATAATTATATCTCCATGAAAGTTTTCAATTCTAAAAATTACAGGCAATCGAATGCCGATACAAGCCTTGAAAAGGCAAATTCCTTCGAGTCTAATACTAAATTACATTATGGCTACTCCTAAATTATGCTAAGAGCTACTCCTACATTACGCTATGAACTACTCCTAAGAAAACGAAAATGCAGAAGTGTGGTGATCTTGCGATCTCTTTTTCTTTGTCCATGGCTTGTATATATATTGGTCTTTGAAGGAACCCACGTTCCTTTTCTTCGGGAACCGCCTTCAACCGTCTTCAACTGCTCTTTCAAATATTTTTGAATTAGCGCGCTTCTGCAGATGATTGTCTATTTGGACCATATTTTATTTCTTCAGATTCGATTCTTGGGTTTTATTAACTCAGCCCCTTCTTTTCGAATTTCTACAATTTGGGCTGTGTGGGCTCTGTATTTCGAAAGCCCAATTATTTTATGGTGTAAACAAATGCCCCCCTAATATACATGAACGTTTCGAGTTCATGTATATTAAGTGATACGTTTCTGTATTTGTGACTTTTGACCTTTCGATGGCCACCATTAACGTCAGTGGACGTGTCCCTTGCTAATAAACAATTATGTCATGTTCTTTTAATTCCCTTTGTTACACCTGGACGTTTCGAGTCCTGGTATGTTTAAATGATATAGCTGGTCCTTCGAATGAAGTTGCAACTCTCGAAGTAACTTTAACTGAATCAAAATTTCTTGATGTCGAAACCATGAATACCCTTGAGCGTCTTTGAATTCGAAGGCTTGTGCATTAAGCACAGCCACATGAAAACTCAAAAGATAGTTAAAATAGTAAATCATCTTAATTACTTAAGCACACCACTTTAGTTTTTTGAGCATGCGGATTTCGAGTATATAATCTCCCATCTCGAGCAGGACAAATTTCGAACATGAGCATGTATATTACGCAGATTTCAAGTTTTTGGATTTTGAGCATACCCTATTTTCGGGTATATCTTATTTGTGCTGGCTGAGGAGTAACTGACTCATATACCTATTCATTTGACTCACTCGTGGATGCCCCCCAGCATTTTGCTTATTCGAGAAGCGTTGATCCTCGAAGTGAGTCTGACTCGAAGGAAAAAGAGCGTGCTTCGAAGATTGACCCATCTCGAATCTTTTCTCGAGTTCGAGCATCTCGAGGATATCCTAGGGAAATTTCATTTGGATTTGCTGTCCTAGTTCGAATCCTAGGCTCTATCGATATTAACTGAGAGACTTTTTCCACCAGAGTGTTATGCCGGTTAGTCAAAGGTTCGAGTGCTAAGGCTACCTGGGTATTTATCATATTTGAAAAAACATCGCATGCTTGATTTAATATTTCTCCTAACTCTGTAATTACTCGAGTAACTTCTCGAGCAAGTCCATCTCGAGCACTTATTGCAATATCTTGCACAATTGCAGTGAATATTCTGGTTGACTCTTGTGCTAATGCTTGGCACTGATCACTGAATTCTCTTCTTTGCTCTTCTCGAGCATCCGCTAGGGTTTGTTTCATAACCTGGACAAATTGTTCGTATATTTTGTCTGTTATAACCTTATGTCTCGTAATTGGTCGAGCATTCAATTCCTGAACTATATCGTCACTAAGTGATTCCTCTGACATTATACAACAATATGTACTTTTTCGAAGTGCTGGAAGATCGACTTGATTTTTCTACAATTTGAAATGTATTTATGTAAATATAATGTTCTATGCTTATAAAAACAAATAAGACAACTCATCTCATGAGCATGACATTCGAAAAACAGCAAGAGACCCACTATGTTTGATTTCGAGAATGGCCATGACATTCGAAAACAGGAAGACAGACACCCATTATGTTTGACTTCGAGAATGGCAATTTCGAGAATGGCAAGACCCCACTATCTCGAGTATGTTTAATATCGAGAATGTAGTATCTCGTGTATATCTTATTTCGAATACATGATATTTCAAACATGTCTTATTTCGAGTATATGATATTTCAAAGATGCCTTATTTCGAGTACATGATATTTCGAGTTCAATAGTTTCGAATTCAGTAATTTTAAGCACCTTGAAATTTCGAGTTGAAAAAGGGGCTTATTTCGATTTTGAAATTGTTCACTGTTTTGACTTAGTTAAAAATAAGCGTAAAATTGTCGGTGAGACTTCTTGTCCCCCCAGTATTTTGTTGATTCGCAAAATGTTGTTCTTCGAGGGTATCGGGTTCGAAGCTCTGCTGACTTCAAATGGATGAATTCGAACTATCAAAACGTTCGAAACTGCTGCATTCGAAATATCAAAGCATTCGAGATTACATGAATTTGAAATATCAAGACATTCGAAATTCCAGAAGGTGATTACATCTCAACAATCATATCACTTTCTCCATTAATGTCGGCCACCATTTCATTGCAAGGCACAACTATTAATTTGTTTCCCCTTAATCTCGTGTTAACATGGCAATTGGAATAAATGGACTCATCATATAATATACACACACACATATATATATACACACACAATTCTTCTAATTAAATTAATCTATGATAGACAAAGTGGGACAGAAGAGGACTTGTGCTCGGATTTCGGCAACACAACCCACTGTTCAAACTCGGATATAGGCCAACTAAACACAAGTCTATGACCAAGAGAAATAATATAAAATAAAATTGCGAAATCGAGAGAGAGTGCTAGTGGGAAAAAAACTTAATGGAATGGAGACGTATGAATGTATGTATGGCCTTTTATGTTTTTTAAATGGCGATGAAAATATGCTGACTTCACTGTAGACCATTTGGTAGAGTCTGCAAATAACTCCACACAAAATTAACCGACAACATTTCGCCTTTTCTTTTGTTTTACAAGAACAGAGCAGAAGCCTCTCGAGGCAACTACTCGAGCAGCCCTTTTTTTTTTTTAGAATATATATATATATCGAATATATATAGAGAGAGAGCAATGTCCATCAACAAAAAGTTCTGACATATTCTTATTCACCAATTAAATAGCAACATGAATATATATATATATATATGTGTGTGTGTGTGTGTGTGTAGTTCTTCATGGTGATTGGTTAGTAATTAATATATTTACAATTATTAGTGGGGTTCCACCTTAAGTGGACTTTGTCCAAAAAGGCAGGTTGCTCGAACAGGCTCTTGCTCGAGCTGTTTGTTCGAGCAATTAGCTCGAGCAACTAGCTCGAGCTTTTTTCTGAGAAAATCGCAGAAAAAATTTTTCTTTCATTTTTTTCGAGTTACCCCTTCGATTAAGATTCGTTCGAAGTACTTTACCGAATGTTTGAAACTATCCATAAATACAAATTTAAAAACATAATTCGAAACATTAAGATTGACCCATTTTGATTTGCATGAATTTCTTCGTAACTCTTTCAAATGATGAGTCTTCAATTTTCCTGGCATTTAGCTATTATTTTTTTAAAAACCAAGCCCGTACATTCTCTCAATAATCATTTCGATCTGATTTAGGGTCAAAGAATTTCCCCCAATACTTCCTCCCATATGGGCATCGGGCACAACTTGCCCCCTGCATATGGTACTCGGATATTATTTGGGAACGTACGACTTCCTTAACTTATTGGTACATTCGAGAAGCCATTGTTTCCCGTAATAAAAGGAGCGTTCGACTATCTCCCACTGTGGTCGCCATTTATTTGTTTCGAAAATAAAAACAAACTCGATTAGAGTGGATCCAACTGCGTGTTCCGAGCCCCGCGATAATTCTTATCTTAGAATTATCTTTCAACCCCCGCGCTCGAATTCGATACGCTAGACGGTGGTTCAGACTTTAACACTTCGATGTGTTGTTTAAAATAATTATTCGGACTGCAATTGACTAAAATATTTATCGTCTTCGAATGACACAATAATACAGTGAAAGAAAGATTCAAGTCCAGATAAAAACTATCTCTCTGATACTTAAATCTGACACAAGATAGTCTTATACCTACGTGAGAATCTCTCGATCGAATGTATTATTTTAGATGTTGATTATTCTCTTCGAATGCAATAATAAGATGAAAGATAAAATTCAAGTCCAGGTAAAAACTATCTCTGATACTTAAATCTGACACAAAATAATCTTATACCTACGTGAGAACCTATCTTTTTACCATACTTGAATATGTTCGAATTCAATTGAAGTGTTAGTTGTTCATTTCGAATATGAAAAACAGTGAATCGAAAGACTCAAGTCAAGATACAAATTACTTATCCGATACTTAAATCTGAATAAAAGATAATTATATCTCCATGAAAGTTTTCAATTCTAAAAATTACAGGCAATCGAATGCCGATACAAACCTTGAAAAGGCAAATTCCTTCGAGTCTAATACTAAATTACATTATGGCTACTCCTAAATTATGCTAAGAGCTACTCCTACATTACGCTATGAACTACTCCTAAGAAAACGAAAATGCAGAAGTGTGGTGATCTTGCGATCTCTTTTTCTTTGTCCATGGCTTGTATATATATTGGTCTTTGAAGGAACCCACGTTCCTTTTCTTCGGGAACCGCCTTCAACCGTCTTCAACTGCTCTTTCAAATATTTTTGAATTAGCGCGCTTCTGCAGATGATTGTCTATTTGGACCATATTTTATTTCTTCAGATTCGATTCTTGGGTTTTATTAACTCAGCCCCTTCTTTTCGAATTTCTACAATTTGGGCTATTTGGACTCTGTATTTCGAAAGCCCAATTATTTTATGGTGTAAACAGTGACTGTATGAAAAAATTTAAAATGAAAAAACAAAAACAGAGGCATGCAGAAAATGACTTTATCCTGTTATCAATATTAATTACTAAAATCAAAGGAATCAATTGTGTTTGACGGTATGGCCTTGGACATAATTTGATTCCTTGCTCCATATCTCTTCTCAGATTGATTGAAAAAATAATTGACAAATGGTTCGAACTAGGATTTAATGAGATTCGAATATTCATACATTTGTCTTTTCGGTGAGAATTAAAGAAGATAAAAGAAATTACGACTCTTATAATTTTTTGAAAAACAGAAGACGAGAGTAAGGCTTTGTTTGGATGTGTTTTCATTTCATTTTCAACCGTTATTTTCTCGTGTTTTTTGATTTTCATGTGAGAAAAGTGAAAAAAGTAAGTGTGTTTAGTTGTGTTTTTGAAAATGGTTGAAATTTGTGAGTGTGATGTATGAAATGATTGAAAAATAATGATTAGATAAATAGTATTTGATTTAATGTTGAATATTGATGAGTGATGAGAGATGAGAGAGATAATGGTGATGGGTGGATGAGAGAGGAGAGAGAGGATGGTGATGGGTGGATTTGAGAAAATGTGAGATAAGTGATGTGAAACGAAATTTTAAATAAATGATTGAAATTTCTCGGAAACGCAAAAACAAGAATGAGAATGAGAATATTTTCAGTTAAAAATAGTGTAAAGTGTGTATTTCCATTTTCAGATGAAAATAAAAATGAAAAAAGTATAATGAAAACACAAACAAACAAAACCTAACTTTCTTTTTTCTTACATGAGATTTTAGGTAGATGTGATAACTTTGGACCAAGCTAAAATCGAGGAAAATCTGATTCAGAACTAAAATTGAATATTTTAAAATTTACAGGGCCTTAATTGATTTTTCTAATACTTAAGACCAGTGTTTTAAGAACCGGACCGGTCGGACCGCCGACCGGGACATATAGCAGTCCGATTCGAACCTTAAAACCGGTACAATCAAAAAACCGGCCAAAACCGTTTGACTCGAGGTTGGAACGCTGAACCAGTCGAATCGGGACTGATTCACAAAAATCAGACAGTTTTTCATAAGTGCAATTAGTTGGTCAAAAATCTCTATTTTCTACCAAACATGTCTGTTGTGGGCTTTGGCCTTTGTGTGAATTCCTTCTTTTTTCCTTCTATGCGAGCAAACGAGCAAAGATAAGCAATATTTTCCTTGTTTACTTGAGTTCCTTTGTCCTCTTTGTTTCTCTCTATCTCTATTTCTAACTATGCCTTTTACTTTCACACAAATTGATTAGTTATATTTGATATTTTGATTATTTGTTAAAAGAAATTCAAGAATTATAACAACAAAGCAAAGAGGGAATTTCTCCATTTCTGCAATTATAAGTAACAATAAAAAAGGGACTTATAACTTTGTAAGTGTGGTGCTGTTGCAATATCTGCAATTTTTGTAGCAAATGTTTTGTCAAATTTTGCATCTTTGTTTGTTGAATACTTATGAGGATGAAATGCCTATAAGGATTGACAAGCGATTCAGTGCTCTTAAATCAATAAATTTATAAATATGCATTGTAAATATTTATGTATTTAATCATTTGTGGATGCTTAATTTTTAAGGATTGATTTTTTTTTTAATTTTTGGTGCATATTTATGTATTTTATCATTATTTTATCTAATTTTAATATATTAATAATTATTTATATCATATTTATGAGATCACCGGTCCGACCACGATTGAACCACGGTCCGACCAGTGAACCTTGAAGCAGTAAAGTTTTTGGTTTGATAGCCGGTCCGATTTTTATAACATTGCTTAAGACTATTTTTGATTCTCCTCTGTACATATAGTACTGCAGCCGATTTTTTTTGCCATAAATTAAGTGGGTGGTTAATTTTGTAATTCGTAATTTTCATGATAACCAACATAAGGTCATTATTGATATTCAAAAAGTTATGAATAAATTGAAAAAAATTAACCTAACATAATCAATCAAAAAATGAATATTTAACTTAGACAAAATGCTATATTTAGATTTTGGAATAATCATCAAATGGTAACAGAAAAAGTAGTTGAGACTTGAGATGAGACTACCTTGAAAAATATGAATGAAATTGAAAAGTAAGATTGAATTTTTCCAAAAAACTATCATGGACTTTATTAGTCATTTTGGCTCTATATTAGGTGGTTGTTTCACATTTGCAAGAGTTAAATTCAGATTCAAGTAATACAAAGTACCAACCTAGTTAATTACACACAAAAAAAGAAAAAACTTTATTTAAAATAACACAAAAATGCTTCAAACTTCTCTTTCTAATCTTGATAATAATAGTAATTTCCTAATGATTTCTATGATGCTAAGCATAAATAGCTTTGAAAATGTAAAATATATAAAAACATGCACTTCTATAGATTTGCACGTAATAATTTTAAAGTAAAAATTGAACAAATTACTGAATAATTACTTTTCAAGCGACTCTATGAATAAGATTTCCTTTTTACGAGAAAAGAAATATTCCCTTGTATACTCTAGATAATTATGATTCTCTTTTCCAATTTTTCTGGCAAATATAATAAGTTCATGATTTTGGATATCTAACTTATCACAATAATAATCAACAAAATCTAAATTGATTATTAAATCAGATAAAAGGCCAGTTTTGGTGAAGTAAATTAGAAAAAGAAAACAAAAAAGAAAAGAAAAGAAAAGAAAAAGAAAAAGAAAAAGAAAAAGCAGTGATTGGGTAAAATTCCCACCCAACCAAACAGGTTCTAATCTCTATCTATACGTTACAGATATATTGATATAGAGAGAGGAAGAGAGAGAGAGAGAGAGATTCTCGCTTTTTTAATCTGCGTTATTCCCACTCACCAAAATTCCTTTTCGACCACACTCGTCCGTCGTCACCCGTCAAATTCAATTCCCCCTTTTCTCCGTTTTACCCCTCTCCGCCGCCGTCACCACCACCGCAACCGCTTTCACCACCACCGCTGCCGCTACTCCCAAACCGTGTAGCACCAATCTCTATGTATTGCAAGAAAACCCGGTTGTTAGGGTTTATGTTCAGCTTTGTGTTAATTTTGGCCGCCGGTTGATTTTTAATCGAAATCAATGCTAGTAATTGTCGCGATTTTACTGCTTTTTGGCCTTGTAGTTCGCCACAAATGGAGGGATGCGGCTGCCAAGAAGGAAGAGATTTTGAGGCTGGTGGTTGTGGCGTCGGAGGAAGAGGCGGAAATTGCTAAGCTTCAAGCTGTTGAACACTATAATTCCCCTCCGCAGCCGATTCCGCAGCCCGAAACCCCTTATTATTGTGCTGTTTGCTATTCCCACACTACTACTAGGTGCTCTCGATGCAAAGCTGTTAGATACTGGTTAGTGTTTCATGCTTGTGTGATTTTTGGATTTGAGTTTCTTTAAATTTGTGTTTCATTTAATTTGTTGCTTAACGTAGTTTTAATGGTTTGAAATCCGAACTTCCGTTTAGGAGTGATTTGTTATTCTGACTGGAAACATAGGGCTATGGATTAATAGATAATATTTTTTATTAGATTGTGCATTATTCGCAATGTTTGATTTGAATAACAAGGGGGCTCAGGATAATTTAATTTTAGGGTAGAATTATCTGGTATAAGGGCAGTGGGTGACTGAAGATCAGAAGACTTGTTGGAATGAGAATAGAGCAAGGGTCGAGGGTAGGAGGTGAGCGTATGCTTTCAATTGTCATAACATGTGTTCTGGAAGTTCTTGGCAATTAAATGGGGGACCTAGTCTCTTCCTAAGTTTGATTTGATTGTGAGGATGGATGAAGGATGAAAATTCTCTGTTGTAATGATGAATGGTGACAATCAAAATTTTTCCTGCTACATGTGGGACCAATGAAATCTTTTGGTAGTAACTTAGCAAAGATTTGATTCAAGGAAGAACAAATATGAGCTACCTGCGGTGTTTTGATAAAGAAAGATAAAATGCATGGAACTAAGATGCACTCTTGTGTTGGGAAGCTAGGTGATGATAAGTGCTCTCCGTACTTTTTAATAGAATAACTCCAGAATTGTATCCAGAAACATGCACTTACAGAAAGGAAAAAGAAAATGAACAACATGAACTTTTCAATCAACAGAGGTTACGCCAACAAAAATATCTTCCATTTTTATGAATAGTCATTTCTACTATATAAAAATGTCTTATCCAAATAAGGTAATTTCTTATAAATATCGAGTCATATAGATACTGACATTTGAAATCCCTTCGTAAACTCAAAATAGCACATGATATGCATATTTGAAAATTGGTTATTCCTGGAAATTTTACCTCCAGTTCCCTCCAAATGGAATAGATCTTTAAATGTTAAACAAGATATTAGTTTCACCTGACAGTTACCATATTAAATCCAATGGGATATTCTTAATGCCTATCAAGCTAGCATAGGCTCTACTTTCTAGACCGTAAAGCTTTGCGGTTGATATGGAACCATTATTTTAAAGTTAAGGATTCAGATGTGGTACACGTATTCTCTAGCCGCGAAATTGCTAATAATGTCAAGTCCATTTAGGATTCTAATTTGGTATCAAACATGAATGATCTTAGTGAATTTTACTAGGGGTTGAGCCTATGCAGACTGTTATTTCGAGAACAATCCATCACTATGTGAAATGATGTACATTCACATAGAGTATTAGGCTTTGTTTGTTTATAATTTTTAGGTAAACTTTTGAAATCTATTCAGGGAATGTGTATTATGGATATTCGTGTGAAAATGCTGTGATGTGTGTGTATATGTTTTTTAGAAAATGGTTGAAAATTGTAAAATAAAAAAATGATTGATTGATGTATGATGTATAAAATGGTTGAGTTAGTTATTTTCATAATGATTATATGAGTAAAAAAATAGTAAAGTATGTGCAACGACAAAACAAGAGAATGAAAGAAAAGTGAAATGAAGGAATAGGTGTAGTATGTAATTATTGATGAGAAATAGTGTGAAATGATGGATATAGCGAATAATGGTAGTTATATAGAGGAATGGAAAAGTGAAGTTAAAAAAATGTGTTTCTGTGTGAAAATAGTTTGTAGTGTAGATTTTTAGAATATTGTGATCCACAAAACAGAAAATGGTATTTGAAAACGCAAACAAGGCCTTAGTGTTTTCTCATGATAAGTGTGAAGGTGGGTTGGAATGGTGTATCGATGACTTGTGCGTTATCTATATGAATATTACTTTTTAGCTGATGAAATATGCTTGTAAGTAAAAAGCAATGGAATTCTGTGAAATAAAGCTATTGATCCCAAGTGTTGTGCAAGGTTTGAGAAGAGGAGGGGTGAATAAACCTTTCAAAAAATTTAAGTTAAGGTTGGAACTGAATTATTTTCCAACTTGCAGTCAGCTGTTTCCGTAAAATAGTTCACAAATAGTGGATCAACGTGTTTGTTTTCTGATCAGCCAGATTATTCTCTAAAATAGCTCAGAAAGAGTTGCTTGGCTTTTCATTTGTATTACTTAGTCAACTGAGAGAGTAAGCTGTTCTAAAGCTAACAGTTGAGTTGCAGAGTCAGAAGATGTTTTTTATGTTATGTTCAGCTGAGTTCTCTACTTTGTTGAAAACTGTTGATTGAAAAGTCTAAAAGTATGAATGCAATAGTTAACAGCATACTTAACTACAGGAATCTAAGATGCTGTAAAGTAAATGAGCAGTCTTATAATTGAAAATGCATTTTGGACATGCGTCATCTTGACAGATTGATGCTATGGTTGTGTCTCTTATGTGAGCTTACAGACACTTCATTGTCTATTAACTTTGACTAATTGATTTGCCATTGTGAAACTTGGTTTTGGTTGGAATTCATACTCTAGTTCTTTTAATTGCATTAAAGCTACCATTTTTGAGTGGATAATTCATGTAGAGATAAGGATATATTTCCAATGTTCAACAAGAGTTCTATCAGGGAGTATTGATTATTACGAAAATATGAGAGATAACTCATAGGACATTGTTGTCATGGAATGATTACTTATTCAGAAAATCATTTTTATTCCGACATGAATGCTCTAATTTCGTTTGCTAAATCTACCTTTTATTTTGTTGTTCTAGTTCTGGTAAGTGTCAAATAATTCATTGGAGACAAGGTCATAAGGATGACTGTCGGCCGGCAGTTGCAGTTCCTGCTAGCAAGGATAGCAACTGTGTTGCGGACACAGCTTCAGAAAATCAGTTTGAGATTAAATTGAATGATGAAGCTAGAATTTGTTCTGATCCCATTGAAGAACTAGATGATTCTGGCTCTTCAAGTAGTTCATTGCCTTCCTTCTTTTCTTCCACCGAATCAAGTGAAACATCATTTGATGCTTCTATCAGTGATGTTCACGACTCTGGAACTCTTCTCAAGCCAGATAAAGCATCTCCTGTTGGTACTGATTCTCACTTGCTACAAACTACCTCGGACTCTGATGAAGCAGATGTACCAAGCCCATCCAGTAGTGTTAATTCTGTAAGCAACAGACCCTGGAGTAACCAGATTGAAAAGACACTAGCAAGTAAAATTGATGAAAGCCACAATTCAACTAGCTTTAAAGATAAAAGAAAAGGAGATAGAGCTGCTGTGTTAGAAGACACAGCAATTGATAAAGTTGAGTTGAATGTCTCACAATCCTCTAGCTCTGCAAGAACATCTTCAGCTGGAGATTGGAAAAATCAAGCACAACTATCTTCTAGTGAAGTAATCAGATCTACGTCCTATAGGGCTTCAGGCAATCATCAAATGTCAAATGTTGAGTCAAAATTCTCGAAATCTCTGAAGATGTCACCTTCAAACGAATACTGGGGAAATGAATCACCACTTTACAATGGTAAAGAAACAAGATCAGTGATGCTTGGGAGTTCAGGCAATTTTAAGAAGATTTCTAAAAGAACTGAGAGCCATCATGCTATTCCTTCAGAAATTGAAGGCGCTCCAATGATTTCTCAACATACTAGCAAAGGTCTGAAAACATCAGTACATAAATTTGTACAACAGTTTAGAGCTCCAAAGCAGTCAAAGTCTTGCACATATGACAGCGTGAAGGATGGAAATTATAATAAGGTTGCTTTTCAATTTCAAATCTTTAAGTTTTGGCAGTCCAATGTTTTTATTCAGCATATATTATTCCTCATGTGTTTTCCATGTATCATGTTTTCTTCTTAGCAGGTCATATTCTCCCCTAAGCTTTTCATGCAATTGTATTCTTTTGATGATGTTGAGCTTCACCCCTTTGGCCTTGTGAACTGTGGAAATAGGTGGGTGATATGTGGGTTTGATATGATTGAAATTTCGTCTATTTTTCATATCTCTGCTTGTACTACTTTCCTGTTGGACTATGTGTATGTGAATTCAGTATATCATATGTGCTATGTCTGTGTTTCATAGATACATGAATTTTTCGTCATTCCCAAACTGTCAATGGAGGTATTGCTGTTTTTTCTTCACCTTTTCAATTAGTTTATTGGAGAGCTTTGTTCCAAACAGGTGATCAATTAATTTTATGAGCTATAGCTATCAATCTCATCAATATTGCCAAGTTATTTAGTGACTTTTACACTTAAATTTTTCACTGGGATTTTCCTTTATGCGCGTGTGTTTGTTGGTTGATTAAGGTGATGGCCACAAGTAAGAACTAGGTAAAATCTTAAATTTAATCTTGTTCAAAACAAATAATGATTTTATTCTTGATGCTTCTACAATTATTTTCACAAAGAGTCTGAACTTCTTTGGATCTGTTCGAGTAAGTGAGACAATTGTCTGATATTCTTTTCCTTTTATTTTTAGTCACTGAGTGGGTGGAACAATTGCACGTACAATTTTGTGTCATTTGGTATGCTTTTCTCCATGTTCATAATCTATTTCAAGATCCCATATGCACGTGTGTAGTGTTTCCACTGTACTTTTATTTGACTCGGTATATTTTCTTTATCAAGCAAGTCATCATGGTCTCCTAGTTGCTTTCCAATAGTTGTGAGGTTACCGAAGCGTCACACATGTTCTAATTTTGTGGCTTCTTTTCTCTTATTAATTTTACCATCTTAAGAGAGAGAGCGTTTCTGCCTTCTGCCTTGGAGTATGACATAACCTTGTAATTCGGGAAATTTTGCCCTGTACTGATTTAAATGTGTAATAGACGTATTGGTTTCTTCTTTATGTATGTATAAGAATTATGCTAGAGTTCAGACAGCCATATGAATTTACAGGTTCTTTTGTGATATTGATGAAGAGTTTGCTAGAATACATGGTCAATTTGGAAATTATCAAAAAGAAATAAAACATTTGAAAATGAAAATATGATAATTGAGCTGCTGGACAATTATAGGAGAGTATACTTAGAGGTCATATTTATGTCGCACACTATATGCTGCAAAAATATGCTTCTAATATATGTGTTTCTCAGTACACATTTTCTTCTCTTGATTTGTGCTAGAACGTGTTATTGATGTCTTTTCTTGCATACTATGCAACTTATTCTTATTCTTCTTGCAGCTGTTACGCGAATGCAGTGCTGCAGTGTCTGACTTTTACTCGACCTATCACTTCTTATTTTCTTCAGGGATTGCACTCAAAAACATGCAAGTATCACTTTTTGAGTTATTGACATTAGATTTTATGGATCTTTTTGTGGTCTTGTTTCTTATGCCTGCTTTTATTACAATGACTCAGGTCGTAATAGGGATTCATGCTTTAGCTGTATATTTGAACATCTGATTCAGAAGGGACGAGAAACGAATTTCCCTTTATCTCCAGTTGGACTGGTGTCTCAAATACAGACGATTGGAAGAGAAGAAGATGCACACGAGTTTTTGAGGCAAGCTTCTGGTCGAAATTTTATTTTGTTTTAAAATATTTGTATCAAATAAGATGGCAAAATATTATGTTTATGTGATATCAGAAATGTGGTAGATAAAATGCAATCGATATGCCTTGAGGAAGCTGGTGTTTCTAGCTCATCTGCTGAAGATTCAACCCTTGTGGGCCTCACTTTTGGCGGTTATCTTCGATCCAAGGTCAGTCTTCATGTCGATATTATATTCTGATATCTTGCTAATTTCAAATTCAGTCTCGATGTTTTGTTTTCCAGTTAATCTCATTTATAGTAGTAGTATCTAACTAATGTTCAACGGACTTGCCAGATTAAGTGCATGAAGTGTTCCTGGAGATCTGAACGATGTGATCCAATGATGGATCTTACTGTGGAGATTGATGGGAATATATATACACTTGAAGACGCTCTTGAGCAATTCACGAGATCTGAAACACTTGGTGGAGATGATAAGTATAAGTGCAGCAGGTCTATCCATTTTACCGTCGTACTAGGAGTTATCAGTTTCTGTTTGTCTCACTCTAGATCAATAATCCTGATATGTTTTCTTGGCAGATGCAAGTCTTATGAGAAAGCTAAGAAGAAATTAACTTTACTTGAGGCTCCTAACATTCTTACAATTGTTCTGAAGAGATTTCGGGTAATTCATCTTTATCTAGCAAACAAATTTAATTATTTTGTTCATTATATCTAAATGCTGCTTTTTATGTTTGCAGGCTGGCAACTCAGAAAAGCTGAATAAGCTAGTTCAGTTTCCCGAGGTTCTGAACCTTTCTCCTTATATGAGTGGAATGAGCGACAAATATCCTATTTATCATCTCTATGCAGTGATTGTTCACTTGGGTGCGATGACTGCCACTTACAGTGGTCACTACGTGAGTTATGTCAAAGATTTCCGGGGAGATTGGTTCAAAATAGACGACAGCAGAGTATGTTATTATACTTTCACGCAACCATCTGAATCCAAGTTCTTCTTTTTCTAACACAATATATATTAGGTTTAAAATGTGTGTAACCCCAACCTATAGAAGGTAGATTTTGGCCCTATTCTAAAAAAGTTCAATCTGACACCAACCTTTGAATTTTTTACAGAATACCCTCTTATTCCGTTTTCCAACGGAAATATTTTGCGAATATTATGTCGGAGATTCTTTGATATTTTTAAGACGTGCGCTTTGCCCCCGAATGTGCATTCCAATCATTGATCATGCACGTCACCATCAAATCCGTATTTGAATGAATAAAGTGGGAATTTTCATCAAAATTTTAACATGTGGCATTAACATGCTAATATATATGTGGAGATTTCAATTAGTTTAAATAATTTTAATCATGAACTATATGGACATCCTACATTTATGTACGTTTAAAAAGAATAACGATATAAATATTTTCTAATTATAATATAATTCGAATTGATTCAAATGTTAATATATGCAAGCTTGATTGTAATATCAATATATAATGCAAGAAATTAGTACATGACAATATTTTGGTGAATTATTCAACTTTACCCGACCCAACTAGAGATTCAATGGTTAAAGTGCGAAACTTTTTAAGATCAGGGGGATCAAAGTGCACACAAAACAAAGTATCTAAGAATTTATGGTGGAATATTCTGTCGAAAATGGAATCAGGGGTTATTCTGTAAAAGAATTGAAAGGTTAGGGTGTTGGGTGTGAATTTTTTAAGAAAAGGGCCAAAATGAGGGAATCTGCATGTTACTCTATATTTTAATTGGAAACTGTAACTAATAATGTAATTCAGATATAAATTTTCGAGTTCCCCAGCAACTTTTTGGCTGGTTTTGAACTTTTGTGTTACAAGATGATTGAACACAGTATCTTTTTCTTTTCTGTTAAATGTAGGTAAGTCCTGTGGACCTGGAGACTGTATTATCTGAAAAAGCATACATTCTCTTCTATGCAAGGTAACTTTAATTGATTAGGTTATTTCTAGACACATCATTTTCTGTAGAATTACTTCGAATTGAAGTGCTAATCTTTTTATAGGCATTCTCTTCGAGGTTCATCTTTTGTTAAGCATAACAGCATGTATTCTGACGGGAAAACTAAGAGAAGCATGGAATCCATTTCTTTGAGTAATAGTGTTAAGAAGAAAAGTTCAAAGACAAAACAGAGCTCCTCTCTGCACCATGAGTCTGAAAAATACCCTTTTTGGATGTCTGCCAATGATCTCACTGGAGGCCATATATTGGATTCACCTAGTGACAGTTCTTCCATTTTCAGTGCCTCAGATGCTGGCTCGTATAGTACAGATAGCACCAAGGACTCTAGTGCAGAGGAAATATCTGGCTACATATTCGGCTCTAGTGTGTATCATTCGTAACTGAAGCGGGACTTTATCTTTGTGTAGAAATCTCGGGTTTAACCCAAAGGGCATCAGAAATCAAATCTGGGTGATATTTTGCTTAAAGGTCATCAACCTGATGAAGCTTCTCGTGAAATATTTCCCCATGCCCAGAAGGAGAAGGGGTGTTCCCATTACGCCAGAGCCTCTATTCTAAAGTTATGTTCTATCTTGTATTTCATTTCACATACAAATGCCATGTGTAAAAGTCCATGTCATTTATATATTTAAGGAAATCTTGTATACACATGGCATCTATGAGAAATGGAATACGGTATGAAGCACCATTTCAAACAGAGGGTCTGGATTGGTTCCCATGTATGCTTGTACTACTGGAAAATTTGGGCCTACACTGGGTTTCTCACACCAAATTGTGCAGATGATGCAATGTCAGCGGGCGGGAGATTCACATTGTGCTGACATGGCAAGAGATCGTGGGTTTAGTTCATCCATCCACTTTGGTAGTATCCAAGCGGTATGTGAATCAATGAAAGTGTACATGACGTGCACAAAATCAAAATCAACTACTTACAACCAACTTAGGTATGGACCCTCTTGGATGGCATAGATGAACCTATATGATGACGGTTTTATGTGGAACATCTGGTGTAGGTAGCTGTTTTCCAATATGATACTCGACTCTTAGTAGTTGTAGAAGTGGATAAAATCAGAGTACATTCACTAACCTGGCCTATTCGGAAGTCATAAGCTTCGTCCTAAAGGGGAACAACTGGAGAGAGCAACTCAAACAATTTTTCCTTTTTGGTGTTTGAGTTGTGGATAATTTACGAATTGTAAATCTATGGAGTCAATTTGTTGTATTTAAGAACTGGTTATAATTGCCAAATACATATAAAAGCCTTTATGTCCTTTTATATTGAGGAATCTTAAGCGGCAGTTAATGTCCCGTATGTAGTACTGTAGATATAATCAGAAGAAAAAAAATTTCTTCAGGATTTCAACTTTTTCCTGTTAACATACAGGTTACATATATTTGATTTGAACGCGTGCACAAAATAGAGTAGATAATTTTTCTTCTACTTTGATTATTTGAAAATTTGACGCTCTTTTGTACTGAAGATTAGTAGGAATAGAAAGATGTGATCCATTAAGATAATCAATGTTGATTTTAAATTATTTTCCTCAACCCATTTTTCTGCATGTAGAGGAAACACTTAAAAACATTTTCCTGTGTTTCGTCCATGTAATGTGAGGTTCCCCAAAAGTACAACTTATCTCTATTTTTCCAAACTTTCTTCCTTTTTACACTTTTATATATATATTTTACATTTTCTTATCTGAATTGCACTAGTTTTTAGTGTTATTTGCATCCACCTTTCTTGAGGCATTGCACTTTGGTAATCACCTCGGCAAGCACCTCCCTTCATGTATTAAATTTTGACATGTACCACCCCTATATATAAAAAATTTATGTATTACCTTTTTTACCCATAGTTTTTCTTTTTCTTTATTTTCTATTTCACTTTTCTTCCTTTCTTTTTCATTAAATAGAAAAAAAAATAAAAAATGAATAGACACGCTCATGAAAGTTTTTCTAATAATTAATTGTTTTATTTAAAAACAATTATAACAAACAATATATTAAAGGACAAATTATTACCCCCCCCCCCCCCGCCCAACCAACCAACAAAAAATAAAAATAAATAGGTTCTTATATCTAAAAAGCTCATAATAGTATTTTATTTTTTTAAAAATCTCAAATACCCATTTTACAATCTTTTCATTAGGAAACACAAAAAGTGAGATTAATAACTTTTGGGACTAAAATTATCATGAGTTTTCTGAATATAAAAGTTTATTTTAATGATTTGTTAGTAATTTTTCTTATATTAAATTTATTTTAAATAAACTTAAATATTTGATCCCTCAATTTCCTTGTGGTTCTTGAATTATATTTTTTTAATATTTTAAGAAAGTTTTTAATAAATTAGTAGTGTGTTATTTACTTTATTTTATAAAAAGTTTATACCTTTACAAATTTGTCATTGACTATTTCAATAAATAAAAATCTAAAAACTGAAAGTGTAATTTCGTTTTAATCACTTTGCTTAAGGACTCGTAGATGACTTTAAAGTAAAAACTGAAATAGGTCCTACATATGTATAATGTGATAATTTAGGCATCTCATTGTTCATTATTACTATCACATGAGATACTTCAAATCATAATTTTATTCCCTAGTGAATATTTAAATTTTCTTCATATTTATTCAATTTTTTTTATTTTTTCTCTACTTAGAACAAAAAGAAGAATAAAAAAGAGAAGAAGTCAAGTAACAGAATAAGGTTTGAAATTAAAATGAAATTACTTTATTAATTTTTAGATTTCTATTTATTACAATAAACAATAATATAAATTTATTAAGATATAAACCTTTTGTTGTTTATAAAATAAATTAAAAAACTACTAATTTATTAAAAAATTGTTCGAGGCATTCAAAATATAATTCGAGAACCACGCAAAGGACATTGAATAAATACATACCTAAATTTATTCAAAATAAATTTAATATAGTGTTTTGTTGTACCTATTTAATAAAAAGAACCATTCGATAGAATTGCTTTTAATGAAAAGCTTTCATGAGATTATGATCTTTTTATTTATTATTGAATAAGAAAAAGAAAGGAAGAAAAGGGAATTAGAAAATAGCAAAAAAATATAAAATAAGGGTAAAAAGGGTAGTGCATATAATTTTGGGCAAAATACATTTTGTCCCCTTGAACTATACCCTTTGTATCCAATATTCCCCTAAACTATAGAAAACTACACTTACCTCCCTCATTGGCATGTATTGTCTTTATTACCCTTAATCATTGTTTTTTTCATTTTCTCCACCATTTTTTCTTTTTCACAATTTTTCATTTCTTACATAGATTAGTTAAAATGTACTAATTGCTTTATAACTAATTATTTAATATAATAATTTGTAATATTTTTAACAATAATGATAAATTAATTTGGTGACATCACATTATATGAATGTATGATAAAATTATGTTAAAGCATCGTTACAAAATCAAATTAATTATAACAAATATCTTTTATATCTAGTTTCTTACTACACATATGTGTATTTTTAATACCCTAATTTGCTAGAAATTTATATATACATATAGATATATATCTTAAACTTAATGCTAGCATATTATATTTTAACAATATAAATATATATATATATATTTAAATTAACTGAAAATATACATATCCTTGCACCCCTGATTTAAAATACACACAGAAATATATATATATATATATATATATATATATATATATATACACACACATACATACATATAAATAATCAAATTATACTTAAAGTATATCAAAAATCTACTTGAATTATTTTAATTTATCACAACATATAGTTGATTTTTTTTCCAGATATTCATATAATGTGTTCTCACAAATTAATTTAAAGTTTGTGCTAAAAATATAAATGTTTCGAATAAGTTTTAACTAATCTATGTAAGAAAAGAAAATTTGTGAAAAAGAAAAAAATGGAGGAAAAAATTAAAATTAAAAGGAAAAATAATGGTCAAGGGTAATAGGGACAATTCCATGCAATTGAAGGGGGTAAGTGTATTTTTCTCTGAGATGGATATGCGTATGCCATCTAATTAAACCCCAGTTTTTATTTTTGTTCCTCATCGAATTTTACAGGATACACGGTCCTTGGAGCTCTTAAGCAGAACATGGCAGGTAGAAAAGAAAAATCATCATGCGCTTGGCGATATATACAGGCCAGGAATCCAATTACTGTTCGTGGCACCCACACCGACATAGTTCATATAAGAGGTAAATATATTTGAGTAAATTTATTTTTCAAGTAAAACATAGTTCATATCTTCATAGACAAATTCCTTTTCTACTAAAAGTTCTTGAACACAAGTACACGATATTAAAAACAATAAATGATAAACTTTCTAACAAATCTAATGCACCATCAATGATGAAGATTACAAGAATTGTAGATTACATCACAATCCAAGAACACAATCAATACAAAGTAACGCAAGCCTTGAACAACTCACACTGAATCAAACTACTACACAGCCTAATGCTGAAATAAAAATGTATAGTGCCAACACAAATTAAGAAACCAGAACTTCCAACACTTAAAAAATGAAAACGAAGAATGAAACTTGTAGTGGAGTCTCATCAGAAGGAGACTAGTTTGAAGGTGGTGGAGAGAGGAAAGGAAAAGAAGGCATAGTAGTTGGGAGATTCGGAATAGAAGGCATTGTGGGCATGGATGGTAGTGGAGGCAGCACTGCGTTTGGGATGGTGGGCATGGTGGTTGGCAATGGCGGCAATGTTGGCTTTGGAAGTGATGGATTAGCCGGCAAAGTTGGCAAGGGAGTGCTCGGAAGTGGTGGCAGTGTGGCGGTGGGAAGGTTTGGCATGGCCGGCAAAGGTGGCAAAGTGGCCTTAGGTAGTGTTGGAATTGTAGGTAGTCCAGGTTGAGAAGTTTGCAATAGGTTGCGGGCCGCCCAGCTTTTGGGGATACTTGAGACCACTGAAATCGCCATAACTAGGAACACAACATAGTGAAAGTTTGAGGCCGCCATTTGATTGGATTGTTGAGGATATATTGAATAATTTCAAAGTTGGAATAATAGGTAGTCGTCTTGTGCTATGCTATAGGATTTGAGTTCTTGTATCAAATATATAGATGGGAATGTGATGAAATGTCTTGAGTTTGATTTAATGTAGTTTGGGTAGGAACGAATAAGTACTTGATATTAGGTTAACTTACAAATGATCTCACAAAATTATATTCTAATAAATTCTAGCGAAGAGTAGTTAATTGAGCCCCCACCATTTTTGGAAAACTTGTGTGCATTTAGGTGCAACAAAGAAAGTATAGGTGGAGATCACTTTATAAGAACAATGATTCCTGAATACTTTTTTGCTTCATATAATATTTAATTAGGTCAAAGTTTGATAACTAAAACATGCATGTGTCAAGAGTTTTTTTTTTTTTTTTTTTGAGATATTTTAAATCATATTTAATTTGAATTGAGTTTACAAAGTTGGAATTTTGAATCCAGAATAATCCGTTCAAATTTACATTGCAAGTATTTAGATAAATGTCAGAATTTAATTTCCACGCCTCATTGTTTATAAACTTGGAAAATTAGTCCCACAAGAAAATAAAAATTCACACCAAAACCCATTTTCTCCAAAAAATATCTATTGTCATTTTCTACTGCACATTCTTCTTTACAAACATCCATCATTACATCTTTCGAATCATATCACACTATCTCTCATCATTAATTAGTTTATCCTCACTATCAAATTTATTCTCTATTATTTTGTAACTAACTCAATCATTTCCTACATCAAATATTATCTTTATATCATATTAGTATTACTTCCAACTATTTTTTTAAAATACAACCAAAATACTAAAAAATCAACATTTTCACACGAATACTGATAATTCACATTCCCATGACAAAATCCTAAAAATATATTTAAAATAGGACAAAACATTACCTGAGTCTTTTAAATTATTTGAATGAGTTAGCAAATTCGGTTAGTTTACTAATGGAAGATGTGAAGATAAGATTATAATGTGGGAGGAAGTGAATGTGTTTTTGTTTTTTGTTAGATTGAAGGGAATGTTACTATTTGTAAAAAATTAGGTTAAATTTAAGAGATAAGTAGTTAAATTAATTTACCATTCTTTGAGAACATAAGAATTGAAGCACATGTTCATGCACATAGTTTTCACATGCGTGTTGTTAGAAAAATAAAGTCGAAGTGCCAAAAAGAGTTAATCAGAACGAAATTCGCTACTCTAATACAACTTGATGCAAACTTAGACCTCGTTTGTTTATGTTATCAAATATTATTTTCTGTTTTTGGATCATAGTATATTAGAAATCCACGCTACAATCTATTTTTATTAAAAAACAACTTTTGTTAATTTTATTTTTTATATAACTATCTATCAATCACTAAATCCAACTATTGTTTATTTCTGTTTCTTATTTTATAATTTTTTTTAATCACATAATCATTGCCAAAATGACTAACTCAATTATTTTATACATCAACATCATCAATGATTTCTTCACATATTGTACAACTTGCAACCATTTTGTAAAAATTTATACAAACACACCACATATCATATCATTTTTTTCGAAATCTTTTCATAATTTTAACTCAAAAGGTATACAAACGTTTCTGAGTATTTACGGCGAAACATATATTAGCTGTCAAAGTCTTAAATTTCTACTGTTTTAGTCAGGGGAATTGACCCCATCAGATTTGCTCTAAATACGGATAAACTCTACTTATCTTTGAAATAGTACATACCCCCTTCAGCTATGCATTCGGTTTACAAATGAGCCCAAATGACATTTCAACCCCTTCCGGAAGTATCCAATTTCTTTAAAAAAGGCTGAAAATTGAACATGTTGGGCAATTGTGTGGAGTCGGATCAAAATAGGTTGGAAAAGGAGCCAAGATAGAGCAGAGAAGGGTCGGGGTTGACCGAAATCGCAAAAGGATGAAGAGGAGTCGAAAAATTGAAGTCGGGGGTGTAGACACGGGACGTGGCGCCTAGGAGCCCCAGACAGTGGGGTGGCGCCCAGGCGTCATTGTATGGCGCCTGGGCGCGGGTCGTGCGACTGAATGCGTGTTTTTTCGTTTGTTCTTGGCTTATGTATTTTTGGCATGTTTCTTGAGTCCTATTTTGATAAGGATTATTTTTCTTAAATCTATTAGAGTTTTAACTTCATTTTTGTCTATTTAAATAGCATAGAACTCATCTTGTAAAAAGTAATCGAATCACTTTGAGAGTTAAAATAAATGATTTAGTTGGAGGTAATTTTTCCCCTTGATTGGGTTTCCATTATAAATTCTTTGTCTTCTTTATTGCTTTTATTTTCCCATATTTTTTTATATTTTCCCGTTATTGTTTTACCATTGAAAGCCTTGATTCCTAACGGAACCAATATGAATAAACAATATTACCTTTCTTTTCAACCTTTTGCAAATTAATTTTGACGATTTATTTCACCTTATCCAAATGTTTCAATCTATTATGAAAGGAATCTTGAATCATTGATCTAAATTTAATCCAATGGTCTAAAATTTTTAAAGGAAAAAATAAAATAAAAAATGTTACACCCACCAATCCCCCACCCCACGGCCCACTTCCCTCTCCTCCTTCCCGCTCACCGTTCACACTTCTCCACCCGCCACCTCTTAAAAGGACGGTGTTGACCCAGTGATGAAAGAGGTTCCATGGTGGCCTGGTGTAATGGCGAAGCTGTAGGCAGCGATTTAGTGGTAACGCAACAAGGAAGGCTTCATTTTCTGTATTAAGGGGGGTGGTGTCGCGGCTGGTGGTGGGATAAGCGGAAGGCGAAAGATTTGCAGCAAATCTCCTCTTCTCCACAATTATATTTAATTTTTTATTTTCTAAATTTATTTTTAATAAGTTTTAAATGTATTACCCAAAATTATAATTTGGTTTTTATTTTGAAAATATAGTTTGAAAATATTTATTATTTTTTTGCAAAAATTATTTAAATTATAACAATTTAACCCCAAGGCCATTTTTGTCTTCACAAATTCAGTAGAAGCACCTTAGGGTAAAATGAGAAGTTTTTATGTCAAAAAGTCAAAGGAGGATTAATCCGTAAGCCACATACATATGTGAAGCGGTAGGTAATTTATACGATAAGAGGGGTTTATCTGTATTTATAGGAAACCTCAGGGGTCTGTCTAGGTGTAATTTTCCCTTTTAGTCAATATCGTTCTACTCCATAGGCGCTAACACATTCCAATTCAGCTCTTTTTCTTTCTTTCGTTTCCTCTCATGTTTATGTTATTAGGAAATTAAAAGGCACATATATTTCTGTAAATTTGCTTTTCAATCAAAACTTAGTTTTTTTTTTTTTTTTTTTGGCAAGAATCAAAACTTAGTTAATAGAAGATATCTTCATAGACAGATTCCTTTTCTACTAGAAGTTCTTGAACACCAAAGAAAGTTGATTGAGGTGGTACATGCCTCAATTCCCTTAACCAGAGGCCTCGAGTTCGAGCCCTGGGTGTGAAAATTTTTTTTTCCTTGGGAGAGTTAGCCCCACACTTCCTGTGGATGTTCTCGACTTGAGCAGTATTAGTCTGGCCCAAAGGATTAGAACAACTGTGGGAACCAAAAAAAAAAAAAAAAAAAAAAAAAAGAAGTTCTTGAACACAATACTTGATATTAAAAACAATAAATGATTAACTTTCTAACTAATCTGATGCACCATCAATGATGAAGGTTACAAGAATTGTAGATTACATCACAATCCAAGAACACAATCAATACAAAGTAACGCAAGCCTTGAACAACTCACACTGAATCAAACTACTACACAGCCTAATGCTGAAATAAAAATGTATAGTGCCAACACAAATTAAGAAACCAGAACTTCCAACACTTAAAAAATGAAAACGAAGAATGAAACTTGTAGTGGAGTCTCATCAGAAGGAGACTAGTTTGAAGGTGGTGGAGAGAGGAAAGGAAAAGAAGGCATAGTAGTTGGGAGATTCGGAATAGAAGGCATTGTGGGCATGGATGGTAGTGGAGGCAGCACTGCGTTTGGGATGGTGGGCATGGTGGTTGGCAATGGCGGCAATGTTGGCTTTGGAAGTGATGGATTAGCCGGCAAAGTTGGCAAGGGAGTGCTCGGAAGTGGTGGCAGTGTGGCGGTGGGAAGGTTTGGCATGGCCGGCAAAGGTGGCAAAGTGGCCTTAGGTAGTGTTGGAATTGTAGGTAGTCCAGGTTGAGAAGTTTGCAATAGGTTGCGGGCCGCCCAGCTTTTGGGGATACTTGAGACCACTGAAATCGCCATAACTAGGAACACAACATAGTGAAAGGTTGAGGCCGCCATTTGATTGGATTGTTGAGGATATATTGAATAATTTCAAAGTTGGAATAATAGGTAGTCGTCTTGTGCTATGCTATAGGATTTGAATTCTTGTATCAAATATATAGATGGGAATGTGATGAAATGTCTTGAGTTTGATTTAATGTAGTTTGGGTAGGAACGAATAAGTACTTTACATTAGGTTAACTTACAAATGATCTCACAAAATTATATTCTAATAAATTCTAGCAAAGATTAGTTAATTGAGCCCCAACCATTTTTGGAAAACTTGTGTGCATTTAGGTGCAACAAAGAAAGTATAGGTGGAGATCACTTTATAAGAACAATGATTCCTGAATGCTTTCTGCTTCACATAATATTTAATTAGGTCAAAGTTTGATAACTAAAACATGCATGTGTCAAGATATTTTCTTTTTTTTGAGATAACGTTAAATCATATTTAATTTGAATCGAGTTTGCAAATTTGGAACTTTGAATCCAGAATAATACGTTCAAATTTACATTGCAAGTATTTAGATAAATGTCAGAATTTAATTTCCACGCCCCGGTGTTTATAAACTTGCAAAATTAGTCCCACAAGAAAAAAAAAATTCACACCTAAACCCATTTTCTCCAGAAAATATCTATTGTCATTTTCTACTGCACATTCTTCTTTATAAACATCCATCATTACACCTTTCGAATCATAACTAACTCAGTCATTTCCTACATCAAATACTAATAAAATATTATCTTTATATCATATTAGCATTACTTCCAACTATTTTTTTAATATACAACCAAAATACTGAAAAATTCAACATTTTCACACGAAGACTGATAATTCACATTCCCTTGACAAAATCCTAAAAATATATTTAAAATAGGACCAAACATTACCTGAGTCTTTTAAATTATCAGTATTCGTGTGAAAATGTTGAATTTTTTAGTATTTTGGTTGTATATTAAAAAAATAGTTGGAAGTAATGCTAATATTAATTCTCATTCCCATGAAAAAATCCTAAAAATATATTTAAAATAGGACCGAACATTACCTGAGTCTTTTAATTTATTTGAATGAGTTAGCAAATTCGGTTAGTTTACTAATGGATGATGCGAAGATAAGATTATAATGTGGGAGGTAGTGAATTTTTTTTCTTTTTTTTTTGAGGTTGAAATGAATGTTACTATTTGTAAAAAAATTAGGTTAAATTTAAGAGATAAGCAGTTAAATTAATTTACCATTCTTTGAGAACATAAGAATTGAAGCACATGTTCATGCACATAGTTTTCACATGCGTGTTGTTAGAAAAATAAAGTCCAAGTGCCAAAAAGAGTTAATCAGAACGAAAATCGCTACTCTAATACAACTTGATGCAAACTTAGACCTCGTTTGTTTAGGTTATCAAATATTATTTTCTGTATTTTGGATCACAGTATATTAGAAATCCACGCTAGAATCTATTTTTATTAAAAAACAACTTTTGTCAATTTTATTTTTTTAATTCCTTATATAACTATCTGTCAATCACTAAATCCAACTATTGTTTATTTCTGTTTCTTATTCTACAATTTTTTTAATCACATAATCATTGCCAAAATAACTAACTCAATTATTTTATACATCAACATCATCAATGATTTTTTCATATATTGTACAACTTTCAACCATTTTGTAAAAATATATACAAACACACCACATATCATATCCTTTTTTTCAAAATCTTTTCATAATTTTAACTCAAAAGGTAAACAAACGTGTTTGAGTATTTAAGGCGAAACATATATTAGCTGTCAAAGTCTTAAATTTCTACTGTTTTAGTCGGGGGAATTGACCCCATCAGATTTGCTCTAAATACAGATAAACTCTACTTATCTTTTAAATAATACATACCCCCTTCAGCTATGCATTCGATTTACAAATGAGCACTAATAACATTTCAACCCCTTCCGAAAGTTGCCTATTTCTTTAAAAAAGGCTGAAAATTGAACATGTTGGGCAATTGTGTGGAGTCAGATTAAAATAGGTTGGAAAAGGAGTCAAGATAGAGCCGAGAAGGGTCGGGGTTGACCGGGATCGCAAAAGGATGAAGAGGAGTCGAAAAGTTGAAGCCGGGGGTGCAGACATGCGACGTGGCGCCCATGCGCCATTTTGTGGTGCCCAGGCGCCCACATGGTGGCGCCCAATACAGTGGGTTAGCGCCCAGGCGCCATTGCATGGTGCCTGTGCGCGGGTCGTGCGACTGAATGCACGTTTTTTCGTTTATTTGTGGCTTATGTATCTTTGGCATGTTTTTTGAATCTTATTTTGATGAGGATTGTTTCCTTAAGTCCCAGGGTTGATTTAAGATTATTTTTCTTAAATCTATTAGGGTTTTAACTTCACTTTTTTCTATTTAAATGACATAGAACTCATCTTGTAAAAAGTAATTGAATCACATTGAGAGTCGAAATAAAAGATCTAGTTGGAGGTGGTTTTTTTCCTTGATTGGATTTCCACCATAAATTTTTTGTTCTTTATTGCTTTTGTTTTCCCATATTTTCTTATACTTTCCCGTTGTTGTTTCACCATTGAAAGCCTTGATTCCTGACAACTGGTATCAAGAGCCTAGGGTTTAAATTTTAGGAGACGTCTTAGAACTAGATCCAAGGGTAAACACAAGAGCTTAGATTAATTTTGAGATTTTTGTCGAGTGGGAGCTATGGCTGGTGATGAGGGAAAAGTTAAGATAGATAGGTTCGATGGTTGGGATTTAGGTTTTTGAAAGATGCAGATAGAGGATTGTTTGTATTAGAAAAAGCTACACGATCCGTTGACGGGAAAGAAGCCAACAAAGATGATGGATGAAGATTGGGCATTGCTAGATCTCCAAGCTCTGGGTGTGGTTCGGTTGACGCTGGCGAGGAATGTTGCTTTCAACATCATCAAAGAGAAGACTACAACGGGTCTGATGGAGGTGCTATCAAATACGTACGAGAAGCCATCCACCTCGAACGAGGTATATTTGATGCGTAGATTATTTAATTTGAGGATAGGTGAAGGTGGATTTGTGACGGATCACATCAACGAGTTTAACGTGATTTTAACTCAGTTGAGTTCGATAGAAATCACTTTCGATGATGAGATCCAAGGTTTGATCCTACTTTCATCCTGGCCTGATAGTTGGAGTGCAATTGTGACTGCGGTAAGTGGTTCTTCAGGGGATAAGAATTTGAAGCTTAAAAAAATCCGGGATATTATTATGAGCGAGAACATTCGTAGGAAAGAATCAGGGAAAATTATGGGAGGAGCCTTAAGTGTCGGAGGAAGAAGCAGTCAAAAGAGTCACCGACAGAAACACAAGGAGGAAGTGGAATGCTTTAACTGCGAGGAATACGGGCACTACCAAAACAAGTGCAAGGAGCCGAAGAAAGATAGGAAAAAAAAGCAAGATAAGGGATCCGTGAGTAGCGTGACGGAGGATCATGGTGATACTTTGGTTTGTTGTACCGAGGATCCAAGGGGTACTTGGATTTTGGACTCAAGTGCATCCTTTTACTCTACATCGGGGGAAAGAATGTGGCCAACTGATGGTCCCAAGTGTCATACGAAAGGGTCTAGAAGGGGGGGGGGGAATAGACCCTGAAATCTTTTTCGACTTAAAAAGTTTTTGTACTACTTTGAAGAATTTGAACGCTTGGAAAGCTTAGCGCTAGGTTAGGCGCTTAGGAATAGATAGCTTAGACTTAGTGATTTCAACAATTACCAAAGTAGGGTAATGTTTCAATCGCTTAATCAGGGTTAGCACAGCGGAAATGATTTTATAGCTTAGCGTTCTCGTGAACTTGAATTAGTCGCTTAACTGTTTTGAATGCTTTTTCAAGATATAATATTCAAATGTAAAGTAAAGCAATAAAACAGTAAATAACACAAGGTATTGTAAGGTTCATTGGGTGATGTAATCCCAACTACGTCCTTTTTCTCCTTTGCACTCGGAGGAATTCACTAGAATGATTATCCAACAGTCACACAGAGACTTCTACAAAATCGATGAAAGGAAAGATGATCTTGAGCTCCTTGATCACATAGACTTCTGCTCCAATGAAGATCTTCTTCAACAAGTTTCTCTCACACATAAATGCTGCTTGTGGAATCAACAAACTTTCTCACTCAGATGAAAGATGTTGAGGGTTTTGTCACGGGTTTGTTTGATGTTGGAAAGTTCAAACACCTTGGGATATCTCAATAGAAATTTAGGGTTCTTCTCTGAAGAGGTTTGAGATATCTATGACTGTCTTTGGAATGTATTATGAAGAGCTTGAAGGATTTTGGCGATGGAGTTTGTAAGCTTTTCTCTCACGTAATTTTAGCAAAGTGTTGACCTTTTTCTTATGCATGTACGTGTGTATTAGGGTTTGCTGAAAGGTACTATTTATAGAGTTTCTGGGGATTTGTCCGTTGGACACAAATGAGCGAGTGTACCTCACGCAGCGTGTTAAACAGTCCTTGTTAGTGTGCATTTTATGCTTATTTTCCATATATTTCCTTTCTTCTTTTATTGCTATTTGAGTTTAAATGATAGATATTTATCATGATTTTTTATTTTGATAGGTGAAAGTTCATAAAAGAAGAAAAAGATGGAGAAAAAGAAGAAGACACGTTATTTTAGAGTGAAGTAGGAAGAGAAATTCCTATTTTTTTAGGAGCCCTCCTATATTTTAGGAGCTTTCCTATTTTTTGGGAGTCTTATTAGTATTTTATTCTAGTAAGGAATTAGTTTTCTTATTGCATTAGAATTAGAGTTTGATTAAGTTATAGTCTTTTGGCTAGGCATATATATAATTAGATATTGCTGGAATTTTATTATATCTCATACACTTTTTTTTACAAGGGAGGAAGAAGAATTCCTGCGTTTTTCTTTCTTTCAAGATGTATTGCTAAAGATTTTATTTCTATCCAAGGATTATTGAAGTTTTTATTCTACAAAAGTTGTGAGATCTAATTTATGTTTATTCCTTCTTTGTTCTTGAGTATTTGCATATTTTCTGTATTTTTTTGATATTATTATATTGATTAATTGAATAATAAGGACCCGTTATTTGATTGTCGGAATAATATATAGCCATTTAGAATCCCGAATCCGTAATTGTTTGGTCCATTCTAATATTTGTGGCAGTTAATAGCGTTGATTATGGACAAGTTTTCCATTGTTGTTATGGGAATATGTGATCTAATCTAAATGAACCGAGCTTGCGAGTTTGTTGGTTAGAATTGGTGTTTCTCTATTTCTTAATGCTATTGTTAAATTAAATCCTAAGAGCTTATTTAGGGTTGTTTAATCAATAAGAGAAGTAATCAAAGAGCTTGTTTTGATTATCGATAAATTAAGGAGGAATTAGGTTGTTAGAGCTTGTTAATAACTATAGCCAATTTATTCATGACCATTGAAGTATCTTTGCATCAAGGATCAACTCTTGGAATCAAAACGGAGATAACTCCTTAGGCTAGAATCTCACCATAAATTGATTTCTTCTACTTGTTTAATTTTGCATCTCTTGATTTTTATAATTTTTGTTATTTAATTTAATTTAATTTTAGTTTAATCAATTATAAAAAATCCCCCTCTTTTATTTTATTCGTTTATTAAGAATTAAATCTGAACCAATCCCTGTGGATTCGACCCTGCTCACCACTATTTGCAAATTTAGGAGTAGGAATTATTTTTATAGGTTCGACACCTAACAGTCCCTTTCTGACATTCCTGAAATTCTACTAGTTCCGATTGGACAGGAGCAAGTTTTGAACTCTGAAATCTGACAGTCTAGTCAAAAGGTGGCTTATCCACAAGTCATAATAACTTATCACATTTAATGCAAATTTATTTTTCAAGTAAAACATAGTTCATATCTTCATAGACAAATTCCTTTTCTACTAAAAGTTCTTGAACACAAGTACGTGATATTAAGAACAATAAATGATAAACTTTCTAACAAATCTAATGCACCATCAATGATGAAGATTACAAGAAATGTAGATTACATCACAATCCAAGAACACAATCAACATAAAATAATGCAAGCTTTGAACAACTCACACCGAATCAAACTACTACACAGCCTAATGCTGAAATGAAAATGCATAGTGCCAACACAAATTAAAAAACCATAACTTCCAATACTTAGAAAATGAAAACGAAGAATGAAACTAGTAGTGGAGTCTCATCAGAAGGATACTAGTTTGAAGGTGGTGGAGAGAGGAAAGGAAAAGAAGGCATTGTAGTTGGGAGATTCGGAATAGAAGGCATTGTGGGCATGGATGGTAGTGGAGGCAGCACTGCATTTGGGATGATGGGCATGGTGGTTGGCAATGGCGGCAACGTGGGCTTTGGAAGTGATGGATTAGCCGGCAAAGTTGGCAAGGGAGTGCTTGGAAGTGGTGGCAGTGTGGCGGTGGGAAGGTTTGGCATGGCTGGCAAAGGTGGCAAGGTGGGCTTAGGTAGTGTTGGAATTGTAGGTAGTCCCGGTTGAGAAGTTTGCAATAGGTTGCGAGCCGCCCAGCTTTTAGGGATACTTGAGACCCCTGAAATCGCCATAACTAGGAACACAACATAGTGAAAGTTTGAGGCCGCCATTTGATTGGATTGTTGAGGATATATTGAATAATTTCAAAGTTGGAATAATAGGTAGTCGTCTTGTGCTATGCTATAGGATTTGAATTCTTGTATCAAATATATAGATGGGAATGTGATGAAATGTCTTGAGTTTGATTTAATGTAGTTTGGGTAGGAACGAATAAGTACTTGATATTAGGTTAACTTACAAATGATCTCACAAAATTATATTCTAATAAATTCTAGCAAAGATTAGTTAATTGAGCCCCAACCATTTTTGGAAAACTTGTGTGCATTTAGGTGCAACAAAGAAAGTACAGGTGGAGACTTTATAAGAACAATGATTCCTGAATGCTTTCTGCTTCATATAATATTTAATTAGGTCAAAGTTTGATAACTAAAACATGCATGTGTCAAGATTTTTTTTTTTTTGAGATAACGTTAAATCATATTTAATTTGAATTGAGTTTACAAAGTTGGAATTTTGAATCCAGAAAAATACGTTCAAATTTACATTGCAAGTATTTAGATAAATGTCAGAATTTAATTTCCACGCCTCATTGTTTATAAACTTGCAAAATTAGTCCCACATGAAAATAAAAATTCACACTTAAATCCATTTTCTCCAAAAAATATCTATTGTCATTTTCTACTGCACATTCTTCTTTACAAACATCCATCATTACACCTTTCGAATCATATCACACTATCTCTCATCATTAATTAGTTTATCCTCACTATCAAATTTATTCCCTATTACTTTGTAACTAACTCAATCATTTCCAACATCAAATACTAATAAAATATTATCTTTATATCATATTAGCATTACTTCCAACTATTTTTTAATATACAACCAAAATACTAAAAAATTCAACATTTTCACACGAATACTGATAATTCACATTCCCATGACAAAATCCTAAAAATATATTTAAAATAGGACAAAACATTACCTGAGTCTTTTAAATTATTTGAAGGAGTTAGCAAATTCGGTTAGTTTACTAATGGATGATGTGAAGATAAGATTATAATGTGGGAGGAAGCGAATGTTTTTATTTTTTTGAGGTTGAAATGAATGTTACTATTTGTAAAAAAATAGGTTAAATTTAAGAGATAAGCAGTTAAATTAATTTACATTCTTTGAGAACATAAGAATTGAAGCACATGTTCATGCACATAGTTTTCACATGCGTGTAGTTAGAAAAATAAAGTCCAAGTGCCAAAAAGAGTTAATCAGAATGAAATTCGCTACTCTTAGTGCCAAAAAGAGGTCTCGAGTTCGAGCCCTGGGTAGGGAAAAAAAATTCTCCTTGGGAGAGTTAGCCCCACACTTCCTATGGATGTTCCCGACTTGAGCAGTATTAGTCTGGCCCAAAGGGTTAGGACAGCTGGGAACAAAAAAAAAAAAAAAAAGGAAAAAAAAGAAGTTCTTGAACACAATATTTGATATTAAAGACAATAAATGATTAACTTTCTAACTAATCTGATGCACCATCAATGATGAAGATTACAAGAATTGTAGATTATAGATGGGAATGTGATGAAATGCCTTGAGTTTGATTGAATGTAGTTTGGGTAGGTACGAAGAAGTACTTTATATTAGGTTAACTTACAAATGATCTCACAAAATTATATTCTAATAAGTTCTAGCAAAGATTAGTTAATTGAGCCCCAACCATATTTGGAGAACTTGTCTGCATTTAGGTGCAACAAAGAAAGTATAGGTGGAGACTTTATAAGAACAATGATTCCTTGAATGCTTTCTTTTTCAAATAATATTTAATAAGGTCAAAGTTGGATAACTAAAACATGCATGTGTCAAATTTTTTTTTTTTTTTGAGATAACGTTAAATCATATTTAATTGGAATTGAGTTTGCAAAGTTGTTGGAACTTTGAATCCAGAATAATACGTTCAAATGTACATTGCAAGTATTTAGATAAATGTGAGAATTTAATTTCCACACTCCATTGTTTATAAACTTGCAAAATTAGTTCCACTAAAAAATAAAAATTCACACTTAAACCCATTTTCTCCAAAAACATACCTATTGTCATTTTCTACTACATATTCTTCTTTACAAACATCCATCATTACACCCATGGTTTTAAATTTCGCCCGAAATATTGAAATTTCGGTCAAAATTTCGGGTTTTGGGGGGTCTCGAAGCGAAATCGAATTTTCGATTCAATTTTGCAGAATATCTTCCGAAATTTCGACCGAAACCCGAAATTTCCCAATTTTTTTATTAAAACCCGAAATTTCACAAATTTTTTATCGAAACCCGAAATTTCTTGTAATTTTAAATTTTTTTTTTGTTTTTTTATAGTTAAAAATTAGGGGCAAAGATCATTCTTATTTAAAAAAAAAAGACGATAGATGACCAATTATGTAAACCAATAAGCAATAAATTTAAATACGAATCTGAAAGTGATATTAGCAATAAGTTAATAAAAATCCAGGTCTGAACTCAAAAATTATTTAAATAAGATCTCATAAATATCCTCTTAGAAGCTTGATGTGCTTTTGAATAATGATTGTTACTAAAATTGTGGTATATTTTATTTTCATGAGATTATTATGATAATTGATTATTATTTTACTATTATTATTTTATATATTTCACAGCAGGTTTTAGCCATTCTATTCAACAAGATTCATTAAGCCTATGTTATACATGAAATATTATTAATGTAAAAAATGCATAATTATGATATTTACAGTTACACAAAGTTTCATTGTACAACTATACAAAGTTTCATTGTAAATTTCCAAATATTTTTATAAATTTTCATGATTTTTTTAAAATCGAAACCGAAATTTTGAATATCTTCGAAATTTCCATCGAAATTTTCGTAAATTTACTACTCCAATATAGACACCGATACTGAGATTTAATACCTTGATTACACCTTTCGAATCATATTACACTATCTCTCATCATTAATTACTTTATCCTCACTATCAAATTTATTTCTTATTACTTTGTAACTAACTCAATCATTTCCTATATCAAATACTAATAAAATATTATCTTTGTATCATATTATAGCATTACTTTGAACTATTTTTTTATTATACAACCAAAATACAACAAAATTCAACATTTTCACACGAAAACTGATAATTCACATTCCCATGACAAAATCCTAAAAATATACTTAAAAATAGGGCCAAACATAACACAAGTCTTTTAAATTATTTGAATGAGTTAGCAAATTCGGTTAATTTACTAGTGGATGATGTGAAGATAAGATTATAATGTGGGAGGAAGTGAATGTCGTTTTTTTTTTTGTTTTTTTTTGTTTGAGGTTGAAGTGAATGTTACTATTTGTAAAAAATTAGGTTAAATTTAAGAGATATGCAGTAAAATTATTTACCATTCTTTGAGAACTTAAGGATTGAAGCACATGTTCATGCACATAGTTTTCACATGCGTGTTGTTAGAAAAATAAAGTCCAAGTGCCAAAAAGAGCTAATCAAAACGAAATTCGCATTGTTTAGGTTATCAAATATCATTTTCTGTTTTTTGGATCATAATATATTAAAAATCCACACTACAATCTATTTTCATTGAAAAACAACTTTTGTCAATATTATTTTTTCTATCTCTTATATAACTACCTATTAATTATTAATCCAACTATTGTTTATTTTTGTTTCTTATTTTACTATTTTTTCAATCACATAATCATTGCCAAAATAACTTACTCAATCTTTTTATACATCAATATGATCAATAATTTTTTCACATATTGTATAACTTTCAACCATTTCGTAAAAATATATACAAACACACCACATATCACATCATTTTTTTTCGAAATCTTTTCACAATTTTAACTCAAAAGGTAAACAAACGTATTTAAGGCGAAACATATATTAGTTGTCATAGTCTTAAATTTCTACTGTTTTACTCAGGGGAATTGACCCCATCAGATTTGCTCTAAATACAGATAAACTCTACTTATCTTTTAAATTATACATAATCCCTTCAGCTATCCATTCGGTTTACAAATGACCCCAAATGACATTTCAATCCCCTCCGGAAGTTGCCAATTCTTTTTAAAAAAGGCTGAAAATTGAACAAATATGAATAAACAATATTACCTTTATTTTCAACCTTTTGCAAATTAATTTTGACGATTGATTTCACCTTATCCAAATGTTTCAATCTATCACGGAGAGAATCTTGAATCATTGATCTAAAATTAGTCCAATGGTCTAAATTTTTTTAAAAGAAAAAATAAAATTTAAAAATAAAAATGTTACACCAACCAACCCCCCACCCCACGGCCCACTTCCCTCTCCTCCCTCCCGCCCGCCGTTCACACTTCGCCATCCACCACCTCTCAGAAGGGCCGTGTTGACGCAGTGAGGAAAGAGACTTCATTTTGTATTAAGGGTGGTGGTATCGCGGCTGGTGGTGGGATAAAGGGAAGGCGAAAGATTTGCAGAGGATCTCCTCTTCTCCACAATTATATTTAATTTTCTAAAATCATTTTAAAAAAGTTTTAAATGTAATTACCCTTAATTATAATTTGGTTTTTATTTTGAAAATATAGTTTTCAAATATTTATTATTTTTTTTGCAAAAATTATTTAAAATATTACAAATTTAACCCTAAGGCCATTTTTGTCTTCACAAATTCAGTAGAAGCACATGAGAGTAAAATGAGAAGTTTTTATGTTGAAAAGTCACAGTAGAATTAATCCGTAAGCCATATACATATGTGAAGGTAGGCCTGTCAATCAAGTTGAGCGAGCCGAGCCTAGTCATGCTCACGCTCGGCTTGATATTATGCGAGCTTTTATCACCAAGGCTTGAATTTGCACGAGCTTTTTATTTCAAAGCTCGGGCTCGGCTTGAAAATTAGTACGAGCTTCGAGCTGAGCCCGAGCCGGCCCGAATTTGTTCTCTTTTGAAAAACTTTAAGTAATAAAGTAATCTAATATATAAATTGAAAAAATAACAATCTGAAAAACATAAAAAAAATCAACATCATCCATGTTTAATGATAAATCATAACTAAACTGTACCTTGAAAAAAATCTCATTTCATTGAAATATATGCTCCACGCATTATTTAAGATTGAAAAATATTATAACTAAATATATGATAAACTTACTTACAAAAAAAATTATTTTTGTCGTGAGTTGTGAAGAGAAATAAATGAAATACAATTCTTGAAAATAAAAGTTAGCAGCTCTCCAATGTCAGTTTATGTGAATTGTCATATGTTTGTATTGGATACGGTCAGTAGGTTTAAATTGATAATTTTTTACTTTTTTAATTTCTTGAGTATAGTGTTTTATATTAGAAAATTTTAGAATTGAATGTTGATTGATTTTACGGATTCTATTCCTTAATTTTAAATCTTGTTACTTTCTATGAAATTTGGAATTATTTACAAAAAAGTACTATATTTTATTTTTGTATATAATATATAAAATATATATATATATATATACATGTATATATTTTCTTTTACGAGCCCGAGCCCAATTCAAGCCGAGCCTACTCTCGCTCATGCTCGGCTTGAATTCAAATTCAAGCCTTATCCTTGGGCTCTAGCTCGGCTTGGGCCAGGCTTGTATAAAGCTCGGCTTGAAAATTGTCAAGCCGAACTTACGAGCTTCGAGCCGGCTTGAGCTCATTGACAGTCCTATGTGAAGGGTAGGTAATTTAGAAGATAAGAGGGGTTTATCTTTATTTACAGAAAACCTCATTGGTCTAGGTTTAATTTTCCCTTTTAGTCAATATCGTTTTACTCCATAGGCGCTTAACACATACCAATTCAGCTCTTTTTCTTTCTTTCTTTCTTTTCCTCTCATGTTTCAGTAAATTTTCTTTTCAATCAAAACCTAGTTCATATATTCATAGACAAATTCCTTTTCTACTAAAAGTTCTTGAACACAAGTACATGATATTAAAAACAATAAATGATAAACTTTTTAACAAATCTAATGCACCATCAATGATGAAGATTACAAGAAATGTAGATTACATCACAATCCAAGAACACAATCAACATAAAATAATGCAAGCTTTGAACAACTCACACCGAATCAAACTACTACACAGCCTAATGCTGAAATGAAAATGCATAGTGCCAACACAAATTAAAAAACCATAACTTCCAATACTTAGAAAATGAAAACGAAGAATGAAACTAGTAGTGGAGTCTCATCAGAAGGATACTAGTTTGAAGGTGGTGGAGAGAGGAAAGGAAAAGAAGGCATTGTAGTTGGGAGATTCGGAATAGAAGGCATTGTGGGCATGGATGGTAGTGGAGGCAGCACTGCATTTGGGATGATGGGCATGGTGGTTGGCAATGGCGGCAACGTGGGCTTTGGAAGTGATGGATTAGCCGGCAAAGTTGGCAAGGGAGTGCTTGGAAGTGGTGGCAGTGTGGCGGTGGGAAGGTTTGGCATGGCTGGCAAAGGTGGCAAGGTGGGCTTAGGTAGTGTTGGAATTGTAGGTAGTCCCGGTTGAGAAGTTTGCAATAGGTTGCGAGCCGCCCAGCTTTTAGGGATACTTGAGACCCCTGAAATCGCCATAACTAGGAATACAATATAGTGAAAGTTTGAGGCTGCCATTTGATTGGATTGTTGAGGATATATCGATTAATTTCAAAGTTGGAATTATAGGTAGTTGTCTTGTGCTGTGCTATAGGATTTGAATTCTTGTATCAAATATATAGATGGGAATGTAATGAAATGCCTTGAGTTTGATTGAATTTAGTTTGGGTAGGTACGAATAAGTACTTTATATTAGGTTAACTTACAAACTATCTCACAAAATTTTATTCAACTAAATTCTAGCAAAGATTAGTTAATTGAGCCCCAACCATTTTTGGAAAACTTGTGTGCATTTAGGTGCAATAAGAAAGTATAGGTGGAGACTTTATAAGAACAATGATTCCTTGAATGCTTTCTGCTTCAAATAATATTTAATGAGGTCAAAGTTTGATAACTAAAACATGCATGTGTCAAGACGATATATATATTTTTTTTTGGGATAACGTTAAATCATATATAATTTGAATTGAGTTTGTAAAGATGTTGGAAATTTGAATCTAGAATAATGCGTTCAATTGTATAGTGCAAGTATTAAGATAAATGTTTTATGTTGGATGCACTAAAAAAGAGTAAGCTATTGATTTCGTCGGAATGAGCTACTGATGAGATGCTTTGCGTTAGGATCTTAATTAAAAGATCGATATATTCTTTTTAAACATGGAAGATCCTAATAGCTTGGATTTTTTTATTTTGCCTCAGATGATCTAAATAAGTTGAACATTTGAGCTTAGATGATCTGAAAACTCGGATTTTATTTGCTTAGATGTTTTGAGCTTAGTCTTATGAGATATCGCTTTGATCTCGCATTTTTTGTGATAGGATTATTTAATGAGTTGGATTTCTTTTATGGCCTTTTTTTGTAAAACTCGGATAAGCTAAAATGATCGAAACTTTTTGAACTTAGAGCATTGCGATCTTTGACACGACAAAATCCTAACAAGAGAACTAGATCGTGTACGTTGTAATAGTGGATATGTTACATCCCCTAAGTTATCTTCTGTAATGGCATTACATCAACCACTTGGTGATCAAGCAATTCTAACCATTAAGTCCAAATTATTAAACACATAGCTAAACGTAAAATTAACCAAATAAACACTAAGCAATCAACAACAATAACATAATTGGACTGCTCATGGCCTTTATCAAAAAAGATTATCTCATATTAAGGTTAAATACAAAAACATACATCTTAACATTCATAAAGAATTCAACCCTAGTCTAGAAGAAAAGAGAAAAAACTCCCTAATACACGTTTTAAGGTTTATTTCCCGTTTAATCCTCCGTCTTCTATCGGTTCTTGAGTCTCCAAGGATTCTCTTATCCTCCAAGCCACTCCCAAGCATCCTCTCTCTCTATTTTGGGTTAAAAAGTTGTTGAAAAGTATGAAGTGTATAGTTTAGACATTAATAGATAAATCTACTCCATAAATTCTAGGGTAAATAACAAGCACCCCCAACCTATAAGGTACTTAGCACTTTACCCTCCAACCTACGGAAATGTGCACCTTACATCCCTACCTTTGCTAATTGTTGCATTTCACCCCCTTTGCTCGTTTCCAATGAAATCTGATTGAATATATTGTTGGAGATTTTTAGATACTTTTAGACATGTGCATTTTGCCCTTGGCCTTTAGAAAAATGTGCACGTAACCCTCTGTCATACACATTACTATTAAATTCTAATTTTAATTGTATAAAATGGAATGTTTCACCAATATTTTGACTGGTGGCATTCATTTTGTACCATAAATGGATATTTCGATAAATTTGAGTATTTTGTGATTATAAATTATATGATTATCATACATTTGTGTATGCTAGATTGTTAATTGAATTTTATTTTTGTTCACTGATCAATGTTATGATATACATAAATCAATTCATATGTAGATATAGATATAGATATACATAAAATTTACAGTTTAATATTATAAATGAAAGAGGTGATGTTGATTTCAATATTCACTATTTTTTACTGCCAATATCCACTCAAAAGCATTATCTCTCTTATCATGTAACCCAAACAACCCACACTATTCACTAAATAATAACAATGATTAAGGGGTAATAATAAAAATATTCTTAATTATGTAGCCTACATGAACTTAAAAAAACGTATCTATGGAAATAATTTGTAAGTATAAGATAACTTGAATTGATTGAATTGTCAATCTATAAATCAAGATATTAGTACATATAAGCATTTTGGTGAAAATTAGATAGGGCTAATGACATTAACCCATCAAACTTTTCAGGTTTTGCACTTTTGTAAACCATTTTTTTTTTTGCACTTCTTTATCTAAACTACACTATTTTTTTTACAAAATCTTATATTTTAGTATTTTCCACCAGAATAGACGGAATATTCTGCCGGGATTTCATCACATGTGACTCTTTTAAACATAGATATGATATTTTATCAAGGGAGCTGATATTAGCACTCCACAAATTGATAAATGCACTCCACTTTTATTTTTTTCTTAAGCAATTGACAATATTGCCCATCATTCAATAAAATAATATCGTTATATTTTTTTTATAATACATAAACCTTTTTAATTATGGTATAAGTGTAGATATAAAAATATCTTAGTGAAAGATAAAACATTTGTTCTTCCGCTTGTTATAGGATGCTTTGCCTTCTTTTATTGATTTTTAATGTTCTATTATTTATTTGATTTTTATTTATTGAAGGGCGATTTGTCCATTTTATTGTTAAATATTTTTATTATCTTGTTCAACATTAAAACAACCCTACGATAAAATCATCAATGATCAATTTGTCGATGCTTAATTTAATATCAAATTGTAAATGGAGAAAAAATTAAAGCGGCCTTGTGTAAATAAAAGGTAAATATTTTCATTCTACATTATTTATTGACACGGTAGAACTCTATGTGTTTTCACAGCAAGAGGACTAATTGTGTGTAGTAATAAAATGGACAATTAAGTTCGGGATGTCGAACCCACAGAAATTTGTATTTTAGTTTTACAAGAATTAACGCATGTATAAAATTGGCTTTTTATAAATAAACTAAGAAATATAATTAACCAGAACTTAATTTTAATACTAATAATAATAACACTAATGATAAAGGCGATTAAGACCCATACATTAGCACAGATTTACTCGTTCCATATATGATTGTTATTTCATCAAGTTATTAGACTATGATGCTATGGTGGAAAATTTCTTAAGATTATTATCACGCGGATCCCTCGCTCATGATAACCTACACTAGATTGGTTGTAGCAATCTCTACTGCATGCATTAAACAGTAGAATTTCCCCCAAATTTATTCAGATTTATCCTTCCAAATAAACTCGACTAACAGCATCCGAAGTATGTAGCTATCCCTAACATCGACTAACTTAGAAGATATTATTATTTTCTCTACACCCTAATTTACTTTCTCCCGAACAGATAAACTAGGCAATAATTCAACACATGGTAGCTAATCCTATGAAGATGATAAAAGCACAAAAATCATAATACATAGAAATCATTAACTCGAATCAAACAACTATCACATATTATTCAAGATCAATCCGGCCTTTGTATGGTCCTAATCTAAGAAATTAGTTCGTAACTATAAAAGAAAAGATACAAAGAAAAATATAACTATTCAATGACAAAATTTATCTAGATCTAAAAAACTTCCTTTCGTAGAAGATGATCTTCTTTCTTCCTTCTTCTATGTAATCTTGATCCAAAAGCAACCAAGAATAAAGCTAATCTAAACTAAACCCTAACCCTAATTAACGTGAGTTTTCTATCTACTCAACAACTCTCTTTTCTCTGCTCCTGCATTTTGTATTTATAGGTGTAGTATTGGAAGAGTCCTTTTAGGTTTAGAATTGGAAATTTCCAAAATTGTTCTGCCGACATCAACGTTCGAATGTTGCACCTCTTGGCGTCCGCGCGTAAACTCATCATCTCACGTTCGTACATAACTTCTCCCAGCATTCGAACGTTAAGTAGCTCCACGTTCGAACTTTAGGTCTACTTCTTTGATTTTCTGCTGAATACGTGCTTTTCTTCTTTATTTTCCTTATTTGCAAGAACTTATACTTGTACTCAAATATCCAACTCATTACATGCATTTGTGGCATACATTACTCTTAATTAAGCTTAAACCATATGAAATCATGGTATCAAATCACGTAAATCTCAACCCCATCATTTATCATAAGATAATACTATTATATGTTCTTACTAATTCATGGGCAATTTTGTCTATTGCATTAGAAAATTTTAAAATGAAGTGCTTTTATCTTTTTTGGAGTGCTAATATCAATTCTCTTTTATCAATTGAAACAACATTTTCTTGTGGTTTCACTATTTTGAATTGTACTATTAAAAATTTCATTTCAACTTAAAAGAGTAAAAATAGTGAACGACAAGGGCCATTAAATGTAATTTTTACCCTTAAAAGTATTACATGCAATGTATATAATGAAATTCCAATGAAATATTCCGTCGAAAAAAATGCTAAAAGTATACAATTTTGTTGAATTTTGTGTACTTCAGATGAGAAAGTCTAAAACATAAAAAAATTTAGATAAAATAGTGTAAAAACCAGTGTAGTTCAAATAAAAAATATGCACAAAAAAAAGAAGAAGTTAATCTACAAGTGCAAAACCCAAAAAGGTTTGGATGAGTTGATGTTGTTAGGTATATGCCCTAGATGCCAATGAGGACAAATAGTTAGATTAGGGTATCTCATTATGTTGTACAAACTATTAAAATGATATTAATAAAGGCATCTATATTTTGACTCTAAATAAGTATTGAACATATAGTCCATGTGAATAAAGGTTTGACTCTTTGCCCTTTATGGAATAAAGACGTGGCATGGGAAGAGTCTTACATCTTATTACTTAAAAGGGTTCGCAAGTCAAAGAATCTTAATTGGGCATTAAGATTCAACTTGTATGACACATGCTCTGACGATGAGTGCTAGTCGAACACTGTAGGGTAGTGGGAGCAAGTATCATAGATATGTCAATGGAATTGACATATTCGAACATGGCTCATAGTAATCCGATCACATGGGTATTTACTCAGTGACTGTCAATGATTGGATTACTGATCGTAATAGTATGCGTGAGCCTTAGACCTGAGGGTTCATGATCAATGTGCTTGTATTATTGGATCTGTTACCGGAGTAGTTAGGCCCATATTACCCGTCGGTGGGGTCGACCTCGAAGTGCGATATCAATGAGACAAGTAGCAGTTGATCAGTGATCGCCAAGATGGGATTCACTGTCTCGATAGTAAACGAGAAAGTATCCTGTGCGATTATAGGCTAATGAAATTATAAATCTTTGGCCAAAGCATAACAACTAACTCATGTGGGACATTGAGGGTAGTTTAGTAATTTCATTATGCTATAATCTAATGCACAGTATCAAGTTTAGTGAGTTTGACATTTTCCATGACTCTCACTTGATCGGGATATGTCAGTGAAGTGCTTATACTCATACGGCATTTATGATCAAGAGGTTCGTAAAATGATTCGTTCATTTTGTACTCAATTGGGTTACAATGTGAGTCCACGGGACTGGCTAGGTGACACTCACATTCTTAGGTAATTCCTCCCTTTGCCAATTGAGACGAACCTAAAGAGTCGTCCTATAAGAAATGTTAAGAATTTCATGTTAGAAGTTTTGATGATGACAATTAAGTTTTTGTTAGACCTCAAAAAGTTGTAAGTTTATTTTCGTAGAAAACTTGTATAGGCTTTGAAGCGTTAGACTTGTAATAGATTTATTAGGCTTCGTTATCTTACTTTAGAGTGTTAGGCAAAATAGTCTTAGGCTGAGCATCTGATGATTTCTGAGTGAGTTTATCAGTGGTAAAGTTCGAAGACTCAAGCGCCTGATCTCAGAAGATAGATACAGTCTCCAAGCGTCCACTTTGGCCAGCTATATCAAGCGTTACCTTATGGGACAGAAGTGATTTCACCTGAATTTACTTCTAAGTCCAGAAGGAGTTTAATGCAAATATTCTCAAAGCATTAAATACCAACGGGTATTAATTTCAAATGCATTAAATGTTGATAAGAGCATTTAATATGATAAGCAATGTCAGACGTACGGAGAAGCCACCCTATTGGACTGTCAACTATCTCAGACTGCAGCACCAACTTTCGTGCAGCAGATTTTCAGGAAAAAGGACAAAAGCTGTTCACTCGCGAAAGTGAGAGACACGCGCCAGTGCATGTGTCAAACGGACACTTTCTCCAAGAATACCTATAAATAGGACTTCAACAACAAACAAAAAAAAAGGCAACAATTTTATCAAAGCCAAATTGCTGTTGCATTAAAATCTCATTCCTTAAATTCTCAGAAAAGCCAGAAACTTCAAGAAACATCCAAATTGCTTTTCTTATATTCCTGAGACAGTCAACAAATATCTCAAACATTCTTTTTGAAGAAACCAGATTCCTACTGAGATATTACCAAGTTGTTTGAACTTCATCAAAATCAAACAAACCTTTTAGAAAATCCCATCCAAGCCTCGCGATCTGTGTGAAGTCGAAGTTGGATACTTGCATCATTTCTGGGTGAAAGAAGCAAGAGGGTTGAAGTGATTTGAAGCAGAAATCTGTGTGATCAAGGAGCTCAAGTCATCGACATCCATCTCTCCCTAATTTGTAGAAGATTCTGTGTGATTCTTTGAGAATCATTTTAGTGGATTGCCTCCAAGTGCAAAGGAGAAGAAGGACGTAGTTGGGATTACACCACCCAACGAACCTTACAAATATTGTGTTATTTACTTTTCAGTCATTTCATTCATCTATCATATCATTGCATAAGTAAAACACAATCAAAAGCTAAGCACCTAAGAAACATCTTGTGACGCTAAAACTTTCAAAGAGAAGACTCCAAAATCATTCCGCTGTGCTAACCCTGATTAAAAGAACTGAACGCTTAACCTACAAGGTCAAAGTATTCAATTCCTGAAGTCTAAGTTAACTTTATAAAACAGTCTTCATTAGACGCTTCACAAAGTCTCAAATATCTTATGTGAACGCTAAGGTGAAGCGTCACACTCTTCAAGCGCCTATCATTTCAAGCGTCCAAATACGTTTAATACGAAATCTTTTTTAAGTCGAAAAAGACTTAAGGGTCTATTCAACCCCCCCCTTCTAGACCCTTTCGTATGCCACTTGGGACCAACAAGTGGTATCAGAGCGGTTAATTTTGAAATTTTAAAATTTCCAAGCATAACTGCTTGTTTAGATCTTTTTCTTTCAAAATCTAGTTGCTTTTTAAAGCTTAGATATGGCATTTGCTAAAGTTCCCAAATTGACAGAATCAAATTTTGACACATGGAAAGTCAAAGCATTTACGTATTTATGTTCATGCGATGATGACATGTGCGATATTATTTCAGATGGGCCAATCAAAATATACAAAGTTATCACAAGAGCGCCTGGAGCCACAGAAGAAACCCCTGATGGTTACGTTGAAAAACCAAAACAAGAATGGTCTCCAGATGAGCGTCGAAGAGCTAACTTGGACAATGTTGGTCGCAACGCTCTGTATACGGCTATTGGTGATAATGATAACTTATTCAATAAAATCAAATCTTGCAAAACGACTAAAGAAATATGGGATAAGCTGGCTACAATCTGTGGTGGTTCAGCTCAAATCAAAGAAAACAAACTTTCCATTGCTAAGGAAAAGTTTAACGGATTTAAGATGCTACCCAATGAAACGCTAGAGCAATTGGATATAAGATTCACAGCTCTTGTTACAGAACTTACGTCGTTGGGAATGGACTTACAGAATCGAGAAATGGTGGTTAAGATCTTTAGAAGTCTACCAAGTAAATTCTTGATGAAGACAACAGCTATGAGAGAATCAAACATGCTGGATCTCTTAACTCCAGAAGACGCCTTTTCAGAGATAAAAGCTTTTGAGTTCGAGTTGAACTCTGCTAGTGACATTGTGAGTAATCCAGTGATTGAATCTGGAGCGCTCATTGCATCAATCAAAGGCAAATCGGGTAACAAAGGAAAGAATTCGGACATTAATGAGGAAGAAGAGTTGGCTTTGCTGAATAGATTCAGGAAGTTCTTGAGATATGAAAAGAAAGGAAAAGGTCCTAATAGTCAAGGACAAAGTTCATATCAAGCGCCTTCTCCCATACAACAACAGTTTCAAGCGCCTCAATATTCTGTTCCTTTACCTCAAGCGCCTGCTCAATATCAAGCGTCTACTCAAAATCTCCCAGCTCCAGTGGTTTCAAAACCACACACTGCAAGGCTAACAAGTGAACAAAAAATGAAAACCAATCTTTGTTATAATTGCAGGAAACCGGGGCACTACCAGGTAAATTGTCCCTATCCAAATGTATCCAAGCCCTCAAGGCAGGATTACTTGGATAGAAACCAATTCAGGAGCAACCTTCGACAACAAGGTTTGCTTGCGGAATCAGAACCAGCATCAGCACCTGAAGATTTAGAATCATCAGACGAAAGTAGTGATGATGATGAGCCGATAGATGACTCAGCGCTCATATGTCTCATGGCCAGAGATGATGAAGCGTCCCCTGAGGTAATCAATGAATTATCAATTCCTCTTTCTTATGATGAATTACTTGACAAAGTCAAAGAATATTACAATGAATGTCAAGAAGCTGCCAAAATATATCAAAATGATCTCGCTATTATTTCATCACTCAAAAACGATAAAGTAACGCTCAGAGCAGAGTTGCAAATTCAGCAACAGTGCATTGAGAAAAACCAATCGCTTGAGAGTGAAGTTATTCAATTGAGAGGTGATCTTGATATAATAGTCAAGAGAGAAGCTGATCTGATGGCTAGACTTGCCAAGTCAGAACAGCTCATCTCATCGTTGTCCAAAGCATCCAGAAAGCTCGACAATGTGACTGAAATAACAAGGTTGTTTGGAGAAAAGACCGGTTTAGGATGCAATGAATTCGGTAAACAACCAAACAAACCTAATGTTACGGCAAACAACAAAGGAAAGGGTGTTTTCTTTGTTGAGAAAGGTTCACAAGGTCAAACTCAAAATGAACCAAGGGACAATGGTAAGAGGCCAAATGAGAAAGTCAAAACTAACTCAGACAAGGGTAAGGCTAAAGCAAATGATCCACAAAGACAGACTCATCCAAACGCTCAAAAAGCTAAGGATAAATCTAGTCACTGTGAATCAAGCGCTAAGCGTCTAGCACCAAACGTGCAACCCAAGCCAGAGCCAAGGAAATACCAGCGTCGATATCCAAAACAGTCAAGATCATATTATCGATACTATGATAATTATGATTATGACTATTATTATAATCGTGGATATTATTATACATCCAAAAATTACACACAGCACAAGGTGAAACCCAAAAAGGCCAATATTCCTACTATGAAGACAAGGCAAATTTGGGTTCCTAAAGTTCTAATTAACACTAACAAGGATACTAATGTTGAAGGACCCAAGCAACAATGGGTACCTAAACAGAAATAGAACTTCCCTTTTGATTGCAGGTACCTAGAGCTAAAGTCAATACATCTGTTTGGTATTTTGATAGTGGATCGTCAAGGCACATGACAGGTTCCAAAGATCTTCTGATCAACTATCAAGCTGCCAATGGTCCTCAGGTTGTATTTGGTGATAACTCCAAAGGTAAAACCAAAGGTATAGGTACTGTGCATAGGGGGAACATCATGATAAGTGATGTTTATTTTGTTGAGGGTCTAAAGCACAATTTATTAAGCATAAGTCAATTCTGCGATAAAGGCTTTGAAGTCATATTCTCAAGTGACTATTGCTATATAAACGACGCTAAGACTAAATCTACTAAACTAAAAGGAAAAAGGAATAACAACGTATATTTGGTAGATTGGGGTTCAACACTTGATAACAACCCAACATGCTTTGTTGCTAAAAATGAATCTAAAATGGGTTGGTTATGGCATAGAAAAATGAATCACCTCAACTTTAAGACAATCTCTCAGCTTATAAGTCAAAATCTTGTAGAGGGATTGCCAAATGGACCATTTCATAAGGATCGCCTCTGTGACGCTTGTCAAATGGGTAAACAAGTTAAATCATCTTTCAAGAGAAAACCTCATCTATCTACTTCTAGAATACTTGAACTACTTCACATGGATTTGTTTGGACCTGTTCAAACAATCAGTGTAAGCGGTAAAAAGTATACTTTAGTGGTAGTAGACGATTTCTCTAGATTTACTTGGGTGGAATTTCTTTCATCCAAAGATGAAACATGTGACAAGTTAACAGCGCTTATTCGGCAACTTCAAACATTGAAAAATCTTAAGGTTGCAAGAATAAGAAGCGATCACGGTACTGAGTTTACTAACAAGGTTGTTGAGAAGTTTTGTGCAGAAAATGGAATACATCATGAGTATTCAGCTCCCAGAACTCCCCAACAAAATGGTGTTGCTGAGCGCCGGAACCGAACGCTTAAGGAAGCCGCTAGGACTATGTTAGCTGAATCCAAGCTTGCTCCTAGATTTTGGGCCGAAGCGATCAACACTGCTTGTTACACTCAAAATCGATGCATGATCAACAAACAGCATGGAAAAACTCCATATGAACTGTGGAAGGGACGTAAGCCAAATATTTCATACTTTCACGTCTTTGGTTCTAAATGTTTTATCCATAATAATGGATCCCAAAGCCTAAAGACTTTTGATCCTAAAGCGGATGAAGGAATCTTTCTAGGCTACGCCAAAAATGGAAAGAATTTTCGCATTCTCAATAAGATCAAATCGAAGGTTGAGGAATCTATTCATGTTGTGTTTGATGATGCTAACCAAGAGCCGAGTAAGGTAAATGTAAATGATGTAGGAGTTGAAGATCTATGTCATCAAGCGTCCAAAATTACTATTGATGAAGATACTGACGATGATGATGAGATCTCAGTGCCTCCTCCTAAGAATACTCGTGAAATCAATCTAAATTATCATGTAAGAAATACGGATGATCATGAAAAGAATGATCATCAAGAGCAAAGAAGGAATCGTGAACTTGAAGCGCCAACGCAGGAGAATGGTCAAGCGAATGATTCTCAAGCGCCTGTTCATTCTCAAAACCCCTTCCAAACAGATAGACTATGGTTACGTGACCATCCACCTGAGCAAATCATTGGAGATATTGAAGCACCAGTTAGAACTAGAGCCGCTACATTTAATGAGGCTATGTTCGCAAGCTTTCTATCTCAAATGGAACCTAAGAAAGTGGATGAAGCGTTAAGTGATCCAAGTTGGATTGAAGCTATGCAAGAAGAGCTCAATCAGTTTGAGCGAAATAAAGTTTGGATGCTAGTACCAAGACCAACTCATCAAGGAGTTATTGGAACTAGATGGGTATATAGAAACAAGATGGATGAGGACGGCATTGTTGTAAGAAACAAGGCCAGACTCGTAGCTCAAGGATACTGCCAAGAGGAGGGCATTGACTTTGATGAGACTTACGCTCCTGTTGCTCGTCTTGAAGCAATCCGCATGTTTCTAGCGTACGCAGCGTTTAACAAGTTTACAGTATTTCAAATGGACGTAAAGAGTGCCTTCCTGAATGGTAAACTCCAAGAAGAAGTGTATGTGGAGCAACCTCCAGGATTCATCAACAATCATGGTAAGGGTATGGTTTACAAGCTAGAAAAAGCACTTTATGGGCTTAAGCAAGCACCTCGAGCATGGTATGACACTCTCTCTATCTTTCTTATTGGTAAAGGTTTTTCAAAAGGCAGCGTTGACACAACGTTATTTAAAATTACCAATGATGAAGATATTCTCTTAGTTCAAATTTACGTTGATGACATTATATTTGGTTCTACTAATAAGCGTCTGTGTGAGAAATTTTCGAAAATGATGCAAGAACAATTTGAAATGAGCATGATGGGTGAATTAACCTTCTTCTTAGGACTACAAGTTAAACAACTCCCTAATGGCATATTTATCAACCAAGCTAAATATACACGAGATATGATTAAGAAATTTGGTATGGAAAATGCATCATATTCAAAAATTCCAATGAGCCAAACGCTTAAGTTAGATAAAGATGAAAGTGGAAAGAAAGTTGATATCACTAATTATAGAGGTATCATAGGATCACTTCTTTATCTCACTGCCAGTAGACCTGATATTATGTTTTCGGTATGTATGTGTGCACGATTCCAAGCTGATCCTAAAGAGTCACACTTGACTGCTGCCAAGAAAATCCTTAAATACCTAAAAGGCACACAACATGTGGGCTTATGGTATCCCAGGGATTCTCCTTTTGAACTAATCGGTTACTCAGATGCAGATTTTGCAGGTTGCAAAATAGATCGTAAAAGCACTAGTGGTACTTGTCAATTCTTAGGTGATAGGTTAGTTTCATGGCATAGCAAGAAACAACAATCCATAGCTACCTCCACAGCCGAAGCTGAGTATGTAGCTGCAGGAAGTTGTTGTGCACAAGTTCTATGGATGAGGCAACAACTTAGAGATTACGGAACAATCTTAGGACCAACTCCCATTCATTGTGATAACCAAAGCGCTTTAGCCATGACTCAAAACCCTGTTCTTCATTCAAGAACCAAACACATTGACATTAGATACCATTTCCTTCGTGACCACGTTCAAAAGAAAGATATCTCCATGCACTTCATTGGAACTGACAAACAACTGGCAGATATCTTCACCAAAGCACTCAATGAACAACGTTTTCTCACTTTGAGAAGTGAACTAGGTATGATTGATTTAAACGCTTGATCATGAAGCATCATATTTTATTAGGCATATAATTTAGGGGGAATCCACTTAAGTTATATCTCACAATATTCTTTAAAAAAAAAAAAATATATATATATATATATATATATTTTTACTTGATCATAACTGTAAGCGTCAATGATAAAAATTTTCAGATGCATAATCATCAACGCTCAGCTCTATGTTTGCATAAAATATTGAATGCTCAAAATATTGAAAAGTCTTTTGACTTCAAGCGTCCATTTTATCAGCTAAGCGCTGAATAGTTTATCAAAAATTTATAAAATATTTTCGTTACAAGCCATGCATAAAATTTTCAAACTTCTTTCAAGGTCGTGGGTAGACTCAAAGGTCTATTTTGTACTCTACTCACACGCCTCTATCACATCAAACTGGCGGGTACTCAAATTTTTTAAAAATGACGGTTCAGAGATAGCACGTGTTTGTGTACGTGTCAGTGTACAAACATGCGCGTGTGTTACACTCTGAAAATACCAAACGTTAATTTTTTCTTTAACTCGGATGTCAAATCTTTATATATGAGAATTACCAAATGTAACTTCTCTCTTTTACACAAAACTCGCGTCCGCAGTTAATAAATTTATGGCTAAGATTCAACAGTTATTACACGTGTTTAAATCCTACTAAGACTACATAACACAAGTTTCAAAACTCTTTACTGTGTCATTTAAAACACAAACTCTGCAGAAAAAGTAACTTACTTTCTATTCACGCATATCTGCAAATCTCTCTTTATCTCTCTCAATACAACAGAAAATCTCAGTCCATCTTCTTCGTTTTAAACAAAAAAAATGGCACCAAAGAAATCATCATCTACTTCTGCTGAAATTACCATCAAGGTAACTGAAGGTCTTGTTGTCGACTGGAAATTTCTATATGAACAAACTCAGATCAACCTGACGGACATAATGGACATGGTCGTCCAAGCTGGGCTCAAACCCTTCTTAACCCAATACTCTTATATGTTTCCTACTGAAGTTGAAACTTTCTGGAAGACTGCTACACTTTCAGAGGACAAGAAGTCCATCTCTTGTCAAATTCCCTTCTCCAAGAAGGAGTCTCCAAAGGAATTCATCCTATCTGCTTCCACCATTGCCAAGAACTTCAATTTGCCTAATGAGGGTGAGGCACTGGATTCTGTTACGTTGAAACAAATTAAGGAAGCATGGGCAATCATGAGTGCGTACGACGATGTTCCTTACACTCAGTACTTCGAGAAGAAAGACCTGGTGTCCAAATACCGGTTATTGGCTGATTTCTGCAGCAAGATCATAGAATGCCGCGTGGGAACCTTTGATAAGGTAAATCCTGTTCAATTTCAGATGATGGTTGCTATACTCTTCAACATCAAAATCAACTGGAGTGAGTACATCTTCGGACGGTTTCGGGACAGTCTAAGCGCTTCAAATAAGCCTTATGGACTCATCCTGAGTGACATCTTGTTTAAATCGAATTGTGTGTACTCGTCTGGACTTCCGTTGAATAAGTCCAAGTTGTTGGGAAAAAGGATTCTGACCAATATGTTCAATCCTCCAAAAGTCAGTGGTGCGGCTAGACCCCTATCTGAGCGGCTGGAAGAACGCCAACTGCTTGCTCAAAAGGCTGAGAGACCAGTGCCAGAGGAAGCTGTGAAGCGTCCAGCAGCAACGAAGAAGAGAGCCCCCAGAAAACCCAAAGTTAAAATTGCCGTCCCCTCTCAAAAGATTGATGAGGAAACTGATGAGGATGCCGAGGACAAGTTGCCTCTCAAAAGACGAAAGCTGGAAGGGATCATTAAGCAAATAGACTTTGAAGAACCAGCTGTTGATCCTCCCGCTCCTCCGGCTAAACTAGTTGAAGGAGTCAACATTAAGAAAATCTTTAAGCGTTCCAGGACTAGCAAGCGTCAAGCTACTCCTGAAGAGCCTGAGACAGTTGAGCCAAGCGCTCAAGATGTTGCTGTTGAGCCAAGCGCTCAAGTTGTCGTTGAGCCAAGCGCTCAAGATGTTGCTGTTGAGCCAAGCGCTCCAGAAACTGCTGTTGAGCTTAGTTCTCAGGGTAAGTTTATTTCTTCCCACAGCATTTCTATTCCTACATCTGTAGAAGATCCTGCTCTTATAGAGGATGGCTCTTGTTTTTCAGCTATAGTTCCAGCTGCTGCTGAAGTGTCCACAGATGTTCTGTTGGATGTTGACCTGACTGGAGTTGTAGCTATCGCTCAAGATGTTGCCGCTGAAGTAGCTGCAATTGAACCTGAGGAACCTGCTACTTTAACAGAGGCACGTTCAGAAGGTCAGAACGCTGCTGAAGACGTTAGAGCTCCTCGTCACTTCTTTCAACTCGATCCGCTGAAGACAATTGATCATTCAATTAACTATATGCCCCCAGCGCTCGACGAAGATTTCATTCCTGCAGGATATAATATAGAAAGATATATTGCTGCAGAAGCTGACGCTGCAAGACTGATTGACTTTGACAGCGCAATCAAAGCAACCGTTCTAGACAGACCAGGAGACAGACCTCCTAGATGTGCCGTGGATGTGGCTTACTATCTTGACAATGGCCACAGCAGACCAACTGGGTTCGCGCTAAGGGATTACACTGTTCGTGTGTATGATCCTCTCCGTCCTAGCTTTCTCAATCCCTCAGAGTCAGTCTTGAACAGAGAAGGTTACACACATTTCCCTCAGACGGCTCACAGCCCTGAAAATCTTGCATCGGTCCGTCCTCTCTGTCTATGGAAAAATAAAGAGATTCATGCTGGTGAGCGCCTTGAATCGTTGACCGATCTGCTCCAGACTGAAGCTGATGCTTACTTTGACAGCGTCTGGAATGCCAACTATCAGCCTGATAAGCACCGCTTTGAAGCCATAAGAGATATTCATCTTGAAGGTATTCGTGCTATGGTGACTGCTGGCACAGACTTCTGTATAAATGAAGTAAATTGGGTTGAAGCGTACATGGGACATAAATACACCTTCCCAGAGTTAGTCCAAGCTCCCCATCTTTTCGGCATAGGCATGCATGACAAGAAGCGTCAATTCGCCAAGTATTGCCTCCTGAAGCGTCAACAAAGACTCGGACCTGTTCTCAAGCTCCCAATTATTAGACATCAAATAGAACAATGTCTACGTCAAGAACTTCAGAGATTATCCCTCACCCCTCTTCGGTTTAATGCTCAAGCGTCTTCCAGTGGTACAGTTGGTGAACGGTGCTTAAATCTTGCTCCAAGCCACTGTGAAGAAAACTTCAATCTGATGGTAAAGATTCTATCTCCCGTATCTCTCTTTGATAAAATCTTCACTGCCAATCTCAGATCTTGGAACGGCTCAGTGATCAATTCATTCAAAGGATATCCGCTGCTCCCTTCCATTCGCAGTGAGGTACTCAATCACTATGAGTATGTTCTTTCTCTGCTTGAAAGGAATCAAGAGCTCGCTCAAGCCATTTATCCGTATCTTGAAGAGTACTATGCGGACTGTGTGCCTACACATCGACGTCCTGCATCTCTTCCCTCAGATTGCTTGATTGGATTTTCCAGAACTCACTGCACAGATTCACTATTCTCCATCGCTCAAGCGCCGTCCAAAGTTTTCCCAGATCATGTGCTGGATATCATTGGTCCAATGTACATCAGGGCCATTGATAGTCCTCTTCGCACATTTATCTCCGGTACTTGTATGTCCAGGACCAGACTCATTGAACTCTTGGATTCTACATCCACCTCTTATGCCGACTCAGCAAGCTGGAACTTCCAATTCACTGACTTTCGCCAGCCTGAGTCAACGCTTGAGGAAGCGCCTGCTGAGACATCTGAAGCGTCCAAATCTGCAGATACCAGTATTCCTGACGCTCCTGAACATGCTACCATTGATAGTGCTGAAGATACTTCCCTGGATATTCGAGGTACTGTTTTTGATCCAGCCTATCAAGTTCCTTTTGACTCTCTCAAACACTCATCACGGTTCAAGCGACCAGCTCCTCAAGCGGTTCAATCAGATGAGAGTCAAGCCTTCGGTCCCCTGCTTAAATCTGTTTTGGAGACAATTAGCGCTCAAGCTACTCAGAGTGAAGAATCTCTCCATTGGATTAAGGAAGACCTGGCAAAGATTGAAACTCACGTAATGAGCGCTCAGATTGCTCATATGCGTAGTTCAGCTCAAGCGGCAGTTGGTGAGTGCAAACAAGACTTTCAAGAAATGCAGGATGCTGCCCACGCAACCCAACTTGCCATGAAAGAAGAACTTGAAAAGCGCCTTGCAACCCTTGAGATCTCTGTGAATGACGCCACCAGCGCTAAGCTTCTTGTTATGCAGGAACGCTTCGACAAGCGTCTGGATGACATCACAGATTCCTTATCTCAGATCGCTCATCAGGTAAGTGTCCTCACAAACCACTTCTTAAAATCTGATGATGGCAATAAGGGGGAAGAGAAGAAGAAAGGAGAAAAGCGGAAAGCGTCCAGTTCAAAAGTTGAAGATCCTCCGTCTCCTAAGCGTCAAATGCCTCCTTCTAAGTCTGCGCTTAATCTCCCGTCTTGGATAACTGCTCTGAAACAAAGTTCATCCGGAGCGCCCAGTAGTACACTAAGGGAACCTCCTAGAGCGTTATATCCAAACCTACCAATTCCTACAAGAGCACTGCTTGAACAGTTTGACATTCCTCTTCAGAGAACATCCATTTCAGAACCTACAGATTCACAGATCTTAGCTGAAGAAAGAAAAATGACTGATTTTAGCCAAGCTTTTCGAATCTGCCTAAGGTACATTGGTATCGACCCAACTGACTGGGATAATCACTTTAAAGTATTCAAAAAGAGACAACAAGAAGAAAACAAGCTTATCATCAACAAAGATCATGAAGCAATGATGATCTTGGAAGACAATCTGACTGAAGCTATCCGAGCTGAAATGTCCAAGCGATACAGAGTTAGACCAAGACATTAAAGCTTTCTGATTTTACATTATCTATATTCTTGTCTCTTATATCTTTAAATATTCAGCTGTAAAAATGCTTGTAATTCTCGATAAATATGAAATGCATTTTTTTCTTGCTGAAACATCTCGTTGAAGCGTAAGTAACTTTAACTAACGTTTACTGATCAAAGCTAACTTTTACTTTTGGCTATCTAACTCTTGAACTATAAAAGAGTAAGTATTGCCATCATCAAAAAGGGGGAAATTGTTAAGAATTTCATGTTAGAAGTTTTGATGATGACAATTAAGTTTTTGTTAGACCTCAAAAAGTTGTAAGTTTATTTTCGTAGAAAACTTGTATAGGCTTTGAAGCGTTAGACTTGTAATAGATTTATTAGGCTTCGTTATCTTACTTTAGAGTGTTAGGCAAAATAGTCTTAGGCTGAGCGTCTGATGATTTCTGAGTGAGTTTATCAGTGGTAAAGTTCGAAGACTCAAGCGCCTGATCTCAGAAGATAGATACAGTCTCCAAGCGTCCACTTTGGCCAGCTATATCAAGCGTTACCTTATGGGACAGAAGTGATTTCACCTGAATTTACTTCTAAGTCCAGAAGGAGTTTAATGCAAATATTCTCAAAGCATTAAATACCAACGGGTATTAATTTCAAATGCATTAAATGTTGATAAGAGCATTTAATATGATAAGCAATGTCAGACGTACGGAGAAGCCACCCTATTGGACTGTCAACTATCTCAGACTGCAGCACCAACTTTCGTGCAGCAGATTTTCAGGAAAAAGGACAAAAGCTGTTCACTCGCGAAAGTGAGAGACACGCGCCAGTGCATGTGTCAAACGGACACTTTCTCCAAGAATACCTATAAATAGGACTTCAACAACAAACAAAAAAAAAGGCAACAATTTTATCAAAGCCAAATTGCTGTTGCATTAAAATCTCATTCCTTAAATTCTCAGAAAAGCCAGAAACTTCAAGAAACATCCAAATTGCTTTTCTTATATTCCTGAGACAGTCAACAAATATCTCAAACATTCTTTTTGAAGAAACCATATTCCTACTGAGATATTACCAAGTTGTTTGAACTTCATCAAAATCAAACAAACCTTTTAGAAAATCCCATCCAAGCCTCGCGATCTGTGTGAAGTCGAAGTTGGATACTTGCATCATTTCTGGGTGAAAGAAGCAAGAGGGTTGAAGTGATTTGAAGCAGAAATCTGTGTGATCAAGGAGCTCAAGTCATCGACATCCATCTCTCCCTAATTTGTAGAAGATTCTGTGTGATTCTTTGAGAATCATTTTAGTGGATTGCCTCCAAGTGCAAAGGAGAAGAAGGACGTAGTTGGGATTACACCACCCAACGAACCTTACAAATATTGTGTTATTTACTTTTCAGTCATTTCATTCATCTATCATATCATTGCATAAGTAAAACACAATCAAAAGCTAAGCACCTAAGAAACATCTTGTGACGCTAAAACTTTCAAAGAGAAGACTCCAAAATCATTCCGCTGTGCTAACCCTGATTAAAAGAACTGAACGCTTAACCTACAAGGTCAAAGTATTCAATTCCTGAAGTCTAAGTTAACTTTATAAAACAGTCTTCATTAGACGCTTCACAAAGTCTCAAATATCTTATGTGAACGCTAAGGTGAAGCGTCACACTCTTCAAGCGCCTATCATTTCAAGCGTCCAAATACGTTTAATACGAAATCTTTTTTAAGTCGAAAAAGACTTAAGGGTCTATTCAACCCCCCCCTTCTACACCCTTTCGTATGCCACTTGGGACCAACAAGAAACGAGCAGGATGTATCTTTTTGTGTAAATCTTTTAGAAATAATTAAATGGACTGATTGATTTAATTAGATTAAATCAATTAATTAAACATTTAATTTAATTAGATTAAATTAAATTATTTGATTAGTACATTAATTAATTGGAATTAATTAATAGTATATATTATGTTTAAATTGGATTTATATTTAAATTTATACAGATGGGCTGGAAATTAGACAAGCAAATTAAAAGCCCACCCAGTCCAAGGCAACCCTAGTAGGGGCGGCCACTTAGGGCCTTTTGGAGTAGCCTCTAACTTGTTCCACAAGTTAGTTGAGTTTAAAAAGACTTCTATAGTGGAACAAACCCTAAGTAACAAGAGAACATTACACAACACAAAAAGAAAAGAACCCTCTTCCCTCTCTCCTCTTTAGCCGTCCACTACTGTAAAGAAGGAGGAGTTTCGGGATCTTTGGAATGCTCGTTTCGCGTGAAGCTTTAGAGACAAGAGCCCTTGGAGGATTGCTGTTCTGTAGAATCAATAAATGAATCTTCTGCTGCAATTCTCTGTTTTCCTGTACGCGATTCCTAACCGATGTCATTACCCCAAAAAATATTTCAATTTATTCAACCAAAATAAGAATTTGATAGTAATGTGAACAAGAGGTAGTTAAATGCACATTTTTGAAGGTCACGGAGCATAGTGCTCATATCTCAAAGTATCACAGAGTCTGTGATGGAATGTTCGTGGAATATTCCTTTAGATTTCACCAGAGATAGGCAAAAGGGCTTAAGTGCAAAACTATCAAAAGTGAGGATGTCGGGTGCACATTTCATAGGTTGGGGGAATAAAATGCTCAATATTCCATAGTTTAGTGGGTTGTCTGTTATTAACCCTAAATTCTAGCACTGCGCCACTATGACCGCTCAAATGTTGCTGCGTTTTTCCTTGTATTGCATCTTTATGCTCGGTTTACATTCGATCCTTCTTTTATTACTCAACTTACCTCGTCATTTTGAAAAGAATGAAAAGAGAGGATTAAGGAAAAATTGCATTTTTTGTCTCATAACTTTTTCCTAGTTCAATTTTGATCTCATTCGTTATGAATTTTTCACATTTAGTCCTATAACTTTCAAAATGTCTCACATTTAGTCTCAACCGAAATTTCCATCCAAAATCTGACAATCAACTTAGTTAGTCAACCTTTGGACCGATTTTTTGTGGGAGAATTCTTGCAAAACAAGAGGAATTATTCTTAATTACATTTATTTACTCACAGTAGCAGGCGCATGATAGCTTTCTCCTCTCTCTCTCTCTCTCTCTCTCTCGGTGCATGATAGCACCGGCTTGACTGCATGCAACAATGGTCAGGAAGAAGAAAGCTGTTGGTCCCAAGTGGCATACGAAAGGGTCTAGAAGGGGGGGGGGGGGTTGAATAGATCCTGAAGTCTTTTTCGACTTCAAAAGATTTCGTATTAAAAGATTTTGGACGCTTGAAAAGATAGATGCTTGAAGTGTCTAACGCTTGACTTAAGCGTTCACTTAAAATGTTGGCGCTCTGGCGAAGCGTCTGATGAAGACTAATTTTTAAAGTTAACTCAGACTTCAAGAATTGAATACTTTGACCAAGTAGGTTAAGCGTTCAGTTCTTTTAATCAGTGTTAGCACATCGGAATGATTTTTGGAGTCTTCTCTTTGAAAGTTTTAGCGTCACATGAGGTTTCTTAGTTGCTTAGCTTTTGATTGTGTTTTACTTAATCAATTTATGCAATGATATGATAGATGAAAGAATTGACTGAAAAGTAAATGACACAATATTTGTAAGGTTCGTTGGGTGGTGTATTCCCAACTACGTGCTTCTTCTCCTTTGCACTCGGAGACAATCCACTAAAATGATTCTCAAAGAATCACACAGAATCTTCTACAAATTAGGGAGAGATGGATGTCGATGACTTGAGCTCCTTGATCACACAGATTTTTGCTCCAAATCACTTCAATCCCCTTGCTTCTTTCACCCAGAAATAATGCAAGTATCCAACTTCGACTTCACATAGATCGCGAGGCTTGGATAGGGGTTTTTCTAAAAGAGTTTGTTTGATTTTGATGAAGTTCAAAGAATTGGAAAATCTCAGTAGTAGAGTAGTTTCTTCAAAAAGAATGTTTGAGATATTGGGTTGACTGTCTCAGGATTTGATGAAAAGCAGAGAAAATATTTTCTTGAGTATCCTGGCTTTTCTGAGAGTTTAAGGAATGAGACTTCAATGCAACAGCAATTGGCTTGATAATTGTTCTCTCTGTTTGGCTTGTTGTTGAAGTTCTATTTATAGGCATTCTTGGAAAAAGTGTCCGTTAGACACATACAAGGAGGCGTGTCTTTCAATTTCGCGAGTGAACAACTTTTGTCCTTTTTCCTGAAAATCTGCTGCACAAAAGTTGGTGCTGCAGTCTTTGAAGTGTTGACAGTCCAATAGGGTGGCTTCTCCGTACGTCTGAAAGTGCTTATCACATTTAATGCTCTTATCAGCATTTAATGCAATTTGAATTAAATGCCCGTTGGCATTTAATGCATTGAGAATATTTGCATTAAACTCCTTTTGATCTGACGCTTCAGGAGAATGTTTGTCATTTGATAGACGCTTCATTCATGAGCTGAAAATTCCAAATAATCTGGAGGACTATTTAATGTTTAGACGCTTGGAAAAAGTCTTCAGACTTTATTTAGAAGTATAGACGCTTGAGACTTCAGTCTTAGTTACTTGACACCTCACTCAGAACATGTCAGGCGCTTAGAGTGAACTTCTTCAAACTTCATTCACTATTGATTTCTTGGACGTTTGGAGTCTTCAGATTTCGCAGTCTTGATAAGCTCACTCAGAAAGTATCAAACGCTTTAACCTAACTGACTTCTTGATCTAAGAATGTCAAAAGTAAAAGGTAAAATAAAGCCTATACATTTCTAATGTTCAAATGCTTATACAATGTATCTATGAAATTTAAGCGTACATAACTTTGGGGTCTAACAAGATTCCTAATTGTCATCATCAAAACATCTAACATGAAATTCCTAACAAAAGCAATCACGACGGGAAGCAAGGAAACCGCAGCTACTACTCCGATGAACCTCTCACGGCCCGGAAACAGTACTAATGGCACTAGTGGAGGAGCAATAGAGATTCTATTGACTGACAAAGCACCAAGCAGCTCAAAAAAGGTGATTGAATTGGGGGAAATTACAACCCTGTTGACAAAGGCACATCGGGAACTGGAATTTACAAACCAAGGAGAGGACATTACATAGGCGCTCCAGGAATGATTGGAGAAAATTCAAAAATCGCAAACCCTAGCACAACAATCTAAAAAGGAGAAATTCATAGGGGAGGAACCTGAGATTCAAGACAAGGGGCAGAATATATGGGAAAACTTTGACATTACGAAGCTCCGAAATGCTGGTTGTAAACTACAATATTGCCAACCAGAATCGAAGGATGGGTAGAATGTGGGGAAAATTGAGCTAGAAGATGTTCAACCTGAAATTGATTACTGGCAAAAGGCGGTGGTGTGCTCTGTGTTGGGCACGAATCCTCTGTATCTATTTACATCATAAAACAATTTGGGCTTTCAGATTATTTTAAACCCAAAGAGACCCAAATACTAGAATATCGAATAGGAGAAAAATTAGAAACACAAAATAGATAAGACAAGACCCATTAAATCCAGAAAATGGCAAAAACACGGGCTGAATTGACAAAAGCCCAAGAATTGAATCTGAAGAAATAAAATGAAGTCCAAATAGCCAATAATCTGCAAAGATGCGCTAATTTGAAAAGATTTGAAAGAGCAGTTGAGGACAGTTGAAGGCGGTTCCCGAGGAAAAGGAACGTGGGTTCCTCAAATATCAAGATATATACGAGCCGCGGAGAGAAGAAGAAAAAAAGAGGAAAAAAACAACTTCTACATTTTCATTCTCTTAGAATTAGCTCTAGTCTTAGGAGTAGTTTATAGCTTAATGTAGGAGTAGCTCATAGCGTAAATTAGGAGTAGCCGTAGAATAATGTAATCGTTGTTTGTCAAGAATTACTGGGATTCGGCTGCAAAGCTTGTAATCGCAGTTTATTTATAATCCTCGATCGAAGAACTCTCATGGAGATATAAATTACCTTTTTTTCAGATTTAAGTATTTGATAGGTTAATTTTATCTTGACTTGAGTTGTTCGATTAATTGTTTTTACACTCGAAGTTAATAACCAAGGTAATCATCACGATCGAAGACTCTCATGGAGGTATAAATTACCTCTTTTCAGATTTAAGTATTTGATAGGTAATTTTATCTTGACTTGAGTTTTCGTTCATTTTTCTCGTATTCAAAAGTAACAACCAAGAGTTAATTAAAGACTTGAACCACCGTTTAGCGAATCGAACGCAGGGGTTGAGAGATAATTCTAAGTTGTGAATTATCAAGGGGTTTGGATCGACCACTCGAGATCCTTCCCTAATCTAGTTTGTTTTATCGCAAAACAGTATCAGGTAATGAATGGATATCTTAAGCGAATATGGGGCAAACATGGTATTGAGAAAATTCTGATGTTATAAAATGGGTTATTTATAGTGCGATTCTTGTCGAATGAAGCCAGAGATGTTGTTATGCAATCAGGGGTTTATCACTTTGCTAATAAACCCCTAAATGTCAGTCCTTGGTCTGAACATAACACATAATAGTAAAAAACCAATTGATAAAGTTCCTGTCTGGATTCAATTTGAGGGCTTAGATTTGAAGAATTGGAGCATTAATTCCCTGAGTAAGATATCTAGCTTAGTGGGTGTGCCAATAATGGCTGACCAAATGACAGTAAGCAAAGAAAGGGTGCACTATGCTTGAATTTTGTTTGAAGTAGATGTGAACTCTATGCCTGAGGAAGTATTATTTGTTAATGAAAGGGGGATTGTGATAACACAAAAAGTTAAATATAAATGGAAACCAAGAAAATGTGATTTCTGAAATGGATATGGACATGAAGAAAAAGTCTGTAGGAAGAAAAAAAGGAAGCTGATTTGGCAGCCTCAGCCATTTCAACAAGAAAAGGGCAATCAGGGAGTACAAGAGAATGCAGGTTGTAGTCATAATGAAGATAAAGGGCAGCGGATTCAAAGTCCAAAAAATACACAGTTACCACAAGCTACAAAATCAATCTAGAAACAGAAAAGGAATGAGACAAGTCAAAGAAGGTACTGAAGTAAGGGGTGAAGGAGGCAGTTGTTGGGAAATCATTTCGAAAATAACCCCAAAATTGGTACGCAGCGGAATTACATTAAAGAGTCTAGCTCTATCGCGTACATGCATGACATTAAAAATTTAAATTATACATACTATGGCTAATGAATAACTAATTAAACAATTTAATTAATAATTATTGATTAACTATAGCTAGCAATTAAAAAACTAACTAACTAATTAAACAATTTAATTCAAACTAATTAATTAATTGCATGCTATAGAAATAAAATCAATAATTAAAATAAACAAAATAATACAACCTTTCTCCGAAGATTGAACCGAGCCGGTAGAAAGCACCGCAACAAAACACCTCCTTCTTGTCGGAGGAGATCGAGCTCTCGAACCGCAAAGCCTTCTTCGCAGAGCCTCGCTTTAAACCCGGGATAGTGGGCTCCCAAAATAAAATTACTAAAATAAAATTTCTTAAAAAGAAACTTTATACTTGCAATTATATTTTCCAAATACTTAGAAAATTTCTTTGCAAGATTTTTTTGCTTAATCAACATTGAACTATTAATCCTCTATTTATAGAGGTTAATTGATGAAAAACCTTCAATATTCTTTCAATGTGGGACAAAGTGAATACACTTATACACTTGAATTTACAAAGATATAAGGTAAGGCCAAGGCACAAGATCAAGCCATGCACATGCACAAGGGCCAAGCTCCACAGCACAATCTGCCGAGGATGATGCCCAGCTGCCGAGGGCGCGTGTAGTACACGCGCCAGCAGGCGCTGGCTGTCACGCGCGCGTGTTGCCACGCGCCTGCAGCCTTTTTTTTTTTTTTGAAATTAATTTAAATTTAATTTAAATATCTTTCTTTAAAGATATTTCCCACATAGTTTTTCATCTAAGTTCAAACTATCCATCCAATGGATACTTTAGTATTTTATCGGGTTTCTTTTCGAGACTTGCGAAGGGACCTTAGGGAAAAATTAATTCTAGCTTCAAATGGGTCAAATCGAATTACTATCGCATGGTAATATTTGATTACCACTTAACAATATTTAAGTCCACTAAATAAATATTGTTGCACTCTAGAATTAATTAAATTACTCAAGAGTTCACATACTTAAGAATATTACAACTAACTCCTCTATAGAAATATCCGTGAAGAACTAAAATCAATGCTACTATTATTTTATTCTTCACCTCTTATCCTAAAATTGCTGATTTGCTCATTGTCAACTTTTCATACGAAAACTCATTTTTCGTTTAATTTCAGTGATACTTCACATGAAATACTTTGGCCAAAGTTTTAGAATAGTTGAACATTGCAAATCCATTAAAGGGAATATTTCTTATCTCTCATGGAGATTATAGATTCCTTATGAATGTCCTTCATAATTACATTTCATGCAATTACTCAATGTATAAAGTATATTGGCCACCGAAGACCTCACTTCTGAATACATCAAAGTAATGTACACTAGATGCATTAGTCCATGACAATTATAGGATTTAGAGTTGTTGTTCAAATTATTTATTTTCGATAGTAGCCAAAATAAATAACTTAATTGGTCCAGTTCAGTGTTTCAATCTCATTGATTTACACGAATATACTATATATGGAATCATCATTCCCATGATTAAGACAAATCATCGAATATAGTATATTATAGTCTTTAGCAGATAAGACGCCCAATCTTATCACCGACTACAACCTATTTATAATAATATATGATACATATAATCCAAGTCTTTTCATAGAACAATACTTCCATTTGGATTATCATATATTATATTGGACTACGTCTATCTTATAGTACGATTTCTATAATACTCATAACTTGCAACAAAATTAATAAAGATCAATTTCACAAACGAAATATAAACGTTTCATATAATTGAATTTTTAGGGCACAATCCCTAACAGCAGTTGTGTTGAAAATCAAGAACTAATAGTTACTCCAGGTTTAGTAACCATCCAAGTTACTGAACAAGGACAAACTTGCAACCTGGAACATTAGAGGGCTGAATTGCCCTGGGAGGCAGAGAGAGGCACTTCCTCTCTGCAATAAATATGGAGTGGGTTTCCTGGGAATCCTTGAACACAAAATCAAGAAAAAAAAAAGTAGTTAATTTGCTGCTAGTATGTTTAAAGGCTGGGATAGTGTAACTAATATCAGTGAAAATCTAAGGGGCAGAATATGGCTGATGTGGAGAGGAGACTATTTTGAGGTTAAGTTGATCAAGAAGCATGCTCAATATATGCACTGTGATATAAAAAATATTACAACACAAATGAACTTTCTAGTAACTGTAATATAACGCATATAACACTATTCGGGACAGAATGGATTTATGGAGGGTGTTGAAAGACCTTGCTCCGACTTGCTCATGAAAGCCATGGATGGTAATGGGTGATTTCAATAATGTTTTGTGTTTGACTGATAGACTGGGAAGGGCCCCTGTGACAGTGCAGGAGATTGTTGATTTCAAAGAATGCATTGATGAATGTGATCTTGTGGAGATGAAATGGAGAGGTTATGAATATACCTGGAATAATAAGCATGAAGCTGGAGAAAGGATATTCTCTAAAATGGACAGGGTTCCAAGTGGTTCAGAAGCTCAAAAACTATAAAGCTGAATTAAAGCAGCTTAATATAGACCAATACCAAGATGTGGAAAAACAATCAAGGCAGGCTAAGGAGCATTTATTGGAGGTGCAAACCAGACTACATCTGAACCCTATGCATTCTAATTTGCAAGAACAGGAGATTTGAGTTTGTCTAATTAGTATAATAAACTTAATTTATGGGATCCATTAGTTGTTTATATCCCTCTAATCAATTTATTAAATCTCACTTATTGATTGATTTAACAAAAGTATTTACCCATGTGCTGTGATCCTATTAATAAATATATATATATATATATATATATCTCCCCACTTTGATGTTTTACAGAACAAAAAAAAAAAAAATTGAATTTGCAGATTTCATTTCCTCTCCAAATCATTGTTTATCTTTAGCCTTTTCTCTGCTGAAGAAATCAATTCAACATTTGAAACCGTGACCTCTAAGCATTACTCCTCCTAGTTTTGTCTGTAAAGCTGATCACTTATTATTCTCAAAACACCATTTTCAGTTGCGATCCATATACAATATATATATTTTCTACGCAACCATTTCATGCATAGTACGAAGAGAACATTAGTAAAGGTTATGCTGGGATGAGGCTGTTGAAATCTTGGGAGTAATCGCCGTGAAGTCTTTTGCACCGAGTCAATGACTCCGAGTGGCAAAAATACTGTTTAGGACAGTACTTTTGCATGCCTCATTCCAACGAGATAAGTTCACTCCAACTTTATGCTATATTACTTTTATTTTGTCGCTCCCTGATATATGTTATTTTTACACTAGTTTTCCCCCGTTTATTGACTTGGTTTTGATTGTTTTCATGATAATTTGATGACATATGATGCTTGGACCCTTGTTTTCTCATATTTTCTAGAATAACATATCATTTGGAGAAAAGAACAAGAATTGAAGATAAATCATGCATAAAGATACAAACTGTCTGCGCAGTGCTAGAGTTTATGGAATAGATTTCTCTACCCATGTCCAAATTACACACTTCTTATACCAATGGAAAGATAAGAGGCAAAGGTACATTTCTTATGTTGAAGACAAAGATCAGATATGTAGGGAAGGAGGTGAAAACGTCATCGGAAGAGACGTCTTACGATGGAGTTTTCTCATTCAGTGACTTGTGAGACAATTTTGTCATCTTTAACGTTTGATTCGGCCCTAGTGTCTTCTGGAGAGTTGTAGATCTTTGTTTTAGGATTCTACAGCACTTGATCAGTGAATTCCGACATCGGTAGAGAAAGTTATGCGAAGTTTACCAAAACTGGCTGGAGCAGCAGGGGACGAACGCCGCGGCGTTCAACAATCGAACGCCGCGGCGTTCACATGCAGTAGCCAACGCCGCGGCGTTCAACAAGCGAACGCCGCGGCGTTCGAGGCAGCGGGTTGGTCTATAAATACCCCTTTTAGCCATTTTTTACCCTAACTCACCTTGGATATCAGCAACCACACGAAAATAGAGAGAGAGGGAGCTTGGAAGAGAAGATTGAAGGTCAAAACATGGAGAATTCAACAAGGAATCCACATCTCTACAAGAATTAGGGAGTTTTTACATATTTGTTTCTTGAATTTGTTCAAATCTCCTATGACTTGTATGATTTATATTTGCACTTTTGACATGAATATGAGCTAAACTTGTTTGATTGAGGCCATGGATAGGCCATTTATGTTATTTTGATTGTTGTTTTGTTGGTGTTTATTTGATTAATTTTGGTTTTAGCTATGTATTCAATATTTGATCTCAATGCTACATTTGCTTGATCACCAAGTGTTTGATAAAATGCCTAGGTTAGAGATCGAGAGATAATAACCTAGGGAAGATATAAACATTGAATACCTTATAGTTAAACCGACTAGAGATAGACTCGTTTCTTTAGGTGGCTTTCCATTCGCGTGGGGAATTCCTAGACCTTAAATGCATCCTCGTTAATCGGGTTTTCATATAGAGATATATAGAAAATCGTTACCAAGGGTAGGGTTGCTATGCCAAGAGATTGGGTGGTACGTACATTAGGGAATTTCGCCTTAGCTAAAGCAATCTAATAATCCAATAGAACCTAAATCACAATCTAAATGCATAATCGGTTGAACCATGTGCCTTGATCGCTTCTCTCTATTGTTTCCTCCCTTTATTTGATGTGACGTTGCCTTAGTTTATTTTCTAGTATTTATTAATTAGTTAATCAACCTTTCTATCGACCGATTTAACTTAGAATTGAGTAATATAGTAGTCTTGGTACTTAGATTATAGTTGTCCCTACGGATACGATAACCCCGGACTTAGAAATCCACTTTACTACTTACGCGACCTAGTTCTCTTGCTAGGATTTGTGTCGTGTCAAGTTTTTGGCGCCGTTGCCGGGGGACAACTATGGTATCTAATATCGAGATTCTCTTATTCGTTTTGAGCTTAAGTCAATTTTTTTATTTTGTATATTCTAGTTCTTGAAGATATGAGTGCTTATAACTTTCAATGGCCATGTCAGGATATGGATTCATCAATCACCACATCAAGCTCAATGCAAATGGAATCCTATGAGCCCACCTACCATACCGGTTGGATAAATCACCCAAGCTCAACATGTCAAAATAACATGATACATCCCGGTTGGATAAATCATCCAAGCTCAACATGGAGTTACAACAATGATGCAATGATACTTTCATCGGGGTTTGACCATGCCGGTAGCCTTCCTTACCAACAACATGATAGTTTTCATCAACAGGAGCTAGAGACGAGGTCTAAAATTGAGGCCTTGGGAAATGAATTTAGTGTATGGGTACAAGCTAGCATAAAGGAGGCAGAAGCAAGTTTCGAGGAGTCAGAAGCTCGTAGAAAGGAGTCGGAAGCTCGTAGAAAGGAAGTGGCAAGACTAGTAAATCAAGCAGTCAACTTATGGAAGGAGAGAACGCCTTGCACCATGGAGAGTAGCACCAAAGAGAATGAGGCATCCCTCATATAGAAGTTGAACAAGGTTTTGATTTAGAACAACAATGTCTACACCTATCACTGAAGAAGAACCACCTCCAGAAACCATGTGTATCAAAATTGAGGTAAAAGCACCTGAGCACCACGATTGAAGAAAGAGATTTTTGAAACCATTCCCAGACATGGCCAAGAAAGAACATTAGAAATCTTCAAGAACCCAATGTCGCCTACCACCATATCTCTCGAATTCTTACACAATTGTATCAATAACCAGAGAGATAGAGTGGAGGAGGTTGAAGTCAAGGTTTACAACTCTAGTGATCCATTCGATGCATACTTTGAGAACCCAGTGATACTACGGTCGAGAATGAGAAAATCAAAGGATATATAAATCACTTGGATGAACCACCATTTGAGTTGTCAAAACCAAGGCTAGGGGAGTATGGGACAACCGCATATGAGTTGCAATCATCCATTGATGATTCTTCGTCACTTCCTCTTAAACTTTCATCTTTACATTTCAATTATGTATTTTTGAATGAGACCTTATGCTCACTTCTAATTCTTTTAGGTTGTGTGATAGAGGTTGGAGAGGAAAAGCCTCTACGTAACTGGAAAAAACACAAAAAGGCTCGTCCATACAAAGTTGGCATTGCTCCTTATGATCCACCATGAGCATTGCAAGGGAGTCGAGCTAATGACTATAAACAATCGCTTCTTGGGAGGCAACCCAAGTTTCTTTTATTGCTTTCTTTCTTTTCTTTTGTGCCCTCGTTTTGTTTCCCTCCCCCTTAACTCGTTTTGATATGGTTTCCTTTGAGTTTTCTCTCGTTCAGGTTTTGATCACAGTTTGATCCTGGGATATGAGCCCACCACCGTGCTCCCTCCATTTCTCCATTTCAGGGTTGTATCGCTTATCCCTCTCACCTTGCATTTATTTCATGAACATTGAGGACAATGTTTAATTTAAGTTTGGGGGTACAACCTTGTTGATATAGAATTCATGAATTGGTGCACCCTTGCATGAGAGCATAATGCGTTTGAATATCTCTACTCTCTCGAAGTCAAAGTCCCTTATCTGTGGTCAACATGTCATATGTTGTGACTTGAAAGCCCTTTTTAGTCATGCTTATGCGAATTATTTGCGGTTTTAAAACGTTGAACTTTCAATTTTTTGACTATGAAGTGTGCATTAATGTTGTGAAGTCACAAAATGATTTAGGCCATCTTTCATTTTTGTTAGCCTTACATTTTGGCCTTCTCTATATTGCATAATCTCTAGACCTTGACTTGAGCCGTATTGATAAGAATGGAGTGTGCTATGCACACTAGAAACCACCATTCGTTTTTCTTTCATAAGACCATGACAACCACCTTCTAGCCTAAAAGAAAAACAATGTCTTGCACCCAATCAAGAGAGTTTAGAACTTCATATCATTTGACTTGAATATGGGTAGTCACCTTGTTTTGATTTGAATGAATATGAGTTAGATAGTGATGTTTTGGCTATGTTGGGATTTTTGAGGTTTGAAGTATTATGTAAAAAGGGGATGAAATGAAAACTTGAGCAATGGGCTAAATAGTCGAGAGAGAGATATATATGAAAAAAAAATTGTGCTCTCGACTAGGCTTGAATCTTGGCACTCATTGGATCATTTGGCTTGGAATTCTGTGTACAACCCGATATGAAAAGAAACAAGTTTGGGGGTTGTAAGTTGAAAAGCAAAAGAGAATGAAAAAGGGATAAGTGATAAGTTGTGAAAGTTTTTGTAGTCTATTTGCGATTTTAGATTGATGATTTTGAGTTGTAGGCTCTCTTGACTTAGTCACTTTATCCATATCTTCCGGTCCTAGCCATCACCTTGTCCTTACGTTACAAGCCGGAAAGACCTTTTGATTGTGACTTTTGCACTTTATACACACCGATGAGGTTAACGAATATTGAATTGTTTCAATGTCTTTACCTTCCAATTGATTTGCATAATCTTTTCTAAAGTGTGCTCTTGACATGAATATGGATGTGGGAGTTCATGATATTAGGGATGGAAACAAGATTTTGTGAGGTTTTCAAATTGTTGAATGTTCAAAGCATCGTGTAGTTTTTCATAATCAATTTTGAAGATATAATGCTTGTTGTTGTGTGTATGAATTGGCAAATGAAAATTTCAATCTTCATGTGTGTGCTTGATTGTATTTGATCGAGGACGATCAAAGCTAAGTTTGGGGGTAGTTGATATATGTTATTTTTACACTAGTTTTCCCCGTTTATGACTTGGTTTTGATTGTTTTCATGATAATTTGATGACATATGATGCTTGGACCCTTGTTTTCTCATATTTTCTAGAATAACATATCATTTGGAGAAAAGAAAAGACAAGAATTGAAGATAAATCATGCATAAAGATACAAACTGTCTGCGCAGTGCTAGAGTTTATGGAATAGATTTCTCTACCCATGTCCAAATTACACACTTCTTATACCAATGGAAAGATAAGAGGCAAAGGTACATTTCTTATGTTGAAGACAAAGATCAGATATGTAGGGAAGGAGGTGAAAACGTCATCGGAAGAGACGTCTTACGATGGAGTTTTCTCATTCAGTGACTTGTGAGACAATTTTGTCATCTTTAACGTTTGATTTCGGCCCTAGTGTCTTCTGGAGAGTTGTAGATCTTTGTTTTAGGATTCTACAGCAACTTGAATCAGTGAATTCCGACATCGGTAGAGAAAGTTATGCGAAGTTTACCAAAACTGGCTGGAGCAGCAGGGGACGAACGCCGCGGCGTTCAACAACGAACGCCGCGGCGTTCACATGCAGTAGCCAACGCCGCGGCGTTCAACAAGCGAACGCCGCGGCGTTCGAGGCAGCGGGTTGGTCTATAAATACCCCTTTTAGCCATTTTTACCCTAACTCACCTTGGATATCAGCAACCACACGAAAATAGAGAGAGAGGGAGCTTGGAAGAGAAGATTGAAGGTCAAAACATGGAGAATTCAACAAGGAATCCACATCTCTACAAGAATTAGGGAGTTTTTACATATTTGTTTCTTGAATTTGTTCAAATCTCCTATGACTTGTATGATTATATTTGCACTTTTGACATGAATATGAGCTAAACTTGTTTGATTGAGGCCATGGATAGGCCATTTATGTTATTTTGATTGTTGTTTTGTTGGTGTTTATTTGGATTAATTTTGGTTTTAGCTATGTATTCAATATTTGATCTCAATGCTACATTTGCTTGATCACCAAGTGTTTGATAAAATGCCTAGGTTAGAGATCGAGAGATAATAACCTAGGGAAGATATAAACATTGAATACCCTATAGTTAAACCGACTAGAGATAGACTCGGTTTCTTTAGGTGGCTTTCCATTCACGTGGGAATTCCTAGACCTTAAATGCATCCTCGTTAATCGGGTTTTCATATAGAGATATATAGGAAATCGTTACCAAGGGTAGGGTTGCTATGCCAAGAGATTGGGTAGTACGTACGTTAGGGAATTTCGCCTTAGCTAAATCAATCTAATAATCCAATAGAACCTAAATCACAATCGAAATGCATAATTGGTTGAACCATGTGTCTTGATCGCTTCTCTCTATTGTTTCCTCCCTTTATTTGGTGTGACGTTGCCTTAGTTTATTTTCTAGTATTTATTAATTAGTTAATCAACCTTTCTATCGACCGATTTAACTTAGAATTGAGTAATATAGTAGTCTTGGTACTTAGATTATAGTTGTCCCTGCGGATACGATAACCCCGGACTTAGAAATCCACTTTACTATTTACGCGACCTAGTTCTCTTGCTAGTATTTTGTCGTGTCACTCCCCTAAATCGTATATATGTTTCAATATTTTCCTACAGCGAATTCAATCACACGGATTATATTCGATATCACAATATTTTCATTCTATATCACGTGCCATACACACACAATCTCTCCCCTAAAAACCAGTCAAAATGTTGACTACCGAACTTCACTGTAAAATTTCAGACAAAAATTTCAGTTGGGACTAAATGTGAGATATTTTAAAAGGTACGAGACTAATTGTGAGCAATCCATAACGAATGAGACCAACATTAAATAGGGTAAGGTTATGGGACGAAAAATACAGTTTAATTTCCACACCCCATTGTTTATAAAATTTCAAAATAGTCCCACAAGACATTTGGCTTTGCAATTTTAGTCCATCAACATGTCTTGTATGTAACCGTCACTTAATTTGTGTAAATTTCATAGAACTCCTCTCTATTATGTACAACTTGCAAAAAACTCATTTGTTTTTTATTTGGGTCTAGGTTTGTAAAATTTAAGAGGTATTTATGCAATTTATTCGAAACCCTTAACAAAGCATGCTTGCCACTTGTGAAATTCCATTTGTTTTTGTAATGGATGAGACTGAAATTGCTAAAACAGGAATTCTAGCTATGAGAATATTTTTTTCAATACCCAAGAACTGTTGGTAGCGGTATCAACCTCCCACTTTATGTGAGAGGTCCTGGGTTTGAATCCAGACTGCTATAAATTGTGGCTTTCCCCTCCTTTATGGAGCTAAATAGAGTCTTTATGGCTCAGGATTATAATTATTAACCCGAGTTTGTCGGGTTAGATATGCAGGGTATCTCCCTTTCACTTGAATTAAAAAAAAAAGAATTTTTATTTCAATTTTAGAAAGAATGAGATTTTCCCTGTACAATACCTTTCTAATTTTGCAAAAATAAATGTCAGTCCCGAGGTGTTCTTTTCAAGGAAACTACAACTTGCGTAGGAGAGTGAGATACTGAGGCAATGTTTGGCCATATTTTCCAAAATGAATTTTCATTTTTTGGATCACCAGAATATAAAAATTAACACACAAACCCATTTTCTCCAAAAATACTCATTTTTATTTTCTAGTACACATTCTTCTTTAGAAACATCCGTCATTACATCATTTCAATTATATCACACTATCTCCCATCATTAATTATTTTATCCTCACCATCAAATTTATTTACTATTACTTTATAATTAACTCAATTATTTCCTACATCAAATCTTAATAAAATATTATCTTTATATCACATCAGCAGTACTTCCAACCATTTTTTAGAACTATAACCAAACATACCATGAAATTCAAAATTCTCACATGAATATTGATAAGGGAATTGATAAAGGCACTCCATATTTTGTTAGAGGTACTTCACTTTTATTTAAATTTTACCATATAGACAAAAATGCCCTTTAGTCTATTAAAGTAATTCTTGTCATTTTCTTTGACAAACTAGTTTTATACCACTTTTCTAACTAAATGTAGAATAAGTATTCAAAATTTGATAGTTCATAATTTTAAAATTTAGAAGTGAGGGATAACTACCGTAAATAATAAGTAAAAAAAAAAAAAGGTTTGTAGATATGACTAAAACTTTTGCTTATTTATTTAGAACCAAATTAGGATATATGTTATTTTATTTTGGATAAAATTGACAATTATTTTTTCATTAAATTTAACAAAAAAATAAAATTACCTATTATTCTAGGTGGACATATTGAGTTCACCAATACTGACTCAGTGTAATATGATTTGATGATTATTTTACTTTTTTGGTAGTTTTTAGGCATTTGATGTTATATTAATTTTCTATATTAAAAAAAGAAATCTTGATATTTACTATGGAGCAAATGGGCAACATATATCATTTAACGAGTTCGATAAAATCATATCAGGGTTTGAATATCCATGACAAGATGATTAGTCTTATTGCACAGATAAAAAGTAGATTTTTTTTTATTTCCAAAAAGATACTTGAAAAAAAATGCAATTTTATTTGGTATTATTTTCAAAAAAAAAAAAATTAAAAAATATTATTCAAAGTTTATTTAGAAGGATTATTCATTTCACCTTTTAATATTAATAAAACTTCTATATATATGATACATTGAGGGGTATTATAGTCAAAGTTTATTTAGAAAAGATGTGGAGTGCCTTTAACAAAATGTGGAGTGCCTTTATCGACTCCCTATTGATAATTCAAATTCTAAATATATACTTGAAAATAAGGCCATACATAACCCGAGTCTTTTATTATTTGGATGAGTTAGCGAATTCGGTTAGTTTAGTAATGGATGATGTGAAGATTGTTAGAATATATCTTCTAAATTAGCATATGATCTTTCCTTATCTTATATTTTCTTGTATTTATCTTTCTAGCTTAGAATATTTCTTGTATTTATCTTTCCTAGTATTTATCTTTCCTTGTTTATAGCTTAGAGTTTACTTTTTTACAAAGTCTATGTAACTCTATAAATATGTTACTCAGTAATACAAGTTCCCTACGGGGGTTTCTCTAATCTGACATAGTATTAGAGCTATGGCTTCTGGCCATAGTATCTCGATCTCCCGCTTTCCCTCAAGTTGCCGTCCCCGTCTGGCCCCCCTTATCTATTTTAGTTAGTTTTTTCTCGTTTTTGTCGCCATCGCCGCCTTGGAGCCGCTGCCTTTTTTATTTTGTGCCTCTATCTCTTTCTCTTTCTCTTTCTACTGCTTCTTCTTCTCATTCTTCTTCTTCATCTCTCTTTGATGGTATCGAGCTAAAAGGTTTCTTCTCTCAACCCTCACGATCTCTTGCTTCCGCCAGCCTCTAGCACCACCGTCCCCGTCCGGCTCCCTAATTTTTTTTCTCTCCTTCCCACACACAACAATGGCAACCCACCACTCTTCGTGTAGAGCAGCTTCTGCCAACAAATCTTTCTTTCTTATTTTTTTCTCCTTCCCCCCCGCTCTCTCTTTTTAATTATTTCCACATCTCTAATTCTTGCCCACTTTCATTGTGTTGAATTGCGAGTTGTTCAACTTCTATTTTTTTTTTCTGAATCTTAATTTTTTTTTTTGCACATGTATATATGGTGTTCTTTTGATTGTTGTTAACATACAAGAATAGTCATCTTGTTCGTTCAAATTTCATGTGCAAGGTATAATTTTCGATTGTGCCTAGGCTTATAGTCGGGTTTTGTATCTATGGGGTTTTTTTTTTTTTTTTTTCCGTCGCTTGCTCGGCCTCCACATGTTCTCTTTCTCCCTCTCTCACTATATATCTTAACTCTATTTTCAGCCCATATTCTTACCTTTTTTCGTTTTTAACATTCTCTTTTCTTTCTCAATTTGTTACACAAGATTACATGATATGGTTGTGAAGGAATTTGTTGAAGGAGGAATTGCTTCTATTGTGGCCCATTGCAGTACCCACCCTCTTGATTTAATCAAGAACCATTGAAGATTATATCTATCAACCAAAAAACAAAGAAAATAAAAATAAAAGATGCTGCTAAAAAGTATTTTTTAAAGGAGTATCGTCCCGCTTCCTGTTGGATTTTCAGTCCAGTCTCAGCGTTCGAGAAACTCCCGTTTCGACTGCGAGGGAGTATTAGAATATATCTTCTAGAATAGCATAGAATCTTTCCTTATCTTATATTTTTATTTATTTATTTTTATAGCTTAGAATATTTCTTGTATTTATTTGGATGATTTAGCGTATTCGGTTAGTTTAGTAATGGATGATGTGAAGATAAGATTATATTGTGAGAGGAAGTAAATGTTTTTTTTTCTTTTCTTTTTGAGTTGGAAGTGAATGTTACTATTTATAAAACATTAGATGAAATTATAATTACACAAAATACGAGATAAGCAGAAAAACTAATTTAGCTTTTCTTGAGAAAATAAGAAATGAAGCTCTTGTTCATGCACATGTTAGAAAAATAAAGTCTAAGTGCCAAAAAGAGTTAATCAGAACGAAATTCGCAACTCTTCTCCTCTCTAATACTACTTGATGCATACTTAGGCGTTGTTTGTTTAGGTTATCAAATATTATTTTCTGTTTTTTGATCACAATATATTAGAAATACACAATATAATCCATTTTCATTCAAGAACAACTTTTGCCAACTTTACTTTTTCAATCTCTTATAATATAATTACCTATTAATCACTATATCCATCATCTGAACACTATCTCTCACCAATAAAAATACCTACAACTCTTCTTTATTTTTTGTTTTTATTTTTTATTTTTTTTGAATCACATAATCATTGCCAAAATAACTAATAGAATCATTTTACACATCAACATCAATCAATAATTTTGATTTCACGTATTGTACAACTTCCAACAATTGTTTAGAAATATATACAAATACACCACATCTCACTTCATTTTTCTCGAAAACTTATCACAATTTTAACTCAAAAACGTAAACAAGCATATTTGGGTATTTTAGGTGAAACATATTTTACCTGTCAAACTCTTAAAATTGTATTGTATTTGTCAGGGAGAGTTATACCTTGACCCCGTGAGATATGCTCAAAATACAAATAAACCACACTCATCTTTTCATTAAGCATACCCCCTTCAGCTATATGTTTGGCTTATTGATGCCCCCAAATGACATTTCAACCCCTTTTGGAAGTTGCCAAAATATAACAATAAAAGGCTGAAAATCGAACAAATATGAACAAACACTTTTACCCTTATTTTCAACCTTTTACAAATTAATTTCGACGATTGATTTCATCTTATCCAAATGTTTCAATCTTTTACAAAATGAATCTTGAATCATTGATCTAAAATTCATCCAATGGTCTAATTTTCTTAAAAGAAAAATAAAATAAAAAATTTACCCCCACCAACACCACCCCACCCCCTTCCCCCCCCAAAAAAAAATGCCCACTTCCCTCTCCTCCCTTTCGCCCATCGTTCACCACTGCTCCGCCCACCACCACTTAGAAGGGCGGTGTTGACACTGTGAGGAAAGAGATTCCATGGTGGCTTGGTGCAGTGGTGAAGTCGTAGGCTGCGATTTAGAGGTGACACAGCAGGAAAGGCTTCGTTTTCTCTACTGAGGATGGCGTTGTCGCGATTGTGGTGTGATAAGCGGAAGGCGAAAGATTTGCAGCGGATCTCCTCTTCTTCACCAAATTATATATATATTTTTTAATTTTCTGAACTTATTTTTATCTTTTTTAAATAATTATAAGTTGGTTTTTTATTTTTATATAGTTTTTAAATATGTTGGCCGCAAGTAGCATAAAAAGGGTCTAGAAGGTGGGGAGGTAATAGACCTTTTTCTGAGAGTGAGCACAATGGAAAATGTCTCTTTTAACTTATAGTTTGGAATCAATAATGAAGGTGTCTGGTTGACTAAGATAAGTTAACTGAGAGTGAGCACAACGGAAAATGTGTCTTTTAAAAATAACTTTTTAGTCAGCTTGTTCTTTAAATGCCTTAGATGAAATATACAATGCTTGCAATAAAGGAGTTTAAAGGCAAAAAATAAAAATAAAAAACAAATTTTTATAGTGGTTCCAATGTTTATGTAATCCTTGTACGTCCACTTTACTCCACTCTAGAGTTAGTCCACTAGATATTCTCAGACTTATTACAAAGCCCTAGTCTAGTCTTCTACAACTAACCAAGATACACAAACATCGATCAGTTCATCTGAACCTTTCACAAGAGTCGACTACTGAGTACTCAAGTTACACAAACCTCAATACTAAGTCTAAGTGCTAGCCTACACAAAGCTCAATACTAAGTCTAAGTGCTAGCCTACACAAAGCTCAATACTAAGTCTAAGTGCTAGCCTACACAAAGCTCAACACTCTCACAACATGAGTTTTGTAGAGTTTTTCTTCTCTCAAACTCAGACTAATCTATGAGAGACTGTTTACTAATTACTATATTGCTGAGTGAGTTAACTGTTTTGGACTTGAAGTATTTTTAATGTTGGATTCTGGTGGGATGCTAAAAAATAGTTGAAACAGTAGTCGTCAATCTTCAAATCTTCTGGTATTTATAGACTTCAAAATCCTGTCTGTTGCAGCTTTTGAAATTTGAATTTCTTAGCACTTTTTGAATTGTACAAGCACTGCCTGCAATTTTCCCGCAATACCTCTGATGTCCTTCCTCATAAAGAATTGTCCTTTGCATAACAAATTAAACCCAATCTATCAGTACTGGATCGAGTCGGATGTACTTCACCAATAGAAATTTGTCACGTCTTCACTCATCTTCTTAGTTGTCTTGGCCCTGCCTCAAACTTCAGACTATTGATCTTAGACTTGAATTAACTTCAACAGTAATGTAGTCGTCTGCTCTGACAGTCATCATAGCAGTCAAGTAAGGCTTCAATGAGACTTTCCTTAACTTCTGCTAGTCGCTTGACACACTTGAGTTATCTCACCTAGAAACCAGTCCTTGCAACTTGATTCCTATAAAAATATAAAATTATATGGGTGGGGTCTAACAAGGTGCCTAACATCATCATCAAAATCATCTCAAAGGTGTCCTAACAATTTTTCCCTTTTTGATGATGACAGAACCCTTTCTGAACAAAGATCATTTTGAAATAATTTTATACTTTTATCAATGATTCTTAGTTCATACTTGAGTAAAAAATATAAGTTACAGAAGAGCTTAAAAAGATTACAACTTATCTATGAAATTGTTTCGGGTGATTCGAGTTTGGAATCCTTTGAAGTCGCCTGATCAGTTCACTTCGTCTTCTTTCCTTTAACCAAGTCCAAGAAAGTTTGTGAATCTTCAGGAGCTGCCTGGACTTTTATCATTTGGATTTTTTTTTTCTTAAGATCTCTTTTACTTTGTTCAGATCATTTTCCCCCTTTCTGTTATCAACTCTCGGCTAGGAGCTAGTAAGCCCAGTCAGTTTTTCAACGACAACTTTCAATTGTTCTCTGATCAAAGCATTAAAATTTGCAAGAGCATCTATCTTTATGTTTTGATCGGCAAAACTATTTTGAATTACATCAAAATCTACACTTCTTTAATTTGATAAACCAACAAGAGCATGAGACAAATTTGTAGATAATTTTGCTACATTGTTATTTACCTCCTCAATATTGGTATTGATTCCATTGAGTTTAATAGGATTTTGCTCTTGTGTTAGTACAATTTGATTGTCTTTATTCAACTAATTGATAGCAAATGTACTAGCATGAGCTGCATATGTAGAAAACTTGATCCCACGTTTAAGTTGATTCAAAATCATTGATTGTGATCACCCATAAGTTTTACTGGAGATAAGGATCTTTCTAGATCATATATCTTCTTCATCTGAACCTAATGAAACAGAATATAACATTTTATCTTTTTCTAAAGAATGGGCTGCATGAGTTGACTCGGGCGCTGGAGTTGATTCTGGCGCGAAATCCTTAACTTGTCCTGTTTGAGGATTTGGAATCGTCTCAGCCTCGTCTTTGTTTTTTTTCCAGTAACTTGAAGAAGTGGAGATGGACTTTTGTCATCTGGATTATCATCATTGTGATCATCTTGATCATCATCACCATCATCTGGTTGCTTATCTTCTGGATCATCATCTTCGTCTGAGCTGGAAAAGTCATCCGGATCATCTTCTTGGTTTCCTAAAATAACAATGGAAATCCCTGCATCTCGGGTTGAACATTTGGAACTGGTTGAACTGGAAGATTTTCTGAATTTGATTCACCTGGTTGTTTAGATGACTCATCAACTGGGATGAATTAAGTGACTGGATCTGGAAGATTTGCTTAAGTCACCTTAACTACTGGATCTACCGGATTCACCTTAACACTTGATGAAAAAATCATTAGATCATGACTAGTTTCTTGAGCCTCCTTAATAGTCAAGTCCTACAAAACAACATTAACAATATCAGTAGGAGAATGTGGCAATTGAAATTCACTTACCTCTTTAACATGTTCCCCCTGAATGGTTTGTTCTTCCATCAAGGTATCTGGAACAATTAGTTCTCCAGGTTGGTTGGCATGAAGTGCATCTGACTCAGCTTGCTTTGGTGCACTTCTGGAACCTCTTAGTTTGGAACAGTTGCTGGATCTACTTGCATAGCTGACTCAGTTGGGTCAGTTTGAGTTTCAGCAACATAGACCACAATAGCCCTCTATTCAAATAGAGTTATAGATTTTTCCATTAAGGCCTCAGTTTGAGTGGCCTTCTAAACAACAAACGGAGTTGCCTTCTCAACCGAACTGATTGGAACATTTAAAGAATGTTCTCCTTCTTCCACATATTTAGAATTTATAAATTTCTTCATTATTTTAAGATGTTCTTTTTTACCTCTTGATTTGCTAGAGGGTTTGATCTGTTATACTTAACCCTGTTAGCATAAAGATCCTGAATAAACCTCTTTTTGCTTCCATACAATCGTCATTTGATTGCATTTTCATCCAATGCATCTTTGACTTCATCAGAACCTATCCACTGAAGCGCTAACATTTCTACTTTTTCCCATTCTTTCCACTTTTGCAATTTTTGACAAGAGAACTCAAGTCTAGAAGTTCTCCAAAATTGATAACGATTCTGGGAATTCTGAAAAGTCCTCTTTCTATACTAGCCAAATAACATCAAAATCCTATTCCACAACTGATTTAGATAAAGACCCAAACTTCATTTTGGGTGGCTCAACCATCACATCTTTTCCCTTATCCTTTGAAGCAGTAGTAGATGACTTAGGAACTAGAGTAGGCTCTTTGATAACAACAACCTTTTCCTTAGAAACTTTCTTTGCACTTTCCTGTATTCTAAGTGACTTTCTAAATTTTATTTTTGTTGAGTTGACTCAACAACTGGTTCTGAGGCTTCTTCATTAGATGAGTGAAGTATCATCTTTCTTTCAATAGACTGGCTTGGAATCACATAGTCTATTTTTGAACACTTGCGTTTTAGATCACAATATCCTTCACACTTTCAGTAGCCTTCTTTGCAAGAACGAAGATATCTTTCTCAGTTGCATTAGTAACTTTTGAACTTTTAGTCGCCTTAGTCGCCTTAGTCTTTGCAATTTTCTGACTTGGCTCTGATTGAGTATGATCATCCGAAGATTCATCAACCAATTCAACATTTTGTTGCAACCTCCTTTTCTTGTTTTCCTTTATCCTTCTTTTGGATTCATTCACAAAGTAGGGGCTAATAAACTTGTGAAAATGAACTTGTTTTCTGTCATGTAAAGGAACACCAACACTTTTCAATAGAAGCTTAAAGCAATACCATAGGGTGGCCTACTTTCAGTGTCATCATACCATGATGCCATCCAATTCAATATATAGTGAGACTAGTTGACTTGTCCTCCCTTAATAATCGTAGTCATCAATTTGAATCTATGCTTAGAGACACCATCAAAAGAACCATTCCTACATTCAACCATTTTTTAAAGAACGTTTGCAAGAACTTTAAAATGAGGAAGAGACAATTCTTATTACACGAAGAACTGGGAATTTCATTCTCAGTTTCAGTTATCAAGTTCTAAATATCTTGACGATATTCTGAACCATAACTATCAATATCAATGAGACCAGTATTTGGAAGATTAAAAGTTTTAACTAAGACTTCTTCATTCACATGAACTTTTCTCTCCTCAATGGAAGAAAGAATTCTTTCTGTTTTTCTCTTACCGTTTTTGTAGAATTCCAGTCCTTCACTTATATACAAAAGATCATAAGTAGCCAAGAAATCAGAAACACTATTTTTCTCAAGATAATCTACAACCATTTTTTTAGTTCTCATTAACTTCATTTAGAGCCGTGAAGTTAACTAACATACCTTTATTAATAGCCATTCCAGCAGAAAAGGTTAGTATAATAGTAACAACAACAGAAAAGATATGCAATATAACAAAGAAAGATATGATTACAATATGATTGAGATTGAGAAAACTAGAATAACATGTGCTCGATAGAAGGCGTGAGTTAAATTAGCAAGAAACCATGAAAGAGTAAAGGTAGCTAAGTAACCTCGGAGGATATAAATAGACCTAAAAGAAACATTTGAAACGGTCGGTTAAGATTTGAAAATAATTTAAAACGGATAAATTTGAAAATTAAATATCCTGAAAATACAAACTGCCGTATTTGATTTTTGGCCATTGGGGTAAAAGCACTTGAGTTCTTCTGATTTTACCGTTGCATAAAAATAATTTAATTTAAATAAAATAAAATGATGGTAAAAATAAACAAAAGGGTAGTAAAATACTTACAAACCGTAGTGACCTGTTGAACAAGTGACCTGTCCCTTTTTTGTGTGTCTCGACTGACCTTAGTAACCTTAATGACCTGTATGCTCGATTGACCTCAATCCACTGCATAGCTTTCCCATAAAACTAATATTCATTGAGTCACCTTACTCAGTTAAGTCAATCATTCCAAGTTTACTTCTTAAGAATATGAACCGTGATTCACTTAAAGGTTTGGTCAAAATCCCATCCAACTGTAGTTCAGTGCATACTCCCTTTATGCAAATCTCCTTCTTCTGAACATGGTTTTCAAGAAATGATAATGTATATCAATATGCTTTGTTCTTAAGTGAAACACTGGATTATACAGGATAGCTATAACACTGTTATTGTCACAATAAATAGGTGTCTCTATTACATTAATTTCGTATTCCCTAAGTTGCTGTTGCATCCACAATATTTGTACACAACAACTTTCTGCAGCAATATATTCAGCTTCTGTTGTTGAAGTTGCAATGGCAGTTTTCTTTTTGTAGAACCACGAAACAAGCCTATTTTTGAAAAATTGAACTTTTCCTATAGTACTTTTTCTATCAATCTTACAACTGCCAAAATCAACATCTTAGGAACTAAGCTCTAGAGGTGAGTCCCTTGGATACCATAGGCCAATGTTTTGAGTTCCATTTAGATACTTTAATATCGTCTTAACAACAATATAGTAAGATCGTTTAGAATCAGACTAGAATCTTGCACATAAACGGATAGAAAACATAATGTCTAGTCTTGAAGCAGCTGAGTATAGCAAAGATCCAATTAGTCCTCTGTACAAATTCACTCCAATTGACTTGCTTTGTTCATCTCTATCAAGTCGACTAGATGAACTCATGGGAATTTTTGATAGAGTACACTTTTTTATTCCGAACTTCTTTAGCATGTCATGAGTGTACTTGCCTCGATTTATAAAAATCCTATTAGGAAATTGTACTTGCAAACCCAAGAAGAAATATAATTCTCCCATCATACTAATCTCAAACTTACTTGTCATCAAGCTAGAAAACTTCTGCAAAGATCAAGGTTAGTTGAACCAAAAATGATATCAACAATATAAATTTGAACTAACAAGAGATCAGATTCATGATGAACCTTAAATAAGGTTGTGTCAACTGTACCTTCAATAAAACCGTTTTCAAGCTAGTAAGTAGATAGTGTATCATAGCAAGCTCTTTGTGCTTGTTTCAAACTATAAAGTGCTTTGTGTAACTTATACACCATATCTTCAGTTGAGTCTTTCTTGAAACCGAGTGGTTGTTCAATATAGACTTCCTCAACTAAATTTCCACTAAGAAAAACACATTTTACATCCATTTGATATACGTTCATACCTTTATGACCATCAAAGGCTAGGAAAATTTGAATAGCTTCTTATATAGCCACTGGAGCAAAGGTTGCATCAAAATCAATGCCTTTCTCTTGACAATAACCTTGTGCTACCAATCTAGCATTTTTCTAGTAACAATGCCTTTGTCATCCATCTTGTTTCTAAAAACCCATATTGTGCCAACAACACTTTGATGTGATGGTCTTGGAATAATTTCCCATACTTTGTGTTTTTCAAATTGATTAAGTTTTTCTTGCATTGCATCAATCCATCAAGTATCTTTAAGAGATTCCTCTATCTTTTTGGGTTCAATAAGTGACACAAATCCATGGTACATGGCTTCATTTATAGTAGCAGATCTTGTCCTCACACCAGAAATTGGATTTCCTATTACCAAATCTTGTGGGTGATCTCTTAGCCATCTAAGATCAGGTCTTTGATAAGTTGGAGTTGCCTCATCTTGAGTTACTTGATCTGCTTGAGTTGCCTTCAGAGGAGTTGCATGAGGTGCCAATGGGCCATCATCCTCTTGTACTGAATCCTCATTAATTCTTATGTAAACATCATTAGCTTCATCTTCAAAACTCAAGTCTTTAAATTCTTTGGTAGGAACATATTACTATCCTGAATCAGTGAAAATAACCTTACTTAGCTCAAGCCAAGTCTAATCAAATGCAACATGAATATATTCTTCTACTACCAAAGTACATTTGTTAAATACTCGAAGGCATTTACTTGTACCTGAATATCCAAGGAATACAACTTCATCAATTTTTGAATAAAAAATATGTAATTGAGTCTTTCCATTATTGTGTATGAAACATTTGCAGCCAAACACTTTGGAGTAAGATATATTAGGCTTCTTTCCATTCCATAATTCATGAGTAGTCATCTTATAGATAGAATAGATTATGCATATATTTTGAGTGCAGCAATCCGTATTAGTTGCTTCTGCCCAAAATCTTTTAGGCAGCTTTGACTCAGCTATCATAGTCCTCGTAGCCTCTTTCAAAGTTCTATTCTTTCTTTCAGCTACTCTATGTTGTTGAGGAGTTCTAGTAGCTGAAAATTCACATTTAATTCCATTAATTGAACAAAAATCTTCATTTCTTCCAATCGTGAATTCAGTGCCTTGATCAAATCTGGTTTTTACAATTGAACATCCTTCATCATTATGAATTCTTTTCATGAGCTCAGTTAGTTTCCCATAGGTTTCATATTTTCTTCTCAGGAAATATACCCATGTGTATCTGGAGTAATCATCTACCACTTTTATAGTGTAGCTTTTTCCACTAATACTCATGGTTTGAACTAGACCAAATAAATCCATATGTAACAATTCAAGTACTCTGGTTGTGGATACTTTCCTTTTATCCTTGAAGGATGTTTTCATCTATTTTCCCTGTTGGCAAGGATGACAAACCTTAGTCTTCTGAAAAGAATTCTTAGGTAATCCTTCCACTAAGTCAAGTGTACTTAGCTTGGCAATTGTCCTGAAGTTGACATGATCTAGTTACCTGTGCCACAACCAATTTTGATTAGATTGACTTTGGGTTATAAAACATTTAGCTTCCCCAGAGTTGGATATATTCCAATCCACAATGTACATGTTTCCCTTCCTTATTCCAGGGAGTTTGACAACTCTAGAACCTTTGTCTTTTATGAAAAAGTACTTGTTAGAGAATTCAACTGAGTGACCTTTTTCACAGAGTTGGCTTATACTTAGCAAGTTGTATCTCAAGCCTTCAACGTAGGATACTTCATTTATCTTAATGTTTTGTTCAAGTACAATACCAATTCCATTTGTACTTACTTTAGTATCATCATCAAAAACAATTTTTAGACCATCTTTGTCCTGATAGCCACTTAATAATTTCTTGTTTCCTGTCATATGTCTTGAGCACCATGGTCTATGTACCACAGGGGAGTCCATGCATCATCCTAGTGTCCCTGCAAGACAAATTAAGTGCTTATAGGTACCCACATCTGCTTGGGTCCTTGTTTGTTAGGACTTTAGTAACCTTAGTTGGTTTAACCTTTATTGATTGAGAGTTAACCTTCTTTGGTTTCGTTTAAGCTGTACTTCTTATCTCATATCTCTTGGAAGGTGAGTAGAGTGATATCATACGAGCGTAATATTGTGGAGTATGTTATTCTTTCCTTCAGTTATGATAGTAGATGTATAAACTATTGGGAATCGTTCGAATAATACGGTGCAGATAAAAATTCCCAAATCATGAATCAATTCGATTCATTATTGATTTCTTAACAGTAAAAAAAAGATAAATGATTTACCTTTTGAAGCATTAATATATTCATATCGAGTTCATGAGAGTAGCAATCCCTGGGAATCTTACCTCTAGATTGTCATGCAAAAAAGACCTTCGAAAAACTCCGAGCTCCTTTCCGACCGTTGAAGATGGCAGCTAGGTCAGAGAGAGTGGAGGGGATTTTCTGTTTTGTCTAATTACTGTGTAAAATGTTGATTCTAAATCACACATCATGAGTTAGTTTTAAGGGTCTGGAGTTCATTAAATAAACTTTAACACTCCTACAAATAAGTGAGCCGGCCGACCAATCCTGTTGGATGGGCTTACTGGGCTAAGTTCATCTGAGTCCATATGTAATTAATTAATTCCCAGTCCAAACCAATTGGGTACCATATGCATATAAACTCTTCGCCGACGCGACCCAATCAAGTAAGAGCTACGGTACGTCAAACTCATAGAATTTGATACTGTACTTTGGAATGATAATAATGTGAAATTACTAAACTACCCTCAGTGTCCATCACGAGCTGGTTTATATGCTTTGGCCAAAGGCATATAGTTTCAATTAATTATGATCGTACAGGTCACACACTCGTTTACTATCGAGATAGTGAATTCCATATTGACAATTATCTTACAATGTCGAATGCACCATTTGTATCGTACTTTGAGGTTGGCCCCACCTATTCGGTGATACGGGTCTAACTACTCTGGTAACAGGTCTAATACTGCAAACACATTGTAAATAATTCCTCAGGTCAAAAGTGCACACATACTATCGCAATCTTAATCCCAATCATTTATTGTCAAAGAGTAAATACCCATGTGGCCGGATTAAGGCGAGTCGAGATCAAATATGTTAATTCCATTAATCATATTCATGACACAGACTCCCATTATCAAATCAGTGTTCGACTGGCACTCCTTGTCAAAGCAAGTGTCATACAAGTTGAATTTTACTGCCCAATTAAAATTCTATAACTCCGAACCAATATTAAGAGATTAAATGCGCGACTCTTCCAGTGCTTCCTCTTATCTGTATAAGGGGTGGAAAGTCTACCTTGAATCTCAAGGACTTGTTTGCTCAATAAAATTAAATGCCAAATAGATTTACATGAACAAAACCAAATGACTTCTTCTTGTTAGAGTTAGTGCCCGGCGCACCAATTATTGGGCGCCATTCTTTGTAATAGTAACTCTAGAGTAGAACAATCGTTTTCTTATAAATAAAGTCAATCTCTTTTTTATGTGTGGCATGTCTTTATTCTTAAATTAGTTTTTACTTTGGCTTAGAATAAAGTCCCGAAGGATCACACAGAGCTATGGGACATCATTGCACATTGGGTGTGGCAATGATGGAATATGTCTCGAAGGCTGTGATCTTTAAACATTGTTCCAAGTCGTGAAAGGGTTCATCGAGATAAAGGGATATCGATGCAACCCAAAAGACTTGCTCATATGATTCATACTCTGGTAGAAGTGTATCTCGTTTCATAGATACTGGCACGGTGAAAGCTAATGCATATATGAGGGTTGCTATTGTGGTAATGGGCGAACTGAACAACCCCATGGAAGTTCCTGAAATGGATTCCAGTCGAATGTGGAACTTTCAGTGGTCTTGTAGTATAAGAGTAATCCTTATGGACCTAAGATTCCATTGGATGTCTTATGCGTAACCGCGCATGTTCTTGGTTTGTTACATGATCACTTTAGATGATCGAATATGGGCAAACTCAGACATGCACGTCGTACGTAGTAAGGCACATGAAAATCTAGAGGAATTTATCTCTGACATTAGCCAATCGGTTAATCACCTATGATTACATAGTGAATCGACTTAAGGAATCTTCGGCCGAAGTATGATATCTAAAGAGGTGTAGGGTTTCCTCATTTAGATAGTCGAAGTCGATTTCACATAACGTTGGGAACATAGTATTGAATTAATAGAGCTTCGACCTTAGCCAATGCTCTAGATTCAATCGGGAGATTAGATAGAGAGATCTTACTTATGCAAGGATCAAGATCGCAAAAGGCGTATCTTTACTTTCGTTTTATCTAGGTCTTTGAGACCCTATGCTAGGTGGGCAACCGTGATTTGTAAGTGCCAAGAATTAGCTTGGTGACTAATTCGAGGCTTGATTAAATCAAAGGATTGATTTAATCTAGTACTTTCCATTTTAGGAAGGTACACTAGCACTGTGGGAAGGTGTACTTACTACTAGATAGAAACGAGCCTAAGGGGTCACACACTAACTCGAGAGAGTCACTGCTTGAATAGATGTGATTAATCAATTTCGAGGAAATTGAGGGAATTAGGAAAGCTTAGTACTTTCCTAATATGGAATATAAATTAATTGAAGGATTCAATTAATTTTACTCTTTTAATTAATCTTGTAGAATTAATTAAATTAATGGACCTAGTAGAGTCCAAGTATTTTATTTAATTGGGTGGAGACCAAGTTAAATAAATAAATGTTGGAATTAGTTGGTTGGATTTAATTTGACTTGTATTTAATTGATGGGTTGCACCTATAATTAAATTGAGAAGTCAAAATTAAATCTTAAAGTCCAATTAAATGGAGTTGACTGACACGCTAAAAGCCAACGTGCTATGATAGCAAGTGCACTAGTCATGTGTAGTAATAAGTGGACTAAAAGTCCGGATTGTCGAAACACGGAGACTTGAATTTTAGTTTATGATTTTAACGAAAAAAAGAACAAATATAATTAAAGTAAATTATAGGTAAAATGCATACAATAAGAACAAGATTACACAATTGATTTTACACAAAGTATAAAGGGAGACTAAGGCACATGCTAGGTTCAAATTGATCAATTATACTTATAAAGATTCTAGTTGAAGGATTACGCTTATATTGTTATGGTGAGAACTCCGAGGGTAGAGAATAACCGATGTCTCGCGTATAAACTCCTATGCTTAGATCGTGATTTCCCAAATATTCCTATCCGGAAATCTAACCACTAAACATGCATTAACATACTAGAGTTCACTCGATTTGTATCGAACAACTTCACCCGGGAATCTTTACCTATGTCTAGGGCAATTCCTCATTAGTTACGCGTCATGATGTGAATTTCTTGCACCCTAAGTCAATTTTCTCCCGAAATATTAACCTAGGCATAAGATTCTAACATATAGTGATCAAGTATATGCAAGATAGGCAAAAACACAAATTCACATCACATAACAATATAAAAACAACCTCAACAATCATCTATTATAAGCATATATCACAATTTGGCCTTACATGGCCCTAGTCTTATGAATTTAGTTCATAATGGATAATATGAAAAACATAAATGAATTAATACACATGTTCATAGACATAATTGAAATGAAAAGCTATAAGAACTCCTTCAAAAGTGAATAATGATGGATCTTGAAGTTGAGCCTTCAATCCCCAAGCTCTTTTCCTTCCTCTAGTTTTCCCCTCCAAGAGTGATGAAGAATGGTGATGAATGGTGGAGAAATCAGATTAGGGGCTGCCCCCCTCTCCTCTAAGAATCTGAAATTGATAGTGAATGATGAAGAGTATGGGTTCCCCCTCCTTTTATAGCCAAAAATTCCACTAAAGTATGCATTAAGAATTCCCATTAAAGTTCCCCAATGAGAATTCCACCTAAGGTGATGCTTAAAGTTTGGCTTTTAAGATTCCAACCAGCTAAAAAATGTTGAACTTTCGGCCATTAAGAATTCCACCAAGCATAACCATGTGAAAACTTCAACAAAACACATGCATGCTGCCATTTTCTTGCTTTCCCGCGCAGTCTTAGTATTTTCCTCATAAAATTCTCCACAGACCTCCAAATTGGATGATTCAAGTCCCCATGTTCAGATAAAATATAGATCTACAACTTTTCAGAAGGACATTTTGTCCAATTCGGTCTCTAAGTATACCTAAATTACATTTCAACATGGAGGTTGTTTCTGATTTGGCGCCCATAAAGTAAATCTACCAAGAAACACACTTATGACAACCCCTCAACACATGTGCGGAATTATGGCCAAAAGTGATTCTTACCCATCATATAATGCTGGAATTTAGGCTGAAAAAGGAGTAACATTCGGACTATCCATGCCTAGGCATGACTAGGAGGGCGCTGGGGCGTATCCTGACACATGTACTTCTCTGTTCGGCGCAGCAATCGTATTTCCTTCACAATTATCTCTATAGACCTCCGATTTGGATGTTTCAAGTTCCCATTTGAAGCTAAGACATACATCTAAAACTTTGTAGAAGGAAACTTTGTCTAAGTCGGTCTCGAAATATACGGAATTATCGCTCGAATGTGGTAGGAGATGCATAAACCGCCTAGGTGTTGAAAAACATGCTTGAACTTGTTTTGTACATCGTTTTTCTTCCCTTTTCTTCATGTATTCTCATTTATTACCTGTATTCACTTAACACACCTATTAAATGCAAATGTGACATGATTTAAGCAATAAGTGAATCCAAATCATAAGAATTACGGTCTTAAAAACACGTAAAAACACCTCTTATCATTGACCGATTTGTGAGTGTAAAGCGATTTTATGTGTGGTGGAAGAGGAAAAGAGTTTTCCCCTCCTCCAAGTCTTCATGGGATAAGGATTACTAGAGAGTTTGGGAGAAAGAAAGTTTCCTTTTTCTAATAGGACTCTAGGTAATCTTCACCTATAAATAAGAGATGAAGAAGACTAAAATAGATGATGAAAAAGATGAAAAATCCGCCCCCTCGCTTAGACCTAAAATCGGCCACCTCTCTCCTCTTTCCAACACGTTGTCGTTCTATTCATGTGTTGAATTAAACGACTTAGAAAATATTCCTACCTTTCACATAATCAAGCCTAAGTTAAGCTGAGAATCATTTTGTTGTCTAGCACGCAAGGCAAGATGATTGGTGACTTGAACGAGGTGTGGATACATCTTAGAGGTGCGACGCTTGGAGCACTCTAAACCGGGAGATACGAAAAACGATCGGCAATTTCTCACCCAAGGGAAATTGTGTGGATTTGCACCACAGGTTCGCTGAGATCCAAAGTACGAGGTGAAACGAAATTTCCGAAAGGTATAATTTCGTTTACCTCCTTATCAAATTCGATCGAACCAATTCCATATTCCTGTTTTCGGGTAGTTGTACGTTTACTTTTGAAAATTTTTAATGTCCGCTGCCACGAGCCACCTGAGGGAATGAGTCAACCCAACAGTGGTATTAGAGCCATGGTTTGGCTTGATCGAATTTTTATGTGATTATGCATGTTTGTTTTTACGTTTTAATTGTAAAATCGAAAGCATGATAATCAATATATTCATTGTTAGACTAGGATTGATTTTGATTTGGGATGTTGTTTGATTATTATGATTTTAATGTTTAAAAGTCATTGGTTTTAAAAATCATGAAATCTGAAATTTGGGTATATGATTGTTTTCAAAGGTTTTGATCTAGTTTTATGAAATCACCTTTGGTGGGGTCTTGCGAGATGGTTAAACCGAAGGTTTAATCATCAAGGAATAAAACTCAGACCTTAGGAGAATTCAGATTCGTTAATCGAAACTCAAAAGAATCACGAACGTGCGAAAAACTGATTTGAAAATTGCGAACAACAAACCGCTGCACGCAGCGCCCAGGCGTGGTCAACAGAAAGTTAAATAAAAAAAATTGTTTTTTTCCTTTCTTCGTACTTTTTGAAGGTGGGTGACCCAAAGACCTTACCTATGATGTTTTAGACTTGTAAACTCTGAGAAAGGTTTTAGAAATCAATATTGAACTTATCCCAATGATATTTGTAATCTTGTTTGAATGATGAATGGGTAAAAGGATGAACCACGAGCCTAGTCGTAGTGTTGGTTTTCTATGTATGTAATTATTCTAGAGTTGTAAATAATAGCCAGTTTGGCTCTTTCCTTTTCGTATAGTAGATTAGTAGTTTTTGATATTCTATGTAATCGAAGACGGAGCAAGGAGACGGAGCCAAGACTTGAAGACTTGTATGATGAGACGATACCATTGTAATAGTCTAGGCTGTGTTTTTATTTTCTAGAATGTCCAAACCCACTTTGGCTCGAGTGGGTTGCTAGATTAGGGCTTGAGGTGGTTCATCCTCAATTTTACCGCTTTGTGGATGTTTTACTTATCTGTCTATGATGATTATGTGATGTAATGCATGCATAGGATAGATAATTAGAACAAGATAATTAAATCTGATGAGACCCCCCAATAAGCATGTTATAATTCCCTCCTTTGAAAATATTAGGCTTATATGATATTAAGAATGAAATTCTATTATCATGCCTTCCATCATAAGTTTACACCATGTGAAACGCCGCTAAAGGTTCAATCCTTTTGCTCAGAAAATGGGGTGGATTGGATCCGAGGTAGGCTGTGAGTGTTTACTAAGCACTACGGTGCCCCGTGGAAATCGGTTGGTTTCATTGCTTTGCTCAGAAAATGGGGGCAATGAAATTGATGGTTATACATGGGATACTTGATGGGTCGAGCCTAACATCGTCCCTCCTGTGTTAGCTCAGAAAATGGGGCACATGTGGGAGATGAGGAAAACCATCTTGAGAACTATCTAAAAAGATAGAAGGTCCGGTAAGGCTACTATTCAAAATCATCGTATGTTAGCTCAGAAAATGGGGCATATGATGAAGTGAGAATGGATCTCAAGCCCACTAAAGAAACTAACGTTTCTTCGAATCATGTCAAGAGGGTGGTATGATTTGAGAAAAATAGTGGGAGACTTATACAATTAAAGACCAAATTGTATAGGGACTTTATTTGAAAATACGTTATTGATTGTCTGTTATGCATTTTTGTAGATAAACGAAAATGGCTAAGAATCCTCTTTATACAATTTTTCAAACCAACAAACTGAACGGACCAAACTTTCCATACTGGCTTAGAAACCTCAAAATCGTTCTTCAATATGAAAAGAAGGATTATATCCTGACGGCTATACGGCCGGAGATTAACAATGAAAGTAGTGATGAGGATAGAGAGTACACAAAGCTGTTGTCGGATGATAACATCCAAGCTAGATGCATCATCATGACTTCTATGTCAAATGAGTTGCAAAAGCAACATAAAAATATGATGATGGCAAAGGAAATCATCGACCACTTAGAAGAGCTTTATGGTACTAGGACTAGGAGAGAACGATATGCTATATCAAAACAATTATTCGGAGCAAGGATGAATGAAGGGGCGTCTGTGAGTGAGCACGTCCTTAAAATGATCCAATTGATTCATAAGATGAATGATTTGGATGTGCTACTCGATAGAGACCTTTGTGTCGACCTTGTGCTTCAATCTCTCCCAAAGTCATATGATCAATTCGTCATCAATTTCAACATGAACAACTTGAATGATTCATTGAATGAATTGTTGAACATGTTGATAACTGCTGAAAGCACCATTAAGAAGGACAAACCGGTGCTTCTTATGAATTCCTCTTCAAAAGCCATGAAGGGCAACAAGAAGAAGAATATGACTAAGAAGCTAAAAGGTAATGGTGGTGTGAAGAAGTTAAAGAAGCCAAAGTCTGAGAAGTCTGACAAGTGCCATAAATGTGGGTAAGTTGGGCACTGGCAAAGGAACTGCAAAGAGCCTCTTGCTCGAGGTATGTTCTTTGTTGAAGTTAACTTCACTGTTAACGATTCTTCTTGGGTTTTTGACACTGGATGCGGTGTTCATATCTGCAATGATTTGCAGGTGATGAAAAAAACCAAGGAGCTAAGTAGAGGAGATATGACCCTGCGGATGGGGAATGGAGCATTGGTTTCTGCCAAAGCCGTGGGGACAATCTACTTAGAGTTAGGAGATAGGAAATTAGTTTTACATTCCGTTTGTTTTGTTCCTGAAATAATAAGAAATATTATCTCGATTCCGGTTTTGGATAGAGAAGGATATTGTTTTGAGATTCGTAATAAAGTTTGCTTTTGTTTTATGAATTGTCTCTTATTATGGAATAAAAAATGAAGGATGGAATATATACTATATCCCCAATAATTTCCAATCTCAATATTCAACAAAGTAACAAACGTAAACAAGATAGTCAAGTAAACGCACAAATGTGGCACGAAAGACTTGGACATATTTCCAAACAAAGAATTCGAACAATGGCAAAACATTTAGGTGTAAATGACTTAGATGAATTGTCAAGTTGCGAATCATGTTGGTGGTCCCAAGTGGCATACGAAAGGGTCAAGAGGGGGGGGGGGTTGAATAAACCTTGAAGTCTTTTTCGACTTCAAAAATTTCGTATCACTTTAAAGGTTTGAACGCTTGGATAACTGAGCACTTGGGTCAGACGCTTCAGGAAAGTTAACTTAGACTTAGTGATTTTAGCAGTTTACTAAAGTAGGGCAACGCTTAGATCGCCTAATCAGGATTAGCAAAGCGGAAATGAGTTTTTAGCATTCTTTTAGTTAATTTAATCGCTTTGCACTTTAACTTGTCTCCTTCAAAGATAAATGATGTAATAATAATAATAAGACAGTAAGGATAAATAACACAAGATGTATAAGGTTCACTGGGTGGTGTAATCCCAGCTACGTCCTTCTTCTCCTTTTTCACTCGGAGGAATTTACTAGGTTGGTTTTCAAAGAATCACACAGAACCTTCTACAAGATAGTAAAGGGTGAAAATGATCTTGGGCTCCTTGATCACACAAACTTCAGCACTAATGAAGATCGTCTTCTTCAAGCTTCTCTCACTCAGAAATACTGCTTGAAAGGGTTCAACAACTTTTCTCACTCAGATGAAAGGTTGAGGTTTGTCACTAGGGTTTTGTTTGTTTTTGAAAAGATCAAACAACTTGGAATATCTCAGTTGGAATTTGGGTTTCTTCTTTGGAAGATGTTTGAGATATTTGTGACTGTCTGGAATGTAGATAAAAAGCTTGAAAGATTTAGCTATGGAGTTTCTAAGCTTTTTCCCAGAAAATGTACGTAAGATTTTGGCGATAATTTCTCTTCTTTTTTTCGTATGTATCTTGTGTATCTTGTATATCTCTTGTATATTGTGTCTTATGTTTAGGGTTTTGCTGGGGTAAGGTATTTATAGGCAATTTCTTGGGATCTGTCCGTTGGACACATGTAGGAGCGTCCCTTTCACGCAGCACGTGAGTTTACCTAAAGTCTGACATTCCTGAAAATTCGCTGAAGCCGATTGGACGGGAGCAGCTGAAACTCTGAAATTTCTGACAGTCTGGTCAAAAGGTGGCTTGTCCACAAGTCACATTGGCTTATCACATTTAATGCTCTTATCAAACATTTAATGCATTTGAATTTATTTCCGTTGGAAATAAATAACTGTTGAATGATTGCATTTAAGTCCTTCATGACTTGAGGATTTATTTAAGGTGAATCTAACATAAGTCGCTTGAGAGATTTTGAGAGCTTGATCCATAAATCCTGAAATGAGATCTTTTAGCGTTTAACGGACGCTAAGAAGAAAATCTTTATCTCTGGTTGACTTCAGACGCTGGTCTTCAACTTCTTCTCTAATAGACTCACCTAGAATTCTACTAGCGATTCAGTCACTAAGACTTAGTCTAAATTCTATAAAGATAAAAATGACAAGCCAAAGAAATAAATTACAACTTTCAAACGCTTATACATCAATCTATGAAAAACGGAAACTTACATTGTATTTTTGGGGTCTAACATTAAATCCTATCTTGTCATCATCAAAACATCTAACATGAAATTTCCTAACAATTTCCCCCTTTTTGATGATGTCAAGACTTTTAACTCTTATAACTCTTTTATATTTTTAAGAGTTACTTTAAAAAAAGGCCCAAAGGAATATAAGTTAGCGTTTGAACAGTTAGTAAAGTTAGCTAAAGTTAGATTAGCTTCAACAAGATGTTTCAGCGTTAAAACATTCATTCATTGAAAGTTAAAGCATACATGTTTTACACTGAAAGAATATCATAAGAGAAATCCAGTCACTATTTCTGTCGCTTCGTTCTTTCTTCACCTTGTAGAACTTCTAACGCTAAGTCCTTCAAGATTCGATCGATGTCTATCATCTTTGTATGTTGAATTTCATCATAATCATGCCTACGAAGTCTGGTGCTTTCATTTAGCTCTAACAACCTTTCCGTCCATTCCCTTGGTGGAATACCAAGTTCACGCATTAGATCATAATAGATATCTCTTTGTCGATCATTTGACGGTCTCCAATTGATAGGTCGGTGTAGCAGTCCGGCATATGCAGGAAATCCCATACTTTCTAAAAACTCGGGGTCCAATTCTGGAAATCCTATAATACCTTGGCTTTCTTTTATTGGATAGCATTTTCTTAATGCTTACTAATTCTTCGAACATTGAATGCCACTGTTTGTTATCTGTCTTGGAAATCGCTTTGGACTTTTCTTTATCTTCTCCTTTCTTGATATTATCAAGGGAGGTCTTGAGTTCAGCGACATCTCGGCTCAAGAGTCTAACTTCTTCGACGAGAAGAGCAACTTGTTGAGTGACACTCTGAGCGGCGGAATCGGATGAAGCGTGTCTTTCAGTATCGGCCGAAGCGCTCTGAGCTAAGTGACGGTTGAATTCAGATGAGAGCTCAGCGATAAGAAGTGATATGCTGTTCATGATAACAATAGTGCTTTTATTTGCAGCGTTTCCAATATCACGACTCCGCATATCCGGCACTATGCGGATATGTCTATCAGCAGCCTCAAAGATCTTGGAGCAGGAACCCTTAATGTTGGTAAGCGAGTTCCGGACTACCTGTATGAAGTCTCTGGCTTCTGAATCGCTCTCGAAATCTGAATCAAAAGAAGGACGCTCTGGGGACGGGAGAAGTTCGTAAGAACTTAAAACTGCAGCCTTACCTTTGGATTTATCTCTGATAAAAGGTTCTTTAGGCTCTTGAGCAATTTCAGCGTGCACTTCTTCAATCGCTTGATCCATGATAGGATCTGCAATCGCTGGGGGCTCGACTACCGTGGTGCTAGAAGAATCTGGCAAAGAAGCCTCAGGATGTTGAGCGACTTCCGTAGTAGGAGCAATGTCTTCTTCTATAATTTGGATTGGGGGAGAAGGTTCTCTAATACCAATGACCCATAGGGGGCCAAGGGCTTCCAGCACATGCCTTGGACTGATCAGGCTAGATTGCGGGATAAAGAATATAGTGTCTTCGCGCTCTTCGGTACTTAGTGCAAGTTGCACGCCTTCCGGTAAAGCAATCCCTGAAGTATAACAGTTGAAGAAGTCCAAAATCAAAGGCATGAGCGCTTGAGTTGCTTCTTGGTCCACTGGCCTAATCAGCGAGATCATCTTGGCCACTTGAATATTTGATTCACTAAAGAGCACAGGGTGAAGAGTATATCCTCTGAAATTGTAACACTCGGAATAGTGATTGAAACTGATGTCTAGCGCTTGGGCATTTTCAAACACTGCTCTCATTGCTCTGTGGAACTCAGCGTGTTCATTCGAAACATCCACACGAATCTGACTCTGGCCTGGAAGAAGTGGTCGTTTACTTGATGAAGCGTCTTCATTTAGGTCAGGAAAGACTTGTTGAACAAACCCTGCACGAGGATGTAGAACGTAGCGTCCACCTTGGCTGTATAAGGCAAGTTGCTGGCGAATGTAGCTTTCGATTGGTTGTCTATATCGTGGCAAAGCGCTAACATTCCCTGCAATAATCTGACGCTGTTGAAGCAAAAAGGTTGCGTAATCTCGGCGTCTGTACTCTATCCCGAATTCGAAGAAAAATGGATATCTGATCAGTTCTTCAATAGTGTAAAAGTGAAGAACAAATTCTTCAGCCCACCTGGCTGTATTCATCATCCAACATTTTCCAAGTTTGTCCGCTTTCTTTTGCTCTTTATTAGCGGCAAGGAACTTCTCAAAACGTTCTGTCTCTTCATCATAGTCGTCAGCCCATAATCTGGCAAAATATTCACGAGCCTCATCTTCTATCCACGAGTTGACCGGATTTGGGCGCTCCGCAACAAGCGGTCCTTTACCTTTCCATAACTTAAGTGGATTAGGAGAGAGAGCGTTCTAGGGAGACTTGACAACGGAGGGGAGAGCCGAATAGCCTATCTTGTTGAGATCTTCCTCATCTGGATTTTTGTTCTAATCACCCATGTGGAGGTTCTTGAAAACAATCTTGCTTTGGCGCAGAGGATAAAAGGACTCGTCCGAGCGACCGTTTAAATTGAAACGCTGAAGATCAAAGTCAGCTTTGTTGAAAACTGGACGACGAATATACTCAAAGCGTGATTGAAGACGCTTCAAGTTATATAGTCCTAAATTGGCAATACGCTCGTAAATTTCAAACTTGTGAGAGTTGGACATATCGGGCCGATGGAGAGTTATTTGAAATTATATTTCCAACTCGGCAAGCGTTTGAGTGTCTCGTTCTCTGGTGGCATAATAGAATTCAACATCTGGAGTATATTCGCGCGGGAAGAAATCGATGATACGAGGAGGAGGTCCCGTTAGCGTGGGAACAATGGCAATTGCTTCTGTTGGGATGGGGGCCACTTCTATCGACCGCTCAGCGTTTAAAGTCGCTTCACTGGCTGATGATGTTTTAGTGTCAGGAAGGGCTTGAGATGCTTCCTTAGCAAAATCCACAACAGTTGCCATATTCACATCTACTTCAACTGGAATCTCGGATGAATGAGGGGCATCAGCGATTGGTGCCTCTTGAGGTACATCTTGAGTTGATACATGTAAGCAATTGAGAAAAGCAAGAAAAATTTCCACTAAGTAGAAATTTAGAAAAGAAAAGACTAAATCGCTTACCCTGAGGAATATCATCGACTATTTCAGTCGCTTGATCTGCTTCTTGGACAGGTTCGTCAGGCTCTTGGACTACTTCTTCTGGATCTAAGTCGAGAAAAGAAGTTATAGGATCAGCACGAATGGGAATATCTAATTCTTCATGAGTGTTGAGAACATATTGAATATCTGTTCCACATTGCGCTGAAAGAGTTTTTATCCTAGCGTTAGAGACTTAGAAACTAACGAGGAAAGGATAGACTAATTTGCTTAGCAAATACTTACCCTGAAAACTAGAAAGCCTCTCAGATTGAGTAGCGGCTTGAGGATCTGAGCTGATTTCGGGAACAGCGTCAGAGGGAGGAACGCTTACTGACTCTCTAAGCGCTAGTTTTGCTGAAGCGCTAGAGGATGCTGCGAGAGTAGAAAGAGGGATACGTCTTCGTGCAAGCGGTACTTCTTCTTCTACTACTTCCTCTTCCTTAGGAACGGAAAAGATAAACGCTGGAGGAGGCGATGGAGATTTTGGAGAAGGAGAAGGATAAGGAGATTTTTGTTTCTTTTTGGGCTCCGGCTTCTTCTTCTTGGGTTCAGGCTTCTGTTTCTTTGCTAGCTTGGATGGCTCAGCGACTTTGAGAACTATCTTTTTCTTAGGTCGCTTGACCACCACTTCTTCTTTGGACGAAGAGGATGATGATGAAGAGGAAGACGCTTGATCTTCATCATCACTACGAACAACTCCTAAAGCACGAAGTTGCTCACGCTCTTCTTTTGGAATAGCTGCACCACCTATCTTCCTTGGGTTTTGCAGCTCACCGATCATTTTCTTTCCGTAGAACTTTGTCGCTGGAATCTTTTTGCCAAAAGATTTTGCATAACCGCAAGCGCTAAGAATACGACTTAACACAATCCCATAAGGCTTGGGATTCACCGACTTGGCCATCGCTGCCTTGAAGCGATTAAAAACGTAGAGAGACCAATTTATCTTCAACTTGGTCAGAATGGCCACCATCATTTTATATTGGATGTTTGTAACTTTATCGAATGTCCTTTTTCTGCATTCTATCATCTTTGAGCATATATCCGCGAGAATAATGTATTCGCCCTTCATTTCGTTCTTCATGAAGTTCGGCTCATACGCAGTATCAACATCTTCTTTCTTGACCAATTCCCAGACTTTTGTAGCATCTCCGAGAGTGACGTGTTCCACCTCAGTGCCATCATTGGGTAGAACCAACAATGAAGAAATCAAGGAAGGGGTGTGAACAAAAGTCTCTTTAGCAAAAGGGAAGACGCAGGATATGGAATTTCCATCTTCAGAAATCTGGGCATTGTTGAAAAAGTGTAGACACTCTTCTTCAAAATATTTGAAAATAGTAGTGATCATATCTCTCAAACCAGATTCTTGAACGAGTGGAAGAACCGTTCGAAGAGGAAAGTTCTGGTTATCAAACAGGTAGTCCTAGTTAACCAGAAATCCGATGTTAACCGGGACTGGTTTTTCAGCACAGGAAGTTTTCCCGGTAGCAGACTTGGATGATTTGAAAGATTTTGAAGCTTTGGGTGCCATTACTGAAAGTTTGAAGCTTTTGAAAGAGAAAAGTATTTGCCTTGAGAGAGATGAAGAATTTACAGCAGAGAGAATTTGGGAAAGTGATAAAGTCTGACTCTAAAAACCTTGAAGGGTTTAAATAGAGGCAAAAAGTAAATTCTCAATGGCTACGATTTTGACACGTGGACAGTCAAAGAGTTTGAATTTTGAAAGGATTCAAATCTGATACGTTTTAAGAAAAATATGAATGCAAAAAGTGCGGTAAAATAGTTTATCAGTTACCAAAAAGAGCGAAATTTTGGGATCCGCAGTTACCAAATTAATTGAAAAACGTTTGAAAATTTTTGAAATTTTCAGCGTGAAGTACACGCGCCTGATTGTGCATTGACACGTATTCACACTGAACTGTCTCGATTTTAGATAAAGGTCATTAACTGTCAGTTTGATTTGATAGACACGCGTGAGCAGTATCAAATCTTTTGTACTTATCCACACGTTTCTTTAACGATGAAAACTATGCATGATTTTTTTAAAATAATTTTCTTAGCGTTAACGTGGGAATTTCTTTAAGGCTTAAGACTTTTGGAGAACAAAATTTCATTCTGTAATGTTTGAGATAAAGTCAATCGTTTGAATTTATAAATGACATTTTTATTTAGAGATTGACTTTGTCATGCATAAAGATAAGCGCTAGTGATCAGTGCATATATTTTTATAGTCATTTCTGATCACAGTCGCTTATAAATTGTTACAAGTACAATTTTAAAGTTCCCCCTAAAATTGATAACTCGTTTCAATTTTGAAAGACACTTTAGATGTATATATAGAGTGGATTCCCCCTAAAGCGTATGCCTATGAAAGGAATGATGCTCGTATGATTTAAGCGTTTAAATTGATCATACCTAATTCACTTCTCAAAGTGAGAAAACGTTGTTCGTTGAGCGCTTTGGTAAAGATATCTGCCAATTGTTTGTCAGTTCCAATGAAGTGCATGGAGATATCTTTCTTTTGAACATGGTCACGCAAGAAATGGTATCTAATGTCAATGCGTTTAGTTCTAGAATGAAGGACAAGATTGTGGGTCATAGCTAAAGCGCTTTGGTTATCACAATGGATTGGGGTAGGACCTAAGATTATTCCATAATCTCTAAGTTGTTGCCTCATCCAAAGGATTTGTGCACAACAGCTACCAGCGGCTACATATTCTGCTTCAGCGGTAGAAGTCGCTATGGATTGTTGTTTCTTACTATGCCACGAAACTAGTCTATCACCTAGAAATTGACATGTACCACTAGTACTTTTTCTATCTATTTTGCATCCTGCAAAATCTGCGTCTGAATAATCAATTAGTTCAAAAGGGGAGTCCCGTGGATACCATAAGCCCACATTTTGTGTGTCTTTTAGGTATTTAAGGATTCTCTTGGCAGCATTTAAGTGTGATTCTCTAGGATCAGCTTGAAAGCGTGCACACATGCATACCAAAAACATAATATCCGGTCTACCAGCGGTAAGATAAAGAAGTGATCCAATGATACCTCTATAGTTAGTGATATCAATTTTCTTCGCACTTTCATCTTTATCTAACTTAAGCATTTGACTCATTGGAATTTTTGAAGATGATGCATTTTCCATACCAAATTTCTTAATCATATCTTTTGTATATTTAACTTGGTTTATAAATATTCCATTAGGGAGTTGTTTAACTTGTAATCCTAAGAAGAAAGTTAATTCACCCATCATGCTCATTTCAAATTGATCTTGCATCATCTTTGAAAATTTCTCACACAATCGCTTATTTGTAGAACCAAATATAATATCATCAACATAAATTTGGACTAGGAGAATATCTTCATTATGGGTAATTTTAAATAACGTTGTGTCAACGCTGCCTTTTGAAAAACCTTTACCTATAAGGAAGATAGAGAGAGTGTCATACCATACTCTTGGTGCTTGTTTAAGGCCATAGAGTGCCTTATCCAGTTTGTAGACCATACTTTTGCAATGGTTGTTGATGAATCCTGGAGGTTGCTCCACATAGACTTCTTCTTGGAGTTTACCATTCAAGAAAGCACTCTTCACGTTCATTTGGTATACTGTGAATTTGTTGAATGCGGCAAACGCTAGGACCATCCTAATTGCTTCAAGACGGGCTACTGGGGCGTATGTCTCATCAAAATCAATACCCTCCTCTTGACAATAACCCTGAGCGACTAATCTAGCTTTGTTTCTTATAACAACGCCATCTTCGTCCATCTTGTTCCTAAACACCCATCTATTTCCAATAACTCCTTGATGAGTTGGCCTTGGTACTAGCGTCCAAACCTTATTTCTCTCAAATTGGTTAAGCTCTTCTTGCATCGCTTCTACCCAACTTGAATCATTGAGCACTTCATCCACTTTCTTTGGTTCCATTTGAGATAGAAAACTTGCGAACATGGCTTCAGTAATTGTACCTGACCTAGTTCTAACATATCTCCAATTATTAGCTCTGGTGGATGGTCTCTAATCCATTTACGGTCTGGTTGGAAAGGGTTGAGAGACTCTTGGTTATCAATAGCTTGAACCATGTTTGTCTTTTGCGCAGTCGCTTCATCATTCACAGTTCCAATTTGCTCTTGATGATCATTCTCTTCATGATCATCAGCGATTCTAACTTTATCATCATTTGTAACCTCACGAGTAACCTTAGGAATAGGCACAAAGATCTCATCATCCTCATTATCACTATTATCATTAAGATTAATTTGTGACGCTTGTTGGGCAAGATCTTCAATTCCTACATCATCAGGATTAACCTTACTCGGTTCTTGGTTAGCATCATCAAACACAACATGAATGGATTCTTCAACCTTCGATTTGATCTTATTTAGGATGCAAAAACTCTTTCCATTCTTGGCATAGCCTAGAACGATTCCCTCATCCGCTTTAGGATCAAAAGTCTTTAGGCTGTGGGATCCATTATTATGAATGAAACATTTTGAACCAAATACATGAAAATATGAAACGTTAGGCTTACGTCCCTTCCACAACTCATATGGAGTCTTCTCATTTTGTTTGTTGATCATACACCGGTTCTAAGTGTAGCAAGTGGTGTTGATGGCTTCGGCCCAAAACCTTTGAGGCAGCTTAGACTCTGCAAGCATCGTCCTAGCGGCTTCTTTAAGTGTTCTGTTCCGTCGCTCAGCAACTCCATTTTGTTGAGGTGTTGTAGGAGCAGAATACTCATGAAGTATTCCAAAATCTATACAAAACTTATCAACAAATTGGTTAGTAAATTCAGTTCCTCTATCGATTTTAATTCTCGTCACCTTTAGATCTTTTGAATTTTGCAGTTGACGGATTAGCGCTGTGAGCTTGACACTAGTTTCATCTTTGGTCGCTAGTAATTCTACCCATGTATAGCGAGAGAAATCATCAACTATTACTAGCGAGTACTTTTTACCACTAACACTCATGATTTGAATAGGACCAAACAAATCTAGATGCAATAGTTCAGGGACTCTAGAAGTAGATAGACATGGTTTCTTCTTGAAAGATGATTTAACTTGTTTACCCATTTGACATGCATCACATAAGCATTTTAAAAGGAACCCTTAGGTAATCCCTCTACAAGATTTAGCGATATTAACTGAGAGCACCTTAAAGTTGAGGTGATTCATTTTTCTATGCCATAACCAACCCAATTCATTTTGACTCTTAGCAACAAAGCATGTGGGCCTGTAGTCAAATGTAGAATCCCAATCTACTAAATACACATTATTTGTTCTTTTTCCTCTTAGTTTAGTAGACTTAGGTCTTAGCGTCGTTGACATAGCAGAAGTCGCTTGAAAATTTAATATAAAAGCCTTTATCACAAAATTGACTAATGCTCAACAAATTTTGCTTAAGACCCTCAACATAATATACATCACTGATCATGATGTTCCCCCTATGCATGATGTTATGAATTTCATGTTAGATGTTTTGATGATGACAAGATAGGATTTCATGTTAGACCCTAAAAGAATGTAAGTTTATGCTTTCATAGAAAACTTGTATAAGCGTTTGAAAGTTTACTTATTTTGTTAGCCTTGTAATTTTTATCGTTATAGATTTTAGACTAAGTATTTAATGCCAAGTCACTGATAGAATTCTGAGTGAGTCTATCAAGGATGAAGTTGAAGATCAGCGTCTGAAGTCAAGAGAAGATAAAGATTTGCTTTGAGCGTCTGGTTCAAGCGTCTGATTCAAGCGTGTAAGTCAAGCGTCTGATTCAAGCGTCTGGTTCAAGCGTCTGATTCAAGCGTCTGATTCAAGCGTCCGAGTGATTCAAGTGTCTGATTCAAGCGTCCAAGCGAATCAAGTGTCCAGTTTTCAGATTCACCTGAGGATTAAACCCAAGTTATCAGGGACTTAAATGCAATCACCAACGGACATTTATTTCCAACGGGAAATAAATTCAAAATGCATTAAATGCTTGATAAGTGCATTAAATGTAAACAAGACAGTATGACTTGTGGACAAGCCACCTTTGTTGACTAGACTGTCAGCTTTTCAGAATTCAAACCTGCTCCTGTCCAATAGGAATCAGCATAAATTAAGGAATGTCAGAAAAGGGACTATTTGAAGCTCCGCGTGAGGTACACGCGCCTGACTTGTGTCCAACGAACAAATCCCAAAATTCTCTATAAATAGTACCCTTCAGCTATCTTTGTGTGAGAGTGAAAAAAGAAGATGAAAATGTGAAAGAGAGCTGAGAAATAATTTCAGAGAAAAGCTTGCAAACCCTATAGCCAAAATCCTCCAAGCTTCTCAAATACATTCCAGACAGTCACCCAATATCTCAAACATCTTCCAAGAAGAACCCCACACTATTATTGAGATATCCCAAGTTGTTTGAACTTCCCAACATCAAACAAACCTGTTACAATAAACCCTCAACACCTTTCATCTGAGTGAGAAAGATTGTTGACTTCCACAAGCAGTATTTTTGAGTAAGAGAAGCTTGTTGAAGAAAGGTCTTTATTGGAGCTGAAGTCTGTGTGATCAAGGAGCTCAAAGCCATCTTGGAGAAGATCTTTATTGGAGCTGAAATCTGTGTGATCAAGGAGCTCGAGATCGTCTTCACCTCTCTCCCTAATTTGTAGAAGATTCTGTGTGATTCTTTGAGAATCATTTTAGTGGATTTCCTCCGAGTGAAAAGGAGAAGAAGGATGTATTTGGGATTACACCACCCAACGAACCTTACAAATATTTTGTGTCATTTACTATTTTATTGCCTTACATTACACTGTCATATTATATCTTGAAAAGGCATTTAAAACTAATAAGCGACTAATTGGTTAAAACGAACGCTAAGCTATAAAAAACATTTCCGCTGTGCTAACCCTGATGAAGTGATTGAAACATTACCCTACTTTGGTAATCGTTGAAATCATTAAATCTAAGTTATCTTTTCTCAAGCGTTTAAATATTTCAAATGTGATACGAAAACTTTTAGAAGTCGAAAAAAACTTAAGGGTCCGTTCAACCCCCCTCCCCCTTCTAGACCCTTTCGTATGCCACTTGGGACCAACAAGTGGTATCAGAGCGGTTGAAGTTGAAACCTACGCGTTTCCAAGCGTAAATGCTTGTTCAGATCCTTTATTTTTTTTAAAAAAAAATAAAATAAAATCTTAGTCGCTTTAATTTTTTTTTTCTCCATGGCATTTTCAAGAGTACCCAAGTTGACCGAGTCAAATTATGACTCATGGAAGGTCAAAGCTTTTTCTTATCTTTGTGCTTATGATGATGAAATGTGTGATATCATTTCAGATGGACCAATTCGAATACTCAAAGTCATCACTAGAGCGCTTGGAGCGACTGAAGCGACTCCGGATGGTTATGTTGAGAAACCAAAGCATGAGTGGTCAGCTGATGAGCGTCGAAGAGCAAACTTAGATAATGTTGGACGGAATGCTCTATATACAGCTATTGGAGACAATGATAACTTATTCAATAAGATCAAGTCGTGCTCTACGACTAAGGAAATTTGGGATAAGTTAGCCACAATATGTGAAGGTTCAGCACAGATGAGAGAGAACAAGCTCTCCATAGTCATGCAAAGATCTGAGCAGTTTAAAATGATGCCAAGCGAGACGCTAGATCAATTGGATGCGAGATTTACGTCGCTTATTAGAGAGTTAGCGTCTTTGGATAAAGAGTTGACCAATAAGGAAATGGTCAAAAAGATTTTTAGAAGTCTCCCGAGCAAATATTTGATAAAGACTATAGCAATGAGAGAATCACAAATGTTGGACATTATTACGCCAGAACATGTGTTCTCGGAGCTAAAGGCTTTTGAATTCGAATTAGGAGAAGTCAGTTACACCTCGTCTTCAGCGACTGAGTCCGGAGCCTTAATCGCTACAACTAATATCAAGGGAAAATCAGTCAGTGAGGTGGAAGCAACAGAATCAAATGAGGATCAGGAAATGAATTTATGGGTCAAGAAATTCAAGAAATTTCTTAGATATGAAAAGAGAAATTCCTGTTCTTCATTCCAGAATGAGGCATGAATGATTTAAACGCTTAATTATTATGCATCATATTTTCATTAGACATATAATTTAAGGGGAATTAACTTTATTATAATGTTTAAAAAAACATTTTTTCAAAAATGTTACAATTTGTCAAATTTAGGGGGAACCTTAAAATTGTACTTGAACATATGTGTAAGCGTCAATGATCAAAAACTGTTTTCATATGCATAGATCATCAACGCTTATAGTTATTTGTGCATGATATGTTAGACGCTCAAACATAAAAAAAATTTGATTTCAAGCGTTAACATAAATTTTACAACAAGTGGTATCATCAAATGATATATGTTAAGCGTTGAATATTCCCTTCAACACTTAATAAAAACATTTTATAAAATCATGCATATCTTTTTTAAATGTCTTGAGAAGGCAGACATAGTTGGATGTTGATTTACCATCAAGTGGTATCAACAGTGGTGGAAATCGCTAGAGGATATTGTTTACACGGTCCTTCCAGACTTGGAAGCGACTGTGGACGCTGAACGGTCGATAGAAGTGGCCGAGTTTTTCCCCACACCAACTGGTCCTCCTCCTCTAGTATGTATCGCTTGAACTGCAGCCTTCCCTTGATGATGCCAAGAAGGGGGAAGAAGAGAAAGAAAAGCAGTTTAAGGAGACAAAAGGAAAAGCCTTTTTGAAAAGGAAGAAAGAGAAAGAAAAAGTTTTCTAAAGAGAAGAGAAAGAAAAGCTTTTTAAAAATAAAGAAAGGGAAAGAAAAGGAAGGTAATCATTGTTTCAGTATAAATCATATACGCTTTCAATTCTATATATATGAATGAATGATTTATTGCTGAAACATCTTGTTGAAGCTAATCTAACATTAGCTAACTTATCTAACTTTTCAAATGCTAACTTACTATTTTTAGGCTTTTCTTTGAACTCTTAAACTATAAAAGAGTTATAAGAGTTAAGGTCTTGACATCATCAAAAAGGGGGAAATTGTTAGGAATTTCATGTTAGATGTTTTGATGATGACAAGATAGGATTTCATGTTAGACCCCAAAAGAATGTAAGTTTATGCTTTCATAGAAAACTTGTATAAGCGTTTGAAAGTTTACTTATTTTGTTAGCCTTGTAACTTTTATCTTTATAGATTTTAGACTAAGTATTTAATGCCAAGTCACTGATAGAATTCTGAGTGAGTCTATCAAGGATGAAGTTGAAGATCAGCGTCTGAAGTCAAGAGAAGATAAAGATTTGCTTTGAGCGTCTGGTTCAAGCGTCTGATTCAAGCGTCTGAGTCAAGCGTCTGATTCAAGCGTCTGGTTCAAGCGTCTAATTCAAGCGTCTGATTCAAGCGTCCGAGCGATTCAAGTGTCTGATTCAAGTGTCCAAGCGAATCAAGCGTCCAGTTTTCAGATTCACCTGAAGGATTAAACCCAAGTTATCAATGACTTAAATGCAATCACGAACGGACATTTATTTCCAACGGAAAATAAATTCAAAATGCATTAAATGCTTGATAAGTGCATTAAATGTAAACAAGACAGTATGACTTTTGGACAAGCCACCTTTGTTGACTAGCCTGTCAGCTTTTCAGAATTCAAACCTGCTCCTGTCCAATAGGAATCAGCAGAAATTAAGGAATGTCAGAAAAGGGACTATTTGAAGCTCCGCGTGAGGTACACGCGCCTGACTTGTGTCCAACGGACAAATCCCAAAATTCTCTATAAATAGTACCCTTCAGCTATCTCTGTGTGAGAGTGAAAAAAAAAAGATGAAAATGTGAAACAGAGCTGAGAAATAATTTCAGAGAAAAGCTTGCAAACCCTATAGCCAAAATCCTTCAAGCTTCTCAAATACATTCCAGACAGTCACCCAATATCTCAAACATCTTCCAAGAAGAACCCCACACTATTATTGAGATATCCCAAGTTGTTTGAACTTCTCAACATCAAACAAACCTGTTACAATAAACCCTCAACACCTTTCATCTGAGTGAGAAAGATTGTTGACTTCCACAAGCAGTATTTTTGAGTAAGAGAAGCTTGTTGAAGAAAGGTCTTTATTGGAGCTGAAGTCTGTGTGATCAAGGAGCTCAAAGCCATCTTGGAGAAGATCTTTATTGGAGCTGAAATCTGTGTGATCAAGGAGCTCGAGATCGTCTTCACCTCTCTCCCTAATTTGTAGAAGATTCTGTGTGATTCTTTGAGAATCATTTTAGTGGATTTCCTCCGAGTGAAAAGGAGAAGAAGGATGTAGTTAGGATTACACCACCCAACGAACCTTACAAATATTTTGTGTCATTTACTATTTTATTACCTTACATTACACTGTCATATTATATCTTGAAAAGACATTTAAAACTAATAAGCGACTAATTGGTTAAAACGAACGCTAAGCTATAAAAAACATTTCCGCTGTGCTAACCCTGATGAAGTGATTGAAACGTTACCCTACTTTGGTAATCATTGAAATCATTAAATCTAAGTTATCTTTTCTCAAACGTTTAAATATTTCAAAAGTGATACGAAAAATTTTAGAAGTCGAAAAAGACTTAAGGGTCTATTCAACCCCCCCCCCCCCTTCTAGACCCTTTCGTATGCCACTTGGGACCAACACATGATACCTATACCTTTGGTTTTACTTTTAGAATTATCACCGAATATAACTTGAGGACCATTGGTAGCTCGATAGTTGACTAGGAGACCTTTTGATCCAGTCATGTGCCTTGATGACCCGCTATCGAAATACCAAATTGAAGTATCGGTGCTGGCTCTAGGTACCTGCATTAAGGATAGTTCTAATTCTTCTTAGGTACCCATGTGCTCGTGGGTCCTTCGATGTTAGCAACCTTGTTTTGAATTAAAACTTTAGGAACCCATATCTGCCGAGTCTTCATTGTAGGAATACTGGCCTTTTTGTGTTTCACATACTGTTGTGTGTGCTTTTTGTTCACCTTCTTTTAGGTGTGCTTTTTGGGTGTATAGTAATATCCTCGATTATAATAGTAATCATAGTCATAGTCATCATAGTATCGATAATATGATCTAGATCTTTGAGGATACTGACGCTGGTATTTCCTTGGCGCTGGCTTAGGTTGCACTTTTGGTGTTGAATGCTTAGCGCTTGATTCACAGTATTCAGGCTTACCTTTAGCCTTTTGAGAGTTTGGATGAGCCCGTTTTTGTGAATCATTTGCTTTTGCCTTACCCTTGCCTGAGTCAACTTTGGCTTTCTCATTTGGCCTCGTACCATTGTCGCTAGGTTCATTTAGCGTTTAGCTTTGTGAACTTTCCTTAACAAAGGTAACACCCTTTCCTTTGTTGTTCGCCGTAACATTAGATTTATTAGGTTGTTTACCGAATTTATTGCATCCTAAACCAGTCTTTTTACCAAATAATCTAGTTACTTCAGTCACATTATCCAACTTTCTAGAAGCTTTTGATAATGATGAGATGCGCTGCTCTGATTTAGCAAGTCTAACGATCAGATCAGCTTCTCTCTTGACTATTATATCAAGGTCGCTTTTCAATTGGGTAATTTCACTTTCAAGCGATTGGTTCCTCTCAATGCATTGTTGTTGAACTTTCAACTCTGCTCTGAGCATAACTTTATCTCTTGTGAGTGATGAAATAATAGCGAGATCGTTTTGATACATTTTGGCGGCCTCTTGACAATCTTTATAATATTCATTAACTTTGTCAAGTAATTCATTATAAGAAAGAGGATGAGATAATTCATTGGTTACCTCTGGTAGCGATTCATTAGACGCTTCATCATCTCTTGCCATGAGGCAAATCAACGTTGAGTCACTTGTAGGCTCCTCATCACTACTTTCATATGATGATTCCAAGTCCTCTTCAGGTGAGAAGAATGGTTCGGATTCCGCTAGCAAACCTTGTTGGTGAAGGTTGCTCCTGAATTGGTTTCTATCCACATAGTCTTGCCTTGTGGGCTTAGACACATTTGGATAAGGGCAATTTACCTGGTAGTGCCCTGGTTTCCTGCAATTATAACACAAATTAGTTTTCATTTTCTGTTCAGTGGATAATCGCTTTGATCCAACTGGCGCTGAGAGATTCTGAGTAGGCGATGGAGGCGCTTGATATGGGACTGGCTCTACTGGTTGAGGTACGGAGTACACTGGCGCTTGATACTGAGGCGCTGGTGCTGGGGGAGGAGTTTGAAATGAAGTTTGTACAATAGGATTTCTCTTTTCATATCTTAGAAATTTCTTGAATTTCTTGACTAATAAGGCCATTTCCTTTTCTTCATTTGATTCCACTGGTTTAACCTCACAAACCGCTTTACCCTTATTTTTCGTGGTAGCGATTAATGCTCCTGATTCAGTCACTGAAGTTGTTGTGTCGCTGACTTCACCTAACTCGAATTCGAATGCCTTTAACTCTGAAAACACATGTTCTGAAGTAAGAGTCTCCAAAGTTTGTGATTCTCTCATAGCAACTGTCTTGATCAAGTATTTACTTGGAAGACTTCTGAAAATCTTATTGACCATTTCCTTGTTGGTCAATTCTTTATCTAATGACGCTAACTCGGTAATGAGCAAAGTGAATCTTGCGTCCAATTGTTCTAGCGTCTCATTGGACTGCATTTTCAAATGCTCGAATCTTTGCATGGCTATGGAGAGCTTGTTCTCCTTCATTTGTGTTGAACCTTCGCACACAATGGCCAACTTATCCCATATTTCTTTGGAAGTCTTACATTGCTTGATCTTGTTGAACAATGCATTGTTATCTCCTAACGCTGAGTAAAGTGCACTTCGTCCAACATTATCCAGATTAGCTCTTTTTCTATCCTCTGGCGTCCATTCTAACTTAAGTTTCTCGACATAACCATCTGGAGTAGCCTCGGTCGCTCCAGGGGCTCGAGTTACAACTTTCATAATCTGAATGGGGCCATCAATAATCACATCATACATTTCATTATCGCACGAACATAAATATGCGAATGCTCTGAGTTTCCAAGAATCATAATTTGATTCTACCAACTTAGGAATTTTTTTAAAAGCCATAATGAGATGTAGAAGAAAGTAAAAGCGATTAGGTTTTTAGAAAAAATGGATCTAAACAAGCAGTTACGCTCGAAAACGCTTAGGTTTCTACTTCAACCGCTCTGATACCACTTGGTGGTCCCAAGTGGCATACGAAAGGGTCTAGAAGGGGGGGGGGTGAATAGACCCTGAAGTCTTTTTCGACTTCAAAAATTTCGTATCACTTTAAAGGTTTGAACGCTTGGATAACTGAGCGCTTGGGTCAGACGCTTCAGGAAAGTTAACTTAGACTTAGTGATTTTAGCAGTTTACCAAATTAGGGCAGCGCTTAGATCGCTTAATCAGGGTTAGCACAGCGGAAATGAGTTTTTAGCGTTCTTTTAGTTAATTTAATCGCTTCGCACTTGAACTTGTCTCTTTCAAAGATAAATGATGTAATAATAATAATAAGACAGTACGGATAAATAACACAAGATGTGTAAGGTTCACTGGGTGGTGTAATCCCAGCTACGTCCTTCTTCTCCTTTTTCACTCGGAGGAATTTACTAGGTTGATTTTCAAAGAATCACACAGAATCTTCTAAAAGATAGTAAAGGGTGAAAATGATCTTGGGCTCCTTGATCACACAGACTTCAGCACCAATGAAGATCGTCTTCTTCAAGCTTCTCTCACTCAGAAATACTTCCTGAAAGGGTTCAACAACTTTTCTCACTCAGATGAAAGGTTGAGGTTTATAACTAGGGCTTTGTTTGTTTTTGAAAAGATCAAACAACTTGGAATATCTCAGTTGGAATTTGGGTTTCTTCTTTGGAAGATGCTTGAGATATTTGTGACTGTCTGGAATGTAGATAAAAAGCTTGAAAGATTTGGCTATGGAGTTTCTAAGCTTTTTCCCAGAAAATGTACGTAAGATTTTGGTGATAATTTCTCTTCTCTTTTTCGTACGTATCTTGTGTATCTTGTACATCTCTTGTATATTGTGTGTTATGTTTAGGGTTTTGCTGGGGTAAGGTATTTATAAGCAATTTCTTGGGATCTGTCCGTTGGACACATGTAGGAGCGTGCCTTTCACGCAGCACGTGAGTTTACCTAAAGTCTGACATTCTTGAAAATTCGCTGAAGCCGATTGGACGGGAGCAGCTGAAACTCTGAAATTTCTGACAGTCTGGTCAAAAGGTGGCTTGTCCACAAGTAACAGTGGCTAATCACATTTAATGCTCTTATCAAGCATTTAATGCATTTGAATTTATTTCCCGTTGGAAATAAATATCCGTTGAATGATTGCATTTAAGTCCTTCATGACTTGAGGATTTATTTCAGGTGAATCTAACATAAGTCGCTTGAGAGATTTTGAGCGCTTGATCCATAAATCCTGAAATGAGGTCTTTTAGCGTTTGACGGACGCTTAGAAGAAAATCTTTATCTCTGGTTAACTTCAGACGCTGGTCTTCAACTTCTTCTCTAATAGACTCACCTAGAATTCTACTAGCGATTCAGTCACTAAGACTTAGTCTAAATTCTATAAAGATAAAAATTACAAGCCTAAGAAATAAATTACAACTTTCAAACGCTTATACATCAATCTATGAAAAAAGGAAACTTACATAATATTTTTGGGGTCTAACATTAAATCCTATCTTGTCATCATCAAAACATCTAACATGAAATTTCCTAACACATGTCTTAAAGGAAAAATGACCAAGTTACCATTTTCGGGGAAAGCGGAACGAGCCACAAAACCATTGGACTTGGTCCATACGGACGTGTGTGGGCCAATGAGTGTGAGCACTCATGGTAGCCAAGGCTAGTTCATAACTTTCACCGATGATTATTCACGGTATGGTTACTTATATCTTATGAGATATAAATCTGAATCCTTTGAGAAGTTTATGGAGTTCAGAAATGAAGTAGAGAAACAACTTGGTAGAAGTATTAAGGCTCTTCGATCAAATCGAGGAGGAGAATACTTGTCTACCAAGTTTCTTGATTATCTTAGAGAGAATGGAATTCTCTCACAGTGGACACCGCCCTGCACGCCTTAACATAACGGGGTAGCCGAGCGTAGGAATCGAACATTGCTAGATATGGTTCGATCCATGATGGGTTTCACTAAAGTTCCTAAGTCCATGTGGGGCTATGCTCTTGAAACGACTGTCTATCTATTGAATAGATCGCCTAGCAAGACGGTGCCCAATACCCCATGTGAAAGTTGGTGTGGAAAGACGCCCTCATATAATCATTTGAGAATGTGGGGGTGTCCAGCTTATGTAAAGCACTTAGTGGGAGACAAATTGGACCCCAAGTCCTCTTTGTGCTATTTTGTAGGATATCCAAAGGAAACTGTTGGATATTACTTCTACAGCCCAACGGAACAAAAGGTTATTGTTTCGAAAAACGCCAATTTCTTGGAAAGGGGTCACCTTCTAGATAGGAAAAGCGAGGCTTTAGAACTTGATGAGGTCCATGAGAATGGATCAAGTCAAGAGATACAAATTAACCCACCCAACACCAACGAGGCTACATGAGAGGCACCCACTGAAAACACACAACCTTTGAGGAGATCAAAGAAGATCCCAAAGGTGCCTGAAAGATGGCTAGGCCTATTGCAAGAGGAGGGCACTCAAGATCCTTCTCTAGACTCTGATCCGAAGAGTTTTAAGAGTGCAATGTCTGACATTGATTCGAGAAGATGGCTAGAGGCCATGACATCCGAAATGGACTCCATGTACTCCAACAAGGTATGGACCTTGGTTGACCCACCTGAGGGCATCAAGCCCATTGGCTGTAAGTGGGTCTACAAGCGAAAGCTTGGAGTCGATGGAGAGGTAGTCACCTATAAGGCTCACCTTGTGGCAAAAGGATTTACTCAAAGACAAGGGATTGACTATGAGGAAACCTTCTCGCCAGTGGCTATGCTGAAATCCATTAGGATTATGCTTGCAATATCTGCATATTTTGATTATCAAATATGGCAGATGGATGTAAAGACTGCATTCCACAATGAAGAAATTGAGGAAGAGATTTACATGCAACAGCCAGAGGGCTTTACATCCAAAGGGAGCGAACACAAAGTGTGTAAACTCCAAAGGTCCATCTATGGACTTAAGCAAGCTTCTCCAAGTTGGAACAAATGTTTTGACACTGTCACACAAGAGTATGGATACGTTCAAAACGTTGAAGAGGCATGTGTGTATAAGAAAGACAGTGGGAGCGCAGTCACGTTCATCATACTTTATGTCGATGACATCCTACTAATTGGAAATGATGTAGGGATGATGCAGTCAACTAAAGTATGGCTCTCTAATAAATTCTCCATGAAAAATATGGGAGAGGCATCCTACATACTCGGAATGAAGATCTATAGGGATAGATCGAATAGGATGCTAGGTCTCTCCCAATCTGCATATGTCGATCGCGTACAGAAAAGATTTGAAATGGAAGAGTCCAAGAAGGGATTCTTGCCAATAGGACATAGCATCACACTTTCCAAGTCTATGTGCCCAAAAACTAAGGAAGAAAGAGTGAAAATGTCCAAAACTCCCTATGCTTCTGCGATAGGTAGTATAATGTACGCGATGATATGCACAAGACCCGATGTAGATTTTGCATTGAGTGCGTGCAGTCGATATCAAGCGAATCCAGGCATGGCACACTGGAGTTCGGTGAAAACAATCCTTAAATATCTAAGGAGAACTAAGGAATTGTTCTTGGTATACGGACGAAGAGAATTGCAATTAGAGGGGTTTACTGATTTGAGTTTCCAATTTGACAAGGATGACTCGAAGTCGGTCTCTGGGTTTGTATTTCTGCTTAATGGCGGAGCGGTTAGCTGGAAGAGTTCCAAGCAAGCAACCATAGCCAACTCCACCACTGAAGCAGTATTCATTGCAGCAAATGAGGCTGCAAAAGAAGCTGTTTGGATGAGGAACTTCATCCAAGAATTAGGTGTCGTTCCATCCGTTGGGGATCCAGTAACGGTATACTGTGATAACAACGGGGCTATTGCGCAAGCAAAAGAGCCGAGGTCTCATCAGAAATCCAAACATGTTCTGAGGAAATTCCGATTGATACGAGAAATCATTGGAAGAGGCGACGTGCGAATGAAGCGCGTGGATACAGCGGACAACATAGCGGACCCACTCACCAAACCCCTTAGCCAAAAAGTATTTGAAGGACATCTAGGAAGAATGGGCCTTAAGTACATGGGCAATTCGCGCTAAGGCAAGTGGGAGATTGTTAGAGTTAGTGCCTGGCGCACCAATTATTGGGCGCCATTCTTTGTAATAGTAACTCTAGAGTAGAACAATCATTTTCTTAGAAATAAAGTCAATCTCTTTTATATGTGTGGCATGTCTTTATTCTTAAATTAGTTTTTACTTTGGGTTAGAATAAAGTCCCGAAGGATCACACATAGCTATGGGACATCATTGCACATTAGGTGTGGCAATGATGGAATATGTCTCGAAGGCTGTGATCTTTAAACATTGTTCCAAGTCGTGGAAGGGTTCATCGAGATAAAGAGATATCGATGCAACCCAAAAGACTTGCTCATATGATGCATACTCTGGTAGAAGTGTATCTCGTTCCATAGATACTGGCACGGTGAAAGCCAATGCATATATGAGGGTTGCCATTGTGGTAATGGGCGAACTGAACAACCCCATGGAAGTTCCTGAAATGGATTCCCAGTCAAATGTGGAACTTTCAGTGGTCTTGTAGTATAAGAGTAATCCTTATGGACCTAAGACTCCATTGGATGTCTTATGCGTAACCGCGCATGTTCTTGATTTGTTACATGATCACTTTAGATGATCGAATATGGGCAAACTCAGACATGCACGTCTTACGTAGTAAGGCACGTGAGAATCAAGAGGAATCTATCTCTGACATTAGCTAGTCGGTTAATCTCCTATGGTTACATAGTGAATCGACTTAAGGAATCTTCGGCCGAAGTATGATATCTAAAGAGGCGTAGGGTTTTCTCGTTTAGATAGTCAAAGTCAATTTCACATAACGTGGGAAACATAGTATTGAATTAATAGAGCTTCGACCTTAGCCAATGCTCTAGATTCAATCGGGAGATTAGATAGAGAGATCTTACTTATGCAAGGATCAAGATCGCAAAAGGCGTATCTTTACTTTCGTTTTATCTAGGTCTTCGGGACCCTATGCTAGGTAGGCAACCGCGATTTGTAAGTGCCGAGAATTAGCTTGGTGACTAATTCGAGGCTTGATTAAATCAAAGGATTGACTTAATCTAGTACTTTCCATTTTAGGAAGGTACACTAGCACTGTAGGAAGGTGTACTTACTACTAGATAGAAACAAGCCTAAGGGGTCACACACTAACTCGAGAGAGTCACTCCTTGAATAGATGTGATTAATCAATTTCGAGAAAATTGAGGGAATTAGGAAAGCTTAGTACTTTCCTAATATGGAATATAAATTAATTAAAGGATTCAATTAATTTTACTCTTTTAATTAATCTTGTAGAATTAATTAAATTAATGGACCTAGTAGAGTCCAAGTATTTTATTTAATTGGGTGGAGCCCAAGTTAAATAAATAAATGTTGGAATTAGTTGGTTGGATTTAATTTGACTTGTATTTCATTGATGGGTTGCACCTATAATTAAATTGAGAAGTTAAAATTAAATCCTAAAGTCCAATTAAATGGAGTTGACCGATTTGTGAGTGCAAATAAGGGAGGGGGGCGATTTTATGTGTTGGAAGAGGAAAAGAGTTTTCCCCTCCTCCAAGTCTTCATAGGATAAGGATTACTAGAGAGTTTGGGAGAAAGGAAGTTTCCTTTTCCTAATTGGACTCTAGGTAATCTTCACCTATAAATAAAAGATGAAGGAGATTAAAATAGATGATGAAAGAGCTGAAAAATCCGCCCCCCTCTCTTAGACCTAAAATCGGCCACCTCTCTCCTCTTTCCAACAAGACGTCGTTCTATTCATGTGTTGAATTAAACGACTTAGAAAATATTCCTACCTTTCACATAATCATGCTTAAGTTACGCTTAGAATCGTTTTGTTGTCTAGCACGCAAGGCAAGACGATTGGTGACTTGAGCGAGGTGTGGATACATCTTAGAGGTGCGACGCTTGGAGCACTCTAAACCGGGAGATACGAAAAACGACGGGCAATTTCTCACCCAAGGGAAATTGTGTGGATTTGCACCACAGGGTTGCGGAGATCCAAAGTACGAGGTGAAACAAAATTTTCGAAAGGTATAATTTCGTTTACCTCCTTATCAAATTCGATCGAACCAATTCCATATTCCTGTTTTCGGGTGGTTGTACGTTTACTTTAGTAAAATTTTAATTTCCGCTGCCACGAGCCACCCGAGGGAATGAGTCAACCCAACACTTCTATAAATAGAATACAAGATTTTGTACAATATAACTAAAATTCCCTACTTTATCTAATTTCTCCTTGGCATTGAAGGCGTATACCTAACATAAACCATGACTATCTCTAGAACTAGAAGCTGGAGAGAATCTGTCAAAAGATTTGTTTCTCCCCAATATGTATCTCTATAATACATAGATGAATAACTCTAAGAGTATTTGTTAGGTGAGTATCGAGTCACCTTCAAAGGTGAGTGATATCTCTTCACCTTATTAGTAGAGTCATTCTGCCTCACTTGTCTTTTAGAGTTTTTCTTCTTGTATTTCACAGAAGTTAACCTTCTTTGGTTTCCTTTGAGTTGTAATTCTTATCTCATACCTCCTGGAAGGTGAGTAGAGTGATATCATACGAGTGTAATATCGTGGGGTATGTTATTCTTTCCTTCTGTTATGATTGAAGATGTATATGTTGGGTTGACTCATTCCCTCGGGTGGCTCTTGGTAGCAAAAATTAAAATTTTACAAAAGTAAACGTACGACCACCCGAAAACAGGAATATGGAGTTGGTTCGATTGAATTTGATAAGGAGGTAAGCGAAATTATACCTTTCGAAAATTTCGTTTCACCTCGTACTTTGAATCTCAGCAACCCTGCTGTGCAAATCCACAAAATTTCCCTCGGGTGAGAAATTGCCCGTCATTTTTTCGCATCTCCCGGTTCAGAGTGCTCCAAACGTCGCACCTCTAAGATGTATCCACACCTCGTTCAAGTCATCAATCGTCTTGCCTTGCGTGCTAGACAACAAAACGATTCTAAGCTTAACTTAGGCTTGATTATGTGAAGAGTAGGAATATTTTCTAAGTCGTTTAATTTAACACATGAATAGAACGACGTCTTATTGGAAAGGTAGAGAGGTGGCCGATTTTTAGGTCTAAGAAAGGGGGGGGGGATTTTCCAGCAATTATGATTATTATTTTTAGTCTCCTTCATCTCTTATTTATAGGTAAAGATTACCTAGAGTCCAATTAGGAAAAGAAAACTTCATTTCTCCTAAACTCTCTAGTAATCCTCATCCTATAAGGTAATAAGTCAAACAACTTATCAATGATGAAGACTTGGAGGAGGGGAAAACTCTTTCCTTCCTCCACCACATAAAAAAAACGCCCCCTCCCTTATTTACTCATAAAAATCGGTCAACACAAGTCAATTGGACTCTAGGATTTAATTTTGACTTCTCAATTTAATTATAGGCCCAACCCATCAATTAAATACAAGTCAAGTTAAATCCAACCAACTAATTCCAACAGTTATTTATTTAACTTGGGCTCTACCCAATTAAATAAAATACTTGGATTCTACTAGGTCCATTAATTTAATTAATTCTACAAGATTAATTAAAAGAGTAAAATTAATTGAATCCTTCAATTAATTTATATTCCATATTAGGAAAATACTACACTTTCCTAATTCCCTTAATTTCCTCGAAATTGATTAATCACATATATTCAAGCAGTGACTCTCTCGAGTTAGTGTGTGACCCCTTAGGCTCGTTTCTATCTAGTAGTAAGTACACATTCCTACAGTGCTAGTGTACCTTCCTAAAATGGAAAGTACTAGATTAAATCAATCCTTTGATTTAATCAAGCCTCGAATTAGTCACCAAGCTAATTCTCGGCACTTACAAATCGCGGTTGCCCACCTAGCATAGGGTCCCGAAGAACTAGATAAAACCAAAGTAAAGATACGCGTTTTGCGATCTTGATCCTCGCATAAGTAAGATCCCTCTATCTAATCTCCCGGTTGAATCTAGAGCAGTGGCTAAGGTCGAAGCTCTATTAATTCAATACTATGTTTCCCACGTTATGTTAAATTGACTTCGACTATCTAAACGAGGAAACCCTAGGCCTCTTTAGATATCATAGTTCGGCCGAAGATTCCTTAACTCGATCCACTATGTAACCATAGGAGATTAATCGACTGGCTAATGTCAGAGATAGATTCCTCTTGATTCTCACGTGCCTTACTACGTAAGACGTGCATGTCTGAGTTTGCCCATATTCGATCATCTAAAGTGATCATGTAACAAATCATGAACATGTGCGGTGACACGCTAGAACCTAACGTGCTTGGTAGCAAGTATACTAGTCGTGTTGTAATAAAAATGGACAAAATAAGTCGAACCACGGAGACTTGGATTTTAGCTTGTGATTTGCAAATAAATGTAAAGACAATTTAACGGAATGTAAGAGTAAGACAAGTAAGTAAACGAAGAACAACAATAAGAACGAGCAATAGATTGAAACTCAAATGTGAAAATAGACTAAGGCACTTGCAAGACTTGACTTGATCCTCATTCGCACATAGACTCTCGTTGAATTATTAGACCTAGTTACTATGGTGAAAACTCATAAGGTAAAGAATAACCGATGTCTCGTGATAGACTCCTACACTTAAATGGCGGTTTCTTAAGTATGTCTACCCGGAAATCTAACCTCTAAGCATGCATTGAAGAACTAGAGTTTACTCGATTAATATTGAACGACTTCACCCGGGAGTCTTTACCTATGTCTAGGGCAACTCCTATTTGGTTCGGTGATGTTATAAATCCCTTGCACCCTAGCTTAACTCTTTCTCAAGATGCTAAACTAGACAATTTACAATCCATATGGTGATCAATCACATGTAAGAAACATAAGCACAAATTCATAACACATAGCAACATAGGAATTAATTCAACGATTATCAATAACACGAATAATTCACAAATCAATTCTTACAAGGCCCTAGCCAAACGAATTTAGCCCATAACTATCAATATAGAAGAATTCAACATGTTCATATCCATAAATGTAAACATAAAATGCAATAAACAATGAATAAACTCCCTATAAGGTTGAATGATGATGATCTCTAATGGAGCTTCACTCCTTAGCTCTTATTCTCTTCTTGCCCTTTTAGATCAGTGAAATTATGACCCAAAACTCAGAAGTATGCTCCCAATTCCCCAGATTTCGAACCCTTGAAATGAATTGAAAAATCCAATTTATACATTCAGAATTCTATTATCGCGGCGCCCAGGCGCGCGTTGATTGGCGCCTAGGCGCCACCTACGTGGCATGTCTTTCTGGGGGCAGAAGTTCAGGGGCGCCCAGGCGTGCATAAAGGAGGCGCCTAGGAGCGCGATGTGTGGCGCCTAGGCGCGCGATGTGTGGCGCCTAGGCGTGCATCTCAGAAGCCAGATTTCTCTCTGTTGGGATCGCGCCCGAGCGCGGGTAAAGTGGCGTCTGGGCGTGCGTCTCAGAAGGCTGAGCTGAGTTGGTGAAGTGAGTTGTCTTTTGCCCTTTTCTTCGTCCTTCGTTGCTTACTACCTGAATTCACTTCACACACATATTAAACGTACGAGTGGTATGAAATAAACTATATACGGGCCTAAATTATCATTAAAAAGGCGTAAAAACTCATGCAAAAACGACTCCTATCAACCCCCCCAAACTTATCACTTGCTCGACCTCGAGCAAGAAAAGGCATAAGATACGAGCTCATCATCAAACACAGCGAAAATCATAAAAAGAAACTACCTAACTCACTTTCGTGGAGTACACGGTTGCATTTAGCGGATGCAACAAGCCTTTGAACCCTTGAGTTACCTCAAAGGACGAGTTATAGTCTCGTGAGGGTTTGCAGCCGATATACCCACAAAATCGAAAGATTTTCAACCCCGATCAATCAACGCAAATTACTATGATTAATAAAACACAATGGTATGAATTCATCTATTTAAGCTCAAATTTCCATATATATACACATCACACACTTACTCATGTTACCCCTTAACATCGAAAAGATCATCCTAAGGGTGTAGTGTAATAAATCTCAAGCATTATAGTTGAGTGGCATTCTTACCACTTTTCAAGCATTAACCCCAATTGCTATACGGACTTGAAGTTAAAGCACATGAAGACTCACGATTGTCATGTGATCATGGATCATTTGCTACCAATTGCTATACGGACCATTTTGTCAAAAAAGGTGAGAGAAACTATAACCTCATTATGTTTCTTCTTCGAAGCAATGTGAAGCAAGGTGTTTGATCTTGAACAATTGCTTGCACTTCATAAACAAATTGCCATCACTTTGTGCGAGCTTGAGATGTATTTTCCACCAGCGTTTTTTGATATAATGACTCACCTACCTATTCACTTGGTGAGAGAGACACAACTATGTGGACCGGCTTTTATGAGATCTATGTATCCGACTGAGCGTTATATGAAGGTATTAAAAGGCTACGTGAAAAATCTTAGTCAACCGGAAGGTTGCATTGTTGAACGGTACTTAGTTGATGGGGCGATTACATTTTGCACAGAATATCTGAAAGATTCTAATGTTGCAGAGCTTCCAAAGTCTCATGTTGTGGGAGGGAGAACATAAGGAGAAAGCGTACTTGGAAAGCAATTAGTTAGTGTTCCTTGCACGCAAAGGGATCAGACACACCTATATGTGCTCCACAACACCGATGAGGTTGAGCCATATGTTGAAGAGCACAGGGACCAACTTAGGAGATCAAATCCAAATAAAAATGAGAGTTGGATTTCAAGAAAGCATAATAAGAGTTTCTCTAATTGGTTTCGAAAGCATATTCAAGAGAAACAGAACGAGATTCCACTTTCAGTTTCAGATAAATTGGCAAGGTTGTCGATGGGACCGGCAGACTTGTATTTTGTCATTCAGGTTATCGTATAAATGGTCGCATATTCTATACAAAAGACCAAGATGAACGGAGTACAACGCAGAATAGTGGGATGAGTCTTGTAGCTCAAGCAATGCATATCTCAAGTGCGAGAGATAAAAACCCTATCTATGCTCATTTATCATATTATGGGGTGATTGAACATATATGGGAGCTGGATTATAGTTGGTTTCGGGTGCCTGTATTTGGGTATAGGTGGGCTGACAATAAAAATGGTGTCGATAATAGTGAAATAGGCTTCACTCGAGTAGACCTTGAGAGGGTGGGTTACAAAGATGAACCTTTCATTTTGGCATCACAAGCTAAGCAAGTGTTTTTTGTCACCGATCCTATTGATAAGAGGTGGTCAATTGTTTTATCGGCAAACAAAAATACTTGTATTGAGGATGATAGTTCATATAGTGATGATGATGGAGAAAATCCTATCTTAGGTGATTCACAAGCCACTGATAGTGATGGTGACTTGGATATCAGTGATGATGAATTGTGTATGCGACAAGATCACCAAGAGGGGATATGGATTAATCCATCTATTCGTCGACGTACTAAACAAAAGGGTCGTACTGAGGGGAAGCAAAAGACTACTAAGCCAACGACAAAATGAAAACGATGAAAGGTATTTGAACTTATGTGATAATTATATGATATACTTATTTCCTAAACTTTTTTGTTGGTTCATATAAGCACTTGTCAGTGTATGAGTCAGGACATCTCTTGTTAGTGTATGAATTGAAAAATTATGTTGCTATATGAAACTAACTTCTGTATTTTTGGCTTTTGTAGGTCGATATTGTATACTGCCGCCACCAGCACCACCGGCACAGCCACAGCCGCTCTCTCCTGTTCCTCTACGACCACCACCGTAAGCTTCTTCTCTCTCGCTCTCTCTATATGATAACGAGTATTATTATTTGAATACGTATCATGAGTATAGCCTATTTGTTGATATGTATTTTTATTATGTATCGTGATTGGATCAATATGTGTTGTTTTGTTGACATCGTTTAATGCATTCATGGTTTTATGAAATTTGATTGGTTTTGTGGTTTGCAATTTTGGGGGAAGATTAAGTCGAGAACTTGGTAAAAAATTTTGCGTCGTTACTCTGCCGAATTTTTTCTAAAATAATGGTGGCATTATTTGGTACTATATATATAGTATATGAATCTAAATTCTGTATTTTTGGCTTCTGTAGGTCGATGGATTCTGGGGGTGCTTCAAACAAATGTGTTCAAAATGAGATACGTAGAGGTATCGCTGCAATGAAAAAAGTCATAAATGCCAGAAGTAAAGGCTTAAAGCTACCAGTCGGCTGAAATAAGAATGGCCAACCAATTGACCCAAATAAATCAACATTTGTTGGTTACATTGGAGTCATAGCTCGTGAGAGGGTTCCGATTACCATCAGTGATTTGCGACAAGTCTCGGAAGCAATAAAATCAGCAATTTGGAATGAAATTGCTATAAGTTGGTTATTATCATGTTTCTAATTGGTTAATGTGTTTTTTGTTTATTCAATTTTATCTAAATTATAATTTCATATATACTTTGTTATTTGTTTTTCATAGTTGGCCTTTGATATTGAAGAAAGTAGACAAAAATTTGTTTTAGCCGAAGCTGGAAAGCTAGCTCGAAACTTCAAGAGCTTCTTGAGCAGAGTATGGGTAGAGGATAATAATGGGAATATTAATTCCAGCCCACCCCAAAAATATAATATATCTCAAGAAGATTGGACAGCGTTTTTACATATTAGGCAAAGTGAAGGTTTCCAGGTAATTATTTTAATTTACGGTTTCATTTGTTGCATATTGCGTTTATATGAACATTGACTAATGTTTTGATTATGTAATGAACATCAACTAAGTAAGGAAAATCAGGAAAGAGCTAAGGAACCTGAATATCCTTATAGGAAATCACGTCTTGGATGTGCTCAACTGGAGCAAATTGAGGTACGTAGTTCGTTTAACAGTGAATCCTTACAAGTTTTCTAATAGAAATTCCTTATTAATATATATATATATATATATTTAATCATAATATAGATGGAAAAAAGAAAAGAAGCTGGGTCAGATTGCACAGACGTGACACGAGCACTCGTGTGGAAGATTGCACATTCTGACAGCCAGCATAACATTGATAATGTCAATGTTAAAAGAGTAGCGAATGAAATTGTGAGTTATTTGCAATTTTAGCTATATAATGTGTTGTATTTTTTTATGAAATATTTTTAAAAGAGCAAAGTTCACTAATGTTCAAAATGTATTATTACAGGAGTGCTTATCACAGGAGGGTAGCCATAGTGCAAATGAGAGGACCCGGGATGATATATTGGCTAAAGCTCTTAAAAAGAAGGAGCATTCGGGTCGCGTTAGGGGTGTAGGCTTTGGGGTATCACAAAAAAAACTATTTTACTGATTCAAAGCCTTCTAAAGATGAGGAGATTGATAACTTGAAAAATATGGTGCACATGCTCACTGCATCATTATCCTCATTGTGACGCGAGTTTGACGAGCATAGGGCGTCTGGGTCGCAGCTGCCACATGAAGATGAGGCGGTTTCTTTGAAAGATAGCGGCCCAGATCCAGTTAAGAACCTTCCTCAGGTAATGATATGAAATTATTAAGTGATCATATAACTTGCAATTCTCTAAAACACACACATTTTTCTAATATAATGGTATATATATATATATATATTTATACATGTAAGTTGTGGCGCCATGTCAATTGGCACTTTCAACACCGTCTTATCGTATGGTGGCTAAAGGACAAATGTACAATCGATCAGATGATAGAACGATGCATACACGTCCATTACCCACCCACCTTGTGAAAGTGATGATTGACATTGCAATTGAAGATATTGCACCCCTACCAGTCCCTCTCACTGATGAAGGAGTGTTCACAGTTTCTGAGGCTGTGGGATACATTGTTGCTTGGCCTAAGAGTCTTGTCACTGTAAATGATGCATCGCTACGTAATTATTAATACCTAGCCATTAATAAATTATAACAATTGTTTAAGGTTACTAAATATACTTTGGTTTGTAACATTCACGTTTTGTTTTCTTTGCTTAAATAGTCTCTTGGAAAATCCAAATCATCAGTTGGAAAACATAAATCAGAGATGACGAAGCACTCAGCTGTCAAACGAACACCTCCAGTGGCCAACCCTTCACGTGAAGATGACAGAGCAGCAGACGTAACAGCTGATCAACGCCCTCAGCCACTTGTAACTCTTGAAAGGTACCTGCAGATAATGCCTATCGAACAACTGGTCTCTATAGACATTCCCGAGGCAATCTATAATAACGAACCCTATCAAGAGTATCTTGGGCGGGAGGAGATTTTTCATTTTTTGCGCAAAGAACAGATAGGAGTCTCTATCATTTCAGTTTACATCAAGTAAGTTTTTAAATATGAATTAAAAAAAATAAGTTTTTAAATTATTTTACTGTATTAATTTGAACTATATATGTTTATTTTCATTGCTCAAATTTATTTTATGCTCAATTTAGGTGTTTGTGGGCTAAGTACGTGGTCCCCGAAGAGAAAGCAAATAATTTCGGGTTCCTTAGCCCACATACTATAGCTGCGGGAGCAGGTCTTAATCCCTCTCAGCATATCACACAAGCGCTATATATGACAAATGCCATGAAAGATTGCGCAGACGGGAAGTTGTTTATTGCACCTTACAACACTGGGTGAGCTACTAAAAACCCAACTTTATTTTGTAAAATTTGTTACGTACGCAAAACTAATTTTGAACTTATCTTATGAATGATTTTTAGGGGACATTGGGTGTTGCTTGTGATTGATCCAATTAAAGAAATCGTTTATTATTTGTATTCTTTGCATGGTGATCCGAAGAACCGGCTCGATGTGAAAGAAACATTCAATCAGTAAGTTTTTCATTCAATCAATGTATCCATTATATTTAATATTAATTTTAAAGTGTATATATCTTCCTAGATTTCACATATATATTTGCTTGATATTTACAGCTTTCCTTGTTTTTTGATGCTTTTAACAGTGCTGTGTTGATGTTTCGTGCAAATCGTAACACCCAAAAGATCAAATCCAAAAACATGGCCTGTAAATGGACTTGTATAAAGGTTAGTGTAATTTTATATTTTCAAGAGATTATTCGTATAAAAGTTATTGTTCTAATACAATTTTGATTTCAATTTTGTAGTGCCCCTTGCAGTTAAACGACAAAGATTGTGGCTTCTTCATTATGAAATTCATGAAGGATATTATTAGCCACGGAGAATCTACAATCCCACCAACGGTATGTATATATAATCCTAATTAATACTCATCTTCAAATTCTAATTTCCCTTTATAAGTTATTAAACCTTTGTTGGGTTTTTAATCTCTATCGTGCAGTACTTTCCTAATTGTCAATAGGTCACTTACTCTATAGAGCAACTTGATGAAGTACGTTGCGAATTGGCACAATACATTTTCCAATGCGCTTTTGGTATGGTGTAAGTTGTAAACTGTTGTAAATTTTTATTTGATTTGTTGTATTTTATTGATTGTAAACTCGTTATCATTTGTTGGAGATTATACGTAAAATTTAATTTGTTGTTAGGAGGAAAGAATTGGTTTTTGTTGTTAGAGATGATCATTTAATTTGGTGAAGTTAATTTTGGGTTTTAATTTGTTGTTTCTATTGAATTGATTTTATGGTTTGTTGTGTTAGTGTGCTGAATTTTGAGCTTGTGAGAACCTGGTTACAATAAATTTTGTACAGTACCGCAAGAAAAAAAAATTAAAAAATACACCTATTATAGCGGTTTTTTGAAAAACCGCTATAATAGGTATAAAAAATAAAATAAAAAATTGCAGAATTTCTATTACAGCGGTTTCGGAAAAAACCGCTGTAATAGGTTTCCTAATTACAGCGATTTTTTTCGAAACCGCTGTAATTGGTCCCTATTACAACGGTTCAAAAACCGCTGTAATAGGCATAAATCAATTACAGCGGTTAAAACCGCTGTAATAGGTCATTTCTGTAGTAGTGAATTAGGTAATGTAATTTTTGTACATTGTGACTTATTGTAAATTGTGATTTGATTTGTTGTATTTAAATTGTGAGTACTTTAATTAGTTGATTGTAAACACTTGATCATTTGTTGGAGATTATAAAATTTTGTTGTTGGAGGAAAGAATTAGTTATATTGAAGTTTTGAATTTTTGTTGTTTCTATTGAATTTGTTTTGCTATGCAGTTAGTTTATTGTGTTGGTTTATTGAATATGTTGAATTTGTTGTAGAGGAAGGTTGCAAATTAGTAGGGAGGAAAAAAAAATAAAAAAACAAAACTTTATTACAGCGATTCACATTAGAACCGCTGTAATAGGGTTCAAATAAAAAAAATTTGAACCCCTATTACAGCGGTTTTTAACTGCTGTAATAGGCCTAAACCTTATTACAACGTTGCCTATTACAGCGGTCGCTGTAATAGGTGGAAAAAAAGCTCTGCAATAGGCCTATTTTGTAGTAGTATATACTATTTTATATAATTTTTTTTAACACTTTCTTGTTTGATCTCTATGGGTTTTTACAAAATTTTATATCTTAGCATTTTTTTGGCGGAACTGAGATATCATTACATACATTGCATGTGAGTCTTTTTTAAGGACAAAAATAACATTTTATTGCCCTTGTGGTTCACTATTTTTAATCTTTAAAGTTGAAATGATATTTTGAATAATACAATTGAAAATATTGAAATTAACCACAAGAAAATATTGTTTCAAATAATAAAATGTCATTTTTACCCTTTTAAATGTCACATGTGATGTCATCTCGGCGAAATATCCCACCTATTCCGCTGGAAAATATTAAAATATAAAATTTTATAAAAACTAGTCTATTTTATAAAAGATTGTGCAATAAACAAAATTTAGGGGTAAAAACAATTGCCCATCCAAAATTCTCTTTTTTTACACTTTTTTTATATATACCTTTTTTTGTTACACTGAATCATATTGATTTTTTACACTTATTTTATATAAACATATTTTTATTTTAGACTTTCTTGTTTGAACTACACCTTTTTTATTAAAAAAAATTTAGATTTAAAGCATTTCCCGGTGGAATATTCATTGGGATTTCATTGCATGTGACACTTTTAAGGATCAAAAAGACATTTTGATTGCCCTTGTGGTTCATTATTCTTAACCTTTTAAGTTGATATAGCATTTTCAATATTATAACTCAAAATTGTGAAATCACATGAAGATGTCATTTCAACTGATAAAATGTCATTTTTACCCTTAAAAGGGTCACATGTGATGCACATGATGGAATCCTGGCAGAATATTTCGCCTATTACATTGAAAAATGCTAAAATATAAAATTTTATAAAACTCTATGTAGTTCAAATAAAAAGGAGTAAAACAAAACAATTTATATAAAAAAGTATAAAATCGCGAAAAGTTTAGAAGGGTCATCATTTTTACCCCCAAAGTTTATATAAGAAAGTGTAAAGCAATGAAAATTTTGGATGAGTTACTGTTTTACCCTTAAAAAAATGAACATGCTTAATTTTATGCATAAAAATGGAAAAATTACAATTTTTGCCCTATATATTAGGACAACATCTTTTTCAATTTGCAGTTAAGTCTTTGTCTTTTAATTTTCTGGCAATTTCAATCCCCAGAGGCAATATTGATCATCCGGGCTGAAAAATTCTAAAAACTGGGAATATTGCATCTAATATGGGGATTTTTCGAATTTTGGTGGAAAAATTAGGGCTTTTGCTAATATTATATTTATATATGGTTATATAAACACACAACACACACTCACAACAACAATATTCAAATAATAATATGCAATCATTAATGATTAAACTTAGCAATTTTCTTTATTTTTCATACTTATTTATCTATTTTTGTTTATTACTTAAAGACTCATAATTTTAAAGAATCTTAAAATAATATAAATTAATATTATTACATATCAATCATTGTATATAATATATATATATATATATATATTATTTCAAACTTTAGAAAAATTATGAAATACTCCCCGTCTCCATAACATGTCGAGTAATCCTCTCAATTAAATTATAAAATCTCTTTTAACTTTTTTGAATCTTATATATATATATATTATGACATGAATTTGATTTATTATAAAGTATTTTATAAAAATAATTTTCTGTTCCTCTCAAATTCAAAAAAAATAATGTTTCATTAATTGTAAAATTTTTGTCCCTCTCTTATTTTTATTTAGTATTTTAAATTTGACTAGAAGCTTTTATTAAATAATATGAAGTACTCGTGTGTCTACTTTTAGACAGTCCGTGGCTATATTCAATACATAGCTCTCCTCGTATCCATCTCTGATAAGTGCAATATTTATATATTTTATTTCCTCTATATTTAGCATTTTTGTTGTGATTATATGGCCATTGGAACTGATTTTATCTCATTTTGTGATTTAGGCAAGATTTGGAGTGCAAAATATCAATTTCAATTAAAATGGCAGATTTGGCGATGTTGTGGAAATACTGATATATCTGGAGATACATAATTTAGTTTTTATTGAATTTTATCCAGTTGGAAAGCTAAGACAAAGGCCTACATTTCTTGTGAATAAGTCCAGACCCAGTTCGGAAGTTAAAGGGCCCAAAAGTGTTCAAGAACAGAAGATTTCTGTTCTGGATTGGACTGCGCAGCTGTGGTGAAAAATTCATAAATAGAGTTATGTATCTTGGATTTAGTCAAGGCCCATTGGAATTGAAAGATAACACACGAATCTACAACTTTATTGAAGGAGTCAAAGTCAGATTTGATGGTTAATTAGAGGCAATTCAAGGTGTAAAGGGAAGAATATATTCTCCATGCTTTGATGTTAAAGGGAAGAATATATTCTCTATGCTTTGATGTTAAAGAGAAGAATATATTCTCCATGTCTTGATAAAGGAAGAGAGAATATATTCTCTCCATGATTATAGCATCTTTTCATTGCCTATATATATGTCTTGCAAGACTTGAAGAGAACAACAACAAAAACAAGAAGAAAACAAAGAGAAGAGAGTTAGAAAAATAGTATTTTCAAGTTTTATACTTACAATTATGAGTAGCTAAGTTTTTATTTCGATTCAAGGGAGTTCATTTTGATTCACATGTTGTGAGACACGGAGCTTCATCTATCTATCTACGGTTTGATTATCTTTTGTTTCTTATTCTTAATGTTTATGCTTGTTTAGATAATAATCTAAGGTGCACATAGTTGATTATGTATTACAATCTATTGCTAACAAATCTTCATAATCCGTAATTGTTATGTTTGATTTGTGCATGTAGCAATTAGGTTTTCATGATTAGGATCCCAATTTTCATTGATAACCTAAGGGAAACATTAGAGTAAATTAAATAGTTGGCGCTTGCTTAAACTATTATTTATCCTTAGTCGCTTCTAATTTGTTATGCTATTATTAACATGATTAGGATTGCTTAATACCGAGTCAGTTGATAATAAGAATTTAACCGGGTGTTGGGCTTTGGTTAATGATATACGGAAGTTAATAGGGATATAAATAGCTGGTTATTTATGTTCTTGGATAAGTAATCAAAGAATAGATAGTATTTTAGGTGTCTATGATCAACTTGAATTGAAGAACGAACTATCCTTGAATCGATGCTTTACATTTATTGAACTTCCTATTTAATTCCTGTCATTATTAATTCATCAAACAAACCTCCCCATTGAATATTATTTTGATCAACCAATCTCTAGGGTTCGACCTAGACTTATGAGTACTACAAATTCTTGTGAGAACAATAATTATATTTTGGTGCATTCGACACGTACCAAATTTTGGCGCCGTTGCCGGGGATTGGTTTTCGGTCAAAATCTTATTTTATTCTAATTATTATTGTAATATATATAGGCTGTTAGATTTATATATTTCTTAGTTTTAAGTTTTATTGACTAATTTGTGCATTGAAAAAAAAACAACACTATTTTTCGAATTCGGCCACTAACTCTATATCAATGTTGAAGGAAACATCATTTTAAAAACAACTCAGCATACTTTGTATGCTGAGCACCACCCTCGCGGGCCCAAATTCCATCGTTTACTAGTTTTTTTTTGCATTTTTGTGTTTTCAGTCGGTTTTTAAGCTTTATTTTTATTTGTTTTCGATATTTCTGTACTTTACCTTGTTAGTTTTTGTGTTTTATGACCTCTAAGAGCCAGGAAATTGATCCAGAGATTGAAAGAACGTTCCACAGATTAAGAAGAGAGGCTAAACGGGCAATTGAAGAGCAAAACTCAATACCTGAAGAGTCAATCCCTTCTCCAAAGGGAAGCACCGAATCTCTGCACCTGTTTTCAAGTGATTCAGACGAAGAGGAAGTCATGGCAGCCAACAATAGGACTCTAAAGGAGTTGGCTGCTCCAAATTTTAATCAACAACCTTTATGCATTGAATACGCTACTTTAGATGTTGCTTTTGAATTGAAATTTGGATTGATTCACTTATTACCTAAATTTTGTGGTCTTGCAGGAGAGGATCCAAATAAACATCTGAAGGAGTTCCATGTTGTTTGTTCAAGCATGAGACCAACTGGAGTGTCCGAGGAGCAGATTAAATTGAGAGCTTTTCCATTCTCCTTAGCTGATGATGCAAAGGATTGGCTCTATTATTTACCGTCGGGGACGATAACAACATGGAATGAAGTAAAGAGGCTGTTTTTGGAAAAGTACTTCCCAGCTTCAAGGGCTGCCAACATAAGGAAAGAAATTTGTGGCATAAGGCAGTACAATGAAGAGTCATTATACGAATACTGGGAGCGTTTTAAAAAGTTGTGTGCAAGCTGCCCCCACCACCAAATAAGTGAGCAATTGTTAATTCAATATTTTTATGAAGGCTTACTGTATATGGACAGGAACATGATTGATGCAGCGAGTGGAGGAGCGTTAGTAGATAAAACCCCCATAGCTGCCAGAAATTTGATTTCCAATATGGCGGCAAATTCACAGAAATTTGGCATGAGGTTGGACCACACACCTAAAACAGTTAATGAGATAAGTACATCTAACCTTGAGCATCAAATTTCTGAGTTAACGTCATTAGTTCGTCAGATGGCGGTAGGAAATATGCAAGTAGCGAAGGTATGTGGTATTTGTTCAGTTACAGGACACCCCACTGAGGCGTGTCCTACATTGCAAGAAAAAACGAACCAGCAAGCCAATGCCATTGGAGGATTCCCAAGTCAGCAACAAAGAAAGTACGATCCTTATTCCAATTCATACAATCCAGGCTGGCGAGATCACCCCAATCTCAGTTATTGAAATCAAGTTGGGCAAAAGCGTTATCAAAATTCTTTCCAGCCTCGACAGCAACATCAAGCGAATCAATCTTTGAATTCAGGTATGGATTTAGATGAAATTGTTAAAGCTCTCGCTAACAATACCCAACAATTTCAACAGGAAACAAGAAACAACATCCAAAATTTAGAGAAACAGATAAGTCAGTTAGCAACTTCGATGAGCAAGATGGAAGCTCAAGGTTCGGACAAATTACCCTCCCAAACAATCATAAATCCTAGAGAGAATGCCAGTGTAGTAACTTTGCGGAGTGGAAAAGAAATTCAGAGCCCAACTCAAAGTGTGCCGGAAGAAGAAAAACCCACAGAAGCTAAAATTAGTCTCGAAGCTCCTAAGGTAAGTTTTCCTTCAAACATGCATAATTCCACTAACACTGTTCCTGTTTCCATCCCCTTTCCGAGCAGGTTAAGTAAATCCAAGAAACAAAATGAACAGAAGGAGATATTGGAGACATTCAGGAAGGTAGCAGTAAACATTCCACTGCTTGATGCTATTAGTCAGATTCTGAGATATGCGAAATTCCTTAAGGAGCTATGCACCACGAAGAGGAAGCTACGAGGAGACGAAAAGATTAAAGTGGATGAAAATGTGTCTGCAATAATCCAGCGAAAACTGCCACCTAAGTGTAAGAATCCAGGTACGTTTACTATCCCTTGTGTGATTGGTAATAATAGATTTGAACGTGCCATGTTAGATTTAGGTGCATCAATTAACGTCATGCCTTATTCAATTTATGCATCTCTTAATTTGGGTCCCTTGAAACAAACTGGTGTTATTATACAATTGGCGGATCGATCTAATGCATACCTCCTAGTGCAGGTGAATGAATTAATCTTTCCAGCTGATTTTTACGTTCTGAATATGGAAGATAATGGATACCCAAATCCAGCCCCGATCCTCCTAGGACGCCCCTTCCTCAAAACAGCAAGAACAAAGATTGATGCTCATGATGGCACTTTATCAATGGAGTTCGATGGGCAGATTGTCAAATTTAGCATATTCGAATCCATGAGGTATCCCCCTGATGTGAATTCAGTTTATTCTATTGATATTATTGATGTGTTAGCCCAGGAGGTTTTTGAGAAAAATCAAGTGGATGCATTGGAAGTAGTACTCAGTCATGGTTTATGGCAATTCGGGGAACATTTGAATTTTAGTGATGAAGTTGAAGAGATGATTATGGCTTTGCAGTCCTTACCACCAGCCCTTAGCAGGTATAATGTGTCAAAAATTGAGTTATCATTTAATCACACAAAATTGTTACCATCTGTGTTGCAGGCACCGAGTTTAGAACTTAAGCCCTTACCCGAGCATTTGAAGTATATGTACTTAGGGGAAACCGAGACCTTGCCAGTAATAATTGCAAAGAATCTGACTACGGTGCAAGAGGAAAGACTCGTTAGGATGCTTCGAGATCATAAGACAGCAATTGGATGGACTATAGCAGACATCAAGGGAATTAGTCCTTCCATGTGCATGCACCGGATTTTGTTAGAGGATGACTCAAAACCAAGCAGAGAGGCTCAAAGGAGGTTGAATCCATTGATGATGGATGTAGTAAAGAAAGAAATCCTGAAGTTGTTGGATGCAGGAGTTATTTACCCAATTTCAGACAGCAAGTGGGTCAGTCCTGTTCAGGTTGTACCAAAAAAATCTGGAGTGACGGTAGTGCAGAACCAGAATACTGAGCTAGTTCCTACGAGGATTCAAAATGGGTGGCGTGTTTGCATTGATTACCGCAAGCTGAATGCAGCAACGAGAAAGGACCATTTTCCTTTACCTTTTATTGATCAAATGCTTGAACGATTAGCCGGTAAATCTCATTATTGTTTTCTTGATGGTTACTCAGGTTATAACCAGATTGTGATTGCTCCTGAAGACCAAGAGAAAACCACATTCACGTGTCCGTTTGGAACATTCGCTTACCGGAGGATGCCGTTTGGACTTTGCAATGCACTAGCCACTTTTCAGCGCTGCATGATAAGTATTTTCTCTGATTTAATCGAAAAGTACAATGAAGTTTTTATGGATGATTTTACTGTGCATGGGGATTCATTTGATTCTTGTCTTGAAAACTTATCTCGTGTGCTTGATCGTTGCATTGACACAAATCTTGTTTTGAATTTTGAAAAATGTCAATTTATGGTAGAACAAGGGATTGTATTAGGACATGTTATTTCATGTTGGGGTATTGAGGAAGATAAAGCTAAGGTAGATTTAATTGTGAACTTACCCTACCCCACATGTGTGAGGGATGTGCGATCTTTCCTTGGTCATGCAGGTTTTTATCGTAGATTCATCAAGAATTTTTCAAAGATTGCATTGCCTCTGTCCAAGTTGCTACAACAAGATATGATTTTCGAATTCACCCAAGACTGCAAGGACGCTTTTGATAAACTGAAATCAGCGTTAACCACTGCACCTTTGATGCAACCACCAGATTGGTCTCTTCCATTCGAAATAGTGTGTGATGCGAGTAATTATGCAATGGGAGCAGTTTTAGGACAACGAGTTGGCAAACAACCTCATGTGATCCATTATGCTTCCCGGACCCTTAACGCGGCTCAGTGCAATTATTCAACTACTGAAAAAGAATTTTTGTCTATTGTTTTTGCTTTAGATAAATTTCGTTCTTATCTACTTGGATCTAAAGTGATTGTATTTTCTGATCATGCAGCTTTAAGACATCTTTTGGCGAAGAAAGAATCAAAACCGAGGTTAATGAGATGGATTCTTCTTCTTCAAGAATTTGATTTGGAGATTAAAGATAAAAAGGGGGCTGAAAATTTGGTGGACGATCATTTGAGTCGGTTAGTGCGAAAAGAAAATCTGGTGCCACTACAAGAATTCTTTCCGGATGAGCAATTGTTTGCTCTGCAAGGTATGGTTCCTTGGTATGCTGATTTAGTGAATTATTTAGTTTCTAGAACTTTACCTGATGATTTGAGTAGAGCTAAGAAAGATAAAATTAAGAGTGAGGCAAAATATTATGTGTGGGATGATCCATACTTGTGGAAGTTTTGTTCCGATCAAATTATAGGAGATGTGTGCCTGATTCTGAATTAGAGTCAGTCTTGAAATTTTGTCATGCTTATGCGTGTGGTGGTCATTTTGGACCTAAGAGAACTGCTAGAAAAATGTTAGATAGTGGTTTTTATTGGCCTACTTTATTCCATGATGCTTATGTCATGTGTAAAAATTGTGAACAATGTCAAAGGACGAGGAATTTAAGTCATAGGAATGAAATGCTTCAAACCCCCATCCTTGTTTGTGAGATTTTTGATATATGGGGTATTGATTTTATGGGACCCTTTCCTTCCTCCTTTGGTTTTGTTTATATCTTACTGGTGGTTGATTATGTTTCGAAGTGGGTGGAAGCTAAAGCCACCCAAACTGATGATTCTAAAGCTGTTGTAGGTTTTCTCAAGTCTAACATTTTTAGTAGGTTTGGCATACCAAAAGCGTTGATAAGTGATCAGGGGTCCCATTTTTGTAACCGAGCTGTGGATACTTTGCTAAAAAAATATGGGGTGTTTCATAAAACATCCACACCTTATCACCCTCAGACAAATGGGCAAGCCGAGGTGTCCAATCGAGAAGTCAAGTCCATCTTGGAAAAAACTGTAAATCCTAATCGAAAAGATTGGAGTCTTCGACTTGAAGATGCATTATGGGCGTACCGGACAACCTATAAAACACCTATTGGGATGTCTCCATATAGGTTAGTCTTTGGTAAATCGTGTCATCTTCTGGTGGAATTGGAACACAAAGCGTTTTGGGCTGTAAAGAGTTGCAATTTAGATAGAGATCAAGCTGGTATACATAGGAAGTTGCAACTACAAGAGTTAGAGGAGATTCGCCTTGATGCTTATGAGAATTCCCGAATTTACAAGGAGAAGACCAAGTGGTTTCATGACAAGATGATCTCTAGGAAAGAATTTGTGATTGGAAAAAAAGTGTTGCTTTAGAACTCAAGACTCAAATTAATGCCTGGTAAGTTACGTTCTCGTTGGGTTGGACCTTTTGTTGTGATTAATGTATTTTCTTATGGTGCAGTAGAGATTCAAAGCTTAGAAACTAACAAGTTGTTCAAGGTAAATGGACATAGACTTAAACCTTTCTATGAAGGTTTCCAAGAGCATACAATTGAAGAAGTTTCATTGATCAATCTAATTTACTTGGATTAAAAGGCTGCAAAGTCGAGCCAACGACTTTAAAAAAAAGGCACTGCTTGGGAGGCAACCCAAGAGTGGCTGAACGACCACCATCAGATTTGCTCTTTCTTCCTATCTCTTTTAATTTCGTTTGTTCATTTTTTTAAATTTATTTATTTATTTTTCATTCTGTGTTGCATTGAGGACATTGCAGATTTTAAGTGTGGGGGAGATGGTTAGTTATTTGTTTTATGAGTTAAAAAAAAAAATTCTTTATTGTGCAGCCAAGTAAGGTAGTGAAAAATTATTTCCCTTCATCAGTGGTTGATTGCAAAATAGACTAGATTCAATAGAGAAGTTAAGTAGTGTTAAAATTGTTATAATTGTTGAAGTACAAACTTTTAGAGAAATTCGTGTAAATTCGTAATTTAGCATAACTTTGTATGTGACTTTTGACTCACTGAAATTCCTTCAAATTCCTCAAGGTTAATCTGGTTGATAGTGATTTAAAGTAATAACGGATGAAATTCCTCGGTGTAAAGCTTGAGGCGTAAACTATGTAATGTTGAAGATATAATATAGCGCCTGGGATTATCTACACTGAAGGGATTAAGCCTGAGGAGTTTTCAAGCTTGATAACCTAAGACTATCTAGTCTGGGATCTATCGGCCCAAACCTGCTACTGTGTTGGAAATCTAATAGGGCTATTCAAAGTATGTCCAGAATGAAATGACCCGCTTGTTGAGTAACCGGGTGCATTCATGAGTAATGTTTGTATTCGCGTCAAAGACAAGTGTGTGCTTAATAATAATATATTGCTCGTTTTAATTCATGCTTGAGGAAATATAAAGGGATGATGTTGAGTTAAATGTTGCATTAATAGTATTGCGGTTACAAAATGAAGTGAATTCTTGAGAAGTTTGTGTGAATGCAAGAGTAATGGTGGACACATGATTGACCTTTCTAGCGAATTTTGATAATTTTTGGTTACGAATTGATGATGTTTGGAAAGAAAATTTCATGAACTTCCTTGTTTGTACCTTGAGAGATTGATTTTGTGGGTATATCTTCTGCAAACCCTCACGAGACTAAACTCGTCCACTAGGGGTAACCTAGGGGTTTAAAGGCTTGTTGCATATGCTAAATGCAACCGTGTTACCTACGAAAGTGGTTAGCTTTAGTTTTAGTTATTTTTTTTCAAGTTTCTCTTTGTCTTTGCCCGAGGACATGCAAGAGCTAAGTGTGGGGGAATTTGATAAGTGCAATATTTATATATTTTATTTCCTCTATATTTAGCATTTTTGTTGTGATTATATGGCCATTGGAACTGATTTTATCTCATTTTGTGATTTAGGCAAGATTTGGAGTGCAAAATATCAATTTCAATCAAAATGGCAGATTTGGCGATGTTTTGGAAATACTGATATATCTGGAGATACATAATTTAGTTTCTATTGAATTTTATCCAGTTGGAAAGCTACGACAAAGGCCTACATTTCTTGTGAAGAAGTCCAGACCCAGTTCGGAAGTTAAAGGGCCCAAAAGTGTTCAAGAACAGAAGATTTCTGTTCTGGACTGGACTGCGCAGCTGTGGTGAAAAATTCATAAATAGAGTTATGTATCTTGGATTTAGTCAAGGCCCATTGGAATTGAGAGATAACACACGAATCTAGAACTTTATTGAAGGAGTCAAAGTCAGATTTGATGGTTAATTAGAGGCAATTCAAGGTGTAAAGGGAAGAATATATTCTCCATGCTTTGATGTTAAAGGGAAGAATATATTCTCTATGCTTTGATGTTAAAGGGAAGAATATATTCTCCATGTCTTGATAAAGGAAGAGAGAATATATTCTTTCCATGATTATAGCATCTTTTCATTGCCTATATATATGTCTTGCAAGACTTGAAGAGAACAACAACAAAAACAAGAAGAAAACAAAGAGAAGAGAGTTAGAAAAATAGTATTTTCAAGTTTTATACTTACAATTATGAGTAGCTAAGTTTTTATTTCGATTCAAGGGAGTTCATTTTGATTCACATGTTGTGAGACACGGAGCTTCATCTATCTATCTACGGTTTGATTATCTTTTGTTTCTTATTCTTAATGTTTATGCTTGTTTAGATAATAATCTAAGGTGCACATAGTTGATTATCTATTACAATCTATTACTAACAAATCTTCATAATCCGTAATTGTTATGTTTGATTTGTGCATGTAGCAATTAGGTTTTCATGATTAGGATCCCAATTTTCGTTGATAACCTAAGGGAAACATTAGAGTAAATTAAATAGTTGGCGCTTGCTTAAACTATTGTTTATCCTTAGTCGCTTCTAATTTGTTATGCTATTATTAACATGATTAGGATTGCTTAATACCGAGTCAGTTGATAATAAGAATTTAACCGGGTGCTGGGCTTTGGTTAATGATATACGGAAGTTAATAGGGATATAAATAGCTGGTTATTTATGTTCTTGGCTAAGTAATCAAAGAATAGATAGTATTTTAGGTGTCTATGATCAACTTGAATTGAAGAACGAACTATCCTTGAATCGATGCTTTACATTTATTGAACTTCCTATTTAATTCCTGTCATTATTAATTCATCAAACAAACCTCCCCATTGAATATTATTTTGATCAACCAATCTCTAGGGTTCGACCTGGACTTATGAGTACTACAAATTCTTGTGAGAACAATAATTATATTTTGGTGCATTCGACACGTACCAATCTCCAATGAGTATATCAGAGCTATGGAAAGTCACTTTTCGAAAACTTTGTGGGAATCTTTTAAAAAATATTTTGATTTTCATTCTTCACAATAATTTTATTATTGAAGATTCAATAAAAGTATGACGAATTCATAAATAAATAATTAAGAACACGTGACTATAAAGCTATAATTTAATTAAATATATTGCTATTATTACATTCAAAAGTGTGAATTTTATTTTCATTATGTATATATTTGAATATATATATGTATATACATTGTAGATATTCAATATTTAATAATGTAAATTTATATTAGTTCATGATATTTTAAAACTATTAGTATTAATGAGTAAAGAAAAAAATGATACAAGTTAAAGTATGAAAAATAAAATAAATTAGTTTTTAGACATTATTTAGTGATTGTTTATTATTATATTTTTTTCTATGTGTGTATGTAAACATATTTTAGCAAACTTGTATTTTTAACAAGTTTATTTTTTTATTGTGCATCTCAAATGGATGCACAATATTTATCCACATCCCCCCCCCCAAAAAAAAAAATTAGCAAAAGCCCCAATTTTCCCTCTAAAATTCGAAAAATCCCAAATTGGATGCATAATTCCCAATTTTTAGAAATTTCCGGCCCAAAGGTCCAAAATTGTCACTTCGAGGACCGAAATGGCCACAGAATTGAAAGATAAATGACTTAATTACAAATTGAAAAAGATATTGTCCCAAAGTTGTCACCCTCTAATATATAGGACCAAAATTGCAATTTTCCCCATAAAAATTAAACCAAGACAGTAGAACAGCCAATCAACAATGAGATCGAGCCCATATGGCTCTAATACCACCTAATGAAGTTTATTCATAAAGTTGCACATATATAGACACGTATTCAGCTTTGGGTATATACCATCTGTTATATTAAATTTTTTGATCTTGCAAGATTATACCTTCTCCTAACAAGAACTTCAATTTTACATGTGTAAATATGAGTCAAATCTATGAAGCTAAAGAAATACAGTTCTACAATCATATTTGAGGGTGTGAAATCTCGATGAAGACCAAGGAGGTGCATGGCTTTTTAGGCAAAAATCAATGCTTTCATCGCGAAGCTCATCAAATAATAGAGTTTTAATCGTGATTATGGAGCTAAAACTGAGAATCAACGATTGATGGTCATATCAAGTCTATAGGAGATTGGAGGGTCGAACTCCAAATGCCCAAATTTGTAAACAAGAAAAATTTGTGAGCAACATATTTCGTGTCTACAATTTAGAGAAACAAGAATAGTCTACAAATAATATTTTATCAAATTAAATATATCATGGATGGAGATCTCAAATTAATTACTTTGATTCTTCATTTCAATAATGTGATCTTTGGAGTTTGAAATCTTGAGGGTGAACCTTAATACTTTGATCACTTTCAGGTGTGATTTGTTCCTTCAAGAATGTTAATTCGAGGACTTCGCATCTTATTTTCGAATAAGACACTACATTTTGGAAAAGTATGACCTTTTCATTTGAGAATTTGATGATAAATTCGACATTTAAATCTTCACCAAATTTGATTTGAACTTCCATAACGTTTATTTATGTGTTTGTTTAGTGAATTAGATTATGGCTTCATCCTCTTGATGAGTCGTGTTGTTGAGAAAATGAATCTCATAGAAACTGAAGAAACTTTGAGAAATGTTTATTTTTCACATCCGCGATATTAATGCATGTTAACAAGTCTCGAGGGAAAATTTGTAGACATTAATAATTTGTTGCCCTTCATTCATTTATATGCATAATACATGCGTAACTTTTGTATATTTATTCATATTTTGGTATGCCTAATCAAATAAAATATTTAATTGATAGCTCAAATATTACAATGTATGTTGTACTGCATAACGTATTGAATTTATATCTTAATCTCCAATATATGGAAGCTTATTAACATATTTTTGTCAACTCAAGTCTTGTCTTCAAGTTAAGGAAGTAAACACTCCTTAAGGGCTAATTACATCGTGCCATTCATCAAATGATTTTAGCAGGGGGTTCAATCCTACATGTATAGACACTAGGCAAATCTAAGAAGCGAGAAGCACAATTCAGCAACCACATTTGAGCAAGAGAAATCTTGTGTTAGTCCCAAAATTCTTTCAACTCAAATTTGAGGTCCATGGTGTTACAGGAGAAAATAAAGGGTTTCATCCCAGAGCTCATCAAATAATAGTCTTTAATTCGTGATTATCAATGAGGAATTAGATTAAGTAGGGAATTTTATAAGTTATTTTGTACAAAACTGTTAGGAATTTCATATTAGATGTTTTGATGATGACAAATAGGACTCTCTGTTAGACTCCGAAAAGTGTGAAAGCTTTCATAGACTGTTATGTATAAGTACCTGAAAGCTTATTTATCTTAGGCTTATAATATTTATCTTTGTAGAATTCCTTAGACTAAGTATGTGACACTAAAACACTTAGGAAAATTCTGGGTGAGTCTACCAAGTGATGAAGGTGAAGATCAAGCGTCTAAAGCTACAATGGATAAAGATATCTTGAAGCGTCTGTCAAACGCTTTAGGGATTATCCCAGTGCTCAAACTACGAATGGATAACTCAGGCCGAATACTCAACATCAAGTGAAATGACGAAATTTTCAGTGAGACCATCAAGACAAGATTGAAGAGTAAGCGTCTGAAATAAAGAAAAGAAAGTCAGGATCAGTCCAAGCGTCTGATACACAAGAATAACTATTCTCTTCAGCAAGCGTCCAAAAAATGGTTAAACCAACACAACCTACAAAGAACGTAACCTGAAAAAAAATTTAGACCCAAAACCATCCAAAGACTTAAAAAATGCATGAATCAAACGGACGAATTATTTCCAACGGAAATAAAACAAGATGCATTAAAAGTCGGATAAGTGCTATTAAAATATAAGCACCTAACTTATGGGCAAGCCATATCTTTGACCTAGACTGTCAGGTTTATGAAACCAAGACCATGCCCAACCAATTAAATATACCCAAAGTTAGAAATGTCTGAACTCAAGGAATGTTTGGGGAAACGAGACTCCAACCGAGTCAAACGGACAAAAACCACCAATACCTTATAAATAGCTCTTTCAACAAACAAGTAAAATGATGAGAAAGTGACACACACAAAAATACCTACCTTGTTGAAAGAAAAGCTTACTAAAAATCATAGCCAAATATTCATATAAGCTTTTTACAAATATTCTAGAGACAGTCACCCATATCTCAAATCTCTTTTTAAGAAGAACATATACTACCATTGAGATATCCTCAAGTTGTTTGAACTTTCCAAAAACAAACAAACCCGTGACCAAAACCATCAACACCTTTCATCTGAGTGAGAAAGCTGGTTGACTTGCAAGCAGTATTTTTGTGTAAAAGAAGCTTGTTGAAGTTGATCTCTATTGGAGCTGAAATCTGTGTGACCAAGGAGTTCCGAGATCAAAAGTAACTTGCACCATTTCTGAGTGAAAGAAGCAAGGGAATAGAAGATCTTTAGTGGAGCTGAAATCTGTGTGACCAAGGAGTTCCAAGATCATATCCAATCTCCCTCTATCTTGTAGAAGTCTCTGTGTGACTCTTCGATAATCATCATAGTGGAAAAACCTCCCTGATAAAAGGAGAAGAAGGACGTAGCTGGGATTACATCACCCAGTGAACCTTACAAATATTTTGTGTCATTTACTGTTTTATTGTCTTACATTATACTGTCATATTATATCTTGAAAAGGCATTTAAAACTAATAAGCGACTAATTGGTTAAAACGAACGCTAAGCTATAAAAACATTTCCGCTGTGCTAACCCTGATTTAGTGACTAAACTCTGCCCTACTTTGGTAAGCGTTGAAATCACCGAGTCTAAGTTAACGTTTCTCAAGCGCCACATCCAGCGCTTAAACTTGTCAAGCGTTCAAATATTTCAAAGTGATACGAATTTTTAAGAAGTCGAAAAAGACTTCAGGGTCTATTCAACCCCCCCTTCTAGACCCTTTCGTATACCACTTGGGACCAACAAGTGGTATCAGAGCGGTTGAAGTTGAAACCTAAGCGTTTCCAAGCGTAACTGCTTGTTCAGATCCATCTTTTTAATATAGTCGCTTCAAAATTACTTTAAAAATTCTTCATGGCATTTTCTAAAGTTCCCAAGTTGACCGAGTCAAATTATGACTCTAGGAAGGTCAAAGCGTTTACTTATTTGTGTTCATGTGATGATGAAATGTGCGATATCATTTCAGATGGGCCAATCAAAATATACAAAGTTATCACCAGAGCGCCCGAAGCCACAGGAGAAACACCTGACGGGTATGTGGAGAAGCCCAAACAAGAATGGTCCACCGATGAGCGTCGACGAGCCAATCTGGACAATGTCGGTCGGAATGCATTATACACAGCCATTGGTGACAATGACAACTTATTCAACAAAGTCAAATCATGCAATACAACTAAAGAAATTTGGGATAAGTTGGCTACTATTTGTGGGGGCTCAGCACAAATAAAGGAAAACAAATTATCAATTGCCAAAGAAAAATTCAACGGCTTCAAGATGCTACCTAATGAGACGCTAGAGCAATTAGACATGAGGTTTACAGCCCTTGTCACTGAACTAACATCTCTGGGTATGGAGCTACAAAATCGAGAAACAGTGGTCAAAATCTTTAGAAGTCTTCCAAGCAAATTCCTGATGAAAACAACTGCAATGAGAGAATCAAACAATCTGGACAGCCTAACTCCAGAAGATGCTTTTTCAGAACTCAAAGCGTTTGAATTTGAGCTGAATTCGGCCAGTGATGCAGTAAGTAATCCAGTAATCGAATCTGGAGCGCTAATGGCATCAATCAAAGGAAAACCTATCAAAGAAAAAGGTTCGGACATAAGTGAGGAAGAAGAACTGGCGCTTCTAAATAGATTCAGGAAATTCCTGAAATATGAAAGAAGGGAAACAGTCCTAAGCACCCAGGACAAAGTTCATATCAAGCGCTTCCTCAAATACAACCACAATATCAAACGCCTCACTATCCTGCGTCCTCCTCCCTAGCGCCAATTCAATATCAAACTCCTTCTCAGCAAGATCTCTCAGCGCCTGCAGCGTTAAACCAACGATCCACAAGATTAACAAACGAACAAAAGATGAAGACCAATCTTTGTTACAACTGCAGGAGACCAGGGCATTTCCAAGTTAATTGCCCATATCCAAATGTGTCTAAACCTACAAAGCAAGATCACACGGATAGAAACCAATTCAGGAGCAACCTGAGACAACAAGGCTTGCTAGCAGAATCAGAACCTCTCTATACGCCTGAAGAGGACTTGGAATCATCAGATGAAAGCAGCGATGATGAACCATCAAAGGACTCAGCATTCATTTGTCTCATGGCAAGAGAAAAGGAAGCATCTAACGACGTACCATCTGAGGTAACCACTGATCTGTATCATCCTCTCTCTTATGATGAATTACTTGACAAAGTAAAGGAATATTATACAGATTGTCAAGATGCCACCCAATTATTCCAAAATCACCATCGTATTATTTCAGCACTCAGAAGTGATAACCTAACGCTCAAAGCAGAGTTGCAAATTCAGCAACAGTGCATTGAGAAAAACCAATCACTCGAGAGTGAAATTACTCAGCTAAAAGGTGATCTTGATATAATAGTCAAAAGAGAAGCTGAAATGGTCGCTAAACTTGCCAAATCAGAGCAGCTTATCTCCTCATTATCAAAAGCGTCTAGAACGCTAGATAATGTGACTAAAGTAACCAGGGCATTTGGTGAAAAGACCGGTCTAGGTTTTGATAAAATCAGTTTTAAAGCCAAAGCGTCCAATGTTACAACAATCAACAAAGGAAAAGGTGTAATCTTTGTTGAAGAAAGTTCAATCAGACAAACGCTGAATGAATCAACAAATACTGGTACAAAAGTTAATGATAAAGTCAACATTGACTCAGGCAAAGGAAAGACCAAAGTGAACGTCTCACAAAAGAAAATATATCCAAACGCTCAAAAAGCTAAGGAGATATTTTCTGCCAGTGAATCAAACGTTAAGCGTCCCGCACCAAAAGTGCATCCTAAGCCAGTACCAAACAGAATCAAACGTCCATATCCAAAACAATCCAGTTCATATTATCAACACTATGATAATTGTGAATACGATTATGATTATCACTATAATCAAGGATATTTCTATACATCTAGAAAAGGTATGCAACTCAAAACGAAACCCAAGAAGGCCAATCTTTCTCCTGTAGTGAAGATAAGGCAAATATGGGTTCCGAAAAATCTAATTCACGTCACTAACAAAGAAGGACCCAAAACAAAATGGGTACCTAAAGGAAATTAGATCTGCCCTTTTGAATGCAGGTACCTAGAGCCAACACCTACGCTTCAGTATGGTACATAGATAGTGGATCATCGAGACACATGACTGGATCAAAGGACCTCTTGATCAACTATCGTGCAACCAATGGTCCTCAAGTTATATTCGGTGATAATTCTAAAGGTAAAACTAAAGGTATAGGTATCATGCATAGGGGGAACATCATGATCAATGATGTATACTATGTTGAGGGTCTTAAACATAATCTCCTAAGCATAAGTCAATTTTGTGATAAAGGCTTTGAAATTAAATTTTCTAGTGACTTGTGCGAGATAATCGATGTTAAGACAGGATCTACCAAATTAAAAGGAAGAAGAACAAACAATGTATACTTAGTAGATTGGGATTCAACATTAGATAACAACCCTACATGCTTCGTAGCTAAGAATCAAAACGAATTAGGTTGGTTATGGCACAGAAAAATGAATCACCTCAATTTCAAAACAATCTCTCAATTAATATCTCTAAATCTCATAGAGGGATTACCTAAAGGTTCCTTTAATAAAGATCGCTTATGCGATGCTTGTCAAATGGGTAAACAAGTTAAATCATCCTTTAAGAAGAAGCTTCATCTATCGACCTCTCGAATACTTGAATTACTACATTTAGATTTGTTTGGTCCTATTCAAATCATGAGCGTTAGTGGTAAAAAGTATTCACTAGTAATAGTTGATGATTTTTCACGCTATACATGGGTAGAATTTCTAGCATCTAAAGATGAAACTAGTGCCAAGCTCACCTCTCTAATTCGTCAACTACAAAACTCAAAAGATCTAAAAGTAACAAGAATTAGAAGTGATAGAGGAACTGAATTTACTAACCATATTGTTGAGAAATTTTGTAAAGACTTTGGAATACTTCATGAGTATTCAGCACCTAGAACACCTCAACAAAATGGAGTTGCTGAACGGCGGAACAGAACGCTTAAAGAAGCCGCTAGGACTATGTTAGCCGAATCCAAGCTGCCTCAAAGGTTGTGGGCCGAAGCTGTTAACACTGCTTGCTACACTCAGAACCGGTGTATGATCAACAAGCAACATGAAAAGACTCCATATGAGTTATGGAAGGGACGTAAGCCGAATGTTTCATACTTTCATGTATTTGGCTCAAAATGTTTCATTCATAACAATGGTTCTCAAAGCCTAAAGACATTTGATCCTAAAGCAGATGAAGGAATCTTTCTAGGATACGCCAAAAATGGAAAGAGCTTTCGCATCTTAAATAAGATCAAATCGAAGGTTGAAGAATCCATTCATGTTGTGTTTGATGATGCTAACCAAGAACCGAGTAAGGTTAATATTAATGATGCAGGAATTGAAGATTTATCTCAACAAGCGTCACAAATCAATCTGTGTGATGATAGTGATATTGATGAAGATAATGAAATCATTATACCTAATCCTAAGACTACTCGTAAAGACATCAACGATGACATTGCAAGAAACGCTGATGATCATGAAGGGTATGTTCATCAAGAGCAAATTCAATCTACAAACACTGAAGCGCCTACGCAAGGAATTGGTCAAGCGCCTACACAGTTTAATCAAACGTTAGATCAATCTCTTAACTCGTTCCAACCAGACAGAAAATGGCTCAGAGACCATCCACCAGAACTAATTATTGGAGATATTGGAGCACCCGTTAGAACGAGAGCCGCTACAATAAATGAGGCCATGTTTGCAAGCTTCCTATCTCAAATGGAACCAAAAAAAGTGGATGAAGCGCTTAACGATCCAAGTTGGATAGAAGCCATGCAAGAAGAGCTAAACCAATTTGAAAGAAATAAGGTATGGACGCTAGTACCAAGACCAACCCACCAAGGGGTCATTGGAACTAGATGGGTCTATAGAAACAAAATGGATGAGAATGGAATTGTGATTAGAAACAAAGCCAGACTCGTAGCTCAGGGATACTGTCAAGAAGAGGGCATCGACTTTGATGAAACATACGCTCCAGTTGCCCGACTTGAAGCAATCCGCATGTTTCTAGCGTTTGCAGCATTTAACAAATTTACAGTGTATCAAATGGACGTAAAGAGTGCATTTCTGAATGGTAAACTCCAAGAAGAAGTATATGTGGAGCAACCACCAGGATTCATCAACAACCATGGGAAAAGCATGGTTTACAAATTGGACAAGGCACTCTATGGTCTTAAACAAGCACCACGAGCATGGTATGACACTCTCTCTATCTTCCTTATAGGTAAAGGCTTTTCAAAAGGCAGCGTTGACACAACGTTATTCAAAATTACCCATAATGACGATATTCTCCTAGTTCAAATTTATGTTGATGATATTATATTTGGATCTACCAATAAGCGTCTATGTGAGAAATTTTCGAAAATGATGCAAGATCAATTTGAAATGAGCATGATGGGTGAATTAACTTTCTTCCTAGGATTACAAGTTAAACAACTCCCTAATGGCATATTCATAAATCAAACTAAATATACTAGAGATATGATCAAGAAATTTGGTATGGAAAATGCATCACCTTCAAAAATTCCAATGAGCCAGACGCTTAAGCTAGATAGAGACGATAATGGAAAGAAAATTGATATCACTAACTATAGAGGTATTATTGGATCACTTCTTTATCTTACAGCTAGTAGACCCGATATTATGTTCTCAGTATGCATGTGTGCACGATTTCAAGCTGATCCTAGAGAATCACACTTAATTGCTGCTAAAAGAATCCTTAAGTACCTAAAAGGCACACAAAATGTGGGCTTATGGTATCCTAGGGATTCTCCTTTTGAACTAATCGGTTATTCAGATGCAGATTTTGCAGGATGCAAAATAGATAGAAAAAGTACTAGTGGAACATGTCAATTTCTAGGTGATAGACTAATTTCATGGCATAGTAAGAAGCAACAGTCCATCGCTACTTCCACCGCTGAGGCTGAGTATGTAGCCGCTGGAAGCTGTTGTGCACAGATCCTTTGGATGAGGCAACAACTTAGAGATTATGGAATAATCCTAGATCCAACTCCTATCCATTGTGACAATCAAAGCGCCTTAGCAATGTCTCAAAATCCAGTTCTTCACTCTAGAACCAAACACATTGACATTCGCTATCACTTTCTACGTGACCATGTTCAAAAGAAAGATATCTCCATGCACTTCATTAATACAGAAAAGCAACTGGCAGATATCTTCACCAAAGCGCTTAACGAACAACGTTTTCTCACTTTAAGAAGTGAACTAGGTATGATTGATCTAAATGCTTAATCATTCGAAACATCATACTTTTGTTAGGCATGAAATTTAGGGGGAATTCAATGTATGTTATGAAATTTATGGGGAACCTACATAGGGGGAACCTTAAAAGAGCTAACAATACCTAAGTGAATATGACCAAAAATGTTTTCCCTTGCATCGGTCATACGCACTTAGCACCATACACTTAAAACCTTTTTGACGCTTATTACACAAATCTGTCTTAGCGTCTGCACTTCTTTCAAAATAAACTAAACGCTTAGCTTTATTCCCGGCTAAAAGCAGTTAGTAAAAAGACCCTTTTAAAAGCAAGCGTACATTACCCTACGCTAAAACGAGAAAGTGGATTAGTCAATCAATGCAATTAATGCTGACTTGACATTCCTCACCCTTCGCTCAAGAAAACCCATGGGTACTCATCACGTTTTTCAAAGATGGTTCAGCACATGTACACGCGTCAGTACAATTACCATGTATCTTAGACGAGTACAACCGGCGCTGAATATTTTAAACCAAAAGTAAAACACTACTACCAAGACCTAATGATAAGTACTGGGAAACTGTGTCCTCATATACACCCTGAAAGGAATAACTCTATATGTTACAATGAGCGCTAAAGCACAACCTGTTACTTGAAAGAGACTCCCAAGATTTTCAAGCGTCCACATAACACTCAATTGTTTCAAGCGTCATTCTGACTAAGTCCGGACGCTTTAACAAATTTTTGGCGGGCATTTAAATAGTGTTCAAAATTATGATTCCCGAACAGTTTTCATAAAGAACGTATCCGCTTTTCATGGGCACACGCATCACTCTCAGTCTCTGTTTTAAACTTTTAAACGGACTTCAAAATAGTATATGTGGCAGTTACTAAAAGAAACCGTGCCTGTTTAATCTAAATTCACGTCCACAGTTATATTTTAATGGCTGAGATTTATACTCCTCCACGTGTCAACATCTCAAACTTCAAACACACCGAACATTCAAATTGAAGTTTCTGCAGAACACAAACACTCTTATACTCTATTCCATTCGTGCAAAAACAAGTCTCTCTCTTTTTCAAAAACGAAAAATTTTCCTTCGTAATCTCTGTCTACTGCTCACTCATGGCACCCAAGAAAGCTACTGCTGGAACCTCTGAAGTTATTGTCAAGATCACTGAAGGCCTTATAGTTGATTGGAAGTTTCTCTATGAAAACCCCCAAATTGATTTAACGGAAATAATGGATTCTGTAGCAGAGGCTGGGCTTCAGAAATTTCTCACGAAATACTCATATATGTTTCCTGAAGAACTAGAATTTTTCTGGAGAAATGCTCGACTGTCTGACGATGAGACTTCCATCACGTGCTTGTTTCCTGTCTCCAAGAAGGAATCAAAGACGTTCACTCTCTCTGCGGCCTCCATTGCCCAGAATTTCTCTCTACCTAATGCTGGAGCCACTTTAGACACTATCACTGAAGAACAAATTCAAGAAGTCTGGACTCAGATTAGCGCTTACGATGATGTTCCATACAAACCGTACTTTGAAAAGAAGGATATAGTGAACAGGTATCGAGTCTTGGCTGATTTCTGCAGTAAAAACATCGAATGCAGAGTGGGAACCTTCGACAAAATCAACCCAACCCAGTTCCAGATGATGACTGCCATCCTACTCAAGATAAAGATCAACTGGAGCGCTTATATATTCAGCAGGTTCAAAGACAGTTTACGCACTTCAAACAGACCTTATGGTCTAGTTTTAAGTGATCTACTCTTTCGAGCAGAGTGCACCTCTTCAGCAGGAGTCACCGTGGCCAAGCATAAGTTCTATGGGCCAAGAATCATCAATAATCTCTTCAATCCACCCAAAGTTGGAGGTGCTGCTAAGCCTCTCTCTGAGCGCCAAGTTGTCCGCGCAGCGTCAGATGAGGAGGCTGAGCGTCCAGATCAGGAGAAAGCCAAACGTACTGTGAAGCGTCCCACTGTTACCAAGAAACGGGCTCCTCGAAAGCCCAAGGCTCAACCTATTAAAAGCGATGAAGATGACGAGGATTCTATACCCCTCATTAGTCGGAAAGATCTGGAAAAGGTTCTCAAGAATATTGACTTTGAAGAACCTGCAGTTCCACAGACTCAAGCGTTCCCCGCCGAAGGTATAAATGTGAAGCGTATCTTCAAAAGGCGTAAGCGTCCAACTGCTGCCATCTCTTCTGAGACTACACAAAGAGATCAAGCCATAGCTGCTGTCCCGATATCATCCTCCGAACCACCAGTTGATGTCCATCTGGATGTTGATATGACCCAAATTGTGGCCATCGCACATGAAGCCGCCATTGAATCTACAAATCTCGAGCCGGATGAACCTGAAATCCCAAGGGCTCAACCATTGCTTGCATTACCTAGTACAACAGAGGCACGCTCAGAAGGTCAGAGCGATGCTAACGACGTTGTGATCCATCGACACTTCTTCAAGCTGGATCCCTCAAAGACTATCGATCACTCAGTCGATTATTTGCCTCCAGCGCCCACAGAAAACTTCATACCTGCAGGTTACAATGAAGAAAGTCTTATCAATGCCGAAAATGATATCGCCAAGCTCATAAAGTTTGATCTGGCTGTACGCAACACTCTCTTTAATATAGCCTCCACCCCAGCTGATGAAGCTTACTACAAAGCGCTTGAACTCGGAAAGACTCCCACACACATCCCGGCTTCTGTCACTCTCCAAGCTCAGCGGCAAGGAGGCACGACTCCTAGAGCTGATGTTGACTTAGCTTATTATCTGGACTGTGGGACAAGCAAACCCACTGGCTTCGCTCTCCGCGACTACAACATCAGAGTCTATGAGCGTCAGGATCAGCTTCTGAACCCAACGGAAGAGCTCCTAAACAGAGAAGGATATTCTCACTCTCTAACACTGGTCAAAAGCGAGGAAAACAAGAACTCAGCTAATCCTCTCCTCCTGTGGAAGAATAAAGGAGTACATGCCGGTGAGCGTCCAGCATCCCTGACCGAGATGATTCAACTTGAAACCGATGCATATTTTGACTGCGTCTGGAACGCTAACTACCAACCCGACAGGTATCGTTTTGAATCCATCTGTGATATTCATCACCAAGGGTTTCGTGCTCTACTTAATGCAGGAACTGAGTATTGTATGACTGAGATACGATGGGCTGAAGCTTACATGGGTGACAAGTATAAATTTGAAGACTTGGTTAGTGCTCCCCATCTGTTCAGACTAGGGATTCATGATAAAAGGACCAAATTTGCACGCTACATGCTGACGCAGCGCCAGCATAGACTTGGACCCGTTCTGAAGCTGCCTCTGATCCGCCATCAACCTGAACACCGCTTAAGACAAGCGTTGCACAAACTGGCCAACTCTTCTCTACGCTTTGATGATCAAGCGTCCACCAGCGGTTCCTCTCCCATGTCCTGTCTGAACTGCACCCCTAGCCAATGTGAAGACAACTTTGCTCTCATGATGGCAATTATGCCTCCAGTCTCTCTATTCGACAAAATCTTCACAGACAATCTGCGACAATGGGATGGCTCTCGGATCAATTCTTTCAGAGGATATCCACTACTTCCGTCTATTCGACAAGAAGTCTCCAGTCACTATGATTTTGGTTTATCGCTGCTAGAAAGATCTCAAGCGCTTGCTTCAGCCATCTACCCATACTTGGAAGAGTATTACCAGCTCCGCGTTCCCGCCTCTCGGAAACCGAAGACTCTCCCAACAGATCGGCTAATTGGCTTCTCACAACACTATTGCCCAGATGCCTTATTCTCTATCTGCAAAGCGCCCTCCAAACTCTTTCCCACTCATGTGCTGGATATCCTCGGGCCACTGTATATCAGGGCACTGGATAGTCCTATCAGAACGTTCATTCAAGGTACTCATCTCCCCACTCTACATTTGAATGAACTCCTGCAGACTGCTACGTATCCATATGCAGATGAACCGTTTGCCAGCTTGGACTTTCGGTTTACGGACTTTAGCCGAATAGAATCAGACTTTACTGCAGCACCCGCTGAACTGTTAACTGCTCCTGAGCGCCTATTAGAGTTACCTCAAGCGCCTCATTCTCCCAGTCCAACTGAATCCGACTCTACTGCCTCCACCGAGTCCAACACTGCTCCAGAGCTTCGAGGAACAGTATTTGATCCTACTAATCAAGTATCTATTGAATCTCTCAAACACACATCTCGTTTTAAGCCTCAAGTCCGCCCTGCACTTCCACACGCTCAACCGTCCATGGCTGAATGCCTCACTCAAATACAGCAACTATCTACAGCTACTCAGGCAAGTCATGTGGCTTTAACCAATGATCTACAAGATAGATTCACGGCTCTCGAGACCTCTCTCACAGACGCTAATCAAGCTCAACTCTTGGTTATGAAAGAACATTTCGACCAGCGTCTAACCACTCTTGAGGCCTCTGTCGCTCAGATTGCTGCTCAAGTCAGTCTTCTTACTCAGCATTTCATACAGACTGATGATGGCAATAAGGGGGAAAAGAAGGGAGAAAAGAGGAAATCGTCAACATCTAAAGATCAAGCTCCTCCTCCACTATCCAAGCGTCAACACGTTGATACTTCTCTCACACTGAGTGCAGAACCAAGGTATCCCTATCCCTCTTGGGTAACCACATCGGTTGAAGCGTCCAACAAGAAAGAAACCCCCAGAGTGCTCTATCCAACTCTTCCGTTGCCTTCAAGAGCACTGCTTGAACAGTTTGACATTCCTCTTCTCAGAGCATCAATTCCAGAACCAACTGATCCAGCAGTATTAGCCTTAGAAAGAAAAATGTCTGACTTCGACCAAACCTTCAGAATTTGCCTACGATACATAGGCATCAGTCCAGAGGAATGGGATAAACACTTCATTGCCTTTAAGGCACGACAAGTTCAAGAAAACAAGCACATAATCAGTAAAGATCATGCGGCAATGATGACGTTAGAAGATCAGATAACTGAAGCAATCCGTGCTGAAATGACTAAGAGATACAAGATCAAGCCACGATCTTAATTTTTACTTGTGCCTCTCTCTTTGTAGTTGTAAAATGCCTGCACTATGAAATATATATATAAAATGCATTTTACAGCTGAAACATCTCGTTAAAGCTCAAACTAACTTACTAATTTACGCTAACCTTCAGGTATCTAACACTTGAACCAAATAAGTATTGCCATCATCAAAAAGGGGGAAATTGTTAGGAATTTCATATTAGATGTTTTGATGATGACAAATAGGACTCTCTGTTAGACTCCGAAAAGTGTGAAAGCTTTCATAGACTGTTATGTATAAGTACCTGAAAGCTTATTTATCTTAGGCTTATAATATTTATCTTTGTAGAATTCCTTAGACTAAGTATGTGACACTAAAACACTTAGGAAAATTCTGGGTGAGTCTACCAAGTGATGAAGGTGAAGATCAAGCGTCTAAAGCTACAATGGATAAAGATATCTTGAAGCGTCTGTCAAACGCTTTAGGGATTATCCCAGTGCTCAAACTACGAATGGATAACTCAGGCCGAATACTCAACATCAAGTGAAATGACGAAATTTTCAGTGAGACCATCAAGACAAGATTGAAGAGTAAGCGTCTGAAATAAAGAAAAGAAAGTCAGGATCAGTCCAAGCGTCTGATACACAAGAATAACTATTCTCTTCAGCAAGCGTCCAAAAAATGGTTAAACCAACACAACCTACAAAGAACGTAACCTGAAAAAAAATTTAGACCCAAAACCATCCAAAGACTTAAAAAATGCATGAATCAAACGGACGAATTATTTCCAACGGAAATAAAACAAGATGCATTAAAAGTCGGATAAGTGCTATTAAAATATAAGCACTATAACTTATGGGCAAGCCATATCTTTGACCTAGACTGTCAGGTTTATGAAACCAAGACCATGCCCAACCAATTAAATATACCCAAAGTTAGAAATGTCTGAACTCAAGGAATGTTTGGGGAAACGAGACTCCAACCGAGTCAAACGGACAAAAACCACCAATACCTTATAAATAGCTCTTTCAACAAACAAGTAAAATGATGAGAAAGTGACACACACAAAAATACCTACCTTGTTGAAAGAAAAGCTTACTAAAAATCATAGCCAAATATTCATATAAGCTTTTTACAAATATTCTAGAGACAGTCACCCATATCTCAAATCTCTTTTTAAGAAGAACATATACTACCATTGAGATATCCTCAAGTTGTTTGAACTTTCCAAAAACAAACAAACCCGTGACCAAAACCATCAACACCTTTCATCTGAGTGAGAAAGCTGGTTGACTTGCAAGCAGTATTTTTGTGTAAAAGAAGCTTGTTGAAGTTGATCTCTATTGGAGCTGAAATCTGTGTGACCAAGGAGTTCCGAGATCAAAAGTAACTTGCACCATTTCTGAGTGAAAGAAGCAAGGGAATAGAAGATCTTTAGTGGAGCTGAAATCTGTGTGACCAAGGAGTTCCAAGATCATATCCAATCTCCCTCTATCTTGTAGAAGTCTCTGTGTGACTCTTCGATAATCATCATAGTGGAAAAACCTCCCTGATAAAAGGAGAAGAAGGACGTAGCTGGGATTACATCACCCAGTGAACCTTACAAATATTTTGTGTCATTTACTGTTTTATTGTCTTACATTATACTGTCATATTATATCTTGAAAAGGCATTTAAAACTAATAAGCGACTAATTGGTTAAAACGAACGCTAAGCTATAAAAACATTTCCGCTGTGCTAACCCTGATTTAGTGACTAAACTCTGCCCTACTTTGGTAAGCGTTGAAATCACCGAGTCTAAGTTAACGTTTCTCAAGCGCCACATCCAGCGCTTAAACTTGTCAAGCGTTCAAATATTTCAAAGTGATACGAATTTTTAAGAAGTCGAAAAAGACTTCAGGGTCTATTCAACTCCCCCCTTCTAGACCCTTTCGTATACCACTTGGGACCAACAAAAACTATTATGTTTCTATTTATAGGAGAAAGGTTCATTGATTTTGTTCATATAAATCTCACTGGCATTAAATTGTATTGAACAAATAGTTCTTGAGATTTGAAGATAGACTTTTGACCTTTTATGTAGATAAAAGGAGGTACTGGAAGAGTCGAGGACTTATTCTCTTAATATTGGTTCGCGAGTTAAGAAATTTTTGGCATTAAAATTCAACTCATATGACACTTGCTTTGATAAGGAGTGCCAGTCGAACACTGATTTGATAGTGGGAGCCTGTGTCATGAAAATGATTAATGGAATTAACATATTTGAACTCGACTCGCCTTAATCCGATCACATGGGTATTTACTCTATGACAGTCAATGATTGAGATTAAGATTGCGATAGTATGTCTAGAATTTTGACCTATGGAGTTATTTATAATGTGTTTGTAGTATTGGACCTATTACCAGAGTAGTTAGGGCTGTATCACCTGATAGGTGGGGCCAACCTCAAAGTACGATTCAAATGGTGCATTCGATATTGTAAGATAACTGTCAATATGGAATTCACCATCTCGATAATAAATGAGTATGCGACCTGTACGATTATAAGTAATTGAAATTAGAAGTCTTTGGCCAAAACATATAAACTAGCTTGTGTTAGATGCTGAGGGTAGTTTGTTAATTTCACATTATTATGATTTGAAAGTACATTATCAAATTCTATGAGTTTGACGTACCATGGCTATTCCATGATTGGATCACGTCGGTGAAAGAGGAAGTTTGCTCGTGTTTATCTCTTGCAACCTTAAATCAACAACGTCTTCTTAAGCAACTCCCTGCTAAACCTCTCCGAATGGGGTTTGCCCTATCGCCCCAAGTGTTGCACCTCTAAGTTTATTCACACCTTAGCTCGTATCCTCGATTATCTCCACCAGTGCTAGCAAGGAGAATATCCAATCTTGGCTTATGAAATGGGTAGGAATATATTTTGGGTATTCTTCGTACTCAACACATGAGTTGGAAGAATATTGTGAAAGAGGTGGAAGAGATGGAGAGAAAGAATTGAATCTTAAAACTCTTATTTTTATCTTAAAAACTTTAGAGAGAAACTTAATTGAGTGAGTGATTAATTCATTGATCATTAAAATAAAACAACACACACACATATATATATATAGGGTACATGCCCCACACACATACACACTCAGTGTGTGTGTTCACACTAAAGGGGCGAGTATTTATATGTATGTATATTTCTTTTATTTAGTTTCTATTCTTTCTCAAACTCTCTTCCTTAATTAATTGGATATCATTCCAACTAAAAAGATATTTCCATATATTTGATAGGGATAATGGCAGACACCCCCCTCAGTTATGAGGTGATCTGCACTTTGCCCCCTAACTTATTGAAATGTGCACTTTGCCCTCTCACTTATCATAAAATGTGCACTTCACTCCCTCGGACAGCTCGGGCAGGGGCAAAGTGCTACAAACCACATAAGTGAGGAGGCAAAATGCTACAAAAACACATAAGTCAAGGGGCAAAGTGCTATAAAGACACATAAGTCAGGGGGCAAAAGTCCAATTTTTATGATAAGTGTGGTGCCAGAATCTGCCCGAACTGCCCGAGGGGGTGAAGTGCACATTTTATGATAAGTGAGGGGGCAAAGTGCACATCACTCCATAACTGAGGGGGGTGTCTGCTATTATCCCTATTTGATACATATCAAATATATCATATCTTATCAAATAAGATTTTTCCATATCTACAATATTTATCCTAATATATATTTATAAGATTTTCCATATCAATTAGTTACCTAATTAATTAGAATAGATCTACCAAAAATATTATAGGAAAGATATATTAAATATATATATATATATATATATATACACATAGACTTGGTGAACAAGATAAATCCTCCACCAAATCTATACTTATGCATACGCCCATGTGTGTGTATATATATATATATATATATTTATTTCCTCTTTCATATATTAGTAAGTAGACCACTAATTAATTAACTAGTCTTTTCCAATTTAATATTCCAATATTAAATTATAAGACTTTCATTAATTAGCACCACTTAATTAACTAATTCCTTTTCCCGATTAATTAATTCCAATTAATTAGTCTCTCCATTAATTCACAAAAAATTAACTAGCTAATAGGTACTACATTAAGTATTGTGTGTGACCCCTTATGCTCATTAACCAGCTAGCAATAGGTCCTTCCATAAGCTAGATCAATTATTCATAATAATTAATTAGGCCTTTGATTAATTTCACCAATTAACCTAAGACACCTATTGGTCGTGGTTCGATGTCTAGCAACGTCGCCACGTCTTCCTAGCTGTTAACGATGGAAATGCAAACCTCTCCAGATTTCGATCTTTGTGTGAGTCGAATTCTTTCATCTTTTTCTCATCTAAGACCTCGGAAACTATGACTATGTTGGTCCAAGTAATGATCCGGTCTTGTAAGCAGGGATCACCAATCCCTCTTATAAGACAACGCTCTAGCCAGAGACTTTTTGATCATTCAGTACCAGGTACTCGTGACCTTGAATGAATTCCCTCCGACTGTCAATTGTTCCGGTATAATTACCAGACTATACCCAACATACACGCCGTATGACTCTTTTGGAGTGCACGTGTATATCAAAGCAGAGTGGGTAGCACCCTTTCCAATGATATCTTAGGTCTAAGGATTATCTCACACTACGAAAACCGAAGGACTCCAAGTTCGACAGCACCAACGAGGAATCCTTATGGGGTCGTTCAATCCAATACCAATGTATGGATCCTCATGTGTGTATTGGCTATACTAGCCATGGACAATGGAACGCATCAATCTCTTAGGAGAGTTACACACATGAACAAGTCTTGACGAGGCCAGTGATATCCCACATCTCACAGCCTCTATGCCTTACAGATTTAGGATTACGGTCTTTGAGAGCATTCCATTTGTTTTCCCTGACCGCCTCCCTTAACCATATGTAATCCATGGGATTTTTATCTATACTAACACTAGTTATAACAATAAATCAGCATTCTGTAACAGTTTTGATATTATCTTAATGATAAGACTGAGTCAGTGTTAATGTTCAAGCCAACAGATGGCTCGCTGGGCGCATAACACATTCAATCTCCCACTTGCCCAAGAGCCTACGGTTCCCAAACAGGTCCATCGTCCAGATGACCTATTGATCACAACTAGTACTCAAAGGTTTGGTGAAAAAGGGTTTTGCCATGTTTTCGTCGAGTTGACTTGTTCCACTCGAACGTCGACTCTGATCAAATAATCTCTCAGATTATACGCTTTGCCACTAGGTATGTCTAGGTAATTGGTGAGACCTTTGCTCCTTTTTAAGAGCTTACAACCTTATCGATAATCATAGTACTTATATACTTGATATTTGATTGGCTTAACCTCATAGGTTCACCTACCTAACTACCTTTTATCACCGCATTCTTATGCGTGCTTAAATGGTTGAGTTAGCCTCTGTCTCTTCTCAAGAGACATCCTCAGCTTTATTTTCCCATTTGGCTTAAAACAAATCTTTGATCATCACTTTAAGTTCATGTTTTAAGACTAGAGCTTCTAGTTCCAATTTTCCCATGTTATTATCCAATAAACAACACCAATCCAATCTATTGGATCAAATAGGAGTTTGACTTTATACATGAGATGTATTAGTCAACACCAATTTAAAATCATCGAATTGCATCTACCTTTCGGTTGTGGTTTACAAGAAGAATTACCTTTTAATTCTTCCATGTTGAGCTTAGTCAACATATTATCTATGGGTTCGGACTGAAAAGGATTATGGCAATCTAAAGGCCCGCACATATTGCTATATTTGTGCAATTAGGGTGCCATTCCTTTTCCAAGTCCATTTTGGAAAATTGAGATGATGATCACATGTACGTTATTCATGTAACGTTGCCAACATATGATACTAACAAGTCAGTAGTATACCTATTAACCTTTAGAACTTATGTGCAGAAAAGATTCAATCAGTAGATTGATCTTTGAAGCACTTATGCTGTTAGGCCGACCTCCAGTACTTGTCAAGATTTCTTGACCTTCATCATATCCACCGTCAGCATGTTTTGGCTCAAAGGATATGGAACTTGTGTTCATAGGTTTATAGGTTTACTAATATATTCATTTCAACTGCCAGTGGTGTTTATGTTTATTGAGTCGTTAGTTTTCATTGCTATCCTCATTCTTTCATTAAAGAAATCCTTCATCTTGAAGGTAGGATATAATGAAATGATCCCTTTTGCTCCAAAGTGTAAGGAACATAAGGATACTCGTAAATACAAGACAAGAGGATCTATTATCCTCAATTGCTCCCACTGTTTGATTGACATAAGCAATACCTTTTAACATCCTTGATGTGCGTGGTTTCCATGTCACATCTAATGCGACCATTTTCGGGTTACCTCATTATTCTATGTCTAATAGATTAATATGCTCACCTAGGTTATTGCGTTGGAAGCAAGATCATAGCACACATTTGTTGTGTCATATGAGTCAATGTTGTAAAGATGGCATGTCATAAGAATTAATTGTAGAACCATAAATAAAATGCACTTTAATAAAATATTGAATCTCCACCCATAAACCAAGGTGGAGAATATAAACGAGGTTCACAAATTAATTCAAAAAACATCACAAAACATTGTTCCAAAAAAACATTGTCTCATAATTAAAACGATAAATAAATGATTTCTCGTCCTTCAGCCTCAGCCATGAGAAACGCCTCCTTGGCATCTTCAGGACTATGACCTCATTTATTTGTTTCCTGCTTCTTCCCACCATCTTCAATCCATTACATAAGTGAGTATTTGAACAATGTCATAACACTTAAGAAGCACAATTAACTAACGAGTTAACTTTACAACAAATGTACCTTTAGTGCGCTCACGAGGAGGCTCAGGGCATTGATCTTTCCAGTGTCCCTTCTTCTTGTAGTTAAAACACTTCCAATTTTCTTTTTGACTTTCTTGATGCCAACCTTTGCTTGCAGTTCGTTGCCCTTCTTCTTCTTTCCCTTCTTGCTTTTCTTGTTATAAAAAACGGGAGATGAAGAAATGTCAGCAAGCAGCATAGGCTTTGCCTTCTTGACCGTTGCCTCAGCAGTGCGCAACATGTCCAATAACTCAGGAAGAGTGGCAAACAATTGGTTCATGTCGAAATTCACTACGAACTGATTGTAGGCAGGAGAGAGCGTCTAAAGCACTAAATCAATAGCCAAGTCAGGATTTATCGACACCTCCATGTCATTGAGTTTGTTCACCAAGGTAATCATTCTCAGGACATGGTCGGTGACCGATGTTCCTTCAGTCATGCGAGCTCTGAATAACTAGCGAGAGATGGCGAACCTCTCATGGCGTGTCTTAACATCGTATATCTCTTCCAGTTCAAAAATAATCTCTGATGTGTGTTCCACAATTTCAGACTGCCTCTGCAACTCATTAGTCATGGGAGCAAGAATGAGATAACGCACATAGATATCGCCTTTGCGCCATTTCTCATGCGCATCACGGGCAGCCCTCGAAGCACTTGCCTCAGGTGCAGGCTCAATAGGCTGAATTAAAACATAGTCAAGACTTTCAAATTGCAAGACAATCTTAAGGTTGCGATACCAGTCACGGATGTTCGAGCCATTTAGCTTATTAGTTTCAAGGATTACAAAGAGTGGATTTTTAGCCATTTGACTGTTACTTTATGAAAAATGAAAAAAACATTAGCATTCAGTCATAGATTACACCCACATGAAATTATGGAGATTTTAACTTCACGTGTGCTCCCACTGCTTTTTTTATTTCCATCAAACCCACTAATAGAAAGACGGGAAATGCAACCATTTCAAGTGGGCTCGAGCGTCAAATGTCCCAACCTCATCCCACGACTCATGGTCAATGGGCGGTAACATTGAACAAGCACGATGACCCCATCCACATCCAGGTGGTTCTCGAGATGTTTGCCTCACATTTCATGTACGTCCCGAGAACACGATGCAACCATACACTGATCTGTGCTTAAGTCCGACCCATCAAATTCTCACGCAATAACAGTTCTCAGGGCGTCCCACGACTCAAGGTTGACCCCTGGCCTGGTAGACTGAGATCCGTGTGCACTTCTAGTATGGCCCCCTGTCATAGCAAAAGACCTAGTTGTGAGATTACTACACTTAACTTGCCACCATCCCACGACTCATGGTCAATGATGACAATCCGCGCTATTCCCTCTCACATCTAATGATGGAAGGCACGGGACCTAATCAAGGGGCTTCCGGGTCCCCGATTTATCCGTTTATAGACTTAATATGCATATGGGGTTTTTCACATACAAGGTCTCACCATTTTTAGTTATTTATTGTTAGAAATTTCATATTAGATGTTTTGAAGATGACAAGATAGGATTTTATGTTAGACCCTAAATATTGTAAGTTTCTATTTTCATAAATCAATGTATAAGCGTTCGAAAGTTTGTAATTTCAATTAGGCTTGTAATTTTTATCTTTTAGATTTTAGACTAAGTATTAGATACCGAATCACTAATAGAATTCTAGGTGAGTCTATTAGAGAAAAAGTTGAAGATCAGCGTCTGAAGTGAAATGAAGATGAAGATTTGTTCTTAGCGACTGTCAAACGCTAAAGGACTATTTCAGGATTTATGGATCAAGCGCTTAAAGCACTCCAGCGATCCATATCAGATTCACCTGAAATAAATCATCAAGTCATGAAGGACTTAAATGCAATAATTCAACAGACATTTATTTCCTACGGAAAATAAATTCAATTGCATTAAATGCCTAATAAGAGCATTAAATGTGATAAGCTATCATGACTTGTGGATAAGCCACCTTTTGACTAGACTGTCAGAATTTCAGAGTTTATAGCTGCTCCCGTCCAATCAAAACCAGCAGGATTTCAGGAATGTCAGAGAAAAGATAGAATCACGCGCCGCGTGAAAGGCACGCTCCTACATGTGTCCAATGGACAGATCCCAAGAATTGCCTATAAATACCTTACCTCCAGCAAACCCTAAAAATAGAGATATATATATACGTACATGCACAAGAAAACTTTGCTAAAATTCTCTTTCAAAGAAAAAACTCAGAAACTCCATAGCCAAAATTCTTTAAGCTTTTTACATATATTCCATACAGTCACAAATATCTCAAACATCTTTCAAAGAAGAAACCTAAATTCTTATTGAGATATTCCAAGTTGTTTGATCTTTCCAAAAATAAACAAAACCTGTGACAAAACTTTCAACCTTTCATCTGTGTGAGAAAGTTGTTGAAACCCCTTACAGGCAGTATTTCTGAGTGAGAGAAGCTTGTAGAAGAAGATCTTTATTGGTGCTGAAATCTGTGTGATCAAGGAGCCCGAGATCATTTTCACCTATTTACTACCTTATAGAAAATTTTGTGTGATTCTTTGATAATCTTAGTAAATTCCCTCCAAGTGAAAAAGGAGACGAAGGACGTAGCAGAAATTACATCACCCAGTGAACCTTATATATCTTGTGTCATCTGCTAATCGACTATTTAATTAAAACGAACGCAAAAACTTTAAAATCATTTCCACTGTGCTAGCCCTGATTAAGCGATTCAAACTTTACCCTACTTAGGTAAATTGCTAAAATCACTAAGTCTAAGTTATCTTTACTGAAGCGTCTGACCCAAGCGCTCAGCTTCCTAAGCGTTCTAATGTTCAAAAGTGATATGAAATTTTTAAAGTCGAAAAAGACTTCAGGGTCTATTCAACCCCCCCCCCCCCTTTCTAGACCCTTTCGTATGCCACTTGGGACCACCTAGTGGTATCAGAGCGATTGAAGTAGAAACTAAGCATTTTCGAGCGTAACTGCTTGTTTAGATCCATTTTTCTAAACTTAGTCGCTTTAAAATTTTCTCTTAAACATCTCATTATGGCTTTTAACAAAATGCCTAAGTTGGTAGAGTCAAACTATGATTCTTGGAAACTTAGAGCGTTCGATTATTTATGTTCTTGCGATAATGAAATGTGTGATGTAATTTCAGATGGCCCCATTAAGATCATGAAAGTGATAACTCGAGCACTTGGAGCTGATGAAGCCACTCCAGATGGATATGTCGAGAAACCCAAGTTAGAATGGACGCTAGATGATCGAAAAAGAGCGAATCTAGATATTGTTGGACGAACTACACTTTACTCAACGTTAGGAGACAATGATGCATTGTTCAACAAGATCAAGCAATGTAAGATTTCCAAAGAGATATGGGATGAGTTGGCTATCGTGTGTGAAGGTTCAACTCAAATGAAGGAGAACAAGCTCTCCATAGCCATGCAAAGATTTGAGCATTTCAAGATGCAGACCAATGAGACGCTAGAATAATTGGACGCAAGGTTTACTTTGCTCATTACAGAGTTAGCGTCATTAGACAAAGAGTTGACCAATAAGGAAATGGTTAATGAGATTTTCAGAAGTCCTCCAAGCAAGTATTTGATTAAGACTGTTGCCATGAGAGAATCAGAGACCTTGGAGACTCTTACTCCAGAACATGTGTTTTCAGAATTAAAAGCATTTGAGTTTGAATTAGGTGAAGTCAGCGACACATCGACTTCAGCTACCGAATTAGGAACATTAATCGCTACCACCAAAAGTAAGGGTAAAGCGATTAGTGAGGTGAAAGTGACAAAATCAAACGAGGAAAAGGAAATGGCTTTATTGGTCAAGAAATTTCTAAGATATGAAAAGAGAATCCCATTGGACAACCCTCATTCCAAACCCCTCCCCCATCACCAGCGCCTCAGTATCAAATGACAGTGTATTCAGCACCTCAGCTATTAGCGCCAGTTCCTTATCAAGTGCCTGTTAGAGTATATGCCCTCGAATGCCACAAAGATGATAGATTTATAGGGCATAAACATTGTAACTAAACTATGGTTTTTCTATTAAAATAAGACAGTTGATTGTTGTTTTCTTATAGGCATTTATAAGGTGTGAATAAACAACGTAAAGTCCTTGATGACAAGGCGAACCTTCTACCTCCTATGGGATAGGAGGAAAAGCACTAGAATGGTTTGACCCTTGACATCTAAAAGGGTTCGCAAGTCTAAGAAAAATTGATTGGGCATCAATAGTGAATAAAGACTTGTATGATGTAAGTTTCGACAAAGAAAGTGTCAGTCGTACACTATGGAAATGGTAGTGGGAACTTATATCATAGACGTGTCAGTTGGACTGATATGTTCGAACATGGCTCGCATCAGTTCATCACATGGGTATGCACTCATTGACAGTCAATGATGAAACTGATAAGTAGTGATAGGTACGTGTGAACCTCTGACATGAGAAATCGAGTTGAAGATGTACTTGTGACATCAAGTATGTCATTAGAGTAGTTAGATTCAAATCACTTGTTGGTGGAATTGACCTCGAAGTGCGACTTGATAGGCAAGTAGCATTGTTAACTGATTTGCAATATGGAATTTATTCTCTCATAAGTGAATGAGTAAAATATCCTATGCGATCATGAATAAGTGAGGATGAAAGTTTTTGGCCAAAGCATTTAAATACCTCGACTTATTATGAGCTTAGGTATATGGTCAAGTTATATGAGTTTGACTTTAAACCATGACTCTTACTTGACTGGGATATAAGAATAAAATGTTTATACACGTACGATATTCACGGCGTAAAAGTTTGGAATGATCCTATTCATTCGTTCTCAATTGGGTTACAGTGTGAGCCACGAGATTGTCTAGGTGTCACTCACACCCCTTTGGATTCCTCCCAATTGCCTTTTGAGACGAACCTAAAGAGTCGCGCTTAAAAGAAGTGCAAAAGGAAAAACATGGGAAAAAGACTTGAGAGAAATTCACGGCATTGGATGCCGTAATTAATTAATTAATTATTGGATAATTTAATTAATTAATTAAATTAATGAGTTAATTAATTTCTGGGAGAAATTGAATTATAAATTAATTAGGAATTGAATTAATTGGATTATCAATTTATTTATTGGATAAATAAATTATCCTATTAATTAATTAGCAAGCAAGACGAAAGCCCGAAGGCTTCCGAGCCCACTAAGGGGCGGCCAAATAGATGCCCAAATAGGGCTCTTGCATGCTAGTGTTATTGTTTCCTAATGATATAAATATATCACAAGGAGAAAAATAACAGAAGGCCACTTACATAACTTTCTCTCCAAGAAAAAGTCTCCCACCTCTCTCTCTCTCTAGCCGTCTTTGACAAGGAAGAAAGGAGGAGTTTTTCGTTTTTGATTTTGGCGTAATGAATTAGAGACGTTGGCAAATTCGGCATTAGAGAAAAGAATCACGTTCAGAAATCAACATACGCGAGAACGGTAATTTTTCTATACACAATTAAACACGAGGATTAGAGATGATTCGGGCATTGGGAATTAAATTTACTTTCCGCTGCGTTTTATTCGTATAATTCCCAACAGCGCCTACAACTCCTACTCAGAGTCTCTCAGCGCCAGTTGGTTCAAAGCGATTAACCACTGAACAGAAAATGAAAACTAATTTGTGTTATAATTGCAAGAAACCAAGGCACTACCAGGTAAATTGCCCTTATCCAAATGTGTCTAAGACCACAAGGTAAGACTATGCAGATTAAAACCAATTTAGGAGCAACCTTCGTCAACAGGGTTTGCTAGCGGAATCTGAACCATTCTCCACACCTGAATAGGATTTGGAATCATCATATGAAAGCAGTGATGATGAGCCAACAAGCGACTCAGCGTTGATTTGTCTCATGGCGAGAGATGATGAAGCGACTGACGATTCACTACCTGAGGTAACCACTGAATTATATCATCTTCTTTCTTAAGATGAATTACTTGACAAAGTAAATGAATATTATAATGATTGTCAAGATGCCGTCAAAATATATCAAAATCACTTCGCTATTATTTTTTCGCTCACAAGTGATAAAGTAACGCTCAAAGCTGAATTGCAAGTTCAGCAACAATGCATTGAGAAGAACCAATCGCTTGAGAGTGAGATTACACAATTGAAAAGTGATATTGATATAATAGTCAAGAGAGAAGCTGATCTTATCGCTAGACTGGCCAAATCGAAGCAGCTCATCTCATCATTATCAAAAGCTTCAAAAAAGTTGGATAATGTGACTGAGGTAACAAGAATGTTTGGTGAAAAGACCGGTTTAGGATGTAATAAATTCGGTAAACAACCAAATAAATCAAATGTTACGGCAAACAACAAAGGAAAGGGTGTTTTCTTTCTTGAGAAAAGTTCACAAAGTCAAACACTGAATAAACTAAGCGACAATGGTACGAGGCCAAATGAGAAAGTCAAAGCTAACTCAAGCAAAGGAAAGGCGAAAGCAAATGATCCACAAAGACGGGTTGGTCCAAATGCTCAAAAGGCTAAAGATAAACCTGACCACTATGAATCAAGTGCTAAACGTCAAGCACCAAAAGTGCAACCCAAGCCAGCACCAAGGAAATACCAGCGTCAATATCCAAGACAGTCAAGATCATATTATAGATACTATGATGATTATGATTATGATTATTATTATAATTAAGGATATTATTATACACCCAAAAAGCACACACAACACAATGTGAAACCCAAGAAAGCTAGTATTCCAACAATGAAGACTAGGCAAATATGGGTTCCTAAAGTTTTAATTCAAACCAAAGCTACTAACATTGAAGGACCCAAGACAACATGAGTACCCAAGAAAAACTAGAACTATACTTTAAATGCAGGTACCTAAAGCCAACACCGATACTTCAATTTGGTACTTCGATAGTGGGTCAACAAGGCATATGACTGGATCAAAAGATCTCTTGGTCAACTATCGTGCAACCAACGGTCCTCAAGTTATATTCGGTGATAACTCCAAAGGTAAAACCAAAGGTATAGGTATCATGCATAGGGGGAACATCATAATTAGTGATGTATATTATGTTAAGGGTCTTAAGCATAATCTATTAAGCATTAGTCAATTTTGTGATAAAGGCTTTGAAGTAAAATTTTCAAATGACTACTTCTATGTTAACGACGCTAAGACTAAGTCTACTAAATTAAGAGGAAAAAGAACAAACAATGTCTATTTAGTGGATTGGGATTTTACAATTGATAACAACCCCACATGCTTTGTTGCTAAAAGTCAAAATAAATTGGGTTGGTTATGGCATAGAAAAATGAATCACCTCAACTTTAAGGCAATCTCTCATTTAATATCGCTAAATCTAGTAGAGAGATTACCCAAGGGTTGCTTTCAGAAAAATCGCTTATGTGATGCATGTCAAATGGGTAAACAAGTTTAATCATCTTTTAAGATGAAACCATGCCTATCTACTTCTAGAGTTCTTAAACTATTGCATCTAGATTTGTTTGGTCCTGTTCAAATCATGAGTGTTAGTGGTAAAAAGTACTCGCTAGTAATAGTTGATGATTTCTCTCGCTATTCATGGGTAGAATTCCTAGCGACCAAAGATGAAACTAGTGTCAAGCTCACATCGCTAATTCATCAATTGCAAACTTATAAATATTTAAAGGTGACGAGAATTAGAAGCGATAGAGGAACTGAATTTACTAACCAATTTGTTGAGAAGTTTTGTATAGACTTTGGAATACTTAATGGGTATTCTACCCCTAGAACACCTCAACAGAATGGAGTAGCCGAGCGACGGAACAGAACACTTAAAGAAGCCGTTAGAATGATGCTTGCAGAGTCAAAGCTGCCTCAAAGGTTTTGGGCCGAAGCTATCAATACCGCTTGCTACACTCAGAACCGGTGTATGATCAACAAGCAACATTAGAAGACTCCATACGAGTTGTGGAAGGGATGTAAGCCTAACATTTCATATTTTAATGTATCTAGTTCAAAATGTTTCCTTCATAACAATGGATCCCAAAGCCTAAAGACATTTGATCCTAAAGCGAATGAGGGAATATTTCTAGGCTATGCCAAGAATGGAAAGTGTTTTCACATCCTAAATAAGATCAAATCGAAGGTTGAAGAATCCATTCATGTTGTGTTTGAAGATGTTAACCAAGAACCGAGTAAGGTTAATCCTGATGATGTAGGAATTGAAGATCTTGCCCAACAAGCGTCACAAATCAATCTTGGTGATGATAGTGATGATGATGAGGATGATGAGATCTTTGTGCCTATTCCAAAGGTTACTCGTGAGGTTACAAATGAGGATATTGTCAGAATCGCTGATGATCTTGAAGAGAATGATCATCAAGAGCAAATTGGAACTGTGAATGATGCAGCGACTGCGCCAGAGCCAAATGGGAGTCAAGTGATTGATAGTCAAGAGTCTCTCAACCCATTCCAACCAGACCGTAAATGGCTTAGAGACCATCCACCAGAGTTAGTAATTGGAGATATTGAAGCACCTGTTAGAACTAGATCTGGTACAATCAATGAGGCCATGTTCGAAAGTTTCTTATCTCAAATGGAACGAAAGAAAGTGGATGAAGCGCTCAGTGATTCAAGTTGGGTAGAAGCAATGCAAGAAGAGCTTAACCAATTTGAGAGAAGCAAGATTTGGACGCTAATACTAAGACCAACTCACCAAGGAGTTATTGGAACTAGATGGGTGTTTAGGAAGAAGATGGATGAAGATGGGATTGTTATAAGAAACAAAGCCAGATTCATCGCTTAGGGTTATTGCCAAGAAGAGGGTATTGATTTTGATGAGATGTATGCCCCAGTAGCCCGTCTTGAAGCGATTAGGATGTTTCTAGCATTTGCCGCATTCAACAAGTTCATAGTATACCAAATGGACGTGAAGAGTGCATTTCTGAATGATAAACTCCAAGAAGAAGTTTATGTGGAGCAACCACCAGGATTCATCAACAACCCTGGCAAAGGTATGGTCTACAAATTGGATAAGGCACTCTATGGACTTAAACAAGCACCAAGATCATGGTATGACACTCTCTCTGTCTTCCTTATAGGTAAAGGCTTTTCAAACAACGTTGACACAACGTTATTTAAAATTACCTATAATGAAGATATTCTCTTAGTCCAAATCTATGTTGATGATATTATATTTGGTTCTATTAATAAGCGATTGTGTGAGAAATTTTCGAAAATGATGCAAGATCAATTTGAAATGAGCATGATGGGTGAATTAACTTTCTTCTTAGGATTACAAGTTAAACAACTCCCAAATGGCATATATGATTAAGAAATTTGGTATGGAAAATGCATCATCTTCAAAAATTTCAATGAGCCAAACGCTTAAGCTAGATAAAGATGAAAGTGGGAAGAAAATTGATATCACTAACTATAGAGGTATCATTGGATCACTTCTTTATCTTACCGCTAGTAGACCTGATATTATGTTTTCGGTATGCATGTGTGGACGCTTTCTAGTTGATCGTAGAGAATCACACTTAAATGCTACTAAGAGAATCCTTAAATACCTAAAAGGCACACCGAATGTGGGCTTATGGTATCCAAGGGACTCTCTTTTTGAACAAATTGGTCATTCAGACGCAGATTTTGCACGATGCAAAATAGATAGAAAGAGTACTAGTGGTACATGTCAATTTCTAGGTCATAGACTAATTTCGTGGCATAGTAAGAAACAACAATCCATAGCAACTTCTACCGTTGAAGCAGAGTACGTAGCCGCTGGGAACTGTTGTGCATAAATCCTTTGGATGAGGCAAAAACTTTGAGATTATGGAACAATCCTAGGTCCTACCCCAATCCATTGTGATAACCAAAGCACTTTAGCCATGACCCAAAATCCTGTCCTTCATTCTAGAACCAAACACATTGACATTCGCTACCATTTCATGCGTGATCATGTTCAAAAGAAAGATATCTCCATGCACTTCATTGGTACTGACAAACAATGGGCAGATATCTTCACCAAAGCGCTCAACAAACAACGCTTTCTCACTTTGAGAAGTGAATTAGGTATGATCGACTTAAACGCTTAAATCATAAAGCATCATATTTTAATGGTATACAATTTAGGAGAATCCACTTTAAATTATGTTCAAAGTATCTTTCGAATTGATATGAGTTATCTATTTTAGGGGGAACTTTAAAGTTGTACTTATTCCAATCTATAAGCGACTGTGATGAAAAATGACTTTGAAAATTTTATGCATTGATCACTAGCGCTTATCTATTATTCATGACAAAATCAATCTCTAATCAAATCAAATAACAATATCTTACCAAAAGCGATGACTTTATAAAAAAAGACTTCAGCGTTAAAAAGATTCCCACTTTACCGCTAAGTAACCTTTTTCTAAAATTCATGCGTAGTTTTCATCGCTAAAAAGTAGCGTGTGGATAAGTTCAAAAAATTAGATTTGACAATTGCCCACACGTGCTTATCAAATCAAATTGACGGTTAATGATTCCTATCTAAAAACTAGGCGGTTCAGTAACTGCACCTGTCTGAGTACGTGTCAATGTACTATCAGGCGCGTGTATTTCATGCTGAAAATTTCAAAATTATTGAAATGTTTTGAAACAGTAACTGCGGATTTCAAACTTTTATATTTCACAGTTGTTACCATATTTACCACACTTTTTGACATCTGTATTTATGTGTAAACGGCTCAGATTTAATTTTTGTTATTTTCAAAATTAACTTCTGTACATGTGACATTCATCTACTAGTTGAGGAGTTATTTTTGCCTCCTATTTAAACTCTTCATAACCTTTACAGTAAAACTTTATCACTTCCACAATTCTTCTACTGTAAAAGTTCTCTCTCTAAGGTAAAACGATTATCTTTTCTCTCCTCTACCAAAGCTTTTCCAGTTCATCAATGGCACCCAAATCTTCCAAATCTGATGCCAAAAAATCCTCCAAATCTGAGAAACCAGTCACTATTAATGCCTGTTTTCTTGTTAACTGGGACTATTTTTTTGATAACCAGAATTTACCTTTAAGGACTGTTCTTCCACTCATTCAGGAATCTGGTTTATGTGATATGATAACGCTGTTTTTAACATCTATGAGGAAGAAACCTTTTTCTTCTTCAAAATGCAAAAATCTCCGACGACGGAAACTCCATTTCCTGCGTCTTTCCCTTTGCCCGTGAGACCTTCGTCCTCACTCCTTATCTTTTATCATCTTTACTAAATCTGCCAAACGATGGTTTCGAAGTTGAAAATGTCACTCTTGGTGATGCCATCAAGGTCTGGGCATTGATCAAGAAGGATGAAGTTGAAGTTGCCTACGAACCCAACTTCAAGAAGAATGACATGAAGGGCGAGTATGTCATTCTTGCGGACATTTGCGCAAAGATGATAGAGTGCAGGAAAAGAAGCTTCGATAAGATTTCAAACGTTCAATACAAGATGATGGTGGCCATTCTGACCAAACTGAAGATAAATTGGTCGCTTTACGTTTTCAATCGTTTCAAGGCAGCGATGGCCAAGTCGGTAAATACCAAGACTTACGGGATTATTTTAAGTCGTATTCTTAGCGCTAGTGGTTACACCAACGTCGCTCGAAAGAAGGTCCCAGCGCTAAAATTCTATGGAAAGAAAATGATCAGCGAGCTGCTCAAGCCAAGGAGACGTGGTGGTGCAGCGGTTCCCAAAGAAGAGTGTGAGTGACTTCCTGTCGAAGGAGCTATTCGCAGCGATGATGAAGAGCAAGCGACATCGTCTTCATCATCTTCCTCAAAAGAAGCTGTGGTGGTCAAGCGACCTAAAAAATAAATCACCTTGAAAGTCGCTGAGCCATCAAAGCTAGCGACGAAGCAGAAGCAGAAGTAGAAGCAGGAGCCCAAGAAGAAACAGAAGTCTCCTTCTCATTCTCCCAAATCACGCTCTCCCCCACCTATCTACATCATGTCTCCAAAAGAGGAAGAAGAGGTAGAAGAAGTACCGCTTTCCCGAAGGCGTACTCCTTCATCTACTCCAGCTGCATCAACCAGCGCTCCAGCAGAACCAGCGAGTGTTCCACCTCCGTCTGAAGCTGCTCCTAAAATCAGCTTAGATCCTAAAGTCGCTACTCAATCTGAGAGGTTTTCCCGTGTTCGGGGTAAGTACTTGTGCTAAGCAAAGTAGTTTATCCTTTCCTCATTAGTTTCTAAGTCTCTAACGCTAGGATAAAATCCTTTCAGCCGAGTGTTAAGCAAATATTTAGACTGTTCTTAACACTCTTGAGGATTTGCGTATTCCCATCTGTGCTGATCCAATCACTTTTTTCTCGATCTAGATCTAGAAGAAGTTATCCCGGAGCCTGAGGAAACTGTACCAAATGTTGAAACAGATCAAGCGACTGCGTCAGTTGATGATAGTCCTCAGGGTAAGCGTTGTAGTCTCTTATTTGTAATTTCTACTTAGTAGAAATTTTGCTTACTTTTCTCAAACGCTTACTTGCATCAGCTCAAAAAGCACCAGACACTGATGCACCTTCACCTTCCAAGATACCTTTTGAATTGGATGTAGACATGGAAGCAGTGGTGGATATCGCTAAGGAAATAGTCCAAGTCCTTCCTGACGCTGAAACGTCTCTAGTCAGTGAAGCAACTGAGCATACTGAGTGGTAGATAGAAGTGGCCCCTATCCCAACAGAATCTATTGCTTTCGTTCCCACTCCAACCAGATCTCCTCCTCGTGTCATCAATTTCTTTCCCTGTGGCTACAATGCAGAAGTTGAGTTCTACTATGCCGCTAGGGAGCTTGACTCCAGGCAATTAGTTGATATGGAGATCAATTTTGAAAACACTCTCCATAGGACTGATGTCTCCAATTCTGATAAATTTGAATTCTTCGAGCGATTCGCTGACCTGGGTCTCTACAATCTTGAGCGTCTTCAATCTCACCTTGAGTATATTCGGCGACCAGCGTTCAACATGACAGTATTTGACGAGAAGCGTTTCAACTTTACTGGCCATTCAGAAGAGTCCTGGTTAGGAAATTTATGGTTAGCTGTTTTGATGATGACAAGATAGGATTTTATGTTAGACCCCAAATAAAATGTAAGTTTATGTTTTCATAAATTATTGTTTAAGCGTTTGTAATTGTTAATTTGTTTAGGCTTGTAATTTTTATCTTTGTAGATTTTGGACTAAGTATTAGATACTGAATCGCTAATAGAATTTTAGGTGAATCTATTAAAGAAGAAGTTGAAGATCAGCGTCTGAAGTCAACCAGAGATGAAGATTTGTTTCTTAGCGTCCGTCAAACGCTAAAGGGCTATTTCAGGATTTATGGATCAAGCGATCAAAGAATTCTAGCAATTAGTTTCAGATTCATCTTAATTAAATCCTCAAGTCATGAAGGACTTAAATGCAATCATTCAACGAAAATTTATTTCCAACGGGAAATAAATTCAAATGCACTAAATGCCTGATAAGAGCATTAAATGTGATAAGATACTGTGACTTATGGACAAGCCACCTTTTTTACTAGACTGTTAGAACTTCAAAGTTTATAGATGCTCCCATCCAATCGGTGCCAACAGATTTTCAAGAATGTTAGGTTTCAGGTAGAATTACGCGCCACGTGAGAGGCACTCTCCTACATGTGTCCAACGGACAGATCCCAAGAATTGCCTATAAATACCTTACCTTCAGCAAACCCCAAAAGAGACAGTACATAATATTACAAGAGAAAATTACGTACATGCACAAGACTTGCTTAGAACAAGCTTAGAAACTCCATAGGTAAAATTCCTACAAGCTTTTTATCTACATTCCAGACAGTCACAAATATCTCAAATCTCTTCCAAAGAAGAAACCTAAACTCTTACTGAGATATTCCAAGTTGTTTGATTTTCCCAAAAAACAAACAAACCCTTGTGACTAAACCTTCAACCTTTCATCTGAGTGAGAAAGCTGTTGAAACTCCCTTACAGGCAGTATTTCTGAGTGAGAGAAGCTTGTAGAAGACGATCTTCATTGGTGCTGAAATCAGTGTGATCAAGGAGCTCGAGATCATCTTCACCTGTTTACTATCTTGTAGAAGATTCTGTGTGATTCTTTGATAATCATTTTAGTAAAATTCCTCCAAGTGAAAAAGGAGAAGAAGGACGTAGTTGGGATTACATCACCCAGTAAACCTTACAATTTCTTGTGTTATTTACTTTAATTATTGTCTTGTTTTACATTATACTATATTCTTTGAAAAAGACAAGCTAATCTGCTAAGCGACTATTTAATCAAAACGAACGCTAAAGCTTTAAAATCATTTCCGCTATGCTAACCCTGATTAAGCGATCTAAGCGTTACCCTACTTTGGTAAATTGCAAAAATCACTAAGTCTAAGTTATCTTTACTGAAGCGCCTAAACCAAGCGCTCAGCTTTCTAAGCGTTCAAATTTTTAAAAGTGATACGAATTTTTGAAGTCGAACAAGACTTCAGGGTCTATTCAACCCCCCCCCCCCTTCTAGACCCTTTCGTATGCCACTTGAGACCACCAATCCTTTTATCCATTGCACCAGAATAAGATCGTCTTCAAAAATCCCCAAATGGGTGACTGGTCAAAGAATCCAAACGAAGAAATTCTCAACAGAATCGGATACTCCTCTGACTCCAAAGTCGTTCATTCTCCTCAAAACGCTTTATCGCCTAAACCTCTAAGATTGTGGAAAGGAAAAGGACCAGTTGTTGTTGAGCGTCCCAATCCTATTAATTCTTGGATAGAAGCTGAAGCCCGTGAGTACCTTGCGAGAGTATGGGCTGAGGATTATGATGAAGAATTTGAACGCTTTGAAAAGTTTATTGCAGCTAGAAAAGAACAGAAGAAAGCTGATAAACTTGGAAAGCGATGGATGATGGATACTGCAAGATGGGATAAAGAGTTCGTGTTGCACTTTTACACACTGGAAGAGCTTGTGAAGTATCCATTTTTGTTTCAATTCGGAGTAGATTACAGACACAGAGGTTTTACCATGTTTCTTCTCCAGCAGCGCCAGAATCTGGTGGACAATATTAGCGCTTTACCTTATTACAGACAATCTATAGAACACTATATTCACCAGCATCTCAACTTAATCGCTCAAGGAGGACGCTGCCTTTATCATCCCACTCAGAACTTTGTTCAGCGCATCCTTCCTGACCTCGATGAAGATGTTTCCTCTAGTAAGCAACCAAACATGCCAGAGCAAAGTGAAGTCCCTTTCAAGGACCATGCCGACCTTGCTGAATTTTACCATGAGCGCCGAGCAATAATTGAAAATGCTCAATCACTGGATATTTCAATCACTCCGCATTTCGATCCTGGTCTTAGTGACTTCAGAGGATACAATTTGCTTCCTGTCCTATTTTGTGAACAGAATGACACGAAAAATCCTTACGTGTATTAAACAGCAAGTGGACTGGTCGTATGTAGTAATAAAGTGGACTTTAAGTCCAAGTTATCGATCACACAGAGACAAGATTATTTAAAGCTAGGAATTTAAAAGCAATTAAAATTGGATTACAAGATTGAGATTAATTTACAATAAAAATGTGAAAACGAGACTTAGCAAATAGATTTAGATTCTTATGAGATAAAACAACTAAGGCACATGCTTCAACCAAATTTACTTGTTAATATAAATATGAACTATTCTTCGTATTATTAGACTACTATTGCTTTGGTGAAAATTCCTTAATTAATTACTACCCGATGTCTCGGCTGTAATAATCCTATGATAAATTGACAGTTCTCTAAATATGTCTATCCGAGAATTTAATCAATAATCATGCATTCAAGTTCTAGAATTTCCCCGAATAAATCCGGCTAACTGCACCCGGGAATCTCTACCTATCTCTAGGGGCAATTCCCTATTTTTTACGGATGATGTGATGATTTCTTTGAACGCTAACTTATATTCTTTCAAACTATTAAGTTAGGCAATATGACAAACATATGGCGATCAAACATATGCAAGTAATTACGCACAAAATCAAAACACAAAGCAATTGTAGAATTAATACGAAGAATAATATCATATATATATACTCATAACTTTGGCCTTCACATGGCCCTAGTTAAGGAAAAATTAGTTCATAATTGAAATTGGGAAAACAATAAAAACATAGAATTACTCATAGATAAAGATGAATATCAAACTAAGAAACTCCCTATTTTGGATTGATGATCGATTCTTGATTGGAAGCTTAAATCCCTCCTTTTCCTCTTCTTAGCTCTTCAAGTACGATGATAGGATGACTCAAAACCAAGAGAATGCTCCCCCAAAACTCCTGAATTTTCCTCCTCACACTCTCAAAGGATGATTTTTTTTAGATGCTCTCAAGTGAGCTCCCCACTCCCCTTTAAATACCCAAAAATCCACCTACCAAGAATTTTAGTTACCCTTCTCTTTCTTTCCTCCTACCAAGAATTTCTACCTACCAAGAATTTGCACCTACCATTCTCTTGTTTTCTACCTACCAAGAATTTCCACCTACCAAGAATTTGCACCTACCATTCTCTTGTTTTCCACCTAACAAGAATATGAGCTGCCACTTTCGTATTTTCCAGCGTAGGCATAGTATTTTATTCATAAACGTCTCCACAGATCTCCGAATTGGATGATTCAAGTACCCATGTAAAGATAAGACATAGATCTAAAACTTTGTAGAAGGACACTTCATCCAATTCTGTCTCTAAAAATATCAAAATGGCGTTCCAACGTGGAGGTTGTTTCTGATTTGGCGCCCAGGTGTGCAGAAATGGTACTAAAACATGATTTTGGCTAACTCCAGCTTATTTCTTGCTTGTTTGGTCGTGGAGGTGTGAAACATCTTGGCGTAAACTTGTTTTATACATCATTTTTCCACCCTTTCTTCAATTGTATCCACTTAAGGCCTGAAATTACTTAATGCACGAATTTAACGCACAAGTGACAAAATCAAGTGATAAATGAACCTAAAACATAAACGCAAAGGGGCTTAAAAACACGTAAAAATGACTCCTATCAACTCCCCCAAACTTATCATTTGCTCGACCTCGAGAAATAAAAGTTCTAGGCATGAAAAACATCATCAACCAAAAGGAGAAAACAAAAACAACAAACGAACTCACTTTCGTGGAGTAAACGATTGCACTTAGCATGTGCAACAAGCCTTTAAACCTTTGAATTACCTCAAAGGACGAGTTATAGTCTCGTGAGGGTTTGCAGAAGATATACCCACAAAATCTAACAAACTTTCAATCCCAACCAAATGAATACATCTCAACATAATTAACAAGAATAAATGGCACAAACTCATCCTTTTATAGCTCACAAATATATATACATATCAACTACTTTTGCTCATGCGACACCAATACTCGAAAAGACTCCATAGGGTGTAGTGAAAATAAATCTAAGGTATTATAGTCGAAAGGCATCCTTACCAAATTTTAGACATTAATCCCATATCTATCAACTTTTGATCAAACACAAAGCATAAGAATCATAGAAAATCTCATAGCCATTTAAATTTCATTATCTCAACCATTCAAACTTTCAATTCATATGAAACTTTCCAATTAACTTCATTAAGGCTAGATCATGTGCAATGTTTTATTCCATTAGGCTTTCTATGACACCCATGTTACAAGCTTTAGATCAATGACTCCCAAACTAGATAGTTTTGGGGCATTAAGTGTAAAGACACTCCTAAGGATTTAATCACTCGAGTGTCAAAGGCCACGAAATAAAACTAGATCTTTTAAACAATTCGCTTTTTTTTGGCTTGAGCTTAGCTCAAATTAGCATAATAGTACAGTATATAGGCATGAAACTTTTCACCTCCAGTACATATTAGCCTAACCACTTGTGGTCATACCAAACTTCAACCTTTTTAATTCATTGTTTAGCATAAAAAAAATTACTACTCAACTTATAACCTTATGAAAAATCTAAGTTAATTTTTCCGGGAAAAACTCTTTAAGTGTCTCAAGATGGTTATCCTCTCAACTCCTCTACCCTCGATTTATTGTGCAATGTGAATCATCTAAGAAATCAATCCTAGTTTAGGGTCTCCATGAGCAATTTCAAAGATATATATGTTCCATTAAATTCAAATTATTTCAAGAAATCATGCCATTTTTTTTTCAAGTTAATCAATTTTAATGCATCAATTGGAAAGATAAAAAAAAAAACAATTTATACTTGATTTTCTCAACAAAAAAATATTTAAACATTATATCATACAAACTTTCCCCCAAACTCAAGCTAAAAATTAGCATTGCATTTTCAATGTTCAAAATAAGCACTCTTCTACCCCCAAACTCAAATCCAACATTGTCCTCAATGTTGTTATAACAAGTATACGTAACGGTAAAAGAACACTTACAACCAAGGATGTTGAAAAACATCCTTTAACTTCCAATGCATCGTTACAAAGCTTCTTCTCCTCTCGAGTAAAATAAGCATCTCTAAACATGGGGTCCAAATGTCTATCATATCTAACACTTCAACTTTTCAAACCATCAAGCATACGAAAACATACATGCCAAAAGTGCATGTTTGAACATAAACATAAACAAACAAACTAAACAAACAAAAACAAAAGAAAAAAAAAACTTACAAACTTGGGTTGCGTCCCAAGAAGCGCTTGTTTATAGTCAATAGCTCGACTATTCAGGATCGACTTAAGTCGATGGTTCTCGGAGCTTGACAGATAATGTGTCTGCCCTCCAGTCAGTGCCCGAGTAGTGTTTCAGCCTATGTCCATTGGTTAAAAATAATGGTCCATCCTCAGTGATAAGCTCCGCAGCTCCAGAAGAATACACTCGGGTGACACGAAAGGGTCCCGACCAACGCGATTTGAGATTGCCTGGGAAGATCTTGAGTCTAGAGTTGTACATAAGAACTTTCTCACCTTCCTCAAATTCCCGGGGTAGAATATGTTTGTCGTGCCACTTCTTGGTCCGTTCTTTGTACAGTTTTGCATTCTCGTATGCTTCATGTCTCCACTCCTCGAGCTCATTCAGTTGAAGCAACCTCTTATTACCTATAACACTTGTATCGAAATTCAGGAATTTGATAGCCCAATAAGCACGATGTTCAAGTTCGACAGGTAAATGACAAGCTTTTCCAAATACAAGACGATATGGGGACATGCCAATAGGGGTTTTAAAAGCAGTACCGTAAGCCCACAATGCATCATCTAATTTCAGAGACCAATCAGTTCGATGGCTATTTACCGTTTTTTCTAAAATCCGTTTAATTTCCCTATTAGACACTTCGACTTGCCCACTAGTTTGAGGGTGGTAAGGGGTCGAGATTTTATGCTTAACACCATATTTGTTCAACAAGTTTTCAAATTGCTTGTTACGAAAATGTGTGCCTCCATCACTTATAATTGCTCTCGGGGTTCCAAATCGTGCAAAAATATGTTTTCTCAGAAATCTAAGAACAACCCTATCATCATTAGTTTGCAAAGCTTCAGCTTCGACCCATTTAGACACATAATCAACAGCAACTAGAATATACCTATTGGAACAAGAACTAGGGAAAGGTCCCATAAAATCTATACCCCACACGTCAAATAATTCACATTCAAGCACATTATTCATAGGCATTTCATGTCGTCTAGAGATATTACCTACTCTTTGGCATTTATCACATTTTTGAACATAAGCGTGTGCATCTTTAAATAAAGTAGGCCAGAAAAAACCTGATTGCAGAACCTTGGCAGCAGTCTTGGATGGGCCAAAGTGGCCACCTATCACCATGTCATGGCAATGAGCCAAGACGGAGGTCATTTCTTCCTCGGGTACACAACGCCTGATAATTCCCTCGACACCAATTTTAAACAAGTAGGGCTCTTCCCACAGATAGTGCCTAACATCTTTCAAAAACTTCTTTCTTTGGTGAAATGTCAAATCAGGGGGTAAAATTCCAGCAACTATATAGTTAGCATAATCAGCATACCAGGGGATTGAAATAGAAGAAAGAGTAAAAAGCTGCTCATCGGGGAATTCATCTCCTATTGGGGTCTCATCCATTTTCTTATCCACTAATTCTAGTCTAGATAGGTGATCAGCTACTACATTTTCAGATTGGCACGCTAAAAGCTAACGTGCTATGATAGCAAGTGCACTAGTCGTGTGTAGTAATAAATGGATTGTAAGTCCGGATTGTCGAACCTCAAGGACTTGAATTCTAGTTTAAGATTTGTAATGAAGTGAATAAACAAAGTAAGAATAAATTCAAATAAAATTTGTAAAGAACAAGAACAAAGATGAGCAAGTGATTTAAAACCAATTATAAAGGGAGACTAAGGCACATGCTAGGTTCAAATTGATCAAATATACTTATAAAGGTTCTTGTTGAAGGATTACACTTATATTGTTATGGTGAGAGCTCCGAGGGTAGAGAATAACCGATGTCTCGCGTATAAACTCCTATGCTTAGATCGTGATTTCCCAAATATTCCTATCCGGAAATCTAACCACTAAACATGCATTAACGTACTAGAGTTCACTCGATTAGAATCGAACAACTTCATCCGGGAATCTTTACCTATGTCTAGGGCAATTCCTCATTAGTTGCGGGTCATGATGTGAATTTCTTGCACCCTAAGTCAATTTTCTCCCGAAATATTAACCTAGGCATAAGATTCTAACATATAGTGATCAAGTATATGCAAGATAGGCAAAAACACAATTCACATCACATAACAATATAAGAACAACCTCAACAACCATCTATTGTAAGCATATATCACAATTTGGCCTTACATGGCCCTAGTCTTACGAATTTAGTTCATAATTGAAAGCATAAAAGACATAAGAGGAATATTCATAGACATAAATGAAATGAAAAGCTCTTAAAAACTCCCTAAATGGTGAATGATGATGGATCTTGAAGTTGAGCCTTCAATCCCCAAGCCCTTTTCCTTCCTCTAGTTTTCCCCTCCAAGAGTGACGAAGAATGGTGATGAATGGTGGAGAAATCAGATTAGGGGCTGCCCCCCTCTCCTCCAAGAATCTGAAATTGATAGTGAATGATGAAGAGTATGGGTTCCCCCTCCTTTTATAGCCAAAAATTCCACTAAAGTATGCATTAAGAATTCCCATTAAAGTTCCCCAATGAGAATTCCACCTAAGGTGATGCTTAAAGTTTGGCTTTTAAGATTCCAACCAGCTAAAAATTGTTGAACTTTCGGCCATTAAGAATTCCACCAAGCCTAACCATGTGAAAACTTCAACAAAACACATGCATGCTGCCATTTTCTTGCTTTCCAGCGCAGTCTTAGTATTTTGCTCATAAACTTCTCCACAGATCTCCAAATTGGATGATTCAAGTCCCCATGTTCCGATAAAACGTAGATCTACAACTTTACAGAAGGACATTTTGTCCAATTCGGTCTCTAAGTATACCTAAATTACGTTTCAACATGGAGGTTGTTTCTGATTTGGCGCCCATAAAGTAAATCTACCAAGAAACACACTTATGACAACCCCTCAACACATGTGATGAATTATGGCCAAAAGTGATTCTTACTCATCATATAATGCTGGAATTTAAGCTGAAAAAGGAGTAACATTCGGACTATCCATGCCTAGGCATGACTAGGAGGGCGTTGGGGCGTATCCTGGCACATGTACTTCTCTGTTCGGCGCAGCAATCGTATTTCCTTCACAATTATCTCTATAGACCTCCGATTTGGATGTTTCAAGTTCCTATTTGAAGCTAAGACATTCATCTAAAACTTTGTAGAAGGAAACTTTGTCTAAGTCGGTCTCGAAATGTACGGAATTATCGCTCGAATGTGGTAGGAGATGCATAAACCGCCTAGGTGTTGAAAAACATGCTTGAACTTGTTTTGCACATCGTTTTTCTTCCCTTTTCTTCATGTATTCTCATTTATTACCTGTATTCACTTAAAACACCTATTAAATGCAAATGTGACATGATTTAAGCAATAAGTGAATCCAAATCATAAGAATTACGGTCTTAAAAACACGTAAAAACACCTCTTATCACAGATCCTTTTTTATCTTTTATTTCTAAGTCAAACTCTTGTAGTAATAAGATCCACCTGAGTAGTCTAGGTTTTGCGTCTTTTTTAGCAAGCAAGTATTTCAAGGCCGAGTGATCAGTGTATACTATTACTTTGTTAAGCACAAGATAGGGGAGAAATTTGTCAAAAGCATAAATGACAGCTAAAAGCTCTTTTTCAGTCGTAGCATAAATGAGTTGGGCCTCACTTAAGGTACGACTAGCATAGTAAATAGTATGAAAGATTTTACCCTTCCTTTGACCTAGTACGGCTCCAACGGCAATGTCGCTCGCATCGCACATCAACTCGAATGGTAGGCTCCAATCTGGGGCGGACATCACAGGTGATGAGATTAATTTCTCCTTCAGGATGAGGAAGGCCTGCATGCATGCATCATTAAAGTCAAACACTGCATTTTTCATGGTCAAGTTAGACAGGGGTTTAGCAATTTTAGAAAAATTTGAAATAAAATGCCTGTAAAACCCGGCACGTCCCAAAAAGCTTCTCACGGCTTTGACCGTGGTGGGTGGTGGAAGATTAGCTATCACTTCAATTTTTGCTCTATCCACCTCAATCCCCTTGTGGGAGATCTTATGACCCAGAACAATTCCTTCTTGTACCATGAAATGACACTTTTCCCAATTTAAGACTAGATCAGTCTCCTCACACCTCTGCAAAACTAAGGTTAGATTGTGCAAACATCTATCATATGTAGAGCCAAAAACAGAAAAATCATCCATGAAGATTTCAAGAAATTGCTCGACCATGTCATGAAATATAGCCATCATGCATCTTTGAAAAGTAGCAGGTGCATTACATAAACCAAAAGGCATACGCCTATAAGCAAAAGTGCCGTAAGGACAAGTGAAAGTAGTTTTCTCTTGATCCTCGGGTGTAATAGCAATTTGGTTATAGCCGGAGTACCCATCCAAAAAACAGTAATATTCATGCCCGGCTAATCTTTCTAACATTTGATCGATAAAGGGGAGGGGAAAGTGGTCTTTTCGAGTATATTCATTCAATTTACGATAGTCTATGCAAACCCTAAAACCAGTGACAATTCTAGATTGAATTAACTCATTATTGTCATTACGAACTACTGTCGTACCTCCTTTCTTGGGCACTACCTACGTTGGACTTACCCATTGACTATCAGAGATAGGGAAGATAATGCCGGCATCGAGTAACTTGATTACCTCTTTCTTCACCACTTCTTGAATTTGAGGATTAGACCTCCTTTGTGGTTGTATAGTGGGCCTTGAGCTTTTTTCCATTAAAATCTTATGCATGCAGATGGCTGGGCTGATCCCCTTGATATCAGCAATCTTCCATCCAAAGGCTTTTTTGTGATCTCTCAACACCTCCAGTAACCTTGCTTCTTGTTGATCTGTAAGAGAAGAAGAAATGATGAGTGGCAAGGTTTCATCGTCATTTAAATAAACATATTTAAGATGAGAGGGTAGAGTTTTTAGGTCAAGAGTTGGTGGCTCTTCAATAGATGGTTTGGAGTGGCTAGACAGTGGACTATCCAACTTCTCAAATTTCTTCGTGGGTTATTGTGCACGCCTCTCTAAGCTATGAACAACTTCCAGTTGTTTATCACTGGCCGACTCAACATCCGTGGAGTTCATTATGCATAACTCAAGTGGATCATCAGAGATGTTTTCCTGAAAGTGCTCAATAATCAAAGGATCAAAAGCATCTATTCTTAAACATGACGCATCATCACCAACATGCTTCACAACCTTGTATACGTCAAAAGTAACTCTCTCCTCACCCACATTCAAAGTTAACTTACCATTGGCTATGTCGATCATAGCTTTACCTGTGGCTAGGAAGGGTCTTCCTAGGATGAGAGGAACTTCAACATCTTCTTCCATCTCCAGAACTACGAAGTCCACCGGGAAGTAAAACTTGTCAACTTGCACGATGACATCCTCTATGATTCCCTTCGGGTGTTTGATTGATCGATCTGCAAGTTGGAGGCTCATCGAGGTTGGCTTTTGATTCCCCGAACCCAATTTCTGGAACAACGAGTAAGGAAGAAGATTTATGCTGGCGCCCGAATCACATAGCACTCGGTCGAATTTGAGTTGCCCAATAGTGCAAGGAATTGTGAGGCTCCCTGAATCCTTGAGTTTCTGTGGCAACTTGTTCAACACCACTGCTGAGCATGCTTCAGTCAAGCACACCGTTCCATTGCGTTCCCACTTCTGCTTATTGGATAGAATATCCTTGAAGAACTTGATGTAATTGGGCATCTGCAAAATCGCATCAATAAAAAGAATATTAATTCGAACTTCTCGAAGAATTTCTAAAATCCTAAGAAAACTCTTATCCATATCTTTCTTATTCTTTTTATGTGCTAGGGGGAAAGGGAGACGTATTTCAATAGGATTAGGCAAAGAAGGAGTCAAAGTTTTAGAAGACGCCCTGTCTGCCTATGAAGTACGGACTTGATCCTGCCCCAATTACGTACTTGAGCTGTGTGAAGTACTTACTTGGTTCTGGTCAAGTACGTACTTGGGAGACAGATTTGAATTTTCAAGTTTATCAAAAGTTTGAACATTGTCCTCTTCAAGTGTGGACTTGGACTGCTTGGGAGGTGCACTTTTCAATTCTTTGCCACTTCTCAGAGCGATGACATGGTATTGCTCTTTTGGGTTTTTCTCTGTATCACTCGGCAGTGTCCCGGGTGCTCTTCCACCTGCATCAACCGATAATTGTGCAAATTGGTGCTGCATCTCTTTCATTTCCGTCATAACACCCTGTAACATCAATCGAAACTCTGCGAATGATTCGTCTGATTTTTGCATGTGAGCCGCCAATCTTTCTTCGACAGTCGAAGGTCTTGGAACTTGACCTTGTGGCTTAAAATTTCCAGGCCTTTGAGTTTGGTTGTTGTAAAACGGAGGCCTCGGTGCTTGGTAGATGCCTTGTTGTGAATTTTGTGCGGGATTTGGCCTTTTCGAAAAATTCTCGGGTATGTGGAAGCTCAATTGAGGCTTGTTTGAATTTCCGACATAGTTCACATCACTAATGGTTGGCTCTGCCTCTAGATTAACATTTTGTTCTACCTCTTGAGCAACAGAAACCCTTCGGGATTGTAGAGGAAACTCATCGTCATCTTCAGGGTACAGTTCATCATCCCGTGCCATCTGCTCTAGTTTAGCCCACACTGTTCTGCTATCGAGACCCAAAAGATCACCGCCTGCTCCTACATTAAGTCTGTGACGAATCCGAGACCGGACTCCATTAAAGAAATGTAGCACTCGCTCGTCTCTTGAATAGTTGTGATCGGGGCACTTTCGAAGCAAACTCTTGTATCTTGCCCATGCTGATGCTAGCGATTTATCCCGTTTTTGCTTAAAACCCTTGATCTCGCTTCTTAACTCGTTAATCCTTGATGGAGGGAAGAACTTGTTGAGAAACTCTTCGACTAACTCTTCCCACGTTTCAATGGATTGTGGGGGCAACGACTTGTACCACAAAGTCCCTTTATCCTTAAGCGAAAAATGGAATAATCGGAGGCGGATGGCATCAAGATCTCTTGGGTGGAATTGCATGGTAGATAACACATTCTCGAAGTGCTCTAGATGGTCATGAGGTGACTCTTTCGGATCACCATAAAATTGTTCAGCCTGAACCATGCTAAACATGTGAGGTGGAATGTGGAAGTTCGGCGTAGCAAAATTGGGGACCACAACAGGCCCCGGCGTAGTGTGTACACGGGCTGGCTGATTACCACGAACAGATGGAGGTGGTGCTGGTAGTGCCGGTTGCATAGCTTGGAACAGATTTTGCAACCATTCTCTATTCTCGGGCAGATTCATATCAGGGAAGTTGCCAGCCATAGCTCGATTTCTCTGGTTTGCACGAAGTGTACGCTCGATCTCAGGGTCAAATTCCTCTAAAGCCTCTCCTGAGGCTCGAGTCATTCACCAAAAGATCAACTTGTTTGAAACAAAGAAGCAAACCAACAGAAATTTAAAGATAGAAAATAACAGTAAGAATAATAGAAAATGATAAAACGACAAAAGAAATTAAATCTAAAAATTGCAATAAAATCCGAAACTAAAATAAATCAAATCCCAGGCAACGGCGCCAAAAACTTGACACGAAAAATCCTTACGTGTATTAAACAGCAAGTGGACTGGTCGTATGTAGTAATAAAGTGGACTTTAAGTCCGAGTTATCGATCCCACAGAGACAAGATTATTTAAAGCTAGGAATTTAAAAGCAATTAAAATTGGATTAAAAGATTGTGATTAATTTACAATAAAAATGTGAAAACGAGACTTAGCAAATAGATTTAGATTCTTATGAGATAAAACAACTAAGGCACATGCTTCAACCAAATTTACTTGTTAATATAAATATGAACTATTCTTCGTATTATTAGACTACTATTGCTTTGGTGAAAATTCCTTAATTAATTACTACCCGATGTCTCGGCTGTAATAATCCTATGATAAATTGACAGTTATGTCTATCCGAGAATTTAATCAATAATCATGCATTCAAGTTCTAGAATTTCCCCGAATAGATCCGGCTAACTGCACCCGGGAATCTCTACCTATCTCTAGGGGCAATTCCCTATTTTTTACGGATGATGTGATGATTTCTTTGAACCCTAACTTATATTCTTTCAAACTATTAAGTTAGGCAATATGACAAACATATGGCGATCAAACATATGCAAGTAATTACGCACAAAATCAAAACACAAAGCAATTGTAGAATTAATACGAAGAATAATATCTTATATATATACTCATAACTTTGGCCTTCACATGGCCCTAGTTAAGGAAAAATTAGTTCATAATTGAAATTGGGAAAACAATGAAAACATAGAATTACTCATAGATAAAGATGAATATCAAACTAAGAAACTACCTATTTTGGATTGATGATCGATTCTTGATTGGAAGCTTGAATCCCTCCTTTTCCTCTTCTTAGCTCTTCAAGTATGATGATAGGATGACTCAAAACCAAGAGAATGCTCCCCCAAAACCCCTGAATTTTCGTCCTCACACTCTCAAAGGATGATTTTTTTTTGATGCTCTCAAGTGAGCTCCCCACTCCCCTTTAAATACCCAAAAATCCACCTACCAAGAATTTTAGTTACCCTTCTCTTTCTTTCCTCCTACCAAGAATTTCTACCTACCAAGAATTTGCACCTACCAAGAATTTGCACCTACCATTCTCTTGTTTTCCACCTAACAAGAACATGAGCTGCCACTTTCGTGTTTTCCAGCGCAGGGATAGTGTTTTATTCATAAACGTCTTCACAGATCTCCAAATTGGATGATTCAAGTACCCATGTAAAGATAAGACATAGATCTAAAACTTTGTAGAAGGACACTTGATCCAATTCTGTCTCTAAAAATATCAAAATGGCGTTCCAACGTGGAGGTTGTTTCTGATTTGGCGCCCAGGTGTGCAGAAATGGTACTAAAACATGATTTTGGCTAACTCCAGCTTATTTCTTGCTTGTTTGGTCGTGGAGGTGTGAAACATCTTGGCGTAAACTTGTTTTATACATCATTTTTCCACCCTTTCTTCAATTGTATCCACTTAAGGCCTGAAATCACTTAATGCACGAATTAAACGCACAAGTGACAAAATGAAGTGATAAATGAACCTAAAACATAAACGCAAAGGGGCTTAAAAACACGTAAAAATGACTCCTATCACAGAACATACAAGTGGCCAAGATGATATCGCTTATTCGGCCAGTGGACCGAGAAGCTTCCAGAGTGCCGATGCCATTTATTTTGGACCACTACAACTCTTACACCTCAGGAGTTGATCTACCGGAAGGAGTGCGACTTGCACTAAGCAATGAAGAGCGCGAAGATGCTACATTCTTTATCCCGCAGACCAACCTGATTTGTCCAAGGTATGTCATGGAAGCAATTGGCCCTCTCTGGGTTATCGCTGTGAAAATTCAGCTTCTCCGATTGAGGTTGCTGCAATAGAAGAGGAACAAATTCCTGCTGTGGAAGTCACTTAAACCACAGACACTGTTATGCAAGATGTTGCCCCCAGTGCTCCAGCAGTCGAGATTCCCCTTGTTGAACAAGTTGTTCGAATTGATACTGTAACTTAGACGCTTGACTCAGCGATAGAAGAAGTTCATGCTGGAATTGCTGTAGAGCCTGAAGAGCCTTTTATTCGCGATAAAACCAAAGGCAAGGCTGTTGTATCTAGCTCTTATGGACTCATTCTGTCCTCTAAGCGTTCTTCTTCGGACTCGAACTCGGACAGTGATCCAAACGCTCGAGATTTCAGACAAGCAGTACGAAACTCACTCAACAACATTGAGTGTTCTTGCTCAAAGATTTTTGACACAGCTGATAGGCAAATCCGAATAATGTCTGACACTCGAAGCCGTGATATTTCCAATGCTGCTACCAAAAGTACTATTGCCATCATGGACAGCATATCACCTCTGATCGCTGAACTCTCCTCAGAATTCAATTGTCATTTAGCCCAGAACGCTTTAGCTGATACTGAGAGGCAAAATTCTTCAAATGCTGTTGCTCAGAGTATCGCTCAACAAGTCGCTCTACTTGTTGAAGAAGTTCGTCTATTGCACAAAGATATCGCTGAACTGAAGACCTCTCTTGATGACGCCAAGAAGGGGGAAATGAAAAAGAAAAGCATCAATCGACCAAAACCTTGAAAGAATCAATCTCCAAAACCGATAACAAGCATTGGCGTTCTATGTTCGATGAAATAGCAGGTATAAAGAAAATGCTATCTAAAAAGTGCAAGCCAGGATATTATCTAGGTAGGCACAGGCTTCCAGACTTAGACATCGAATTCTTAGAAAGTATGGGTTTTTATCCATATGCCGGACCGCTTAGAAGGCCTTTAAACTAGAAATCCACCAATGATCGAAGACAAGACATTTACCATGACTTGATCCGAGAACTTGGAATCCATCCGAGGGATTGGGTGGAAAGACTTTTAGAGTTAAAAGAAGGCGCTAAACAGAGAAGACATGATTTTGATGAAGTCCAGTACACTACCATGTTAGACATTGATCGACTCATGCTGGACTTAGCAAATGAAATCTATCGAGGAGAAGAAATGTCCAAGCGACCAAGAAGATTATGCCTCAATTCTTTTTCTTATCTTTATATGTTGTTATTTTAAATTCTTTTCTCTCAGCTCAATCATCTGTATACTTTATTTGAAATTATATGAATGAATGATTGAATGCTGAAACACCTTGTTGAGGCTAATCTAACAAGTAACTAACTTATCTAACTTTCTAACGCTAACTTATATTCGTTTGGGCTTTTCTTTAAAAACTGTTAAACTATAAAAGGGTTATAAGAGTTAAAAGTCTTGACATCATCAAAAGGGGGGAAATTGTTAGGAATTTCATGTTAGATGTTTTGATGATGACAAGATAGGATTTAATGTTAGACCCTAAATATAATGTAAGTTTCTGTTTTCATAAATCAATGTATAAGCATTCGAAAGTTTGTAATTTTGATTAGGCTTGTAATTTTTATCTTTTAGATTTTAGACTAAGTATTAGATACTGAATCACTAATAGAATTCTAGGTGAGTCTATTAGAGAAGAAGTTGAAGATCAGTGTCTGAAGTCAAATGAAGATGAAGATTTGTTCTTAGCGACTGTCAAATGGTAAAGGACTATTTCAAGATTTATGGATCAAGCGCTCAAAGCACTCCAACGATCCATATCAAATTCACCTGAAATAAATCCTCAAGTCATGAAGGACTTAAATGCAATCATTCAACGGACATTTATTTGCAACGGAAAATAAATTCAAATGCATTAAATGCTAATAAGAACATTAAATGTGATAAGCTATTTTGACTTGTGGACAAGCCACCTTTTGACTAGACTGTCAGAATTTCAGAGTTTATAGCTGCTCCCGTCCAATCAGAACCAGCAGGATTTCAGGAATGTCAGAGAAAAGGTAGAATCACGCGCCGCGTGAAAGGCATGCTCCTACATGTGTCCAACGGACATATACCAAGAATTACCTATAAATACCTTACCTCCAGCAAACCCTAAAAATAGATATATATATATATATATATATATATACATATATGCACAAGAAAACTTTGCTAAAATTCTCTTTCAAAGAAAAAGCTTAAAAACTCCAAAACCAAAATTCTTCAAGCTTTTTACATATATTCCATACCATCACAAATATATCAAATATGTTCCAAAGAAGGAACCTAAATTCTTACTAAGATATTCCAAGTTGTTTGATCTTTCCAAAAACAAACAAAACCTATGACAAAACTTTCAACCTTTCATCTGTGTGAGAAAGTTGTTGAAACCCCTTACAGGTAGTATTTCTGAGTGAGAGAAGCTTGTAGAAGAAGATCTTTATTGGTGCTGAAATCTATGTGATCAAGATGCCCAAGATCATTTTCACCTATTTACTACCTTGTAGAAGATTCTGTGTGATTCTTTGATAATCATCTTAGTAAATTCCCTTCAAGTGAAAAAGGAGAAGATGGACGTAGCTGGGATTACATCACCCAGTGAACCTTATATATCTTGTGTCATTTACTTTCATTATTGTCTTGTTTTACATTATATTATATATTTTGAAAAAGACAAGCTAATCTGTTAAGAGACTATTTAATTAAAACGAACGCAAAAGCTTTAAAATCATTTCCGTTGTGCTAACCCTGATTAAGCGATTCAAGCTTTACCCTACTTTGGTAAATTGCTAAAATCACTAAGTTTAAGTTATCTTTACTGAAACACTTGACCCAAGTGCTCAGCTTCCTAAGCGTTCTAATCTTTAAAAGTGACACGAAATTTTTGAAGTTGAAAAAGACTCTAGGTTCCATTCAACCCCCCTTTCTAGACCCTTTCGTATGCCACTTGGGACCACCATTTATCTTTCTTAGGTGATCATGCAACACATCATACCATATTCAAGATACTAATGATAAATAACAACAAGCATGCTATACACAAAGCGGTTAATGTGATCCTAGCCAATCCTAAAAACATCCCGAGCCATCAAGGTGTTGACCAATCTAATCTAAGGACCTAAACACTACACTAAGGTCTTCACAACTCCTCGAGCTTGAACGTCTCCATCACCGTCTTCAAGATGTCTTCATCTCCATTTTCAAATTACAACCATACAATAGAAAAAGAAACCTCACCCCTCATACATAAAATGAAAACATGGCACGCAGGTCTCAAATTAAAATGACTAGTCTGTGGCTCAACCCGGATCACCACATAATCACATAATACATGCTCGCATCATGCTTTCATAAACATAAATTTACCCGCTTTAATTAAAGATAATCTAATTCAATTAGTGGACCAATTAATTATTTTCTAAAAACAAATTTAAGAAAATCCCATGAAAAATCATACTTCTCCATTCATCCAAAAATTAATTCAAATTTCAAAACTCTAATCTTATTCTATTCTAGGAATCGATTAACATCATATATTAATTTTTCAGGAACTAAATAATAAGCACACGTTTTTGAAAAATAATGAAAAAGTCCACTTTTTCATATAATCCGAAAAATCCCAATTTCAATATATTTATTTTATTCAATTTCCAAAGTCCATAAAATACCAATTTTATCTCATACTTGGAATTCAAATAAAACTTATATTCTCTGAAACTCCATGAAGAAGTCCACTTCTTCATTTAATTATAAATGCCCCAAATTTTATAAAAAACTCGATTTCATTTTAATATCGAAAATCATTAAAATACTAATTTTATTTTGTCCTTTCAACATTTAAATGAAAATCGATATTTTGGAAAAACATAAAGAAATCCATTTCATCAAAAGAAGGCCAATTTAAAATTCAATTTTATTCTAATTTCGAAAGTCAATAAAATACCAATTGTATTTCGTCCTTTCAAAATTTAAATAAAAGCCCATTTTTCAAAAACTCAATTTTAATTTAATCTCGAAAGTCAATAAAATACTAATTTTATTTCGTCCTTTCAAAATATAAATAAAAACTCGTGTTTTTGAAAAGTCCATTCTTAGGTCCAAGCCCAAAAATATATTCAATTGCATTTTAAACCTAAAATATAAATTACAAAATAACCCCACAGGGTCAAATCGCAATTTACCAAAATTCGGAAAAAAAACCTAAGGATTCATAACCTGATGGCCCGCCGTCGATACAGCGGCCCGTTCTTGATCACACCGGGCAGCAGTCGCGCTGTCCCCAGAAATTTCGCCACCCACGGCGGCTGCTCGACAGCAGGTCGCTATTCGCAACCCTCACGTGCATAGCTTCTTTGCTGTCAGCGCGTGAGGTCGCTGTTCCGTACATCGTCCGGTGAACTGACGGTTATGGGTGCATCCGTGGCTACATGCGAGCGCATCCGCAGTCTCAAGCCCATTTTTGTCGTCTCTCGGTGAATAACGACGCATGAACCCTCATGCAATTTCATGGCATCATAAACGTAACAATCCAAGTTTTGTCAAAACACAATTTTCAAATCCAAATCAATTTTCAGATTTAAACGATTTTAATCGGTCCAAAAATAAAATCAAAAAATCCAATCCATTTTAAATGCGATAAAAACAAAATTTAAAGCATATAAACATAAACAGATACAAAGAATCCGAGCCATGTCAAAACCTTGGCTTTGATACCACTTTTCGAATCAGTACAACCCCCGGGGGCGCCGAGCACAGCGGAAGACATATAAATTTAAAATTTAAACGGCATCCCCGAAATTAGGGCTTGGTAGACATGGTGCCATTGGATTCAAAATATATCCTAGAGGAAATTTGCACGTGTTTACCTCTTGAAAACCATAAATCAACAACGTCTTTTTAATCAACTCCCTACTACACCTCTCCGGATGGGTTTGCCCTAGAGCCGTAAGTGTTGCACCTCTAAGTTTATCCACACCTTAGCTCGTACCCTCAATTATCTCTATTAGTGCTAGCAAGGAGAATATCAATTTTTGGCTTATGAAATGGGTAGGAATATATTTTGGGTATTCTCCGTACTCAACACATGAGTTGGAAGAATATACTGAAGAGGTGGAAGAGATGGAGACAAAGAATTGAATCTTAAATCTCTTATTTTTATCTTAAAAACTTTAGAGAAAAACTTAATTGAGTGAGTGATTAATTCATTGATCATTAAAATAAAACAACACACACACATATATATATATATATATAGGGTGCACGCCCCCACACACATACACACTCAGTGTGTGTGTTCACACTAAAGGGGCGAGTATTGATATGTACGTATATTTCTTTTATTTAGTTTCCATTCTTTCTCAAACTCTCTTCCTTAACTAATTGGATATCTTTCCAACTAAAAAAATATTTCCATATATTTGATACATATCAAATATATCATATCTGATCAAATAAGATATTTCCATATCTTCAATATTTATCCTAATATATATTTATAAGATCTTTTAACACGCTAATACCTAACGTGCTTGGTAGCAAGTATACTAGTCGTGTGTAGTGATAGATGGACAAAAAGTCCGGGTTGTCAAACCACAAGGACTTGAATTCTAGCTTATGATTTTCGATAAAAGATAAGACAATTAAAGTAAAGTAAGAGTAAAACAATTAAGTAAACAAAGAACAAAAGTAAGAACAAGCAATGGATTGAAACTCAAGTGTGAAAATAGACTAAGGCACGTGCAAGACTTAATTTGATCCTTATTTGCGCAACGACTCTCGTTGAGTTATTAGACCTAGTTGCTATGGTAAAAACTCCTAAGGTAAAGAATATCCGATGTCTCGTGATAGACTCCTATACTTAAATGGCGGTTTCCTAAGTATGTCTACCCGGAAATCTAACCTCTAAGTATACATTAAAGAACTAGAGTATATTCGATTAGAATCGAACGACTTCACCCAGGAGTCTTTACCTATGTCTAGGAAAACTCCTATTTGGTTCGGTGATGTTATAAATCCCTTGCACCCTAATTTAAGTCTTTCTCAAAACTCTAAAGTAGGCAATAAAGCATACATATGGTGATCAATCACATGTAAGAAACATAAGCACAAATTCATAACACATAGCAACATAGGAATTAATTCAACGATTATCAATAATACGAATAAGTCACAAATCAATTTTTACAAGGCCCTAGCCATGTGAATTTAACCCATAACCATCAACATAGAAGAATTCAACATATTCATATACATAAGTGGAAACACAAAATGCAATAAACAATGAATAAACTCCCTAAAAGTTTGAATGGTGATGGATCCTCGAGTGGAGCTTCAATCCTTAGCTCTTATCTTCTTCTTGCCCTTCAAGGTAGGTGAAAAGATTGGTTCAAATCCAGCAGAATAGTCTCCCAACTCCAAAATTCGAACCCTTGAAATGAGCTGAAAAATTCGCATTATAGCTTCCAAAAAACGGTTACAGCGGCGCCCAGGCGCTGCCTATGTGTCACTACTGGCTTGGGGCAAGAGTTAGGGCACGCCCAGGCATGGAAGACCTGGCGCTCGGACGTGGAAGGTACGGCGCCTAGGCGTGGGATGTGTGGCGCCTGGGCGCCACGCTGCATGGCCTACTTGTTCTTCTCTTTGGATGGCACCTAGGCGTGACTTAACTGGCACCTGGGCTCGGATTTGCGATGCATTCAACTGGAAATCGTTTGATACGCTATCTCTTGCCCTTTTTTTCGTGCATCGTCGCTCAATGCCTGAATTCACTTAACACACATATTAAACATATGAGTGGAATAATTCAAGCTATAAATGGACCTAAATTGTCAATAAAAAGGGTCTAAAAACAAGTTCAAAACGACTCCTATCAACCCCCCCAAACTTATCTATTGCTCGTCCTCGAGCAATAGGCTAAAAGATCCAAAAAAAAAACATCTTCAAACAAGGGAGAAACAAAAAGAAAACTACCTAGCTCACTTTCGTGGAGTACACGGTTGCATTTAACGAATGCAACAAGCCTTTGAACCCTTGAGTTACCTCCAAGGACGAGTTATAGTCTCGTGAGGGTTTGCATATAATATACCTACAAAATAGAAGGATTTTCAACCTCAATCAATCAACGCAAATCAATATGATTAATCATAATGCAATGGCATGAATTCGTCTGTTTAAGCTCAAAATTACATATATATACATGTCACATACTTGCTCATGTTACGCCTTAACATCGAAAAGACCATCATAAGGGTGTAGTGTAATAAATCTCAAGTATTATAGTCGAGTGGCATTCTTACCACTTTTCAAGCATTAATCCCATATCTATCAATTTTTTATTAGTCACATGGCACGAGAATTGAAGAAAACTTCATAGCCACTTAAAATTCATCATTTTATCCACTTTAGGCTTTAACTTATGCAACTTTCAACTCAAAACATTAGAGGCTAGACCGCTAGACCATGTGCAATGTTCGGTTCTCTTAGGCTTTCTATGACACCCTTGTAACGAGCTTTAGGCCAATAACTCCCAAACCAGACGGCTTTAGGGTATTAAGTGTAGAGACACTCCTAAGGGCTTAATCGCTCGAGTGTCAAAGGCCACAAAACAAAACTAGGTCTTTATTCATTTTACACTTGCATTGGCTTAAGCTTAGCTCAAATTAGCATAACAGTACAGTATTCTAGGCATGGTGCTCTTCGCCCCCAGTATCTATTAAGCCTGACTTTTGCAGTCATACCAATGTTCAACCTCTTTTGTTCTTGTTAAACATACAAAGTTAACATTCTCAATTCATAGCACATGTGAAAATTCTAGATTGATATTTCCGGGATCCAGCTTTGAAGTGTTTCAAAATGGTTATCCACTCAACTCCTCTACCCTCGATTTATGTGCATATGTGAATCATCTTAAGGATAATCTAATCTCGTTTAGGGTCCCACAAGCAAGGAAACGATGTGTATAGCCATTAAAATCCAAATCGATAGAGAAAACATGCCATGGATTCAAATTAACCAATCTCAATGCATTGATTGAAAGGTTGAACTTCTATCAAAAAAAATTTTAAATTGCACACTTTCACATGTAGAGGTACAACACGCCCCGCCAAACTTGGACCGAAATATCTAAAACATGAATAAACATGACTATAATGGATCTAGTATACACCCCCCCCCCCCCCCCCCAAAAAAAAAACTTAGAACGAACATTGTCCCCAATGTTCCAAAAAGAGAAGGGCAAAGTACACGTCATTAGAAGGGTTGCTGAAAAGCAGACCCGAGTCCTCGAATGCAAATGTGTACAAGAGTGGCAACAGCGGTGTGAGCAATGAAATCAACAACTACACATTACACAATGCTAGTTAGACAAAGCATTAAGTAATGGATAGAAGCGAGAAATGAAAAACAACCCACAAACAAACAAAAGATAACTGAAATAGACATGCATCTACTAAAAACAAACGGGTGAAACAAGCATAACAAAAGATCCAAAAAACAAACATCAACAAGAACTAAACAACTAAACAAGATCAATCTCCAACATAAGAAAACAGGAAAAGACTAAATAGACATGCTAATCATCCTCGTTGACAAAACGGTCAACAAAATCATCATCTCTATCATCAAGGACCCCCTCATCCTCTGCTCCACCCATAATGTCATCTATGTCCAACATATCATCCGGGCCCCCCTCTGGCTCAGTAGAATCACTGAGGGGCATCGGAGCGCGGGAACGTAGGCAGTGCTGAGTAGTCGAAAGGCCCTCTACCCATAAATGCGTCATGCTCGCTAATAAGCTGCCGAAAGTAAGCACAACTGTCGCTCATCATCAGCTGCATCTCAACCCGCAACTGACTGACATCAGCCCTAAGAGCATCTACATTAGAGGATGTGGATCGGATGGATCCGGTGCCACGAGCTGGAGTCGGACGAGCTCTCTGGGAAATAGGCAGAGGGGCTGAAGCTGGGGCATCAGAGAAGGAAAGAGGGGTGCCGACAGGATCTGTAGGCTCGATCTGAAGAACCCTAACACCGGCTATCAAGCACAAGGCCGAAATGAGAGATGAAAAGATAAACGGGTTCTTCTTTGGATTGGATGATTCTCCTCGTTTCCTCTTAGCCTGTGTCGGATCAACCACTTGAGTGAACTCGATGCCCATCCTCTTGATATGCCCTAACAAAGACCGGTGGATCAACCTCACAAAGTTAACCTGTCGCTGTGTCATGATGGAGTATATAAGGAAGGCCGGGTTCTTGTTCAACTCAGATCTGTCGGAGCTCGGGATGAGGTTAAAGTGGATGAAGTCGAGCTAAAAGGTTGCCTCGGAGAGCAAGATATGCGGGGGTAAGTGTGACTCCCTTTCGGGCCAAGTCGTACCAGCGATAGCAATGACCCCAAGGATCTCGTCGAGGGAAACAGTGTACGTCCCGTCTAGCTTGTAGAGAGCTAGATACCCACAAATCTGGGGAATCGCCATCCTGAGGCACTCACTAAGAGCAATAGCATCAAAATTTACCCTTCTATCCCGAACCTCAATCGTGTCTGCCCTCCAACTCTTTTTGTCTGTGATGGAAAGGTATGCCCCGGTACTATAAAATTCCTAAATCCAGGGAAGGCGAATAGCCTCTAAGGGGCCACAAAAATATCCAACCCGTTAAACTCAATTCGTGCTTTCATTGATGTCTTGGCACAACTTGCGAAAGGTTTCTCTATGATAATCGAGCAGCTATATAGACCATTAAAAATAATTTCTGCTTTCGGGTTTAAAGAACGGGAAAGCGTAGTCGGTGCAATCGGGTCATGTAGAGGCTCGGGGTCGGTGGATGAGCCTTTCCCAACCTTCTTTTTACCCTTGGATACGGTCGACGCTTTCTTAGGCATGTTGTTAGCGAAATTTCATCGGCGTAACGGCATGAATTTGGAATACCAAGTTCTCGACCAAACTTCAACAATACCGCAATCAACCACAAACGCTGAAATGACTCTGTATAGTCCAAAATTGCAGAACCCAATAACAAACTAGAAACCTCAACTTGAGCCCCACCAATAAGTTACAATGAATCAAACAACACCTACCAACCAACCTCTATTTACACTGTAGGAAACAAAATATGCAAAGAAATCCCCAAAAACTCACTATGTATCAAAAAACAAACAGCAAATCGAAACCCCAACGCAACCAATCGAGAATGCATCAACAAATCTGGCATAAAACCGCAAAAATTGACAAGCCCATGACCTATTCGGCTCAAATACGCAATAGTGTTTCAAAGGATTAGCCAATCACTCACCTTATTGTTCTAAATGTCCGAAAATCGGACGAATATTCATGGATTTTTGCCGGAGATAGGGCCCCACAGCGCGGAGGAGGTGGACCTGACTTTAGACAGCATAAAGTGACGGATGCGTGGTGGAGAGAAGGGGCACAGCGGAACAGAGTGTCGAGAGAGAGAGATGATTTTTTTTACCTAATTTTAACTTAAATACCTGATCGGCGCCTAAGCGCGTGATGTGAAGCAATTGTTGGCCTTGGGATTCAGTCCACGCTTGAGCGCAGAGTAAGTGACGCTTGGGTGTGTGTGGAACGGCGCCCAGGTGCGGATTTGGTGGCGCTTAGGCGCTAAGATGCGAAACAAATGTGACTGCTGGGCTTTCGTGGCGCCTAGGCGTGGGATATCGGCGCCCAGGCATGCTGCGTATCAGCACCTAGGCGTGAGTGAGATGGCGCCTGGGCACTCATGCCTGGGCGTGGATCTGCGAACCGAATTGGAAACTAAGGACGATCGGCGCCTAGGCACGGTTTACTCGGTACCCATGCGCGGACGAACATGTTACGATGAACTCAAACTAAACAAAGACTAAGTACAAGAAAACAAATCAAACTAAACAAGAAACACAAAAATACGAGAAAGGAAAGAGAGCTTGAGTTGCCTCCCAAGAAGTGCTAGTTTATAGTCAGTAGCTCGACTTGAGATATGAAATCATGGAGGATCCCCGAGAGGGATGGACACCTTGTCCCGTAGTCCATCAATCCCCATATAGTGCTTCAACCGTTAAACCTTTGTCATGAAGGTTTGTCCCGTATCAGTTGTGATTTTGATAGCACCCAAGGTATATACGCGAGATACGAGAAAGGTCCAGACCACCGCAACTTGAGCTGCCCGGGAAAAAGTCAGAGTCGAGAGTTGTAAAGGAGAACTCTCTCTCCCTCATGAAACTCGCGGGGAAGAATGTGCCTGTCATGCCACATTTTTGTTCGTTCCTTGCAAAGTTTGGAATTCTCCTAAGCTTGGTGGCGCCATTCCTCGAGCTCATGCAATTGGAGCAATTGTTTTGTACCTACAAGTGTAGAGTCAAAATTTAGAAACTTAATAGCCCAAAAGGCACGATGCTCAAGCTCAACCGGTAAGTGACATGCTTTTCCAAAAATGAGGCGATATGGGGACATGCAGTCGGGGTTTTAAACGCGGTCTTATAGGCCCATAAGGCATCATCTAGGTTTAGTGACCAATTCTTCCTAGAAGCATTGACCATTTTTTCAAGAATGTGTTTAATCTCCCTATTAGACACCTCCACTTGCCCACTTGTTTGAGGGTGGTAGGGAGTTGAAATTTTATGCCTTACCCCATACTTGTTCAATAAGTGTTCGAATTGCTTGTTGCAAAAATCGGTGTCCCCGTCACTAACGATTTCTCTAGGGGGTTCCAAAAGGAGTGAAAATCCTTTTCCTTAAAAATCGAGCAACCCCCCGAGCATCGTTAGTGGGCAAAGCCTCGGCTTCAACCTACTTAGAGACGAGGTCAACCGCAACAAGAATATACTTATTGGAACAAGAACTAGGGAAGGGTCCCATGAAATCAATACCCCAAACATCAAATAATTCACACTCAAGCATGCTATTCAAGGGCATTTCATATCTTTTAGAGATATTACCCATTTGTTGGCACCTATCACAAGATTGGACATACAAAAAATCATCTTTAGAGAGTGTGGGCCAAAAGAAACCTAAATGAAGCAACTTAGCCACTGTTTTAGAAGGCCCAAAATGGCCACCTACCGATATGTCATGGCAATGAGCTAGAACCGATGCTATTTCCTCCTCGGGGACACATCTTCGAATGAGGCCATCTACACAAATCTTAAATAGATATGGTTCGTTCCACAAATATTGCTTCACATCAAATAAAAATTTCTTCTTTTGATGAAAAGTGATATCCGGGGGAAGAACTCCCGTGACAAGATAATTTGCAAAATTGGCATACCAAGGAGTATTGTTATGAAGTATAGCATACAATTGCTTATCGGGAAACTCCTCAAAAATGGGTTTATCATGCACGCCCTCGGGGTTGGGGGGCTCTATCCTAGATAAATGGTCGGCAACCACATTTTCTACTCCTTTCTTATCCTTGATTTCTATGTTAAATTCTTGAAGAAGTAAAATCCACTTAATGAGTCTAGGTTTGGCAAGCAAGTACTTTAGTGCGGAGTAATCGATGTACACAATCACTTTGCTCAAAACTAGATAGGCATGCAATTTGTCAAATGCAAATACTATAGCTAGTAACTCTTTTTCGGTGGTTTAGAGTCTTACTAGCATAATAGATGGTTTGAAATACCTTTTCTTTCCGTTGACCAAGTACCGTACCAACCACGGTGTCACTTGCATCACACATCAACTCGAAGGGCCAGCTCCAATCGGGAGGTGCAATGATGGGGGCGGATATCAACTGCTCCTTCAAAGTGAGGAATGCCTGCATACAAGTAGAGTCGAAATCAAATGGTGCATCTTTAACCAGCAAGTTAGACAATGGTTTTGCAATTTTAGAGAAGTTCAGGATAATTTGCCTATAGAAACTGGCATGCCCAAGGAAACTCCTGACGGCCTTGACCGATGTGGGAGGGGGAAGCTTCTCAATGACCTGAATCTTAGCTTGGTCCACTTCAATCCCTCTATGATAGACTTTGTGAGCAAGCTCAATCCCTTCCCAGACCATGAAATGGCACTTCTCCCAATTTAAAACAAGATTGGTTTCCTCACAACGTTTTAGAACACGAGTCAAATGATCAAGACATGGATCGAAAGATGTTCCAAAAATTAAAAAATCATCCATAAAAATCTCAAAGAATTCCTTAACCATGTCATGGAAAATTGCCATCATGCACCGTTGAAAGGTGGCCGGGGTGGTTGATTACCACGAACCGATGGAGGAGGTGGGGGAGGTGCCGGTTGCATAGCTTGGAGTAGATTTTGCAACCATTTCCTATATTCCGAGAGAGTTATATCGGGAAAGTGCCCATTCGGGTTCAGACTAAAATTGTGGGCCATTTCTCAAGTTCGTTTACTAGCCCGAAGAACATGCTCTATCTCGGGCTCAAAATCGTATAGGGGCTCGTTGGAGGATCGAGTCATGCACCACAAACCAAACCTATCGATTAACACAAGAAACAAAATTAGACTAATACGAAAATAAAAGAAAAACAAGAAATAAACAACAAACAAAGAATTATGGAAACGTAAAAAAATAAATCAAAAACTAAAGCTAAACAAGTCCCCGGCAACGGCGCCAAAAACTTAACACGCTAATACCTAACATGCTTGGTAGCAAGTATACTGGTCGTGTGTAGTGATAGATGGACAAAAAGTCCGGGTTGTCGAACCACAAGGACTTGAATTCTAGCTTAGGATTTTCGATAAAAGAGAAGACGATTAAAGTAAAGTAAGAGTAAAACAATTAAGTAAACAAAGAACAAAAGTAAGAACAAGCAATGGATTGAAACTCAAGTGTGAAAATAGACTAAGGCACATGCAAGACTTGATTTGTTCCTTATTCGCACAAAGACTCTCGTTGAATTATTATACCTAGTTGCTATGGTGAAAACTCCTAAGGTAAAGAATAATCGATGTCTTGTGATAGACTCCTATACTCAAATGGCGGTTTCCTAAGTATGTCTACCCTGAAATCTAACCTCTAAGTATGCATTAAAGAACTAGAGTTTATTCGATTAGAATCGAACGACTTCACCCGGGAGTCTTTACCTATGTCTAGGGCAACTTCTATTTGGTTTGGTGATGTTATAAATCCCTTGCACCCTAATTTAAGTCTTTCTCAAAACGCTAAACTAGGCAGTAAATCATACATATGGTGATCAATCACATGTAAGAAACATAAGCACAAATTCATAACACATAGCAACATAGGAATTAATTCAACGATTATCAATAATACGAATAAGTCACAAATCAATTCTTACAAGGCCTTAGCCATGCGAATTTAGCCCAGAACCATCAACATAGAAGAATTCAACATATTCATATACATAAGTGTAAACACAAAATGCAATAAACAATGAATAAACTCCCTAAAAGGTTGAATGGTGATGAATCCTCGAGTAGAGCTTAAATCCTTAGCTCTTCTCTTCTTCTTGCCCTTCAGGGTAGGTGAAAAGATTGGTTCAAATCCAGAAGAATGGTCTCCCAACTCCAAAATCCGAACCCTTGAAATGAGCTGAAAAATTTGCTTTATAGCTTCCAAAAAACGGTTACAGCGGCGCCCAAGCGCCGCCTACGTGTCACTGCTGGCTTGGGGCAAAAGTTAGGGGGCGCCCAGGCGTGGAAGACCTGGCGCTCGGGTGAGGAAGGTACGGCGCCTAGGCATAGGATTTGTGGCTCCTAGGCGTCGTGGCTCCTAGGCGCCGCATTGCGTGGCCAGCTTGTTCTTCTCTTCGGATGGCGCCTAGGCGTGGCTTAACTGGCGTCTGGGCTCGGATCTGGGAAGCATCCAACTGGAAATCATTTGATACGCTATCTCTTGCCCTTTTCTTCGTGCATTGTCGCTTAATTCCTGAATTCACTTAAAGCACATATTAAACATACAAGTGGCACAATTCAAGCTATAAATGGACCTAAATCGTCAATAAAAAGGGTCTAAAAACACGTGCAAAACAACTCCTGTCATCTTTCCATATCAAATAGTTACCTAATTAATTAGAATAGATCTACCAAATATATTATAGGATAGATATATTAAATATATATATATATATACATAGACTTGGTGAACAAGATAAATGCTCCACCAAATCTATACTTATATACACGGGCATGTGTGTGTGTATATATATATTTCTTCTTTCATATATTAATTAATTAGACCACTAATTAATTAACTAGTCTTTCCCAATTTAATATTCCAATATTAAATTATAAAACATTCATTAATTAAGACCACTTAATTAACTAATTCCTGTTCCCGTTAATTAATTCCAATTAATTAATCTCTCCATTAATTCACAAAGAATTAACTAGCCAATAGGTACTACACTAAGTATTGTGTGTGACCCCTTAGGCTCATTAACAAGCTAGCAATAAGTCCTTCCATAGGCTAGATTAATTATTCATATTAATTAACTAGGCCTTGGATTAATTTCACTAATTAACCCAAGGCACCAATTGGTCATGGTTCAATGTCTAGCAACGTCGCCATAACTTCCTAGATGTTAACGATGAAAATGCAAACCTCTCCAGATTTTCGATCTTTGTATGAGTCGAATCCCTTCATCTTTTTCCCGTCTAAGACCTAGGGTTTGGTGACGGTCGAAACGCTAATACTCTCGGAAACTATGACTATATTGGTTCAACTAATGATCCGGTCTTCTAAGCAGGGATCACCAATCCCTCTTAAAAGTCTTTGGCAAGAGACTTTTCGATCATTCAATTTTACTCAACAGCATAGGAAATACCAGGTACTTGTGACCTTGGATGAATCCCCTTAGACTGTTAATTGTTCCGCTGTAACTACCAGACTATACCCAACATACATGCTATATGACTCTCCTGGAGTGCACGTGCATATCAAAGCAGAGTGGGTAGCACCCTTTCCAATGACATCTTAAGTCTAAGGATTATCTCACATTACGAAAATCGAACGACTCCAAGTTCGACAGTACCAACGAGGAATCCTTGCGGGGTCGCTCAATCCAATACCAATGTATGGATCTTCATGTATGTATTGGCTATACTAGACATCGAAAATTGAACGCGTCTACCTCTTGGGAGAGTTACACACATGAACAAGTCTTGACGAGGCCAGTGATATCCCAGATCTCACAGCCTCTATGACTTGGAACAAATTTAGGATTACGGTCTTTGAGAGCATTCCATATGTTTTCCCTGACCGCCACCCCTAACCATATGTAATCATCCATGGAATCTTTATCTATACTAACACTAGTTACAACAATAAAGAAGCATTCCGTAACAGTTTTGATATAATCTTAATGATAAGACTGACATACTGTTAATATTCAAGCCAACAAATGGGCTCGCTAGGCACATAACACTTTCATAGAGTCTATTTTGTTTCCCGTAATTATCTTTCTACTACTCTTTGTTTTCTCCAATGATCTAATCTTTGAGAAATCGGGCCTTTCAAGCCACAATGATTCTTCAATCATTACGTAGGTGAAAGAGATCTCCTAGAGATTCATAGGGTTAACAAAAAAATTGTTTCTCAAAAAAACAACCTCCAAATATTAACCTTTGTACTTCTTCAACTTACTTTAGGTATTTTCATACCCTCGTTTATTGAAAAAAAACGGGTTCCCTGCATCATATCTGATGTGGAATGTTTGAGAATGAATTTGGAGGGACATATATTTAAGATATAAATAAGTTACACTTCATCCACATTGAACCTTGCAATTTCTAGCATAGACCCAACATTGTCCAACATAGTCTTGTTCTCGCATGAAACTACCCTATTCATCATGGAGAGTTGCTGGAAGTGTCAATTGTGAATCTGTACGATGTTCTTTCTAAAGAATGGGTCAAACCAGGTGATCACACATGTCAGCATGCAAAACTATAAAACTTGAGTAGTCTTTTCAGTGTCTTCCCGGTAAAGGGGTACCAAACAATTTTATTAGTTTGTTCTAAGCATACTACACACAGTACACTTATTCTGGATGCTCGGATTTGCATAAACAATTTAGCAAGGACGCGTGGTTGCCTGATTTATTTAAAAAATAAATTCTAGCTCCAATGTTACCAAATTTAAAGAAGTATTATTTAATGACCAAGTCAGAAAAACAATTATCTTATTTTCATTTGGTAAAGCAAACCAATCATCCATCATGAGTCCAGAATTATCAAAAGGAACCGAGGTTAATCTCAAATGACTAGTTTTATTTTTGACTACCTCTCGTCCTACCAGCTCTGGACTTCTTTCTAGCACTATCTTTAAGATGTCAGACATAGAACATTAGTTCTCCAAGAACCAAGCTCTAATTCTCAGCGTGCCTCATACCATAGCCCCACTTACTGACCCATCTATTAGGACATGAGTAATGTTTGCAACAAGCATACTATCTAATGATTTGTTAAATTAGGTCACTTGGAACATTCTCAAGCAAAAGAACTAAGGGTCGTTTTAAAGAGAGTTATATAATGCAGAAAATAAGCTAAGACTTACAATTAGATGCTTTATTTGTAATTCAAGTACGTAAAGGACTTGTCTAGTTACTTGTCTCCCACTACTTTTGTCAATTATTGCACTCCCACTGCAATAATCGGAAACCTCGTTAGATGGGTTTTGTAGTGAGTAATTGAGGTCCTCAATGACTCAGACGAGTTGCAACCTTTGATTCAATCTCTTCGGCTCATGAATCACTTAACCACAACCTTTTTTGATATATAGGTGGTGATCCATTTGAGTCAATTCCCATCAACTCAAATTAGTCTAACAATTTAATCTCGCCTTGCAACCTTTTTCGATATATGGGGCGAAATTCGCTTCGACCGAAGGCATCAAATGCACTAAAGAAGACCAAGCACACATCTTGATATATAACCCCCTAATACCGGGACGGTGTTATATATAAGATGCATCCATCTCTATCTAAAGCTTGACGGAGAGCCAGGATATCAAATATCCTTTACTTACTCAGTATTTTAAGTGGGGAGATTTATAACATGGTCATGTTACTTTGCTAATTAGTCTCACTTTGCACATTAATTTCTTTCAACGCAGTTAAGGAAATATATATAATAATTAGAAAACACCTAGCAATTCAAATAACACACGCTCACATGGACTTTATCTAGATTAGCTCGAGCCAACGAGCCAGTCGGGGAGTGATTCTATCTATTACAAGAGCTTCCACCTATATAGAAAATCTAATCTTCGAGCTCCAAGCTTTCTTGTGGAACCACCATGCTCCATTAGGCCTATCTAATTTTATTACAAAGACACAGGCCTATACAAATTTCTAATAAAATAAAGATACCAGCTAGGGGGCTCAAACTCCGGCCCAATACAACCCATATAAAAGAAAGAAAACCAAAACCCTAAGTCCATATGAGGTGTCACCATTACATAATTAAGGGAGCAAGTAAAACAATTAAACACATATGTGACGATCTTATTAAATCCAATTTAATTATTTGTGTGAATAAATCAAATATATTTAGTCTCCTTTAATCAAATTAAAGTAGATTATATCAAATATATCATACTTAAAGATTAAATCCAATTTAATCCAAGCAACCTTAAATCCAATTTAATTGGGATCGAAAAACTAAATCATAGAAATCAAAACTAATTAATTAAGTTCACACAATTCTTATGGGCTTAGCTGATTAAGTCCAATTTAATCCAAGTCCAATCTAATTTAATTTAATTTCATTTGGAAATTAAATCCAATTTAATTTACACAAGAAAATTAAATCAAATTTAATCCTTGTAGAAATTAAATGCCATAAGAAGTATACAATCTAATTTAATTCACGGTGAAATTAATTTTAACGTGATTTCTAGGGCTTAAAAAAGATTTAAAACTTATTTAATCTTTATCGAAATAAAGTTTAGAAATATTTCTGTGAAAGATTAAAACTTATTTAATCTTTGCGAAATAAAGTCAAACTTTATTTCTTAGTCTAACTTAATCAAGTTCAAAATAAATCTAATTTATTTTGACTTCTTTAATTAAATCTAATTTAATTAAAGTGAGACTATATCCAATAAAGTCTCTATGGGTGAACAAATCTAAAACGTAAGAAATTAAGTTTAATCCGATTCCAAGAACCATTAAATCCATTTTTTCAACTGTAAATCCAATTTACAAAATCAAAATCAAAATCAAATTCAATTTATTTTGATAGGCTAGTTAAATTCAATTTGATCAAGAATAAAATCAAGTCCAACTTATTTTATTCTTATGACTAAATATAATCAAAGTGTAACTAAATCAAATTTAATTACTAGAAAAGATCAAATTTTATTTAACTAAAGGGTATTTAAATCCAATTTAATTTTAAACCAAATCTAATTTATATACCCTTTTAATTTGGATATTAAATCTTAATTCACTTAATTAAATTTAATTTATTTTGATAGACTAGTTAAGATTTAATTTGATCAAGAATAAATTCAAGTCTAACTTATTTTATTCATATGATTAAATGTAATTTAATCAAATTGTAATTAAATCAAATTTCATTACTAAAGGATTAAATTTCTAAATTAACTAAGGGGTATTTAAATCTAATTTAACATTAGAACAAATCTAATTTATATACCCTTTAACCTAAGAAAATAAATTTAATTTAAATAAATTAATCCAGTTTAATTTGAAATAAGTCATTGATCATTGATTAAGTCTAATTTAATCAATAACAAATCAAATCTAATTTAATTTTGTGGGTAAGTTAAAATCCAATGTAAATTTGATTCAAGCGTGAAAAAGATTCTAATTATTCAATTAGGTATTGGGTCAAACCCAACTTAACTCAATTGGTTGTGATTTGGATCAAAGCCCAAATGGATCCTTGTGCGCTACGCCAGGCCCAACAACAGATCCCATTGAATATCCGCATTGGGCCAGCCCAGCGCAGATATAAATCAATTAATGTGCTGAGCCCAGCCCAACACATAAGGGATCAGTCTGTTGCCCGTAACCATTGTAACAAAATTTGCCGATATTTTGAATTTATCGCGATTTAATGAATGAAAGTAAAAAACCCTATAAAAACCCGATAATTACAATTTCTCGCAATTTTTACGTTTATATCACGAAATTCTTAAAAAAATCTCCAGAATTTATTTTGTTATTACTACACTCTGTGGAAATCAGAATTTGTACTGTTATAAAACATAAAGTGCAAATATATGGCTGAAAAATTCACATGATATAGCTTACAAACTCCAAGAACATAAATGTGTATGAAAAGGGAAATAGTAAGTCAAAAAGTTCCTTTCTCTCTCTCCATCTACCTAGCAATAGCACGATTGGCCCACAAAATTATATTATTATATTTTTTTGTTTTTGATAATATCTATATAAAAATATGATTATATATATCTACAGATTCTACACAACTCATAAATAATTCAGTATATATATATAGACACACACACACATATATATATATATGGATTCCAGAAAAAATACTAAAAGATAACCCCACTAACAGAAACAATATCTCTTCGGTCAAATCTCTACTTTCAAAAGCCAATTCATTTGATATTATCATCCAAATCTTACTTAATTACCTAATAAATAGCTCATTTGACAAAATCTTTGAAAGTGGCCGTTCACATCTCAAAATTGAAACTCAATTTAATTTCAAACTTCAAAGTACTCTTCTTCATTCTTCATAGCTTATTTTCTTCCTAATCAGTTAATTTCTTATTCATTTAAATAAATTAATCTTGATTTTTTTCATTCATTCTAGTTCATATTGCTATCAAAAATCAAGATGTCAATACAAAAGGATCAAATGTGGGAGTATGCGACTAACGAAGGAGATAGAATTCATTGTAATATTTGTCAAGCAACATTCAAAGGAGGCATTACTAGAATCAAATACCATCTTTCCAAAATAACATGCAATGACGTAAGGCCTTGCACAGCCGTTAGTGATGACATATGTGAAATAGCAAAGAAGGCTGTAGAAGCAATTAGGGGCGCAAGTAGGAAGAGAAACGAAATGACTACTTTAGGCGGGAGAGACATGAACTCTACATCTCCACATGTAACACAATTGCGCCCTCCGGTAGAAGGAGGATCTCTGAAGCAGAAAACAATTTTTGCAATTACACAAAAGAATGAAAAGGAGAACGCTGATGAAGCTTTGGTTAAGGCAATGATTGTTAATAATATTCCTTTCAATGTGTTGAGGAGTGAAGAATTTGTGGCAGCTGGTGCAAAAATTGCAGCACATGGAAAGGGCTATGTTCCTCCGAGTAGTGAGGCAACTAGGAAAAATACTTAGCAAAATTGAAAGAAGAAGCCAATGAGTATGTAAATTCAGTTAAATCGTCGTGGGTTGAAAGTGGCTGCACGTTAATGTCTGATACATGGACTGATGGGCGAAAAAGACCTCACATCAATTTGCTCGTTGCTTGTCCAAAGGGAGTTATCTTCTTGAAGTCAGAATGTACAGTAGGATCGAGGAAAATTGCTGAATATATATCCAAGTTCATATCTTCTGGGATCGAAGAAATAAGACCATCTAACGTTGTACAATTTGTCTCAGATAATGCCTCGAACTAGATAGCTGCGGGATATATGATTGAACAAAAATATCATCATATTGTCAAGACATCATGTGCAACACATTGTTTGGATCTCGCTCTTGAAGATATTGATGAACTCTCTCTTGTAAAATTGACTTTGGAAGAAGCACGAAAAATTGTTAAGTTCATATATAAGTATCAACAAGTTTTGGACTTGATGAGGTCTCACACAAATGGAAGAGAACTAAAGCGTCCAGGTATGACTCGATTTGCTACTCAATTTATTTGCTTGCAAGGAATTTTAAAAGAGGAAGAAAATTTAAGATATATGGTTGCTTCCAATGAGTGGAGGAGTATGTCAAATTTTAATACTACAGATGGTAAAGAAGTAACTAGTATTATCCAGGGGAATGATTTTTGGCAAAGAGGAAAAGAAATAGTAGATGTTGTTGAGCCACTTGTGAAAGTTTTAAGAATGGTTGATGGAGTTGGTTCCACTATTGGCTATTTGTATGCTGCCTTGAATAAAGTAAAGGAGTCTATCAAAGCTTATTACAAAAATAATGTTGATAATTTTATGCCTTATTGGAAAATAATCAATAATCGGTGGGATAGAAATTTGTACAATGATTTATATGTTGTTGCAGCTGTTTTGAATCCAAGTTTGTATTACTCTAAGCATGTTTTGATGGACAAGGAAATAAAACTGGCTCTGGAAAGAATTATCCAAAAAATGGTGCCTAATGATGAAGATCGAAAGAATTTAACTACTGAACTCTTGCAATACGTGAGCCGAAAATCTAGTATTTTCACTGAATTTGCAGTCAATGGTTTAAATGATGCACATCCAAGTAAGGTTTTTATATTTTCAATGGTTATATTATTTCAAAAAAGAAAATAGTTATTTTAAGCCTTTTATTTTATTTTTTAGATATGTTTTGAATGATATCAAGTTATTGTTTTCACAGGAATATGGTGGGAGCTATTTGGAGCAGAAATTCCAACACTACAAAAATTAGCCATCAAAATACTTAGTCAACCATGTAGTGCTTCTGCTTGTGAAAGAAACTGGAGTGCGTTCGAGGCTGCTCATACGAAGAAAAGAAATCGAGTGGAACCAAAAAACCTTCACACTTTGGTGTTTGTGCGCATGAATTAGCACATGAAGAAAACTTCGAAGAGCAAAGAAATAAGTGACACTATACCTATATCTCTTGAGAACATAAATGCATTTGAGATGGATCAGTTTTATAACAATGGAGGGGAGGTGAATAAGGATGCTTCATCATCGTCTTCTTCAAGTGCAGATGTGGAACAAAGTCCTAATGATTTTCAGCTTACGTTTGATTAGATTTATTAGTTTAATTTTTTATGATTATTCCTTTTTTTCCTATGATTGATACTTGAAGTTTTGTTTTAAATTTTTATTGCTTTGGCTTTTTTTAATATAGCTTGTTTTGTTTCAATGTGAAAAAATTTATATTATTCTTTTAGCATCATTAAGTTAAATTTTTAGTTTTTAATGGTTAGTCTATATTATACACTCTATAATTGACACTATTTGGCAATTGATCTATGTCAAAAGAGAGAATAGATATTTTATAATTTAATGGTTTGTGAGAAGGCAATTTAGTGTTAAACACCATATCTGAACACTTAGCTTCTGATTTTGATTTTAAGCTTGGATGTGTTAAATTTTAGTTAACTTTATAACACAATGATTAGAAAAACTACACCATTTAATTACTTACTAGTAAACATGTTTATTGCTTAGATTAATTTATAAATTAAAATTTTTAGATTTTCAAGTTTTGTGTTAATATAAAACCGAGCATAAAGTTTCAAGTTATATATCAACGGAATAATTCCGAATAATTCCCGATTATTATTCCGAATTTGGTTCACAAAACGATCTTTCCCGACTTCTTCCGTATTTCTCTCGAAAAATACCCGAATGACGAATTTTTACTAGTGCCGTATAATTCCCAAATACGAAATTTGTTACTATGCCCATAACAGGGCAACAACTTCATCTTCTTCATCCTTGCGCCGACAAGGCGGCGCCAGAAGTCGCGGCGGCGGTTGCTATGTCCGGCGTTGCCGCCTTTCGCAGTCATCCGCCAAGACGATACAGCCATCTAATCGGAGCGACGCTAATCGACGATTTCTCAACCGTTTTTCCGGCGACGAACAACAGCGATTTCGGCACCACATAAGGCAGCGGCGCGTTTACCGCCACCTAAAGCGAAGCATGGCGGCATGTTCAGCGCCGCCCTAGTCTGCCTATATCTCCGCCTCTACAACAATGAGTTGCTGCAGCACGGATTCCCGTTGTGCAACATGGTGGTGATTCTTTTGCCCTCAAAAACCCGATTCAAACAATAGACCATTTTTCAGATTCAATCCCAGCAGAATCATATTTGGACCCAAATTCTTTGATGAATTTAATCAACAACTATTCTATCTTCAAACCCATAACAAATCGATTTGATAATTGCAAATTTCAATCTAATATCATACTTTGTATCCATACAAAAGAAAGGGAAAAAATTTCAATTCTCCAAAACCGATTTTGCAGAATTTCCATATTTTCGATCCACAGGTAGTGATTATTCCAAAGAATCAACGCGATAAACATGAACATCAAATTAAACATGTATATGCGCATATAAAATCAACGGAGCCATAAATTTGGCTCTGATACCACTATTAGGAATTGTTATTCAAAATACGCGGCGGATAAAGATTTTATTTGATTCCTGAGCCATGAATCAATTTAGGCTTTTTGTTGATTTTAATCGAAGAACGAGATAGAACAATTTACCTCTTGTAGCATGTTCGGAATCATGTTCATGAAAGTAGCAACTCGTGAGTTCCTATATCTAGATTGTATGATGATCTTTAAAACCTCCATCTTTCTCTCCTAGCAACGGAGCGGATGGCTAGGGCTTATGAGAGGAAGAGAGAATTTTATTTTTACTGTTTTTCTCCAAGAAAACCTAACTCCAAGTTGTAGGGTAAAAACTAATTGAGTCAATAATGACCAGGGTATCTAAACAAAACCAAGCAGCTTATTCTCCAAGCTGGGTGTCTAAGCCTACTGGGATGAGCTTATTGGGCTCATCCAATGTATAACTCAATGTTGAGTAATTTAATTAATTAATCCACGTCTAGTCCAATTAGACAATTAATTAATTACTTATTCTTTTAATTAATAGTATATATTAATTCAAAATTAATTTAACTATTAAGATTGATTAAATAAATATATTTAACTCATACCATTAAATATATATTTATTAAATCAACACATCCCAAATGATCAGTTGTTTCACATCTATGTGAAATTACCGAAATACCCTTTTGCAATAAAACCATTTCATCATATCATCTTCATATAGCGCGACTCTCTATTCTTATCTTGATTGGCATTGAGAGGATTCCAATGATATAGTTATCACCATGCCAGTCCAGTGAAGCTATACGGAAACCCAATCAAGCGCAAGATGAATATGTCATCACAAACATTTAAGTTACAAATACCGTATACGTATTAGCTCTTCACTGACGCAACCCGATCAAGTAAGAGTCATGGAATGTTAAACTCATAGAACTTGATACTGTAGTAATCATACTGATGTGAAATTACCAAACTGCCCTTCGTATCCAATACGTGTCATTTATATTTGCTTTTGCCAAAGACTTTAATTCCACAACACCTATGATCGTACAGGTTGTTTCTCATTTGCTTTCGAGACAATGAATCCCCTATTGGCAGTCAATTTCTCATCATCGAACTCACCAATTGAATCGTACTTCGAGGTCGACCCCACCAATAGGTGATTGGGCCAAATTACTCTAATAACTTATTCAATGGTACGAACACAATGTAAATGACTCCTCAGGTCTAAAGCTCACTCATACTATCGTAACAAGTAATCCCAATCATTGACTGTCACTGAGTAAAAACTCATGTGATCTGATTACAACGAGTCATGCTCGAATATATTAACTCCGTTAACTATATCTATGACACTAGCTCCCACTATCTAATCAGTGTAAGACCCGCACTTCTTGTCAAAGCAAGTGTCATACGAGTTAAATGTCCAATTAAGATTCCTTAACTCACGAGCCATATTTATAAGATCGAGCACTTAACTCCACTAGTGCGTCCACACTATCAAATAAGTGGTGATGAGTACATCTCAATCTTAGGGACTTGTTTGTTCAATACAATTAATGTCACATAGTTTTACAAGAACAAAACTCATTGCCTTTATAAATGTTCGTACAATATAAATCAGTGCCCTACTCAAATCTAATTCCTCATTCGCATTGAGGGTACACACCTAACAATGAACAACGAAAGCACGTTGTCTCTAAATAATTACGCGGATTGATTGACCGAAAAAATCCCTTCTTTCTTACTCCTTGACCGATGGCTAGCTTGACGAGCGAGCGAGGAGAGTTCTCTTTTTCTTTTCTAGGAGAGTTGTGAAAATTGTAAAATTCATCTAGGTCAAAGTCTTTTAAGTGATGTATTTAATATCACTTGACTTATTGACCAAGACAAGAGGCAAGAGCCCATGTTGGGCATCCCAATGAATGCCCAACTCGGCCTTAGGAGGCATCCTCATGGACCCTCTTTATTTACCTCGGCTCGTCTCTTGTTATAATTAATCCTCCATTATTTAATCAATTATTTATTATATCCAATAAATTAATTAATTAATTAATTAAATAACCAAATTAATTAGATAAATTAATTCATTAATTTATTTTCTTAAGAAAGTAATTAATAATTAATCTTATAATTATAATTTATTATCTCATCTAATGAACAATTAATTAATCATATTTAATTTATCCCATAAATTAAATCTCCTAGAATAAAATAGAAAAATCCTTTTATTTTTCTTTATCAATTTTTTAGCGCGACTTTTTAGGTTCGTTTCGTTTGGCAATGAGAGGAATCCAAAGAAAGTGGGTAACACCTAGCTTGTCACATGGCCCACTTCGTAGCCCAAACGAAATCGGATAAATGGATCACTCCACAACCTTCCAATTGTAAATTCCGTATACGTATAAACCCTTTGTCCATGTGTCTCAATCAAGTGAGAGTCATAGTGATGTCAAACTCACTAAACCTGACCATATGTATTAGTTATAATAATACTAGATCATTGAGCTCGATTTAATGCCTTGCACAATCGTCTCTATTACTTTGGCCAAAGACTTTGATCTCCATTATCTATAATCACATTGGACACTTTCTCATTCACTTATAAGAGAACGAATCCCGTGTTTGTTATCGGCTAAGACTACCACTTGCCCATCAAGCCGCATTTCGAGGTTGACCCCACCAACGGGTGAACTACTCTAGTGACAAACTTGATGTCACAAGCGTAAATTCAGCCTGATACTTCAGGTCAAAGGTTCACCTATACCTATTACGAATAATCAGTTTTGTCATTAACAATCACAGAGTGAATACCCATGTGACAGAACCGATGCGAGTCGTGATCGAGCATATCAGTTCCAATAATGTGCCTACAACCTTAAGCTTCCACCATCACATGGTGTTTGACTGGCACTCCCATGTAAAGCTCAAATTGTACAAGTATTCTTAGTCTTTATTTGTCTATTAAAGACTTCATATTACTTGTGAACTTGTTTGCGTAATCAAGATCAATCTCTCTAGTGCCTATCTTCCTATCCCATAGAAAATAGAGAGATTGCACTGAAAACATGGACAAAACATTTTACACTACTTATGGATACATATAAGATATAAGTGAAAAGAAAACAATGCCTTTTATAAATATAAGATAATAAGTTTATTACAAGTGAGATGCCCTATCATTCTATCCTCTATGGCATCTGAGGGCATAATCCTAACAATCTCCCACTTGCACATAATACCACTTTCCAGGTGTCTGTCCAGAACAGCCCGAGGTAGTGGTTTGGTCAGCTACATTGTCAGCTAAGGCTATTTTCTACACTGCTATCTCTCATCTGGCAACAATCTCCCTAATGATGTGAAATATTCTCTCAATGTGTTTAGACTTGTTATGAGACCTTGGTTCTTTGGCTTGCGCTATCGCTCTATTGTTATCACAATAAAGTGGTAATGGGAGCTTTGCACTAGGAACCACTTGAATTTTCCTAGAAACTTTCTCACCCAAATAGCTTCTTTGGCTGCCTCTGAGGCTGCCACATATTTTGCTTCAATAATGGAATCAGCGGTTGTGCGACACTACCCACCATTAAGTGTGAAAACAAACCATGAAGTGGATTTTCGGTCATCTACATCATACTCAGTCTGAATCAGTGTAACCTTCCATCCTCCGATCTCCAACTCCATAGATGAGAATCATATCCATAGTTCTTTTAAGATACATTAGGATATTCTTCACAGTTATCCAATGTTCCTTTCCCGGGTTTGCCTGAAATCGACTCACCACGCTTATTGCATAAGCAATGTTAGGTCTTGTACACAATAGTGCATACATCAGGCTACCGACTGCAGAAGCATAGGTTACATTGCTCATCTCCTTTCTATCTTCCTCATTTTGAGAACACATAGACTTAGATAAGTGTACTCCATGTCTCATGGGAAGGAATTCTTTCTTAAAGTTATCCATCCTAAATCTCTTTAGGACCTTTTCTAAGTAAGGGACTCGGGCATGACCAATAATTCTATTCATTCTATCTCTATAGATACGAATTCCTAGAATGTACGTTGCTTCTCCCAATTCTTTCATGAAAAACGTACTCGAAAGTTATTTCTTGACAGTGGTGAGCATTCCCACGTCATTTCCTATAAGTAGAATGTCATCTACATATAGTACTAAGAACGAGATCTTGCTCCCACTAGTCTTCTTATAGACACAAGGTTCATCTTCGTGCTTGATGAAACCATATCCCTTTACAACTTCATCAAAATTAAGATTCCAGCTTCTAGATGCTTATTTGAGACCGTATATGGACCTCTCAAGTTTACATACATTATGGATATTGGTCTTGGATACGAAACCTTTTGGATGTTCCATATAGATGTCCTCTTCTAGGAATCCATTCAGAAAAACAGTTTTGACATCCGTCTGCCACATCTCATAATCTAAGTATGCAGCTATGGATAACAGTATTCGGATGGACTTTATCATGGCCACGGGCGAACAGGTCTCTATAGGTTTTGTAGATATATTTGCAGCCTATACGTTTCATACCTTCAGGACGATCTACTAAGGTCCAGACTTGGTTCGATTCCATAGAATCCACCTTTGTTTCCATTGCTTCTCGCCATCTTGAAGCACCAACATCCACCATCACTTGATCATAGGTAGAGGGATCATCTTCATGACCTTCTTGTACTATAGTGTGGAGCTCTAGCTCCCTCTGCAATAGATACCCATACCTCTCAGGTTCATGCAGTATTATACCAGATCTACGTGGTGGTTGTGCTACTGTTGGGTAGGTCTTGGTTCTTGGACAGATGTCATGGTGGGAGTTTCATTTTGTTCTTCTAAAATAATTTTTCCACCTTTGCCCCCTTCCAAGATGAACTCATCCTCAAGGAAGTGGGCATGTCGGGCCACAATGATCCTTTGATCATCATATAGGTAACGGAAGAATCCCATGGAATCTTCAGCATAACCAATGAAACGTCCCATTAGGGATCTTGTCTCCAATTTCTCTACTTTAGTCTTTTTGACATAAGCAGGACATTCCCAAATCTTGATGTGGTTTAGACTTGGTTTTCTATTATTCCACATCTCATGTGGAGTTCTAGGAATGGATTTGGAGGGACATCTGTTCAATATATAAGAAGCAGTAAGGAATGCATGTCCCCACAACAAAATGGGTAAATCAGTGTAGCTAAGCATGGAATGAACCATGTCCAACAGTGCTCGATTCCTACGCTCGGCTACTCCATTTAGTTGAGGAGTTGCTTGTGGTGTTAGCTGTAACATTATTCCCTGTTCCCTAAGGAACACATCAAACTCGACGCTCATATATTCTCCTCCACAATCTGAACATAGAGTCTTTATATTTTGGCCAATTTGATTTTCTACTAAAGCTTTGAATTCTTTAAACCTTTCAAAGGATTCAGACTTTTGCTTCATCAGATACACTAGACCATATCTTGAATGATCGTCTGTGAAAGTGATGAAGTAGTAGAAACCTCTACGAGCTATTTCACCAAATGGTCCGCAAACGTCAGTGTGCACTAATCCTAAGACTTGAGTAGCTCTTTCAAAAGTCCATGTGAAGGGAGATCTAGCCATATTGGCTAAGATACATGATTCACAGGTTGGATAGGGATCCGATCCCAGTGAGCTTAAAGCTCATCTTTCCCCATTTTGTGGATCTTGTGCTCTCCAGCATGGCCTAGACTAAGATGCCACTTAAGTCTTAAGTTAGCTTCTTGCCTACCACGTTTATGTGTTACAACATTCACAACAGATGAATTATGGACATTCAAATAATACAAACCATTAATTAAAGATGCATTGCCAACTATTTTATTACTATAATAAATGTCGCAATTCAAATCAGAAAAACGAAATGTATAACCAATCTTAACTAATATAGGAATGGAAACAATGTTCTTAAGCACCTTGGGAAAAACCAAGACATCATTAAAAAACAATAAATGTCCAGAATTTAAAATTAAAGAAGTAGATCTAATCCTAGTAGCTGTGACGCTTTCCCTTCTGCCTACTTTGATCAGCACTTCTTCTCGGCCCAACTTTCTACTTCTCTCCAGATTCTGATCCAAACAACACACATAAGCACTAACTCCTGAGTCCAGAATCTATGAAGTAGAAAAAAAGGTCATAGAATGATCATTTCATAAATGAAGAGTTCCATACCTTTTGCTCCTTTGCCTAATTTAGGACAATTCATCTTCCAGTGGCCAAGCTCACCGCATTCGAGACATCTATCCGTCTTTTTAGGTCATTTGCTCTTATATAACCCTTGAGCTTTTCCTTTTCCCTTTTGAACGCCCCTTTTTGCTCCTAGCTCGCCAGCCTGCCTTTTGTTTGCCTTCTTCTTCTTAGACTTAAGCTTTTTACTTCCATAAGAGATGACTAAGACAGTTTCCTTTCCCTTTGGCTTCTTTTGAGATTGTGCCGTAACCAACTTGTTCATTAGCCCTGCTGAATTCCACTCTATCTCATTGCAGCTAAAGTTAAGCACAAATTGGGAGAAGGAATCAGGAAGAAACTGCAAGATTAAGTCAGTTTGAAGGGTGGCGTTCATGGTGAAGTTCAGAGCTTCCAATATCTCAATCCTCGGTATCATTTTGAGGACATGATCATCGACCTTCTCAATTTCTTTCATCTTGGCTCCGAAGAGCTCTTATATCTCATATCGTACAGTTCGACTGTTCTCACCATAGAGCTCTACCAGGTCCAAGATAGCTCTTGTAGTGGGCATCTTATCATGTGACCTTTGAAGTTCATTGGTCACAGATCCCAACATGTGTCCCCTAACCCAGACATCGTCCTTCACCCATTTTTCATGGACTTGGACTTCTTCCTCACTTGCACGTGTCCTAGTTGTAGCCACTGGGATATCAGCCTCCAAGACGTATCCCAGAGATTCCATGTTGAGGACAATCCTAAAATTTCTTAGCTAGTCCACATAATTGGGTCCATTCAAGGTATTCTTTTCGAGTAGAATTGAAAGTGGGTTTGTCATATTTGAGAGATATAAACGAGAAAATAATTGCAGAAATAAACTAGATTAATTAGATTACTTGTAATTGATTTAACCAAGAAAAATAAGGACTTTTAAAATGGGTATTGAGGTCTTCAATTAATTAAATGGGTTGCAACCTAACCAGTTTTTGGCCCATTAATTATTTAAAGTGATGTTTTACATCAATTTATCCCATAAATATTTCAATATCTTTCCCCATAGTTCACCAAGCCTCAACCTAACCGATTTCTAAGCTCGTGAACTATCCGAGTTCATTCCCTCTAACTCCTTTAATCTAACATTTGAATTTCACCTTGCAACTTAATAGGTTTCTAGGGTGAAATATGCTTCGACTAAGGCATCTCATGCACTTAATAAAATTTCAAATTATTTTAAAATGCATAAGCCCCATAAATGGGAAGCATTACACATTTGTAGTAATTTTAATTTTAATAAGATTAGTGGAGGGCGAGGATGTCCCACATCCTTTACTAACTCGATATCATTTAATTGGGAGAGTTTAAATTGTCAAAAGTTTGGTATCACTTTGCACATTAGTCAATTTATATAGTGCATTTATTATATATTGAACTTGCATTAATTTATACTACTAATAAACATGCCAATCAATATACATAAATGAAATTAAATAAATAAAACCAATTCACTATATCATGGACTTTTACTAGAAGGCCAGAGACAATGGGCCATAAAAAAAAGGTAAAAAACGAAACCTATCTAATCTTCATGGGCTTCTCGTCTCCACCAGTCTTAATCTATTTTATTAAAACGCCTTAAAAATAACCTATAAATTATTTCTAAGAAAGCAATAAATAGCCTCAATTGCGGCTTTGCAACCCATAAAAAAGAAAGGTACATCGAATAAAACCTAAGTCCATGATTAGTGTCTCCATCACATAAGACATGCTCGCAACATTTAATTCATGCTCTCAATATTAAAACACTTATGTTGATTATTTAAAAATTTTGTCCAACTAAAAAGTCCTTTATAAAATTTCTAATTTTATATATTCTTTGTTTCAATTAAAATCAATCTAGTCCTACTAGATGACTTAGTTATACAATATTATTAATTAAGTATATCTACCTTTGATTAAAATAATATTAGTCCAACTAAGACGAATACATAAAATATCGAATCATATTTTGTTATGATTTAAAGCCATCATCTATTGGAAAAACTTTATTTGATTAAAGAATTAATTATTAATCATCCAAGAAAAATAATTTATATTCCTTATTCAAATATCTAAATAATTTCAAAATCGAGGAAAAATAATAATATTTAATCCATAAATTAATTATTAATCTCCAAAAAAAATAATTAATTATTCTAATTAATCTTATTGGGCTCAATTTTATCAAACCCGAGTCACCATCCTTTTGTTCCACTAGGATTTAATTTGATTGGGCATAAAATTAACTAATTAGAAACATATACAAGTGCTACTAATTTCTATTGGGCTAATTTTAATTTAGATTCAAATCACCGACCCCTTGGCCCATTTGGAATTAATTAAATTAAGCCCAAACCAATTAATAAGTCAAAAATAAAAGTATTCCGGGTCATCATCCTTTTGATCCAACCGGATAATTAAATTTACCCAAAACCCAAATACTAATTTTGACCCAAATCACAGCCCATTTTTAAGACCCGGGTCCATGACCTGTTTCAGCGGGTCGTGTGTCAAGCACGACCCGGGCAGGCTGTGTGGCTATGTGGCCGTGTGGCAAGCGCGCGGCCATGTCACACGGCTAGGCGCCGTGCACCTGCGCGAACAGCACTGCGCATGCGTGTTGGCGCTGTGCGCAGTATCTTCGGGACTTTCGAGCCCCATTTTTTCTTGTGTCTTGATTTTTTCTCATATCATAAAAATATGCGGATTTATAATAAACATAAAAAATAAAATTCTAGGCTAAAAACCATAAAAACGCAGATTTAAGAATTCATAAACACATGCTTCAAAACACACATAATATGCATATCAAAAATCACATAATTTTGATCAAATATGTAGATCAGAGATTGGTTCTGATACCACTGTCGGGTTTCGCTAAAAATCGCGCAACGGAAGGTTTAAATTACCCACAGTGTTTTCTAGATTTGCATATTGAATCATATAAATGCTAAAATGAATAAAATATACCTGTTGAAGCGAAGTGGTTGGAGAACGCGATCCTCCTTAAAAAATTTGAACAGTTGAAGCATCTAAGTCTTCAATCCTCGTGCTATACACTCTTCACGAATTCCTTGAAGCTTTCTTGAAGTTTTGATCTGAACAATGAAAGCACGTTGTCTCTAAATAATCACGCGGATTGATTGACAGAAAAAATCCCTTCTTTTCTTACTCCTTGGCCGACGGCTAGCTTGAGGAGAGAGGGCGGAGAGTTTTCGTTTTCTTTTCTAGGACATTTGTGTAAATTGTAAAATTCACCTATGTCAAAAGTCTTTTAAGTGATGTATTTAATATCACTTTGACTTGTTGACCAAGACAAGAAGCAAGAGCCCATGTTGGGCATCTTAATGGATGCCCAACTCGGCCTTACGAGGCGTCCTCATGGACCCTCTTTATTTGGTCCGGCTCGTCTCTTATTTTAATTAATCCCCCATTATTTAATTAATTATTTATTATATCCAATAAATTAATTAATCAAACTAATTAGATAAATTAATTCATTAATTTATTTTCTTAAGAAATTAATTAATAATTAATCTTTTCTTTATAATTAATTATCTCATCTAATGAACAATTAATTAATCATATTTAATTTATCACATAAATTAAATCTCCTAGAATAAAATAGATTAAATTCTGTTATTTTTCTTTATCAATCTTTTAACGCGACTCTTTAGGTTCACTTTGTTTGGTAATGAGAGGAATCCAAAGGAACTGGGTAAACACCTAGCTAGTCACATAGTCCACTTCGTAGCCCAAACGAAATCGGATGAATGGATCATTCCAAAACTTTTCAATCGTAAATTCCGTATATGTATAAAACCTTTGTTCATGTGTCCTAATCAAGTGAGAGTCATAGTGATGTCAAACTCACTGAACTTGACCATATGTATTAATTATAAAAATACTAGATCATTGAGCTCGATCTAATGCCTTGCATAATCGTGTCTATTGCTTTGGCCAAAGACTTTGATCTCCATTATCTATAATCACATAGGACACTTTCTCATTCACTTATGAGAGAACAAATCTCATGTTAGTTATAATCTAAGACTACCACTTGCCATCAAGCCGCATTTCAAGGTCGACCCCACCAACGGGTAAATTGAGTCTAACTACTCTAGTGACAGACTTGACATCACAAGTGTAACTTCAGCCTGATACTTCAGGTCAAAGGTTCACCTATACCTATTACGAATAATCAATTTTGTCATTGACAGTAACAGAGTGAATACTCATGTCACAGAACTGATTCGAGTCTTGTTCGAGCATATCAGTTCCACTGATGTGCCTACAACCTCAAGCTCCCATCACAACATGGTGTTCGACTGGTACTCCTATATCAAGACTCTGATTGCACAAGTATTCCTAGTCTTTATTTGTCCATTAAAGACTTCATGTTACTTGCACACTTGTTTAAGTAATCAAGATCAATCTCTCTAGTGCCTATCTTCCTATTTCATAGAAAGTAGAGAGATTATACTGAAAACATGGACAATACATTTTACACTATTTATAGATACAGATAAGATTTAAGTTAAAACAAAACAATGTCTTTTATTAATATAAGATAATATTCTATCCTCTATGGCATCTGAAGGTATAATCCTAACAGTAATAGATAGATGTAACACCCCAATTTATCTTCTATCATGTGGAAGTAAGCAAACTTCAAGGTCCTATGTGCAAATACTGGAAAGGTGGCGTATTTCCATTCATCACCAGCTGAATTCTTAAGAACATAAATGGACACTTGTAGTTCATATATTACACATGCAAAATAGATAAATATTTATCCCATATTGTATCTCAAAAATATCACTACCATGACTGACCTTTTTGTATTATAATGACACCTAACCCCTTGATGCCTTCTTTACACAACACCTCATCCATTTCTTGACTATTGAGCCCTCTCTCACCTCTTAAGATCAGGAATTTGCTGAAGAAACCGAAAGAAACCTGCTGGAAACATCTTCTTCAACCTCAAGGGGAAAAGGAAAAACTCAGTTTGCGCAGTGTTGGAAGTTTGCATATTTGAAGGGTCAAATGACATTCAAATTGAGTGTGATCGGTCTTCATCTCTTCCTACGAGGTAGAGGAACATTATGATGGGTTTAGTTTCTACCCAGCAGTTCGGAGTTGCTCACAGAGTCCATCTAACCGAGACTGCAGAGAGTCAAAATCTGCTGCTAAGCGAGTTTTGGAAAGCTTTGATTTGGGATTTGTTTCCTTCATCTCTCTATGTGATGGGTAAATAATTCACCTAACTTAGTGTTCTTTTGAGCTTATATGATTTTGAGGTTTTGAATTGGTAGTTAGAGTATGTCCTACAAGTTATGAATTTTATGATTACCGTTTTCTGAATTTCAGTTTCTACGTTTCATGTTCAAGGCGGTATTTAAGTTATTAAACATGTGATTTTGATTATGTAAAATTTTCAGGATAAACGTATATGTGTCATGAATATCTCTGCCAAATTTCGTAATGATTGGAGTTTTGTGGATTTTTCTAAAAATTGTTGAATAACACTGCCAGTCTGTTCGGCGGGATTGGCAAAGGCTCCTGGTTTGAGTTTATTTGACTGAACTAGATAGTTTGGTTTGAGTTTATTTGACTGAACTACATAGTTTATATTACTCTAAAACTTTTACTGTATAATTATACATGAGTTTAGAGTATTGTATAAAAATTTCAGAATTTTTCAGTAAACAGGGGATTTTAGAAAAATAGTTGAATATAGGGTGTCGGTTCTGGAAAATCTGTCAGGATAGCCCTGTTTCGTTAGTCTAATCCGAAATTAAATATGAAAATATAATGTAATATTATTCAATGTCTTATATCAAGGGTATTCATGCATTTTGATGTGTTAATAGGTCGAGATTTCAATAGAGGAGCCGAAAATGCCGACTAGATGAAGACATCTCGATGAACTCTTTTTGTGAGTATAATTGGGTGACTTGATATTTGACGTATCCATTGTATTCATTAATATGTCTACATGAATCCGTTATTTGTTTACTTGTGGTGAATTGCAAAGTTTATGGCGTTGTGAACGTGGTTATATGATGAGTCTACTTGTGTTATTTGGAAAGCTTATGGTGTTGTGAACGTGTTTATATGAGGATGGAGTGATTTCAAAGAATATGGTGAGCATCAGTCATTGTGTAATATATGTGAACTACATGGACTTTAACATGTTGGAAATGTGATTGATGACTCGATGAGGAAAATGAGATACATGATATGATGAAAATGTGTTCATGCGAGATAAGAGGCTCTGTTATAGATGCTATTAACCTTGAGCCATGTGTTAAAGAATTTCCAGTAAAACTGGACCACAGGGTACCGTACGGCCACCTGAGTTCACTGAACTCCCATGTGTTATATGAATTACAGAGTGCCATGGCCATTTTCGTGATCACGATTTACTCTTGGTTATAGCAGGCCATTAACAGTAAAAGAAAATGACTAAGCACGTGCATCAGGTGTTTCTGAATGATATGAAGTGAATGTGATATGATTATGGATGACGTTCTTATGTGACTTCAAATGAGTGATTGGTTGCTGATTTTGTGTGCTTATAGGATGTCAATTATCTCGTACTTAATTATACTTGCTGAGTTTGCGACTCACCAAACGCAATATTTCTTTTGTAGCCGTAGATAGAGTTGATCTGTGAAGTTGTGTGCATAAGGTTGAAGTATGGATCAAAGGGCGGTTGGCTGGTTTTCAAGTCCTTCTCCCTCAGCTCATCATTTGCATATCATTTAGGGATTCTTTTTGGTCTCTTGTAAAGTATAATTTCTAGATGTGTGTATTTATTTTTCATTTTTCCATGTCCATGTGTAGGCGTTGTGAAACTAGTGAAGTTGATGTTTCCGCTTATATATGATGGTCGAATGGGTAATATATAAATGTATGCTATTATTATTTATGTGTTTTGTGTAAGGGTGTTACATAGAACCCCTCCCCGATCACTCATTAGCTCGAGTTGATCTATAATAGTCGATACATGTGTGTGTTGTTAGAAATGCTAGGCTTATTCTTTCTTAAGCATTTCCATAATTGCGCGATAAAGAAATTAATGTGCAAAGTGAGACTAAACTCAATCACATTACCATGTTATAATACTCCCATTAGACAATATACTGCATAAATAAAAGGGCATTGGATGTCCTAGTTCTCCATCAAACATTACAAGATGGGTTCACTTCTAATGCATGGCATCATCCCGGAATAATGGGGTCATGCATCAAGACTTGATACTCAATCTTCTCTAGTGTATTTAATGCCTTCATGTCGAAACAAATTTTGCCCCATATATCGAAAAAGGTTGCAAGGCGAGATTATATTGTTAGACTAAAAGAAGTTGATGGGAAAATGACTCAGATGGATCACCACCTATATATCCAATAAGGTTGCGGTTCAGTGATCCATGAGCTAAAGGAGATTGAATCATCAGTTACACTGATTGGTGTAAGACACCACCTCAAAGGTCTAATAAGCCATATATCAAATAAGGTTGCAACTTAGTTAGATCATTGAGGAACTCAATCACTTACTACGAAATTCATCCAACGAGGTTTCCGATTGTTACAGTGGGAGTGCAATGTTTCAAGAAAAATAGTGGGAGTTAAGTAAACTTAAAAATCCTTGATTTTACTTGAAATACGAAATAACGCATTTAATCGTAAATCTTGGTATTTTCTGCATTTTATTTCCTACTCACAATGGCTTACCCTTTGACCGTGTTGCTTGAGAAAAATGTCCTTACTGGACCAAATTTCGTTGATTGGCTTCGAAATTTGAGGATTGTCCTCATCCTTGAATCATTGGGACATGTGCTCGGTGAAGAGATGCTTGAAGTCCCAGACCCCGGATATTTTGAAGATAGACTTGCTCGAGAGAATTGGGTTAAATATGACACTCGTGTCAAAGGGTACTTGCTGGGATTAATGATCAATGAATTGCAGCGTTCTCATTAAAAGATGGGAACATCTGCTAAAATAATGATTTATTTAAAGGAACTCTACGGAGCAGGACTACTTGTTTTGAGATGTCCAGTTAGCTCTTTGGAGCAAGGATGAAGGAAGGAGAGAAAGTTGGAGAACACGTCCTAAGGATGATTTACATGTTTGAGAGATTGGAGGCTCTCGACTTCTCTATGGACTTCCAACTTCAGACTGATGTCATTTTGCAGTCGCTCCCTAAGTCTGTTTCACAATTCATTGTGAATTTCACATAAATGACATTGAGTGTTCACTGCCTGGTCTTTTGAACAAACTCTCAAATTCTCAATCACAGTTAGATCCTAAGACGAAAGAGACTACTGTAGTCGTTTCTACTGAGCTTCTAAAACTCCGAAGAAGAAAAGTGACAAGAAGCAATTAGGAGTATCCAAACCATCTGGGAAACCCAAAGGCAAGTAAAACCAAGGGAAGAAGTTTAAGGGCAAGGGCCCTAAAAAGACAGACATCTCCCTCCAGTTCAAAGAGATGGGGCACTGGAAGCGTGATTGTCCCAAACTGAAAGAGAAAATAAAGCAAGTATAGAACTGTATATTTTTTAAACGAATTGTTATTTTCTACTTCTTGAATTCTAGATTCTGGAGCTAGTGCTCACATTTGTGTTTTGAACCAGGATCTAGAAGCAAGTAGGAAGCTGGAAAAAAAAAATAATGATCAATGTTGGAAGTGGACACAGCGTGGCTGCGACGCACATTGGAATTACTTTTGTTACATTAACTAGTGGACATTGTATTAATTTAGATGATTGCTTAGTTTTGCCTAATGGGCTCAAGAATATTATTTTTTATTCTTGCGTTGGTCAGGAAAGGATATTTGTTTTCTTTTAAACATTATTCCTGCTATATTTATTTTGAAAATAAGTGTGTTGGCTCTGTATCTTTAATTAATGGTCAATATTATCTGAATGTCCAAAATCAATATACTGTAAATACTATGACTAGAAAATGTAGTATAAACGACGTAAACCAAAAACTCATATGGCACCTCAGACTGGGACATACAGGTGAATTTAAAATTCATGAGTTGGAAAAACGTGGACTTATTGGTCCACTTGGGTTTGACCTATATCCTACTTGTGAATCTTGTCTTAAAGGCAAGATGACTCTATCACCATTCATAGGGCATTTCGAAAGGGCAAATGAAGTTTTAGGAATAATTCACACTAACATATGTGGTCCATTCAAGAATGCTGCCCTTGGAGGTTTTCAGAATTTCATAACCTTGACAGATGACCATTCAAGGTATGGTCTAGTTTATCTAATAAAGTATAAGTCAGAAGCACTTAAATGGTTTAAGAAATTCAAAGCTTTAACTGAAAAACAAACTGGGCATAGTATTAAGGAACTTCGATCTGATTGAGGTGGTGAATACATGAGTGCCGAGTTTGATGAGTTCTTAAAAGAACAAGGCATAGTATTACAACTCACTCCTCCAGCAACTCCACAACTAGACGGGGTAGCAGAAAGACGAAACCATACACTGTCGGACATGATACGTTCCATGATTAGCTACACTGATTTGCCTGATAGAGTCGAGAATTACGTGGTTTATAGTCCTTTAGTTGTATGATTTTCTTAGAATTTAGTAGGATTTTATACCATATATGCGTGTAATATGTCTATTTTGTGTATCCAGGTATAAATCATAGCATTGGAGACAACAAGGATGAAAGCGGCAGGAAGATGGAATTTTAGAGTAGAAAGTTGAAGAGATTAGTGTTCAAACGTTGAGAGAGTTTACGCCCGAACGTAGGAAGATGTTATGCATTGATGATAGGGAAACTAACGTTCGAACGTTGAAGTCGGCAGAACATATTTCCAAATTCCACACTTACACGGACTCTTCTCAAACCACGCCTATAAATACAAAGTGATGCAGTGGGGTTGAAGAGCAACATTTTTAGAGTTCTTCTCCATCAGTATTCTGTCTTTTCACATAGAGAGAGAGAGAGAGAGTTAGACTAGGGTTTTATACTTTGTAATTTCCATAGAAGTAGAAAAAGCTTGAAGGAAGAAAAAGATTTTCTACACAGTCATAGGGAGTTTTTATTATTTGTTTATTACTTTCATGAATACTTTAGTTGTTTTTCATATCATTAGGAGTAGCTAAATTTGTAGACTAAGCCCATGCTTAGGCCTAATTATGATTTTTGAGTTATAAAAGTATTTCTCGTATGAATGATTTTTATTGCTTTGTGTTCTGATCTTCTTCTTAATGTTTAGTGTGTCTGGACAACATATTTAAAATCTAATGCTTAATTTATCTATTCGGGAGGAAGTGAATTAAGTTGCAGGAGGGATTCATAACATCTTCTAAGTTAGTTGATGCTAGGGATAGCTACATACTCCGAATGCTGTTAGCCGAGTTTATTTGATGGGATAAATTTGAATAAATTTGGGGAAAATTCTATTGTTTAATGCATGCAGTAGAGATTGTTACAACCAATCTAGTGTAGGTTATCATGAGCGAGGGATCCGCGTGATAATAATTTAAAGGAATTTTCCACCTTATAATATTTATCTGAAATACGAGAATACTGATATAACGAGAATTGATAAGTTTATGTCAACGCATGTGTCTTAGTTGTTTTTATTCATTGGTTTTCACATACTTTTAATTATTGTTTTTAATAGTTTATGATTTATTTTTCTTTGAGTTTACAATAGTTTGAGTTAATTTACTTTTTTCGCTATAACACAAATCTCTGTGGGTTCGACATCCCAGACTTAATTGTCCACTCTATTACTGCACACGATCAGTCCTCTTGCTGTTAAATACACAAATGGGTTTTCATGCATCAAGTTTTTGGCCCCATTGTCGGGGATTTGTCTGTTTTAGCATAGCTATTTTAATTCAAGCGTTTCTTGTTTTTAGTTTAAATTCTACCTTTGTTTAACCTTTTCCTTTGATATTTTTTTCAGGTTTATGACCCAATCTTGTGACAGGATCTTGAGGAATTTGATCCAGAAATCGAATGAACAATTCAAGCAAACCGACGAAGACGAGCCATGGCAGCTGAATTTCCAAATATTAATCTTCTGGAGAATCGTGAATGGCTCCAAAATATTCTACAAGCAATGCAACTGGAAGCACCGTCTTAGTTACCATCTGTTTATGGTAGTCAACCAACTAGATTACACACTTTACCTGGTCCTATTGTCATACCACCTTTTCACTCACCAAATTTTCACATTCCAGCACATCTTTTTTGTATGGCACAAAACAACCCTTTTTATGAAGAAAACAGTGAGTCGCCACATGATCACTTAGAAATTTTTTATGAAGAAAACGTTTTGTTAACCATGCAATTTAATTCGAGAGACCTAGGTGCTATTCGACTTAAGTTGTTTCACTTTACACTCAAAGATAAAGCCAGCTTTTGGCATAAGTCCTTACCCTCACAGTCAATCACCACTTGGGAAGAGCTCGTTGAAGAATTTTTAAGTAAATTTTCTCACCTTCAAGAATCAATGAGCTTGGTGGTAATATTAAAGGGTTTAAGTAAAGAAAGAATGAGTCGTTAGCAAATGGGTGGGATAGGTATAAAGGAATGATTAGGAAGTGTCCTGACCATAATTTTACTCAAGATGAATTGGTACAACACTTTTACAATGGAGTAAGGTCTATGATTAGACACCGACTCAATGCTGGAGCCATGGGCGACTTGTTGGGTCTTGATAATCAATCTATCTGGGAGAAAATAGAGCAATTAGCTTGGGAGGATGAGTTATACCTCGAGGAGGAAGAGATCACACCTGCACTAAAGAAGGTGGCAGCAGTTAAAGAGGTTGGAGAAGGAGTTGTGCCAGAGGCCACGACAGAGGTCAACTATGTGAATCAGCACAAACATCAAGCTATTTTTGGAGGAGCCGAGAATTTTCCTCGAAAGGCAAATAATCCACCAGATGGAAATCCTGGAGCATACCATGCACCGTGACCACTGTTTCAGATCAGCAATAACCAACGACAAGTGTAATTTCATCATCAAGGTCAAGGAAGACCTATGAACACTGATAATAGGCTCGATGCACACATTCGCAAGTCAGATGAATGTTTTAAAGAACTCTACTTGATGCTAAAAGATGTCGTTACGGGAATGAAGGACATCAACATCACATAGGACAACTTTTGAATAGCCTTTTAGGGAGAAACACGGGTACATTACCGAGTGATACTAAGAAAAACCCGAAGGAGCAATGCTTCGTAGTAACGCTCAGAAGTGGAAAGCAAGTGAAGAACGCGTACAACGCACCCAAACGTGAATCATGTGACGTTCGAACATCCTGTGATATTCCAGAGGCAGTAGATGTCCCACTTCAGACGTCCGAACCTGAAGGAGTTAATGTTCGAACGTTGCATCCTCAGCGTCCGAATGTGGATCCCTCTAACGTTCGAATGTCCAAGGCAATGAATCAAGGTTGTAATTCGACTGTTACTGACCCCCTCCCCCTGTTAAAGTACGTATACCCTTTCCCTTAGCTCAGAAGATTAAAAAGAATGAACATGATAAGAGTTTCCTTTGCATTCTTAAGAGTTTGAGAGAAGTGCGCATTAACACTCTTATTGTAGATTCTATTTTGCAGATGCCAAACTTCACGAAATTTTTCAAGAAAATTCTATCAAATAAACAGAAGTGGGAAGAAGTGCGTACTGTTTACCTAACCGAAGCATGTTCAGAGGTTGCGATGAACAATATGCCAAAAAAAATGCAAGGATCCGGGTAGTTTATCCATTCCATGCATTGTGTGGGATATGAGGTTCGACAAAGTTCTTTCTGATTCTGGGGCTGGGATCAACTTGATGCCTATGCACTCTTTGAGAAGTTAGGCCTTGGAGAAACAAAAACCACTACTATGAGGTTGCAGCTCACAGATAAATCTATCAAGAATCCCATTGGGGTGATCGAATATGTCATAGTTAAAGTTGAAAAGTTCTAATTTCCAGTCGACTTTGTGGTTCTTGAAATGGAGGAAGATTCTAATGTCCCACTGATCCTAGGAAGACCATCCCTAGCCACAAGTAAAGCCACGCTAGACCTGGCGCATGTTAAGCTTACATTGAATATAGGGGATAAGAAAGTAACTTAGAATGTATATAGAAGTTTTAAGCATGAATTTCCTGAGAATATTTCTATACAAGATGTTTTTGATCCTTTTGAGGATGAAATTCTACAAGAACATTCGTCTGATGATCCGAGCAGTCAAGAAAGTGAAGAAGATACGAATGCTGATGAGGTTGGAAACCTCAATACGATGGACCAAGTGGTTGTCACTACATCCATGAAATTGCAACATGATGAACCAATTAATAGGAGATTGGATAAGGATTCTAGTCTACTCCATGATTTGACGACTTAGGCCGACTCTGCAGAGTCAAGCTCATGACTTTTGATAGGAGTCATTTTTACGTGTTTTTAAGCCCCTTTGCGTTTATGTTTTAGGTTCATTTATCACTTGATTTTGTCACTTGTGCGTTTAATTCGTGCATTAAGTGATTTCAGCCCTTAAGTGGATACAATTGAAGAAAGGGTGGAAAAATGATGAATAAAACAAGTTTACGCCAAGATGTTTCACACCTCCACGACCAAACAAGCAAGAAATAAGTTGGAGTTGGCCAAAATCATGTTTTAGTACCATTTCAGCACACCTGGGCGCCAAATCAGAAACAACCTCCATGTTGGAACGCCATTTTGATATTTTTAGAGACAGAATTCAATGAAGTGTCCTTCTACAAAGGTTTCGATCTATGTCTTATCTTTACATGGGTACTTGAATCATCCAATTCGGAGATCTGTGGAGACGTTTATGAATAAAACACTATCCCTGCGCTGGAAAACACGAAAGTGGCAGCTCATGTTCTTGTTAGGTGGAAAACAAGAGAATGGTAGGTGCAAATTCTTGGTAGGTGGAAATTCTTGTTAGGTGGAAAACAAGAGAATGGTAGGTGCAAATTCTTGGTAGGTAGAAATTCTTGGTAGGAGGAAAGAAAGAGAAGGGTAGCTCAAATTCTTGGTAGGTGGATTTTTGGGTATTTAAAGGGGAGTGGGGAGCTCACTTGAGGACATCAAAAAATCATCCTTTGAGAGTGTGAGGACGAAAATTCAGGGGTTTGGGGGAGCATTCTCTTAGTTTTGAGTCATCCTATCATCATACTTGAAGAGCTAAGAAGAGAAAAAGGAGGGATTCAAGCTTCCAATCAAGAATCGCTCATCAATCCAAAATAGGGAGTTTCTTAGTTTGATATTCATCTTTATCTATGAGTAATTCTATGTTTTTATTGTTTTCCCAATTTCAATTATGAACTAATTTTCCCTTAACTAGGGTCATGTGAAGGCCAAAGTTATGAGTATATATATATGATATTATTCTTCGTATTAATTCTACAATTGTTTTGTGTTTTGATTTTGTGCGTAATTATTTACATATGTTTGATCGCCATATGTTTGTCATATTGCCTAACTTAATAGTTTGAAAGAATATAAGTTAGGGTTCAAAGAAATCATCACATCATCCGTAAAAAATAGGGAATTGCCCCTAGAGATAGGTAGAGATTCCCGGGTGCAGTTAGCCGGATTTATTCGGGGAAATTCTAGAACTTGAATGCATGATTATTGATTAAATTCTCGGATAGACATATTTAGAGAACTGTCAATTTATCATAGGATTATTACAGCCGAGATATCGGGTAGTAATTAATTAAGGAATTTTCACCAAAGCAATAGTAGTCTAATAATACGAAGAATAGTTCATATTTATATTAACAAGTAAATTTGGTTGAAGCATGTGCCTTAGTTGTTTTATCTCATAAGAATCTAAATCTATTTGCTAAGTCTCGTTTTTACATTTTTATTGTAAATTAATCTCAATCTTTTAATTCAATTTTAATTGCTTTTAAATTCCTAGCTTTAAATAATCTTGTCTCTGTGGGATCGATAACTCGGACTTAAAGTCCACTTTATTACTACACACGACCAGTCCACTTGCTGTTTAATACACGTAAGGATTTTTCGTGTCAACTTTAAATAAGCGCTTCTCGGGAGGCAACTCGAGCTGTTTTTTTATTTCGTCTTATTTTAGCTTTGTTTTGTTTCACTTTGTTTGTTTTTGATTTTGTGTTTTATTTTTTTGCAGAAAAGAGGTAGAATTCGGAAGAAATCTTTAGACATCACGCCCCAATGTGATGAGTTCAATGTTTGAACATGTAGCATGGGACGTTCGAACGTTAGGAGTAGAGCATTCGAACCTGGGTTTTGCTAGAAATTTTGTCTACGTCAACAGCACGCCCGAAAGTGCCTTATTTCCACATTCGAACGTGGATCCCATTAGAAACGAAGAAAAAAGTGGAGAAAGCGTAACTTATTGATTTAAAAGCCTATACCATTCAAAACACCCTCTTTCCCAAGAGACTCGCTCCAAGTATATCTTACCTTCCAAAATCAAACTCTGAATCATAACCCATCCATAAAACCCTTCCACAACATCAAAACCTTCCATCATTATCAATACTTATTCCATATAAAATTCTTTTCACAAAAGGAATTTCTCTATACAAACCCATCTATCAAAAACCATAAATACTCATACCTAATACAAACCCATTACATAATCTCATATAGAAATTGATTTAATAGCAGTTGTAGCTCAAGGGTTTATTATTCAGCACAACAAAAGAAGAGAAGAAAAAGAAGTGAACAGTACTTTGCTTGACTCAAGCCCCAATGTGGAACCATTAAACGTGCGAACGTCGGTCTCTAGACATGAGCTTTGTTTCTGCATTATAGCACTGTAAGTGATTGGCTTAATCCCTTCTTGATTCAATACTTGTGATAGCTATGTGAGGCTATTTCTGTTGATATTGTGTATTCTGGAATTGGTATTTACTCTTGTGGTGTGGTGATTGAGTTGAGCCGAGGAGAGGTTGTAGTGGACGAGTTTGGGGGAAAAGTTGGAGTAGTGTTTCTTCAATAGCGAGGTTGAGATCCGAAAATTTGTGTCGATGGGAGAGTTCAGGAGTGAACAAGGGAAAAGGTGTTAAACAAGAGGCAACCACTCCAAGGAAAGAAGGTACTATCAAACAATTTTGCAAGAGACTTGATGGATTTGAGCTTCACAAAGGAAGATCTATAGGAGTAAAGAAGATGTTCCTGCTCACCAAAAGGCAACACTTATTATTATCATAATTTGCTACTACTCCGAGGATGATAGTACATGCTTGCGTGAAAGAGTTCTATGCTAGAAGTGCAAGCACGGATTCGAGAGAAAATTTGCAAAACCGAGTATACAAGGTGATGGTGAGAGATAAGAAAGTGGATTTTTTTAAGGCAAAGTTGAATGAGTATATGGACCTTCCCGTGCCTTCTAAGTGTACCTATAAGACATTGGTGGAGCAAGAGGAATCTAATACCTTGAATTGGGATATGGTCTTGAAAGAAATTGCAATAGAGGGAGCAATGTTTTGTGATAATAAAAGAGAGATACTACCTAGGGAGTTGAAGCCGGAGGGATTTTTTTGGTTCGCGTTCATTAGGTATTGTATTTTGCATACTAGTAACCCGTCTTCGGTTAACAAGGAAAGGGCCCTTCTTATTTATTGCATTATGACTTTGAAAAGGGTAGATTGTGCTCAACTCATCTTCGATACTTTGTTGGTTCAAGTAAGGATGATGGAGAGTGAGATGGCTAATGCATGCCTTACCAAGAAGATTCCATTGATATTACCATCTTTGATTAGCACACAATGGCTTAAGAAAGGAGTGAGGAGGGAAAGTGATGAGGGATTCGAAAGATCGGAAGTGGATATCATTTTTAGGGGGGAGAAGAGAAATAAGGCCCCAATGCCTAGATTCACCCACGAGAGGGGCGAGAGTTCGAAGAAGACCTCCACACCTATTTCCCTATCGTACATGATCTTAAAGTGATGAGGAAAGAACAAAAGGGAATTAGGGCAACACAATCCACTATAATGGCGAACATGAGGATGATGGCCCACTACCAAAGGGATTTAGCCCTTGCCATGGATCATTCATCGGGGAGGCCTTATTTCGCATATCCACCAGTTCCCGTCTTCCACTGTTTGGCCGTTGTTGAGGAGAGTGACGATGACACCATCGATGATGATGAGGATCCCGCATCCGCCTTGATAGGGGTGCGGTCTTCATTGCTTTGTATCTTACCTTTTCGTTTCGTTTTTTTTTTCTTTTGTTAGGAAATTTCATGTTAGATGTTTTGATGATGACAAGATAAGATTTTATGTTAGGCCCCAAAATATAATGTAAGTTTATGTTTCATAGGTCAATTGTTTAAGCGTTTGAAAGAATGTAATCTTATTTAGGTTTGTAATTTTCATCTTTATAGATTTTAGACTAAGTATTAAATATCGAATCACTAATAGAATTCTAGGTGAGTCAATTAGAGGTGAAATTGAAGATCAGCGTCTGAAGTCAAAAGAAGATGAAGATTTGTTCTTAGCGTCTGTCAAACGCTAAAGGACTGTTTCAGTATTTATGGATCAAGCGCTCAAAGCACTCTAGCGATCAGAATCAGATTCACTTGAAATAAACTCCCAAGTCATGAAGGACTTAAATGCAATCATTCAACGGATATTTATTTCAAACGGGAAATAAATTCAAATGCATTAAATGCCTGATAAGTGCGTTAAATGTGATAAGCCAATATGACTTGTGGACAGGCCACCTTTTGACTAGACTGTCAGAATTTCAGAGTTTATAGCTGCTCACGTCCAATCGAAACTAGCGAATTTTCAAGAATGTCAGAGAAAAGGAAGAATCATGCGCCGCGTGACAGGCACGCTCCTACATGTGTCCAACGAACAGATCCCAAGAATTGCCTATAAAAACCTCCTTCCAGCAAACCCTAAAAAAAGGAGACATACGTACATGCACAAGAAAACTTTGCTGGGAAAAAACTTAGAAACTCCATAGCCAAAATCTTTCAAGCTTTTCACATACATTCCATACAATCACAAATATCTCAAACTTCTTCCGAAGAAGAAACCTAAGTTCTTACTGAGATATTCGAAGTTGTTTGATCTTTCCAAAAACAAACAAACCTTTTTGATAAAACCCTCAACCTTTCATCTAAGTGAGAAAGTCGTTGAAACCCCTTACAGACAGTATTTCTGAGTGAGAGAAGCTTGTAGAAGAAGATCTCCATTGGTGCTGACATCTGTGTGATCAAGGAGCCCGAGATCATTTTCACTTATTTACTATATTGTAGAAGATTCTATGTGATTCTTTGATAATCATCTTAGTAAATTCCCTCCAAGTGAAAAAGAAGAAGAAGGACGTAGCTGGGATTACATCACCCAGTGAACCTTATATATCTTGTGTCATTTACTTTTATTATTTTCTTGTTTTATATTATTTATCTATTTTGAAAAAGATAAGTCAATCTGCTAAGCGACTATTTAATCAAAACGAACGCTAAAGCTTTAAAATAAATTCCGCTTTGCTAACCCTGATTAAGCGATCTAAGAGTTACCCTACTTTGGTAAATTGCTGAAATCACTAAGTCTAAGTTATCTTTACTGAATTGTCTGACCCAAGCGCTCAGCTTTCTAAGCGTTCTAATCTTTAAAAGTGAGACGAATTTTTGAAGTCGAAAAAGACTTCAGGATCTATTCAACCCCCCCCCCCCTTCTAGACCCTTTTCGTATGCCACTTGGGACCACCAAGTGGTATCAGAGCGGTTGAAGTAGAAACCTAAGCGTTTCCAAGCGTAACTGCTTGTTTAGATCCATTTTTCTAAAACTTAGTCGTTTTTAAAACTCTCTCTGAAAACATCTCATTATGGCTTTTAACAAAATGCCTAAGTTGGTAGAATCAAACTTTGATTCTTGGAAACTTAGAGCATTCGCGTATTTATGTTCTTGCGATAATGAAATGTGTGATGTAATTAGATGGCCCCATTCAGACTACGAAAGTGATAACTCGAGCACCTGGAGCTGATGACGCAACTCCAGATTGTTATGTCGAGAAACCCAAGTTAGAATGGACGCCAGAGGATAGAAAAAGAGCAAATCTGGATAATGTTGGATGAAGTGCACTTTACTCAGCGTTAGGAGACAATGATGCATTGTTCAACAAGATCAAGCAATGTAAAACTTCCAAAGAAATATGGGATAAGTGGGCTATAGTGTGTGAAGGTTTAGCACAAATGAAGGAGAACAAGCTCTCCATAGCTATGGAAAGATTCGAGCATTTTAAGATGCAGACCAATGAGACGCTAGAACAATTGGACGCAAGGTTTACTTTGCTCATCACAGAGTTAACGTCATTAGATAAGGAATTGACCAATAAGGAAATGGTTAATAAGATTTTTAGAAGTCTTCCAAGCAAGTATTTGATTAAGACTGTTGCTATGAGAGAATCACAAACATTGCAGACTCTTACTACAGAACATGTATTTTCAGAGTTAAAGGCATTTGAGTTCGAATGGGGTCAAGTCAGCGACACGTCGACTTCAGTGACTGAATCAGGAGCGTTAATCGCTACTACCAAAAGTAAGGGTAAAGCGGTTAGTGAGGTTAAATCAACGGAATCCAATGAAGAAAAAAAGATGGCCTTATTGGTAAAGAAATTCAAAAAAATTCTAAGATATGAAAAGAGAAATCCTATTGGACAAACTCAATTCAAACCCCTCCCCTTGCACCAGTGACTCAGTATTAAGCGCCAGTGTACTCAGCACCTCAACCAATAGCACCAGTATCATATCAAGAGCCACAATCTCCTACTTAGAATCTTCCAGCGCCAGTCATTTCCAAGAGATTAACTACTGAACAGAAAATGAAAACTAATTTAAGTTATAATTGCAGGAAACCAGGGCACTACCAGGTAAATTGCCCTTATCCAAATGTGTCTAAGCCCACAAGGCAAGACTATGCGGATAGAAACCAATTCAGGAGCAACCTTCGCCAACAAGGTTTGCTAGTGGAATCTAAACCATTCTCCGCACCTGAAGAGGATCTGGAATCATCAGATGAAGGTAGTAATGATGAGCTAACAAGCGACACGGCGTTGATTTGCCTCATGGCGAGAGATGAGGAAGCGTCTGATGACTCGCTACCTGAGGTAACCACTGAATTATCTCATCCTCTTTCGTATGATGAATTACTTGAAAAAGTTAATGAATATTACAAATATTGTCAAGATGCCGCCAAAATATATCAAAATCACTTCGCTATTATTTCATCGCTCACAAGTGATAAAGTAACGCTCAAAGCAGAGTTGCAAGTTCAGCAACAATGCATTGAGAAGAACCAATCGCTTGAGAGTGAGATTACTCAATTAAAAGCGATCTTGATATAATAGTTAAGAGAGAAGCTGATCTGATCGCTGGACTTGCCAAATCAGAGCAGCTCATCTCATCATTATCAAAAGCTTCAAGAAAGTTGGATAAAGTGACTGAGGTAACAAGAATATTCGGTGAAAAGACCGGTTTAGGATGCAATAAATTCGGTAAACAACTAAATAAATCTAATGTTACGGCGAACAACAAAGAAAAGGGTGTTTTCTTTGTTGAGAAAGGTTCACAAGGACAAACGCTAAATGAACCAAGCGACAATGGTATGGAGCCAAATGATAAAGCCAAAGCTGACTCAGGCAAGGGAAAGGCGAAAGCAAATGATCCACAAAGACGAGTTCATCCAAATGCCTAAAAGGCTAAGGATAAACCTGACCACTGTGAATCAAGCGCCAAGCGTCAAGCACCCAAAGTGCACCCTAAGTCAGTGCTAAGGAAATACCAGCGTCAATATCTACAACGGTCTAGATCATATTATCGCTACTATGATAATTATGACTATGATTATGATTATGATTACTATTATAATCGAGGATATTACTATACACCCAAAAAGCACACACAACACAATGTGAAACCCAAAAAGGCTAGTATTCCTACAATGAAGACTAGGCAAATATGGGTTCCTAAAGTGTTAATTCAAAACAAAGTCACTAACAATGAAAGACCCAAGACAACATGGGTACCTAAGAAGAATTAGAACTATCCTTTAATGCAGGTACCTAGAGCCAACACCGATACTTCAGTTTGGTACATTGATAGTGGATCGTCAAGACACATGACGGGTTCCAAAGATCTTCTAGTCAACTATCGAGCTACCAACGGTCCTCAAGTTATATTCGGTGATAACTCCAAAGGTAAAACCAAACGTGTAGGTATCATGCATAGAGGGAACATCATGATCAGTGATGTATATTATGTTGAAGGTCTTAAGCATAATTTGTTAAGCATTAGTCAATTTTGTGATAAAGGCTTTGAAGTAAAATTTTCGAGCGACTTCTGCTATGTTAACCACGCTAAGACTAAGTCTACTAAACTAAGAGGAAAAAGAACAAATAATGTTTATTTAGTGGATTGGGATTCTACAATTGATAACAACCCCACATGCTTTGTTGCTAAAAGTCAAAACGAATTGGGTTGGTTATGGCATCAAAAAATGAATCACCTTAACTTTAAGGCAATCTCTCAGTTAATATTGCTAAATCTTGTAGAGGAATTACCTAAGCGTTCCTTTCAAAAGAATCGCTTAGGTGATGCATGTCAAATGGGTAAACAAGTTAAATCATCCTTTAAGAAGAAACCATGCCTATCTACTTCTAGAGTCCTTGAACTATTGCATCTAGATTTGTTTGGTCCTATTTAAATCATGAGTGTTAATGGTAAAAAGTACTCGCTAGTAATAGTTGATGATTTCTCTCGCTATACATGCGTAGAATTCCCAGCGACCAAAGATGAAACTAGTGTCAAGCTCACATCGCTAATTCGTCAATTGCAAACTTATAAAGATTTAAAAGTAACGAGAATTAGAAGCGATAGAGGAACTGAATTTTCTAACCAATTCATTGAGAAGTTTTGTATAGACTTTGGAAAACTTTATGAGTATTCTGCTCCTATAACACCTCAACATAATGGAGTTGCCGAGCGATGGAACAGAACGCTTAAAGAAGCCGCCAGGATGATGGTTGCAGAGTCTAAGATGCCTCAAAGGTTTTGGGCCGAAGCTATCAATACCGCTTGCTACACTTAGAACCAGTGTATGATCAACAAGCAACATGAGAAGACTCCATATGAGTTATGGAAGGGACGTAAGCCTAACGTTTCATATTTTCATGAATTTGGTTCAAAATGTTTCATTCATAACAATGGATCCCACAACCTAAAGACATTTGATCCTAAAACGGATGAGGGAATCTTTCTAGGCTATGCCAAAAATGGAAAGAGTTTTCGCATCCTAAATAAGATCAAATCGAAGGTTGAAGAATCTATTCATGTTGTGTTTGATGATGCTAACCAAGAAACGGGTTAGGTTAATCCTAATGATGTAGGAATTAAAGATCTTGCCCAACCAGCGTCACAAATCAATCTTGGTGATGACAGTGATGACGAAGATGATGAGATCTTCGTGCCTATTCCTAAAGTTACTCGTGAGGCTACAAATGATGATATTATCAGAATCACTGATGATCATGAAGAGAATGATCATCAAGAGCAAATTGGAACTATGAATGATGCAGCGACTGCGCCAGAGACAAATGAGGGTCAAGCGATTGATAATCTGGAGTCTCTCAACCCGTTCCAACCAGACCGTGAATGGCTTAGAGACCATCCACCAGAGTTAGTAATTGGAAATATTGAGGCACCTGTTAGAACTAGGTTCGCTACAATCAATGAGGCCATGTTCCCAAGTTTCCTATCTCAAATGGAACCAAAGAAAGTGGGTGAAGTGCTCAGTAACTCAAGTTGGGTAGAAGCAACGCAAGAAGAGCTTAACCAATTTGAGAGAAGCAAAGTTTGGACGCTAGTACCAAGACCAACTCACCAAGGAGTTATTGGAACTAGATGGGTTTTTAGGAACAAGATGGATGAAGATGGCATTGTTATAAAAAACAAAGCCAGATTAGTCGCTCAGGGTTATTGTCAAGAAGAGGGTATTGATTTTGATTAAACGTATGCCCCAGTAGCCCGTCTTGAAGCGATTAGGATGTTCCTAGCATTTTCCGCATTAAACAAGTTAACAGTATACCAAATGGACTTGAAGAGTGCATTCCTGAATGGTAAACTCCAAGAAGAAGTTTATGTGAAGCAACCACCAGGATTCATCAACAACCATGGCAAAAGTATGGCCTTAAACAAGCACCAAGAGCACGGTATGACACTCTCTCTATCTTCCTTATAAGTAAAGGCTTTTCAAAAGGCAGCGTTGATACAACGTTATTTAAAATTACCCCTAATGAAGATATTCTCTTAGTCCAAATTTATGTTGATAATATTATATTTGGTTCTACTAATAAGCGATTGTGTGAGAAATTTTCGAAAATGATGCAAGATCAATTTGAAATGAGCATATTTATAAACGATGGGTGAATTAACTTTCTTCTTAGGATTACAAGTTAAACAACTCCCTAATGGCATATTTATAAACCAAGCTAAATATACAAGTGATATGATTAAGAAATTTGGCATGGAAAATGCATCATCTTCAAAAATTCCAATGAGCCAAACACTTAAGTTAGATAAAGATGAAAGTGGAAAGAAAATTGATATTACTAACTATAGAGGTATCATTGGATCACTTCTTTATCTTACCGCTAGTAGACCTGATATTATGTTTTCGGTATGCATGTGTGCAAGCTTTCAAGATGATCCTAGAGAATCACACTTAAATGCTACCAAGAGAATCCTTAAGTACCTAAAAAGCACACAGAATGTGGGCTTGTGGTATCGAAGGGACTCTCCTTTTAAACTAATTGGTTATTCAGACGCAGATTTTGCAGGATGCAAATAGATAGAAAGAGTACTAGTGGTACATGTCAATTTCTAGGTGATAGACTAATTTCATTGCATAGTAAGAAACAACAATTCATAGCGACTTCTACTGCTGCAGCAGAGTGCGTAGCCGCTGGGAGCTGTTGTGCACAAATCCTTTGGATGAGACAATAACTTAGAGATTACGGAACAATTCTAGGTCCTACCCCAATTCATTGTGATAACCAAAGCGCTTTAGCTATGACCCAAAATCCTGTTCTTCATTCTAGAACTAAACACATTAACATTCGATACCATTTCTTGCGTGACCATGTCCAAAAGAAAGATATCTCCATGCACTTCATTGGAATTGACAAACAATTGGCAGATATCTTCATCAAAGCGCTCAATGAACAACGCTTCCTTACTTTGAGAAGTGATTTAGGTATGATCGATTTAAACGCTTAAATCATAAAGCATCATAATTTATAGACATAAAATTTAGGGGAAATCCACTTTAAATTTATATCCAAAATGTTTTTCAAACATTTGAAATGAGTTATCAATTTTAGGGGGAACTTTAAAATTGTACTTGTTTCAATTCATAAGCGACCGTGATCAAAATTGACTTTGAAAATTTATGCATTGATCACTAGCGCTTATCTATTATTCATGACAAAATCAATCTCTAATAAATGAAAATGTCTTTTATAAATCCAAGCGGTTGATTTTATCCTTAACTTTAAGAAAATTAAATTTTGTTCTTCAAAAGACTTCAGCGTTAAAAGAGTCCCACTTTAACGCGAAGTAATCTTTTTCTGAAACTCATGCATAGTTTTTATCGCTGAAAGTAGAGTGTGGATAAGTCCAAAAGATTAGATTTAACAACTGCCCACACGTGCTTATCACATCAAACTTACAGTTAATGATTCCTATCTAAAAACTAGGCGGTTCAGTAACTGCACCAGTCTGAGCACGTGTCAGTGTACTATCAGGCGCGTGTATTTCACGCTGAAAATTTCAAATTTATTCAAACGTTTTTGAAAAAGTAACTGCGAATTTTAAACCATTATATTCCACAATAGTTACCCATTTTACCGCACTTTTTGACATCTGTCTTGATGAGTAAACGGCTCAGATTTACTTTTCATAATTTTCAAAATTAACTTCTGAACACGTGTCATTTATCTACCAGTTGAGGAGTTATTTTTGCCTCCTATTTAAACCCTTCACAACCTTTATAGAAAAACTTTATCACTTCCAAACTCTTTTACTGTAAAAGGTCTCTCTAAGGCAAAAGGTTATCTTTTCTCTCCTCTACCCAAGCTTTTCCAAGTTCATCAATGGCACCCAAATCTTCCAAATCGGCTGCCGGAAAATCTTCCAAATCAGAGAAACCAGTCACTGCTAACGCCAGTTTTCTTGTTAACTGGGACTATCTCTTCGATAACCAGAATTTCCCTCTTCGGACTATTCTTCCTCTTGTTCAGGAATCTGGTTTATGCGATATGATAACTGCCATTTTTAACTTCTTTGAGGAAGAAACTCTCTTTTTCTTCAAGAACGCAAAAATCTCCGACGACGAAAACTCCATTTCCTGTGTCTTTCCCTTGGCCCGTGAGACCTTCGTCCTCACCCCTTCTCTGATTTCTTCTCTACTAAATTTGCCAAGTGATGGTGCCGAAGTGGAAAATGTCACTCTTGGTTATGCTACAAAGGTATGGACATTGATCAAGAAAGATGAAGTTGCGGCTGCCTACGAACCCAACTTCAAGAAAAATGATATGAAGGGCGAGTATGTCATTCTTGCGGACATATGCGCCAAGACGATCGAATGCAGAAAGGGAAGCTTCGATAAAGTTTCCAATCTCCAGTACAAGATGATGGTAGCCATTCTGACCAAGCTGAAGATAAATTGGTCACTTTATGTGTTCAATCGCTTCCAGCAAACGATGGCCAAGTCGGCAAATCCCAAGCCTTACGGGATTTTTTTAAGTCGAATTCTTAGCGCTAGCAGTTACACCAATTCCGTTGGAAAGAAAATACCTGCGCTAATGTTTTGTGGAAAGAAAATGATTGGCGAGCTGCTAAGGCCAAGGAAGCGCGGTGGAGCAGCGGTTCCCAAAGACGTGCGTGAGCGACTTCTTACCGAAGGAGTTGTTCGAAGTGATGATGAAGAACAAGCGTCTTCGTCTTCATCATCATCTTCATCGGAAGAAGAGGTGGTAGTTAAGCGACCCAAACAAAAAATGACTTTGAAAGTCGCTGAGCCATCAAAAGCAGCAAAGAAACAGAAGCAGAAGTCGGAGCCTAAGAAGAAACAAAAGTCTCTCTCTCCTTCTCCTAAATCACCCTCTCCCCCTCCAGCGTTTATCTTCAATATAAACGAAGAAGAAGTACCGCTAGCACGCAGGCGTACTCCTTCATCCACTCCAGCTGCATCAACAAGCGCTCCAGTCGAGCCAGCGCTTGAAGACTCAGCGAGTGTTCCTCCTCCGTCTTCAGCCGATGTTCCTGAATCTTTTCCTGAGCTTAGAACCACTACTCTTTCTGAAAAGGCTGCTCATTTTTAGGATCCTGATGAAGAGGTCCCGGAGCCTGAGAAAACTGTACCAACTGTTGAAACAGATCGAGCGACTGACAAAGTCGATGATAGTCCTCAGGCTCAAGATGCACTAGACGCTGATGCACCTTCACCTTCCGAGATTCCTGTTGAATTGGATGTGGATATGGAAGCAGTTGTGGATATCGCTAAGGAAGTAGCCCAAGTCCTTCTTGACGCTGACACATCACTAGTCAGTGAAGCGACTAAGCATGCTGAGAGGTCGATAGAAGTGGCCCCTATCCCAACAGAATCTATTTCCTTTGTTCCCACTCCAACCGGATCTCCTCCTCGTGTCACAGACTTCTTTCCTCACGGATACAATGTAGACGTTGAATTTTACTGGGCCACTAGAGAGCTTGACATGAGGCAGTTAGTCGAAATGGAGATCAATCTTCAAACTACTCTCCATAGGCCTGATCTCTCCAACTCTGACAAGTTTAATTTCTTCGAGTGATTCGCCGATCTAGGTCTTTACAATCTTGAGCGACTCCAATCTCGACTTGAGTATATTCATCGGCCAGCGTTCAACATGACTGAATTTGACGAGAAGCGCTTTAACTTCACTGGTCATTCTGAAGAATCGTTTTATCCTTTGCGCCAGAATAAAATCGTCCTCAAGAATCACTGTATGGGTGATTGGTCAAAGAATCTAGACGAAGAAATCCTCAAGCGAATTGGATACTCCGCTTTGCCAAAAGTAGTTCATTCTCCTCAAAATGCTCTATCCCCCAAACCTCTCTGATTGTGGAAAGGAAAAGAACCAGTAGTTTCTGAGCGTCCCAATCCCATCAACTCGTGGATAGAAGATGAAGCCCGAGAAAACCTTACAAGACTATGGGCTGAGGATTATGATGAAGAAACTGAACGCTTTGAGAAATTCCTTGCTACCAGAAAAGATCAGAAGAAAGCTGACAAGCTTGGTAAGCGATGGATGATGGATACAGCCAGATGGGCTGAAGAGTTTGTGTTACACTTCTATACCCTTGAAGAACTCGTGATATATCCATTTCTTTTTTAATTTGGAATAGAATATAGACGCCGAGGGTTTGCGACCTTTTTACTACATCAGCGTCAGCATATTGCTGGAAATGTTAACGATCTGCTAAATTACAGGCAATCCATCGAGAGCTACATTCGCCATCAGCTAGCCTTATTCAGTCAAGGCGGACGCTATGTGTTTCACCCCCGTCAAGCGTTTGTTAAGCGCATATTTCCAGATTTGAACGAAGAAGCCTCCACTAGTAAACAACCGCTTCTTCCAGGACAAAGTGAAATTCGTGTCGATGTTACAAAGGAGCACGCTGAGTTTGCTGAACTCCACAGAGACAGAAGAGCAGTGATAGAAAATGCACATGCGTTGGACATCACTTTCAACCACTATTCAGGGCTAAGTGACTTCCGAGGATACAATCTTCACCCTGTGCTCTTTTGTGAACAGAACATTTAAGTGGCCAAGATGATATCGCTGATCAGGCCAGTGGACCAAGAAGCAGCTCAAGCGGTGATGCAATTTATTTTGGACTTCTACAACTCTTATACTTCAGGAGTTGATATGCCAGAAGGAGTGCAACTTGCACTAAGTAATGAAGAGTGACACAACAAAATCCTAGCAAGAGAACTAGGTCGCGTAAGTAGTAAAGTGGATTTCTAAGTCCGGGGTTATCGTATCCGCAGGGACAACTATAATCTAAGTACCAAGACTACTATATTACTCAATTCTAAGTTAAATCGGTCGATAGAAAGGTTGATTAACTAATTAATAAATACTAGAAAATAAACGAAGGCAACGTCACACCAAATAAAGGGAGGAAACAATAGAGAGAAGCGATCAAGGCACATGGTTCAACCGATTATGCATTTAGATTGTGATTTAGGTTCTATTGGATTATTAGATTGATTTAGCTAAGGCAAAATTCCCTAACGTACGTACTACCCAATCTCTTGGGATAGCAACCCTACCTTTGGTAACGATTTCCTATATATCTCTATATGAAAACCCGATTAACGAGGATGCATTTAAGGTCTAGGAATTCCCCACGTGAATGGAAAGCCACCTAAAGAAACCGAGTCTATCTCTAGTCGGTTTAACTATAGGGTATTCAATGTTTATATCTTCCCTAAGTTATTATCTCTCGATCTCTAACCTAGGCATTTTATCAAACACTTGGTGATCAAGCAAATGTAGCATTGAGATCAAATATTGAATACATAGCTAAAACCAAAATTAATCCAATAGACACCAACAAAACAACAATCAAAATAACATAAATGGCCTATCCATAGCCTCAATCAAACAAGTTTAGCTCATATTCATGTCAAAAGTGCAAATATAAATCATACAAGTCATAGGAGATTTGAACAAAGTCAAGAAACAAATATGTAAAAACTCCCTAATTCTTGTAGAGATGTGGATTCCTTGTTGAATTCTCCATGTTTTGACCTTCAATCTTCTCTTCTAAGCTCCCTCTCTCTCTATTTTCGTGTGGCAGCTGCTATCCAAGGTGAGTTAGGGTAAAAAATGGCTAAAAGGGGTATTTATAGACCAACCCGCTGCCTCGAACGCCGCGGCGTTCGCTTGTTGAACGCCTCGGCGTTGGCTACTGCATGTGAACGCCGCGGCGTTCGTGGATGAACGCCTCGGCGTTCGTCCCCTGCTGCTCCAGCCAGTTTTGGTAAACTTCGCATAAATTTCTCTACCGATGTCGGAATTCACTGATTCAAGTTGCTGTAGAATCCTAAAACAAAGATCTACAACTCTCCAGAAGACACTAGGGCCGAAATCAAACGTTAAAGATGACAAAATTGTCTCACAAGTCACTGAATGAGAAAACTCCATCGTAAGACGTCTCTTCCGATGACGTTTTCACCTCCTTCCCTACATATCTGATCTTTGTCTTCAACATAAGAAATGTACCTTTGCCTCTTATCTTTCCATTAGTAAATCAAGTGTGTAATTTGTACATGGGTAGAGAACTCTATTCAATAATCTCTCTCACTGCGCAGACAGTTTGTATCTTTATGCATGATTTACCTTCAATCCTTGTTCTTTTCCTCCAAATGTTATGTTATTCTATAAAATATGAGAAGACAAGGATCAAAGCATCATATGTGATCAAATTATCAAGGAGATAATCAAAACTAAGTCGATAAACGGGGGAAAAACTAGTGTAAAAATAACATATATCAAAGAGCACGAAGACTCTATATTTTTCATCCTGCAAACAAACCTGATTAGTCCAAGGCACGTAACGGAAGCAATTGGCCCACTCTGGGTCATACCTGTTGAGAGTCCAGCACCTCAAATTGAAGTTCTTGCAATAGAAGAAGAACAAACTCCTGCTGTGGAAGCCGTTCAACCCACAGATGCTGATATGCAAGATTTTGTCCCTAGCGCTCCAGCAATTGAGGTTCCACTTGAGGAACAAGTTGTTGAAATTGACTCCGCAACTCAGATGCTCGACTCAGTGATAGAAGAGGTTCATGTTGACTTAGCCGCACAGACTGTAGAGCCTATTATTAGAGACAAATCTAAAGGCAAAGCCCCAGCAGTCTCAAGCTCTCACGGACCTGAGCGTTCATCTTTCGATTCATCAGATTCTGACTTTGACAGTGATCCAGAAGCTAAAGATTTCAGAAAAGCAGTTCGACATTCTCTCAGTGATATAAAGGGTTCTTGTTCTCGATTGGAAGAGTGAAGCACTTCCACGCTCAATCAAGTAGAAACAGTTCTCACAGCTGATATGTGAAATGCCAACAAGCTTACAATCTCCATGATGAACTCTATCGCTCCTCTCATCAAAGAGCTTTCAGACGATTTCAACCGGTTGCTTGCACAGAATGCTTCTGCTGATACTGAACGTCACAATTCCTCCAACCTTGTATATCAGAGTATCGCTGAACAGATTGCTCTCTTAATAGATGAAGACAAGCTTCTCCGAAGGGACATCGCTGACTTAAAGAACTCTTTTGCTGATGTCAAGAAGGGGGAAGATAAGTTCGAAAATAATATCTTAAAATTTAAAATTCTACCATAAAATTTCAAATTCTACCCCAAAATTAAAACATAAACCCTAAAATTGAAACATAAAAGTCCAAGGCAATATCTAAAACAGATAATAAACACTGACGATCAATGTTTGATGAAATAGCGAGCAAAAAGAAAATGCAAACTAAAAAGAGAAAGCCAAGGTATTATCTAGGAAGGTACTTGCTCCCGGACTTAGACGTCGATTTTTTGGAAAGTATGGGATTTCATCCTTATGCCGGACCGCTTAGACGACCTATCAACTGGAAACCATCCAACGATAGAAGACAAGACATCTATTACGACTTAATTCGTGAACTTGGTCTTTCTCCAAGGGAATGGGTGGACAGGCTGAAGGAACTGAATGAAAGCGCTAGACAGCGAAGGCATGACTATGATGAATTACAACATACCACCATGATCGACATTGATCGACTCCTCGTGGACTTAGCCAATGAGATCTACCAAAAAGAAGAAAGCACAAAGCGACAGAAAAGATGATTTTTTTTTATTTCTTTTTTTTATTCAGTATAAATCATGTACTGATTTATCGCTGAAATACCTTGTTGAGGCTAATCTAACATTAGCTAACTTTACTAACTTTCCAAACGCTAACTTATAATTCTTTTTGGGCTTTTCTTTGAACTCTTAATTTATAAAAGGGTTATAAGAATTAAGGTCTTGAAATCATCAAAAAGGGGGAAATTGTTAGGAAATTTCATGTTAGATGTTTTGATGATGACAAAAGAGGATTTTATGTTAGACCCCAAAATATAATGTAGGTTTATATTACATAGATCAATTGTTTAAGCGTTTGAAAGAATGTAATCTTTGTTAGGCTTGTAATCTTTATCTTTATAGATTTTAGACTAAGTATTAGATACCAAATCGCTAATAGAATTCTAGGTGAGTCTATTAGAGATGAAGTTGAAGATCAGCGTCTGAAGTCAAAAGAAGATGAAAATTTGTTCTTAGCGTCTGTCAAATGCTAAAGGACTATTTCAGGATTTATGGATCAAGCGCTCAAAGCACTCTAGCGATCAGAATCAGATTCACTTGAAATAAACTCCCAAGTCATGAAGGACTTAAATGCAATCATTCAACGGATATTTATTTCAAACGGGAAATAAATTCAAATGCATTAAATGCCGGATAAGTGCGTTAAATGTGATAAGCCAATATGACTTGTGGACAGGCCACCTTTTGAGTAGACTGTCAGAATTTCAGAGTTTATAGCCGCTCCCGTCCAATCAGAACCAGCGAATTTTCAGGAATGTCAGAGAAAAGGAAGAATCACGCGTTGCGTGATAGGCACGCTCCTACCTATGTCCAACGGACAGATCCCAAGAATTGCCTATAAATACCTCCTTCCAACAAACCCTAAAAAAAAAAGACATAGAAAGATACATACGTACATGCACAAGAAAACTTTGTTGAGAAAAATCTTAGAAACTCCATAGCCAAAATCTTTCAAGCTACATACATTCCATACTGTCACAAATATCTCAAACTTCTTCCAAAGAAGAAACCTAAGTTCTTACTGAGATATTCCAATTTGTTTGATCTTTCCAAAAACAAACAAACCTTTGTGATAAGACCCTCAACCTTTCATCTGAGTGACAAAGCCGTTGAAACCCCTTACAGGCAGTATTTCTGAGTGAGAAAAGCTTGTAGAAGAAGATCTCCATTGGTGCTAACATCTGTGTGATCAAGGAGCCCGAGATCATTTTCACCTATTTACTATCTTGTAGAAGATTCTGTGTGATTCTTTGATAATCATCTTAGTAAATTCCCTCCATGTGAAAAAGGAGAAGAAGGACGTAGCTGGGATTACATCACCCAATGAACCATATATATCTTGTGTCTTTTACTTTTATTATTGTCTTGTTTTATATTATTCTATCTATTCTGAAAAAGATAAGTCAATCTGCTAAGAGTCTATTTAACCAAAACGAACGCTAAAGCTTTAAAATCAATTCCGCTGTGCTAAATCTGATTAAGCAATCTAAGTGTTACCCTACTTTGGTAAATTGCTGAAATCACTAAGTCTAAGTTATCTTTACTGAAGCGTCTGACCCAAGCGCTCAGCTTTCTAAGCGTTCTAATCTTTAAAAGTGATACGAATTTATGAAGTCGAAAAAGACTTCAGGGTCTATTCAACCCCCCCCCCCCTTCTAGACCCTTTTCGTATGCCACTTGGGACAACCATCTTTTGTTTCTTTTTTCTTTTCTTTTCGGTTTTCACTTTAGTTTTTAGTTAGGATGTTTTTGTGTTTTTATGTTGTTTGCTTGTAATGCATGCACTTTTCACATGTATGTTATGGTTGATGGTTCGTAGAATTGAAGCTTAGATAGGATGCAAATTTGGACCCCATGATTGGAGATGCTTATTTTACTCGAGAGAAGAAGAAGCTATAGGAGGATACATTGGAAGTTTAAGGATGTTTTTCAAACATCCTTAGTTGTAAGTGCTCTTTTACCCTTATGTATGCTTGTCATAATAACATTGGGGACAATGTTGGATTTGAGTTTGGGTGTAGAAGATTACTTATTTTGAACTTTGATGATGCAAACCTAATTTTTAGCTTGAGTTTGGGGGAAAGTTTATTTGCTATCATATTTATATGCTTCTTTGTTGAGAAAATCAAGTATGAAAAATTTTTGGTCCTTCCAATTGATGCATTGAAATTGATTAACTTAGAAAAATGGCATGATTTCTTGAAATAATTTGAATTTAATGGAACATATATATATTTGAAATTGCTCGTGGAGACCCTAGACTAGAATTGATTATCTTAGATGATTCACAATGCACATAAGTCGAGGGTCGAGGAGTTGAGAGGATAACCATCTTGAGACACTTAAGGAATTTTTTCCAAAAATATTAACTTACATTTCTCATAAGGTTATAAGTTGAGTAGTTAATTTTGTATGCTAAACAATGAAGAAAAAAGGTTGAATTTTGGTATGGCCAAAAGAGGTCAGGCTAATATGTATTGGAGGTGAAAGTTTCATGCCTATATACTATACTATTATGCTAATTTGAGCTTTGCTCAAGCCAAAAAGGAGTGAATTGTTTAAAAGATTTAGTTTTATTTCGTGGCCTTTAACACTCGAGTGATTAAGTCCTTAGAAGTGTCTCTACACTTAATGCCCTAAAACTATCTAGTTTGGGAGTCATTGATCTAAAGCTTGTTACATGGGTGCCATAGAAAGCCTAAGGGAATAAAATATTGCACATGATCTAGCCTTAATGAAGTTAAATGGAAAGTTTCATATGAATTGAAAGTGTGAATGTTTGAGTAATGAAATTTAAAATGGTTATGAGATTATCTATGATTCTTGTGCTTTGTGTTGGATCAAAAGTTGATATATATGGGATTAATGTCCAAAATTTGGTAAGGATGCCTCTCGACTACCTTAGATTTATTTACACTAGACCCTATGGAGTCTTTTCGAGTATTGGTGTCACATGAGCAAAAGTATTTGATATGTATATATACTTATGAGCTTTAAAAGGTTGATTTTGTGACATTCATTCTTGTTAACTATGTTGAGATGTATTGATTTGGCTGGGATTGAAAATTTGCTAGATTTTGTGGGTATATCGTCTGCAAACCCTCACGAGACTATAACTCGTCCTTTTTGGGGAACTTAAAGGTTTAAAGGCTTGTTACACGTGCTAAGTGTAATTGTTTACTCCACGAAAGAGAGTTTATCTTTATCTTTGTTTGTTTTGTTTTAGTTTACCTTTGACTATGTTGATGTCTATCATTGCTCGAGGACGATCAATGTATAAGTTTGGGGGAGTTGATAGAGTCGAGAATTACGTGATTTATAGTCTTTTAGTTGTATGATTTTCATAGAATTTAGTATGCTTTTACACCACATATGCGTGTAATATGTCTATTTTGAGTATCCAGGTATAAATCATAGCATTGGAGACAACAAGGATGAAAGCAGCAGAAAGATGGAATTTCAGAGCAGAAAGTCGAAGAGTTTAGAGTTCGAATGTGTAGCAAAGGACGTTTGAACGATGAGAGAATTTACATTCAAACGTTGAGAGAGTTTACACCCGAAGGCACGGACATCGGGGATACTAACGTTCGAACGTTGAACTCGGCGGAACAGTTTTGGAAATTTCCAAATTCTACACTTACACAGACTCTTCTCAAACCACGCCTATAAATATAAAGTGATTCAGTAGTGTTAAGAGAGGAGCATTTTTAGAGTTCTTCTCCAATAATATTGCGTCTTTTCACATAGAGAGAGAGTTAAACTAGGGTTTTATACTCTGTAACTTTTATTTTGGCTGTTTAACTCTTGAACTATAAAAGAGTAAGTATTGTCATCATCAAAAGGGGGGAAATTGTTAGGAATTTCATCTTAGATGTTTTAAGATGACAATTAGGAGTTTTTTGTTCGACCCCAAAATGTGTAAGTTTGATTTCAATAGAAATCATGTATAGGCTTTGAAGCGTTAGATTTGTAATAGGCTTTATAGGCTTCATCCTTTTTTATTCTAGATTGTTAGGTTAAGTAGTCTTAGGCTAAGCGTCTGATGAATTCTGAGTGAGCTTATCAGTAGTTAAGTTTGAAGACTCAAGCGCCTGAAGTATGAATGAAGATGAAGTTTCCAAGCGTCTAAATATCCAGCTATATCAAGCGTTACCTTTTTAGGCAGAAGCAAATTCAAGAAAGGATAAGCGTCTATCAATGATGGATTTCACCTGAATTTATTTCCAAGTCCAAAAGGAATTTAATGCAAATATTCTCGGTGCATTAAATGTCAACGGGCATTTATTTCAAATACATTAAATGCTGATAAGAGCATTAAATATGATAAGCACTTTCAGACGTACGGAGAAGCCACCCTATTGGACTGGCAACTTTTCACAGACTGCAGCACCAACGTTTGTGCGATAGATTTTCAGGAAAAATGACAAAAGTTGTTCACTCGCGGAAGTGAGAGACACGCGCCTGTGCATGTGTCAAACAGACACTTTTTCCAAGAATGTCTATAAATAGGACTTCAACAACAAGCCAAAAACGTCGATCAATTCCAAGCCAAATTGCTGTTGCATTGAAGTCTCATTCCTTAAACTCTCAGAAAAGCCAGAATATTCAAGCAAACATTCTCCTTGCTTTTCTTCAATTCCTGAGACAGTCAACCAATATCTTAAACATTCTTTTTGAAGAAATTCACACTACTATTGAGATATTCACAAGTTGTTTGAACTTCATCAAAATAAAAAAAACCGTTTAGAAAAACCCCATCCAAGCCTCGCAATCTGTGTGAAGTTGAAGTTGGATACTTGCATTATTTCTGGGTGAAAGAAGCAAAAGGATAGAAGTGATTTGGAGCAGAAATTTGAGCGATCAAGGAGCTCAAATCATCAACATCCATCTTTCCCTAATTTGGAGTAGTCTTTGTGTGATTCTTTGAGAACCATCTTAGTGGATTGCCTCCAAGTGTTCGAGGAGAAGAAAAACGTAGTTGGGATTACACCACCCAACGAACCTTACAAATATCTTGCACTTTACTTTACAGTCATTCTTCATTTTATTATATCTTTGTATAAAACTGTTAAGTAAAACTCAAGAGAACACTAAGCAACTAAAACATTTTTCTTGTGACGCTAAAGCTTTCAAAAAGAAGGATTCTCAAATTATTCCATTGTGCTAACGCTGATTAAAGAACTGAACGCTTAAACCTACTTGGTTAAAGTATTCTAATCTTAAAGTCTAAGTTAACTTTCTGAAACAATCTTCATCAGACGCTTGGCCTAAGCGTCTATATTTGAAGTAAACGCTTAGTGAAGCGTCTACATTTCAAGCGTCCAAAATATTTTAATACGAATTAATTTGAAGTCGAAAAAAACTTCAGGGTCTATTCAACCCCGCCTCCCCCCCTTCTAGACCCTTTCGTATGCCACTTGGGACCAACAATTTCTGACCGAGCCATGCTAAGCTCAAACTTGGTTCACAAATTTATCGGGCATAATTCAAAGATTCTGCTAAGTTCAAACTCGGCTCACAAATTTATAGGGCCTAATTCAAAGACTCCAATTTAGCCCACCTCATATTAAATTAAGGTATATCCGACTATGAACAAGCCGAGTTGTCAGGCTTCGAGCAGGCCTGACTCAATTGATAGTCCCACCCACTTCCTACTTTAATTTGCAACTCCTCATGTCCTAGATGTTAGGTGTATTGAGTCTATCTCCCATTGCCAATTGAATCGAGCCTAGAGAGTCGCGCTATGTGAAGAAAATGAATGATTTTCTATGGCTATTTTGGTAAATTCACATTAGATGTGAATGACTAACAAAATGGATAGCATGATTTAATTAAAGATATTTAATTAGATTAAAAAAAGTAATTAAATCATTTAATTCACAAGTAAAATTAAATTGAAAATTAATTTATAAGTTGAATTTCATTAATTGGATTAAAGTAATTAATTAAAAGTCAATTGGATTTGGACTTGGATTTAATTAATTACACATGGGCTAAGATGGAACAAAAACCCGAAAGCCTATTCTAATAAGGCTTAGCGGCCGCTCCCTCTTATAATGACTAGGGATTTTGTTTTACTTGATATAAGTTATTAGTCAGTGTCAGAATTCTACACAAGTCATAATTTTGAATCTAACTTTAAGCTAAAAAACCTACAGCAAAAAAAGGACAAAAATTCCCTTTATCTCTCTCTCTCATATTCTCCTCTGTATAAATCTTCTAAGGCAAAAAGAACTTCCTTTCTATCTCTCAAAAAAGATCAAATCTTTTTCAACAATGACGCCACCAAAATCCACCAAATCTTCAAAATCCGATGCCGCAGAAACCTCGAAGTCCAGAAAAGATAAGCCAATGATCGTAATGCAGGTTTCCTGGCCAACTGGGAATACCTTTTTGACAACCAAATATTTCCGATGAGAGAGATTGTTCCTCTTGTTGAAGAATCTAGACTTAGAACCGTTCTTACTTCCCATTCCTTGATTCACACAACTGAACTCAACTTCTTCTTTAAAAATGATGTCATCTCCGACGATGGAAATTCTATTTCCTACGTATTTTCCTTTGATCCTTAACCCTTCGTCATTACTCCTTAACTTCTTGCTAATTTACTAAAACTGCCAACTAATGGCTGTGAAGTTGAAGAAGTCACCATGGGAGATGTAACAAAAATCGGGGAAAGAATCAAGCGTGACAACTTTGAAGCTGCGTATGAGCTAAACTTCAAGAAAAATGATATAAAGGATGAATATGCCATCCTTGCCGATCTCTGCACCAAAATGATCGAATGCAGAAAAGGATTGTTTGACAAGATTTCCCATCTTCAGTATTGGATGATGATCGCTATCCTAACAAAGATGAAGGTTAACTAGGCTCTCTATATATTTAATTGCTTCAAGGCAGCGTTGTAGAAGTCCGTTAATCCGCCCCATGGAATCTTACTAAGTTTTCTGTTGAGCGCTTTCGGATTCGTCTCCTCCGTCGAAATTAAGGTTCTAGCGCTTAAGTTTTATGGGAAGAAGATGATCAGAGAGTTGTTAAACCCTAAGCGATAGGGTGGTGCAGCGGTTTTGAAAGAAGAAAAAGAGTGACTCACTACTGAAGTGAGACTTCAAGGTGATGATGAGGAACAAGTGACTTCCTCATCAGATGAGCCTGAAAAAAAGGTCGTCAAGTGACCAAAAGGATAAAGACTTCAAGCAAGCGATTAGGAACTCTCTTACATAGATTCAAGGTTCATGCTCTCAAATGATGTTCAACACATCAAGCTTGCATCAGAAACCAGAAGTCGAGACATAGCCAATTCAGCGCTTAAATGCAACGCAAGCGTACTTGATAGTATGGTGCCATTAATTCAAGGCTTGTCTGCCTCCTTCAACCAGTCGCTGGCTCAGAATGCCGCCGCAGACGCTAAGTGACATCTCAGATCAGATACAACTAATTCAGTCATAGCGACTCGGGTTGCCGCCCTTGTGGAAGAACTCAAGATTATGAATACCCACATGGCCGCTATTCGATCATCGCTAGATGATGTCAAGAAGGGGAAAGTGATCCAAAAGACAAAGCCAAATATGTTAAAGCCTCTGAATCAAAGACATATAATAAAACTTGGCGCGCAATGTTTCAAGAAATAAAAGAACTTAAACAAAAGTTACCAAAAAACGCAAGCTGAGGTACTTTAGGCAGAGGCACAGACTCCCCAATATCGATATTGATTTTCCAGCAGGTATGGGTTTTCACCCTTTTGCTGCTCCTTTAAGAAGGTCGCTAAACTAGAAGCCTTGAAATGGCAAGGTCTAAGATCTATACCATGATCTTATTCGAACACTTGGCATTCAATCTGAATAGTGTGTTGAGAGGTTGATAGAGCCCAACAATAGTGCCCAGAACAATCGAGATGACTACATTGAAGAATATCATACAACTATGACTGATATCAATAAAGTTCTTCTTGAGGTAGTGAATGAAATTTACCAGGAAGAACAGCGCGATGCATCTAAGCGTCAAAGAAGATGATTGCTTATCTTTGTTTAAATATTAATTTTGTATCTTTTGTCGCTTTACATATTTCAGTACAATCATTGTATTTACTCATAGTTTATATATATGAATGAATGATTGAACATTGAAACACCTTGTTGATATAACTGTTAGCTAACTCCACTATCTTTCTAGCGCTATTTTTGTATCTTTTGTCGCTTTACATATTTCAGTATAATCATTGTCTTTAATCTTTTGGCTTTTGTCTAACTCTTAAATTATAAAGAGTTAAAAGTCTTGACATCATCAAAAAGGGGGAAATTGTTAGAAAATTTCATGTTAGATGTTTTGATGATGACAAGATAGGATTTTTTATTAGACCCAAAAAAAATGTAAGTTTAATCTTTCATAGAAAATTTGTATAAGCGTTTGAAAGTTTATTATATTGTTAGGCTTGAATTTTTATCTTTAAAGATTTTAGACTAAGTATTGGATACTAAGTTGCTGATAGAATTCTAGGTGAATCTGTCAAAAATGTAGTTGAAGATCAACGTCCGAAATCAAGTGAAGATGAAGATTATCTTAAGTGTCAGTCAAACGCTAAATACATTCCAGGAGTTATGAATCAACGACTAAAGCTACCAAGCGATCAAGAGATCAAATTCACCTGAAATAAATTCCAAAGTTATTAAGGACTTAAATGCAATCATCAACGGGCATTTATTTCCAATGGAAAATAAATTCAAATGCATTAAAGGTTTGATAAGAGCATTAAATATGATAAGGACGTATTGCATACGAACAAGGCATCATTGACTAGACTGTCAAAGTTCAAAGCCTGCCACATCTAATTGGTACAGCAAAATTTAAGAAATGTCAGAAAATGAGCTACCCACTCGCCGAGTGATAGACACACGCCAGCTTGTGTCTAACGGACAAATCCCAAGAATTGTCTATAAATAGTACCTTTCAGCAAACCCTAATTTACCAAGAATTACACAAGACAAATACATCCAAACTTTGCTGAAATTCTTCCAAGAAAAGCTTTAAAACTCTGCTTCCAAATCCTTCAAGCGTTTCATACATTCTAAAGACAGTCACAGAGATCTCAAACATCTTCCATAGAAGAACCTTCACTATTACTGAGATATTTCAAATTGTTTGAACTTCCAAAAATCAAACAAACCCTTGTGATAAAACCCTCCAACCTCTTTCCTCTGTGCGAAGAAGAAGTTGTTGATCAAGCAGTATTTTTGAGTGAGAGAAACTTGTTGAAGAGATCTCAAGTGGAGCTGAAGTCTTTGTGAACAAGGAGCTCAAGCTCATCTTCGAGTCTATTCATCATTTGTAGAAGTCCTCTGTGTGAAGACTTTGATCATTTAGTGAATTTTCTTCAAGTAAAAAGGAGAAGAAAGACGTAGTTGGGCTTACATCACCCAGTCAACCTTTCATATCTTGTGTTGTTTACTTTACTGTTTTGTTGCTTTTCTAATCATTTGCATATTATCTTTAAAAAGTTTTAAAATTAGTAAGCGGCTTATTAGCAAAACCCGAACGCTAAGTAACAAAATCATTTTCGTTGTGCTCACCCTGATTAAGCGCTCTAAGCGTTACCCTACTTTGGTAATAGCTAAATCACTAAGTCTAAGTTATTTAAGTTCTAGCGCTTAACCTAAAGTCGAAGAAAACTTCAGGGTCTATTCAACACCCCCTCTCCCCTTTTCTAGGCCCTTTTCTTATGCCACTTGGGACCAACAATATAATATTGAGTTTATAATAACTATATATATATATATATAGATATAGATATAGATATATATAAAACTTATATATGTTTTATTGTTTTTATTCAATATATAAAAAATTAATAATTGGGTATATATATATTAGTCCTTCTATTGCTTAAATACAAAAGTATTCAGATACACACAGATAGATATATATATATATATATATCTATTACACGGTGATATATATATATATATAGATAGATATGTTCATTAGTTGCACAACATTTTGCTCGAATTCATGAAGTTCTTGTTGGGAGAGGGGTGGCCTTGACTAAATTCGGGATTCTTGACACTAATGGTTTGTGTCTGTACTTGTTATGAAGTAAACTTGTTCAAACGTTTGGGTCTATATCCAGACTAGGGGTGTACGCGGTCGGGTTCGAGCAGTTTTATGGAAAAAAATTCAACCCGACCCGTTATATGCGGGTTGACAAAATATCAAACCGAAACCAAATAATTATCTTTTCAAACCAAGCGGTTCGGGTCGGTCGGGTTTAATGTATTTAGCGAGCGGTTTGGCGGGTTATCGAATTATAATTATGTTACTTTTAGTTTCAACTAGTAAGTAAGAACTAAATAACATACTTGTATATTTAATTAAAAAAATTTGAGTTGGTGAGAAATATAAAAATAAGTGGTGTTATTAAATAAAAATCATATTTATCATGAATTGTAAACTTTAAAATATTAATAAAATTAAATTATTTTATAAGTTTATCATTAAAATATACATCTACATCTTCGTTGAAATCAAGTAAAAACAATTGTTCTTGTTTACTCAAATTAAAAATATAGTGTTTTACATAAATATGAATAGAACTACTCTTATTAGAGTTTATATATATGCATATATAGTTTTAAGAGTTTAGAGTTAATTTTATTAGTGTGTGCATATATATACGAACACTTATGACATATACAATTAGCGGTCGGGTGGCGGGTTAGGCGGGTTACAATTATTAAACCCACCACCAGACCCAAAAATGGCGGGTTGCAACTTTTTCAACCCATCACAATTTTTTAATAATATCAAACCGACGGTGTTCGGACGGTTCGGGTCGGTTTGAGCAGGTCGGACAGGTTGTGCGGGTTTATGTACACCCCTAATCCAGACCTTGATTAAGAGCCATATATTAAGTTTGACACTAGAATAAGACCCATATCCAAGCTTTAATTATACTCATACACATGCCCATACCCAAACCCAAGACCCAAAACTTTAACCCAGGACTTAACACAAACCTTTTACAATATATATTATTCTCTAAACAAACCTTGAAATTCACGCCCCTCCCTTCAATGCGCAACTGTCTCCCTCTAAAGTCATACACCCTCCCCTGCTCCTCCCTTCTTGCAGCCACGTACTTCTCCCTTCATCTCCCCTCCCCTCCTGCTGCTACTATCCTTGTAACTTGTTATTCCGCTGCCCCTCTCTCCTCCTCTCCCACCACCGCTTCACTCTCTTTCTCCTTTGTCCCGTCACCACCCCTACCAACTCTCCCTCTACCTCTTCCTCCCTTCCACGCAACCTCTCCCTTCTCCTAGTCCCCGCCTCCCCACCCTCCCCCTCTTTAGTTTTTGGATTTTATATTATTCATAATATATCTTTACTATATATATAGTCTGAATATATATTATACATATGAAAAATTATTATAAATATAATTTTTCATATTTATTAAAAAAGTATTCATAAATCGGAATCATATTAGTACAAAAAATAGAAAAAAAGAATATATTGAATCTGAGCTTGACCCAATCTCATATGTTTGCATCTAGAACTGAAGTTTTGAGTATAAATTTAGATCCAATTTTGGGTTTGGATCTGTGCTTCAACCCAAAGTTTCGGGTCTACGTCTGGCGAATAAGACTCACTGATTAACAGGTGAACGGCCAACAAACCAGGACCATTTTGTTTCACTCGATTTCCTGTTACTAATGGTCACACACATGCTTTATTAATTTTTGGACGAAAATTTGGCCTGAGATCATATGCGAGATTTTTCAAAAGTGAAGAAATGTAAGTATGATAAACTAAAAGCACGGGACGAAGTGTGTACAAGGGCATACTTATGAGACCAAAAGAGAAATTTACTCAAAAATAGATGAATGGTCGATGGCTAAGATATAGGGAAAATTTCAAAAGTGGTTCCATAACTTAGCCCAAAAACAAAAGTTGTCCCAAACTTTTACACCTTGACGAAACTGGTCCAATAACTTAACTAATTGTGACAAAACTAGCACACAAGATTTTCTATTGCAAAATAGTATTATATCTTGTATTTTTTTTTTAGATGATGAGGGAAACCCACAGCCACTATCTTTAGGGTGCGCATTGGGTAAACTCCGCTCCTGTGTAATAGCCTGCAAACCACAACAAGAGAAATAATCCTGCCTAGGTTGCCCATAGCTGACAGCTCACAGCAGAGGAGACCACTAGGCATTCCTTCAAGAGGAATTGAACCCCGTGCCCTAAGGCACAAGGCTCAGCTACCCGATCAACTCCGCTGGGGGTTGCATCTTGTATTGCATATCATGAATGCACGACAATTATATATAATCCATTTTTTATTTAAAGAAATATTTTATACACATGACATTCACTGAAGTGTAATAGGATATTGCAACACGACTAGCAATCAGAGATCCAAACTACAAAACTAGTCCCACCGTTATGTTTCGGATGGAAATCTATTTTTGACCGTTAAGTACAACTTTTGACCATTTACCAATATTTTTTAGATGAAACGATGCTGCAAAATAAAACAAAAGTATACTAACAAGGCAAATCAGGCTCACTTTTTGGTAGGCAGAGTTATGTAAAATTGATGTTTTTATTTCGGGTAAATTACATCCAACCTCCTGTGATCGACCTTATTATCACTCCACCTCCCTTGATAAAAAAATTAACTAAAAACCCCCCTTGTAATTTTTAAAATTTGTTTACTGCCACCCTCCCATATTTTTGACTAAAATACCCTTGTCCTTTTAAAATATTTACACAATCTTATTTTTTCATTTTTATTTCTTTAATTAATTTCTTTTTTTATTTATTTTTTCATCTTCATCTTCTTCCCCAAAATTAAAACCCTAATCCTAACACCTAACACCATCTTCATCTTCTTCCAACACTAACACCTAACACCATAACCACCACCTTCCCACCTTCACCACAACGGCCGAAGCTCACCGCCACCACCACCACAACCACACCCCCTCCGTTCCTCCAGCACCACACGCAGGTGTATTTGAAGGTATATATATATATATATATATACACACACACATACTCACTTATATATATATAATACACGCACTTATATTTGTATTTGCAAAGGTATATATATACACACACACACACATATATATATATATATATAATATTAATACGGCGGCGGCAGCGGTGGCTTAGGAACAGAGGTGGTGGGTTTGTATTTGCAGGAGTGTATATATATATATATATACACTTACTTATATAAATATATAATTTTAATACGGCGACGGCGGAGGCGGCGAAGGAAAAGTACGGCGGTGGCGGTAGCGGCAGCGTAGGAACGGTGGTGGTGGGTTTGTATTTGCAGGGGTGTATCTATATATATACACACACAAACATATATATATATAATATTAATACAGCGGATGCGAAGTACGGCGGCGGCGGCGGTGGCGGTGGCAAAGTACGGCGGCGGCGGCGTGGGAACGGTGTTGGTGGTTTGTATTTGCAGGTGTGTGTATATATATACACACACACTTATATATATCTATATAATATTAATATCTATTTTTAAATATCTTTGAATTTCAAAATATTAAAAGTAGTAAAACAATGTACATTTATATAAAAATTAAGATATTTAATATGAACCGTTGATCTTAGTAGATCAGATCCGACGGTTATAAGATTAGGGGCAAAATAGTCTTTTATTGATAAAAATCGGATAACCAGTCTCATGACAGGCGAGTGAGGCGCGTAGGGAGTCAAATTGCTTCTTTAATTATTTCACAGGGGGCTAATATGATATTTTTTTAATCACAGGGGGGTAGAGTGATAATAAGGTCGATCACAGGGGGTTGGGTGTAATTTACCCTTTTCATTTCATAATGCAGCATAATCTAGGAAAAATTAAAGAAATATTATATTTAAAAAAAAAATTCGAAAAATACCACAAATTTGACCGGGTAGTAGAAAATACCACATTGCGCCTTCGAAGAAGGCGCAATCTGACATTTTCTGCAGCTAAAGCTGCAAAGCTGCCACCACTTTTTCCAAAGTAGCTGATAGCGCCTTGGTCAAAGGCGCTATCAGCCTCCCCACGTGATAGCGCCTTTGACCAAGGCGCTATCAGTTGGGTATATATACCTCCCTCCCCTGCCTTAGCCCAAAGTCGCTACTGATATACAAAACCCAGGCTACTGATATACAAAACACAAGCTTTTCAAGTAAATTCTGTGATCGTTTTTTGTTGTTCAAAATATTTAAAAGGTAAATTTTAATTATATACAGTTTAGTTTATATAATGCAATTATCATATTAGTCTAATTTTAGTTAGTAAACATTTTAATTTAGTGTTTTTTTATATAATTTAGCCGAATTTCAATAATGTGTTTTTCTTTTAGTTTAATTTTGAAGTATGATATAGGTTCATGTATTTTTTGTGTAGTTTTAGAATTTTTATATGATTTTGTTTAATTTGCAAAATTTTGTGTAGTTTACTATGAAATATGAAGTTTCGAATTTATTATAATTTTATGTTATAATTTTAATCATTAGAAACTTTAGCGGCTAATATTTTAATGAAGTCATCGTAATCTAATTATGTGTTATTACATATTTTTCAATCCAGGATGGCGAGTACCAGTGGTAGTGGCACCGAGGCTAGGATATATGGCCCTTTAGTCAATACTGTGCTGACCGAGCAGGCCAATCATAGGAGTGAATTAGTTTTCAGCAGAGATGATCAAGAGTTACTACTACGGTCTAGACGAGCAGACTATCATACATACCATACTGCCTATATCACCGCTCCAGATGCCCGTGTCCTTCATAAGCTTAATGAAATGGGGTTTTACCGTGTCTATAAGTTAAGTAAGTTGGAAAATGATTTGGGTCTTATATCTGCCCTGGTCGAGAGGTGGCGTTCGGAGACGAACACTTTTCATTTGCGAAATGGAGAGGCTACGATTACTCTCCAGGACGTAGCAATTTTATGGGGTCTACCAGTAGACGGTCGCCCGGTAATTGCTGATGATGAGTGTGCGACATACCAACAGCATCAAGCCCGGATTTTTAACCTCCTAGGGATTACGACTGGGCCTCAGGATTTTCCGAGTAAAGGGTTTAAGATAAAAGCAAAGACGATTGTTGAGCACGTGAGTGCGGAGAATAGACAAATTACGGAGCTTTCCAGTGAAGAGGATGTTGATAAAATAGCACGCTGTTGGGCATTTCTGTTGATAGGCGTGATGTGTCCAGACAGTAGCGGAGACGTGATTCCATGTTATTGGTTAAAGGTTTTAGAAGACATTGCCGAAGTCGGTACATATAGTTGGGGGAGTGCTATATTGGCGTACTTGTACCGGGAACTCTCAAAGGCATGTTTGAAAACCAAAGGAGGTATTTCAGGTCCATTAAATTTGGTACAGGTGTGATAATTGTGTTTCAGTACATTGTGTTTTTACCTTACTTAGAACTAAGAATGCTTATGAGATTAATGTATTTACTTTTAACAGATTTGGGCATGGTCACGGATAGTGGTTGTTAGGCCTACAAACCTTCCTCAAGAAATTGGGCCGATAGATATAAATGGCATTGCACGAGCTCCTCATGCTGAACGGTAAGTTATTCATATATATTAACAAACATCATATTTTCTTTACTTATTTTTGTTTTTTATATTGAAGGTGGTATCCCCCTCGATCAGGGAGCTTTGTTACTGCTAACAATCTTCCTGCGTTCAAGGAGCAGCTTGATTTGATGACCGATCATCATGTGAGTAATAAATTATAGTCACGCCATTATATTATGAAGTATTATATGTTTTTGATATTAATAATATTCTATCATATTTTGTCTTATTTCAGTTTGTTTGGACTCCGTACTCCTTTTTCGATCCGGACATTGCTGATCTGCCTCCACGATGTTTGGATTGGATTGCGTGGACATCATCTGTCCCATTGATATGCTTTAACATTGTGGAGTGGCACTGTCCTGATCGTGTTATGCGACAGTTTAGTTACGTACAAACTATTCCATCGGCAGTAGAACGCTTTAGGAGGATTGATCGCAGGGGACGAGATGCGAGAAACTGGACGAGAGAATTCAGGAGGGAAATTGAAATATGGAATAACCGAGAAAATCGCATTATAAATGGAGTTGAGGGTGTGGGCACGGCACCGGACTACGAGGAGTGGTATCAGTCCATCACTCGTCGTTATATATCACATACCTTGAATTGGTCAAGAAACACATACCAAACAGGGGCGGGTCCTCTTCTAGATAATGTGGTTAGTATTTGATTTGATGTATGATATTTTGCTAAATCTTTTATTTATTTCATCTCACACTTTTGTTTATTTTTTCAGGGTCATGAAATTCAGAACCTCCTCCAACAAGTCAATCAGACTGACAGTGATGCTGACAGAATATTAGGGAATGTCAGATCGAGTCTTTCTCACATTGCTAGTATGGTAGGAGGTGGATGGACTCACACTGGTGATGCACAACAAAGGTGGACTCACACTCAACCATACCCTGTCGATCCCCCATCAACGGTATATCGTCCTACAGTCGAGCCGCAATCACAAATTTTACATCCATCACTCGATCCCCAGTTACAAGGTTTCTATTATGGTGGAGATGGCGCTTCATATGGGAGGCCACAAGGTTTCAATTATGGAGGCGAAGGTACTTCATATGGACAAGGTTTTAATTATGGAGGCGAAGGCACTTCCTATAGGAGGTCATACTCGTCGGACCCATTAATACCTTTAGAGATGCTTTTTGGCGCAACAGAGTCAACTCCACCACAGAACCAGAGAAATATTTCTCCTGTTCCTATAAATTGGGATATGAACAGCCCCGCACCTCATGAACAAGAGTACGTGACTCAACAAGATCAGCCGGCACCGAAAAATGATCGACGGAGACGATCCGAAAGGGTGGTGAATCCCACTGTTTGCCTTACAGAGTTGCAACGTCGAAGGCAACAATAGAACCTTATTTCCCTAATTTTGTTTAACCTATTTTGTATTTTATTAGTATTAGTTAAGTTATTGTTCAATGGTATTTAGTTTTATTATCACTTGAATTATCTCTAATTATCTCTAATTATTTAGGCAATAAAAACAAGTCCAAAATAAAGAAAATATATTTTATTAAACAAAAACTATTACAACGTAGACATTCATTACTAATTAAACAATAAAATATTAAAAAAGTGCTCAACAATCTACGAATCCATCTCATTTTGAATGCGAGTGCTCACGTTTCTGCCCACAAGTCGTTTCTTCTTTGAATAAGGGTCGTGGACTAGCTCAAAATTTGGGGTATCCCAATAATACTTGTCAAGCAACGGATAGAACCTTCCTTCATATGTTTTTATATACTCATCAACTCCGTAATATTGTTTAACAAGATTTATCGACCTTAAAGTCAATGCTTTGGCCAAGGCAACCGCATGTGAGCATGGAATTCCAATTGCCGTCCAATTTCCACAAGAACAATTTTTATTTTTTAGGTCTACAGAGTACCTTCGACCACGGCTTTCGAACTGGGCGCGACAAAAAACTTGGCCAGTTTGGTTAGAATAAGAAAATTTTCTGACTTCGTGGTTACTGGAAGCATCTGTCTCCTTCTCGTAGAGTTTAGTAGCTTGTCTTGTCAAGGGACCATTGCTCTTCATTTTTAAACCATCTACCGCTCGATCACAAAAATACATGGCAAGTTTATGGAATGTGAATTCCACAATAGCTGTAGGTGGAAGATGTCGAGCTGTTTTCATCACATTATTAAAGCTCTCTCCCATGTTTGTAGTCATAATGCCTTCTCGCACCCCTCCGTCATGTGAAAGTGTCCATTTTTCTTTATCGATTTTGTCCAACCAAGCTCCAGCCTCTTCATTCAATGCACGAATTTTGTTCATTTCACGTTCAAATTTTTCGATGCTATGTGCGTTTCCTGCATTAGAACATAGCTGCTTCAAAGCTTTATTTTTGAACGTGTGGTTGAAGTTTGAAACCACATGACGCAGACAATATCGATGACATCCTAGAGGAGGGTGAAATGCTCGTACGACTTTGACTCCATTTAATAGGCCTTGATGACGATCAGAAAGAAGGCATACACCTTCATTGGGTGAAACAAAATAGTGGCTTAGACATCGTAGAAACCAAAGCCAGGATTCATTCGTCTCATTGTCAACGATTGCGAATGCAAGAGGCAAGATGTTATTATTTCCATCCAGAGTAGTTGCAATCAACAACTTACCATTGTAGCGTGCGTATAGATGTGTCCCATCGACACATATGACCCTCCGGCAATGTTGGAATCCATCTATACACGGCCTGAATGCCCAAAACACATACTTCAACACTTTTGGATTTTCATAGGCATCTTTGTGTACCCATTCAACAATTGTGCCTGGATTCCATTTCTTGATAGCTCCCAATAACTTAGGTAAGTTTTTCACAGAGTCCTCCCAAGTCCCGTATACAAGTTCATTTGCACGTTGCAAACTGTACCAAGCCTTGCCATAACTTATTTCGCAATTTCATTTCTGCTGTACAAGTACTATTATTTGATTGATCTCAAATGCCGGATTTTCTTCCACATGTGGTATAAGTTCGTTGGCGACCAAATTCATGTCCAAGTTAGGGTGTTTCTCCCTGGTATTATCGAAGAGACATGAGTGTAACTTACCGAATTTTGAAATTATCCACATGTTTAGTTTCACGTTGAAATGAGCTCGGAGTTCAAATTCACAATGCTCGGGTTTATTTTTGTGTTTGCATACCACTTTCCATTTGTTTGGTTCACTGATCGTCACCTTGTACTCGCGTTTTTGGTGCTTACAGTGGTAATCTTTCACCGCTTTTTGCAAGCTCTTTTTGTTCTCAAATACCAAACCCAACCCAAGATTACCTATTCGATAATCATAGATCATATCCCTTGTTTGTACTCCATTTAGTAGACCTAATGAGTCTCCTTCTACTTCGGGATCTTTTGTGGAATAAAATGGGAGTACTCTGTGAAGTCTTTCTTGAGCCACTGCGGGAGGAACATCTTCCTCCTCAATTTCCTCCTCATCATCATCAGTATCAGTTGGTATATAGTTCATTTCTCCATCCATGTCACTTTCTGAAGGGTAGTAATCTGAATCTGCTGATTCAACATTCTCGTCATCTTCAAATTGATCGAAATGGGGTTCGGCTGAACTGCTCGGCCCTGCGTGATTAGAAAAATGAGCATTGTAGTTGGCTTCCTCAAAATGCTCAGAAGGGCCTCCTACATGCACAAATAAAAATTTCAAAAGAACCACGGGTTAAAACATGAAGATAAAATATGCATATATAGGAATAATAAAAAAGTCTAACAAAATGTGCATTTGGCCCCAAATTAATATTTACCTGCATGCATATCAGGAAATGGAAAAGCCCGTGTAGAATTAGTCGCCCAATTTTCATTATGTGTAATTCCAACACCGTCATACGCATTCCCCGATGTTGAACATCCTAAAAAACAATCACAAAAAATAGTAATTAGAATTATGTACAAACAATAAATATTTTAGAAAATATGATGGCACAATGTACAAATAAAACATAGATTACCTGCTTGTGTATCGGCTATTTGGCTTATACCTATATTTAAATCTACTAAGAAGGGTTGTGAATAAAATGATGGGAATTGGTTTGGTGTCGGCGTCACTTGTGTTAACAATGACGAAAAGGGATCCTGAGACTGTATCATTTGCTTCTCAATAAAAAGCTCCAATGTAGAAACTTCATTGATAGGATCCAAGAAAAACCACAAATCTTCATCGTCTTTGATCTCCATTAAATTCTCCCTAATGGTACCCCCTTCTCCAGATGAATATTTAATAAAAACTTTCAACAAAAATTGATTCACATCAATTTTGGTTCTATCATATAACTTTCTCACCAAAACAAATTTGATCTTACGGTCTATTCTCAGGTTAGCGCTCGGACGTATACTACTATATCTCATTGAATTTGATTCTTCGATTACCTCACCATCCGAGAATATAATAAGTTTAACAGTACTCGGGATCGACATTTCTACAAAATATCAATTGTTAAATTATAGTTCAAACCACAGAATACTACTAAATTATATCACAAACTATGAACAATAAAATCAATAACAAGACAAAATGAAATAATATACTTAGTAAAAATTAAGTTTAACTAAATACCAATATAACATTGAATTAAAAAAATTACCTATAAATTTTGAAAACTAAACTAAATCATATGAACCTAAACTAAACTAAACTAAACTAAACATACATAAACCTAGTGACTTAATATACTTAAAGCACTAGATTAAAATATTTACTAAGTAAAATGGTATCATAATTGAAATACATAAACTAAATTGCATATAATTAAAATTTACCTTATAAATAATTTGGGAAAAAGATCACAAAATTTGACTGAATTGGATGCGGGAACAGATATCTAATTTGGGGAAAAGATGGATGCGGGAACAGACGAAGAGTAGGGGCCGGGTTAAATAGAAAACTGGTAGCGCCTGTCACAAAGGCGCAAAAGTAGATAGCGCCTTCGTGACAGGCGCTATCAACTGACAAAAGTTGATAGCGCCTTGGTGACAGGCGCTATCGACTGACAAAAGTTGATAGCGCCTGTCACCAAGGCGCTATCAACTGTTGTCAGTTGATAGCGCCTTGGTGACAGGCGCTATCAACTTTTGTCAGTCGATAGCGCCTGTCACCAAGGCGCAATGTGGTATTTTTTTATACCCGGTCAAATTTGTGGTATTTTTCGAAATTTTTTTTTTAAATATAATATTTCTTTAATTTTTTCCATAATCTAGGCCATGCGTCACTTTACTTCGAAATTCTGAAAGTGCACACATTGTAGCACCTAAAAGAAAAAGATGCATTATTGTTGAATATCTGACATTAACTTGCGTTAAAGAGAATGTCATCACAATCGATAATTACCTGACAAACTTATCAGAAAAACTATCACAAACGAAACAAAAATACTTTATAGTCATTTAAATTTTACGAGGTAAAACAACTTTTTTCACAATATGTTTTTTTTTTCCTCCTTTCTACATCATGATTTCTTTAATTAATTAACCAATAATGAAGATGTATTATACAATTGAATTTATGTAAAAAAATAAAGTATTTATAAAAATATGTTCAATATACTTCAAAACTAAGTTGAAATTATGTTTATATATGTTAAAAAGAATATAAAAAGGAAATATATTTCAGCAACTTTAATTTTCAACTAAGATTTTTTCATATCTTTGTAGTCAAAATTCTTTACTATTAAAAAATTCTTTACCACGAACTCGTGATATGGAAAGCAATAAATGGTAAATTTCATTAACAAATCTAATGCACCATGCATCAAAGATGAAGTATACAACAAATTTAGATTACATCACAATCCAAGAAGACAATCAATACAGAGCAACTCAATCGTGAAAAACCTCACACTGTATCAAAATCAAACTACTACAAAGAATAATAGCAAGATAGAAATATATAGTACCAACAAAAAGAAAGGATAAAGTCCATTCTTAAAGAATGAAAATGAAGAACATAATTAATAGTCGACTCTCAACAGTACTAGTTTGAGGGTGGTGGAGAGATGAAAGGAAAAGAAGGCATAGTAGTTGGGAGATTCGGAATAGAAGGCATTGTGGGCATGGATGGTAGTGGAGGCAGCACTGCGTTTGGGATGGTGGTTGGCAATGGCGGCAACGTGGGTTTTGGAAGTGATGGATTAGCGGGCAAAGTTGGCAAGGGAGTACTCGGAAGTGCTGGCAGTGTGGCGGTGGGAAGGTTTGGCAAGGCCGGCAAAGGTGGCAAGGTGGCCTTAGGTAGTGTCGGAATTGTAGGTAGTCCCGGTTGAGAAGTTTGCAATAGGTTGCGAGCCGCCCAATTTTTGGGGATACTTGAGACGACTGAAATCACCATAACTAGGAATACAACATAGTGATAGTGAAAGTTTGAGGCTGCCATTTGATTGGGGTACTTGTCTTGTGCTGTAGTTTAGGATCTGAATTTTTGTAACAAATATATAGATGGGAATATATGATGGAAAGTCTAGAGTTTGATTGAATGTAGTTTGGGTTGGTATGAAGAAGTTGTATTAGGTTAACTTACGAATAATCTTACAAAATTATATTCTTGCAAAGATTAGTTAATTCAGTCCCAACCATGTTATGGAGAACTTGTCAAGCATTTAGGTTTAACGAAAAGGAAAATGCTATATACCACCATTTTTATATTATCGATTTTTTACCTCCCCTTGATTTAGAAAGTATGAATGTATTAAATTCATTAAAATCAATTAATTGAAAATGATTTCTTGCCAAAAGTAGGGAAGTGAAAAATCAGTGATATATAAGAGGTGGTATATAGCATCACTCTAACGAAAAAGTGTACGTGGAAACTTTATAAGAATAGAAACTGCAAATTTAATGCTATTGGCTTGAATTGCTTAAGAAAAATGTTACTTACCACCCAGTTGTATATCACTTTTTTTTCATCGGCCTTGATTTAGATAATATTACTGTATTAAATCCATTAAAATCAATTTATTATGAATGATGTTTTTATTAAAATTAGGAAAAGTCAAAAATGAGAAGTATATAAAAGATGGGATATATATAGCATTTTTCTTGCTTGATGCATGCTGCCTATTTCGGTCAAAAGTTAGATAATGAAAACGTGTGTAAAGGTAAAACAATTGTCAGGTAACATTTAATCAACGTAAATTTTCGAAGATAATTGAAATTTGAATCTTGAATAATATGTTAGATTAAACACGATTTAAATAGAAGTAAAAAATAGAAGTAAAATTGAGTAAAATAGTTGGTATGATCTTTAACTAAGCTTCAGTACTCTGAGAAATTCTAGCTTGCCCCCGGTTCGGCCAAATACATGTATATTTTTTAAAACAATTTATTAATTATATGGCAAGTGTAATACACTCTCTTTGTGAAATACACTTGAGTGCGGCCAAGTGCCCGTTTCCTTTATAAAGTTTTTGGGTTGGATACTCCACAACCCTCAACCAGTACGCTAGATGATCAATGCCTTTGGATGTATTGGCGATTTCGCAAGGGGAAATAAACAAAGAAATTCTTTATTGAAAGTTAATAATAAACACCTCGTTGGCAACAAAAATTAATTGTCATATTTATAAATTTGATTAATATATTATTGTGAAATATTGCGAAAGGTGTAACCAATTAGATTCATGAAACCAAACGAGACTAGAAAGAACATGGGAATTAACTCTATTCATATGATTTGTCTCCAAGAGACGACAAAGGGGAAGTAATAAATATTTGTCTCCATTTATTTACACGTACTACCACACAACTCCTACTTTAATATAACCTTAAATTTACCCATCTGATTAATAGTCGTAGAATTTGTCAGACGCGGCAAAGTGTTTCAAATGATAATTTTACAATTTAACCTAATTCTACCAAGTACCCCTTTATTTTGTGTAATATCACCCGGCCCGCTTATTTACATAAGTTTATATATAATTTTATAGGAAAAATGTCACTTTTAGTCCCACAATTTTATATTTAGAATCACATTAGTCCTACTTTCAATTGTGTTGGTTGAGTCCCTTAACTCAACAATTTATTTCAATGCGGTCCCTCTAGCAAATTTTGACCGGAAGGTTGGTCATGTGCCATACACATATCATAATTTAAGGGTAAAAGCGTCAATTCAACTTTTGACATCCACTTCAGTCCCTCAACTTCAAAAATATTATCACTTTAGTCCCTCAACTCTAAAAAAATTGTCACTTTAGTCTCTCAACTTTAAAAAATTATCACTTTGGTCCTCTGGCGGTAAATGCACTGTGTAGTCCCGCTCCAATGCCATTGGTGAGCTTATAAAACTCAATAATGGCTAAGTTTGTTTCAGTTTGGTATGCCTACCATAGGAGCAAAAAATGGCTAATGTGACATGCTTTTGTGGGATAAGGGCTAAGCTTCGATGCTCTTGAATGAAGGTTTTCCAATTGTGAGAACTATGGGTTAAGTTGTTTCACCAACCTTACACTCAAATGTTATTCTTGTTTATGATGTAATGTGATTCAATTTTTACATTGAATGATGTCGGAGCTTGTCGGTACTTCTCTTTGTTGCCCCCCCCCCCCCCCCCCCCCAATGAGTGATTGTTCAAGGGAAGTCATACCAGGATTCTTGAGAAACATTAGAATTCCTAACACGAAGTTGGAGGAAGTCTAGAAAAAACAGAAAGGGCTTTGGAAGATATTGGTGTTCTCTTGGGTATTTTAGTTCCTCATGTGGTTGTTGAAGTGAATAAGGGTTGAGGTGAGAGGTTTTGTATGTTCATGAAATGAAGCTTGTATGAAATCTTTTGTATGAAATCCTTTGAATGAAATGAAGCTTGTTTAATGTTTTCAATATTTTGCATTAGAAGTCAATGTCAAAACATGCACAAATCGTGTATAAAACCCAACACAAACAATGTCAAAAGATAATGCACTAAATATACACCAAGCATACCAAAGACCTGTTGGTCTAGTGGTATCCACCTCCCACTTTATGTGAGAGGTCCTGGTTTCAAATCCAGGTTACCACAAGTTGTGGCATTCCCTCTCCTTTATGGAGTTAGATAGAGTCTTTATGGCTCAAGATTATAACTATCAACCCGGGTTAGTCGGGCTAAATATGTAGGGTATCCCCCTTCCTCTTGAATTAAAAAAATAAAATATAGACCTAGCATTTATACTATCTATACACCAATCCTTGAACCAACCATACACAAAACTTACACTAAATATACACCAAACAGTGTATTTCCTGCCAAAGGACCAAAGTGATAACTTTTTTAAAGTTGAGTGACTAAAGTGATAATTTTTTAAAGTTGAGGGTTAAAGTAGAACTCAAAAATGGAATTGACACTTTTACCCTTCAAAAATGACATGTGTGTGGCATGTTACCAACTTTCAGGTCCAAATTAAATCAAAAATTGGCAGGAGGGACCACATTGAAAGAAATGTATTAAGTTAAAGGACTCAATCGACGCAATTGGAAGTAGAGTAGGGCTGTCAAAGGGCCGAGCCTTGCAAATTTTACGAGCTCGAGCTCATGATCATCTTAAAATTTCGAGCTCGAGCTCGGCTCATTCGAGCTCAAGCTAAGCTCGTGCTCGACTCGTTTGCTTGTTCAAGCTCAAGATTTTGGCTCGTTTGCAAGCTCGAGTAGTTTTTTTTCTATTGAATGAATATATATATATATATATATATATATGTATATATATTAAATGTTGAGATTTGTACAAAAATTGCAAAGACGAATGGATAACGATAAGCACTCTGGTCATCAACAGCGAAGAGAACTTGGAGAAGAAAATAAAATAAAATTTATGTTTTGAATCGAACCAACGGATAAAATTTTTTCTCCAATTCACATTTTCTGGATTCAATTCATGTTTTTGATAATTTCATGGTCACAAAAATGATATCAAGAACAGGTGGTGATCTAATTTCCTTTTCGATGAAATCCAAAGCCTAGCCTTTTTGAGAAGCAACGGATTGTTCATTCCTCTAGATAATCACGCGAATATGACCTTCAATTCTTGAAGCTCGACCTCCTCTACCTTAGACTGGGTTGGGCACCTTTAGGGTTTATGTGGAGGGAAAAGGATTTTGTGTTTTACTATTTTTCACTCTCTAAGATGAAAAACTGACTTAAATTTTTTTAATATATTTAGTTAAATACCTAGTGTTTAAATAAAAAGCTACTCTTTGACTTAAGGAGAAGAGAGGGGCGGCCGAGTTTACCCTAGGGATAGGTGTACTGGACTTTTTATAACTCCATGCAGTGTGTTAAGTATTTACTTAATATTCTCAGTCCAATCCAATTGGTAATTAAGTAAATACTAATCTCTTTTTATTAATAGTTCTTTATTAATTTCAAATTAATAATACCATACTATTAATATTGATTGAATAAAAATAATTTAATTACAATAATTATATATATATATATATATAATTATAATCAATACACATCCCTTTGATAATTTTCACTCTAAGTGAAATTACCAAAATACCCTTAAAACAGTAAAACTCCTTTATTTTATCATCTTTACATAGCAACTCTCTAGGCTCGTCTTGATTTGCATTGGGAGGATTCCAAGGATTTTTCACTGACGTAACCCGATCAAGTACGAGTCATGGAACGTCAAACTCATACAACTTGATGATGTACTTCATATCCAATATAAGTCAGTTATTAATGCTTTGGCCAAAGACTTTAATTTCACAACACCTATGAAGTACATGTTGTTGCTCGTTTACTTTCAAGACAGTGAATTCCTTATTGGCAATCCATTTCCCATTGTCAAACACACCAATTGAATCGTCCTTCGAGGTCGACCCCACCAACAGGTGATTGTGCCTAACTACTCTAGTAACTTATTCAATGGTACAAGCACAATGCAAATGACTTCTCGGGTCTAAAGTTTACTCATACTATTATAACGGTAATCCTCATCATTGACTGTCACTGGGTAAAAACCCATGTGGAAGGATTATAACGAGTCGTGTTCAAATATGTTAACTCCGTTAATCATATTCATGACACCAACTTCCACTATCCAATCAGTGTAAGAATTAGCACTTTTCTTATCAAAGTAAGTGGCATATGAGTTAAATCTAAACGCCCAATCTAGATGCTTTAACTCGCAAACCGTGTTTATAAGATCAAGCACTTAACTCCACCAGTGCTTCTACTTATCAAATAGGCAGTGGTGAGTACACCCTGATCTTAAGGACCTATTTGTTCAATACATTCAATGTCACAATTAGATTTATAAGAACAAACTCAATACCTTTTATTAATCAATAATAATGGTCATACAATATAAATAAAATGCCCTCTTAAATCTAATTCCTCAATGGCATAGAGGGCATAACACCTCACAATTTATTCTTTACAAAATATATGCATAAAATTATGAAATCCGAAATGAATATATGACGAAATGAACAAATATACTTAGTGTGAAAAAAAAAGTTAGATTGGATTCGTCTGATTGAAAAATTATAAGAGTGCAAATGTTGAACTAAAAAGAACTTTCATAATATTTTTTAATATATTATTTCGTAGTTACTTAGTTATTATTATTACAAGATTATTCATATAATTTGTTATTACGAATATAAACAAAACATGAATAATAAACACATTATTACTAATATATATACATACACAAAATTGGGACTTAACAGGTAAAATATTTATTCAAATTTTATTTAATTAAATACAGTATGCAGGAACAAGATTACAAAAGTATATATATATATATGTGTGTGTGTGTGTGTGTGTGTGTATTTATGTTACTTCATATTGTATTAAAATTATATATATACATATATATATATATAATAATGGTAGAAGCTCGTGAGCCGAACACTCAAATGCAAGTTCAAGCTCAGTTCGTGAATATACTCGAGCTCACGAAGCTTGGCTCGAGCTCGAATCATCACTCGCTCGAGCTGACTCGACTCACCTTACACCCCTAAAGTAGAGGGACTAAAATAATTCCAAATATAAAATTGAGAAACTAAAAATGACATTAATCCTATCCTTATATTAATCCCCTTCCATTTACTAAATTGAAGAGAAAAAAACAACTCAACTATTAATATCCGATCACAAACGACGAAAAATCAAAATACCTCTAAGCACCAAATCTCGCTTCCCAGCTCCTGCTTCTCCATCACACTAAATGCACACTCCAAAAAATAAAAAGGAAAAATTGGGGTTCTCAACTTAATTTCTTATTAACTTGTTTCATGTTCTCCCCAACAAAAATCTTCTAAGGCAAAAAGTGTTGGGAAAAATAAACTAAAACGCAGCGGAAACAGTGTAATTAATTTTTTTTGATTTTTTCAATACAGGATCAATCCCGGGGTTTTATCACGCGTATGTATGATAGAGATATCGACAATTTACCAGTTGTAGCGAAATGGTTGGAGAATCACTAATTTCGAATTCTTCAATGCTTTCGCGAACTGATCCTACTGATTGATTGATAATCCAAGTAGTCCAAAAGTGCTGCCTCTAAATTGTCTTGCTGGAAAAAACACGAACATAAATTTGTTTCTCCTCTTAGATTAGTGGCCGACGGCTTGAGAGAAGAGAGAGGGAGGGTTTTTGTTCCTTGTGGATCAAGTGTGTAACTTAGGTTATGACTGTTAGGATTGGTGGAGCCCCGGGGATGCCGGCGCAGCGAAAGAACATGGATTATAATAAAAATTTGGCATCCCCAAATTAGAGTTAGGTAGAGATGGTACCATCGAATTAAAAAACTAACTAAAATGTAAGTGTTCCCGTGTTTATCTCTTAAAGAACAAAAACACAGCAAAGTCTTTTTAAGCAACTCCCTGCTACACCTCTCCGGATGGATTTGCTCTAGCGCCCCAAGTGTTGCGCCTCGAAGGTCATCCACACATTAGTTCGTACCTCAATTATCTCCACCAGTGCTAGCTAAGAGAATATCGAATTTCGGCTTATGAGAAAAAGGGTAGGAATATATTTTGGTGTTTTTCGTACTCAACACATGAGTTAGAAGATGTTCTTTGTGAAAGAGACGGAAGAGAAAAGATGAAGAGAATAATACACAACTCTTAGGGCCTCTCCAATGGAGAGCTATTTTGTAGCTTTTAGCTCCAAAATAGCTCTCCAATGGAGAGCTATTCCCCTGCGCTATTTTAGCGCATGGGAACAGTGCAGCGCTATATTTAGCGCTGCACTGTAGCTCAGAGCTATTTTAGCTCTGAGCTATACTTTTTTTTTTTGTTTTTCTGTTTTTTTGTTTTTTTTTTCCTTTCATTTTTACCCCCAAAGTTTTGTAATTAGTCATTTCAGCCCCTTCTTTCATTTCACACCCTTTCATTTCCGCCCCTTTATTTTGTATTTATCTTCTTTCTTATTTTTTTCAATTAATGTATATATTATTTTAATTTAACCAAAAGAATAAACATTTAACTAAAAGTAGTACAAAATGCATATTCCATATAATTTAAAACATTTAAAATCAACTTCAACATAGAACAATATTACATAAATACCTAAAATTACACAATTGAAAGGGAAACATACATAATACAAGATAAATAGAGCATAAAAAAACAACAATAATTTAAAATGGTGGTAAATTGGATTCACTTCCTCCCCCAAAATTAGGAAAATAGTCACCATAATAATTTGACGCCGACGATGGATGTGGATATTGATTTTGTTGAGCTCTTTTCTGTATAATAGATGCTTGTTCAGCTTGAATAAAAGCGCGAACAGTCTCATCAGTGATACAAAATAATGAAGTAGTTTAATAAATTTCAATTATTTAATATTATTATTATTAAAACTCTCAAAAATTATTTGCTTGGATGAATATGTAATACAAACATAAAATTTGGGGTATTTGTGAAATATGAGAAATAGTATAAATAAGGTGTAAAAATATTATTATAATGAATAGTGATTTAGAGCAGAATATAGAGCAGTACGTTGGAGTTAATATACTATAGCAGAGTTAAAATAGAGATAAAATTGAAGTTATTTTAACTCCATACATTGGAGATGGCCTTAGTTGAGATTAGGGTTGGAATGAAGTTATTACCTTAACTTACAATATATAATACATATATATATATATATAAACATGTGGTCAAAAGACCACATCATACGCGCCTCTTAGGTGTGTACAATATACATATATATGATATTGTTGGTCCCAAGTGGCATACGAAAGGGTCTAGAAGGGGGGGGGGGGTTGAATAGACCCTGAAGTCTTTTTTGACTTCAAAAGATTTCATACTAAAATGGTTTTTGGACGCTTGAAATAGTAGACGCTTGAAGTGTCTAACGCTTGACTTAAGCGTTCACTTAAAATATAGGCGCTTTGGCGAAGCGTCTAACGAAGACTATTTTTAGAAAGTTAACTTAGATTTCAAGATTTGAATACTACAACCAGATAGGCTTGTGCGTTCACTTTTTTGATCAGTGTTAGCACAGCGAAATGATTTTTGTAGTCTTCTTTTAAAAGCTTTAGCGTCACAAGAAGTTTATTAGTTGCTTAGCGTTTGATTGTGTTTTACTTAATCAGTTTATGCAATGATATGATAGATAAAAGAATTGACTAAAAAGTAAATGACACAATATTTATAAGGTTCGTTGGGTGGTGTAATCCCAACTACGTCCTTCTTCTCCTCGAACACTTGCAGGCAATCCACTAAATTGATTCTCAAAGAATCACACAGAATCTTCTACAAATTAGGGAGAGATGGATGACGATGACTTGAGCTCCTTGATCACACAGATTTCTGCTCCAAATCACTTCAATCCCCTTGCTTCTTTCACCCAGAAATATGGCAAGTATCCAACTTCGACTTCACACAGATCGTGAGGCTTGGATAGGGGTTTTCCTAAAAGGTTTGTTTGAGTTTGATAAAGTTCAAACAATTAGGAATATCTCAGTAGTAATGTGGGTTTCTCCGAAAAGAATGTTTTTGGGTTGACTGTCTCAGGAATTGAAGAAAAGCAAAGAGAATGTTTTCTTGAGTATTTTGGCTTTTCTGAGAGTTTAAGGAATGAGACTTCAATGCAACAGCAATTCGACTTGATAATTGTTCTCTATCTTTGGCTTGTTGTTGAAGTCCTATTTACAGGCATTCTTGGAAAAAGTGTTTGTTTGACACATGCAAGGGCGCGTGTCTCTCACTTTCGCGAGTGAACAACTTTTGTCCCTTTTCCTGAAAATCTGCTGCACAAAAGTTGGTGCTGCAGTCTTTGAATAGTTGACAGTCCAATAGGGTGGCTTCTCCGTACGTCTGAAACTACTTATCACATTTAATGCTCTTATCAGCATTTAATGCATTTGAATTAAATGCCCGTTGGGATTTAATGCATTGAGAATATTTGCATTAAACTCCTTCTGGTCTTAGAAATAAATTTAGGTGAAATCAGTCATTGATAGACGCTTATTCAATCCTTGAATTACTTCAATCCATAAGGTAACGCTTGGAATAATTGGTCATTCTAGACGCTTGGAATCTTCATCTTTATTCAGACTTCAGGCGCTTGAGTCTTCAAACTATACTTCTGATAAACTCACTCAGAAATTATCAGACGCTCAGCCTAATAATCTAGAATAAAAGATAAAACAAAGCCTATTACAAATCTAACGCTTCAAAGCTGAAAAACAAACTTACATATTTTTGGGGTCTAACAGAGGTCCTAATTGTCATCATCAAAACATCTAACATGAAATTCCTAACAATTTCCCCCTTTTTGATGATGGCAATACTTACTCTTTTATAGTTCAAGAGTTAGACAGCCAAAATAAAAGTTAGCTTTGATTATATACGGTTAGTTAAAGTTAGTTTCGCTTCAACGAGATGTTTCAGCTGAAAAAATGCATTTTATATATATCGAGAGTTACAAACATTTTTACAACTAAACAAAATATGAGAGACAAGAATATAGATAATGCAAATCAAAAAGCTTTAACGTCTTGGTCTAACTTTGTATCACTTGGGCATTTCAGCTCGGATAGCTTCAGTTAGATTATCTTCCAGAATCATCATCGCTTCATGATCTTTGTTGGGTCAATATCAATATACCTTAGGCAAATTCTGAAAGATTAGATGAAGTCAGACATCTGCCTCTCTTCAGCTAAGATTCTTGGATCTGTAGGTTCTGGAATAGAAGTTCTTTGAAGAGGGATGTCAAACTGTTCAAGCAGTGCCCGAGAAGGTATTGGAAGATTTGGATACAGTGCTTGTGGGGTTTCTCTTAGCGTTTTACTAGACGCTCCAGCAGAAGCACTTACCTCAGAAGTAGTTATCCAAGAGGGGAGACTTAGCACAGAAGGAGAGGTTAAGACTTAACGCTTGAGAGGCGTAGGTTCTTGAGCTCTTGAAATCGATGTTTTCCTCTGTTCTCCTTTCTTTTTCTCGTCCCCCTTATTGCCATCATCAGACTTCAGAAAGTGTTCTGTGAGTAAATAGACTTGATGAGCAATCTGAGACATAGAATCTGTGATGTCGTCCAGATGCTTGTCGAAACATTCCTGCAGAGCGACGAGCTTGGCGCTGGTAGCAACATTCAGAGAAGTCTCAAGGGTTTCAAGGCGCTTTTCAAGCTCTTCTTTCATGACAAGTGGATTTTCGTGAGTGGCATCATGCATTTCTTAAAAGTTTTATTTGCACTCACTAACAGCCGCTTGAGCTGAACTACGCACATGACCAATCTGAGCGCTCATAACGTGAGTCTCAATTTTTGCCAAATCGTCCTTAATCCAGTGGAGAGATTCTTCGTTCTGAGCAGCATGGGCACTGATATTCTCCAAAACGGATTTGAGCAAAGGATCGAAAGATTGACTCTCATCTGATTGAACCGCTTGAGGAGCCGGTCGGTTGAACCTTCATGAGTATTTGAGAGAGTCAATAGGAACTTGATATGCAGGATCAAAGGCAATACCTCGTATGTCAAGAGACAGATCCTTAGCAATATCATCAGCAACGGGTTCAGGAGCGTCAGGAAGATCTTCTGGTGGAGACGGTTGAACGGGTTTTTCAGCAGGCGCTGGAATACTTGTGACTTTAGATGTGAACGCTTCAACTGACTTAGCAGGCACTTCCTCAAGCGCTGACTCGGGTTGACGAAAGTTATCGAATTGGAAGTTCCAATTTGCTAAATCGGAATAAGAAGTGGACTCAGCTTCCAAAAGTTCCATGAGTCTGGTTCTAGTCACGCAAGTACCGAAAATGAATGTGCGAAGGGGACTATCAATGGCCCTGATGTGCATTGGACCAATGATATCTAGAACATGATTCGGAAAGACTTTGGACGGCGCTTGACAGATGGAAAAGATTGAATCTGGGCAGACAGAAGGAAGAGACTTGAGACGCTGATCCTTAGGCACGTAAGCAGCGTAGTACTCTTCTAAGTACGGATAGATCGCATGAGCTAGTCCCTGATTTCTTTCAAGCAGTGAGAGGAGAAACTCATAATGATTGAGTGCCTCTTTGCGGATAAAAAGGAGTAGTGGATATCCTTGAAAAGAGTTGATGACGGAGCCGTTCCATTGTCGGAGATTGGCAGTGAAGATTTTGTCGAACAGAGATAGGGGAGTCATAATCTTCACCATCAAATTGAAATTATCCACGTAGTGGCTCAGAGCGAAATTCAAGCACGATACAAAAAAGGTACCAATGGAAGATGTTTGAGCATTGAAAAGTAGAGGAATATTGGATAGTCTGTGAAGCTCTTGACGCAGACACTGCTCAATTTGATGTCTAACGAGTGGGAGCTTTAAAACAGGTCCAACTCTCTGTTGACGCTTCTTCAAGCAATACTTGGCGAACTGACGCTTCTTGTCATGCATGCCTATGCCAAATAGATGGGGAGCTTGGACTAACTCTGAGAATGTATATTTGTTGCCCACATATGCTTCAACCCAGTTAACTTCATTCATGCAGTAATCTGTTCCAGCATTTACCATAGCGCGAATGCCTTCATGATGAATATCTCTGATAGATTCAAAGCGATATCTATTAGTCTGATAGTTGGCATTCCCGACGGTGTCAAAATAGGCATCGGCTTCAGTCTGAATCAAATCTATCAATGATTCGAGCCGCTCACCGGCATGAACTGCTTTATTCTTCCACAGGCGAAGTGGATTGACTAAAGATAGATTTTTAATACTGTTAGTAGTCTGAGGAAAGTGTGTGTAACCTTCTCTGTTCAAGACTGACTCTGATGGTTTGAGAAAGCTGGGACGAAGAGGCTCATACACCCGAATATTGTAATCTCTTAGAGCGAAGCCTGTACTCCTGCTGTGGCTATAGTCCAGATAATATGCCAAATCCACATCACATCGAGGAGTCCTTCCTCCTTATCTGTCTTGTTGAAGAATAAGAGAAAAGCGGTATTGGACTAGGAGTTTTTCCCAGTTCAATGACTCTATAATACTTTCTCTCGATTTCTGTCATCTCGGTGTTAAACACGATATCCTTGATTTTATTGTCGACATCAATCAGCAGGGCAATCTCATTCTCAGCAGCAATGTATCTTTCTTCATTATATCCTGCAGGAATGAAATCTTCTTCGAGTGCTGGAGGCATGTAGTTGATCGAATGATCAATCGTCTTCAGCGGGTCGAGTTTGAAGAAGTGCCTAGGCTTTGTAATGTCTTCAACAACGCTCTGACCTTCTGAGTGTGCCTTTGTTATCGCCTGAATAGAGATTGATGTTTGAACCTCTTTAGTAGCAGGTTCCTCAGCGTCAATTGCAGCAACTTCTGCGGCAATATCTTTAGCAATAGCCACAACTTCTGTCATCTCAACATCTAGGAGGACACTTGTTGATGCTTCAGCAGCGGCTAGAACTGTAGCTGTAATAAAAGAACTATCCTCTATAAGAGCAGGATCTTCTACAGATGTAGGAATAGAAATGCTGTGGGAAGAAATAAACTTACCCTGACAACTTGTCTCAACAGCAATATTTTGAGCACTTGGCTCAACAGTCTCAGGCTCTTCAGGAATAGCAGCAGCCCGACGCTTGCTAGTCCTGGAACGCTTGAAGATTTTCTTCACGTTGACTCCTTCAACGAGCTTAAGCGGTGGAGCAGGAGGATCAACAGCTGGTTCTTCAAAGTCTATTTGTTTGATGATCCCTTCCATCTTCCTCCTCTTGAGAGGTAACTTGTCCTGTGCGTCCTCATCAGTTCCTCATCATCTTTCTAAGGAGCAAGAACAGCTTGTACCTTAGGCTTTCTGGGAGCCCTCTTCTTGGTAACAGCCGAACTCTTCACGACTTTTTCTGGCACTGGACGCTCCGCTTCCTCATCGGACGCTTGACGTACTTCTAGACGCTCAGATAGTGGTTTAGCAGCACCACCAATTTTGGGAGGATTGAAGAGATTATTCAGAATCCTTCTTCCCAGCAACTTGGTCTTATTCAACGGGAGACCAGACGAGTATACGCACTTTGATTTGTACAGCAGGTCACTTAGAACAAGCCCATAAGGTTTATTCGAGGCGCTTAAACAGTCCCGAAACCTTCCAAAAATGTACTCACTCCAGTTGATCTTGATGTTGAGGAGTATAGCAGTCATCATTTGAAATTGTACTGGGTTCACCTTATCAAAGGTTCCCACTCGGCATTCTATGATCATGCTGCAGAAATCAGCCAACAGTCGGTATTTGGATACCAGTTCTTTCTTTTCGAAGTATTGAGTGTAGGGTACATCATCGTACACACTCATGGTTGTCCATGCTTCCTTGATTTGTTTTAAGGTAACACAATCCAATGCCTCACCCTCATTTGGAAGATTGAAGTTCTCGGCAATGGAGGCAGCAGACAGAATAAATTCCTTGGGAGACTCCTTCTTGGATAGAGTTATTAGACAAGAGATAGACTTCTTATCCTCTGAAAGCTTAGCAGTTTTCCAGAAGGTGTCGACTTCAGTCGGAAATAGATAGGAGTACTGGGTCAAGAAAGGTTTAAGCCCAACTTTGACTACCATGTCCATCATGTCCGTTAGATTGATTTGAGGTTGTTCATAAAGGAATTTCCGATCGAAAACAAGGCCTTCAGTAACCTTGATGGTAAGTTCGGCAGAAGTAGACGAAGATTTCTTTGGTGCCATTTTTAGTGAAAGAGATGAACTGAGATTTTCTTTTGCTTTGAGAGAGAGCGAATAAAAATTTTGCAGATATGTTTGAGTAAGAGTAAATGGTTTTTCTGCAGAAATTGTATTTTAAATGACACAGTAAAGAGTTTTTGAAACTTGTGTTCTCTAGTCTCTGTAGGATTTAGACACGTGTAACGACTTTTGAATCTCAGCCATAAATTCATTAACTGCGGACGCGAGTTTTGTGTAATAGAGAGAACTTACATTTGTTAACTCTCATATAAAAAGATTTGATATCCGAGTAAAAATTTCAAAAACGTTTGGCATTTTCAGAGTGTAACGCACGCGCCTGTTTGTACACTGACACGAACACAAACACGTGCTATCTCTGAACCGTCATTTTGAAAAAGTTTTGATTACCCGCCAGTTTGATGTGATAGAAGCGTGCAAGTAGAGTACAAAATAAACTTTTGAGTCCACCCACTACTTCAAAAAGGTTGTAAACATTATGCATGATTTGTAAAAATATATTTTTATATTAAGAGTTGAATGGAATTGGTTCAACGCTTAACTATTAACACTTGTTGGTATATGAAAATTAGACGCTTAGGATTGAAAAGACTGTTTATGTTTGAGCGTCCAATATTTTATGCATAAGTAATACTAAGCGTTGATGATCATGCATCTGAAAATTTTGATCATTGACGCTTGTAGTTATGGTCAGGTACAACTTTAAGGTTCTCCCTAAATTTGATAACTTGTACCAGTTAGGAAAATCTTTTAGACACGAAATAAGTGGATTCCCCCTAAATTATATGTCTAATAAAACATGAAGCAAAATGATTAAGCATTTAAATCAATCATACCTAATTCACTTCTCAAAGTGAGAAAACGTTGTTCGTTGAGTGCTTTGGTGAAGATATCTGCCAATTGTTTGTCAGTTCCAATAAAGTGCATGGAGATATCTTTCTTTTGAACTTGGTCACGAAGAAAATGGTATCTAATGTCAATGTGTTTGGTTCTGGAATGATGAACAGGGCTTTGAGTCATGGTTAGAGCGCTTTGGTTATCACAATGAATGGGGGTTGGACCTAGGATTATTCCATAATCTCTAAGTTGTTACCTCATCCATAATACTTGTGCACAACAACTTTCTGCAGCTACATACTCAGCTTCGGCTGTGGAGATAGCTATGGATTGTTGTTTCTTGCTATGCCATGAAACTAACCTATCACCTAGAAATTGACAAGTACCACTTGTGCATTTACGATCTATTTTGCAACCTGCAAAATCTGCATCTGAGTAACCAATTAGTTCAAAAGGAGAATCCCTAGGATACCATAAGCCCACATTTTGTGTAAATTTGGACTAAGAGAATATCTTCGTTATTGGTAATTTTAAATAACGTTGTATCAACGTTGCCTTTTGAAAAGCCTTTACCAATAAGAAAGATAGAGAGAGTGTCATACGATGCTCGGGGTGCTTGCTTAAGCCCATAAAGTGCTTTGTCTAGCTTGTAAACCATACCCTTACCATGATTGTTGATGAGTCCTGGTGGTTGCTCCACATATACTTCTTCTTGGAGTTTACCATTCAGGAAGGCACTCTTCACGTCCATCTGATACACCATGAACTTGTTGAACGCTGCATACGCTAGAAACATGCGGATTGCTTCAAGACGAGCGACAGGAGCGTATGTCTCATCAAAGTCAATACCCTCCTCTTGGCAATATCCTTGAGCTACGAGTCTGGCCTTGTTTCTTATCACAATGCCGTTCTCATCCATCTTGTTTCTATATACCCATCTAGTTTCAATAACTCCTTGGTACTAGCATCCAAACCTTATTTCGTTCAAACTGATTAAGCTCTTCTTGCATAGCTTCAATCCAACTTGGGTCACTTAGCGCTTCATCCACTTTCTTAGGTTCCATTTGAGATAGAAAACTTGCGAACATAGCCTCATTGAACGTAGCAGCTCTAGTCCTAACAGGCGCTTCAATATCTCCAATAATCTGCTCAGGTGGATGATCACGTAACCATAGTCTGTCTGGTTGGAAGGGGTTAAGAGGTTGAACAGGCGCTTGAGGATCATACGCTTGACTACCTCCTTGCGTAGGCGCTCCAAGTTCACAATTCCTTGTGTGCTCTTGATGATCATCAGAGTAATCTCACGAGTAATCTTAGGAGGAGGCACTGAGATCTCATCATCGTCGTTAGTATCTTCATCAATAGTAACCTTAGACGCTTGATGACATAGATCTTCAACTCCTACATCATTTATATTAACTTTACTCGGTTCTTGGTTAATATCATCAAAATAACATGAATAGATTCCTCAACCTTCGATTTGATCTTATTTAGGATGCGAAAATTCTTTCCATTTTTGGCATAGCCTAGAAAGATTCCCTCATCCACTTTAGGATCAAATATCTATAGGCTTTGGGAACCATTATTATGGATAAAACATTTAGAACCAAAGATGTGAAAATATGAAACATTTGGCTTACGTCCCTTCCACAGTTCATATGGAGTTTTCCCATGCTGTTTGTTGATCATGCAATGGTTTTGAGTGTAACAGGAAGTGTTGATTGCTTCTGCCCAAAACCTAGGAGCGAGCTTGGATTTTGCTAACATAGTCCTAGCGGCTTCCTTAAGCGTTCGGTTCCGGCGCTCAGCAACACCATTTTGTTGGGGAGTTCTGGGAGCTGAATACTCATGATGTATTCCATTTTCTGCACAAAACTTCTCAACAATCTTATTAGTAATCTCAATACCGTGATCGCTTCTTATTCTTGCAACCTTAAGATTTTTCAATATTTGAAGTTTTCGAATAAGCGTTGTTAACTTGTCACATGTTTCATCTTTGGATGAAAGAAATTCCACCCAAGTAAATCGAGAGAAATCATCTACTATCACCAAAGTAGACTTCTTACCGCTTACACTGATCATTTGAACAGGTCCAAATAAATCCATGTGAAGTAGTTCAAGTATTCTAGAGGTAGATAGATGAGGTTTTCTCTTGAAAGATGATTTAACTTGTTTACCCATTTGACAAGCGTACAAAGGCGATCCTTGTGAAATGGTCCATTTGGTAATCCCTCTACAAGATTTTGACTTATAAGCTGAGAAATTGTTTTGAAGTTGAGGTGATTCATTTTTCTATGCCATAACCAACCCATTTTAGATTCATTTTTAGCAACAAAACATGTTGGGTTGTTAACAAATGTTGAACCCCAATCTTCCAAATATACATTGTTAGTTCTTTTTCCTTTCAATTTAGTAGACTTAGTCTTAGCGTCATTTATATAGCAACAGTCACTTGAGAATATGACTTCAAAGCCTTTATCACAAAATTGACTTATGCTTAATAAATTGTGCTTCAGACCCTCAACGTAATAAACATCACTTATCATGATATTCCCCCTATGCACAGTACCTATACCTTTGGTTTTACCTTAGGAGTTGTCACCAAATACAACCTGAGGACTATTTGCAGCTTGATAGTTGATCAGAAGATCTTTGGAACCAGTCATGTGCCTTGACGATCCACTATCGAAGTACCACACAGATGTATCGGCTCTAGCTCTAGGTACCTCAGAAGACGCTTCATCATCTCTGGCTATGAGACATATGAGCGCTGAGTCATCTAATGGCTCATCATCGTCGCTACTCTCTTCTGATAATTCTAAATCTTCAGGTGCGGATGTTGGTTCTGATTCCGCTAGCAAACCTTGTTGACGAAGGTTGTTCCTGAATTGGTTTCTATCCAAGTAATCCTGCCTTGAGGGCTTGGATACGTTTGGATAAGGGTAATTTACCTGGTAGTGCCCTGTTTTCCTGCAATTGTAACAAATATTAGTTTTCATTTTTTGTTCATTTGTTAACCTTGCAATGTGTGGTTTTGAGACCACTGGAGCGGAGAGGTTTTGAGTAGACGCTTGGGGTGAAGGAACAGAATATTGAGGCGCTTGAAGCTGTTGTTGCATCGGAGAAGATGCTTGATATGAACTTTGTCCTTGATTATTGAAACCTTTTCCTTTCTTTTCATATCTCAAGAACTTTCTGAATCTATTCAGCAAAGCCAATTCCTCTTCTTCATTGATTTCTAAATTCTGTCCTTTATTGCCCGATTTGCCTTTGATTGATGCTATAAGCGCTCCAGATTCAATCACCGGACTACTCACAATATCACTAGCAGAATTCAACTCGAACTCAAATGCTTTGAGCTCTGAAAAGGCGTCTTTTGGAGTTAGGAGATCCAGCATATTTGATTCTCTCATAGCAGTTGTCTTCATCAAGAATTTACTTGGTAAACTTCTAAAGATCTTAACCACCATTTCTCGATTCTGCAAATCCATTCCCAACGATGTAAGTTCTGTAACTAGAGCTGTAAATCTTATATCTAGTTGCTCTAAAGTTTCATTGGGTAGCATCTTAAATCCGTTAAACTTTTTCTTGGCAATGGAAAGTTTGTTTTCTTTGATCTGAGCTGAACCACCACAAATTGTAGCCAACTTATCCTATATTTCTTTAGTGGTTTTGCAAGACTTGATCTTGTTAAATAAGTTGTCATTATCACCAATAGCCGTATATAGAGCGTTACGACCAACATTAGCTCTTCGACGCTCATCTGGAGACCATTCTTGTTTTGGTTTCTCAACGTAACCATCGGGAGTTTCTTCCGTGGCTCCGGGCGCTCTTGTGATAACTTTATATATTTTGATTGGCCCATCTGAAATAATATCACACATGTCATCGTCATATGAACAGAGATAGGTAAATGCTTTGACTTTCCATGTGTCAAAATTTGACTCAGTTAGTTTGGGAACTTTAGCAAATGCCATGTTTAAAATCTAAAGCAACTAAGTTTGAAAAAGGATCTAAACAAGCAGTTATGCTTGGAAATTTTAAAATTTCAACTTTAACCGCTCTGATACCACTTGTTGGTCCCAAGTGGCATACGAAAGGGTCTAGAAGGGGGGTTGAATAGACACTGAAGTCTTTTTTGACTTCAAAAGATTTCTTACTAAAATGGTTTTTGGACGCTCGAAATAGTAGACGCTTGAAGTGTCTAACGCTTGACTTAAGCGTTCACTTAAAATAGGCGCTTTGGCAAAGCGTCTAACGAAGACTATTTTTAGAAAGTTAACTTAGATTTCAAGATTTGAATACTACAACCAGATAGGTTTGAGCGTTCACTTCTTTGATCAGTGTTAGCACAACGGAATGATTTTTGTAGTCTTCTTTTAAAAGCTTTAGCGTCACAAGAAGTTTATTAGTTGCTTAGCGTTTGATTGTGTTTTACTTAATCAGTTTATGCAATGATATGATAGATAAAAGAATTTACTGAAAAGTAAATGACACAATATTTATAAGGTTTGTTGGGTGGTGTAATCCCAACTACGTCCTTCTTCTCCTCGAACACTTGGAGGCAATCCACTAAAATGATTCTCAAACAATCACACAGAATCTTCTACAAATTAGGGAGAGATGGATGACGATGACTTGAGCTCCTTGATCACACAGATTTCTGCTCCAAATCACTTCAATCCCCTTGCTTCTTTCACCCAAAAATATGGCAAGTATCCAACTTCGACTTCACACAGATCGCGAGGCTTGGATAGGAGTTTTTCTAAAAGGTTTGTTTGAGTTTGATAAAGTTCAAACAATTAGGAATATCTCAGTAGTAATGTGGGTTTCTCCGAAAATAATGTTTTTGGGTTGACTGTCTCAGGAATTGAAAAAAAGCAAAGAGAATGTTTTCTTGAGTATTTTGGCTTTTCTGAGAGTTTAAGGAATGAGACTTCAATGCAACAGCAATTCGACTTGATAATTGTTCTCTATCTTTGGCTTGTTGTTGAAGTCCTATTTACAGGCATTCTTGGAAAAAGTGTCTGTTTGACACATGCAAGGGCGCGTGTCTCTCACTTTCGCGAGTGAACAACTTTTGTCCCTTTTCCTGAAAATCTGCTGCACAAAAGTTGGTGCTGCAGTCTTTGAATAGTTGACAGTCTAATAGGGTAGCTTCTCCGTACGTCTGAAACTGCTTATCACATTTAATGCTCTTATCAGCATTTAATGCATTTGAATTAAATGCCCGTTGGTATTTAATGCTTTGAGAATATTTGCATTAAACTCCTTCTGGTCTTAGAAATAAATTCAGGTGAAATCAGTCATTGATAGACGCTTATTCAATCCTTGAATTACTTCAATCCATAAGGTAACGCTTGGAATAGCTGGTCATTCTAGACGCTTGGAATCTTCATCTTTATTCAGACTTCAGGCGCTTGAGTCTTCAAACTATACTTCTGATAAACTCACTCAGAAATTATCAGACGCTCATCCTAAGACTACTTAGCCTAACAATCTAGAATAAAAGATAAAACAAAGCCTATTACAAATCTAACACTTCAAAGCTGAAAAACAAACTTACATATTTTTGGGGTCTAACAGAGGTCCTAATTGTCATCATCAAAACATCTAACATGAAATTCCTAACAGATATATATGTTAGGTGTATATGCTCAATGCCTATAAGGAATTAGATTGAGTAGGGCTTTGATAAGTTATTTTTACAAATATTTTATTGTTTCTATTTCTAGAATAAAGGTTTTAATTTTGTTCATATAAATCTAATGACATTTCAATGTGTTGAAGAAATAAGTTCATGACATTTGAAAATAGACTTTCCACTTCTTATGGAAAGGAGGAGGCATTAGAAGAGTCAAGTACTTAATCTCTTAAAAACAAAAGTTCGTGAGTTAAGGAATTTTAATTGGGCATTAAAATTCAACTTGTATAACACCTTCTTTGACAAGGAAGTGCCAGTCGTACGCTGATTAGATAGTGGGAGATGGTGTCATGAATATGATTAATGTCATGAACATATTTGAACTCGACTCGCATTAATCCAATAACATGGGTATTTACTCTTTGATAGTCAATGATTGGGATTAAGATTGCGATAGTATGTGTGAGCTTTAGACATAAGGAGTTATTTATGATGTGCTTGTAGTATTGGATATTTTATCAGAGTAGTTAGACCTGTATCACCTGATAAGTGGGGTCGACCTCAAAGTACGATCCACATGGTACATTCGACATTGTAAGATAACTGCCAATATGGGATTCACCGTCTCGACAGTAAACGAGTATGTAACCTGTACGATCATAAGCAATAGAAATTACAAAGTCTTTGGCCAAAGCATATAAACTAAACTAGTGATGGTCACTAAGGATAGTTTGGTATGGTAGTCGTAATCAAGGTTCGTGATGATAAGTTCATCTCGTATTCAATTGGATTACGATTTGGTTGTATGGTGTTGGCTAGGTGACAACCTTATCCTTTGGAATCCTCCCATTTCTAATTGAATCGAGCCTAGAGAGTCGCGCTATGTGAAGAAAAGAAATATTTTCATGCTAAGGGTATTTTGGTAAAATCACATTAGATGTGAATTGACTGACAAAATAATGACATGATTTAATTAAAGATATTTAATTGGATTAAATAAATTTATTAAATCATATTAATTCATAAGTTAAATTAATTGGAAATTAATTTATAAGTTGAATTAAATTAATTAGATTAAAGCAATTAATTAATTTTCAATTGGATTGAACTTGGATTTAATTAATTACACATGAGCTAAGATGGAACAAAGCCTGGAAGCCCATCTGCACTAGGCCTAGCGGCCGCCTCTCTCAGTAATACCTAGGGGTTCTGCTTATGTGAATAAGTATTCTGTCAGTGTGAGAATTCTACACACACAAGTCATTGTTTCAGAATCTGACTGAGAGCCAGAAAGAAACCTAGAGCAATAGGAAAGAAAATTCCCTCCCTCTCTCTCCAACTAACCACCACTGCCATTGTTGCCGGGAGGAGATCGGAGCTTTTCTCAGAGAATTTTTCTTCCACGTAATTAACTAGAGGCAAAAGTATGGGGCTGCTGCTGATAATTCAGAATTTTGTTGTCAAGAGGTAACTCAATTACTCTCTACCATAATTTGTTTCTATTGTGTTTATCACCAATATCACGAATATCCCCGGATTCGATTCTCGGTGTGATTCTGATCAAAAAATTTATCCGCTAGACCGAATCACAACAGTGGTATCAGAGCCAGATTCGGGAAATTCATGATATTTATTGTATGTTTATGTGTTTTAATTGTTTTAATGTCATAAACATGTATTTACATATCGTATGTAATTTGGGTAATTTATGTTATGCATGCAAATCTGTAAAATTGAATTTTTTTCTTGAGTTGAATTGGATTTACCAGGTAAAATGAAAAATTCAATTGGATTCATAATTTTTGAAAAATTACATGTTTTTTGGGCGTGCCGCAATCGAAGCAGTTCGCCGTCGCCTGACGGAGCCCGTTTAAGGTGGGGGTGGGTGCTGGGCTTGGCCCAACATAATTAGGGTTGTGTTGGGCTAAGCCCAACACTAAGCAAATCAGCTTTGGGCTCGCCCAGCATATAATATAAGCGCTGGGTGCTGGGCCGAGCCTAGTGCTGGAAGGATTAGCACTGGGCTCAGCGCTTAAATGAATAGGCCCAGCGCACTTATTTAAAAATGTGTCGGGCCGAGCCTAACTTTGTTTTTAAAATAAGACTTGGGTCGTGCCCAACATAATTAATTATGCCCGGCCTAGCCCAATGATTTAATTGGATTACCCAATTGTCAATTAATTAATTATGTGGGTTTGACCCAATTGAAAGTTCAACCAAACTATTCATCAATTGATTGACCCTAATCAAATAATTTTCGTTTCAACTTCTAAATTGGATTTATAAATTAACTTGGATTTAAGTTTATTCCAAATTCTAAATTAGATTTAGTTAAATTATTTTAATTGGATTTAAATTTATTTTTAAAATTGGATCTATTGAAAAATTTAAATTGGACTTAAATTCTTCATAAGTTTTAAATTCATTGGTATGTGTTAAATTAGATTTAAATATCAGTTTCCCTTTCTAAATAAGTATTGAACATATAGTCCATGTGAATAAAGGTTTGACTCCTTGCCCTTTATAGAATAAAGACGTGGCATGGGAGGAGTCTTACACCTTATCACTTAAAAGGGTTCGCAAGTCAAAGAATCTTAATTGGGCATTAAGATTCGACTTATATGACACATGCTCTGACGATGAGTGCCAGTCAAACACTATAGGGATAGTGGGAGCAAGTATCATAGATATGTCAATGGAATTGACATATTCGAACACGGCTCGTAGTGATCCGATCACATGTGTATTTACTCAGTGACTGTCAATAATTGGATTACTGATCGTAATAGTATGCGTGAGCCTTAGACCTGAGGGTTCTTGATCAATGTGCTTGTATTATTGGATCTGTTACCAGAGTAGTTAGACCCATATCACCCGTCGGTGGGGTCGACCTCGAAGTGCGATATCAATGAGACAAGTAACAGTTGATTAGTGATCACCAAGATGGGATTCACTGTCTCGATAGTAAACGAGAAAGTATCCTGTGCGATTATAGGCTAATGAAATTATAAGTCTTTGGCCAAAGCATAACAACTAACTCATATGGGACATTGAGGGTAGTTTAGTAATTTTAATATGCTATAATCTAATGCACAGTATCAAGTTTAGTGAGTTTGACATTTTCCATGACTCTCACTTGATCGGGATACGTCATTGAAGGGCTTATACTCATATGGCATTTATGATCAAGAGGTTCATAAAATGATTCATTCATTTCGTACTGAATTGGGTTACGATGTGAGTCCACGAGACTGGCTAGGTGACACTCACATCCTTAGGTAATTCTTCCATTTGCCAATTGAGACGAACCTAAAGAGTCGCGCTATAAGAAACGAGCGGGATGTATCTTTTTGTGTAAATCTTTTAGAATGAATAAAATGGACAGATTGATTTAATTAGATTAAATCAATTAATTAAATATTTAATTTAATTGGATTAAATTAAATTATTTGATTAGTACATTAATTAATTGGAATTAATTAATAGTATATGTTATGTTTAAATTGGATTTGAATTTAAATATATACAGATGGGCTAGAAATTAGACAAGCAAATTAAAAGCCCACCCAGTCCAAGGTAACCCTAGGAGGGACGGCCACTTAGGGCTTTTTGGAGTAGCCTCCAACTTGTTCCACAAGTTAGTTGAGTTTAAAAGGACTCTTATAGTGGAACAAACCCTAAGTAACAAGATAACATTACACAACACAAAAGGAAAAGAACTCTCTCCCCTCTCTCCGCTCTAACCGTCCACTACTGTAAAGAAGGAGGAGTCTTGAGATCTTTGGAAGGCTCGTTTCGCGTGAAGCTTTAGAGACAGGAGCCCTTGGAGGATTGCTGTTCTGCAGAATCAATAAACGAATCAAAAGGGTATGTTTATTCGTTCTAAATTTCGCGAAACCTATGAAAAATCATCAGATCTATTTTTGTGATCTACCGATAGGAATCCTTGAATCTTCCGCTGCAATTCTCTATTTTCCTGTACGGGATTTCTAACACATACATGTGTGTGTTAGAATTGATAGGCTTGTTCTTATGCATTTTCTTTAAAACTGCGCGATAAAGAAAGTGAGACCAGCATAATTAACATTATTAAATGTTATTATTCTCCCATTGAAAAATACTGAGTAAGTAAAGGGGCATCGAATGTCCTAGCTCTCCATCAAACTTTTGAAGGTGGGTTCACTTCTAGTGCATAGCATCTTCCTAGAATAAGGGGGTCATGCATCAAGACGTGGTACTCTATCTTCTCTAGTGCATTTCATGCCTTCATTTCGAAGCGAATTCCGCCCCATATATCGTTCAAGGTTGCAAGGCGGGATTAAATTGTTAGACTGAAAGGAGTTGATGGGATAAATGACTCAGATGAATCACCACCTATATATCGAAAAAAATTGCGGTTCAATGATCCATGAGATAAAGGAGATTGAATCATCGGTTGGACCGATTGATGTATGACAACACCTCAATGATCTAACAGGCCATATATCATTCAAGGTTTCAAGTTGTTTAGATCGTTGAGGAACTCAATCACTCACTATAAAACCAATCCAACGAGATTTCTGATTATTGCAGTGGGAGTGCAATATTTCGAGAAAAATAGTGGGAGTCAAGTAAATATTGAAATCCTTGATTTTACTTGAAACTACATAATAACACATCTAATCATAAATCTCGATGTTTTTCTGTAGTTTATTTCCTACACGATGACTAATCCTTTGACCGTATTGCTTGAGAAAAATGTCCTCACAGGACCAAACTACTATGATTGGATTAAAGCATTGAGGACGGTCCTCAATGATGAATCACTTAAATAAACACTAGAGATGGATCGGCCACAAAGGCCTGGGGTCGATGAAGAAGAATTTGTCATACTAGCGTACTAAGATTGGATCTCTGATGCAAGAAAAGTAAGGGACTATATGTTGAGCTCCATATGCAGTGCATTGCAACAAACGTATGAAAACATGGATAGTCCTAGGTCAATCATGCTGCACTTGGAAGAACTGGTCGGGGAACAGGGCAAGTCCATTCGATACTTTGTATCAATGGAGCTTTTCAACATAAAGATGAGAGAAAGAAATGACGTTGTTGATCATGTTTTGAACATTATATCCATGATAGAAAAATTCGGTTCAATGGATTTCCACCTACGGGTGGATCTCGTTCTCCATTCGCTCCCTGATTTCATTCTCTACCTTTGTCATCAACTTTGTAGAATAAAAGTTTTGATTTATCATTTCTATTTAATGAATAAAGGTTTTAATTTTGTTCATATAAATCTAATGACATTCAAATGTGCTGAACAAATAAGTCCATGAGATTTGAAGATAGTCTTTCCCCCTCTTATGGAAAGGTGGAAGCACTGAAAGAGTTAAATGCTTAATCTCTTAAAAATGGGAGTTCGCGAGTTAAGGAATTTTAATTGGACATTAAAATTCCACTCGTATGACACCTTCTTTGACAAAGAAGTGCCAGTCGTACAATGGTTAGATAGTGGGAGCTGGTGTCATGCATATAATTAACGGAATTAACATATTTGAACTCGACTCGAATTAATTCAATCACATGGGTATTTACTCTTTGACAATCAATGATTAGGATTAAGATTGCAATAGTATGTGTGAGTTTTAGACCGGAGGAGTTATTTACGATGTGCTTGTAGTATTGGATATGTTATCAGAGTAGTAAGACCCGTATCACCTAATAGGTGGGGTCGACCTCGAAGTAACATCCACATGGTGCATTCGACATTGTAAGATAACTGCCAATATGGGATTTACCGCCTCGATAGTAACCAAGTATGTGCCCTGTACAATCATAAGAAATACAAATTACAAATTCTTTGGCCAAAGCATATAAACTAAACTAGTGATTTTCACATTGTTATGATTATTGAGTACAACATCAAGCTAAATGAGTTTGACGTACCACAATCATGAATATCCTCAGATTCATTTCTCGGTGTGATTCGGATCAAATTTTTTATCCACTAGACCGAATCATAACAATATATACATATATATATATATGTATATATACATATCTTTCCATCTCTCCAATAACATTATATATTAATAATATATATACCATATATATATACATATGTCTTAATGCAATTAATGCACAAAAGACATAAAACATATCACCATACAAGCCTCTAAGGCATGTATTTTCTTCCTTAGTTAATTAGATCCACTAATTAACTAACAAGATCTTTCTATATATTTGAGATCCTTCCCAAATGTATAAGATCTATTGATAAGAGCCGTTTTTACGTGTTTTGAAGTCCGTTTTGTTTATGGTTTAGGTGCATTTATCGCTTGACTCTTGCCACACTTGCGTTTAATCCGTGTGTGGAGTGATTTTAGGTTGTAAATGGATGCAAACGGAGAAAGGGCGGAAAAATGACATATTAAACAAGTTCATGCCAAGATGCTTCGCAGACTGGCGCCCAAGCGCGAGATTTACCACGCCTAGGCGCCAGCCAATTACATCAGTACATGCTTCGTAGACAGGAGCCCCAGCGCGATATTCACTACGCGTAGGCGCCAGCCAAGTGAAGTTTCGCAGCACAGCGCCCAAGCGTGAAAGATCCCGTGCCTAGGCGCCAGACGACTACTGAAGACAAAAGCTGCGCAGGCGCACGCCCAGGCGCCAAACATTCTACGCCTAGGCTTGAGCCCTCCCACGCCCGAGCGCCAGAAAGCACGCCTGGGCGTCTCCCTTACTTTTCCCCCAAGACAACAGTGCCACATCGGCCGCGCCTGGGCGCCGTCGTAACCGTTTTTGGAACCTATTTATGGAAATTTTCAGCACTGAATGGGGGTTAGAATTTTGGAGTTGGGAGGCCATTTTCTAAGATTGGAGCCATCTTTTCATCACTCTAAGAAGGGGAAGAAGGGAGATTGAGCTAGAGATTCAAGCTAAAAGCAAGGATTCATCATCATTTAAGCCTTAGGGAGTTTTACTTGCATTTCATTTACATGTTTGTGTTAATAACTATGTGTATGTTTGTTCTAGATTTTCTTGACTTATTGATGATGAGCTGATTTTGTGGAACTAAGGCCATGTGAAGGCCTAATTTACAAATCAATATATGTGAAGTTAATTTTCATATTAATTCTCCTGTTGCTTTGTGTGTTGATTTTGTGCTTTTATCACAATCATGTGCTTGATCACCATATGCTTGCTATCTTGCCTAATCTAGTCATTCGAGAGAAGATAGATTAGGGTTCAAAGGAATCAACACATCATCCGAAACAAATGTGGAATTGCCCCTAGAAATAGGTAGAGATTTCCGGGTGCTATTAGCCGGGTTTATCCGGGGAAGCTCTAGAACTTTAATGCGTGGCTATTGATTAGATTCTCGAATAGACATATTTAGAGAATCGTCAATTAATCATAGGATTATTATGTGCCGAGACATCGGGTAATAGTTAATTAAGGAGTTTCCACCAAAGCAATAGGAGTCTAATAATTCGGAGAGTAGCTCACGTATATTGAGGAGTAGATTAGGTTGGAGCATATGCCTTAGTCAATTTATCGAACTTGAGTTTTAATCTCTAGTCAGTTCTCCTTTGTTCTCCATTTTGCTTCTTAAATCATTGCAGTTTACTTTTGTTTTAATCTTATTAATTTGAATTGTCTCTTATTTTCTCGCTAATCATAAACTAAAAATTCAAGTCTCCGTGGTTTGACAACCCGGACTTATTTTGTCCACTTTTATTACTACACACGACTAGTGCACTTGCTATTCAAGCACGTTAGGTATTAGCGTGTCAAGTTTTTGGCGCCGTTGCCGGGGACTTGTTTATTTTTTTTAGTTTTTGATTTTCATTTTATGCTTTCATAATTCTTACTTGTGTTTTTTTCTTGCTTTTCTTTTATTTTTCGTATTGGTCTAATTTTGTTTCTCTTGTTTTATTGATAGGTTGGGTTGTGGTGCATGACCCTCTCCTCCAACCAGCCATTATACAATTTCAAGCCAGAAATAGAACGCGTTCTTCGGGCTAGTAGACGAGCTCGAAAAATGGCCCACAACTTCAATCCTATTCCAAATGGGAACTTTCCCGATATGAATCTTCCAGAGAATAGGGAATGGTTGCAAAACCTATTCCAAACTATGCAACCGGCACCTCCACCGCCTCCTCAATCGGTTCGCAGTAATCAACCACCACGGGTACACTCTACTCCGGGACCCGTTATCTTTCCGGAATTTGCTACTCCTAATTTCTACATTCTCTCTCATATGTTCGGGATGGTGCAAGCGGAGCCATTTTATGGTGACTCAAGGGACTCACCTCATGACCACCTTGATCACTTTGAGACTGTGATCTCGACCATGCAATTCAACCCAAGAGATATTGATGCCATTCGCCTCCGACTATTTCATTTCTCTTTAAAAGATGAGGCTACTCTTTGGTACAAGTCATTGCCTCCGTAATCGATTGGAGCATGGGACGATCTCGTGGATGAGTTTCTTAATAAATTCTTCCCTCCATCAAAAATCAACGAGCTTCGAAGCGAGATTAAGGGGTTCAAACAATCAAGGAATGAGTTCTTAGCATCCACGTGGGCAAGGTATAAGAGTATGCTACGGAAGTGCCTCGATCACAATTATACCCGAGACGAGCAAGTGCAACATTTCTACAATGGCGTATGATCTCGGATTCGCCACCGTCTCAATGCGGGAGCCGGTGGTGACCTTTTGGGCCTCGATAGTAGAACCGTGTGGATGAAACTTGAGCAAATGGAAAGGGAGGATGAGCTATACCCCGAAGATGATGACGAGCCTCCTTCACCAAATTGAAGGGTTGCGTGTGTTCAAGACTTAGAAAAAGTGGGTGCCCCGGAACCGGAGGTTGTAGACGTGAACTTTGTTGGGAATCACAATCGACAACGGTTGAATTTTCACATTCCCGAACACTTTTCGAAGAGATCAAACCCCACACCAAACGCACAACCGGGCATCTACCAACCCCCGAGGCCTCCTTTCAACAACCTGCCTCTGAGGCAAGGCAATCCCAATGCACAAGGGCAAGGGCAAGCACGAACTCCTACTGTCGACGAGCGACTCAATGATCATATAAGGAAATCGGACACGTCGATCAATGAACTCCGAAACATGATGAAGGAAATGTTCATAGAGATGAAGGATATAAGGACACAAATAGGGAAAATCTCCTCCGCGGTAAATGGTAGAGCCCCGAGGACTCTACCAAGTGACACGGAAAAGAACCCGAAAGAACAATGCCACGCCATATCTTTGAGAAGTGGGAAACAAGTTGAATGTGATCCTGTCAGCATTCCCGCGTCCGAGCATGAGGTTATACATGCCCAGGCACCGGTGAACTCCAGTCCTAAAAATTCGCTTTGCACATCTGCGCCTAGGCATGCTTTAGATGGCGCCCAGGCGCCGCGCCAGACATGACCCAGCAGCAGGAAATGCTTCACACATCCCCGCCCGAGCGTGATGTTATACACGCCCAGGCGCCGGATGTTCCACGCCTAGGCGCCGTTCCTTGTCTCTTCAGGTTCTAACTCTTCGAGTCCAGCGCCTTCCCAAATGCATAGAAGAAGAAAAAGAAGGAGATGGATCTGAGTTTCCTCCGCATTCTATCTATTCTTCGTGAGGTGAAGGTCAATATTCCTTTGGTGGATGCTATTTTGCAAATGCTGAACTATGTGAAGTTTTTCAAGGATATTCTCTCCAACAAGCAAAAATGGGAGGAAAACAAAACTGTTTGCTTAACCGAGGAGTGCTCGGCCGTCTTACTCAACAAATTGCCTCGCAAGCTCAAAGGCCTCGGGAGCCTTACCATACTATGCACTATTGGTGATCTTACTTTTGACAAGGTGCTTTGTGATTCGGGAACAAGTATCAATCTCCTCCCCTACTCCATCTTCAAGAACCTCGGTCTAGGGAAGCCCAAACCTACCTCGATATCCTTACAATTGGCCGACCGTTCAATTAAGTATCCGAAGGGCATCATTGAAGATGTAATTGTGCAAGTGGACAAATTTTACTTTCCGGTAGATTTCGTGGTGCTCGACATGGAAGAAGATCTGGAAGTACCATTGATTCTAGGGAGACCCTTCCTCGCCACGGGTAAGGCAATCATAGACGTCGCCGATGGTAAGTTAACTCTTCATGTGGGTGACGAAAAGGTTATATTTGATGTATTTAAAGTGCTTAAACATCTATATGATCATGATTCATGCTTACGTATCGATGCATTTGACACTTTGATTGGTGAGACATCTCAGGAACACATGGTAGATGACCCGCTAGAGGCATGTCTTTTGCAATCCATAGATGTCGATTCGGCGAGTGAGGAGAAATTGGAAATTGTTTGTGGACTAGAAAAGCAACTTCCTTACCATGTCATGGGGGTTGAAAAGTTAGAGCGATCACTTTCGGCTCCTCCCGGCCCTTCCATTGAAGAGGCCCCTACCCTTGAGCTTAAATCGTTGCCTTTACATTTGCAATACGTGTTTTTAAATGATAATAAGACACTGCCCTTAATTGTCTCATCTTCTTTGACAGGGGAACAAGAGGAGCAACTCGTGGGAGTTTTGAGGGCCAACAAGAAAGCTTTTGGATGGGCAATTGCGGACATTAAAGGCATTAGCCCCGCTATTTGCATGAACAAAATACTCATGGAGGACTCCGCCATGCCTACACGTCAACCACAAAGGAGGTTTAATCCACAAATACAAGAGGTAGTAAAGAAAAAGGTTATTAAGTTGCTCGACGCAGGTATAATCTACCCTATCTCTGATAGTGCATGGATAAGTCCTACTCATGTAGTTCCTAAGAAAGGAGGCATAACTGTGATTAAGAATGCAAACGATGAATTAATTCCCACACGTATGCTTACCGGGTGGCGTGTATGCATCGATTATCGGAAGTTAAATGATGCCATCTGGAAAGACCATTTCCCCCTCCCTTTCATCGACCAAATGCTCGAAAGGTTAGTCGGGCATGATTTCTATTATTTTCTCGATGGTTACTCCGGCTATAATCATATTGCCATAGATCCCGAGGACCAAGAGAAAATGACTTTCACTTGTCCTTATGGCACATTTGCTTATAGAAGGATGTCATTTGGCTTATGTAATGCCCCGGCCACCTTTCAAAGATGCATGATGGTAATGTTTCATGATATGGTCGAGGAGTTCCTTGAGATTTTCATGGACGATTTTTCTGTTTTGGAACATCTTTTGATGCATGTCTAGACCATTTGACCCGTGTTTTGAAACGTTGTGAGGAAACCAATCTTGTTTTAAATTGGGAGAAATGTCATTTCATGGTTCGGGAAGGGATTGTGCTAGGTCACAAGGTCTCTCATAGAGGGATTGAAGTAGACCAAGCAAAGATTGAGGTCATAGAGAAACTTCCTCCTCCTACCTCGTTAAGGCCGTGAGGAGTTTCCTTGGGCATGCCGGTTTCTATAGGCGGTTTATCTTGAATTTTTCCAAAATTGCAAAACCATTGTCTAACTTACTTATTAAAGATGCACCGTTTGATTTCGACTCTTCTTGCATGCAGGCATTCCTAACTTTGAAGGAGTGGTTGATATCCGCCCCCATCATGGCACCTCCCGATTGGAGCTTACCCTTTGAGTTGATGTGTGATGCTAGCGACACCGCTGTGGGGGCGGTACTTGGCCAACGAAAGGAGAAGGTATTTCAAATTGTTTATTATGCTAGCAAAACTCTTAATGAGGCGCAAATGAATTACACAACCACCAAAAAAGAGTTACTAGCTATAGTATTTGCATTTGATAAATTCCACTACTATCTCATTTTGAACAAGGTGATTGTGTACACCGATCACTCCGCCCTTAAGTATTTGCTTGCCAAAAATGATGCCAAACCTAGACTTATTAGGTGGATTTTGCTTCTCCAAGAATTTGACATAGAAATCATGGATAAGAAAGGAGTGGAAAATGTGGTTGCCGACCATTTGTCTAGAATAGAGACCCCTACCTCCGAGTGCATGCATGATAAACCAATTTGTGAGGAGTTCCCTGATGAGCAATTGTATGCTATTCTTCATAACGATACTCCTTGGTATGCCAATTTTGCAAATTACCTTGTCACGGGAGTTCTTCCTCCGGATATTACTTTTCATCAAAAGAAGAAATTCTTATTTGATGTGAAGCAATACTTGTGGGATAAACCGTATCTATTTAAGATTTGTGCAGATGGCCTAATTCAAAGATGTATTCCCGAGGAAGAAATAGCATCGGTTCTAGCTCATTGCCATGACATGTCGGTAGGTGGCCATGTTGGCCTTCTAAAACAGTGGCTAAGGTACTCCAATCAGGTTTCTTTTGGCCCACACTCTCTAAAGATGCATTTTTGTATGTCCAATCTTGTGATAGGTGCCAACGAACGGGTAATATCTCTAAAAGACATGAAATGCCTTTGAATAGCATGTTTGAGTGTGAGTTATTTGATGTCTGGGGTATTGATTTCATGGGACCTTTCCCGAGTTCTTGTTCAAATAAGTATATTTTTGTTTCGGTCGACTACGTCTCTAAATGGGTTGAAGCCGAGGCTTTGCCCACTAACGATGCTCGGGTGGTTACGCAATTTTTAAGGAAAAGAATTTTCACTCGTTTCGGAACCCCTAGAGCAATCGTTCGTGATGGGGGCACCCATTTTTGCAACAAGCAATTCGAACACTTATTGAAAAAGTACGGGGTAAGGCATAAAATTTCATCTCCTTACCACCCTCAAACAAATGGGCAAGTGGAAGTCTTTAATAGGGAAATTAAACGCATTCTTGAAAAAACGGTCAATGCATCTAGGAAAGATTGGTCTCTTAAGCTAGATGACGCCTTATGGGCTTATAGGACCGCGTTTAAAACCCCAATTGGCATGTCCCCTTATCGCCTCATTTTTGGAAAGGCATGTCATCTACCGGTTGAGCTTGAGCATCGTGCATTTTAGGCTATCAAATTTCTCAATTTTGATTCTACACTTATAGGTACACATCGATTGCTCCAATTACATGAGTTCGAGGAATGGCGCCACCAAGCTTATGAGAATGCTAAACTTTACAAGGAACGCACAAAAATGTGGCATGACAAACACATTCTTCCCCGCAAGTTTCAAAAAGGAGAGAGAGTTCTCCTTTAGAACTCTCGACTCCGAATTTTTCCCAGGAAGCTCAAGTCACGGTGGTCTGGCCCATTTCTTATATCCCCCGGGTTTCGTCGAGCTCACAACGGACATGGGGCAAACCTTCATGACAAATGCTCAAAGATTGAAGCCTTATATGGGGATTGATGGACCACGGGACAAGGTGTCCATCCGCCTCAGGGATCCTCCATGATCTTATGTCTCAAGTCGAGCTACTGACTAAAACTAGCGCTTCTTGGGAGGCAACCCAAGCTCTCTTTTCATTCTTCTCTTTTCGTGTTTTTAGCGAGTTTATTTTATTTCCTTGTGTTTCAACTCTTTTTGTTGGTTTTAATCGTTGCGTTTTTTTTCTTTTTATGTTGCAGGAAATGGACTGAAATTTCAACCCTCTGATTCCACGCCTGGGCACTGCTCCTTTCCGCGCCTGGGCGCCGCTCGCCATAAGTTTGCAATGCCATTCGCAGACTCACGCCTGGGCGCCGTTTCACATCACGCCTAGGCGCCACATCACTACGCCTAGGCGCCGAGGGAGCCCAGCAACACATTTCATTTCGCATCATGGCGCCTGAGCGCCACCAAATCATGCCCAGGCACGCTCGCATGACTCACGCCTGAGCGTCGCCTCATCCACGCCCAGGCGTTGACTGAACACCAAAGGGCACTTGAGTTTCGCATCACCACGCCTAGGCGCCAGCTTACGCGCGCCCAGGCGCCACACAGGTATTTAGTTTAATTTCAGTCAATTTTTAGGTCAAATCATCATCATCTCTCTCTCTCTACACTCATTTCCTCCGAGTCTCACCGCCAGAACTGCTATTGTATATCTCCGGGCATTGTGGGTCACCGTTGTGCGTCAGATTTGCTTCATTTTGACCACAAGGTGAGTGATTGGTTTGCCCCTCTCTTGAATTTCTGAATATTTCGGTCGTGTGGGGCTCTCTCGTGGTTATCATTTCGCTAGTTGTATCTCATTGTGGCCAGATGTCGATGATTAGTTGTGGTCAGAGTTGATTTTTGGGTTTTAAATCGCAAATTTGGGGCTTCTTGTTGCTTTATGCGAAAATTAGGGGTGATTTCGGTTGGGTATAGTGTATTGTGACCATTGTTAATTCGGTTCTTGGAGCTTCTGTTTTCTGCTTATAGAGCCGACTGTTTTGCTTAGAAATTGTGTGCTGACATTATTTTCGGGTTGTTAAATTGTTGCCAGTTGAGGCGGATTCGGGTTGTTCAGTTGTGGGTGTTTTTGGGTTGTTGATTGTGTTACCGTTACACTGATGAAGTTTTTGAAAATGCCTAAGACATCCTCTAAACAATCAAAGGGTAAAAAGAAGGTTGGGGAAGGATCCTACACCGCTTCCGAGCCCTTAGCTGATCCACACGATCCATTGGTGCTTCCGCGATCCTCCAACCTGAAGCAGGAGTTAATTTTCAATGGGTTGTTGAATCGGGTAGTTATCAAAGAATGGTCTTTTGCCCCCAGTGCCCGGACTGCAGTGAAAGCCAGGATTGCGTTCCATAAATTGGACTATTTTTGTGGCCCTTTGGAGTCTATTCGACTCCCGTGGATTCAAGAGTTCTATGGTGCCGGGGCTTATATTTCCATCACTGACAAAGCGCGTTGGAAGGCCCACACTATCGAGGTTAGGGATCACCGGGTCAATTTTGACACCATTGCGCTTCGTACGTGCCTCGGGATGACAATTCCCCAGATTTGTGGGTATTTGGATCTATACAAGTTAGATGGGACATACACAATGTCACTCGACGAGGTTCTTAGCGTCATTGCTATTGAGGGGTCGACTTGGCCGGAAGGGGATTCATACTTACCCCGTCGGATTTTGCTACCTGAAGCTTCTTTTTGGCTTGAATTCATTCGTTTCAACCTCCTTCCAATCTCTAACAAGTCGGAGTTGAACAAAGATCGAGCGTTGCTTATATTCGCCATTATGACGAAGCAACCAATTAATTTTGTGGGGTTGATCCACCGGATTTTATTAGGGCGTATCAAGAGGTTTGGTCTCGAGTTCATTCCCCTGGTTGACCCGGCACAGGCTAAGAGGAAAAGAGGAGAGTCACCCAATCCGAAGAAGATCCCGTTTATTTTTCCTTCTCTCATTACGGCCTTGTGTTCAACCTGTGGTGTCAGACCCCTACGGAGCAAGACTAGAGACCCCGCTGGCACTCCTCTTCCCTTCTCAGACACCCCAGCTTCAGCCCGTCCGTCCAGAGCTCGTCTGGCTCGGGGCACCGGATCCCGCCACAGCACCTCAACTGATGTGGAGACCCTTCGGTCTCATTTCCAGCAGTTGCGTACAGATATGCATTCTATGATGAGCGAGGGGTGTGCCTATATGCATCAGCTCTTTCTAGAGCAGGATGCCTTTTTGGGTCGTGGCCCTTTTGACTACTCTATGCCACCTACTTTTGTGCGCTCCGATGTTCCTCAGCCGGATGATATGGTGGGAGTTGGTGCTTTGGTTCTTAGAGGAGAGTCTGCTGAGCCTGGCGGGGGCACTGATGATATGCTTGATGTGGACGAGATAATGGGTGGTCACACGGATGAGGGTGGCCGTGAGCAGCGAGATGATGATGATTTTGTTGATCATTTTATTCATGAGGATGATTAGTTGTATTGTTTAGTCTATTTCTTGTTCCGTTTTGTAGGATATTAGTTCTGTTTCGTTGTTTAGATCTTCGTTTTGTCGGATTTATGCAGTTTTCGTGATGTTTATTTGTTGCCTTGATATATTTTAGCTGTTTGTTCTTTTTAGCCTTTGTTGTTGTTGGCTATTTTTCATTTCTCGTTCTATCCTTTACTTCATGTCTTGTATGACTAGCATGTGTTTCATGTGTAGTGTTGCTATCTTGGCTTCCACCGTGTGTACCAATCTTCGATTCAATTGCTTTAGTGGACTCGGGTTTGCTGTTCAGCAACCCTATGGTGATGTGTACTTTACTCCTTTATTTTTCGAACATTAGGGACAATGTTCATGTTAAGTGTGGGGGGGTATGCTAGACCTGTTGTAGTCCTGTTTATCCATGTTTTATGTATTTTTTTGGTCCAAGTTTGGGGGGGGGTACCTCTACAAGTGAATCGGGTGCAATTTTTTAAATTTTTGGATAGAATTTCAACCCTTCACTTGATGCATTGAGAATAGTTAATCTAAATCAATGGCATGTTTTCTCTATCAACTTGGATTTTAATGACTATACACATCGTCTCCATGCTTGTGGGACCCTGAACGAGACTAGATTATTCTTAAGATGATTCACATATGCACATAAGTGGAAGGTAGAGGAGTCGAGTGGACAATCATTTTGAAACACTTAAAAGCTTGATCCCGGAAATGTCAACTTAGAATTTTCACATGAGTTATGAGTTGAGAATGTTAACTTTGTATGCTTAACAATAATAAAAACAAGTTATACATTGGTATGACTGCAAAAGTCAGGCTTAATAGATACTGGGGGCGAAGAGCACCATGCCTAGAATACTGTACTATTACGCTAATTTGAGCTAAGCTCAAGCCAATGTAAGTGCTAAGTGTGAATGAGGACCTAGTTTGGTTTTGTGGCCTTTGACACTCGAGCGATTAAGCCCTTAGGAGTGTCTCTACACTTAATACCCTAAAGCTGTCCAGTTTGGGAGTTATTGGCCTAAAGCTCGTTACAAAGGTGTCATAGAAAGCCTAAGGGAATAAAACATTGCACACGGTCTAGCCTTTAAGGTTTTGAATTGAAAGTTGCATAAGTTAAAGCCTAAAATGGATAAAATGATGAATGTTGTGTGGCTATGAAGTTGCATTCAATTCTCGTACCATGTGACTAATCGAAAGTTGATAGATATGGGATTAACGCTTGAAAAGTGGTAAAAATGCCACTCGACTATAATACGCGAGATTTATTACACTACACCCTTGGGATGATATTTTCGATGTTAAGGCGTAACATGAGCAAGGGTGTGACGTGTATATATATGTGTAATTTTGAGCTTAAGCGGATGAATTCATGTCATTGTGCTCTTTTTAATCATATTGATTTGCGTACTTGTGATCAGGGTTGAAAATCTTTCGATTTTGTGGGTATATGGCATGCAAACCCTCACGAGACTATAACTCGTCCTTTGAGGTAACTCAAGGGTTCAAAGGCTTGTTGCATTCTCTAAATGCAACCGTGTACTCCACGAAAGTGAGTTAGGTAGTTCCTTTTCTTTCTTTTTGTCCCTTCCGCATTTGATGATGTTTTCTTATCTTATTGTTTTTATTGCTCGAGGACGAGCAATTGATAAGTGTGGGGGGGTTGATAAGAGCCGTTTTTACGTGTTTTGAAGTCCGTTTTGTTTATGGTTTAGGTGCATTTATTGCTTGACTCTTGCCACATTTGCGTTTAATCCATGTGTGGAGTGATTTCAGGTTGTAAATGGATGCAAACGGGGAAAGGGCGGAAAAATGACGTATTAAACAAGTTCATGCCAAGATGTTCGCAGACTGGCGCCCAAGCGCGAGATTTACCACGCCTAGGCGCTAGCCAATTACATCACGACATGCTTCGCAGACCGGCGCCCCAGCGCGATATTCACTACGCCTAGGCGCCGGCCAAGTGAAGTTTCGCAGCACAGCGCCCAAGCGTGAAAGATCCCGCGCCTAGGCGCCAGACGACTACTGAAGACAAAAGCTGCGCAGACGCACGCCCAAGCGCCAAACATTCCATGCCTAGGCTTGAGCCCTCCCGCGCCCGAGCGCCAGAAATCACGCCTAGGCGTCTCCCTTACTTTTCCCCCAAGACAACAGTGCCACGTCGGCCGCGCCTGGGCGCCGTCGTAACCGTTTTTGGAACCTATTTATGGAAATTTTCAGCACTGAATGGGGGATCGAATTTTGGAGTTGGGAGGCCATTTTCTGAGATTGGAGCCATCTTTTCATCACTCTAAGAAGGGGAAGAAGGGAGATTGAGCTAGAGATTCAAGCTAAAAGCAAGGATTCATCATCATTTAAGCCTTAGGGAGTTTTACTTGCATTTCATTTACATGTTTGTGTTAATAACTATGTGTATCTTTGTTCTAGATTTTCTTGACTTATTGATGATGAGCTGATTTTGTGGAACTAAGGCCATGTGAAGGCCTAATTTACAAATCAATATATGTGAAGTTAATTTTCGTATTAATTCTCCTGTTGCTTTGTGTGTTGATTTTGTGCTTTTATCACAATCATGTGCTTGATCACCATATGCTTGCTATCTTGCCTAATCTAGTCATTCGAGAGAAGATAGATTAGGGTTCAAAGGAATCAACACATCATCCGAAACAAATGTGGATTTGCCCCTAGAAATAGGTAGAGATTTCCGGGTGCTGTTAGCCGGGTTTATCCGGGGAAGCTCTAGAACTTTAATGCGTGGCTATTGATTAGATTCTCGGATAGACATATTTAGAGAACCGTCAATTAATCACAGGATTATTATGTGCCGAGACATTAGGTAATAGTTAATTAAGGAGTTTCCACCAAAGTAATAGTAGTCTAATAATTCGGAGAGTAGCTCACGTATATTGAGGAGTAGATTAGGTTGGAGCATGTGCCTTATTCAATTTATCGATCTTGAGTTTTAATCTCTAATCTGTTCTCCTTTGTTCTCCATTTTGCTTCTTATATCATTGCAATTTACTTTTGTTTTAATCTTCTTAATTTGAATTGTCTCTTATTTTCTCGCTAATCATAAACTAAAAATTCAAGTCTTCGTGGTTCGACAACCCGGACTTATTTTTTCCACTTTTATTACTACACATGACTAGTGCACTTGCTATTCAAGCACGTTAGGTATTAGCGTGTCATCTATCCTAATAAGATCTTTCATATAATTAGTCAACTAACCAATTGAATAGATCTTACCACATCCACAATATCTATATATTTATAAAATCTTTCCGTATCAATTAGTCACCTAATTAATTAGAATAGATCCTATCAAATGTATATTTGGTAGCCTATGGGAGGACTAAGATAAGTGTGTTACCCCTCTAGCAATAAGTCCTCCCATAGGCTAGTTTAATTATTCATTATAAATAATTAGGCCTTGGGTTAATTTCACCAATTAACCCAAGGCATCTATCAGTCGTGGTTCGATGTCTAGCAACGTCGCCACGACTTCCTAGATGTAAGGCCTAGGGTTTGACTTCCTATCCAGATTTCGATCTTCATATGAGTAGAATCCCTCCATCTATTTTCCGTGTAAGGCCTAGGGTTTGGCTACGGTCGAAACTCTATTGGCATCGGAAACTATGACTATGTTGGTTCCATTAATGATCAGGTGTTTTAAGCAGAGATCACCAATCCCTCTTATAAGACTATGCTCTGGCAAGAGACTTTTTTTTTATCATTCAATGTCACTCAACGTCATAGGAAATGCCAGGCTGTTAGCCCTGGATGGATCCCTTGACGACTACCATCTGTTCCGTGTACTACCAGACTATACAGAACATACACGTCATATGACTCTCCTGGAGTGCACGTGCATATCAAAGTATAGTGGATAGTACCCTTTCCAATGATATCTCAGGTCTAAGGATTATCACATACTACGAAACCCAAGGACTCAAAGTTCGACAGCACCAACGAAGAATCCTTAGCGGGGCCGTTTAATTCCATACTCACCCAAAGTATAAATCTTCATGCATGTATTGGCCATACTACTCAAAGTTCGACAGCACCAACGAAGAATCCTTAGCGGCGCCGTTTAATTCCATACTCACCCAAAGTATAAATCTTCATGCATGTATTGGCCATACTAGTCATCGATAATGGAACGCGTCAACCATTTGGGAGAGTTACATGCACGAACAAGTTTTGGCAAGGCCAATGATATCCCACATCTCACAGCCTTTATGACTTGAAATGTGTTTTAGGATTATGTTCTTTGAGAGCATTCCATAGGTATCCTGACTGCCTCTCCTAACCAAATGTAATTCATGGGATCTTTATCTATACTTTCCGAGTAGTCGACAATAAAGAAACATTCCAATAGTTTTGATATAGTCTAACTGATATGACTAACATAGTGTTTATGATCCAGTGATCAAGCCAACATATGGCTCGCCGGGCATAGAACATTCAATCTCCCACTTGCCCAAGAGCCTACTGTTAATGTTCCCACACAGGTCCATCGTCCAGATGACCTATTGAACACAACTACTACTCAAGGGTTTTTGGTGAATGGGGATTGCCACGTTTCTGTCGAGTTGACTTGTTACTCTCGAACGTCGACTCTGAAAAATAATCTCTTAGATTATTCATCTCGCCACTAGATATGAACAGATAGTAGGTGAGACCTCACTCTTTCTCAAGACTTGTTACACCCTTATCGATAATCACAGTACATTTGTACTAGATATTCGATTGGTAGAACCTCATCTTATCCATAAGATGGGTTCACATATCTAGATGCATTTCATCGCCGTAATCTTATGCGAGATCTAAATGGTAGAATTAGTCTTTGTCTCTTCTCAAGAGACTTTCCCAACGCTTACTCTTCCATTTGGCTTAAAACAAATCCTCAATCATCACTTAAGTTCATGTCTTAAGACTAGAGATTCTAGTTCCAATTTTCCCATGTTGTTTTCCAATAAACAACATCAATATAATTCATTAGATCAGGTAGGAGTTCGACTCAATACATAAGATGTAGCAGTCAACACCAGTTTTAACTCATAGATTCGCATGTAACTACTGGTCATGCTTTTACAAGAAAAAATTCCTTTGATTCTTCCATGTTGAACTCAGTCAACATATTATCTATGCATTCGAACAAAGAAGGGGTTATAGCAACCCAATGGCCTGCACATATTGCTACATCATGCAATTGGGGCGCTTTTCCCATTTAAGTCCTTTTTGGAAAATTGAGATGATGATCACATGTACGTTACTCATGCAACGTTGCCAACATATGATACTAACAAGCCAGTTGTATACCTATTAACCTTTGAATTTAAGTTTCTGAAAAGACACAATCCGTAGATTGATCTTTGGAGCAGTTACGCTTTAGGCCGGTTCCCACTACTTTTCAAGACCTCTTGACTATTGTCATATCCCCCGACAACCTTTCTCAGGATCGAAGGGTATGGAACTTGTGTTCATAGATTTATAAGTTTACTAGTTTTAATCATTTTAACTGTGAGTGGTGTTTATGTTTATCGAGTTCCCAGGTTCCATTAATATCCTCATTTTTCATAAAAGAACTCCTTCACCTTGAAGGTAGGATATTATGAAATGATCCCTTTCGTCTCAAGGTGTAATGAACGCGATATTCCAAAATTTTATTAAGATACTCGTAAACACAGGACAAAAGGATCTCCAATCCTCGTTTCCTTCCACTATTTGCTTGACATAAGCAATACCTCTCACATCCTTGATGTGTGTGGCTTACATGTCACGTTTATGTGGTTAATTTAGGGTTACACTCATTATTCTATGTCGAAGAGATTAATATGCTTGCCTAGGTTATTACCTTGGCAGCTAGATCAGTGTATACATTTGTTGTGTTATATGAGTCAAATGTTATGAAGATAGCATGTTGCAAGAATTAATCGTAGAGCCAAAATAATAAAACGCATTTTAATAAAACATTGAATATCCACCCATAAATTAAGGTGGAGAAAAACATGGTTCATAACATTAATTCAAAAACATGATAAAACATATTTCCAAAAACATTGTCTCATAATAAAAACGACAAATAAATGATTCATTGTGCTTCAACCTTGGCTGCGAGAAAACGCTTCCTTGGCATCTTTATGACCCGGACCTCCTTTCTTTGTTCTTTTCTTCTTCTCACCCTCTGCAACCCATTGCATAAGTGAGTATCCTTAAAGTGTGATAACACTTAAGAAACACAGTTAACTATCAAGTCAACTTTACAACAAATGTACCTTTAGTGCGCTCACAAGGAGGCTTAGGTCATTGATCTTTCCAGTGTCTTTTCTTCTTACAGTTAAAGCACTTCACGTTATTCCCTTTGTCTTCTTGATACTACCATTTGCTTGCAGTTTGTTGCCTTTCTTCTTCTTCTTTCTCCCTCTGCTTTTCTTCTTACCAAAAGTGGGAGATGAGGAACCGTTAGTAAGCAAATCAAGCTTTGCTTTCTTGACCGTTGCTTCAGCAGTACGCAACATGTCCAACAACTCTGGAAGAGTTGCAACCAATTAGTTTATGTTGAAATTCACTACGAACTGATTGTAGGCAGGAGAGAGTGACTGAAGGACTAAATCAATAGCCAACTCAGGATTTATCGGCACCTCCATATCATTGAGTTTGTTCACCAAAGCACTCATTCTCAACACATGGTTGGTGACCGATGTTCCTTCAGTCATGCGAGCTCTAAACAACTAACGAGAGATAGCAATTCTCTCACGGCTTGTCTTAACGACGTACAACTCTTCCAGTACAAAAATAATCTCTGATGCATGTTCTACAGTCTCAGACTGTCTCTGCAACTCATTAGTCATGGAGGCAAAAATGAGATAATGCATATATATATATATCGTCTTTGCCATTACTCATGCGCATCACGAACAGCCCTTGGAGCGGCAGCCTCAGGGGCATGCTCAGTAGACTGGGTCAAGACATAATCAAGGCCTTCAAATTGTAGCACAATCTTAAGGTTGCGGTACCAGTCAGGGAAGTTCGGGCCATTGAGCTTATTAGTTTTTAGGATTACTGAGAGTGGAGTTTTAGATATTTGACTGTTTACTTTGCCAAACGGAAAAACATCCGCATTCAATCATAGATTATATCCACATGCTATTAGAAATTTTAACCTCACATAATGCTCCCACTGCTTTTCGAATTCCATCACCCCACTGACAGAAGACGGAAAATTCAACCATTTCCAGTGGGCTCGAGCTGCCATGTATCCCATACCTCATTCCATGACTCGTGAGACAATAGGCGGTAATACACGACTGGGCACGACGGCCCCATCCACCTCCAGGTGGTTCTCGAGATGTTTGCCTCACATTTCGTGTACGTCCTGAGAACACGCTGCAACCGCACACTAGTTTGTGTTTAAGTCCGACCCATCAAATTCTCATAGCATAACAGTAGCCAGGTGGACCCACAACTCATGGAAGACTACCTAGCGAAACTGAAACCCGTGTGCTCTTCTAATATAACATCATTGTTATATAGAATGCTTAAATGTGAGATTAGTGCACTTAATCTTGCCACCATTCCACAACTTGTGAGATAATGATGACAAGCATTGCGCTATTTCCTCTCACATTTAGTGATGGAAGGCACTGGACCTAATCAAGGAGCTTTCGGGCCCCCAATTTCTCCATTTATGGACTTAATATTTTAATATGGGGTTTTCACATACAAAGTCTCACCATTTTTCAGTTATTTATCTTTAAGTTATAAGCAATAAATAACAATGAGCATGGTATACATAAAGTGGTAAATGTGATCCGAGTCAAGTCAATCCTAAAACACCCTGAGCCATCAAGGTGTCAGCCAATCTAATCTAAGGACTCGGACCCTATACTAAGGTCTTCACAGTTCCTCAAGCTTGAACGTCATCATCTACGTATTCGAGATGTCTTCATCTTCGTCTTCAAATTACAATAATACAGGAGAAAAGGAAACCTCACCCTCTCATGTACATAAAAGTGAAAACATGGCACGCAGGCCTCAAATTAAAACGACTAGTCTATGGGTCGACCCGGATCACCATATAATCACATAATACATACTCGCATCATGCTTTTATAAACATAAATTTTCCGATTTTAATTAAGGATAACCTAATTCAATTAGTGGGACCAATTAATTATTTTCTAAAAACAATTTCAGAAAAATCCCATTGAAAATCATTATTCTCCATTAATCCGAAAGATCATTCAATTTTCAAAACTCTAATATTATTCAATTCTAGGAACCAATTAATATCATATTAATTTTCCAAGAACTAAATAATTAATTCACATTTTGAAAAACCAATGAAAAAGTCCACTTTTTTATGTAATCCGAAAAGGCCCAAGTCCAAAAAATTATTTATTTTATTCAATTTCCAAAGTCCATAAAATACCAATTTTATCTCATACTTGAAATTCAAATAAAACTCCATGAAGAAGTCCACTTCTTCATTTAATCACAAAGGCCCAAAATTTCATAAAAAATTTTTTATTTTAATATTGAAAGTCAATAAAATACCAATTTTATCTCGTCCTTTCAAAATTCAAATGAAAACTCATATTTTGAAAACCCATGAAGAAATCTATTTCTTCAAAGGGACCAATTTTAAAAATTCAATTTTATTCTAATTTCGAAAGTCAATAAAATATCAATTTTAATTCGTCCTTTCAAAATTTAAATAAAAGAGTCATATTTTCAAAAATCCATGAAGATGCCCTTTTCAAAAACTCAATTTTATTTTAATTTCAAAAGTTAATAAAATACCAATTTTATTTTGTCCTTTCAAAATATAAACAAAAGCCCATGTTTTTTAAAAGTCCATTTTTATGCCCAAGCCCAAACACATATTTAATTGCATTTTAAACCCAAAACATAAAATTACTAAATAGTCCCACTGTCCATCGATAGCGGTGATTCCGGCGGACTCGCGATGGCACGCGAGTGTTGTCGCGGGTTCAATATTTTTCTGCCACCGTCGAATCCAAAACACGCATGAATATTCATGAATCAAAAACACACATATCCAAATTTTATCAAAAACGCAATTTCAGATTTTAAAAATCCATTTTTCAGATCCAAATCAATTTTCAGATTTAAACGATTTCAATCGGTCCAAAAATAAAATCAGAAAAACCAATCCATTTTACATGCGATAAAACATATTTAAAACATATACACATAAACACATATAAAGAATCTGAGCCATGTCAAAACCTTAGGTCTGATACCATTGTTGGGATCGGTGGAGCCCCGGGGACGCCGGCGCAGCGGAAGAACAAGGATTATAATAAAAATCCGGCATCCCCGAATTAGGGCTAGGTAGACATGGTACCATCGGATTTAAAAACTAAATAAAATGTAAGTTTTCTCGTGTTTACCTCTTGAAGAACAAAAAATAGCAACGTCTTTTTAATCAACTCCCTGCTACACCTCTCGAGATGGATTTGCTCTAGCGCCTCTAAGTTTATCCATACCTTAGTTCGTACCCTCGATTATATCCAACAATGCTAGCTAAGAGAATATTAAATTTCGGCTTATGAGAAAAAGGGTAGGAATATATTTTGGTGTTTTTTGTACTCAATACATGAGTTGGAAGAAGTTTTTTGTGAAAGAGATGGAAGAGAAAAGATGGAGAGAATAATCTATAACTCCTAGTTGTGATTAGGGTTGGAATGAAGTTATCACCTTAACTTAAAATATATAATACACATATATATATATATACACAAACATGTGGTCAAAAGACCACATCATACACGCCTCTTAGGTGTGTACAATATACATATATATGATATATAATATATCTTTCCATCTTTCCAACAGCGTTATATATTAATAATATATATTAATAATATATATACCTTATATATATACATATGTCTTTAGTGCAATTAATGCACAAAAGACATAAAACATATCACCATACACGCCTCTCAGGCGTGTATGTGATACATATATATATATATATATATATATATATATATATATATAGTTACCTACTTTAATAATTATCTTCCTTAGTTAATTAGATCGACTAATTAATTAACAAGATCTTTCTATATATTTGACACGATCTATTCTAATAAAATCTTTTCATATGATTAGTCAACTAACCAATTAAATTGATCTTACCATATCCACAATATCTATCCTAATATATTTATAAGATCTTTCCATATCAATTAGTCTCCTAATTAATTAGAATAGATCCTACCCAATATATAATAAGATATATATTAAATATACAGACACACATACATAAACTTGGTGAACAAAATAAAATCCTCCACCAAATCCACAAACATACACACGCCCATATGTGTGTATATATATATATTTTTTCTTCTTCCACATATTAATTAATTAGACCACTAATTAATGAATTATTCTTTCCCAATTTAATATTCTAATATTAAATTTTAAGACTATTATTAATTAAAATCACTTAATTTTTAAACACAAGGGTCGAGTCGACCCGACCCGTGGGTGACCCGAGTCATTTATTAAATAAATAATTATGTAGTTTTTGATTAAAATTGGATTTTAATGCACAAATAAATAATATAGTTTATTTAATAAAGGGTTTTTTAATTTTCATGTTATCTAATTTTATTAAAGTTGGACTTTATATTAAATTGGATACTTTCTGTTATACAATTAGTTTTAATTTAATTTTTATTAAAATCAAATTTTAATATAAAATTAATTGGATTTTATGAAATTTCATTTTCTAATAGAATCCAAGAAATTTATTTTCCTCGAGAATATGAATTCAATAATTAAATTTGGAATTTAATTACAAAATAACATATATGTTTTTCGTGTGTTATGTGATATATCATGTTTGACATGTTATGTGATGGGAGACATGATTCATTGACTTAGGCTCGTTTTATCTATGAATTTATTTTGATGGGTTGTAAAGGCCATTTTGAGACTATGTTTATTTTCTTTCTATAGAAATTTTGTATAAGGTGCTTACATTAAATTGTAATAGTTAGAAATAGAATAGGCCTAAAGAAGTAATTCAAGTCGAGCCAAGGAGATACAAGAAGGAGCTTTGGAAGCTTTAGTAGTTTCTTTTTTAATTAGTAATTGAGGCATTGACTTGGCTCAATCTAGGATTAAGGTCCATGAATCATGTGTCGCCAGCTTTCTAGGATTGCTTTCAATTATTTATTGATCCATGTTTGTATGCTTAGTATAAAATGGATTAATGTGCAAAGTGAGACCTATTAAATAATTAATATTCTCCCACTTTGAAAATAATTAAGTTGGTAAATGGTACTAAGTATCCTGTCTTCCACTGGACTTAGGAAAAAATTAAAATGATATTTAATATATAATATCGTCCCTAAGCAATGGATTATATATTGAAATATATTTTAGATTTTTCTAAGTGCATGAAATGGCATTAGTCAAAACAAATTTCACCCGGCTGTCGAGATGGATGCGCGAGCCCATCTCGCCTGTTGTGCGTGCACACGACCTAGCATGTTCACGAACATTGGCGCCTAGCCTCCGACCTCTCTTCGCCACTTCGGCGACGGGTTGGATGTTGAAACCGATAATTTTTTTATTTTCATCATACTAAAATTACACAAAATCCAATTCTTATTAATTTTTAACGAATATAAATAAATAAAATTTCCTCAAGAACATAAAAATGCGAAATCCACATATTTAATCATGCATCGCGAAAAACTGTAAATCATGCATCTAATCACATATTTACATGTAAATTACATACGCCGAACCCCGCGATTTGGCACTGATACCACTGTTGGGAAAAATAAACTAAAACGTTGCAGAAACGGTGTAATTAACATTTTGGATTTTCCCAATACAGGATCAATCCTGGGGTTTTATCACGCGTAAGTATGATAGAGATATCGACACTTTACCAGTTGCAGCGAAGTGGTTGGCGAATCACTAATTTTGAATTATTCAATGTTTTCGCGAACTGATCCGACTAATTGATTGATAATTCGAGCAGTCCAAAAGTGCTGCCTCCAAATTGTCTCGCTGGAAAAAACTCAAATGGAAAAATTCTTCTCCTCTTCTCAGAGTGGCCGACGGCTAGAGAGAAGAGAAATGGAGGGTTTTTCTTTCTTGTGGCTCGAGTGTGTAACTTATGTTATGACCTAGGTATTAACTAATATGATATATTTTTACATCACTTAAGTTATAACCTTGGGCTTAAAATAGGCCATGTAGGATGCCTACTAGGACGCCCCACATGGTCATGGTGCACCTCTTGGTGCATCAATTTAAGCTTGGTCCAATCCTTTATTTAATTAATTAATTCAATCCAATTAATTAATCTAATTAAATAATAGATGGGATATTTAATTAATTTTTTTCTCCAAGAAATAATATATTAATTAAAGTATAAATGAATTAACTTATTTCTTCAAATAATTAATTCCATTTAATTAATTTTAAGTATCTAATACTTAAAATATTACCACAAGAAATATACCACATTTTCTTTCGATCTTTCCTTTTTAAGCGTGACTCTTTAGGTTCATCTATATTTGGCAATGGGAGGATTCCATTGAATGTGGGTTGCACCTAGCCAGTCAAGTGTCCCACATCGTATCCCATTTAAAATGAAATGATTGGATCATTTTTACCTTTCTTATTGGAAATACCGTGTGAATACAAACTCTTCGTTTCCTTATCCCGGTCAAGTGAGAGTCATGGTTTAGGTCAAACTCATAAACTCGACTCTATACTATATTTATAAAAAGTCCAAATCAGTGAATGCTTTGGCCAAGGACTTTAAGATTTGACTTACTTATAAATGCATAGGATAATTCCTCGTTCACTTTCGAGGGAACGAATCTCATCTAGGATATCAGTTAAGACTACTACTTGCCCATTAGGTTGCAGTTCGAGGTCGACCCCAGCTAAGGGTGAACTTGGTCTAACTACTCTAATGACAAACATACTGTTATAAGTATATTTTCAACTCGATTCTTTAGATCTAAAGTTCAGACACACCTATTACAATTTAATCAATTCTGTCATTAACTGTCAAAGAGTGAAAATCCATGTGACAGAATCAATGCGAGTCATGTTTGAGTGCCACTATATATTGGGAATAAGCCCTCGAATGCTAAGAGGATAGATTGTAATAGGGCATAAAACAATGTAATCGTATTATTAATTAAAACCTATACCTAAAGGCATCTTTGGTTATTACTTGTTTTATTGCATTCGTATAAATATGTCATTAACCGAAGGCCCAAGTACGCAAGAGTAGACTTTCCATTCCTTATGTCATAATGGAAACAACACTGGAAAAGTTAAATACTTGCACACTAAATATAGTTCGCAAGTTATGTAATCCCATCAGGGCATTGAGAATCACTTACGACTTGTATGGTAAGAGCTCCAATGGCGATAAATGTTGATCGTAGTGGGAGCTAACACCATGAGGAGATTGAAGGAGATCAATGCGCTTGAACATGACTCGCATCAATTTCGTCGTATGGATTTTCCACTCATTGACAGTCAATAATGAAATTGATATAAGATGTAAGGTGTGATTAACCTTCGACTTGAGGGATTGAGTTGGAGATGTACTTGTGACATTAGGTTTGTCATTGGAGTAGTTAGATTCAGAACACCTTTGGGTAGGGTCGACCTCGAATTGTGATCTAATGCACAAGTAGCAGTCTCAACTAATTACCAAGAAATGATTTACTCTCTCGTAGGTGAAGGAGTAATTATCACTTGATTATTTATGAGCAAGTGAGATCTAAAGTCTTTGGCCAAAGTAATGAACCTTTCTGTAATAGGAAACTATAGTGATCTTGACTTACCTATAAATAGAAAGTAAGTTGAGTTAATGATTTGACATTTACCATGGTCTATACTCATCGGTGATATAAGAGTAAAAGGGTTTGCGATCACACAATAATCACATCGGAAAAGGTTGATAGAATGATCCTAATCATTCGTTCTTGTTTAGGTTACGGTGTGGGTTGTGAGGCTGGCTAAGGGGACCCACATCCTTTGCAATCCTCCAATTGTCAAATGAGACGAACCTAAAAGAGTCACGCTTAAAAAGGGAAACGATGAAGAAAAATGATGGAGTATTTTTGTAGTATAATATTACGTATTTGATACTTAATAATATTTATTTATGTGATAAATAAAAAAATTATTTGGAATAATGTATTAATAAATATTAATATATAAATATTTACTTCTTAGAGAATATTTTAGTATTATTATTTATTACTCATTTATTCTATTAATTTAATCGGATTAAATTAAAGGAATAAATAAACAAAGAGCCGGTGCACCATAGGGGCCGGCCATAGGCCTTAAAAAGAAGCCCATATCGGCTTATGAAGCCCATGTCTTTTGTTCACTTAATATAAATATATAGTGGTTGTATTTTTATCTCATAAGTTCATGTGTTGAACAACAACCCTAGCTCTAAAACTACTATAGAAAAAGAAAAAGAAAAAATCTCTCTCCCCTCCCACTCTAGTAGCCGCCCCCTTAGAGGTAGAGAAGGAGGATTTTTCTTCCATCAATTCCAGCGTACAATTTAGTGGTAGAACGTTTGTGCTACTTAGATCAAAATCAACCGTCGATTCGTGATTTGGAAGATTAAAGAGCACGATAATCACTCTATAACATGTAAGTGATTTTAATCTCTCTTTTCATATTCGTATTTGTTTACAACTAGGCCGCGGTAGATCCTGTCTGGGAATAAAAAAATTCGTTGTACCGCTTCCGCTGTTTTGATGCATTAATTCTCAACGGTGGTATCAGAGCCATACCGAGCGGGTTGACGTATATGAATCTAGTGGGTGATTATGTTTGTTGGCATGTTTTACCGCTTTTCGATTGCATGAACAATATGAAGATTCGAAGTGTTTTTATTTTTTCGAGGTTTAGAACTATTTTCATTAACAATATGAAAATTATTGGATATTGCATAAAAAAATCTGGGTTCGAACACCTCGTTGAAATCGGTTTGGAAAACCTGCCACCGGGAGAATGGAGGGGCTGCGCAGCAACAGGCTGCTACGGGGCTACTGCACAGCATCCTGTTGGGCTTACTGCTGCAATGCGCAGCAGCAACCCAACCCAAAAGGAATGGGCAGCCCAACCTTCAGGCGGGCCAGATCCAACCCGATTTGGATCCAACCCGGGTCAGACCAGAACCCGACCCGGTCTGACCGGACGAGACCGAACTTGACCGGCAGTTTTAAAAAAAAATTAGTTATTTGAAATGTAATTTTATTTTGGATTTAAAATTAGATTTTATTTCTAAAATGAAAATTAATTTGAAAATAATAGTCACTTTCATGCAATTTTAGTTTTAATATTAAAAGTGTGACTTTTTATTTGAAACTAATACGATGATTGGAAATCATTGTATAATTAAAATAGAATTTTAATGCACAAGATAAATTTAAGACCTCGAAATTATTTAACACTGAATTAAGAATTGGATTTTAATTCATGAATCAACACATGCCTTTGTTTTCTTGTTTTCGATATCATATCATGTGTGACATGTTAATGTGATGGGGATATAATCCATGGACTTAGACTTTTCTTTTGGTGTATTTCTTTTATGGGTGGATGGGTTGCAAAGGCCGGTTTGAGCCTATGTATTTTATTTCTTTTATTAGAATGATGTATAGGTTGTTTGAAACCATTGTACTAGTTAGAAATAAGTAGAACTCATGAAAAAAAGATACAAGTGAAGCACGAAGGAGACAAGAGGCGTTCAAGGAAGCTTAGTTGTAGGTCATTTTTCTTGAATGATTAGGGCATTGGGTTGGCCTAATCTAGGAAACATAGTCCATGGGTTGTATGTTGTTAGCTTTCTAGGATTGCTTTATTTTACTGTATCTATGCTCTTTTTTGTGATTTTAAAATGACCTACAACTACAATCTTTATTTTGCTTTAGTTTAAAATGACTACTGTGCAAAGTGAGACCAATATAATCAAACCAAAATTCTCCCAATTTAATATACTAAGTTGTAAAGGATATGAGGTATCCCTCCCTCCACTGAACTTAAGACACTCACATTTTTCCTGACATATAGCTTTTCCCTTGTTCTGGGGGTTATATGCCTAGGTAGGATATGATCCTTTTCTTAAGCGCATTTGATGCCTTTGATCGAAGCAAATTTCTCCTCAAATACCAGCATAAGGTTGAAAGGTGAAATTCAACTATTAGACCAATGGAAAGTCGGTGGGCTAGTTTAGGTGAATCATAAACCCAAATTTTCGCATAGGTTGAGGTTTAGTGAATCATGGGAAAAAAGATTATTGAACCATTAACATGGTGGATTGGTGTGAGACACCACTTTATAAGACTACTGAGCTAGTTAGCCGGAATAAGGTGCAACCCACGAAAACTTATAAGGAATTCAATTACCACTACGAAGTCCACCAACGAGGACTTCCGAATTTCACAGTGTGTGACATTTCGAAAAATGTAGCGGGAGCCAAGTTCTTTTCATTAAAACCTTTAAAAATTACTTGGAACATGGTTACATTAATTCTAATTGAATCTCGTTTATTTTCTGCAGTACTTTTATATCTCTCTCTATAAAATGACTATCAATCCCTTATCAGTTTTACTTAAAAAGAATATCCTTACTGGTCCAAATCATGTGGATTGGCTCCATAATTTAAGAATTGTCTTAAACATGGAATCACTGGGATATGTGTTGGACGATGATATCCCAGCTGCGCCGAGGACGCGGGCCACTCAGGAAGTTCGTGAGGCCCATGAAAAATGGGTGAAGGATGGCATCTGAGTGCACGAGTACATACTGGGCTCAATGTCAAACGAGCTGCAGCGTTCCCATGATCAGATGACCTCGTCTAGAGCAATTCTTGCTGAGCTCTATGGGGAGCATAGTCGAACGGCTTGATATGAGATATCAAAAGAGCTGTTTGGCGTGAAAATGAGAGAAGGAGAAAAAGTTGGTCATCATGTACTGAAAATGATTTCAAGAATTGAGAGACTTTAGACTCTTGATTTTACCATGAATCCCACACTCCAGACTGATCTCATCCTTCAATCACTTCCTGACTTCTTTTCTTCTTTTATGCTTGTTACGAAATTTCATGTTAGATGTTTTGATTATAAAGTCCTAACACTCCAGACTGATCTCATCCTTCAAAACATCTAACATAAAATCTTCTTTTGTGCTTGTTAAGAAATTTCATGTTAGTTGGTCATAAAGCGTTTGAAAATTTGTAATTGTTATTTAGGCTTGTAATTTTTATCTTTGTAGATTTTAGACTAAGTATTAGATACTGAATCGCTAATAGAATTCTAGATGAGTCTATTAGAGAAGAAGTTGAAGATCAGCATCTGAAGTCAACCAGAGATGAAGATTTGTTTCTTAGCGTCCGTCAAACGCTAAAGGACTATTTCAGGATTTATGGATCAAAGCGCTCAAAGCATTCTAGCAATCAGTTTCAGATTCACCTGAAATAAATACTCAAGTCTTGAAGAACTTAAATGCAATCATTCAACGGACATTTATTTCCAACGGTAAATAAATTCAAAATGCATTAAATGCTTGATAAGAGCATTAAATGTGATAAGATACTGTGACTTGTGGACAAGCCACCTTTTTTACTAGACTGTCAGAACTTCAGAATTTAGAGTTGCTCCCATCCAATCGGTGCCAGCAAATTTTCAAGAATGTCAGGTTTTAGGTAGAATCACGCGCCGCGTGAGAGGCACTCTCCTACATGTGTCTAACGGACAGATCCCAAGAATTGCCTATAAATACCATACCTTCAGCAAACCCCAAAAGTACGGTACATAATATTACAAGAGAAAATTACGTACATGCACAAGACTTGCTTAGAAAAAGCTTAGAAACTCCATAGATAAAATTCCTTAAAGCTTTTTATCTACATTCCAGACAGTCACAAATATCTCAAACCTCTTCCAAAGAAGAAACCTAAATTCCTATTGAGATACTCCAAGTTGTTTGATCTTCCCAAAAACAAACAAAACCTGACAAACCTTCAACTTTTCATCTGAGTGAGAAAGTTGTTGAAACCCCTTTTCAAGCAGTATTTCTGAGTGAGAGAAGCTTGTAGAAGACGATCTTCATTGGTGTTGAAATCTGTTTGATCAAGGAGCCCGAGATCTTTTTCATCCTTTACTATCTTGTAGAAGATTCTTTGTGATTCTTTGATAATCATCCTAGTAAATTCCTCCAAGTGAAAAAGGAGAAGAATGACGTAGCTGGGATTACATCACCCAGTGAACCTTATATATCTTGTGTCATTTATATTTTATTGTCTTATTTTCATATTACATCATTCATTCTGAAAAAGACAAGTAAAATTGCAAAGCGATTAATTAACCAATCGAACGCTAAAAATCATTTCCGCTGTGCTAACCCTGATTAAGCGATCTAAGTGTTACCCTACTTTGGTAAATTGCTAAAATCACTAAGTCTAAGTTATCTTTACTGAAGCGCCTGAGCCAAGCGCTCAGCTTTCTAAGCGTTCAAATCTTTAAAAGTGATCCGAATTTTTGAAGTCGAAAAAGACTTTAGGGTCTATTCAACCCCTCCCCCCTTCCTAGACCCTTTCGTATGCCATTTGGGACCACCAGTGGTTAATTTTAACTGCAACGAGATTGAATGCAACTTAGCAGGGCTAATGAACAAACTCATACTGCTCAATCTCAACTCTCAACACCCTAGAAAGCCAAATAAGAAGAAGAAAAGACCAAAAAACAATTTAGAGTCAATAAAGGAAAGGGTAATTCTCCCACATTCAAGAAGAATAAGGGGCCAAAAAAGGATGACAGATGTGTTAGTGTGTATGCCCTCAAATGCCATAAAGAGGATAGATTTTATAGGACATTGATTTGTAACTAAACAATATCTTTTCATAATATAAGGCATTTCTTGTTGTTTTCTTAGAGTCATTTGTATGGTTTTAGTAAACAACGTAAAGTCCTTGATAATAAGGCGAACATTCTACTCCCTATGGGATTGGGAGAGTGGCACTAGAAGAGTTTGATCCTTATTATCTAAAATTGGTTCCCAAGTCTAAGAAAATATTGACTGGACATCAATACTAGATAAAGAATTGTATGATATAAGTTTTGACAGAGAAGGTGTCAGTCGAACACTATGGAAATGGTAGTGAGAACTTATATCATAGACACCTCAGTTAGACTGATGTGTTCGAACACGGCTCGCATCAGTTTTGTCACATGGGTTTTTCACTCACTGACAGTCAATGACAAAACTAATAAGTTGTGAAAGGTACGCGTGAACCTTAGACCTGAGGAATCATGTTGAAGATGTACTTGTGACATTAAGTCTATTATTGGAGTAGTTAGATCTAATTCATCCGTTGGTGGAGTCGACCTCGAAGTGCGACCTGATGGGCAAGTTGCAGTCATAACTGATTAGCAAAATGGGATTTATTCTTTCATAAGTGAAGGAGCTAAATATCCTATGCAGTCATGAATGAATGAGGTCAAAAGACTTTGGCCAAAGCATAAGAGATATTCATGTTAGGCATGAAAGTATACTCAATGACCTCGATTCATTATGAGTTAAGCATATGGTCAGTTCAGTGAGTTTGACTAATCCATGACTCTCACTTGACTGAGATATGTGAATAAAAGGTTTATACTCGTACGGTATTCACAGCGTAAAGGTTTGGAATGATCCTACTCATTCGTTCTCAATTAGGATACGATGTGTGCCACGGGATTGGCTAGGTGTTACACACATCCTTTTGGTTTCCTCCCAATTGCCTTTTGAGACGAACCTAAAGAGTCACACTTAAAGGAATTTCAAAAGTAAAAATCATGGAATTGACTTGAAAGAATTTTCGGTATTGAATATCGCGATTAATTAATTAATTAATCATTAGATGATTTTATTAATTAATTAAGTTAATGTGTTAATTAATTTCTTAGAGGAAATTAATTATAGAATTAACATGGATTTAATTAGTCATTTGATTAATTTATTTATTGGATAAATAATATTAATTAAATAATTAATCAAACAAATAAAATTGGAATAAAGCCCGAAGGCTTTAAACCACCTAAAGTGGGCGTCCGTATGGATGCCCATATTGGTCAGTTGCCTAGGGTTATTATTTTTTAAAGTAGTATAAATATACTACTTAGTGAAAATAATAACAAGCCTCCAATTCATTACTTACTCTCCAAGTCAAAAAGTCTTCCAACCCTCTCTCTCCCTCTAGCCGAATTCAAGGAGCAAAAGAAGAGGATTTTTCGCTTTTGATTCCGGTGTGGCAATTTAGAGACGGCGACAAGTTTGCTGTCCAAAGAAGGATCGTGAAAGCTAGTTCTGAAATTCAAAATCCGCAAAGAAAGGTTCATAGTTCTAAACACGATTTAAATATACAAAATCGAGATGAACCACTTGGGGTTTGTTTATTTTTCCATTGCGTTTTATTGCTAAAAAGCCAACAAGATGCCTGTCTTGCGGTGAACTAGGTCATTGGAAGAGGGACTGCCCTAACTTTAGCTGGGGTGGTGCTTCAGGTATGGAACTATATGTTTTTTAAACTAATTGTTCTGTTACCGTATTTTTCACTTCCTGGATACTTGATTCTGGAGCAAACTCTCACATTTGTTGTTCCAATCAGGATCTAGAGCAAAGAAGGAAATTGGAGCATAATGAGGTGCAGATCAGAGTAGGCAGCAGGTAAAGCATCGTTACTACTGGAATAGGATCTACCTCTTTGCATTTATCTATTGGACATTTACTTTCATTGAATAATGTTTTAGTTTTGCCCAATGGGCTAAAGAACATAATTTCAATTCCTATTTTAATTGAAAACAATTATATATTCCATTTTTATGATAGGCTATGCAACATTTATTTTAATGATAAATTTGTTGGCACTGCTTCATTAATCAATGGATTATATTATTTGAATGTTCAAAATGCAAATGAAGTTAACACTATAACCAAAAGTAATAGCTCAAATATTAATTTAAGTCTTAAATGGCACCTTAGACTGGACCATGCTGGAGAGTACAAGATACTCGAAATGGAGAAAGGTGGGCTTCTAAGCCCATTAGGATCAGATCCACTTCCAACTTGTGAATCTTGTCTCAAAGGCAAAATGGCTCGATCTCCTTTCACAGGAACTTTTGAAAGGGCCTAACAAGTCTTGGGATTGGTACATACTGATGTATGCGGGCCCTTCGGGGAAATGGCTCGAGGTGGCTATTACTACTTCATAACATTCACTGATGACCATTCCAGTTATGGCATAGTGTATCTTATGAGACATAAGTCTGAGTCCTTTGAAAGATTCAAGGAGTTCAAGACTATGGCTGAAAATCAAACTGACAATCATATAAAGGCTCTAAGATCTGATTGAGGAGGAGAGTATATGAGTGACAAGTTTGATAATTTCCTAAGGGAACGTGGTATAGTATTACAGCTAACACCACCTGCAACTCCACAATTAAATGGGGTAGTTGAAAGAAGGAATCGAATGATATTAGATATGGTACGATCCATGATCAGTTACCTGACCTTCCCATCTCATTGTGGGGTAATACCTTACTCACTGCTGTCCACATCTTGAATAGATGTACTTCCACATCCATTCTTAAGACTCCATATGAGATATTGAAGATTAGGAAACTAAGCCTAAATTATTTTAGGGTGTGGGGATGTCCAGCCTACATCAAGAGAACAAAGGTGGAAAAATTGGAAGCTAGGTCCTTAAGGGGTGTTTTGTTGGATATCCCGAAGATTCTATGGGATACCTCTTTTACTTGCAAGATGATCATAGGGTCATAGTTTCTTTACAGGCATACTTTCTCGAAGATGAGTTCATTCGAGAAAGTGGAGAAGGTAGGAAAATCATCATTGATGAACAAAGCAAAACCCCTGATGATACACCTACACAAGATGCCACGATTGAACCCACTCTGACATAATAACCCTTGCGAAGATCTGATAGAGCATCTCGCTAACCTGAGAGGTATGGTCTTCTAATGCGAGAGAAGCATTGGCTTTTCTCTATAACAGCGGGAAGCCTTGGTGATGATCCCTCTGATTATGATAAAGCTATGGTTGATATTGACTCTGCAAAATAGCTGGAGGCCATGCAGGAAGAAATAAACTCGATGCATTCTAACCAAGTCTGGACTCTTGTAGACCGACCTGAGAACATTAAACCCATTGGGTAGAAATGGATTTACAAGAGAAAGATTAGTCCAAATGGAAAGGTTGAAACCTACAAAGCCAGGCTAGTGGCGAAAGGGTATAGTCAAAAGGAAGGAATTGACTACAATGAGACCTTTTCACCCATGGTCATGATCAAGTCTATACGCATCCTACTCACAACTGTTGCACATCTAGATTATGAAATATGGCAGATGGATGTAAAGACGGATTTTCTTAATGGATTCCTATAGGAGGATATCTATATAGAACAGCTTAAAGGCTTTATATCAGAGACTGGTATTCATAAAGTGTGCAAGCTCAAAAGATCCATCTATGGACTTATGCAAGCATCGCGTAGTTGGAATCTTCATTTTGACGAAACAGTCAAAGGGTTTGGCTTCAACGAAAATGAAGATGAGCCATGTGTCTAAAAAGAGGGTTAGTGGGAGTAAATCATTTTCTTAATACTATATGTGGATGACACACTACTTATAGGAAATGATATTGGCATGTTGACTACGGTCAAAACATGGATTTCGAGTACTTTCTCCATGAAAGACTTGGGAGAAGTCACCTATATCCTAGGAATTCGTATCTTCAGAGATAGAGCGAATAGGATGATTGGGCTTTCCCAAGCCCTTTACTTAGAAAAGGTTTTGAAGAGATTTGAGATGGATAATTCTAAGAAAGGATTCCTGCCAATGCAACATGGTATTCATCTTTCAAAAGCATTGTGTCCTAAAACTGAGAAAGAAAGAAAGGTGATGTCTAAAATACCATATGCTTCAGCAGTTGGTAGCTTGATGTACGCCATGCTATGTACAAGACCAGACATTGTCAATGCTGTGAGCGTAGTAAGTCAATATCAAGCTGACCCTGGCATGGAACATTGGACCACAGTGAAGAGAATCCTTAAGTATCTGAAGCGAACTAAGGATTTAGAATTGGTCTATGGGAATAGAGAATTAAGGGTGGAAGGTTACACTGACTCTGATTTTCAATCAGATGTTGATGACTGAAAATCCACTTCGGGATTTATATTCACACTCAACAGTGGAGCTGTGACTTGGAAGTGTTCCAAGAAAAGCACAAGAGTTGATTCCACCACAAAAGCTGAGTATGTGGCTACCTCAGAGGCTGCCAAATAGGCTATTTGGATCAAGAAATTCTTAGAAGAACTTCAAGTGGTTCCTAGCGCTAAGCTACCAGTGCCCATTCAATGTGACAACACTGGGGCAATAGCACAAGCAAAAGAACCAAGGTCTCACAGTCGATCCAAACACATAGAGAGGAGATACCACATAATAAGGATCGTTGGGAAGAGCGACATCGCCATGCAGAAAATAGACAAAGCTAATAACATAGCTGATGCATTGACCAAGCCATTGTCCCAGAAGGTTCTGGACAAACATCTTGAGAAGATGGGTATGAAGTACCATAGAGACTGATATTAAGTGCAAGTGGGAGATTGTTAGGAATATGTCCTCGAATGCTAGGAGGATAGATTGTAATACTGCATAAAACAGTGTAATCATATTATTAATTAAAACCTATACATAAAGACATCTTTGGTTATTACTTGTTTTATTGCATTCGTATAAATATGTAATTAACTGAAGGCCCAAGTACGCAAGAGTAGATTTTCCACTCCTTATGTGATAATGAAAACAACACTGGAAAAGTTAAATACTTGCATACTAAATATAGTTCGCAAGTTATGTAATCTCAATATGGCGTTGAGAATTAATTACGACTTGTATGGTAAGAGCTCCAATGGCGATAAGTGTTGTTCGTAGTGGGAGCTAATATCATGAGGACATTGAAGGAGATCAATGTGCTTAAACATGATTTGCATCAATTTCGTTACATGGATTTTTCACTCGTTGACAGTCAATGATGAAATTGATATAAGATGTAAGGTGTGATTAACCTTCAACTTGAGGGATTGAGTTATAGATGTACTTGTGACATTAAGTTTTTCATTAGAGTAGTTAGATTAAGAACACCCTTGGGTGGGGTCAACCTCGAACTGCGATCTAATGCACAAGTAGTAGTCTCGACTAATTACCAAGAAAGGATTTACTCTCTCGTAGGTGAACGAGTAATTATCACTTGATTATTTATGAGCAAGTGAGATCTAAAGTCTTTGGCCAAAGCGATGAACGTTTCTGTAATAGGAAACTATAGTGATCTCGACTTACTCTAAATGGAGAGTAAAGATGAGTTAATGATTTGACATTTACCATGGTCTATACTCATCGGTGATATAAGAGTAAAAGGGTCTGTGATCACACATTAATCATGTCGGAAAATGTTGATAGAATGATCCGAATCATTCTTTCTTATTTGGGTTACGGTGTGGGCTGCGACGCTGGCTACGGGGACCCGCATCCTTTGGAATCCTCCAATTTCCAAATGAGACAAACCTAAAAGAGTCACGCTTAAAAAGTAAGTGATTAGTGATTTGCAAAATTGAAGGGCATGATTATCACTCTACAAAAAGTAAGTGATTTTAATCTGTCTTTTCATATACGTAGTTGTTTACAACTAGACCCCGGTAGATCCTGTCTGGGAATAAAAAAATTTCGTTGTACCGCTTTCGTTGTTTTGATGCAATAATTTCCAACACTATCTCCATCAACGCACCTATGATATGAGTTCTTCACTACTTCCTAGTGATTGACAAGCACTTCTCTCATCAAAACTCATATCATACAAGTCTTAATGATTTCCAATGCCCAATTGGGAATCCTTGACTTGCAGACCATTTTAGTACACAAGTATTGAACTCCTCTAGTGCCTTAGAGAGTTAACTCTTGTGTTCATGGACTTATAGATGATTATAATATATAAATGCCAATATAGTAGTAAAAAACTAAAATGCCTTTCATTAAAAAAATAAAAACAATTACAATTTCATGTTGTCATTTCTTTCTCTAATCCTCTTATGGCATTTGAGGACATAACCCTAAAAAAAAAAGAACTTTCTTTCTCTCTCCCAAAAAGATCAAATCTGTTTCAACAATGGCGCCACCAAAATCCATCAAATCTTCAAAATCTGACGCCACAAAAAACTCCAAGTCCAAGAAAGATAAGCCAATGGCCGTAAGCGAAGATTTCCTGACCAACTGGGAATACCTTCTTGATAATCAAACTTTCTGATGAGAGAGTTTCTTTGAAGAATATGGACTTAGAGCCATTCCTACTTCCCATTCCTTGGTTCATGCAGATGAACTCAACCTTTTCTTTAAGAATGATGTCATTTCCGACGTTACCAATTCTATTTCCTGAATCTTTTCCTTTGATCCTAAACCCTTAGTCCTTACTCCTTAACTTCTTGCTAATTTACTGAAACTGCCAACCGATGGCTGCGAAGTTGAAAAATTCACCACGGGAGATGCAATAAAAGTTTGGGAAAGAATCAAACGTGACAACGTTGAAGCCACGTGTGAGCCAAACTTCATGAAAAATGATATAAAAGGTAAAAATGCCATCCTTACCGATCTCTGCCAAAATGATCGAATGCAAAAAAGGATCGTTTGACAAGATTGCCCATCTTCAATATAGGTTGATGATCGCTATATTGACAAAGATGAAGATTAACTGGGCTCTCTATATATTTAATCACTTCAACAGCATTGCAGAAGTCTGTTAATCCAAAGCCCTATGAAATCTTGCTAAGTTTCCTGTTGAGCGCTTTCGGATTCATCTCCTCCACAGGAACTAAGGTTCCAGCACTTAAATTTTATGGGAAGAAGATGATCGTAGAGTTGCTAAACCCTAAGCGATGGGGTGGTGCAGAGGTTCCGAAAGAAGAAAAAGAGCGACACGCCACTGAAGCGAGTCTTCAAGATGATGATAAGGAACAAACGACTTCCTCATCACATGAGCCAAAAAAAAAGGTCGTCAAGTGACCAAGGGGATAAAGGGTTCAATCAAGTGATTAGGAACTCTCTTACTTAGATTCAGGGGTCATGCTCTCAAATCATAGAAAATGATGTTCAACACATCAAGCTTGCATCAGAAATCAGAAGTCAAGACATAGCCAATTCAGCGCTTAAATGCAGTGCAACCATACTTGATAGTATGGTGCCATTAATTCAGGGCTTGTCTGCCTCCTTCAACCAGTCGCTGGCTCAGAATGCTTCCGTAGACGCTGAGCGACATCTCAGGTCGGAGACAACCAATTCAGTCATAGCAACTTAGGTTGCCGCCCTTGTGGAAGAACTCAAGATTATGAATACCCACATGGCCGCTATTCGATCATCGCTAGATGATGTCAAGAAGGGGGAAAGTGATCTAAAAGCCAAAGCCAAAGAAATTAAAGCCTCCGAGTCAAAGACATATATTAAAAATTGGTGCGCAATGTTTCAAGAAATAAAAGAACTTAAGTAAAAAGTTACCAAACAGTGCAAGTCGATGTACTTCAGGTAGAGGCATAGGCTCCCCAATATCGATATTAGTTTTCTGGAAGGCATGGATTTTCACCCTTTTGTTGCTCCTCTAAGAAGGCCGCTAAATTGGAAGCCTTCAAATGGCAAGGTCCAAGATCTATACCATGATCTTATTCGAACGCTTGGCATTTAACCGCAAGAGTGGGTTGAGAGGTTGCTAGAGCTCACCAAGAGTGCCCAAAAAAATTGAGATGACTATATCAAAGAATATCATACAACTATGATTGATAACGATAAAGTTCTTCTTGATCCAGTGAATGAAATTTACCAAGAAGAACAGCGCGAGGCATCTAAGCGTCAAAGAAGATGATAGCTTATCTTTGTTTACATATTATTTTCGTATCTTTTGTCGCTTTACATATTTCAGTACAATCATTGTATTTACTCGAAGTTTATATATATGAATGAATGATTGAACGCTGAAACACCTTGTTGAAGCTAATATCATTGTTAGCTTACTCAACTAACTTTCTAACGCTAACTTATAAACAATCTTTTAGCTTATGTCTAACTCTTAAATTATAAAAGAGTTAAAAGTCTTGACATCATCAAACAGTAGAAAATTGTTTGGAAATTTCATATTAGATGTTCTGATGATGACAAGATAGGATTTTTTTTTAGACCCCAAAAGAATGTAAGTTTAATGTTTCATAGAAAATCTGTATAAGCCTTTGAAAATATATTTTTTTGTTAGGCTTGAATTTTTATCTTTATAAATTTTAGACTAAGTATAGGATACCGAGTCGCTGATAGAATTCTAAGTGAGTCTGTCAAAAATGAAGTTGAACATCAGCGTCTAAAGTCAAGTGAAGATGAAGATTGTCTTAAGCGTCTGTCAAACGCTAAAGACATTTCAGGAGTTATGAATCATCGACTAAAGCTGCCAAGCGATCAAGAGATTAGATTCACCTGAAATAAATTCCAAAGTCATTAAGGACTTCAATGCAATCATCAACGGGCATTTATTTCCAATGAAAAATAAATTCAAATGCATTAAATGCTTGATAAGAGCATTAAATGTGATAAGGACTTATTGCATACGGAAAAAACACTATTGACTAGACTGTCAGAGTTCAAAGCCTGCCACATCCAATCGGCACAACAAAATTTTAGGAATATCAAAAAAATGATTTACCCACTTGCCGAGTGATAGACATGCCAGCTTGTGTCCTACGGAAAAATCCTAAGAAATGTCTATAAATAGTACCTTTCAGCAAACCCTACTTTACCAAGAATTACACAAGAAAAATACATACAAACTTGTTGAAATCCTTCCAAGAAATGCTTTAAAACTCCATATCCAAATCCTTCAAGCTTTTCATACATTCCAAAGATAGTCATAGATATCTCAAACATCTTCTTTAGAAGAACCTTCACTATTGCTGAGATATTCCAAATTGTTTGAACTTCCAAAAGTCAAACAAACCTTTGTAACAAAACCCTCCAACCTCTTTCTTCTCTGTGAAGAAGAAGTTGATCAAACAGTATTTCTAAGTAAGAGAAGCTTGTTGAAGAGATCTCAAGTGTAGCTGAAATCTGTGTGATCAAAGAGCTCAAGATCATCTTTATGTTTATTCATCATTTGTAGAAGTCCTCTGTGTGAAGACTTTGATCATCATTTAGTGAATTTCCTCTAAATGAAAAGGAGAAGAAGAACGTAGCTGGTATTACATCACCCAATGAACCTTTCATATCTTCTGTTATTTACTTTACTGTTTTATTGCTTTTCTTATGATTTTCATATTATCTTTAAAAATCTTTAAAATCAGTAAGCAACTAATTAGCAAAACCCAAACGCTAAGTAACAAAATCATATCCGATGTGCTAACCCTGATTAAGTGATCTAAGTGTTACTCTACTTTGGACATAGATAAATCACTAAGTCTAAGTTATCTCAGTTATAGCGCTTAACCCAACCCTTTGCTTTCCAGGTGTTCAAAATATTTTTAGAGCCACGAAAATTTTTAAAGCCGAAGAAAAGTCCAGGGTTTATTCAATCCCCCGCCCCCCCCCCCCCCCCCTTCTAAGGCCTTTTTCGTATGCTACTTGGGACCAACAATATACTATTGAGTTTATAATAACTATATATAGATAAATATAAATATATATATAAATAACTTATATGTGTTTTATTGTTTTTATTCAATATATAAAATAATAATAATTGGATATGTATATAATAGTCTTTCTTTTGCCTAAATATAAAAGTGTACAGTATATACATACACATATATATCTATTACACGGTGATATATATATATATATATATATATATATATTATATTTAGATATGTTCATTAGCTGCACAACATTTTTCTCAAATTCATGAAGTTCTTGTTGGGAGGGGGGTGGCATCGACTAAATTCGGGATTTTTGATATAATGGTTTGTGTCTGTACTTGTTATGAAGCCAAACTTGTTTAACGTTTGGGTCTATGTCCAGACCTTGATTAAAAGCCATATATTATGTTTGAGACTAGAACAAGATTCAAATCCAAGCTTTAATTATACTTATACACATGCCCAAACCCAGGACCCAAAACTTTAACCTAGGACTTAACACAAACCTTTTACAAGATATAGTATTCTCTAAACAAACCTTGAAATTCTCCTAGCTAAGTACACACCCCTCCCTTCAATGTTCAACTGTCTCCCTCTTCCGCCATTCGCCCTCCCCTACTCCTCCCTTCTTGCCGCCACTTCTCCCTCCACCTCCCCTCTTGTTATCGTTGCTCTCTCCTCCCCTCCCGCCTCTACTATCCTTGTAACTTTTTATTCCGCTGCCCCTCTCTCCTCCTCTCCCACCACTGCTTCACTCTCTTTCTCCTTTGTCCCGTCACCACCCCTATGAACTCCCCCTCTACCTCTTCCTTCCTTCCACGCCACCGCTCCCTCCTCCTGGTCACCGCCACCCCTCCCTCCCCCTCTTTAGCTTTTAGATTTTATATTATTCATATTATATCTTTACTATATATATAGTCTTAATATATATTATACATATATATATATATAAGCTTAGCTATTTTTATTCAAGCTAGTTCAAAAGAATTTATCGTAAGTGATGTTTCATTTAAAGACTAATATATATATATATATACACACACATATATATATATATATATATATATATAACATATAGAATAGAATGCAATTTGTGTTTTTCTTCTTAAGATTAATCTTGTATTTCTTAATAATATAATTAATACTTAGTCAAATTATTATGAATATAATTATTCATATTTATTAAAAAAATTATTCACAAATCGCAAATACATTATTACAAAAAATAGAAAAAAAGAACATATTGAATCCGAGCTTAACCCAGTCTCATAGGTCTGCATCTAGAATTAAAGTTTTAAGTATAAATTTAGATCCAATCTTTGGGTCTGGATCTGTGCCTAAAACCAAAGTTTTGGGTCTAAGTCTGGGCCGGTAAGACTCACTCATTGACAGGTGAACAACCAACAAACCAGGACGATTTTGTTTCACTCGATTTCCTGTTACTAATGGTCACACATATGCTTTATTAATTTTTGGACGAAAATTTGGCCTGAGATCATATGTGAGATTTTCAAAAGTGAAGAAATGCAAGTATGATAAACTAAAAGCACGGGACGGAGTGTGTACAAGGACATACTTATGAGACCAAAAGAGAAATTTACCCAAAAATAGATGGATGGGTCAATGGCTAAGATATGGGGAAGATTTCAAAAGTGGTTCCATAACTTAGCCCAAAAACAAACGTTGTCCAAAACTTTTACAACTTGACGAAACCGGTCCTATAACTTAACTAATTGGGACAAAAATAGCACACGAGATCTTCTATTGCAAAATGGTGTTACATCTTGTAATTTTTTTTTGGATGACGAGGGAAACCCACAGCCGCTACCCTTAGGGTGCGCATTGGGTAAATCCCGCTTTTGTGTAATAGCCTGTAAATCATAACAAGAGAGATAATTCAGCCTAGCTTGCCCATAGCTGACAACTCACAGCAGAGGAGGCCAACAAGCATTCCTTCAAGGGGAATCGAACCCTTGTCGGACAAGTGTATAAAATATTTTGTTGATATTAAATTTAACATGGAATATATACACTTGTTGGACAAGCATGATATGCAACACAAGATGCAACACCATTTTGCAATAGAGATCTCGTGTACTTATCTACATGTACCGACAACAATCTTTCTGTTTATATAAAACCATATAGGGGAAATGTAACTTTTAGTCCCTCAACTTTATATTTAGAATCACTTTAGTCCTTCTACTTTTCATTGTGTCGGTTGAGTCCCTTAACTCAACAATTTGTTTCAAAGTGGTCCCTCTGGCAAATTTTGACCGGAAAGTTGGTCATGTGCCACACACATATCATATTTTAAGGGTAAAAGCATCAATTCAACTTTTGACATCCACTTCAGTCCCTCAACTTCAAAAACATTATCACTTTAGTCCCTTAACCTTAAAACAATTGTGACTTTAGTCTCTCATCTCTAAAAAAATTGTCACTTTATTCCCTCAACTTTAAAAAAATTATCACTTTGGTCTTTTGGCTAGAAATGCACTTTGTAGTCCCGCTCCAATGCCATTGGTGAGCTTATAAAGCTCCATAATGGCTAAGTTTGTTTCATTTCGGTATCCTAACATAGGAGCAAAAAATGGCTAATGTGACATGTTTTTGTGGGATAGGGTTAAGCCTTGATGCTCTTGAATGAATTAGTAGAAGGTTTTCCAACTGTGAGAACTATGGGGTAAGTTGTTTACGTTAATTATGTTCAAATTTTATTCTTCTTTATGCTGTAATGTGATTCAATTTTTACGTTGAATGATATCGGAGCTTGTGGGTACTTCTCTTTGTCCCCCCTCCCCCCTCCCAATGAGTGATTGTTTGAGGGAAGTTATACCAAGATTCTTGAGAAATATTAGAATTCCTAACTTGAAGTTGGAGAATGTCCAGAAAAAACAGAAGAGGCTTTGGATGATCTTGGTGTTTTCTTGGGATTTTAGTTCCTCATGTGGTTGATGAAGTGAATAAGGGTTGAGGTGAGTTGTTTTGTATGTTTATGAAATGAAGCTTATATGAAATCTTTTGTATGAAATTCTTTGAATGAAATGAAGCTTGTTTAATGTTTTCAATATTTTGCATTAGAAGTCAATTTCAAAACATGCACAAATCGTGTATAAAAACCAACACAGACAATGTCAAAAAACAATGCACTAAATATACACCAAGCATACCAAAGACTTGTTGGTCTAGTGATATCTACCTCCTACTTTATGTAAGAGGTCATGGTTTCGAGTTCAGGCTGCCACAAGTTGTGGCTCTCCCCTCCTTTATGGAGTTGGATAGAGTCTTTATAGCTCAGGATTATAATTATCACCCCGGGTTTGTCGGACTAGATATGTAAGGTATCCCCCCCTTCCTCTTGAATTAAAAAATATATATATACACACCAAGCATTTATACTATCTATACACCAATCATTGCACCAACCATACACCAAACTTACACCAAATATACACCAAACAGTGCATTTCCGGCTAAAGGACCAAAGTGATAACTTTTTAAAAGTCGAGGGACTAAAGTGAATTTTTTTTAAAAGTTGAGGACTAAAGTGAAACTCAAAAGTTGAATTGACACTTTTATCCTTCAAAAATGACATGTGTGTGGCATGTGACCAACTTTCCAGTCCAAATTAAATAAAAAATTGGCAGGAGGGACCACATTGAAAGAAATTCTTAAGTTGAAGGACTCAATCGACACAATTGGAAGTAGAGTAGGGCTGTCAACGTGCCGAGCCTTGCAAATATTACAAGCTCGAGCTTAAGCTGATGGTCCCAAGTGGTATACGAAAAGATCTAGAAGGGGGGGGGAGGAGTTGAATAGACCCTGAAATCTTTTTCGACTTTTAAAAAATCGCATCACTTTTGAAGAATTTGAACACTTAGTAAGCTCAGTGCTAGGTCAGGCGCTTAAAGTAAGATAACTTAGACTTAGTGATATCAACAATTACCAAAGTAGGGTAATACTTCAATCGTTTAATCAGGGTTAGCACAACGGAAATGATTTTAAAGCTTAGCGTTCTCTTTAACCAAATAGCCACTTAACCGATTTAATGGTTTTTCAAAGATATAATATGAAAATGTAAAGTAAAGCAATAAAGCAGTAAATGACACAAGATATTGTAAGGTTCACTGGATGATGTAATCCCAACTACGTCCTTCTTCTCCTTTACACTTGGAGGAATTCCACTAAATTGATTATCGAAAGATCACACAGAGGCTTCTACAAAATAGATGAAAGGGAAGATTATCTTGAGCTCCTTGATCACACAGATTTCAGCTCCAATGATGACCTTCTTCAACAAGCTTCTCTCACACAGAAATGCTACTTGCAGATCAACAACTTTCTCACTCAAATGAAAGAGGTTGAGGGTTTTGTCACGGGTTTGTTTGATTTTAGAAAGTTCAAACAACTTGGAATATTTCAATAGGAGTTTAGGGTTTTTCTTTGAAGATATTTGAGATATCTTTGACTGTCTTTGGAATGTGTATGAAAAGCTTGGAAGGATTTTTGGCTATGGATTTTGTAAGCTTTTCTATTAAATAATTTCAGCAAAGTTTAGACCTTTTCTTGTGCATGTACGTGTGTAATCAGGGTTTGCTGGAGGGTACTATTTATAGAGATTTCTTGGGATTTGTCCGTTGGACACATGCAGGCGCGTGTCTTACACGCAGCGCGTTAAACAGTCCCTTTTCGGACATTCCTGAAATTCTGTTGTTACCGATTGGACAAGAGCAGACTTTAAGCTCTGAATCCTGACAGTCTAGTCAAAAGGTGGCTTGTCCACAAGTCATAATAGTTTATCACATTTAATGCACTTATCAGGCATTTAATGCGTTTAAATTTATTTCCCGTTTGAAAATAAATGTCCGTTGATGATTGCATTTAAGTCTTCCATGACTTGAGAATTTATTTCAGGTGAATCTGATCCTTGAGCTCTTGATTCAATAATCCTAAAACAATCCTTTAGTGTTTGACAGACGCTTAGAACAAATTTTCATTTTCTCTTGACTTCAAACGCTGATCTTCAACTTCTTCTCTGATGGACTCACCTAGAATTCTATCAGTGACTCGGTATCCAATACTTAATTAGTCTAAAATTTACAAAGATAAAAATTACAAGTCTGATAAAATAATAAACCTTCAAACGCTTATACAAATGTTTTATGAAAGCATAAACTTACATTCTTTTGGGGTCTAACATAAAATTCTATTCTTGTTATCATTAAAACATCTAACATGAAAATTCCTAACACAAGCTCATCTTAAAATTTCAAGCTCGAGCTCGGCTTGTTGGCTCATTCGAGCTGGAGCTAAGCTTGTGCTCGACTTATTTGCTCGTTCAAGCTCAAGATTTTAGCTCATTTGTAAGCTCAAACAGTTGTTTTTCTATTGAATATATATATATATTAAATGTCGAGATTTGCACAAAAATTGCAAAGACGAACGGATAACGATAAGCACTCTGGTCGTCAGCAGCGAAGAGAACTTGGAGAAGAAAATAAAATAAAATATATTCTCTACAAAATATATGCATACAATTATGAAATTCGAAATGAATATATGACAAAATGAACAAATATATTTAGTGTGAAAACCAAAAGTTAGATTGGATTCGTCTGATTGAAAAATTTAAGAATGAAAATTTTGAATAGAAAAGAACTTTCATAATATTTTTGAATATATTATTTCGTAGTTACTTAGTTATTATTATTATAACAATATTATTCATAGAATTTGTTATTACGAATATAAATAAAACCTAAATAATAAACGCATTATTACTAATATATATACATATACTAATTATAAATACATACACAAAATTGACACTTAACAGGATGAATATTTATTCAATTTCATTTAATCAAATATAGTGTGCAGGAACAAACTTAAAAAATATATATATGTGTGTGTGTGTGTGTATTTATGTTACTTCATATTGTAATAAATTTTTATATATATATATAAATATAAATATAATAATGATAAAAGCTCGTGAGCCGACTTACGAGCTTATGAACACTCAAATGCAAGTTCGAGCTCAGTTCCTGAATAAACTTGAGCTCGCGAAGCTCGGCTCGAGCTCGAATCATCACTCACTCAAGCCGAGCTTTAATTAAGCTGCCTCGACTTACCTTGCACCCTTAAAGTAGAGGGACTAAAATGATTCTAAATATAAAATTAAGGAACTAAAAGTGACATTAACCTATCCTTTTTTTTTTTTTTTTTTTTTGGAGAACCACCCTATCGGGGGAGAGTGTTTTCGAGCCTCTCGTCCCTTCTTTATTCCAAACTAAAAAGAAAGTCATAAACAAGAAAAGCTACCTCCCACACAATCATCTAAAAACTCGTAAAAAATGAGTACTTACTCCCTTTACAATCTAAAACAAAACAACACAAATCTAAACAGAAGTAACAAATCTAAACCTACCTACTTCCATTTGAAACGAAAGTTAGGCAATCTTAACATATCCTTATATTAATCCCCTTCCATTTTCTAAATTGAAAAGAAAAAAACAACTCAACTTATAATATCCGATCAAAAAATGACGAAAAATCAAAATACCTCTAAGCACCAAATCTCGCTTCCCAGCTCATGCTTCTCCATCACACTAAACGCACACTCCAAAAAATAAAAAGGAAAATTGGGGTTCTCAACTGAATTTCTTATTAACTTGTTTCATATTTTCGACAGTTTAATATTTTATTTATAATTGGTATAACTAATTTTGATATTACTCCTAAAATCACTTTCTTTTGTTTTTTTTTCAAATTTTGTATCCACAAATGGCGGTAGTGAAACAATTGCAGAGGTATGGCGGTTGTGGCACTTTTTGCAGAGGTGTGGCGATGGATGGCGCGATTTTTGTTGAGATGTGGTGGTCGGTGACGCGACTTGCAAATGGGTGACTATGGTACCAACCGGTGGCACGATTTCAGCTGGTGAGATGGTGAAGTGAAGGTGACAAGATAGAAAGGGGTTGACGGTGGAGTGAGGGGAAAGGTTGATTAGGATTTAGGGTCTTGGGGAAGAAGATGGGTTGGGGAAGAAGGTGAAAAAATAAAAGAAGAAATTTAAAATTAAATTTAAACTATTAGAAAAAGAGAAGATAAAACACATAAAATATTATATAAGCTTATTTAAAATATAAGAGTATTTTTGCCTTTAAAGGAAAATTTCACAGGCAAAACTGTACCAAGGAGGCGGTGTGTAATATTTAAAAAATCATAGGGGGTTGTATATACTTAACCCCCTAACAAAGTGTACAAATATAATTCATTATGTTCAAATTGAAGTATTTTTCAACTTTATATATATAAGCTTACTATAGAAAAATTAAAAAATATTATATTCAAAAAAATTTTTTCGAAAAATACCACAAATTTGACCAGGTATAAGAAAATATCACATTGCGCCTTGGTGACAGGCGCTATCGACTGACAAAAGTTGATAGCGCCTGTCACCAAGGCGCTATCAACTGTCAAAAGTTGATAGCGCCTGTCACGAAGGCGCTATCTACTTTTGCGCCTTTGTGACAGGCGCTACCAGTTTTCTATTTAATCCGGCCCCTACTCTTCGTCTGTTCCCGCATCCATCTTTTCCCCAAATTAGATATCTGTTCCCGCATCCAATTCAGTCAAATTTTGTGATCTTTTTCCCAAATTATTTATAAGGTAAATTTTAATTATATGCAATTTAGTTTATGTATTTCAATTATGATACCATTTTACTTAGTAAATATTTTAATCTAGTGCTTTAAGTATATTAAGTCACTAGGTTTATGTATGTTTAGTTTAGTTTAGTTTAGTTTAGGTTCATATGATTTAGTTTAGTTTTCAAAATTTATAGGTAATTTTTTTAATTCAATGTTATATTGGTATTTAGTTAAACTTAATTTTTACTAAGTATATTATTTCATTTTGTCTTGTTATTGATTTTATTGTTCATAGTTTGTGATATAATTTAGTAGTATTCTGTGGTTTGAACTATAATTTAACATTTGATATTTTGCAGAAATGTCGATCCCGAGTACTGTTAAACTTATTATATTCTCGGATGGTGAGGTAATCGAAGAATCAAATTGAATGAGATATAGTAGTATACGTCCGAGCGCTAACCTGAGAATAGACCGTAAGATCAAATTTGTTAATTTGGTGAGAAAGTTATATGATAGAACCAAAATTGATGTGAATCAATTTTTGTTGAAAGTTTTTATTAAAAATTCATCTGGAGAAGGGGGTACCATTAGGGAGAATTTAATGGAGATCAAAAACGATGAAAATTTGTGGTTTTTTTTGGATCCTATCAATGAAGTTTCTACATTGGAGCTTTTTATTGAGAAGCAAATGATACAGTCTCAGGATCCCTTTTCGTCATTGTTAACACAAGTGACGCCGACACCAAACCAATTCCCATCATTTTATTCACAACCCTTCTTACCAGATTTAAATATAGGTATAAGCCAAATAGCCGATACACAAGCAGGTAATCTATGTTTTATTTGTACATTGTGCCATCATATTTTCTAAAATATTTATTGTTTGTACATAATTCTAATTACTATTTTTTGTGATTGTTTTTTAGGATGTTCAACATCGGGGAATGCGTATGACGGTGTTGGAATTGCACATAATGAAAATTGGGCGACTAATTCTACACGGGCTTTTCCATTTCCTGATATGCATGCAGGTAAATATTAATTTGGGGCCAAATGCACATTTTGTTAGACTTTTTTATTATTCATATATATGCATATTTTATCTTCATGTTTTAACCCGTGGTTCTTTTGAAATTTTTATTTGTGCATGTAGGAGGCCCTTCCGAGCATTTTGAGGAAGCCAACTACAATGCTCATTTTTCTAATCACGCAGGGCCGAGCAGTTCAGCCGAACCCCATTTCGATCAGTTTGAAGATGACGAGAATGTTGAATCAGCAGATTCAGATTACTACCCTTCAGAAAGTGACATGGATGAAGAAATGAACTATATACCAACTGATACTGATGATGATGAGGAGGAAATTGAGGAGGAAGATGTTCCTCCCGCAGTGGCTCAAGAAAGACTTCACAGAGTACTCCCATTTTATTCCACAAAAGATCCCGAAGTAGAAGGAGACTCATTAGGTCTACTAAATGGAGTACAAACAAGGGATATGATCTATGATTATCGAATAGGTAATCTTGGGTTGGGTTTGGTATTTGAGAACAAAAAGAGCTTGCAAAAAGCGGTGAAAGATTACCACTGTAAGCACCAAAAACGCGAGTACAAGGTGACGATCAGTGAACCAAACAAATGGAAAGTGGTATGCAAACACAAAAACAAACCCGAGCATTGTGAATTTGAACTCCGAGCTCATTTCAACGTGAAACTAAACATGTGGATAATTTCAAAATTCGGTAAGTTACGCTCATGTCTCTTCGATAATACCAGGGAGAAACACCCTAACTTGGACATGAATTTGGTCGCCAACGAACTTATACCACATGTGGAAGAAAATCCGGCATTTGAGATCAATCAAATAATAGTACTTGTACAGCAGAAATGGAATTGCGAAATAAGTTATGGCAAGGCTTGGTACAGTTTGCAACGTGCAAATGAACTTGTATACGGGACTTGGGAGGACTCTGTGAAAAACTTACCTAAGTTATTGGGAGCTATCAAGAAATGGAATCCAGGCACAATTGTTGAATGGGTACACAAAGATGCCTATGAAAATCCAAAAGTGTTGAAGTATGTGTTTTGGGCATTCAGGCCGTGTATAGATGGATTCCAACATTGCCGGAGGGTCATATGTGTCGATGGGACACATCTATACGCACGCTACAATGGTAAGTTGTTGATTGCAACTACTCTGGATGGAAATAATAACATCTTGCCTCTTGCATTCGCAATCGTTGACAATGAGACGAATGAATCCTGGCTTTGGTTTCTACGATGTCTAAGCCACTATTTTGTTTCACCCAATGAAGGCGTATGCCTTCTTTCTGATCGTCATCAAGGCCTATTAAATGGAGTCAAATTCGTACGAGCATTTCACCCTCCTCTAGGATGTCATCGATATTGTCTGCGTCATGTGGTTTCAAACTTCAACCACACGTTCAAAAATAAAGCTTTGAAGCAGCTATGTTCTAATGCAGGAAACGCACATAGCATCGAAAAATTTGAACGTGAAATGAACAAAATTCGTGCATTGAATGAAGAGGCTGGAGCTTGGTTGGACAAAATCGATAAAGAAAAATGGACACTTTCACATGACGGAGGGGTGTGAGAAGGCATTATGACTACAAACATGGGAGAGAGCTTTAATAATGTGATGAAAACAGCTCGACATCTTCCACCTACAGCTATTGTGGAATTCACATTCCATAAACTTGCCATGTATTTTTGTGATCGAGCGGTAGATGGTTTAAAAATGAAGAGCAATGGTCCCTTGACAAGACAAGCTACTAAACTCTACGAGAAGGAGACAGATGCTTCCAGTAACCACGAAGTCAGAAAATTTTCTTATTCTAACCAAACTGGCCAAGTTTTTTGTCACGCCCAGTTCGAAAGCCGTGGTCGAAGGTACTCTGTAGACCTAAAAAATAAAAATTGTTCTTGTGGAAATTGGACGGCAATTGGAATTCCATGCTCACATGCGGTTGCCTTGGCCAAAGCATTGACTTTAAGGTCGATAAATCTTGTTAAACAATATTACGGAGTTGATGAGTATATAAAAACATATGAAGGAAGGTTCTATCCATTGCCTGACAAGTATTATTGGGATACCCCAAATTTTGAGCTAGTCCACGACCCTTATTCAAAGAAGAAACGACTTGTGGGCAGAAACGTGAGCACTCGCATTCAAAATGAGATGGATTCGTAGATTGTTGAGCACTTTTTTAATATTTTATTGTTTAATTAGTAATGAATGTCTATGTTGTAATAGTTTTTGTTTAATAAAATATATTTTCTTTATTTTGGACTTGTTTTTATTGCCTAAATAATTAGAGATAATTAGAGATAATTCAAGTGATAATAAAACTAAATACCATTGAACAATAACTTAACTAATACTAATAAAATACAAAATAGGTTAAACAAAATTAGGGAAATAAGGTTCTATTGTTGCCTTCGACGTTGCAACTCTGTAAGGCAAACAGTGGGATTCACCACCCTTTCGGATCGTCTCCGTCGATCATTTCTCGGTGCCGGCTGATCTTGTTGAGTCACGTACTCTTGTTCATGAGGTGCGGGGCTGTTCATATCCCAATTTATAGGAACAGGAGAAATATTTCTCTGGTTCTGTGGTGGAGTTGACTCTGTTGCGCCAAAAAGCATCTCTAAAGGTATTAATGGGTCCGACGAGTATGACCTCCTATAGGAAGTGCCTTCGCCTCCATAATTAAAACCTTGTCCATATGAAGTACCTTCGCCTCCATAATTGAAACCTTGTGGCCTCCCATATGAAGCGCCATCTCCACCATAATAGAAACCTTGTAACTGGGGATCGAGTGATGGATGTTAAATTTGTGATTGCGGCTCGACTGTAGGACGATATACCGTTGATGGGGGATCGACAGGGTATGGTTGAGTGTGAGTCCACCTTTGTTGTGCATCACCAGTGTGAGTCCATCCACCTCCTACCATACTAGCAATGTGAGAAAGACTCGATCTGACATTCCCTAATATTCTGTCAGCATCACTGTCAGTCTGATTGACTTGTTGGAGGAGGTTCTGAATTTCATGACCCTGAAAAAATAAACAAAAGTGTGAGATGAAATAAATAAAAGATTTAGCAAAATATCATACATCAAATCAAATACTAACCACATTATCTAGAAGAGGACCCGCCCCTGTTTGGTATGTGTTTCTTGACCAATTCAAGGTACGTGATATATAACGACGAGTGATGGACTGATACCACTCCTCGTAGTCCGGTGCCGTGCCCACACCCTCAACTCCATTTATAATGCGATTTTCCCGGTTATTCCATATTTCAATTTCCCTCCTGAATTCTCTCGTCCAGTTTCTCGCATCTCGTCCCATGCGATCAATCCTCCTAAAGCGTTCTACTGCCGGTGGAATAGTTTGTACGTAACTAAACTGTCGCATAACACGATCAGGACAGTGCCACTCCACAATGTTAAAGCATATCAATGGGACAGATGATGTCCACGCAATCCAATCCAAACATCGTGGAGGCAGATCAGCAATGTCCGGATCAAAAAAGGAGTACGGAGTCCAAACAAACTGAAATAAGACAAAATATGATAGAATATTATTAATATCAAAAACATATAATACTTCATAATATAATGGCGTGACTATAATTTATTACTCACATGATGATCGGTCATCAAATCAAGCTGCTCCCTGAACGCAGGAAGATTGTTAGCAGTAACAAAGCTCCCTGATCGAGGGGGATACCACCTTCAATATAAAAAACAAAAATAAGTAAAGAAAATATGATGTTTGTTAATATATATGAATAACTTACCGTTCAGCATGAGAAGCTCGTGCAATGCCATTTATATCTATCGGCCCAATTTCTTGAGGAAGGTTTGTAGGCCTAACAACCACTATCCGTGACCATGCCCAAATCTGTTAAAAGTAAATACATTAATCTCATAAGCATTCTTAGTTCTAAGTAAGGTAAAAACACAATGTACTGAAACACAATTATCACACCTGTACCAAATTTAATGGACCTGAAATACTTCCTTTGGTTTTCAAACATGCCTTTGAGAGTTCCCGGTACAAGTACGCCAATATAGCACTCCCCCAACTATATGTACCGACTTCGGCAATGTCTTCTAAAACCTTTAACCAATAACATGGAATCACGTCTCCGCTACTGTCTGGACACATCACGCCTATCAACAGAAATGCCCAACAGCGTGCTATTTTATCAACATCCTCTTCACTGGAAAGCTCCGTAATTTGTCTATTCTCCGCACTCACGTGCTCAACAATCGTCTTTGCTTTTATCTTAAACCCTTTACTCGGAAAATCCTGAGGCCCAGTCGTAATCCCTAGGAGGTTAAAAATCCGGGCTTGATGCTGTTGGTATGTCGCACACTCATCATCAGCAATTACCGGGCGACCGTCTACTGGTAGACCCCATAAAATTGCTACGTCCTGGAGAGTAATCGTAGCCTCTCCATTTCGCAAATGAAAAGTGTTCGTCTCCGAATGCCACCTCTCGACCAGGGCAGATATAAGACCCAAATCATTTTCCAACTTACTTAACTTATAGACACGATAAAACCCCATTTCATTAAGCTTATGAAGGACACGGGCATCTGGAGCGGTGATATAGGCAGTATGGTATGTATGATAGTCTGCTCGTCTAGACCGTAGTAGTAACTCTTGATCATCTCTGCTGAAAACTAATTCACTCCTATGATTGGCCTGCTCGGTCAGCACAGTATTGACTAAAGGGCCATATATCCTAGCCTCGGTGCCACTACCACTGGTACTCGCCATCCTGGATTGAAAAATATGTAATAACACATAATTAGATTACGATGACTTCATTAAAATATTAGCCGCTAAAGTTTCTAATGATTAAAAATTATAACATAAAATTATAATAAATTCGAAACTTCATATTTCATAGTAAACTACACAAAATTTTGCAAATTAAACAAAATCATATAAAAATTCTAAAACTACACAAAAAATACATGAACCTATATCATACTTCAAAATTAAACTAAAAGAAAAACACATTATTGAAATTCGGCTAAATTATATAAAAAAACACTAAATTAAAATGTTTACTAACTAAAATTAGACTAATATGATAATTGCATTATATAAACTAAACTGTATATAATTAAAATTTACCTTTTAAATATTTTGAAGAACAAAAAACGATCACAGAATTTACTTGAAAAGCTTGTGTTTTGTATATCAGTAGCCTGGGTTTTGTATATCAGTAGCGACTTTGGGCTAAGGCAGGGGAGGGAGGTATATATACCCAACTGATAGCGCCTTGGTCAAAGGTGCTATCACGTGGGGAGGCTGATAGCGCCTTTGACCAAGGCGCTATCTGACACATGTCAGATAGCGCCTTGGTCAAAGGCGCTATCACCCACTTTTTCCAAAGTGGTCAGATAGCGCCTTTGACCAAGGCGCTATCAGCCACTTTGGAAAAAGTGGTGGCAGCTTTGCAGCTTTAGCTGCAGAAAATGTCAGATTGCGCCTTCTTCGAATGTATTTTCTACTACCCGGTCAAATTTGTGGTATTTTTCGAATTTTTTTTTTAAATATAATATTTCTTTAATTTTTCCCTTACTATACGAGTGCAAAATATATAGGGAAAATTAGTCAAAAATCCCCAATTCCAAATAAAATTTATTAATCAGTCCCTACTTATAATTTTACAATCTCAACTCCCTATTTCATAATGTAATTTGGATTGACTCCCTATACACTTGAAAAGACAAAAATGCCCTCAATTTATTAATTTTTTATTCACCTTGTTCTCCACTTCTCTCTTCTTTTTTCTCTTTTTCCTTTTTCCCGTCACCACAAATCCGATTACATAGATTTTTCAGGCGATTGAAGTTGTTCAAAGGTGACACCATTTTGTTCTCCATGATAAAATGAACAAATCAAGATCCATATTGCCTATATTTCGAGTACAAAATATTTACTTTTTCCAAAATTCATATGTACAACTATTGAAGTATCGATAAAACATGTGTGACGTATTTTTTGTGCATAATTGAAGTATTTTCATATGATAAGTTGACAGATTTGCGCAACCTCATGAAAACGTCCATAACGCACTATAGGATGCTCGAAATCATAAACCTCTTTTTTTGTATGATAATAGACACATAGAGCTTTCAGAAATTGTATGAGACATTATGAATAAATGTTCTGTATGAAAGAATTTTGTCTTCAAACGTAAGATAAAATTTATAGATAGTTTTGTGCGACTTCACGATAGAGTCCATAACTCACTGTACGATGGTCAGAATCATATGCAATGTTTTTTATTTCAAATAGACACAGAGAGATTTCTGAAAATATATGACACATTATCAAAATATTTTTAGTATGAAACAGTTTTTCATTCAAACATAAGCTAAAATTTATCAATAGTTTTGCGCGACTTCACAAGAAAGTCCATAACGTACTGTACATTGCTCAGAATCATAAATCGATTTTTTAACATTAAGATAGACACATAGATCTTTCTGAAAATGTATGAAACATTATCAAAAAATGGCTAGTGTGAAACAAGTTTTCCTTCAAACATAAGTTAAAATTTGTCAACAGTTTTGCGCGACTTCACAAGAAAGTCCATAACGCATTGTACGATACTCAAAATTATAAACCATTTTTCTTCTTTCAATAAAGACACATCAAAAAATGTCTACTATAAAATAATTTTCGCTTCAAGCATATGATAAAATTTGCCTGCAGTTTTGCACGACTTCACGAGAAAGTCCATAACACACTGTACGATGCTCGAAATCATAGACCACATTTTCACTTTAAAAGTAGACACATGGACCTTTCTGAAAATGTATGACACATTATCAAGTAATGACAAGTATGAAACAGTTTTATGTACTAATAATAGGTCCATTTTGTGTACTAAAACGTCAGTTTTAATGTCCAAATACGTCAATTAATAGATAAAAATACGTCAATCGATATGAAATCATACGTAAATTGAAATGAAATAATATGTCCATTCAATGTACTAATACATAAATTTTAATATACAAATACGTCAATTAATATGAAATCATACGTCATATTGAATGAAATAATACGTCCATTTAAATACTTCGGTTTGCTGTTGAAATACGTCATCTAAAATGTATAATTTATATATACTAATATGTCAACTTATATGATCACGTACGTCATTAAACTATACACGCACATCATTAGACTATATGCATACGTCATTAGATTATACACGTACGTTGTTTTTATTAAGATAATACGTCATCTTAAATGTTGACATACAACCTTTATATTTATTAATACATCCTTTTAGTTGTAACAATACATCATTTTGTATGTAATAATACTTCAGTTTGCTGTTGAAATATGTCCTTTAAAAGGTATAATTTATATATACTAATACGTCAACTTATTTGGCGACGTACATCATTAGACTACATAGGTACATAATTAGATTATACACATACGTTGTTAGATTATACACGTACGTCGTTTTTATTAAAATAATACGTCATCTTAAATGTTGACATACCGCCTTTATATTTATTAATAATTCCTTTTAGTTGTAGCATTACATCATTTCATATGTAATAATACTTCGATTTGCTGTTGAAATATGTCATTTAAAATGTATAATTTATATGCACTAATACGTGAACGTATTTGATCATGTACGTCATTAGGCTACACACGTACGTCATTAGACTATACACATACGTTGTTAGATTATATACGTACGTCATTTTTATTAAAATAACACATCATCTTAAATGTTGACATACGGCCTTTATATTTATTACTATATCATTTTAGTTGTAACAATAAATCATTCATATGTAATAATACTTCGGTTTGCTGTTGAAATACGTCATTTAAAGTATAATTTATATATACTCATATGTCAACTTATTTGACCACACACGTCATTAGACTACACACATATGTCATTAGACTATACACATACATCGATAGATTATACACATACGTCGTTTTTATTAAAATAATATGTCATCTTAAATGTTGACATACGGCCTTTATATTTATTAATACATTATTTTAGTTGTAAAAATCATCATTTCATATGCAATAATACTTAGGTTTGTTGTTCAAATACATCATTTAAACTGTATAATTTATATATGCTAATACGTAAACTCATTAGACTACACATGTACGTCATTAGACTATACACATACGTTGTTAGATTATACACGAACATCATTTTTATTAAAATAATACGACATCTTAAATGTTGACATACGACCTTTATATTTATTAATACATCATTTTAGTTGTAACAATACATCATCTCATATGTAATAATACTTCGGTTTGCTGAAATATGTCATTTAAAATGTATAATTTATATATACTAATATGTCAACTTATTACACCATGTACGTCATAGACTACACACGTACGTCATTAGACTGTACACATACATCTTTAGATTATACCCGTACGTCATTTTATTAAAATAATAACTTAGCTTAAATGTTGATATACGACCTTTATATTTATTAATACATTTAGTTGTAACAATACATCATTTCATATGTAGTAATACTGATCCCTAAACCTTCAACCCTAATCCCTAAACCCTAAATCCTAACCCCTAACCCTTAAATGCTAAACACTATGACACTACATACCCTAAAATTAAATGTTTCGAAGTTCAATGTTCACATATATCTAAGCAAATTATGCATTTAATATAATTTAATGCACATTTTTTCACTAACTAGTGTTACCTTGTGTTTCCAAAACTCAATGTTCACATATACTATTGGTAGTGATCACTTGACTTTTCCTATAAGTTTTTAGTCTTGAGATACTCATACACATGCTTATACTTGGGCATGTTATATATTTAATAATATTTTTTTATAATGTCATGAAGGTGCATTAAACAACATATTTGGAGCAAAATATGCATTAAAGAAATATACCAAACACTATGTATATCCATATTACTACTATTACATATCAAATGTACGTATTCTTACCTATGAATGAACGTATTATTACATATAAAATGACGCATGGTTGCATATAAATTGACATATTACTATACATCAATTGATGTACGGTTGCATATAAATTGACGTATGACTATATATCAATGGATGTATGGTTACATATCAATTGCCGTATTATTACATATGAATTTACGTATTATTAAATATCAAATGACATATGGTTACATATAAATTGACTATTACTACATATTAATTGACGTATGGTTACATATAAATTGACGTATTATTACATACCAATTGACGTATGGTTGCATATAAATTGACGTATGGTTGCTTATAAATTGACGTATGAATACATATCAATTGGAGTATAGTTACATATCAAATGCCGTATTATTACGTATGAATTAACGCATTATTACATATCTAATGACGTCTGGTTACATATAAATTGACATATGACTGCATATCAATTGATTATAAGGGCATTACATAGAAAAAAATAGTTTATTATTTCGAGAATCGTACAGTGCATTATGGACATTTTCGTGAAGTCACACAAAACTGTCTATAAATTTTAACTTTCATTTGAAGATGACGTATTTTTTAAATAAAAACGACGTACGTGTGTAATCTAACAATGTACATATATAGTCTAATGACGTACGTGTGTAATCTAATGACGTACTATATCAAATTAGTTGACATATTAGTATATATAAATTATACATTTTAAACGACGTATTTCAACAGCAAACTGAAGTAGTATTACATATGAAATGATGTAATGTTACAACTAAAAGGAAGTATTAATAAATATAAAGGTGGTATGTCAACATTTAAAATGACGTATTATTTTAATAAAAATGACGTACGTGTGTAGTCTAACGACGTATTGGTATTGTCTAATAACGTATTATTACATATCAATTGACGTATGGTTGCATATAAAATTGACGTATGACTACATATCAATTGAAGTATGGTTACATATAAATGTCGTATTATGACATATGAGTTAACGTATTATTACTCAATTGAAGTATGGTTACATATAAATGCCGTATTATTATGTATGAGTTGACGTATTACTACATATCAAATAACGTATGGTTACTTATAAATTGGCGTATTACTACATATCAATGGACGTATGACTACATATAAAATGTCGTAATATTATATATGAATTGACGTATTATTACATATCGAATGATGTATGATTACATATAAATTGACAAATTATTACATAATAGATGCCGTATTTTTTCATATAAGCAGGGACGGAGCCAGGGGGGCTGGAGGGTGCGGTCGCCCCCCCTCAATTTTGAAAAATCATTTTTTTACCTTACAAAATTTTTGATATTTGTATTTCGCCCCCTCTCAAAATCGAAAAATATCATGTTTTTTCCCTTTATTTTGAGTTCGCCCCCTCCAAACCCAAAATCTTGGCTATAATGAAAGAGATATAAGAGTATAAAGTATGTTAAAAGTTGTAATTGAACCTAGTTTCTTATTATATTTTTCTTCACAAATATACCGTACCGTACCGCGGGGGGCAAGCCCCCCACACCCCCCCTTTCACTCCTTAGACTATTTGCCAAAATAAAATATATATCTATATCACAACAATCTCGCCCCCCCTCACTCACATTCCTGGCTCCGTCCCTACATATAAGACATATTATTACATATAAAATGACGTATTTTTCAAAGATATTGCCCTATGGTTACATATACAATGATGTATTACTACATATTAAATGGCATATTTCAACATTTAAAATGATGTACTTTTCACGAGACATCAAGAGAAAGTCCATAACGTATTCTACGATACTCGAAATCATAAACTGATTTTTGCCTTCCAAAGCAGGCACACAGGGATTTAGAGAGATGTATGACACATTAACAAAAAATATCTAGTGTGAAACAAATTTCTTCAAACTTAAGCTTAACTTTACCAACAATTTTGCGTGACTTCAGAAGAAAGTCATAACGCATTGTACGATGCTAGGAATCACAAACTGTTTTTTTTCTTTGAAATTAGACACATAGGGTTTTCAGAAAATTTATTACAAATTATCAAGAAACGTATAGGATGGAGCAGGTTTGTCTTCAACACATAGGCTAGAATTTTCTGACAGTTTTGCACGACTTCACGAGAATGCCATGACGCACTGTACGATGCTCAGAATCATAAATAGTTCTTTTTTTTTTTTTTCAAATTAGACATATAGGAATTTCCAGAAATGTATGACACATTATTAAAAGTATCTAGTATGAAACAAATTTATTTTCAAACTTAAGCTTAATTTTGCCGACTGTTTGTGCGACTTTACGAGAAAGTCTGTAACGAACTATACGGTGTTCGGAATCATAAACCATTTTTTTCTTTAAAAGTATATACATAGGGTTCAAAAAATATATGAAATATTATCAAAAAACGTCTAGGATGAAGTAGTTTTGTCTTCAAAAAGAAGCTAGAATTTACTTACAGTTTTGCGCGACTTCACGAGAATGTCCATAACGCACTGTACGATGCTCAGAATCATAAATAGTTTTTTATTTTCAAATTGCACACAGAGATTTCCAGAAATGCATGACAAATTATAAAAATATCTAGTATGAAATAGATTTGTTTTCAAACATAAGATTAATTTTACCGACAGTTTTGCGCGACTTTACGAGAAAGTCTGAACGCATTGTACAATGCTCGGAATTATAAACCATTTTTTAAATTTCCTAAAAAATATATAGGGTTTTCAAAAAATGTATGGAAACCTATCAAACAACTTCTAGGATGAAGCAGTTTTGACTTCAAACATAAGACAAAATTTACTTATAGTTTTGCGCGACTTCAGGAGAATCTCCATAACGCACTGTACGATGCTCAGAATCGTAAATAGTTTTTTACTTTTTAAATTAGACACATAGAGATTTTAAAAAATGCAGGACACATTATTAAAAGTATCTAGTGTGAAACAAAACTTAAGCTTAATTTTGCCGACAGTTTTGCGCGATTTTATGAGAAAATCTATAACGCATTGTACAATGCTCAGAATCATACATTTTTTTACTTTAATAATAGACACATAGGTATTTCAGAGAATACATGAAACATTATCAAAAAACTTCTAGGATGAAGCAATTTTGTCTTCAAACAAAAGCTAGAATTTACTTACAGTTTTTCACGACTTCACTAGAATGTCCATAACGCACTGTACGATGCTCGGAATTATAAACAATTTTTTATTTCTAAATTAGAAATATAGGGCTTTCCATAAATGTATGACACATTATTAAAAAATATCTAGAATGAAATAGATTTTTTTTCAAACGTAAGCTTAATTTTACCGACAGTTTTGCGCGACTTTACGAGAAAGTCTATAACGCATTGTACAATGCTCGGAATCAGAAATCATTTTTTTACTTTCATAATAGACACATAGGGAGTTCTAAAAATATTTTACAAAATATTATAGAATATTTAGTATAAAACAGATTTGGCTTTAAACGTAAGCTAAATGTTTTCAATAATTTCTTACAATCATACTTCATGTTTACTTTATCTATACTTCCTCTTTAGTGTATACATACGTCAAATGTACTTTAAGCATACTTCATGTTAGATGTAACCATATGTCTTGTTCTCTTTAATCATACTTCATGTTGATGATGGAATGTGGTGTCAGCGCCCGTGCGGTGGTGGTGCACCAATTTCCAATTGAGGCGTTATCGGCGATAGCCGGTAGTGGTTCGCTGCTGGCGGTCGTCACTGGAGGTGATCCGTCTCTGGCGATCGTAACCGGAAGTCATCGGCATTGGTTCGCCGCCGCCTATCCGTCATCAATGGTGGTCCGCCGTCGGCGGTCGTCGGTGGCGGCAGTTGGGGGTAGAGGTGGGGTGGGTGGGGGATGAGAGGAATTGGAAAATAAAAAGAATAATAAAAAATAGAAAATAGAAATATAAAATAGAAAAGGAAAATATATAAGGAAAATAGAAAAGGAAAGAAAATGGTAAAATGTAATAAGTTATGTTAGTATGGTTACTTTTGTCTTTCGGCATGCATTAGGGAGTTAAAATAAAGCTGAGAGGTAATATATCTATCACTGTTCACATAATCGATTCTTTCAAATTTTTTTCAGTGATTTATCAGTGATCTTCGTCTGTTAAGGAAAATGCTGTTTGGGGGATGAGTGTTGCTGATGACATTCAAAAATGCATTTATGGATCTGAAGAGGAAGAAGACATATAGTTACGTGATTTTCAAGATCTATGAGAAGAAAAAATGAGATCGTATATCACCATTGTATTTACTATATATTTTTTTATTAGCTATTGTATAATGTATTAATTAGCTATTATATAATGTTTATTAGCTATTGTATTCACTGTATAATGGGTTATATGATACTGTATTTTGGTTTATATGATGCTGTATATTGTGTTATATGATACTGTATAATGGTTTATAAGATTGTAACTGTATGATGTATACACACACTGTGTAATTGGTTATAAGATACTGTATAATGTGTTATAATATACTGTATAGCGATTTATAAGATACTGTATAATGGTTTGAAATCACTAATTGTATGTTACTAATCACACACTGTATATCTCCATTATATTTACTGTTAGTAATTGTATAATGTTTATTAGCTATTGTATTCACTATATAATGCTTTTCTCTTATAATTACTAACATTATTTTGGCACTTAATTAAAATTTGGGAAGTAGCACAGCACATGGGGGTTGAGAATATTGTGGAATATCTGTTATGGAAATTGCTTAAAATGATATATGATATAACCAACGAACCACATGGATAAGCATGTCTATAACATACTATATGATATACCATCTATAATTAGCAAATTGTAGCAACTCTTCAACTGACGTTTCAACTTTCAACTGACTAACATCCATTCCATATTCCCTCTCTCTCTTTGCTTTACTTTTCATAAAACCCTAACACACAGTTTCTTTCTTTTTCAATCTCAGCACTTATCAATATTTATTAAGAGCTATTGTATAATGTTTATTAGTTATTGTATTCACTGTATAATGGAATATATGATATATACTGTATATTGGTTTATATGATTCTGTATAATGGGTTATAAGATATTGTATAATGACTTATAAGATTGTAATTGTACAATGTATAAACACACACTGTATAATGGGTTATAGTTATAATACACTGTATAATGTGTTATAACATACTGTATAATGACTTATAACATACTGTATAATGACTTATAAAATTGTAAATGTACAATGCATAAACACACACTGTATAATGGGTTATAATATACTGTATAATGAATTATAATATACTGTATAATGTGTTACTGTAACAAATGTCCGCAAATTATCAAAAAGTTGATGAATTTATTGTCACAAGAAAAATAAGAGTTTTAAGGAAACGGGAGGGGGGGGGGGGCAGTGGGGAGTAGGATGGGGGAGTGCAAACTTCACTAATCAACAAACTCCACACAAAGTTGAAACTTAAATTCACGAGTAATAAAATCAGTCCTGCTTAATTTCAGTATGACCAAATCCGTTCAGCATATCATCATTCTAAAGACTACCAGAGAACAAAAAACCGAAAAGCTTCATTATTAATATTCCCTACTGTACAATGTATAAACACACACTGTATAATGGGTTATAATATACTGTATAATGTGTTATAGCATACTGTATAATGGCTAATAAGATTATAACTGTACAATGTATAAACACACACTGTATAATGGTTAATAATATACTGTATAATGAGTTATAACATATTGTATAATGGCTTATAAGATACTGTATAATGGTTTGAAATCACTAATTGTATGTCACTAATCACTAATTGTATGTCACCGTTGTATTTACTGTATAATGGTGTATAAGATACTGTATAATGTGTTATAAGCTACAGTATAATGGTTTAAAATCACTAATTGTGATGTTTTCTTCCCCTTCTTCCTTTCTTCTCTCCCTGTCTTCTTCTATTCTGTATGTATGTATGTATGTAATTCCGACCAACACTACGAATATGACAACAATATGCACCTCCTTTTTTATTTTTTTAAAAATAAATAACTAATTGTTTTCACAAAAATTAACACAAAAAGAATTCTTAATTTCCAAACTTTCGATCTTTACATCGACGATCTCGAAAATGAACACACAAAAAAATGCATACAACAACTATTGTATGTAATTTTTATTGCATGAATTGACGATGATGATGAATCGAGCTTGATGATGAATAACGTAAATAAGGGGGATTTGATTTCTGTATATTGAGTTTGATGATGATTAATTGAGTTTTGTGAACTGATAGAATTGTAATTGGAAAAAAAAAATGAATTGGAGAAAAATAGTCTGTTATGGGTGTGATAAGGGGGGATTTGATTTTGATCATGCATGATATTTACGTTCATTGACTAAAATACCCCTGCCATCATTAAAAAAAATTATACAAACTGAAAAATGGAGTTAAATCCGGACCTTGGAATCAAACGGTATCAATGGTGTAGATTGGGTCTTATATCTTACCAAATGTAATGGGATGTATTTGATCCATACCCTATATATATCTTTTTGGTTACAATGGGAAAAAAACAATTTTTTTAAAGATAGCTGAAGTTCGCTTTTGTGAAGTGCACCTTGTAGATCTTGTAAAAACTATAATAGCAAATGGCTTCACCATTATTTGCGTGAATTAATCGCAAGATTACAAAAATAATGGCTCAGATTAATCGTAAGCACGTCCACATACACAAATCATAAAGTTGGGTTTTATTGTCATAATATATCTAAACCCTCATTTATTTTTTTTGATAGATATCTAAACCCTCATTTAAGTCCTTGCTTTATTTGAGCGAGTACGTTAGACTTTGGATACATTGTGCAAAATTTAGCCGTTATAATACACTTAAAAATTGAACAAATAAAGTGAACACAATTTTCAGAGTATACTTGTCACTAAATTATATTAGGGTAAAATACATATTACCCCCTTGTATTATGGAAAAGGGTCATATTGCTCCATGTGTTATAAAAATAGGTGATTGTTCTCTTGTATTTTCATAAATGAGGCAAAATACACCCAAGCTCATTAAAATGGCAAGTATGCCCTTATGCATATATCAATGAATTTTTTTACAAAATCACCCAACTTTATATTATTATTATTTGTAATGAGTTAAACCAATAATTATTAAATAAATATACGTAGCATTTATATTTACTGATATATCAGGTTGTTCTAACATATATAAAATTAAAAAATATTTAATGGACATATTCTTTAATTATAAATGTTATAACTTATATCATAAAATATAATATTAATGTAACATACAAACATTATAATGTTCAATATACTTATGTTGTATAATGACCATTGTCATAATTTATGTTTTTCTTTATCAATTTTTAGTATTTGCATATCATATAACAAATTTTAGTATTTGCATTTCATCTTTTATGGAGAAATTTTTCTTTATGAATATTTGGTATCTGCATGTCATCTAAGATAAAAAAAAATTAAAAATTAAAATTTAAAGTTTACATATTATTTATTTCAATGTTTTACACAATTTTGAGTAAAACAATAAAAATATTAACAAATAAATTTATTTCACATATTTTAACAATACTACATATCAAAATTATTTGTATTCTACTATATGTATAGAAGTAAATTATTTTTTACAATTTTAAAAACTCAAAAGGAAAATGAAATGAAGAGATATCTCATTATAAATATATTAAGGGTATATTTGTCTTTTTAATTGAATAAATACATTTGGGTGTTATTTGCTACTTTTTCAATAACACAAGGGGGTGATCAGTTAATAATACATGGGGTGATATGCCTCTGTTTAGAACATAAGGGGTTGATATGCCTTTTACCCAATTATATTATTATAAATTCAAACGGATTTGTTAAATGAATTCCAAGACTAAGTTATAATACATAACGGGTTAGCACTCCCCTCCAACTCATTTTCAACATTTAGGTGCGTCGCTTCTCTTCTTTTGGTCTGCTTTACTTTTCCTTTGTTTAGTTATTTCCTTACAAGAACACCTTGGGGAAATATTATCGACGTACCATATAACTACCCCATAATCGAGGCATGGTTTTAATTTTAATTTTATATATTTAACTTTGATCTGTATATATAAATTTTTTCTAAATTTTTTTTCATGTATTATGAAAATATTTACATAACTTATCTTACTCAATTAAATCGAAGGGCAGTATAAGCATTTAAGAGAAAAATATATTCATTTTAATGTATGGGAAATATACTTTTTTTTTTTTAATTCTAGACAAAGAGGAAAACCCTTACTCAACAAATTCAGGCCGATAGATTTTTGTTTTAATCATGGGCTATACAAACCTTATCAAACCCCCAATAAGAAAAAAACTCTCACAACTTGTGACAACCTGAAGTTGAACCTAGGACATCCTACATGACAGCGGAAACTGATACCGCTAGACTGACAAGCTTTCGGTGGGAAAAATACTTTTGAATAAACAAAAATAGTATAATGGCATTCTTTTGGACATTGACCCTAATAGAGGGGCTAGTCCTATGTCGGGCCTATTGGCGTGGGCCAATGGGCTAGGCTATTTGTTTTTTTTTTTTTTGATAAATAGCTAGGCTATTTGTTTGTTTATTTGTTTTGCTCATATAAAATTTTGTCTATTTGTACACTCGATCATCTTTAGCACATGTTTTGGACATATGACCATTTAGTCACATGAGCTTTGAAAAGCTCCTTAGATACCAAGTATCTTTTCTGCCTAGACTTCTAACTATACAACTCTTGAAGGTGAGTGAAAATATTGGCAGTTGTTTCCATATTTTCTCGCTAATTCAACTTCAATGCAGAGCTTGAGGATCATCTTTCAGTTATAGCTTATAGGCTTTGATTTCCTCCTCAGACACACCGTCGGGTAAAGTCGTGAGGGATGCATCGGTCAAGACATAGGCTCTCCCTTTAGAGTTGAACATTATCTAAAGATTTTTAAGCCAATCAAAGTAGTTGGGTCAATTGAGTTTGTTTGTGTCTAGAATTATGGAAAACGGGTTCTTAGCCATCACAGGTATCCTTGATATCTACAAATTAAAGTGAGACGAATTATAGTAGGATGTGTAAATTCATTCTTTGTAGATATAATTTTAAGATTTTTTAATCATAAATTACCTCACTATAAAATTCAAATTGGATTACCCTTATTAAATAATTCGGGAAAACATTTTTCTTAGTGAGTGTGAAGTTCAATTCAATTTATTACATACCTCAATGTTATGATTACAGACATAATAATTAAATAGGTAGATAACATTTGTCAATTACATCCCTAGGTTACTCTCAATTATTTTACCTCATGTTTCACATGCATCACAATTTTTTTGATCCACCATGTTACTCCTATGTTAAGTTAGACCCATGAAACCTACATGTTAATGACTAACTCAAAAAGTTTCACTTGCAAACCAACTTAAAGGATAAATTACCCAAGTGCATCTCTATGCTTAGTAATGATCACAATTTTCCCATTATAGAAAGTTCCACTTGTAATGGCCGACTAATCTACATAAGTAACATCAACATGCCATTACTTTAGATGGTAGGCATAGAATATTAAACTCCATTCACTTTTATCCCATATTAACTTAAAATTAAAACCATTAAGACTTTCAAATTTGTCAACACATGTAAGAGATTTTTATTTTAATAAATCGAACGGATATGTAAACATGTTTTGAACAATCGTAATGGCCTTAAAACTCCATCATGCATAGTAGCACATAAAAGTATATGTAAATTTTTTAATTTACCAAATAGTTCTCATAAAAGAAAATTAATTCCGATTTTTTCAATAAAGCTGATTCTTCCAAAAATAAACATTTTGAAACAGTTTTTCAAATAAAAAAAAGTTTAGAAAAATAAACCTAATTGGGTTAGCGATCTGTTGCTCGACCGTCGAGTTAGATCGCCCCAGGACTGTTTCGGACAGCCCCGTTTCATCGTTTCCAAGGCATGTTCGAAAAAACCCCTTTTCCTCCATCGTGTCCCAAATTCAGAAAAAGAAAATAATTTTGACATCAAATGAAAATGGTATGGACTGTCAAGCCCCGTGTTCAACCTGGAAAAAATATTGAAAAATGGAACTCCTTATAAGCTTAATTTGGCCAAAGAACTCATGTGCACACATTAAGTATTCTTTATGGGCAAGTGGTTAGCTTAATTTCAGGGTGCACTAGGTGGTTTTGGAGGCAATTCTCGCGTACAACGGGCTCGCGGGTCTGGAATATGACAAATGATATCAGAACCATTCTTCAGCTGGAATATCGGGAGCTAAGTGCTACACGGGGCAAAGAGCAACACGTGCTGCAGTCACCTCTTGAAGCTGTGGCACAAAGTGTTACGCGTGTAGGAGCCACCTCTTGAGCCAATAGAAACCACTGCTAGAGCCCAAGCGCCTAGCAATGGATCCTGGATGGTGTCGTGCCATGACGAGAACGTTGCATTCTTAAGAAGGGGTGATTGTGAAGCCCAAGTCAGACATGGGAAAGATATTAAAATAGTGAACGCCCTTATAAGTTTTAGTCAAAGAACTCATCATGTGCATCCATTGTGTATCCATTTTAAGAAAGTGGTTGAAATCTTAATTTTCGAGTGCCCTCAATAGGTTTGGAGGCAATTCTCGCGTCTAAATGACTAGTGGGTTTGGAGAGTGACATGGACGCCACAAATGGCGTGTCCATCATGTTTTGAATAATGAGGATCTTCGTATAGGATAAAGTTTTAGGATTATAAAAATATTAATAAAAGAATAGATAATATTAGATATAATATTATTAACTTATTTACTTCTTTCTTCTTGAATATTTACTTTTAAGGTAAAGATTATAATTTTTTTGGCAACACAAAACCATTAACATATGTTCGGTGTCATCATCACATTATATTCGCAGTAATATTTCTATAAACCCACCTTCCATGACATACATGTATATGTGCATATATATATATATATGTTCAGATTTAAACTTTAATATGTAAATGGAATTGATATTTTCACTCCCAAAAATGATAATTGCATTCCTTCTTTATTTTTATATTGAGAAATTGACTCAAATACCCTTTCATTTTGAAAACACATTTAAACTTATAATTTTACTAGAAAAAACTACCTTTTATTCCATTGTTCATCATTTTGATGTAATTACATCCATTGCCAATCATCCTTTTAAATCCTTTAACTTTGATGTAGAACATGAATACCCTTTCATTTTGAAAACACATTTAAACTTATAATTTTACTAGAAAAACTACCTTTTATTCCATTGTTCATCAATTTGTTGTAATTACAACCATTGTCAATCATCCTTTTAAATCCTTTAACTTTAATGTAGAACATGATTAGTTAAACTTTTTTCTCATACGTCTAACTTGTCACTACTACAAAAATACACTATTACAGCGCACCTATTACAGCGGTTTTGGGAAAATCGCTGAACGGAGGGACCTATTACAGCGGTTCATGTATGAACCCGTAATAGGGTCAAACCGATGACCTATTACAGCGGTTCAACGAAAAACCGCTATAATAGAGCCGAGCTATTACAGCGGTTCTTCGTTGAACCGCTGTAATAGCTCTGCTATTATAGCGGTTAAACCAAGAACCGCTGACACGACAAAATCTTAGCAAGAGAACTAGGTCGCGTAAGTAGTAAAGTGGATTTCTAAGTCCGGGGTTATCGTATCCGCAGGGACAACTATAATCTAAGTACCAAGACTACTATATTACTCAATTCTAAGTTAAATCGGTCGATAGAAAGGTTGATTAACTAATTAATAAATACTAGAAAATAAACTAAGGCAACGTCACACCAAATAAAGGGAGGAAACAATAGAGAGAAGCGATCAAGGCACATGGTTCAACCGATTATGCATTTAGATTGTGATTTAGGTTCTATTGGATTATTAGATTGATTTAGCTAAGGCGAAATTCCCTAACGTACGTACTACCCAATCTCTTGGCATAGCAACCCTACCCTTGGTAACGATTTCCTATATATCTCTATATGAAAACCCGATTAACGAGGATGCACTTAAGGTCTAGGAATTCCCCACGTGAATGGAAAGCCACCTAAAGAAACCGAGTCTATCTCTAGTCGGTTTAACTATAGGGTATTCAATGTTTATATCTTCCCTAGGTTATTATCTCTCGATCTCTAACCTAGGCATTTTATCAAACACTTGGTGATCAAGCAAATGTAGCATTGAGATCAAATATTGAATACATAGCTAAAACCAAAATTAATCCAATAAACACCAACAAATCAACAATCAAAATAACATAAACGGCCTATCCATGGCCTCAATCAAACAAGTTTAGCTCATATTCATGTCAAAAGTGCAAATATAAATCATACAAGTCATAGGAGATTTGAACAAATTCAAGAAACAAATATGTAAAAACTCCCTAATTCTTGTAGAGATGTGGATTCCTTGTTGAATTCTCCATGTTTTGACCTTTAATCTTCTCTTCTAAGCTCTCCCTCTCTCTATTTTCGTGTGGTTGCTGATATCCAAGGTGAGTTAGGGTAAAAAATGGCTAAAAGAGGTATTTATAGGCCAACACTGCCGCCTCGAACGCCGCGGCGTTGGCTACTGCTTGTGAACGCCGCGGCGTTGGCTACTGCTTGTGAACGCCGCGGCGTTGCCTTGAAAAATTCCAAAAATTGTTTCATTTTGCCTTCGGTTCTTGCTCTTTCCTCCGGCTGTTAACCCAATCTGAAAAGTCAAAGCAAACCGGGTTCAAAGCATCATATGTGATCAAATTATTAAAGAAACAATCAAAATCAAGTTGATAAAAGGGGTAAAACTTGTGTAAAAATAACATATATCAACTACCCCCAAACTTAGCTTTGATCGTCCTCGATCAAATAGAATCAAGCGCACACATGAAGATTGAAAAGTTAATTTGCCAAATCATACACACCACAACAAGCATTATACCTTCTGAGAAGTTTTGGAATAGTCACCCAAAGCTTTGAACATTCAACAATTCAAAAACCACACAAAATCTTAGTTTCCATCCCTAAATCATGAACTCCCACATCCATATTCATGTCAAGAGCACACTTTAGAAAAGATTATGCAAATCAATTGGAAAGTAAAGACATTGGAACAATTCAACATTCATTAACCCATCGGTGTGTATAAAGTGCAAAAGTCACAATCAAAAGGTCTTTACGGCTTGTAATGTAAAGCTAGGTGATGGCTAGGATTGGAAAATATGGATAAAGTGACTAAGTCAAGAGAGCCTATAATTCAAAATCATTGATCTAAATTCGCAAATAGACTACAAAAACTTTCACACCTTATCACTTATCCCTTTTTCACTCTCTTTTTCCTATCAACTTACAACCCCCAAACTTGTTTCTTTTCATATCGGGTTGTACATAGATTTCCAAGCCAAATGATCCAATTGAGTGCCAAGATCAAAACCTAGTCGAGAGCACACTTTTTTTTTTCTTTAAATATCTCTCTCTCGAATATTTAGCCCATTGCTCAAGTTTTCATTTCATCCCCTTTTTTACATAATACTTCAAACCTCAAATATCCCAACATAGCCAAAACATCACTATCTAACTCATGTACATTCAAATCAAAACAAGGTGACTACCCATATTCAAGTCAAATGATATGAAGTTGTAAACTCTCTTGATTGGGTGCAAGACATTGTTTTTCTTTTAGGCTAGAAGGTGGTTGTCTTGGCATATGAAATAAAGACGAATGGTGGTTTCTAGTATGCTTAGCACACTCCATTCTTATCAATACGGCTCAAATCAAGGTCTAGAGATTATGCAATATAGAGAAGGCCAAAATGTAAGGCTAACAACAATGAAAGATGGCCTAAATCATTTTATGACTTTACAACATTAATACACACTTCAAAATCAACAAAATTGAAAGTTCAACGTTTTAAGTCTGCAAGAATTCGCATAAACATGACTAAAAAGGGCTTTCAAGTCACAATATATGACATGTTGACCACAGACAAGGAACTTTGACTTCGACAGAGTAGAGATATTCGAATGCATTCTGTTCTTATGCAAGGGTACACTCAACAAAAGAAACACGAGCAACATGCAAAAATGTACGCCCACCCCCAAACTGAAATGAAACAGTGTCCTCAATGTTGCAAAACTTAAGTATAGGAGAGGGAAAAGCGATACAGCCCTGAAATTTAGAGAACGGAGGGAGAAAGGTGGCGTCTCAGATCCCGGAGTCAAATCATTATTAAAACCTGCCGGAAGGAAAACTCAAGTGACCCACATCAACGCATGAAGGTGAACAAAAGAGCATGAAAGAGAAGCAAAAACACGAAAACGCAAACAAAACCAAAGGAAACAGTACAAGCATCGAGTACAAAAGAGTTACAGCCAATCATAACATAGTAAAGTAGATAATTAAAAAAAAAAGCTCTCAAACGACGTCAACATCCGACTACTCATCCGACGCCGTCTCGTCCTCGTCAGTCTCATCATCCTCATCGTCCTCGTCGTCCTCACCCTCCTCGTCATTTTCAGGGACGGCAGCGGGCTCTGGAGGCTGGGGGTGAGGGTGTAGTGGAGCAAGCGGATCAAACTGGGGAAACTCGGGCCAAACGCCGGGCCAAGGGCCAAATGCATTAGCCCGAATAGCACTCTCCATAAACTGCCATCGGCGGTGTGCGTCCCATCGCGCAGCAAGAATATTCTGATCAATATGTGTCATCTTGTGATCCAACTCAACTGCCCACTGCGGGACATCAGACGCTACACCGGAAGAAGAGGAAACACGCTGTGGGGCTTTGCGACGTGGCGGAGCAGGCAGAGCGGGGGCGGTGGTGGATGATGTGGCAGTGGGTCGGCAGGCACGGTGACCAGAACGAGCAGCTATAGTCTCGGCTTAGAAAATCTGTGTGTATGAAATAATCCGGCGCGGCACCTCAACATGCTCCATCGGCGAGTACTGGACGCCGGCGTTCTTGCACAGTGCGGTGATGAGGGAGGGGAAACAAAGATTCTTCTTGGCACCAGAACACTCAATGATGGACTGAATCAATTGTTGCTTAATCAGTTTGCCCACGTTGATGTTGAGACCATGATGAATAGCATAGACAACCTCGACTCGCTCGCGAGTAGCTGTGCTCAAAGATAATGTCGGGATGAGGCGAGCGCAAACAAAGTAATACCATGTGCGGGCCGTGGTGTTGAGGTTACATGCCTTGATTGAGATAGGACGGGAGTCCTTGAAACCTGTCCAAATAGACTCTGGATAACAAAGGGCAGAGTGGATTGCAGCATAATCAATGTCCTTTAAAAACGTCTCAAACTGATCCTGGCGAGGGATGGGGATGTGAAGTACTTCATTGATTTTTGTGGAAGAAATGGTAACATTCCGCCCCCTGACCTGAACAGAGACTAAACGGTGTACGTTTTCGGGCTTGCCGGTGGCATTGGCATAAAATTCTTTGACTAAAGGAATAATAGCCTCCCCGGGCTGCGTAGCAAACTCAAACCAACCTCGATTCCTAATATTCGTCCTAAATGGTTCAATTGAACAATCCAACGCTCGCTCATCCACCACATTCTTCTTTGTCAATTTTTCGGAAAAACAAACAGAGACGGCGAGGCTAACAAATTTATGACAATCATACAGCGGGTCATCCGCTGGAGTAGAAGTAGTCGCCTTAGCCTTGCCTTTGTTTCCCTTAGAAAGTCGCGGGCTCATTTTCAACCCCCTAACACTAGGCAACACGTATCCAAGATAGAACGCTCTAGTCACCCACACGACTGATTTCAAACTCGGTATCCCCAAACTTCTTCAACAAATCACTCCCACAACCAAATTTTTCTCAACTCAACAAGCACAACAAGCTCACGAATGGAATGGTTAAAACAAGCAAGAAAAGAAAACCCACAAAATTCAATCGACCCGAATGATGCTCGCAACTACCAACCAAATGCACGATATCATCAACAATCCAATAATTAAAATCAATTTGCACCCCACAATTTACCACAAAGAATATATGTACCTTAATCCAAAATGGGTAGACAATTATCACAAAGTGATGTATGAAGCTATTACTTTGCCCAAAGAGATGAAAATGCAAGGTAAAGTCCGGTGGTGGCGGCACAATTCCGGCGGCGGCGGTGGGGAGTCGCGAACGTGGATTTTCGGCCGAAATTTTGAGTTTTGATCGGTGGGAAGTGTAAGAAATCGGTTGGGAAGTGTAGATTCAAGATGAATTGGAGAGAGATTGAGTGATGTGGGAGGAATTTGGATTTTTGTAAAGGGGGGGGGGGAAGAGTTAGGGTTTGAAATGAAAATAGAGTTGTAAGGGAAATGGGGAAGGGGAAAGCTGCTGGGTCATATATGCATCGAACGCCGTGGCGTTCGATTTATAACGCCGCGGCGTTGGGATGCAGTAGCGAACGCCGCGGCGTTATTTGTTTGGAACGCCGCGGCGTTGGGATGCAGTAGCGAACGCCGCGGCGTTATTTCTTTGGAACGCCGCGGCGTTGAGTCAACCCGATTTTTTTTTTATTATTTTAAAGAAAGGGCTGCTTGCGTCGAATTGTGCGAATGAATGGAAAACCTGAAAACACGATGAAAGCACATCGTAAAAATATTAAACAGAAACAAAACGAAGAAAAGACAAAGTGAAATGAAAGGAAAATAAATAAAATAAAGTAAAAAAAGAACTTGGGTTGCCTCCCAAGAAGCGCTTGTTTATAGTCGTTAGCTTGACTTAGGTGCAATCAATGTGGTGGGTCAACGAGGGTAACGTGCACATGGTCCCTCATACAACCATTTCCTTCATTGTGTTTCAAACGGTGGCCATTAACAATGAAAGAACCCTTTGTTTCGTGTGAAATTTCAACCGCACCGGAGGGGTAAACTTTCATGACAGTGAAAGGTCCTGACCATTTAGAGCGTAGTTTACCGGGAAAAATTCGGAGGCGGGAATTGAATAAAAGGACCTGTTCTCCCTCGGTAAACTCCCTCGGTGTGATGCGCTTGTCGTGCCAGCGTTTTGTTCGTTCCTTGTAGATTTTTGCGTTTTCATAGGCCTCCTGTCGGAACTCATCCAGCTCGTTCAATTGCAACAACCTGTGTTTGCCAACATCTTGCAAATCAAAATTAAGCAATTTAATTGCCCAAAATGCCCTATGCTCTAGCTCAACGGGTAGGTGGCAAGCTTTCCCAAAAACGAGTCGGTAAGGTGACATGCCAATAGGTGTCTTAAACGCAGTTCGATATGCCCACAGGGCATCATCTAACTTAAGAGACCAATCTTTTCGAGATGAATTTACCGTTTTCTCAAGGATGCGTTTAAGTTCCCGATTGGACACTTCAACTTGACCACTCGTTTGAGGGTGGTACGGTGTGGAAATCTTATGTGTGACACCATATTTTTGCAAAAGATTATCAAACTGTTTGTTGCAAAAATGAGTGCCACCATCACTTATAATGGCTCGAGGGGTACCGAATCGAGTGAAAATGTGTTTTTTCAAAAATTTAACTACCACCCTTGAATCATTCGTACGTAAAGCCTCCGCTTCGACCCATTTAGACACATAATCAACCGCTACTAGAATGTATTTATTGGAGCATGAGCTAGGGAATGGTCCCATAAAGTCAATGCCCCAAACATCAAAAAGTTCGCATTCTAGTATGTTGTTTAACGGCATTTCATGTTTCCTCGAAATATTCCCTGTTCTTTGGCATTGATCACAAGAAGATACATACGCATGCACATCTTTAAATAGGGAGGGCCAGAAAAAACCTGATTGGAGAACTTTTGAGGCGGTCTTAGTAGGCCCAAAGTGGCCACCTACCTTGCCATCATGGCAATGGCTCATAATAGATGTCATTTCTTCCGCCGGGACACAACGCCTGATAATGCCATCTGCACAATTCTTAAACAAAAATGGCTCTTCCCAAAAATAATGCTTGACATCAGATAAAAATTTCTTCTTTTGATAAAAAGTGAGATTAGGGGGAAGTGCACCCATGACAACATAATTTGCAAAATCAGCATACCAGGGGAAAGCACCATGAATCACCGTATACAATTGTTCATCCGGAAACTCTTCCCCGATTGGTTTTTCAATGATTGAATCGGAGACAGGAGCTTCTATCCTAGACAAATGGTCAGCTACCACATTCTCAACTCCCTTTTTATCCCTAATTTCTAGATCAAATTCTTGGAGAAGAAGAATCCATCTAATAAGGCGAGGTTTGGCATCCTTCTTTGCAAGTAGATACTTAAGTGCAGAGTGATCAGTGTAAACAATGACTTTGTTCAAGACAAGGTATGAATGAAACTTATCAAATGCAAAAACTATAGCTAGCAATTCCTTTTCCGTCGTGGCATAATTTAACTGAGCATCATTTAAAGTTCGACTCGCATAATAAATGGTGTAGAATACCTTATCTTTCCTTTGTCCGAGTACAGCTCCAACTGCTGAATCACTAGCATCACACATAAGCTCAAATGGGAGGTTCCAATCTGGAGGTGCCATGATGGGCGCTGAAATTAATTTTTCCTTGAGCGTGTGAAAAGCCTGCAAACACTTATCATCAAAGTTAAACGGTGTATCTTTTACCAACAAATTAGATAATGGTTTAGCAATTTTCGAAAAGTCTAAAATGAAACGCCTGTAAAATCCTGCATGACCAAGAAAGCTCCTGACGGCTTTCACCGAAGAGGGTGGGGGGAGCTTTTCAATGACCTCAACTTTAGCTTTATCCACTTCAATCCCCTTGTGAGAGATTTTGTGGCCAAGCACAATTCCTTCTTGAACCATAAAATGACACTTTTCCCAATTTAACACAAGATTAGTTTCTTCACATCGTTTTAGAACACGTGTTAAATGGTTAAGACATGTATCGAAAGAAGTTCCAAAAACTGAAAAATCATCCATAAAAATTTCTAGGGAATCCTCGACCATGTCATGAAAAATAGCCATCATACATCGTTGAAAGGTGGCAGGGGCATTACATAGGCCAAATGGCATCCGCCTATAAGCAAATGTGCCATAAGGACAAGTGAAAGTGGTTTTCTCTTGATCCTCAGGTGTGATGGCAATTTGATTATAGCCAGAGTAGCCATCTAGGAAGCAATAAAACTCATGCCCGGCTAACCTCTCAAGCATTTGATCAATGAAGGGAAGGGGAAAGTGGTCTTTCCGGGTGGCCTCATTTAATTTTCGATAATCAATGCATACTCGCCACCCGGTAACTGTTCGTGTGGGAATTAATTCATTGTTAGCATTGGTAATAACAGTCATACCTCCTTTCTTCGGGACCACTTGAGTTGGACTCACCCAATTGCTATCGGAGATAGGATAGATAATACCTGCATCGAGTAGCTTAATTACCTCCTTTTTAACAACTTCTTGCATCATTGGATTGAGTCGTCTTTGCGGTTGAATGGTGGGCTTATATTCATCCTCCATGAGGATCTTATGCATACATACCGTTGGACAAATCCCTTTAATATCAGCTATTTTCCATCCAAAAGCCTTTTTATGGGCTTTCAACACCGTAAGCAGCTTGTCCTCCATAATGTCTGTCAAAGATGAAGAGATTATAACAGGTAAAAATTCTGAATCTTGTAAGTAAGCATACTTGAGATGAGAAGGAAGAGGTTTAAGCTCAAGAGGTGGCGGTTCTTCAATTGAGGGCTTTGGTAATGAAGTGATTGGTCTATCCAGAACTTCGAAACGAGGTCGAAAACTTCGTTTGTAAGGTGGATTTGCCTCGAGAAAAGCAACAACGTCCCTCAAGTTATTGTTTTCCATTGTCTCCTCTATGGGATTCACAAGACAGGCCTCCACTTGATCTTCGTAATGATTTCCCTGAAAATGTTCAGAAATTAAGGTATCAAATGCATCAATGTGGAAACAAGTAGAATCATTAGATGGTGTTCGCATAGCATGATACACATTTATTGTCACTTGCTCATCTCCCACTCTAAGAGTTAATTGACCATTGGCAATATCAATTAATGCTCGTCCGGTGGCGAGGAATGGTCGACCAAGAATGAGTGGTAGCTCGACATCCTCCTCCATATCTAGAACTACAAAGTCCACCGGGAATATGAATTTTTCGACTTTCACTAAAACATCTTCCACTATTCCTCGTGGGTACTTGATGGACCTATCAGCGAGTTGCAATGAAATAGTGGTAGACTTGGGCTCGCCAAGTCCTAATTTAGAAAGGCAACAAATTAATACTGGCACCAGAATCACACAAAACTTTAGAAAAAAAAATGGAACCGATAGTGCAAGGAATTGTAAAGCTTCCGGGATCCTTAAGCTTTTGAGGTATCCGGTTTTGCAATATAGCCGAGCATTCTGCAGTAAGGGCTACAGTTTCATGTTCCTCCAACTTTCTCTTGTTAGAAAGGATATCCTTGAGATATTTAGCGTAACTCGGCATTTGCAACAAAGCATCTACAAGAGGAATGTTAATACGCAATTGTTTAAATATATCAAGAAACTTGGCAAATTGCTTATCTAACTTTCCTTTTTGTAATGCAAGTGGAAATGGAGGTCTTGGTTTGGGCACGGAGGGTTCGGTAGAGGAATGTCCCGAAACAGGGGATGAGGTCTCGGTGTTCTTTCCGGAGTTGGATGTTGCCTTAGTTTTATCCAAATGTTCTGGTGTATCATCCATTGTCTCTCCCAATTTTGGATCAACGAGGTTCTTTCCGCTACGAAGTGAAACTGCTTGAACTTGTTCCTTTGGATTTTTCTTGGTATCACTTGGTAACGTGCCTTGGGTTCGTCCGGAAAGCATGTTGGCAATTTGCCCAATTTGAGTTTCTAAGTTTTTTAGTGCAATTTCTTGATTTTTTAAGCTTGCTTCTTGTTTCTTGGACATCATTTCTTGATATTGAAACTTTTGTGTTGCCTCCATCATGAACTTTTGCCACACATCTTCCATATTATTCTTTTTCTCGCTTTGTTGTGGTTGTTGGAGCCCCCCTTGCCTTTGAAATGGAGGTTGTTGGAAACCTCCTTGGTTTTGCTGAAAACCTGGTGGTGGTGGTTTCGCCATATTCGAATTTTGGTTCCATGAGAAATTTGGATGATTCCTCCATCCCGGATTAAAAGAATTCGAGTAGGGATTATTCTGTTGACGACTTGCATTTCCCATGAAGTTAGCACTTTCAACCGAGTTAGATGTCCCACACACATCTCCTTGTAAGCACTCAAAGTTTGTGTGATCACCTCCACAATTTTCACAAGTGGATTTAACTTGATTTACCGTACCTTGCATGAGTCCGAAGGAATCCAATCTTTTGTTTAGGGCCTCCAATTGAACAGCTACTGTGGAGCTATTCCCAATTTCATACAATCCGGCGGGCTTCTTGGGCAACGTGATTCGTTCGGTTGGCCATTGATAGTTGTTCTCGGCCATGAGCTCAATTAATGCCCAAGCTTCCTCAGGTGATTTGTTCATGATAGTACCTCCCGCGGCGGCATCTAAATTCGTACGGAGATTCGGTCCCAAACCCAAATAGAAAGTTTGAACAAGTGTGGGTACGGCTAACCCATGGTGTGGGCATTTCCTCAAAAGTTCCTTAAAACGCTCCCATGCCTCATAAAGTGATTCCCCCTCATATTGACGAAAGCTGGTGATTTCATTTTTCATTGCGGCCGTCTTACCCGGTGGAAAATACTTAGACAAAAATTTATCCACCATTTGTTCCCAAGTACGGATAGAGGCGGTTGGCAAAGAGTTGAACCACTGTTTAGCCTTGTCTTTTAGAGAGGATGGAAATAACCGTAAGCGTATGGCGTCGTCGGTGACTCCATTGTTCTTGAAAGTATGGATAATCTCCGAGAATGTGGCTATATGAGCGTGTGGATCATCATGTTGTAACCCGGAGAATTGAACCTGGTTTCCTATCATTTGGATATACCCCGGCAGGATTTGAAAAGTGTTAGCCTCTACCGGTGGTAAAACGATTGGCCCTGCGGCTCCTTGGATGTTTGGCATCATATAATCCCTCAAAGGGCGTTGCAGAGGCACCTCTGGTTGGTTTTGATGAACGCGAAGATTTGCAAGCTCCCGACGAACCGCTTCTTCTAAGATAGCGGGATCTATGTGAATAGGAGGAGGATTCAGATTTGGATCCATTGTAGCTTGATAACGTTGAGCCTCTCTTTGTAGTCTTACCCCTCGAGTAAACGTTCGTTCAATTTCAGGGTCCAACTCCGCTAGTCCCACTCGACTAGTACGGGTCATGCACTAACCGAGATCAAACCTTGCACAAAGAAAGACACACAAATTAAAAATAAAAGAAATGATATAAGCTCAGAAAGAATAAGGGAATCTCAATATTAGATAAAAATAGTTGTCCCCGGCAACGGCGCCAAAAACTTGACACGACAAAATCCTAGCAAGAGAACTAGGTCGCGTAAGTAGTAAAGTGGATTTCTAAGTCCGGGGTTATCGTATCCGCAGGGACAACTATAATCTAAGTACCAAGACTACTATATTACTCAATTCTAAGTTAAATCGGTCGATAGAAAGGTTGATTAACTAATTAATAAATACTAGAAAATAAACTAAGGCAACGTCACACCAAATAAAGGGAGGAAACAATAGAGAGAAGCGATCAAGGCACATGGTTCAACCGATTATGCATTTAGATTGTGATTTAGGTTCTATTGGATTATTAGATTGATTTAGCTAAGGCGAAATTCCCTAACGTACGTACTACCCAATCTCTTGGCATAGCAACCCTACCCTTGGTAGCGATTTCCTATATATCTCTATATGAAAACCCGATTAACGAGGATGCACTTAAGGTCTAGGAATTCCCCACGTGAATGGAAAGCCACCTAAAGAAACCGAGTCTATCTCTAGTCGGTTTAACTATAGGGTATTCAATGTTTATATCTTCCCTAGGTTATTATCTCTCGATCTCTAACCTAGGCATTTTATCAAACACTTGGTGATCAAGCAAATGTAGCATTGAGATCAAATATTGAATACATAGCTAAAACCAAAATTAATCCAATAAACACCAACAAATCAACAATCAAAATAACATAAACGGCCTATCCATGGCCTCAATCAAACAAGTTTAGCTCATATTCATGTCAAAAGTGCAAATATAAATCATACAAGTCATAGGAGATTTGAACAAATTCAAGAAACAAATATGTAAAAACTCCCTAATTCTTGTAGAGATGTGGATTCCTTGTTGAATTCTCCATGTTTTGACCTTTAATCCTCTCTTCTACACTCTCCCTCTCTCTATTTTCGTGTGGTTGCTGATATCCAAGGTGAGTTCGGGTAAAAAATGGCTAAAAGAGGTATTTATAGGCCAACACTGCCGCCTCGAACGCCGCGGCGTTCGCTTGTTGAATGCCGCGGCGTTGGCTACTGCTTGTGAACGCCGCGGCGTTCGCTTGTTGAACGCCGCGGCGTTGGCTACTGCTTGTGAACGCCGCGGCGTTCGCTTGTTGAACGCCGCGGCGTTGCCTTGAAAAATTCCAAAAATTGTTTCATTTTGCCTTCGGTTCTTGCTCTTTCCTCCGGCTGTTAACCCAATCTGAAAAGTCAAAGCAAACCGGGTTCAAAGCATCATATGTGATCAAATTATTAAAGAAACAATCAAAATCAAGTTGATAAAAGGGGTAAAACTTGTGTAAAAATAACATATATCAACCGCTATAATAGCACTTGACCCCCCCCAATTTACAAGACCCGCCCAATTTTCCCTCCATTTTCTATCTCTCTCACTTGACCTCTCTCTCTACTCTCTCCCTCTCGCTCGACTCTCTCTCTTTACTCTCTCCCTCTTGCTCGACCACCACCACCACCAGCCTCGTCATCGCCCGCCCCACCACCACCTTCTCTCTCTGTCTCGCTTACTCTCCCTCTCTCTCTTTCTCTCTCTCTCTCGTCCGCCCGACCCCCACGTCCGCTGCCTCCCGCCCGCCCCCCCGCCTGTCCACCGCCGCCCGTCCCCCACGTCCGCTGCCTCCCCCCCCCCGCCTGTAGGTAAGAGTATCTCTCTTTCTATATATAAATATATATATATATATGTGCATATATATATATATATTTAACTCTCTCTTTCTATATACATATAAGCTAGCTGCCGCCGCCGCCGCCGCCGCCTCCACCATTTAGCTTGTGCAAATTTGGGGTAATTTTTTTAGATAAATATGTACACACACACACACACACATATAGAGTATAGAGTTTGAGTTAGATAAATATTTGTGTATGTATATTTTGTGTATGTGTGGATGTATGTATATTTGTGTATATGTAGGTGTATGTTTATATATTTATGTATGTGTGGGTGTATGTATTTGTGTATATGTGGATGTATGTATATATATTTGTGTATATGTGGGTGTATGTATATATATTTATGTATGTGTCGGTGTATGTATTTGTGTATATGTGGATGTATGTATATATATTTGTGTATGTGTGGGTGTATGTATTTTTGTGTATAGTTGGGTGTTAATTACATTAATTTGGGATTAAATTGTTGTTATTTTGTAGTTTAGGGTACATTGATCCAACTGGTGATCTATATTTATTTCTAGCAACTACAAATATTGATCACCAGTTGGATCACATAAATCACATAAAACTACAAATAAAGTATTATATTTTCAACAACTATTTTATGTGATCCAACTGGTGATCAATATTTATAAAATGATGCTTTATTTTTAGTTTTATGTGATTTATATGATCCAACTGGTAATCAATATTTTCGTATAGTGAGATCGACATTTTGGGTTTGTTGTGGGTAAAAGATTAGAATGTTGGGTTTGTTGTGGGTAAAAGATTAGAATGTTGGGTTTGTTGTGGCTGAAAGATACGAATTTTGGTGGTTGCAAGTTTGGGGGCAGATTAAGTCGAGAACTTGGTAGAAATTTTTGCGTTGTTACTCTGCCGACTTTTTTCTAGGATAATGGAAAATAAATTAAAATTAAAATAATTTAATTAATTCAACTGAACTGATGTTAAAATTATTTAATTTAATTAATTAAGAATCAAGATGGATATATCGAAATTGGATTTTAGCGGATCGTAAGATCCGAATTTTGTTGGTTGCAACCCACCCAGGGGAAGATTAAGTCGAGAACTTGGTAAAAAATTTTGTGTCGTTACTTTGCCGAATTTTTTCTAGAATAATGGGAAATAAATTAAAATAAAAATTATTTAATTAATTCAACTATGAAGTGATATTAAAATTGCTTAATTTAATTAATTCAGAATCAAGATGGATCGAAGTTGGATATTAGCGGATCATATGTTGGAGCAATATGAGAAAGGGGTGAAAGAATTCATCAATTTTGCGATTGAGCATGCATCAGATCGGACTAGAATCAGTTGCCCGTGTTTACGTTGTTGTTTTGGAAAGAGAATTAGTCCACGTGAATTGGAAGATCATTTGGTGTGTAATGGAATTGATAAAAGCTACACACGTTGGACAAGACACGGTGAGAGTAGTGTCACCTCAGATGATTTGGGTGGTACATCATATCGATCATGGGATTTGGACATGAATGATTATGAGCCTGATCGTTTGGAGGAGATGACAAATGTGATTGAGGAGGATTTACGAAATTGTCCCCAGATGTTTGACAATTTGACAAGTGATTCAAAGACACCACTGTATAGTGGTAGTAAATTCACAAGATTGAAAGCAGTCCTAAACCTCTACAAGTTAAAAGCCAACAATGGGTGGAGTGATAAGAGTTTCACAGACTTACTTGATCTATTAAAAAACATGCTACCCGAGGATAATGTGTTACCTAATCGTACTTATGAGGCTAAGAAGATGTTAACCTCAATTGGCATGGGATATGAGAGGATACATGCCTGTCTCAATAATTGCATATTATTTAGAACTGACTATGCATCATTGAAGGTTTGTCCGAAATGTGGCGCCTCGCGGTACAAGAAAAACGGATCTGCTCCTATCAAAACCATGTGGTATTTGCCCATAATACCACGATTTAAGCGCATGTATAGTAGTAAAGAGTTAGCCAAGGACTTGACATGGCATGATGATAAAAGGCTTAAAGAAAGGATTGAAGATGACAAGATTCGACACCCCTCAGATTCTCCTCAATGGAAAAAGATTGATGATGATTTCCCTGAATTTGGTGAAGAATCATGAAACCTTCGCCTTGTATTGGCTACAGATGGCATGAACCCTCATGGCTTGCAAAGTAGCTCACATAGTACATGGCCGGTGATTTTAATGATCTACAACCTTCCCTCATCGCGATGCATGAAGCGAGAACATATAATGATGCCTATACTCATTTCTGGGCCGAAACAACCTGGAAATGATATAGATGTCTACTTGGCTCCTTTAATTGAGGATTTGAAGGTGTTGTGGGAGACCGGTGTTCAAGAATATGACGGGTTCAGAGAAGAAAATTTCAATCTCAGAGTCATGTTATTTGGAACAATCAATGATTTTCCGGCAAGAGGGATATGGTGTACATGGCCAATGTGGATGCCCTGTTAGGAATTTCATGTTAGAAGTTTTGATGATGACAATTAAGTTTTTGTTAGACCCCAAAAAGTTGTAAGTTTATTTTTTGTAGAAAACTTGTATAGGCTTTGAAGCGTTAGACTTGTAATAGATTTATTAGGCTTTGTTATCTTACTTTAGAGTGTTAGGCAAAATAGTCTTAGGCTGAGCGTCTGATGATTTCTGAGTGAGTTTATCAGTGGTAAAGTTCGAAGACTCAAGCGCCTGATCTCAGAAGATAGATACAGTCTCCAAGCGTCCACTTTGGCCAGCTATATCAAGCGTTACCTTATGGGACAGAAGTGATCTCACCTGAATTTACTTCTAAGTCCAGAAGGAGTTTAATGCAAATATTCTCAAAGCATTAAATACCAACGGGTATTAATTTCAAATGCATTAAATGTTGATAAGAGCATTTAATATGATAAGCAATGTCAGACGTACGGAGAAGCCACCCTATTGGACTGTCAACTATCTCAGACTGCAGCACCAACTTTCGTGCAGCAGATTTTCAGGAAAAAGAACAAAAGCTGTTCACTCGCGAAAGTGAGAGACACGCGCCAGTGCATGTGTCAAACGGACACTTTCTCCAAGAATACCTATAAATAGGACTTCAACAACAAACAAAACAAGATGCAACAATTTTATAAAAGCCAAATTGCTGTTGCATTAAAATCTCATTCCTTAAATTCTCAGAAAAGCCCGAAACTTCAAGAAACATCCAAATTGCTTTTCTTATATTCCTGAGACAGTCAACAAATATCTCAAACATTCTTTTTGCAGAAACCAGATTCCTACTGAGATATTACCAAGTTGTTTGAACTTCATCAAAATCAAACAAACCTTTTAGAAAATCCCATCCAAGCCTCGCGATCTGTGTGAAGTCGAAGTTGGATACTTGCATCATTTCTGGGTGAAAGAAGCAAGAGGGTTGAAGTGATTTGAAGCAGAAATCTGTGTGATCAAGGAGCTCAAGTCATCGACATCCATCTCTCCCTAATTTGTAGAAGATTCTGTGTGATTCTTTGAGAATCATCTTAGTGGATTGCCTCCAAGTGCAAAGGAGAAGAAGGACGTAGTTGGGATTACACCACCCAACGAACCTTACAAATATTGTGTTATTTACTTTTCAGTCATTTCATTCATCTATCACATCACTGCATAAGTAAAACACAATCAAAAGCTAAGCACCTAAGAAACATCTTGTGACGCTAAAACTTTCAAAGAGAAGACTCCAAAATCATTCCGCTGTGCTAACCCTGATTAAAAGAACTGAACGCTTAACCTACAAGGTCAAAGTATTCAATTCCTGAAGTCTAAGTTAACTTTATAAAACAGTCTTCATTAGACGCTTCACAAAGTCTCAAATATCTTGTGTGAACGCTAAGGTGAAGCGTCACACTCTTCAAGCGTCTATCATTTCAAGCGTCCAAATACGTTTAATACGAAATCAATTTTAAGTCGAAAAAGACTTAAAGGGTCTATTCAACCCCCCCCTTCTAGACCCTTTCGTATGCCACTTGGGACCAACATGCCCCATATGTGTCAAGAGTACAGATCAATATCGATTGACACACTCTCAGAAATATGCATTCCAAGGGCATCGGAGATGGCTAAATCGGAACCATAGATATCGTCGGTAGAAAAAAGCTTTCAATGGGAATATAGAAGAAGGACGAGATCCTAAGTGCTTGACTGGTGAAGAAGTGTTTGAGAATATAAAAGACTTGGAGGTTAAATTTGGAAAGACTTTTGCAGGTGGCCTTGCAAAAACTGGGTGGAAAAAAAGGTCCATGTTCTTTGAGTTGCCGTATTGGACGTCTTTACATGTTAGACATTTTCTTGATAATATGCATATTGAGAAAAATGTATTTGATAGTGTCATTGGTACACTTCTAAATGTGCCCGGAAAGACAAAAGATGGCGTAAAGGTAAGGTTAGACTTGGTTGAAATGAAGATAAGAGAAAAATTGGCACCAACAAATAAGGGAAAACATACTTATTTGCCTCTAGCAGCTCACACTCTATCCAGGAAAGAAAATTACATTATGTGAGTTTCTTAATGGAGTGAAAGTTCCAGAAGGGTATTCTTCAAACATTAGCAGTCTTGTATCAATGAAGGACTTGAAGCTAAAGCACATGGAGACTCGCGATTGTCATGTGATCATGGATCATTTGCTACCAATTGCTATACGGGCCATTTTGCCAAAAAAGGTGAGAGAAACTATAACCTCATTATGTTTCTTCTTCAAAGCAATGTGGAGCAAGGTGTTTGATCCTGAACAATTGCCTACACTTTAGAAACAAATTGCCATCACTTTGCTCGAGCTTGAGATGTATTTTCCACTAGCGTTTTTTGATATAATGACTCACCTACCTATTCACTTGGTTAGAGAGACACAACTATGTGGACCGGCTTTTATGAGATCTATGTATCCGGCTGAGCGTTGTATGAAGGTATTAAAAGGCTACGTGAAAAATCGTAGTCGACCGGAAGGTTGCATTGTTGAACGGTACATAGTTGATGAAGCGATTACATTTTGCACAGAATATCTGAAAGATTCTAACATTGCAGAGCTTCCAAAGTCTCATGTTGTGGTAGGGAGAACAGAAGGAGAAAGCGTACTTGGAAAGCAATTAGTTAGTGTTCCTTGCACACAAAGGGATCAGGCACACCTATATGTGCTCCACAACACCGATGACGTTGAGCCATATGTTGAAGAGCACAAGGACCAACTTAAGAGATTAAATCCAAATAAAATGAGAGTTGGATCTCAAGAGAGCATAATAAGAGTTTCTCTGATTGGTTCGGAAAGCATATTCAAGAGAAACAGAACGAGAATCCACTTTCAGTTTCAGATAAATTGGCACGGTTGTTGATGGGACCGGGTAGACTTGTATTTTGTCATTCAGGTTATCGTATAAATGGTCGCACATTCTATACAAAAGACCAAGATGAACGGAGTACAATGCAGAATAGTGGGGTGAGTCTTGTAGCTCAAGCAATGCATATCTCAAGTGCGAGAGATAATAACCCTATCTATGCTCATTTATCATATTATGGGGTGATTGAACATATATGGGAGCTGGATTATAGTTGGTTTCGGGTGCCTGTATTTGGGTGTAGGTGTGCTGACAATAAAAATGGTGTTGATAATAGTGAAATAGGCTTCACTCGAGTAGACCTTGAGAGGGTGGGTTACAAAGATGAACCTTTAATTTTGGCATCACAAGCTAAGCAAGTGTTTTTTGTCACCAATCCTATTGATAAGAGGTGGTCAATTGTTTTATTGGCAAACAAAAATACTTGCATTGAGGATGATAGTTCATATAGTGATGATGATGGAAAAAATCCTATCTTAGGTGATTCACAAGCCACTGATAGTGATGGTGACTTGGATATCAGTGATGATGAATTGTATATGCGACAAGATCACCAAGAGGGGATATGGATTAATTCATCTGTTCGTTGACGTACTAAACAAAAAGGTCGTACTGAGGGGAAGCAAAAGACTACTAAGCCAACGACAAAAAGAAAATGATGAAAGGTATTTAAACTTATGTGATAATTATATGATATACTTATTTCCTAAACTTTTTTGCTGCTTCATATAAGCACTTGTTAGTGTATGAGTCAGGGCGTCTCTTGTTAGTGTATGAATTGAAAAATTATGTTGTTGCTATATGAAACTAACTTCTGTATTTTTGGCTTTCGTAGGTCGATATTGTATACCGCCGCCACCACCACCACCGCCACAGCCACAGCCGCTCTACGACCACCACCGCCCCCTCTACCACCACCACCACCACCACCGTAAGCTTCTTCTCTCGCTCTCTCTATATGATAACAAGTATTATTATTTGAATACATATCATGAGTATAGCCTGCTTGTTGATATGTATTTTGATTATGTATCGTGATTGGATCAATATGTGTTGTTTTGTTGACATCGTTTAATGCATTCATGGTTTTGTAAAATTTGATTGGTTTTGTGAAAGAATTGATGGATTGGTTTTGTTGTTTGCAATTTTGGGGGAAGATTAAGTCGAGAACTTGGTAAAAAATTTTGCGTCGTTACTCTGCCGAATTTTTTCTAAAATAATGGTGGCATCATTTGGTACTATATATTTGGTATATAAATCTAAATTCTGTATTTTTGGCTTCTGTAAGTCGATGGATTCTGGGGGTGCTTCAAACAAACGTGTTGAAAATGAGATACGTAGAGGTATCGCGACAATGAAAAAAGTCATAACTGCCAGAAGTAAAGGCTTAAAGCTACCAGTTAGTTGGAATAAGAATGGCCAACCAATTGACCCAAATAAATCAACATTTGTTGGTTACATTGGAGTCATAGCTCGTGAGAGGGTCCCGATTACTATCAGTGATTGGCGACACGTCTCGGAAGCAACAAAATCAGCAATTTGGAATGAAATAGCTGTAAGTTGGTTATTATCATGTTTCTAATTTGTTAAAGTATTTTTTGTTTATTCAATTTTCTCAAAATTATAATTTCATATATACTTTGTTGTTTGTTTTTCATAGTTGGCCTTTGATATTGAAAAAAGTAGACAAAAATTTGTTTTAGCCAAAGATGGAAAGCTAGCTCTAAACTTCAGGAGCTTCTTGAGCAGAGTGTGGGTAGAGGATGATAAAGGGAATATTAATTACAGCCCACCCCAAAAATATAATATATCTCAAGAAGATTGGACAGCGTTTTTACATATTCGGAAAAGTGAAGGTTTCCTGGTAATTATTTTAATTTACGGTTTCATTTGTTGCATATTGCGTTTATATGAACATTGACTAATGCTTTGATTATGTAATGAACAGTAATTAAGTAGGGATAATCAGGAAAGAGCAAAGGAACCTGAATATCCCTATAGGAAATCACGTCTTGGATATGCTCAACTAGAGCAAATTGAGGTACGTAGTTCGTTTAACAGTGAATCCTCACAAGTTTTCTAATAAAAATTCCTTGTTAATATATATATATATATTTAATCATAATATAGATGGAAAAAAGAAAGGAAGCTGGGTCAGATTGCACAGACGTGACACGAGCACTCGTGTGGAGGATTGCACATTCTGACAGCCGGCATAACATTGGTAATGTCAATGTTAAAAGAGTAGCGGATAAAATTGTGAGTTACTTGCAATTTTAGCTATATCTTGTGTTGTATGTTTTTTTTGAAATTTTTTTAAAAGAGCGAAGTTCACTAATTTTTAAATATATTATTACAGGAGTGCTTATCACAAGAGGGTAGCCATAGTGGAAACGAGAGGACCCGGAATGATATATTGGCTAAAGCTCTTAAAAAGAAGGAGTATTCGGGTTGCGTTTGGGGTGTAGGCTTTGGAGTATCACAAAAAAACTATTTTACTGATTCAAAGCCTTCTAAAGATGAGGAGATTGATAATTTGAAAAACATGGTGCACATGATCACTGCATCACTATCCTCATTGCGACGCGAGTTTGACGAGCATAAGGAGTCTGGGTCGCAGCAGCCACATGAAGATGAGGTAATTTCTTTGAAAGATAGCTACCCAGATCCAGTTAAGAACCTTCCTCAGGTAATGATATGAAATTATTAAGTGATCATATAACTTGCAATTCTCTAAAACACACAAATTTTTTTAATATAATGGTATATATATATATATATATATATACATATATATATATATATATTTTATATATTTAGGTTGTGGCGCCATGCCAATTGGCACTTTCAACACCGTCTTATCGTTTGGTGGCTAAATGACAAATGTACAATCGATCAAATGATAGAACGCTGCATACACGTCCATTACCTACCCACCTTGTGAAAGTGATGATTGACATTGCAATTGAAGATATTTCACCTCTACCAGTCCCTCTCGCTGATGAAGGAATGTTCACAGTTTCTGAGGCTGTGGGATACATTGTTGCTTGGCCTAAGAGTCTTGTCACTGTCAGTGATGCATCGGTATGTAATTATTAATATCTAGCCATTAATAAATTATAACAATTGTTTAAGGTTACTAAATATACTTTGGTTTGTAACATTCATGTTTGTTTTCTTTGCTTAAATAGTCTCTTGGAAAATCCAAATCATCAGTTGGAAAACATAAATCAGAGATGACGAAGCACTCAGCTGTCAAACAAACACCTCTAGTGGCCAACCCTTCACGTGAAGATGACAGAGCAGCAGACGTTGTAACAGCTGATCAATGCCCTTAGCCACTTGTAACTCTTGAAAGGTACCTGCAGATAATTCCTATTGAACAACTGGTCGCTATAGACATTCCCAAGGCAATCTATAATAACGAACCCTATCAAAAGTATCTTGGGCGGGGGGAGATCTGTCATTTTTTGCTAAAAGAACAGATTGGAGTCTCTATCATTTCAGTTTACATCAAGTACGTTTTTAAATATGAATTAAGAAAAAGTAAGTTTTTAAATTATTTTACTGCATTAATTTGAACTATGTTTATTCTCGTTGCTCAAATTTATTTTATGCTCAATTTAGGTGTTTGTGGGCTAAGTACGTGGTCCCCGAAGAGAAAGCAAATAATTTCGGGTTCCTTAGTCCACATACTATAGCTGCGGGAACAGGTATTAATCCCGCTCAGCGTATCTTACAAGCGCAATATATAACAAATGCCATGAAAGATTGCGCAGACGGGAAGTTGTTTATTGCACCTTACAACACCGGGTGAGCTACTAAACACCCTACTTTATTTTGTAAAATTTGTTACGTACGCAAAACTAATTTTGAACTTATCTTTTGAATGCTTTTTAATTTAGGGGACATTGGGTGTTTCTTGTGATTGATCCAATTAAAGAGATCGTTTATTATCTGGATTCTTTGCACGGTTATCCGAATAACCGACGTGATATGAAAGAAACAATCAATCAGTAAGTTTTTCAGTCAATCAATGTATCCATTATATTTAATATTAATTTTAAAGTGTATATATCTTCTTAGATTTCACATATATATTTGCTTGATATTGACATCTTTCCTTGTTTTTTGATGTTTTTAACAGTGCTGTGTTGATGTCTCGTGCAAATCATAACACCCAAAAGACCAAATCCAAAAACATGGCCTGTAAATGGACTTGTATAAAGGTTAGTGTAATTTTATATTTTCAAGAGATTATTCATATAAACGTTATTGTTCTAATACAATTTTTGATTTCAATTTTTGTAGTGCCCCATACAGTTAAACGACAAAGATTGTGGCTTCTTTATTATGAAATTCATGAAGGATATTATTAGCCACGGAGAATCTACAATCCCACCAACGGTATGCATAATCCTAATTAATACTCATCATCAAATTCTAATTTCCCTTTATAAGTTATTAAACCTTTGTTCGGTTTTCAATCTCTATCGTGCAGTACTTTCCTGATTGTCAATACGTCACTTACTCTATAGAGAAACTTGATCAAGTACGTTGCGAATTGGCAAAATATATTTTCCAATGTGCTTTTGGTATGGTGTAAGTTGTAAATTGTTGTAAATTTTTATTTGATTTGTTGTATTTGATTGATTGTAAACTCGTTATCATTTGTTGGAGATTATACATAAAATTTGATTTGTTGTTAGGAGGAAAGAATTGGTTTTTGTTGTTAGAGATGATCATTTAATTTGGTGAAGTTAATTTTGGGTTTTAATTTGTTGTTTCTGTTGAATTGGTTTTATGGTTTGTTGTGTTAGTGTGTTGAATTTTGAGCTTGTGGGAAGCTCGTTACAATAAATTTTGTACAGTACAGCAACAATTTTTTTTTAAAAAAAATAAAAAATACACCTATTATAGCGGTTATGTAAATAACCGCTATAATAGGTATCAAAAAAAATAAAATTACATAAAACTTATTACAGCGGTTTCGGAAACAACCGCTGTAATAGGTTTGGCAATTACAGCGGTTCAAAAACCGCTGTAATAGGCATAAACCAATTACAGCGGTTAAAATCGCTATAATAGGTAAAAAAAAAACCCGCTGTAATAAGTCATTTCTGTAGTAGTGTGTGTCTGAACTGTATGTAAAAATTTCACATTCGCAGAATTTTTAGTTTATTTATATGCATTGTCAATTTTTTTTTATTTCATCTTTTATGGTCAAATTTAGGTTATGAAATTTGATAATATGACGTGGAGTACACAATATTCACATTTTTTTCTTCCACTTATTCATATTGTTAACACACAAATTTTCCATGTCGTTCATGTTTAAAATTATGATTAGGTATTTGATAATATATATATATATATATATATTTGGTTAAATATATATTCCAATCAACTATTTTCTTAAAGTTTATGTATCACCTACAATATTAAACATATTGGATGATAGTCCAATAAATTAATTTTAGCGATCTCATCTGGACACTACCGAAGACGATATTAGATAATATCGGATATGTCAAATGTATTTTGTGTTACTGAGTAGCAACTGAATAGATGTATATTTTGCTACGGTTTTTATTATTTAGTTTTTAGAATATTCCAAGCATTCCCGTGCTATGCATGAAAGATGATTAAACTTTTTCTTATAAACAGTGCAAAAGTTTAGTATTCCAAATAAAAATGATTAAAATTGTAGTTTTCTTGTTAAAATATGAATTCTGGAAAAAAAAATTGCTTTCATAACATGGCAACCATGATCGACAAAATTCTTAAGAACTGATCCAAAAAATAACTCACAACTACATATAGTTGGATATAGTAAAATTGAAACTTATCGAATTCATGCATATTAAAATAAAATACTATTACAAAAACGACAATGTTGTTTAATCTTGCCTCTTCAAGATGAGAAAATAAAGTTGAATAAATTGGACAGGATGAATAATGGAAGGCTTTATGTGTATCAAATGAGAGGTAAATTAAATCGTTAAAATGTATGGACATTTTGATCAATTACTTGTTGAAAAAGTAGAATGAGATTGCAACTATCAATTTTGAGAGTGTGAATATCAATTCTCATATGCAAAACCTATTTTCAGATTTTCGAGAATAATCATTACTCGTGTTTGTATCGTGTTATGGTGTCATTGTATCCATATTTATATATTCCTATATCCATATTTATATAATTCCTATATCCATATTCATGAATTAATCATATATATATATATATATATTCATATATGTTACTATGTTAAGTTCTGTTAGTTAAAACTCGTACTATATTCGTATAATATATGTATGTAGGAAACTTTCATTTTTGGTCCTATTGGAGTTCGGTCAAAACACGTTTAGTCCCATAGAATTTTTTTGACAATTTTGATCCCATAGGATGGAAAAAGTTGCACTTTTGGTCCCACACATTAAAAATTGGACGGAAAATAGCGAGTGCAACTCACGCATTGTCATCTCATAAATACTAAAAAAATTAAAATATTTATGAAATAAACAAAAAACAAAAAGAAACACCCTCCCCCCAACACCAAACCGCACAGCCAACCCCATCGCACCCGTAAAACCCACTTCATCACTTATTTGTTACAATTTTTCTACTTATATATATATATATATATATATAAATGATGTGTGTGGGAAGCACACCAATGATAATATGAGATATATTATATAACAATATAGTATGAAGCACGGAAATAATAGTAAAAATGACACAAGATATACGTGGTTCGGTCAAAATATGACCTACGTCCGCGGGGTAAAAAGAGTCGATCCCTTCATTAGTGTTTTGAGGTGATATATATATAAGTTTATGATGGGGCAGATAAAAAGGTAAGTCAACTATTTCTCAATGTACATTGAAAAGTAAAATAAATCATGATCCTTCCATCTTGGGCTATATCTTTAATGGTATAATTGGCAGGTCGGTTAGCATGATCTCCGCAGGTCCGGATATGGTAAGTATATCCCTTGATTGATTCTTGTCTGATTTTTCTACAGGCTTGCCTTATATAGAATGCTCTACCTGTGCAGGTCGGGAATGGGCAAACCTCCAGCTGGACAGACCTGACTATAATATCTTCTAAAGGGATCCGAGTCCGTGATGTTATTGGGCTTGGGCCCCTAATCGTTTTGGACTACCAGCTTGGCCCAAGAACCTATTTTGACCCACATCAATAGTCCCCCCCCCCAACTCTACAGTTTGATTTAGTCAAGCTGTGAGAGTTGAAAAAAGATAAATCTTTGGGCGAGTTGAGAGTCTCCTTGAGCTGCGTAGGTAAAGGTTGCTGAAGCTTTTTTCCAGGTAAGGAATTTTCCTCAGGTAAGTTTCCCGCACGAACCCCCAAACCTGACATGACGGTTCCATTTCCCCATGCCCACAATTATGTAGTTACCTCCTGAAAAGTCGTGCCACTCATTGTTTCTGTAGTTGAGGCCGCTATCCTCATGTCCTAGCAACCGTCGATCTTTGCCCACGTGTACGGTTTGGGTTGAAGCCCCCTGTTTCCTTAGTTATTTTTGGTTTATTTTTGAAAAATCAAATTTCAAAAAATAACTTGCCAAAAACTTGAGATTTTATTTCCTTCCATTGTTTGTGTTTTGCTGCTTAAAATCAGAGTCCTTCAATTCTTTTTTCACCTTCTCTCGTCAGGCGTTTCTCTAGGTACTGTGCTTCCTTCTCTTCTTCCTCTTTTATTTGTTTGTTTGTTTGTTTGTGTGTTGTTGTGTTGTTTTATTTTGTACAAGTTTTGGGTTTGTTACCATTTGCCATTATCGTCCCCGTTCCCCTTTTTCCCCTTTGTACGCGAAAATGTCGAATAGCGTAGGCTCGGATTCTCAAAACCGAGAAGAGCATCACAATGTGCTAGAGCATGATTTTGTGTGGGATACGTCCTCTTATGTGCGAAATTTGTACAGTTGGACTCTTGCTTTGGGGGGAAAAGAACTTGTAACCCTTTTTTCCTCGGATACAAAATCCGATGGCCGGAATACCATCCTTATCCCTTCGTCTCCGAGTGCCGAGGTTAGGACTGGTCGGGCTGGGGTTTTCTCCAGGGGTGAGGCTGTACACCAGTTTGACCCTGATTCGGAGGAAGAGGAAGAACCGAACCCTATGTTTTGGGCAAAGACTCCCTCCACTTTTACTCTTAAAAAATTAAAGAACCTTCGCCGTATGTATGGTATACCAGATGACTACTCGATAATAATACCCTCTCCTGAGGACCGGGCCCATCGCCCTCCTCCTCAACACACCCGTTTCCATGTGGCTCTTCTTCGCGTAGCCCTAAGGTTCCCCATCCCACCTCTCTTCATATCCATAGCTAATAGGTATGGTATTCCTCTAAACCAGTTCACGCCTAATGCCATTCGGATGATGGCTGGGTTTGCCATTCTCCTCCATTACTATGGGATTGAACCCACAACCAAGTTCTTTATTCTCTCTTCCATCCTCGCTCTAGTGCTACTAATAGTGGGGTTTTCTATCTAACTTCTCGAGGTCCTGCCATCTTCCTCGCTGGCCATCCAGGGGACAAGCGATGGAAAGACAACTTTTTCTACATCGCTCCTCCGCCAGGTGTGGTGTGGAATTTTTGACGAATTTTATGGAGCGGTTGGATGAGCACCATTCTGCCCCTTGTCAATTGTTTGAATACCATCGTCGGGTGGTGGAGTATTTGAATTTTTCTCCTCGCCACATGGGCAAACTTGTTGATAACCGGCTTCTATACAACATTGGTTATAGTCCCGTGGGGGCTGACTTGAAGGGTGTCACCGTAAGTAGTGCCTTGGATTTCAACTGTCTTTCTATGTTTGTTAACTGATTTGTTTTTCATGACTCATGCTAACTCTTGCTGACTTGGTATTTGGAGAAAAACTGATGGATTTGGCTCATACCCGGGAGTTTGTTAACCGCGGGAAGCAGCGTCCTCTTTCGGAAGAACCAGCTCTGCCTCCCCCACCTCCGCCGGTGACGCCACAAGATGCCCCTTCTGCCATCTTGACTTCCCCACCCTCAGGTCAGGGCAATTCTTACAGGTCCCGCACCCATCAGGAGAGGGCCTCTAGAAAATGACCCATGACCTCTGAGACTCCTTCCAGCGCACGCCCTCCTAAAAGCAACAACTCTGTTGGTCCCAAGTGGCATACTAAAGGGTCTAGAAGGGGGGGGGGGGGTTGAATAGACCTTGAAGTCTTTTTCAACTTCAAAAATTCGTATTACTTTTAAAGATTTGAACGCTTATAAAGCTGAGCGTTTAGGTCAGGCGCTATAGAGAAGATAACTTAGACTTAGTGATTTTAGCAATTTACCAAAGTAGGGTAAAGCTTAGATCGCTTAATCAGGGTTAGCACAACGGAAATGATTTTAGAGCTTTAGCGTTCGTTTTGGTTAAATAGTTGGTTAATCGTTTTACTTGTCTTTTTCAGAATATATGATAAAAAATGAATGTAGACAACAAATCAGTAAATAAATAAGACACGAGAATTGTAAGGTTCACTGGGTTTGTGTAATCCCAGCTACGTCCTTCTACTCCTTTCCACACAGGAGGAATTCACTAAAAATGAATCATGAAGTTTCACACAGACAACTTCAACACAATAGCAAATTGAAGAAAGCTTGATCTCAAGTTCCCTGATCACACAGATTTCAACTCGGTTAAGATCTGCTTCTGACAATGCTTCTCTCACTCAGAACTAATGCTCTGTCTTCAACAACTTCATCACACAGATGGAAGAGGTTGATGGGTTTTTATCACGGTTTTGTTTGATTTGAAAAGTTCAAACACTTTGGTAATATCTCTTTGAAAGGTTATGTTCTTCTGTGAAGAGGTAAGAGATATTGATTTAGCTGTAGAGATGTTTAAGCTCAACAAAAATTTGGTTATGGAGGATTTGAGCTTTAGAAATTGGATATAGATTTCAACAGCGTAAGTGAATAATTCTCGGTATTTAGGTTTGAGCTGTGAGTATCTATTTATAGAATTTTCTCGGGATTTGTCCGTTGGACATAAGCAGGGGCGTGAGAAGCACGAGGCGCGTGACTTAGTCTTTTTCTGACATCTTTGAAAAATTCTACTGCACAGAGTGGGTAGCAGACCTACTTTGAGTTGACAGCTAATGGGGAAGGCACATCCGTACCGTCAATAGTCCTTATCATATTTAATGCTCTTATCAAGCATTTAATGCATTTGACTTTATTTTTCGTTGGAAATAAATGTCCGTTGATAGCATTTAATAATATATTGATTTTGGATTAAATTCAGGTGACGACAAGCGCTTAACTACGAAAGTCATTCTGAATTGATTCATAAGCGCTTGACACCAGCTTAATGAATCTCTCATCTTTAAAGTCTTCAGACGCTGATCTTCGATTTCACCTTGATAAACTCACCTAGATTTCTATCTTAACTCAAGCGCTAGATACTAGTCTAAAGCTATAAAGATAAAATGCCATAATTAAAAATTTACAACTTGGTAACTTCAAACGCTTATACATGTTCTAACAAAATATAAACTTACATATCTTTGGGGTCTAACATGAAACCTATTTTGTCATCATCAAAACATCTAACATGAAATTTCCTAACAAACTCAGGTATAGCCATTCGTGAGATGATCCCCGATCTGCCCATCAGGACTTTAGATCCTTCTGCCTCTCGCACTAGGTCTAGGGCCTCTGACCCTCCAGCTTCTGCCTTGTCGAGCAACGAACTCTCGGTCATGCTAGACTTTCTCCAGAAGTTGCCCAATTCCACTGACCGTCATCACCTGGAAGACATGTCCCCCCGAAAGAGGGCTGAAGCTGCGTCACTCATATTCCCTAAGGTAAAGCAATTTTTTGCATGTAAAAGTTGATCATGTATTTTTACTTTATGCTAGTTGTAATTTACAATGCATAAATGTGTTGTAGTGCATGCTGCTAGCTGGCCAGGTTGTGCAGGATGCCTACAAGGGCACGGAAGTGGAGGAGCTGTAGAGGAAACTGACCAAGTCTCAGGAGCAGGTCCGGAAGCACAGGACTATGGCTCCAACAAGGACAAGGAGCTCAAGGTTCTTCAAAAGGATTTTCATAAGCTTCTTGCAGAGAAAGTAGATTTGGAGGCGCATCTTTCGACATCGAGACTACTCATGCTACCACTTTGAAGAGCGCCTTAGTTAAGGCCCATGAAACCTGGATCGCTGAACTGCCTTCATCTGAGAAGGGCCAGGCTTTGGTCGCCAAGTTCAAAGCTAATTTTCTTGCCTCTAAAGAGTTCGCGCGTCTCACTGATGAAGAAATCTTTGGGTTCTTCGTCAAGGGTTTTGAAGGATGCGCTGCTCAGTTCCAGGCTAAAGGCTTTCCTCCAGCAGGTGTCTCTGATGACTTCTTGGACTGTGATGCTGCTCTTCTTGAGGCTATAGCTGCTCCGGATCCAGCTCTTTCAGGTCCCTCTCCTTCCCTTGCTACAGATCAAGCTGTTGCTGTGTTACCCAATGTACAGTCAAGTGGGGCGGATGCTCCAGGTGATGCTGGTGGTTCAGGTGGTGTTGTTGCTGATACTCCGGCTCAGGCTAATGTTCCCGACCAAGCTTGAAAATTTTATCTTCTCTCTAAGTCTTGATATTTGACGGGCGTATGTGTCCCCGGTATTTGAAACACTTTTTATATTTTTGTTGCTTTTGATGGGCCTGTGTTGCCCTTTAGATAAATACTTGGTTTGATGGATAGTCGTTTTTAATTTTTACCGTATCTGCCAGGTTTGGGCAATGAATTTTTAGTAGGTTTATGAATATTTTGCACTTTTACCTTTTTGCTTACCACCTATATACTGATAATATTGCATTCACTTTCTACATGTGTTGCCCCTGTCTTTTTTATATAAAAGAGAAACCAAAAAGGTGAATCTTACACAAACTAATAAGTAAATAATGAATGACCATACCTTCCTTTCTAATAAAGCCAAGCATGTCCTTGATGAATTGGGTAGTACCTTTTATTTAACATTCCTCACAAAAAAGCAAAAGACAAATTTATCAGTTTCGAGGTGGTACCTACCACACCTGTGCTGGGCTATAGCTCCAGCTGGGTCAGGTAGTCCTTATTTTTGCAATCGTGGGAACTTGCGTTTTCACACCCGTCAATTGTTAGTAACTTGCTTGACACATACAATCATGGGGACTTGCATCGGGATCAAACAACCTTTTCCAGGTGCGTACAATCGTGGGGACTTGTACCACCTCCGTGCAATCATGGAGACTTGCACACGGGATCGAACACCCGTCACTAGGCGCGTACAATCGTGGAGACTTGCGCCGCAACTATGCAATCGTGGAGACTTGCATTTACCACCTGCCTTATTTTCCCTGGTTTTCCCTCCGTACCAAAATTTTTCTAGACGGGCTAGGGTGGCCAGCCCATACCGTCAGCATCCTTCCTTATGTCCCATATTCTCCAAATTTTCCCTCCTTGTTTCACCTCCATCCTTATGGCTGCCGGTTCCTCCTTATCGCTCCAAACCCCGATCTTCCTTAGGGTAGGCCCATAATGTTCCCAATGACCTACCCCTCCTAATTTTTCCCTGGCCTGGAGACTTTTCTGATCTGTAGGCGAATGATCCATACCTAGATATATCCGGGTCCCCACTCAGATGGTACAGTCCTAACCTCCGACTATCTCCACTTCGCCAGCTCTCCTTTGCTTCACAATATATCAAACATATTTTACATAATTATATACATAACTCAAATTCAAAGTTTTGATAAAATAAAATCTTACTAAATTATTAGAGCTTTGCATGTGGCCCTGCAAAGAAGGCTTTACAATCTCTAGGTCGTACCTAGAAAACATAACAATCATAACTTCCAAAAAAGATTATTAGCAAAGCGTGAGTCTTTCAAATGGGAAGAAATAAAACATAAGATGGTAAAATGGAAACAAAAAGGAAGAGTGCAACCCTTATGGTTACACGTAAAACTTTTTCAGGTTTTGCATGTTCCATGGGCGAGGGAGTGGCATGCCCTCCCCATCTTCCAGCTCATAGGCTCCTCTAGCTAGTACTTTAGTAACTTGGTATGAGCCTTCCCAGTTAGGGTCCTACTTCTTCACAGTCCGCATTGCATCTACTCTCTTTAACACCAGATCTCCTACCTGGACAGTGATAGGAGTCATTTTTACTGACAATTTAGGCCCATATATCATTTATTTTGTGCCACTCGTGCATTTAATGTGTGTGTAAAGTGCTTTCAGGTAGTAAGCGACGATCGACGAAGAAAAGGGCAAAAAGACGACTCATATACCCAACTCTGCTCAAGGCTTCGCACTGAGGCGCCTAGGCGCCATTTTTCTCGCGCCCAGGCGCGACCCAGCAAACAAAATCAAAGTTTCGCACTTCCGCGCCTAGGCGCCTGAACCTCCACGCCTAGGCGCCACATATCGCGCGCCTGGTGTTAGGTCTTAAAAGTAACATTGATTTAGTATGTTTTTATCTCACATTTATCTTGAATTCATACCTTGAGTTGATCTTTTTAGTTGTTTTTATTTGTATTTGCATATTTTGGCTTCTAAGTCGTTTAAATGCTTTTATAGGCAAAGGACGATTGATTTGGCGAGTAAATGAAGGGATATCTAAGCAAAGTGAAGAAGTTAACTAAGAGACTTAAAGAGGAGCAAAGAAGAGTCCAAACGAAAAGAGTTGAGTTGAAGAAAAAGTAAGGAAAAAACAGTGGACAGCAGAATTGGCACAGTGGTGCCAATATTCGGCACCACTGTGCAGTGCGCAGAAATCAGAATTTCTGGTTGGGCTCGGATTTTATTTCTTTTGTTGGGCTTTTTGTAATTAGGAATCCTATATAAATATAAGAAGTCAGGAAAAAATATCAGTTTTAACTTTTCTTTTGAGGATAGAAGACGTTATTTGGGAGAGAGAAGGAGAAAGAGAGAAAACTTGGAGAGAAAGAAAAGGAAGCCATTGAAGAGAAGAAAGAGAAATCTTGATTCTTGCCATCAACATAAGGGTTATTCTTGGTTTTTCTTGAATTCTTCTTCTTCCCCAATTGTTCTTATTATTTTCCACCATTGTTAAACATGAGAATTCTTAATTTTATGCAAATTATTTCTTCTTCTTGTTTAAATATGCGTAGCTAAATAATTTTCTAGGGTTTAAGATGTAGTCTTGAGTATTATTATGGATTGTTGATTTTCATTGGGTTATTTCTTGTTTTAATTAATCTATTAATGAGGTTTAATGCTTGTAGATAATTGGCCACCAAATACATGATTTAAGATGAATTGAGAAGTACCGGGAGGTGAATTAATTCATTAGTTCAAGATTTGATAGACGTGTTTAAATTACTCAATAGGGATATTAGTAATTGTGCATGAGGCTAGCTAACGAATTTCATGAAAATTAATGGATTCATCTAGATTAGTTATTGATCATGGGAGTGACGAGAACGAGTTTAGTTGGGTACTCATGGAGATCTCGGGAGAGTATCCATGTAATTAAGGAAATTCGGGTCTTTAATGAGTGCAAGAATTTACAATCCAATGATGTTCATAATCCATAAAAATACCTTGATGAAGTCTTAATCCCTAGGCTTTCCATTTATCGAATTATTGTTTATAAATTTTGTTATTATTTATTTCTGTTTTTAATTCGTTAAAATCTTAAATCTTGCTCATCGCTAGTCTAAATAATAGGATAAACTTTGTTTGGTACTTGACAACCTTCCCTGTGGAGACGATCTTACTTACTCTATATTATTTGTCGATACCGTGTTGTTACGGGTGATAACAAATTGGCACCGTTGCCGGGGAAGGCAACAAATAGTCAATATCAATAACAAGTTGATTCTTATTAATTTAGACATTTATTTATTTTTATTTTGGATTTTTTATCTGTTTGAATTTTGATACTTGATATTCTTGTTTCAAAATGGCTGAGGAACAGAGAACTCTCAGGGATTATGCTACACCGACATATCAGAGTTTTACTTCAAGCATAGTTGTGCCTAATGTTCAGGCAAATACTTTTGAGTTGAAGCCAATCATCATTCAGATGCTACAGAATAATGCTTTTGAAGGAGACATTGAGAGGGAAGATCCTCATTCCCATCTGGGGAATTTCTTGGAGATATGCAGTACATTTAAGATGAACGGAGTCACAGATGATGCCATACGACTGTGGCTGTTCCCTTTCTCTCTATCCAAAAGAGCTAAGGAGTGGTTGAAAAACCAGCCGGCAAATAAGTTCACTACTTGGGCAGATTTGTCGACTGCATTTCTCACCAAATATTTTCCACCGGCAAAGACAGCTCAGTTGAGGAATGCAATCACAAGATTCATGCAAGGAGATGGAGAAACACTTTATCAAGCATGGGAAAGATATAAAGAACTACTAAGAAAATGCCCCCATCATGGTATTCCAAGCTGGATGCTTGTACAAACCTTCTACAATGGTTTGTCATATGACATCAGGATGACTATCGACGCAACAGCAGGAGGTAGTTTCATGGGAAAGAATCCAGATGATGCACTCGCGCTCATAGATGAGATGGCATCCAATAACTACCAATGGGCGAGTGACAGTCGGTCCATAAAGAAAGTATCTGGTATGCATAATGTTGATGAACTCACCATGCTCAATTCTAAGATGGATGCTCTAGTGAAGAACTTCGAGGGACTAAAGTGCAATACCAGTGTCGTGTCTCAGCCTACCATAACCTGTGATGTTTGTGGAGCACCTCACATGGCTACAAACTGCCCACTCATGGAGCAAGCTCAGTATATCTCCAATCAGAACAACCAGTCGGGAAATCCATTCTCCAACACTTATAATTCGGGGTGGCGAAATCATCCCAATTCTTCTTGGGGAGGTCAAGGAAACCAAGGGGCTCAAGACTTCCCTCCTAGGCATCAGTTTCCCCCAGGTTTCCAACAGGGTCCTCAAAATTTTCAACAGCAACTTCCACAGCATCAAGGACTACCACCTCAAGAAAAAAGACAGCCACAAGCTTGGGAGCTTGCTATTGAGAAGCTCGCTAATGGAACAGCAAAACGGTTCGAGAATCTTGAAGCAAAAATTGATCTGTTAGTGGAAGCAACAAAAAATTTGGAAACACAACTTGGACAATTAGCAAGTTCTGTGATTTCGAGGTTGAAGGGTACACTACCTAGCCAAACAGAGGAGAATCCGAGAAGATAATGTAATGCAGTGACTCTGATAAATGAAAATACAATTGAAGAATTTGAGCCATATGCTGAACACAGAGATGAACTTGTGACGAAGGATAATTCAGTCTTTGAACCTTCAGACAAGGTTGAACCGGAAAAGGATACCCCAAAGCCATATGTTCCTCCGATTCCATTTCCCCAAAGGTTGCAACACAAGAAGTTGGATAAACAGCAAGAGAAATTTCTCCAAGTATTTAGACAGTTGCACATAAACATTCCATTCGCAGATGCTCGAGCTCAATTGCCTGTCTATATGAAGTTTCTCAAAGAGTTGTTGAGCAATAGAAAAAGACTGGAATATGTGGAAACAATCTCGTTGAATGAAGAATGCAGTGCCATAATCCAACGAAACATTCCTCCAAAGCTAAAGGATCCAGGGAGTTTTTCACTTCCTTGCACTATTGGAAAATCTCAATTTGATAAGGCACTTTGTGATTTAGGAGCTAGTGTTAGTCTAATGCCTTATTCAATTTGTAGAAAGCTAGGATTTCAAAAGCTCAAACACACAAATATGTCCTTGCAATTGGCAGATAGGAGTATAAAGCGCCCCATGGGAATATTAGAAGACGTGTTTGTGAAAGTGGACAAGTTCTACATCCCATGTGACTTCGTGGTGCTTGATATGGATGAAGATTCGAAAACACCAATCATCCTTGGAAGACCATTTCTCGCAACTGCGGGAACCACCATCGACGTACGTGCTGGCAAGCTGGCGTTGAATATCGGAGATGAGAAGGTAGAGTTCGACTTAAATAAGGTGATGCAATCTCCATCTTTCGAAGAAAAATGTTGTTCGGTGGATGTGTTTGGAGAGGCCATCAAAGAAGAAATTCCTCAAGGTAAAAGAGATCCATCAGAGTCATCTCCCGTAATATCCTCTACACCGAAGGTAAAACTTAAACCTCTTTCTCCACATCTCAAGTACGCTCTTCTTAGCAAAAATGAATTTTTACCTGTTATCATAAATACTACACTTTTTACACTTGAATTGGACCAATGGTTTAATAAATTGCAATGGAAGAAAGAGGGAATAGGTTGGCATATGTTTGATATGAAAGGGATTAACCCTACTTTGTGTTTTGTAGATGATGATATTTCTCGAGGGGAAACGATTTCCCTCACCCACCCTCAACATTGATTTCGTCTAGGTCAAGCTAATGACTTTAAACAAGCGCTGCTTGGGAGGCAACCCAAGAGTTTCTTTAATTTTGTTTTCGTTTGCGTTTCGTTGTCTTTATTTTATATTTGTCTGTTAAATTTTTCTTGTATTTTCTTGTTTATCTAATGCCACTCTAATGCTTTTTATGTATGCTTTCCGGTCAATTCAAGCATATGGTGGTGCTAAAAAAAATAAAAATAAAAAAATGACAGAACAGGCAGTTTGGCACCACTGTGCCGAATCCCCTGCCTTTTAAAAAAAATATAAAAAAATGGTGTAGCTGCTGAGAGGTCAACATTTATTTCCATTGGTCGACGCCACCTCACTCAACCATTATCCACCGCCACGTCCTTCCACATGGAAACCACCCGCTCGACTCCCGAGACATCATACTTATTTATAGGGGAGTCTCTCTTTCACCCTCTTATTTTATTTCAATATCATTAAGCTTATGCCTCTACTTATGTGTGAGTCCATTGAGGACAATGTCATGTTTTAAGTGTGGGGTGTGTGCGTGTTTATATTGTTGAATGATTCAAGTGTGGGATGGTGTGATCGAGAAAATTGGTGAAAGAAAGGACATGTACGTATTTTTGTTGAATTGTTGATTGATTTGGTGACTTGTTTGCAACACTTTAGTTCCCACATTAGAACGATAGATTGAAATGAACAAATAGACCTATTTTCTGTAATATGGATACTTTTTGCGAGTTACTCATTTGTTCTAAATTTTGTGAAATTTGATATGCATCGTTACACACTACACACGGGTTTTAGTAAAGGGAATTGATCGGTGAGATAAAGCAATTACAAAGTATTTGGATACATTATGAAATTGTGAAGAAAGTTGAAGAAGCAAAAGGAAAAAAAAATTGCTATAAGAAAAGAAAAAAAAAAAAAAAAGAAAGATGAATGAAAAAAAAAGGGCAATGAATTGAATAAATGCCTTGATATTGAGTGAATAAAAACCTAGTTTTGTTCTGTGGCCTTTGTCACTTGAGTGATTAAGTTCTTAGGGGTGTCTTGACACCTAATGCCTTAAGACCTTCTGGTTTGAGAGTCATTGACCTAAAACTCGTTAAATGGGTGTCATAGAAAGCCTAAGAGAACAAAACATTGCACAGGTTAATGAGTGTTAAGTGAAAGAAGGAAAGGAAGGATTGTGCTATGAAGAATGTATGTGTTTGCTTGATGTAGCTGAGAAATTTCCCTTGCTAGAATTCACCTTTTCACGTGGATGCATATTTAAATTAAACTTGGTTTGAATTTGTGTGTTAACTTTGAACAAAAGTATTTATATTGTGGAAGATAGTAATTTGTGCGTTCATGTTAGAACTTGTATGATAATTGTGGGGATGTCCAATTGTTGTGGCTTGTTGCTAGGTTGAGAAACAAAGAATCAAATAGGTATATGTCGAGAATTTTGTGGGTATATTCACTGCAAACCCTCACGAGACAAAACTCGTCCATTAGGGGAAACCTAGGGGTTTAACGGCTTGTTGCATGTGCTAAGTGCAATCGTGTTCCCTACAAAAGTGGTGTTATTTTATTTTGTTGTTCTTTTCTTTGTTTGTTTTAGATTTACTCGAGGACGAGTAAAAGGCTAAGTGTGGGGTGTTTGTTAGGTCTTAAAAGTAACATTGATTTAGTATGTTTTTATCTCACATTTGTCTTGAATTCATACCTTGAGTTGATCTTTTTAGTTGTTTTTATTTGTATTTGCGTATTTTGGCTTCTAAGTCGTTTAAATGCTTTTATAGGCAAAGGACGATTGATTTGGCGAGTAAATGAAGGGATATCTAAGCAAAGTTAAGAAGTCAACTAAGAGACTTAAAGAGGAGCAAAGAAGAGTCCAAACGAAAAGAGTTGAGTTGAAGAAAAAGTAAGGAAAAAACAGTGGACAGCAGAATTGGCACAGTGGTGCCAATATTCGGCACCACTGTGCAGCGCGCAGAAATCAGAATTTCTGGTTGGGCTCGGATTTTATTTCTTTTGTTGGGCTTTTTGTAATTAGGAATCCTATATAAATATAAGAAGTCAGGAAAAAATATCAGTTTTAACTTTTCTTTTGAGGATAGAAGACGTTATTTTGGGAGAGAGAAGGAGAAAGAGAGAAAACTTGGAAAGAAAGAAAAGGAAGCCATTGAAGAGAAGAAAGAGAAATCTTGATTCTTGCCATCAACACAAGGGTTATTCTTGGTTTTTCTTGAATTCTTCTTCTTCCCCAATTGTTCTTATTATTTTCCACCATTGTTTTATGCAAATTATTTCTTCTTCTTGTTTAAATATGCGTAGCTAAATAATTTTCTAGGGTTTAAGATGTAGTCTTGAGTATTATTATGGATTATTGATTTTCATTGGGTTATTTCTTGTTTTAATTAATCTATCAATGAGGTTTAATGCTTGTAGATGATTGGCCACCAAATACATGATTTAAGATGAATTGAGAAGTACCGGGAGGTGAATTAATTCATTAGTTCAAGATTTGATAGACGTGTTTAAATTACTCAATAGGGATATTAGTAATTGTGCATGAGGCTAGCTAACGAATTTCATGAAAATTAATGGATTCATCTAGATTAGTTATTGATCATGGGAGTGACGAGAACGAGTTTAGTTGGGTACTCATGGAGATCTCGGGAAAGTATCCATGTAATTAAGGAAATTCGGGTCTTTAATGAATGCAAGAATTTACAATCCAATGATGCTCATAATCCATAAAAATACCTTGATGAAGTCTTAATCCCTAGGCTTTCCATTTATCGAATTATTGTTTATAAATTTTGTTATTATTTATTTCTGTTTTTAATTAGTTAAAATCTTAAATCTTGCTAATCGCTAGTCTAAATAATAGGATAAACTTTCTTTGGTACTTGACAACCTTCCCTGTGGAGACGATCTTACTTACTCTATATTATTTGTCGATACCGTGTTGTTACGGGTGATAACACCTGGGCGCCCCGGAACTTTTGCCCCAAGAAAGACACGCCACATAGGCGGCGCCCAGGCGCCGATCAACGCGCGCCCAGGCGCCGCGATAACAGAATTTTGGAACTATAAATAGGATTTTTCAATTCATTTTGAGGGTTCGAAATCTGGGAGATTGGAGGCGATTTGTTGGGTTTTGGGCCATTCTTCATCAACTCTAAGAGGCTAAGAAGGAGGTTTAGCTTGGGATTGAAGCTATTGACTCGGATACATCATCGATCAAGCAATATAGGGAGTTTGTTTATGTTTTTCATTACATACTTGTCTATGATTATGTGTATGACTACATTAGGCTCTTTTATGTTATTGATTATGAGCTAAATTTGTGAGACTAAGGCCATGTGAAGGCCAAATTTATGAGTCAATATATATGAAGTGATTTTTGTATTAATTCTCCTATTGTTTTGTGTGTTAATTCTATGCTTTCATTCCAATCATGTGCTTGATTACCATATGCTTGCTATCTTGCCTAATTTAGTCGTTCGAGAGAAGATAGGTTAGGGTTCAAGGGAATTAACACATCATCTGAAACAAATGAGGAATTGCTCCTAGAAATAGGTAAAGATTTTTGGGTGCTGTTAGCCGGATTTATTCGGGGAAGCTCTAGAATGATAATGCGTGGTTATTGATTAGATTCTTGGATAGACATATTTAGAGAACCGTCAATTAATCATAGGATTATTTTGAGCCGAGACATCGGGTAATAGTTAACTTAGGAGTTTCCACCAAAGCAATAGGAGTCTAATAATTCGAGGAGTAACCCATATATATTGACGAGTAGATTTGGTCGTAGCATGTGCCTTAGTCATTTATCATAAGTGAGTTTTAATCTATAGCCCGTTTCCTCTTTTATCCTTCGTTTATTCAATCAATTCTTGCAATTTACTTTATTTGTCTTTTCTTTTATTGAAAATCTAAAGCTAAAATCCAAGTCTCCGTGTTTCGACAACCCGTACTTATTTTGTCCACTTTTATTACTACCACGACTAGTACACTTGCTATCCAAGCACGTTAGGTATTAGCGTGTCAGACATATCTGACCTTCACTTTTGTTCCTTGGGCTCTCATGATCCTCTGCTTGTATTGTTCGATCCTTAGGTATGCCTTGTCCCTGACTTCATCTATTAGCTCCAGCTCTTCTCTTAGTCTTTCTTCATTCTGCTCTGGCTCGAAGTATCTGACTCGATGGGACTGTACCCTGACCTCTGCAGGAATGACGGCCTCAGCTCCATACACCAAATGGAATGGACTTTCTCCCGTGGTGGACTTAGGAGTAGTCTGATATGACCACAACTCTGGTTGCAATTTTTCGACCTAATTCCCACCCGCTCCCCCCAGTCTTTATGACCGAGGTTAGGGTATTTATATAAATTTATTAGAAAATGGGGTACGGATAAAATAAACGAATTGATTTGTGAAAGAAAAAGGGGCATATGAATTTTTAAAAGCTAAGTAGTAGACATACATGGTCTTTAAACCTTGGACTATTATTTTATTAGTAACCTCTACCTGGCCATTGGTTTGAGGATGGGCCACAACACTGAAAAGCCACTTCATCACTTATTTGTTACAATTTTTCTACTTATATATATATATATACATATGATGTGTGTGGGAAGCACACCAATGATAATATGCGATATATTATATAACAATATAGTATAAAGCACGGAAATAATAGTAAAAATGACACAAGATATACGTGGTTCGGTCAAAATATGACCTACGTCCACGGGATAAAAAGAGTTGATCCCTTCATTAGTGTTTTGAGGTGATATATATACAAGTTTATGATGGGGCGGATAAAAAGGTAAGTCAACTATTCCTAAATGTACATTGGAAAGTAGAATAAATCATGATCCTTCCATCTTGGGCTATATCTTTAATGGTATAATTCGCAGGTCGGTCAGCATGATCTCGGAAAGTCTGGATATGGTAAGTATATCCCTTGATTGATTCTTGTTTGATCTTGCTCCAACCTTGCCTTATATAGAATGTTCTACCCGTGCAGGTCGGGACCGGGCGAACCTCCAACTGGACAGACCTGACTATAATATCTTCTAAAAGGATCCGAGTCTGTGATGTTATTGGGCTTGGGCCCCTAATCGTTTTGGACTACCAGCTTGGCCCAAGAACCTATTTCGACCCACATCAATATATATATATACACACACACACACACACATATATATATATATAAATGTTTTTTTCCAAACATGCCTTCCAATGTTGCTGGTACTGTTTCTGTTCTCAGCCCATGAAATCCTATTGTGACGGGGTTGGGGTAGGGGAGGGGACGACGGGGTTGCGGGGTGGGGTTGAAGAAGATGATGGGGTTGAAGATGTTGTAAGTTGATTCAAATATTATTTTAGTTTTAAGGTTAAATAAGTCTTTTGATTATTATATTTTAAGAGTCTTCTTATTGTTAGGTTGTTAGGCAAAATACACTTTGTACCCCTAAACTATTCACTTTGTCTCGTTTAGATCACTGAACTATCAAATATAATAAAATGGTCCCCGAACTATCAAATGTAACAAAATAGACCACTCAAATTCAGGATGTGTTTGGCTAATTTTTTAAATTGATAAATAGTGTAATATGATTGTTATATTTGAATATTAAGTACTTTAAATATATTTTATATAATTTATTTTATTTTTAATATGGTAATTATTTAAAATATATTTTTAATTTTTTCAAGAAGATTAAAAAATTAAAAAATGTAAAGTTAAAATCAAAATTAGTATCAATTATCGATATATAATTTCTACATAATTAAATTTTTAGCTAAAACTGCAATTGATTCTTTTTTGCTCTAGAAGACTAAGGACAATTAAATCCATAAATTTCTTAACCTTAAATGTTGAATTGTTTTTTGAAAGAAAAGTTGGAGAAATGAGTTTTTTGGATTGAAAAATATTATAAAAGAATTTTTTGGGTATAAAGTTTATTTTAAGGAGGTTTTAAGAAATTTCCCTTTAAGAATTAATAGAAAATTGGTGTATTATTTTCTGCACAAAAGTGCGTAGAAAATGATAACCAAATAGTTTAAGAATATCAAAACTATATGTACACAAAAAGATCATTTTATTGAAAGCAAGTGAATGCAAAATAAGCAAAGTTTTTCATTGGCCACATTGCAATGGTCAAACTTAGTGCCACATCAGCAAAATGTCATGGCAAGCCAACACGTCCATCAAATCGATGGACTATTTTGTTACATTTGATAGTTTAGAGACCATTTGTTACTAATGTACACCAAAAATGACTAGAAGCATTATGGTAATTAATCAAACCCCGACAAGGGCTGGGGTCCTACCCGTGGATCAAGTCCACGGTTAATATGATAGTCAAGCCCATAGGGCTGCCAGCCTATTGCGAATATAGCCCATTTTGGTCAAGAGGCTATTTTAATATAAAAGGGCCAGGTAATAGGTTTACTAAAGAGGTAAATGGGCCAATGGTCAAGCCTCGGCCCATAGCCCACCATCAGTCCTATATGTCCTTAAAATGGATCTACTCTCTTAGAGAATATTCACTGGCTACATTTGAGAGTAATTTCACCAAATAACAACGAATTGATTTAATCCCATTTCATCGGGTGTGTAGGCAGCTCGCATAACAGCGAGTGCAGTCTATAAATTCATCAACCCCCAACTTAGTTTTTCATTAGTTGGATTTGATTCTCCACCCCATGTGGTAATTCACGTGATAATTTCTGACTGACGAATTTTACCATCATCAGTTTAGCGCTGTCTGTGGGAACAACTCCAAAGCACGTACTACCCATGATAGGATGACTAGCAACAATCAGCCAGCATTAGTCGATGAAGTTCCTAACCTAACGCCTGAAGATCAGCCCAACGCTCAAGTCGGTGGAGAAGATCCCTCAAACGGGCAGGCTGATTGCGGGGTTCCTGACGTACTACCCCCGGTGAACGAGCAAAATGCACCTCCTGTAACACCAGCAGTGATTCCACCCCCTTCGACTAGGGTGTTCGAGATCACTCAAGTGGCACTACTCGCTCTTGTTGGAGACGCTTCTGTGAGGGGAGCAGCGCGGGCGGTCCAACAATATGCCCAGGTGATAGGGTGAGATTTACTTAATTTGATCCCATGATTTCATATGGTTTAAGCTTGATTATGAGTAATTTAAGCCACAAATGCATGTAATGAGTTTGATACTTATGAAGTCAGGTATAAATCATCACAATTGAGGAACATAAGGGAATAAAGTACGTATTCAGTGGAGAACCGAAGAATCAAAGTTCAACGTACGAACGTCATCAGCACAACGTACGAACATAATGATTGTAACGTTCGGACGTTGGGAAGTTTACGCATGAACGTGAGAGAGGATAACGTACGGACGCCAGGGGCAGAACGTTTGAATGTTGATGTCGGCAGACCAGTTTTGGAAATTTCCATTTCTAAACCTAAACAGACTCTTCCAACACTATACCTATAAATACAAGATGCAGCTGTAAAAGAGAGCAAATTTTCAGTAGGTAGAAAATACATGTTTAGCTTAGTTAGGGTTAGGTTTAGGTTTAGATTTATTCTTGGTTAATTTTGGATCGAGACTACATAGTTTTGAAGAACAAGAAAACGGAAGGAGATCATCTTCTATATAAGGGAGTTTCTTAGATCTAGATAGATTTTTGTTTATGGATATTTATCTTTTTCTGTGTATCTTTTCTTTTATAGTTATGAACTAATTTCTTAGATTAAGACCATGCAAAGGCTGGATTGATCTTGAATAATATATGATAGTTGTTTGATTCAATTTAATTCTATGATTGTTATGTGTTATGATTTTTGTGCTTTTATTATCTTCATATGATTAGCTACCATGTGTTGAATTATTGCCTAGTTTATCTATTCGGGAGAAGTAAATTAGGGTACAAAATAAATCACAATATCTTCTAAGTCAGTTGATTCTAGGGATAGCTACATACTCCGGATGCTGTTAGCCGGATTTATTTGGAAGAATTTGAATTAATTTGGGGAAAATTCTAGTGTTTAATGCATGCAAGAGAGATTGCTATACCCAATCTAGTATAGGTTATCATGAGCGAGGGATCTGTGTGATAATAATCTTAAGTAATTTTCCACCATAGCATTGTAGTTTAATAACTTGAAGAAATAACAGTCATATATGAAGCAAGTAAATCTGTGCTGATGTGTGAGTTTTAATCGCCTTTTTCACCATTGTTATAGTCATCATATTTAATTCCTGTTTAATTATATTTCTTATTTTTTTTTATAAAAGTTTCGATTTTATACTTGCGTTAATTCTCGTAAAATAAGAATACAAATCCTTGTGGGTTCGACATACAGGACTTAATTGTCCACTTTGTTACTACACACGATCAGTCCTCTTGCTGTTAAATACACGGTTGGGTTCTCGTGCATCAAATTTTTGGCGCCGTTACCGGGACTTGTTTATTTTAGTTTCTGATTTAATAGCAAGTCTACTTTCTTTTTCTGCTTTAATTCTCAGGATTTTAAGAATGGCGGCAAAATTTCTTAGTTTACCGCTATCTGAGATATGAAACCATTAGTAGTTCCACCACGTCCTTGGGATGTATCATCCATGATTGATTCACCTATGCCAATTACTGCCTCAGTGATAGCTGATGTCAGTCCGCAACAGAATTAGATACAGAACCATGTCCCGATTCCAAAACCCGATTTTACTTATGGGGATTTCCAAAAGTCAATGAGGGAATACTATCAAGGGTTGAGATAAACAAGGCTTCAGATTGTGAAATTGTCACGTATTACCCCTGAGAAAATATTCGAGGAAGTATCAACAGGGAACGAAAAAGAAGCAAAGGAACTATCGTACAATGTCGTGACACTGGAGGAAAGGGAAGAAGAGCAAGCAGAAAATCCAAAAATGCAGCCCATTTACTAACGTCTGAACGTGACACAATCAACGTTCGAGCGTGGGTGAATAAGTTGAAATTCGATGAGCCACTATTGATATCCAAATGTTTCAGTCAGAACGTTCGAACGTGGCCACTCATGACGTTCGGACGTCCTGTGCAGTTAGCCCTAATCCCGATTGTTGTGTGTGGGTTTCACATCAATAAAAATATGCAATATAGTATATAAAGATATAGTATAAAGCATGAATTATAATGTAAAATGGACACAAGATATACGTGGTTCGGTCCAAAATCAGACCTACGTCCACGGGGGTAAAGAGTTCGATCCTTTTATTGATGTAGGAGTTTATATTTATACAAGAATTTAATGGGGGGGGGGGGGTTAAAAGGGGTAAGTCAACTATGCTAAATATACATTTGGTAGTAAGAATAAATCACAATCTATCTATATTAGGCTATAATCAATCGGGTAAAAATGGTAAAGACAGGCTTGATCTCCGCAGGTCTGTATATGGCGAGGTTGGTGAATGATTAGATCTTGTCTCCCAGCAGTCCATAATCAGCGTTGCCTTACCTGGGCAGGTCGGGTCATTTGGGCCTCCAGCTAAGCCTGTCGGAAGGTGAAAGTATTGAACTACCCAGCTTGGCCCAAAGATGGATTTCTACCCACATCAATAGTCCCCTTCTCCAACTCTAAAGTTTGACGTAGTCAAGCTGTAAGAATTGAAAAGAAATAAGTGATATGGGCCGAGCTGACAAAACTCCAGAGATGCAAGTAGAAAACATACTGAAGCACAAATGCCAAAAGAATCTCCAATCTGTCCAGGTATAGCGACCTGATCTACGGAGCTCTTGGAAGCCTTCCTGTGTAGGTCTGGAGAAAACCCTAGTCGTGAGTTGACTAGCCGATCGGACTTCTCCATACTTCTGTAGTTATTACCTTCGAGTTCGAGAAAGCCGCGCCATCATCATGACCTCGTCAGACGATGCCGCTATAACTGCGCCTAGGTATGTTTGATGATCACCACGTGTACGGCTGGGGATGAAGCCTGCCTCTTTCCTTGTAAGTTATTATTATTTTAGATTTAAATTTTTGAAAAAGGTAACTTGCAGTAAACCATCGATTTTGTTTCCTTTTTTCAAAACTTTGTTTGGCATTAAAATTTAGAAAACCCTTTCCTCCTCCTTCTCTTCAATTCATCTTCTCCAGCGGCGGTTACCCATGTTCATTGCCCACTTCCTTAGGTATTGCGCGTTTCTCTCTTTCTTCTCTTTTTATTTTTTGTTTGTTTGGCTTGTGTGTTACGTAGTTTTGAGAAAAATTCCCAAAATTCTGTTGTTGTTGCCTTTGTCTTTTTTCTTGTTGTGTGCAACTATGTCAAATATGTTGGGTTGGTTCTAAAAATTAAACAAAAATTAAACGTACAACCACCCGAAACAGGAATAATGGTGTGCTCGATTACACTATAAAGAAGGTTGCAAGAATTTTTACCTTTCGATTAAATTCTCACAGCAACGATTCGGATCTTTTCAACCCTGCGGTGCAAGTCCACATGATTTCTTGGAGGAAATCGCCCGTCAATCGTATCCCGGGTGTTAATGCTCCAAACGTCGCACCTCTAAGATGTATCCACACCTCGTTCAGGTCACCACCTAGTTTGTTATTGGTGCTAGCCAACGAAATAGATCTAAGTCTAAAACCTAGGCTTGATTATGTGAAGGGATGGAATATGTGAATCATTGAGTTCAACACATGAACAAAACAACGTCGTATTGGAACAAGGTAGGGGGGGTGCGATTCTGCACAAGGATGACAAGAAAAAAAACTCTCTTTGCTAGGGTTCGAATTTTACACTTATAGGAGGCTTAGGCTTTGTTTTTTTTTGTTTTTTCAAAACACTTTTTCCATTTTCATTTTCATTTGAGAATGAAAATACACACTTTATACTGTTTTTAACTGAAAATAATCTCATTTTCATTCTCATTTTTATGTTCTCAATAAATTTCAATCATTTTTTTAAAATTACATTTCACATCACTCATCTCACAATTTCATTTTATCACTTTTGTCACTCATCTTCTTTTAATTGTTTAAACCTTTCTCTCCTTTCTTTAAATTTTTAAATCCAACACTATTCATCTAATCATTACTTTTCAATCACTTCACACATCACAATCACCAATGTCAACCATTTTTAAAAACACAACCAAATACGCCTACTTTTTTCACTTTTCTCACACAAAAATAAAAAAACTCATTCCCCCATACATTTTAGAAAATGACGGTTGAAAATTAAAGGAAAACACATCCAAACAAAGCCTTAGGGTTTTAGGCTTGCATTCACATATATATAGAATAGGAGTCCTAGAATCCTAATCCAACTGCAAGACTTGGAGAAGAAGAAAACCCTTTTCTTCTTCACCAAGAATTCGAACCCCTCTCATCTTTTGGGCTCAAAAATCGGCCATCATCCTTTTAATTGGAATCCAAGAATTAATTCTTGACTCCATATTTAATTATGGGCAAAACCCATCAATTAAATATTCCCATATAATTAAAACCCGTTTAATTAAATATATTACTTATTCCAATTGGCTTATTTATTTAACTTGGGCCAAGCCCAACTAAATAGAATACTTGGACTCTACTAGGTCCATTAATTTAATTAATTCTACAAGATTAATTAAAATAGTCGAATTAATTGAATCGCCTCAATTAATTCATATTTCTTATTAGGAAAGGACTAGACTTTCCCAATTTCCTCAATTTCCACAAATTGATTAATCACATCATTTAAATAGTGACTCTCACGAGTTCAGTGTGTGAACCCTTAGGCTCGTCTACTATCTAGTAGTAAGTACACTTTCCCAAAGTGCTAGTGTGCTTTCCTAAAATAGAAAGTACTATATTAAATCATTCCTTTGATTTAATCAAGCCTCGAATTAATCACCACATTAATTCTCAGCATTTACAAATCGTGGTTACTATCTAGCAATGGGCCACGAAGACCTAGATAAAGACGAATATAAAGATACGCCTTCCGTGATCTTGATCCTTGTATAAGTAAGATCCCTCCATCTAATCTCCCAATTGAATCTAGAGCAGTGCCTAAGGTCGAAGCTCTATTAATTCAATAACTATGTTTCCCAAATACGGATAGATCGACTTTCAACTATCTAAACGAGGAAACCCTGCGCCTCTTTAGATATCAAACTTCGGCATTCCTAAAGTGGATTTACTATGTAAACATAAGAAATTCACTGACAAGACTAATGTCAGAGATAGATCCCATCTTGATTCTCACATGCCTTCATACACAATCAGCCCTTGTCTGATTTTGCCAATTTGTGATCATCTAAGTAATCATGCAACAAACCAAGACATGTTCAATTGTGTATAAGACATCCAATGGAACCTCAGATTCTAAGGATTACTCTTATACTACAAGACCACTGGAAGTTCCAAATTCGACTGGGATTCCATTTAATGGAACTTCCATGGAGTTGTTCCGTATGCCTATTCCCATAATAGGAACCCTCATACATGCATAGGCTTTCACCATGCCAATATCTATGGAACGAGATACACTCTATTAAGAGTATGCATCATATAAGCAAGTCTTTTAGGTCGCATCGATATCCCTTCATCTCGATGAGCCCATTCATGACTTGAAAAATATGTTTAAGGACCACAACCTTGGACATATTTTCCATCATTGTCATTCTCGATGCGCAATGATGTCCCATAGCTATATGTGATCCTTCAGGACTTTATTCTAAGTTAAGACCAAGCTATATACACGAATAAAAAATGCCAAAAGATTAACTTTATTTATATGAAAAAAATCGTTCAGCTAGAGTTATTATTACATAGAATGGAGCCCAAAATTGGTACGCCAGGCATAAACTTTAACAGAATAGTCTTCGTTCTGATTCCCAGAATAGAGGCGAGCCCCGTGATTTGTTGGAATCTTTCTCTGATTCTGAGGAGGAGACCAGGTAATTCATGCATGATTTATATATTACCACTGAGGGTGACAAGATCATCGACGTTGAGTCTTCCGACACCAAGTCCAATGGGCGTAATACCACCATCACCTCCTCCCCCTCCCGAGGTGAGAACCCAGGAGGTAGCAGAATTAGAGCCTTAGACATTGTAAGAGCCCTCCAGTCGCGTTTTACCCTTCAACAAGAATGAAAAATACGCCAATCGTATGGCCTATCTTAAAGGTCACACCTGTTTCTATGTCGCCCATTTCCGGGCAGGTCTGCGTTTCCCTATTCCTTTTTTTTTATCGAGAGAGGCAATAGGTATTGCATCCCTTTGAACAAATTTGCTCCTAATGCCATTCGTATGATGGCTAGCTTTCCTGTTCTTCTTCACCATCACGGCCACCCAGCCACAACCGATCTCTTTTATTCCCTGTCTTTGCCTCGCTCTATCTTCTCAGATAGTGGCCTTTTTTACCTACTTCCCGAGGTCAGGTTACCTTCTTGGCTACTCACCCTACCGAGAAAAAATGGAAGTACAATTACTTTTTTATGGACCTAGCTCTGGGTGAGCTTTGGGATTTTCGTCGCGAGTTTTTGGAGAAGGTAGATGGAACCCATCCGTACCCTCTCCAAAATTTGTCCTCATAGCAACAGTAGCTTGTGCACTATCTGAATTTTACCCCTCGTGATGTGGGTAAACTTGTTGATGATCATTTGTTACACCACATTAATTTTAGCCCTGTTGGGGCGGATCTGCAGGGTGAAACCCTAGGTAGTATTTGTGTGATGCTTTGCATATGTTTATGTTGTAGTCTCTTGGTAGATGTTATTGTATCTGAATGTTGCTTGATGTTGTTTGTTTTGCAGAAGAGTTAATGGACGCCTCCCGTGCTAAGGATGCTTTCAAACACAGGAAGAAGTCTCCTCCCACATCGGAGCCCCCTCTGCCACCACCTCCTCCAAGTGTGCCACCGTAGGTGGTGTAATCTCTAGCTATACCTCTTACAGCTATGTCTTCCCACACTTTGGGCTAGGGAGAACAATCTTTCTCTCCCCATGATCCAGACTTTGCATCAGAGATAGCCTCTGGGAAGAGGCCTGTAGATTCGGTGACTCCTCTGGACACCGTCCAGCTAAGCGTGGCAACTTAGGTATAGCTATCAAGGAGCTTATGCTCGATCTGTAGCTCAGGACTATAGATCCACCAGCCTCCAGGACTCGATCCAGAGCCTAGGACCCTACTCCCATTATTACTTTGATGAGTAATGATATTGTAGTGATGATAGACTTTATGCAGAGGCTACCCAATTCTCTTGATTGTCACTACCTGGAGAGCTTGACTCCCCGCGAGGCTGCCAGGGCTGCCCTTCTTCTTCTGCCCAAGGCAAGTTTACTTTGCATTTGGTTTTTGCGTTTTAGTGATTTCTTTTGTATAAATATTTTATCTTCTTTTTTATGACAGGTTCATATGCTGTCCGGCTGTACTATGACCGATCAATATTAGAATACTGAGGCGGAAGACCTGCAGAAGAAGTTGTTCAAGGTCCAGGAGCAGCTGAAGAAATCTCAAGAGTCATGGTCATTTAAGGAGAAGAGTTTGTGCCAGGACCTGAGATTTTCAGAAGTTGCTGGCTGAAAAAGTAGATCTGGAGGTGGCCTTAGCTGCACAGGCAACACAAAAGTAGTCGGAGCTAGAAGAAGTTCTGAACGTGGAGCACCTGAATTGGATAGCTAACTTTCCCTCCTCTACTGAAGGACAGGATCTCCTTTCTAGATTCAAAGCTGATTTCTTTGCTTCCAAGGAATTTTCTAACCTGGTTGATGATAAGTCTATTGATTTAAAGTTGCCCTAGAGGCTGCTGTTGCGGCTCCAGGAGTTCTTTCTACTATAGATCCGGCTGTCCCACCTGCTGCAGGTTAGCTTGATAAAGATATTCCTGACCAGCCGGTAGGTGTTACTGATCCTCCTCCTGATGTTGTCACTATTGATGATGCCATTGCTGGGGTTGAGCCCACTGAGTGATTTTTTGTGAAACAATTTCTGGTTTTTGATGGGCATTTGTGGCGTTTTAAACAATTTACATTTTTGTTGGTTTGGTTTTGGGCATATGTAGCCCCTAAACAATTTATGTTTATGTTTTTCGCTTGTTTTGCTAGACCTGCCCCCAGTTGGGGCAGAGAACTGCTTGGGTTTTATATATCTATCATGATGCCTACTTATATCTATTTCTTGTGTGTTATTTGACTTGCTTAGAATGAAGGCTTACCTGTGTTGTGCTATATTCCCTCAAATTTTTGGGATCATATCTGCATATCTTGCTAAAAATGTAAGAAAAACACGGAAAATTTTGACTTCCTTCGAGGAAGCAAGTTAGTCTTTCCAACACATATATTTAAATTATACCCTTGGTAAAAATAAATAGTACAACCATACCTCCATCGGTACTTTCACTTTCTATACCTACGATGCTTGAGAATTCCAGGTATTCCTTTCAAGATAAGATAAACTAGTTAGAAATCAGGTAGTACTGCCAGACTTGAACTGAGCTATAGCTGCAGCTTTTATCATGGGGTCTTTCCTTAGATCATTCGTCAATTCTTAGTAATTTATTGACACATACAATCATGTGGACTTGCACTGTCACTATGCAATCGTAGGGACTTACATCGGGATCAAACACCCTTATTTTCTTGCGATTGTGGAGACTTGCACACAGGATCGAACACCTGTCAACAAGCGCGTACAATCGTGGGGATTTGCAGCATACCTATACAATCGTGGAGACTTGCATTTACCACCTGCCTTATTACACCTTTTCTTCCCCTCCGCACATAAATTTCGTGAACGGGCTCGGGTGGCCAGCCCTTATCGCAGGTATCCTGCATTATTTCCCACATTTCTCCGTACCTTCCCTCCTTATTTCTTCTCTAACCTTATGGCTTCCCTTTCCTCCTTGTCGCTCCAAACCACGATCTGCCTAGGACAGGTCCTAGAACCACCCCGAAGGTGATTCTCACCCAGTCCTTCCTTATTTCCTCTTGGTATAGGGCCTTCGGGTCCTCCATCGATTTTACGCATGGCGTCACCGACCCCGACTACCTACCCAGGTGGTACATTCCCAGTCCTCCGATTACCTCCATTCCACCAACTACCCTTACTTCACATTTCAATCATCAATTTATACGTATACATATATATCATACCAAATATCTCAATAAAACAAATTCTTACTAGATTTCCGGAGCTTTGCATTTGACCTTACCAATAAGGCATTACATTTCTTAGGTATTACCTGAAAGCACAATCATAACTTCCACCAAAAATATTAGTAGTTTCGTGAGTCGAGACATCAAAATGTAAAATAAAGTAAATTGCAAATAATCAAATGTAAAACTTTTTCAAGTTTTGCATGTTCCATGGGCGAGGGAGTAATTTCCCCTCGCTATCCTCCAGCGCGTATGCTCCTCCTGTTAACACCTTGATTACTTTGTAGGGGCCCTCCCAGTTAGGGTCCAAGTTTTTCACTGTGCGTACTGCATCTGCTCTCTTGAGTACCAGATCGCCTACCTATAGAGATCTAGCCTTCACCTTTGCTGCCTGGTCCCCCATGATCCTCTGTTTGTACTGCTCTATTCTCAGGTATGCCTTGTCTCTACCTTCCTCGATTAGGTCCAGCTCTTCCCTTAGTCGTTCCTTGTTCTGCTCAGGTTTGAAGTATCTGACCGGGTGGGTTTGCATCCTAACCTCTACAAGTATGACCGCCTTTGTTCCATACACCAGGTGAAAAAAGGACTCTCTCCTGTAGTAGATTTTGGAGTGGTCCGATATGACCATAATACTGATTGTAATTCTTCAACCCAATTCCCACCCGCTCCCTCCAGTCTATACGACCGAGGTTTGGGTGTTTTTTGCGAACACATTAGTGATGTATTTTTTACGAAATTAAACAGGATAATAGAAGAGATATGTAATTGAAAAGAAAGGGTATGAACATACCTGGTCTTTAAACCTTGTACAATTATTCTATCAGTAACCTCTACCTGACCATTGGTTTGAGGATGGGCTACCACGCTGAAGCGTTCCTGGATCCCTGGCTCTTCGCACCGCTTCCTCAGTTTAACTCCGCTAAACTGCCTTCCGTTGTCAGCTACGATCTCTCTAAGTATGCCAAATTGGCAAATGATATTCTTCCAAAGGAACTTGATGACTTCTGCTTCTGTGATCCTAGCTAAGGCCTCGACCTCCACCCACTTGCTAAAGTATTCCACTAGCACTAGTAGAAATTTCTTTTGAGCCTTTGTTATGGGAAAGGGTCTCACAATGTCGATACCTACCTTGGAGAAGGGGCATGGGACACTCATGGAACGCATCGCCTCTGCAGGTTGATGGATAAGGCTGGCATGTAACTGACATTGCTCTCACTTCTTTACTAGGTTAGCCGCATCCTTCTTAAGGGATGTCCAAAAGTATCCGGTCCTCAAAGTCTTTCCAGGTAACGCTGATCCTCTTATGTGGCTGCCGCAATCTCCTTCATGAATTTGTCTTAGCACGTGGTCTCCCTCATCTGATGACACACATCTCAGGTGTGGTTGTACAAATGGTTTTTTGTACAACACACTATCGATCATGACGAATCTATTAGCTCTGGTTGTTAACATAGTCGAGCGTTCCTTTCCTTTGCGAGTACACCCTGAGTGAGATATCGAATGATCTAGGTCCTCCAGTCCCCGCCTTCATCTATCCACAACACTTTTTGCCTCGTACCTGATCCAGGTACGGACTGGATGGTGATGTGCCTCATTTTGCAATCGATGACTGAGCTACCCCGCTTTGACAGATAGTCAACTTTGGCATTTTCTGATCGTGGTATTTGATGTACCTCTAGTTTTTGAAAGCTCTTTCATAATGTTTCTATAGTTTCCAGGTATCTCAGCATTTGTTCCTCTTTGGCTTCGTAGGCTCCTTCAATTTGTTTTGTCATGAGTTGCGAATCAGAATAGGCTATTAGATTCCTAGCTTCTCCTTTGAGTGCCATTTTGAGTCCTATGATGAACGCTTCGTGTTCGACCTCGTTGTTGCTTACCTTGAATTCGAACTTAATTGCATACTCCAGCTGATCTCCCTCAGGTGTGGTGAGAACCACACCTACGCCACTCCCGTTCTACGTAGTTGATCCGTCGACATACATGAGCCAAACTTTGTCATTTTTTTTCTCTTTCTGCTCAGGTTTTGTCACTTCATTGACAAAATCTGCCAGGACTTGCGCTTTGATTGTAGTTCGAGATGCATACTCTATCTCAAACTCCCCTATCTCCATAGCCCTAGCACTGTTTTGAGTGATTGATTGGTTTTTACAATTATCTTGTATGTCAAAAAATAATGTTTTAGCCGTCATTCCGTGATGACTAACGCGAAAGCCATCTTCTCGATCTCCGGGTGTCTTTATTCTGTATCCGAGAGTTTTTTTTTTTTGACGTAGTATACAAGCTTATCCCTCTTTCCCTCCTCTCGTACAAGGGCGGTGCTGACAGCTCGTTCAGCCACATCTATGTACAACATCAATGGCTCACCTTGCATAGGTTTGGTCAGCAGGGGAATTTGGTTCATGTATTCCTTTAGCTCTGTGAAAACTTGTTGACACTCCTCACTCCAACTAAAGTTCTGAAGAAGGGTAAGCTTCTTTCTGCTGATTTGGAGATGAATCAGCATAGGGCCGTGATCCTTCCATTCAGTCGTTGAACTTCATTCACATCTCTAGGTGGTTGCATATCTTGGATAGCTTTGATCTTCTTGGGATTGACCTCTATGCCTATCTCCGTGACCATATAGCCTAGGAACTTTTCTCTTTTGATCCCAAATGCGCACTTAGCTGGGTTAAGCTTTATTTTGTACTTCCGAAGGGTTTAAAAAGTTTGTTGCAGGTCTTGCACATGCGTGCTGGAGGTCCTGCTTTTGACTACCATGTTGTCCACATACAGTTCAATGTTCTTCCCCATCTGGTAGTGGAACATCATGTCGACCAGCCTTTGGTATGTAGCTCTGACGTTTTTAAAGCTGAAGGGCATCACTATGTAGCAATACGTACCAAAGGAGATTATGAAACTAACCTTCCCCTGGTCTTCCACATCTAGAGGTATCTGATGATACCCGCTGTGTGCATCCATAGTTCTTACCAATTCAAATCTGGCTGTGCCGTCTACTAGCTGATCGATTCTAGGTAGGGGTAGTGATATTTAGGGCAGGCGTTGTTTGGATCATGAAAGTCGATACACATTCTCCACTTTGTCCCTCCTTTGGGTACTAAGACTACATTACACACCCAGTTTAGGAATTGAGTTTCTGCTATTTGCTTTGCTTTGAGTAGTTTGTCGATTTCTGCCTTGATTATGGTGTCTTTTCGGGCCGAAGTGTCTTTTCTTTTAGAAATACGTTAAGGTGATGTTATATAACTGTTGGGTCAATGCCTACAAGATCATTGGCTGACCACGAGAACAAATTTGAATGTTCCCTTAGCATGGCTATTAATTCTTCCTTCAGGCCGGGGTTCAAGTGAGAACCAATCCTAATAGTCTTCTCCTTATCTCCAGGTATGAGCTCTATGCTCATAAGCTCTCCTAAAGGTTCGACGTGCAATGAAACTTACTTTTTAGCCACCTCGCTTCTTTCCAATGTCGTTGACTCTGGCTTACAATTTTTATCTTCAGTTGGCTTTTCTTCTTGCTTTAATGATACTAAGTAACATTTCTTAGATTGTCATTGATCTCTAGATACTTCCCCTACTCTATCGAGTGTTGGAAATTTATTCTTCATGTGTGGTATCGAGACCACTGCTTTGAACAAAACTAGTGCAGGTCGGCCGAGTATTACGTTGTAAGCTAAAGGAGTATCCACGACTAGGAATCTAGTCAACTTTGTTACTTTGTTGAACCCTCATCCTAGGGACAAAGGTAATACTACCTGTCCCACAGGTTGTGTCACCTCACCTGTGAAACCAAATACAGAAGTTATCACTGGCTCCAGCCTAGTGAAATATTTATTGATAACGGTAGCTTGGTAGATATATTATTCTACCAAGCGTATCAACAGATGATAGGTGAGGTGTCAACACAGTCCGCACATCTTCAGGTTCGAATCATATTTTCTGCCTAGGACGGGTTTGACTGACATTCATGAAGAATGTAGGTACAGTCTCTACAGACCTTGCCTGCCACTTAAGCTGCCTCTTAGATTCCTCTTCAGCTAATCTTCTTGAGATCATGTAGATGACCTCACGATCAATGCTATTAACCTCCTTAGGTTCTGCTTCCAGGACGAGCTGTTTGTTAATCGATTGAGGAAAGTTTCCTCTTTCTGTAGATCGGGCTCTACCACCTCCACGGCCATGCCATCTTCGTCCTCGACCTCTCCAGCTACTACCCCCGCGAAATGGGGTAGGATTATTCTTGTTGTTGGTTTGTATCACAAATTCCTTCAAGTGGCCCATCCTAGCTAGACGTTGGATTTCGTCGACGAGCTCCGAGCAATCATCGGTGTGATGCCCGAACTCTCTATGCTATCTGTAGTAGACCTTACTAGGTGGGTTCTTAGGTTCTTGGTCTGCTCCCTCTGGTCATTGTACCACATTTCTTTCATCCACTGCCATTAGATGCTCACTCCAATTACCTCGTAAAGGTATACGCCGCTGTCTGGCATGCATACCTGGCCCAGGTAAGGCCAGCGGAGGTGGACTAGATGTCCAACCACTCCTGCGAGTCTTATTGAGATTGTCCTCTTCAAGCTTATCCTTCCTCTGCTCGGATCGCCTCATGATTTGCTCGTCTTCCATGTTAATGTATTTCTTTGCCCCGGTTGAGTAATTTGTCAAAGCTCATGGATGGTGTCTTGGTGAGTGATTTGAAGAGATCTTCTTCCCTTAAGCCTTGCGTAAAAGCACTGACTTTCAGGTCAGACATTTCAGATGGTACTTCCAATGTAGCCGCGTTGAAACGCCTAACGTATGCTTGTAGGATCTCATTTCCTCTTTGCTTTATGTTGAACAAACTCAAAGGAGTTTTTTCGTGTTGCTCGCTACTGGTGAATTGGTGCAAGAACTTTGAGCTAAACTCTGAGAAGGACCTGATGGATCTATTAGGAAGTTGGTTGTACCATTGCTGCGTAGATTTCGCCAACGTGGTCAAGAAGACCCTGCATTTGATAGCATCGGAATACCTATGCAGCAAAGCATCATTTTGAAAAGTATATAAATGATCTTATGGATCTGTCATTCCTTCATAAGGCACGATGGAATGAACCCTGAAGTCTCTTGGCAATTCCCCTCTTATGATTGATTCCGTGAATGGAATCCCCTGATCCATTTGGATCTTGCCTTCTGCCATTTTGCGTTCCACTTCTTCCATTGGTTTGGCAATGAGCACATCTATTCCAACTTTTCTTTAGCTCTAGCCATCCTTTCAACGTCTGCCCGCCAGATCTGGCAGACACAAAGCTACTAGCATCATCCTCTAGATCTTTGTCACGCCTATCGGGAGCCCGATATTGGCGTTTCTACTGGTTGTCTTTCCTAGGTATGTCGTGGTGCTAGTGCTGCCTCGGCTGATGCAGTTCCCCCCCATTCTTTTGCACTCTCTGTAGTCGAGGTGAAGGTGCCCAACCTGCCAGATCATCCTTCTGCTCCAGGTCTAGACGACGAGTGTGACGCTTTTCTAGAGCCAAGTACTTTTTCCAAGGTGTGGTGCCTCCTTTCTCTCTTTTCTCTTTCGAACATTCAGGCCTTTTAGCACATTTGCCCGAGTTTTTGTCAGGGGTGATGTCGTGGATGCCCCCAACCTCCACTTTTCCAGCTTTGGACGCTCCCTTTTGAGGAGGGACGCAAAATCGTCCCCACGTGCATGATCTGCCACATCTGCAAGTTTAGAATCTACTAGCTTGGTGATAGCCTTGTCGATGACTCCTTCTAGCCTTTGGACGATGAGATCCATGCTCAACACAATTTGAGGGGAAACGTTATTTCCCTCCACCAGGCTTTCTGACGAGTTGTCTATCATCGGATCTTGCAAGCCGTTCATCGAACGCCTCACCATGTGCACCAGCATCTCAGGTGTGGACTGTTCATCTCTAGGCGGGAATATCATCGACTTGTTCCCTCTCTCAATATTGTCGTCTCCGTTTCTCCTTTCCATGACTTTCCCTTCTGCCATAAAAAAATGTTACAGTAAAAGAAAATATTTTCATGAAAAAATAAGATTACCTCACGCCTTTTTTGCTCATATTTCCCACACACGACGCCAATTGATGTGTATGGGTTTCACATCAATAAGAATATGCAATATAATATATAAAGATATAATATAAAGCACGAATTGTAATGAAAAAATGGACACAAGATATGCGTGGTTCGGTCCAAAATCAGACCTACGTCCACTGGGGTAAAGAATTCAATCCTTTTATTGATGTAGGAGTTTATATTTATGCAAGAATTTGATGGGGGGTTAATAGGGGTAAGTCAACTATGCTACATATACATTTGGTAGTAAGAGTAAATCACAATCTATCTATATTAGGATATAATCAATCGGGTAAAAATGGTAAAGGTAGGCTTGATCTCCGCAGGTCTATATTTGGCAAGGTTGCTGATTGATTAGATTTTGTCTCCCAGCTGTCCATAACCAGCGCTTCCCTACCTATGCAGGTCGGGTCATCTGGGCCTCCAGCTAAGCCTGTCCAAAGATGATGTCTTCTAGAAGGATCCAAGTCCATAAAATCATTGGGCTTGGGCCCATAAGGTATTTGACTACCCAGCTTGGCCCAAATATGGATTTCTACCCACATCACCGATAAATCTGTTGTGATTTGGTCTAGCAGATAAAATTTTTAATCTGAATCACACCCGAGAATCTAATCCGGGGATATTCATGATATTAAGCATATAAGTCAATTGACGAGAATTGACAAGAGTAATCGAATTACCTTTTTCGTCTATTGAATCTTGAATTATCAGCAGCAGCCCCGGACACCTGCCTCTAGATAATCACGCGGAAGAAAAATTATGTGAGAAAAGCTCGATCTCCTCCTCGGCAACAATTGTAGGCGACTAGTTGGATGGAGAGGGAAGGATTTTTCTTTCACAATGCTCTAGGTTTATTTTAGCTCAGTGTCAGATTCTAAAACAATGACTTGTGTTCTTATATGGAGTCACTGACTGATTACTTATACCATGTAAAAGACTCCCCTAGGTTACATAAGAGGGGCGGCCGAAATGGCCTTTGTAGATGGGCTTCGGGCTTTGTTTTGACTTAGCCCAGGTGTAATTAATTAAATCCAAGTCCAATCAAATTTGTAATTAATTAATTAATTACATCAATCCAATTAATATTAATCCAATTAATATAATTCAACTTATAAATTAATTTCCAATTAATTTAACTTATGACTTAATATGATTTAATTAATATATGTAATCTAATTAAATATCTTTAATTAAATCATGCCATCTATTTTGTCAGTCAATTCACATCAAATGTGATTTTACCAAAATACCCTTAGATTAAGGAAATATTCCTTTTCTTCACATAGCGCGACTCTCTAAGCTCGATTCAATTGACAATGGGAGGATTCCAAAGGATAAGGTTGTCACCTAGCCAACACCGTGGAACCAAATCGTAACCTAATTGAAAACGAGATGATCATGTCATCACGAACCTTGAATACAAAATATCATATGTGTATAAACTCTTCATCGACGTGACCCGATCAAGTAAGAGTCATGCTTTCGTCAAACTCATAGAACTTGATATTGTACTTAGAATCATAATAATGTGAAATTACCAAACTACCCTCAGTGACAATCACAGGATAGTTTATATGCTTTGGCCAAAAACTTATAATTTCAATGGCTTATCATCGTACAGGTCACATACTCGTTTACTATCGAGATAGTGAATCCCATTGTGGCAAGTTATGATTGTCGAAACCCTAATAGCCTCAGAAACTATGACTATGTTGGTTCAACTACTGATCCGGTCTTCTAAGCAGGGATCACCAATCCCTCTAATAAAACAATGCTCTGGCCAAAGACTTTTCGATCTTTCAGCTTCACTCAACAACATAGGAAATACCAGGTACTCATGACCTTAGATGAATCCGCTCCGACTGTTAATTTTTTCGCTGTCCTACCTGACTATACCCAACATACACACTGTATTCTTCTCCCGGAGGGCACGTGCATATTAAAGCATAGTGGGTAGTACCCTTTCCAATGACATCTCAGGTCTAAGGATTATCTCACACTACGAAAATCGAAGGACTCCAAGTTCAACAGAACCAACGAGGAATCCTTGCGGGGCCGTTCAATTCCATAATCATGTATGAATCTTCGTACAGGTATTTCCATACAAGCCATCGACAATGGAACGCGTCGACCTCTTGGAAGAGTTACATGCATGAACAAGTCTTGACGAGGCCAGTGATATCCCATATCTCACAGCCTCTATAACTTGGAACAATATTTAGGATTACGGTCTTTGAGAGGATTCCATATGTATCTCCACCGCTCCCCTAACCATATGTAATCCATGGGATTTTTATTTATAATAACACTAGTTATAACAATAAAGAAGCATTCCGCAAAAGGTTTGATATAATCTAGGTGATAAGACTGACATAGTGTTAATGTTCAAGCCCACAGATGGCTCGTTGGGCACATAACACTTTCAGTTTGACAAATGCTTAAGACAAATCTTCATCTTCACTTGACTTTAGACGCTGATCTTTAACTTCATCTCTGATGGACTCACCTAGAATTCTATCAGCGACTTGGTATTTACTACTTAGTCTAAAATCTATAAAGATAAAAATTACAAGCGTAACAAACTAACAACACTTTCAAACGCTATTACAATTGTTCTATGAAAGCATAAACTTACATACTTTTGGGGTCTAACATAAAATCCTATTTTTGTCATCATTAAAACATCTAACACGAAATTTCCTAACATTTTTTTATTTTTCAAAACATTTAAACATAACTTGATTTTATTTTATGATTTTTCCCTTAATTTTTTTTTCTTTTTAATATATTTATTTTGTCAATGGATTTTTTTTCATATTTATCTAAATATTATATTATTCTTATTTTTGAATAATTAGATTAAAAAAAATTGAATTAAAATTTTAAAATTTTTAAATAAATTAAACAAAATAATTTGAAAGTATTTGAGTTTAATCCCCAAATTAAAGGTAAATTTTCCCTCCATATGCAAAAATACTCAAATTGAAGGTTAATTTTCATTCCATTTCAGGAAAATCCCAAAATTCAAGTCAATTTTCCTACTAAATGCCATTTTCTACAAAATTTGTACTGAAATTGTCATCTTCTGAAACATAGTGTATTCAAATTGCCAATAGACCAAATTATAGTACCGAGAAATCGTACATGGCAACTTGAAGTACCAAACTTGCAATTTTGCCTATTTTCTATATCTATACTATTAATAAAGGGGGGTTTACTACTAATAAAGGGAGAATGCCTTAGAGTAACCACCTTTGGTCTGGTCATTTTTTTGGTATGGCATCTTGAACCCACTACAACTTTGACAAGTGTCAAAGTTCATTTTCTCCACTCCTCTCATTTTCTCTCCTACACGCTGTTTGCCCTCTCTCTCTTCTCTCTCTTTCTGTTTTTTCCCTTAATTCTCTCCATATATTCTTTTTCTATTTTTTTCCCTTTTTCTAATTTCTAAGTGCTTATAATAATTGACATAAAATTATATGTAAAATGTATGCTCACAGAATTTCAAGCAACATATTTGATATTGAGAAATTTTTATTCCAAAATGATATATTTATAATTTTTAAATAGTTAAGTACACGCATCGAGTGTGCCACCGCGACTAGTCATGTACGAAGACCAAATCCTTTCTCCAAGCGGGAAAAGTTGTGTGCATGTGATAGAAACGGCAAAACGATAAAAGAAATAATTTTGATTACTTGAAATCCCAACAAAAATAAATCTTGCCCAACAAAAATTAATCTTGCCCCAAACCTAAGCTCGACTCTTTATTGATTCAAAACTGATTAATCAAAATAAATCCTGAAGACCCCTCTTTATAATCATAAGGTAACTTGCTATGCAAGCTACTGACTTCTACTAGAAAGGAAATAACTAGAATCCTAAACAAACTAGAAAACTTAATTAATAAGTAATTAAACTCCTAAACTAACAAGACTCAAACTAGGAAATAAAATAACAAAACATGAATGCTAAATTACTAAATATGGTTCGTAACAATGCCCCCTCCCCCCTAAAAATAGCATTGTCCCCATGGCTGGACTATGGAAATTTTTGCATATGCTCGGAGCGGTACCGATGTGCGCCACTGTGTTGCAATTGTAAATTCTCTTCGATGCTTCTCGTAATTGTTGTGATTCGGTGTAGCAGATAAAATTTTTAATCCGAATCACACCCGAGAATCCAATCCGGGGATATTCATGATATTAAGCATATAGATCAATTGACGAGAATTGACAAGAGTAATCGAATTACTTTTTTGTCTATTGAATCTCAAATTATCAACAGCAACCCCAGACTCCTGCCTCTAGATAATCACGTGGAAGAAAAATTCTTTGAGAAAAGCTCGATCTCCTCCTAGGCAACAGTTGCAGGTGGCTAGTTGGATGGAGAGGGGGGGATTTTTCTTTCCTAATGCTCTAGGTTTATTTTGGCTCAGTGTCAGATTCTAAAACAATGACTTGTGTTCTTGTTTGTGGAGTTCTAACACTGACTGATTACTTATATCAAGTAAAAAACTCCCCTAGGTTACACATAAGAGGGGCGGCCGAAATGGCCTTTGTAGATGGGCTTCGGACTTTGTTTTGACTTAGCTCATGTGTAATTAATTAAATCCAAATCCAATCAAATTGGTAATTAATTAATTACTTTAATCTAATTAATATTAATCCAATTAATATAATTTAACTTATAAATTAATTTCCAATTAACTTAACTTCTGAATTAATATGATTTAATTAATTTATTTAATCCAATTAAATATCTTTATTAAATCATGCCATCTATTTTGTCAGTCAATTCACATCAAATGTGATTTTACCAAAATACCCTTAGCTTAAGGAAATATTCCTTTTCTACACATAGCGTGACTCTCTAGGCTCGATTCAATTGGCAATGAGAGGATTCCAAAGGATAAGATTGTCACCTAGACAACAACGTGGAGCCAAATCGTAACCCAATTGAACACGAGATGATCATGTCATCACGAACCTTGGCTACGAATACCATATGTATATGAACTCTTCACCGACGTGACCCGATCAAGTAAGAGTCATGGTTTAGTCAAACTCATAAAACTTGATACTGTACGTAGAATCATAATAATGTGAAATCACCAAACTACCCTCGGTGACAATCATGGGATAGTTTATACGATTTGGTCAAAGACTTATAATTTCAATTACTTACGATCGTACAGGTCACATACTCGTTTACTGTCAAGACGGTGAATCCCATTTTGGCAAGTTATCTTATAATATCTAATGCAGTATTGGATCGTACTTTGAGGTCGACCCCACCTATCAGGTGATAGGAGTCTAACTACTCTGATAACATATCTAATACTACAAGTATGTTATAAATGACTTCTCAGGTCTAAAGTTCACACATACTATCCCTTGTGATCGGATTAATGCGAGTCGAGTTCAAATATGTTAATTCCATTAATTATATTCATGACACCCACTCCCACTATCTAATCAGTGTACAACTGGCACTTCCTTGTCAAATAAGCTGTCATGAGTTGAATATTAATGCCCAATTAATATTCGTTAACTCACGAACTCCCAGTTTCAGAGATTAAGTACTGGACTGTTCCAGTGCCTCCTCTTGTCCATAAGAGATGGAAAGTCTATCTTGAAATCTCTTGGACTAATTTGTTCAATACAGTTAAATGCCATTAGATTTATATGAACAAAATCAAAACCTTTATTCTATAAATAGAAACATCAAACATTTTGTACAAATAACTTATCTAAGCCCTACTCAATCTAATTCCTCATAGGCATTGAGGGCATACACCTAACAATCTCCCACTTGCACTCAACGCCAATTGTTATGGTATTTGATTCCCATCTTCTCAATATGTTTATCTAGCATCACCTTTTCTGTTGAGGCTATTTTCTGCACGGCTATATCGCTTCTTCCAACGATTTCTCGCATTTTATTATATTTTTTCATTACGTGTTTAGATTTGTTGTAGCGCAATTGCTCCGTTGTTGTCACACCATAGTGGCAACGACATTTCCACGCTAGGAACCACTCCAAGTTCGTCCATGAACTTTCTCATCCAAACAGCTTCTTAGGCTGCCACATATTCTGCCTCCATTGTGGAGTCAGCAGTTATGCTTTGCTTGGAACTTTTCCAAGACACTGCTCCTCCACTGAGTGTGAATATGTACCTAAAGGCTGATTTAAGGTCATCCGGATCAAATTGGAAATCTTAGTCGATGTAACCATCCACCTTTAATTCTCCATTCCCATATATTAGTAGCATATCTTTAGTTCTTCTTAAGTACTTCAAGATACAATTCACTGTTGTCCAGTGAGGCTCCCCTGGGTTAGCTAGAAACCTACTGACCATGCTTACAGCATGTGCCAGATTTGGTCTCGTGCATAACATCGCGTACATGAGACTACCCACAACGGATGCCTAGGGTATATCCCTCATTTCCATGCTATCCTTGTCCGTATCAGGACTCATAGATTTGGAAAGATGAATGCCATGTCTCATGGAAAAAATTCCTCCCTTAGAGTTATGCATTTCATATCTCTTAAGGACTTTCTCTAGGTAGAGCGCTTGGGAGACACCAATCATTCTATTCGCTCTATCTCTATAAAGGCAAATTCCTAGAATGTAGGTCGCTTCTCCCAAGTCTTTCATGGAGAATGTGCATGAGAGCCATGTGTTGACCGAAGTCAATAAGCCTATGTTATTCCCTATAAGTAGTATGTCATCTACGTATAGAACCAGGAATGTCAACTTGCTCCCACTAACCATTTTATAGAGAAACGGTTCATCTTCATTGTTGATGACGCCATATTTCTTGGCTTCTTCATCGAACCTCAGATTCCAACTACGAGAGGCTTGCTTCAGTTTATAGATGAGCCGATTAAGTTTGCAAACTTTATGAGAGTCGGCTCCGAATATAATGCCCTGGGCTGTTTCATGTAAATGTCCTCATCCAAGTGTCCATTTAAGAATGCGGTCTTTACATCCATTTGCCAGAATTCATAGTCTAAGTTTGCAGCTATGGCTAGTAGAATTCTAATAGATTTGATCATGGCTGCTGGCGAAAAGGTTTCCTCATAGTCAATGCCCGCTTTTTTACTATAACTTTGTGCCACGAGCCTGGCCTTATAGGTGTCCACCTTGCCATCCGGACTTTTTCTTATAGATCCATTTGCATCTAATTGGTCGTACTCCATTCAGTACATCAGTAAGAGTCCAGACTTAGTTCGAATACTTCGAATCAATCTCTGCCTTCATAGTCTCAAGCCACTTAGAGGAGTTTATATCTGTCGCTGCTTCATCATAGTTAGAGGGATCATCTCCATGGCTTTCTTCTACAACGACATACAAATAATGCTGCATTCTGTGCAGATAGCCATATCTCTCAGGCGGCTGAGATACTCTACTAGATCGTCGCTGCGACGGTTGTGTCAAGTTGGGTTCATATTCTTGAACTGATGTCTCCGAAGGGATGTTGTCATGTTCTTCCAAAACAATCTTTCTATTTGCACCACCTTCTCGAATGAATTCTTCTTCAAGAAAGTGGGCTTGCAAGGCCACGATGATCCTATTATCATTTTGCAAGTAAAAAATGTATCCCATCGAATCTATGGGAAAACCGATAAAACGTCCTTTTAAGGATGTATCCTCTAGTTTTTCTACCTTGGTCTTCTTTAGATATGCTGGGCAACCCCATATTCTTATGTATTTCAGACTAGGCTTCCTACCGCTCCATATCTCATATGGTGTAGTGGGAACAAATTTCAAGGGATATTTGTTCAGAATGTGCGCAGCTATAAGCAAAGCATGTCCCCACAACGAGATGGTTAAATCGGTGTAGCTAAGCATGGAGCGTATCATGTCCAACCGAGTACGATTCCTTCTTTCTGCTACTTCGTTGAGTTGTGGGGTTACTGGAGGAGTTAGTTGTAATATTATGCCTTGTTCTTTTAAGAACTCATCAAACTCGGCACTCATGTATTCGCCACCTCGATCAGATCTCAGTGCTTTAATACTGTGCCCAGTTTGTTTTTCAGTCAAAGCTTTGAATTCCTTAAACCATTAAAGTGCTTCGGATTTATACTTCATCAGATAAACTAGACCATACTTAGAGTGGTCATCACTGAAAACCTCCAAGGGCCGCATCCTTGAGGGGCCCACAAACGTCAGTGTGGATTAGTCCTAAAACTTTATTTGCCTTTTCAAAATGTCTAGTGAACGATGACCTAGTCATCTTGCCTTTGAGGCACGATTCACAACTCGGATATGGGTTAGACCCAAGTGGACCAATGAGCTCACGTTTTTCCAACTCATGAATCTTAAATTCACCAGCATGTCCCAGTTTAAGGTGACATATGAGTTTTTGGTTCATTCCATTCATACTACGTTTTCTAATCATAGTATTAACCATACATTGATTTCAGACATTCAAATAGTATAAACCATTAATTAAAGATGCAGAGCCAACAGACTTATTTCCAAAATAAATATCACAAGAATTATGGTTCAATGTAAACAAACATCCTTTCCTGACCAATACAAGAATAGAAATAATATTCTTGAGCCCATTGGGCAAAACAAGGCAATCATCTAATCTAATTTGATGTCCAGAAATGAATGCAACAGAAGTACTTCCAATGTGAGTCGCAGCCACGCTGTGTCCGCTTCCTACATTGATCATCACTTCGTTCTCATCCGGCTTTCTACTTTCTTCCAGATCCTGGTTCAAAACACAAATATGAGCACTAGCTCCGGAATATAGAGTTCAAGAAGTAGAAAATATCATCATAGAACAATTTGTTTCAAAAACATAAAGTTCTATACCTGATTTGCTTTCAACTGATGGCTTAGGACAGTAATGTTTCCATTCATCCACTTCTCTACAGTGGATACAAGTCTTTTTAACTCTTGAGCGTTTGGTTATTTGCTCATAGTTTTCAGAAGCAATCTTTACTCCAAGTAACCCAGTTGGAGGTGCAACATCATCTTCCCATTCCTTTCTCAGTTGGAATAGCATGTATGCAAGCCTATCTCTAAGATCCAATAAGGATCCTCCTAAGTTATCTATCTCAAAGTTGGAAACATAGGTAGAGAAGGATTTAGGGAGAGATTGAAGAACGAGATCAACTTCTAGACGAAAATCCATGTAGCTTCCTAGAGACTTGAGTCTTCCTATCATGGATATCATATTCATAACATGACTGGAAACTTCATCATTTTCTCTCATTCTAGTTTGCAAAATTACTTTCGATAAATTATATCGAGTTCACCTTCCATGTTCCCCAAACATCTCCTCCAAATGAAGCATCATTGACCTCGGACTTTCCATATCAAAATGTAAATGTCTCAGTTCATTGCTCATGGAATGCAACATGAAGTCAGTGACCATTTGGGCATCAGAGATCCATCTCTTGTATATTTTCAGATCAGATTTTCCTTCGTTGACCCTAGGAAATGATGGATCATCTTGCTCCAAAATATGCTCAAGCGATTTTTTCTTGAGTTGTGCCCTCAGCGCTTTGATCCAATCAACGTAATTTGGTCCAGTGAGGACATTTTTCTCAAGTAGTATTGTCAAAGGGTTAGTCATTGTGATGGAAATAAACTGCAGAAAAATAACCAAGATTTTCGATTAAATGTGTTATTTTCTACTTTCAAGTAAAATCAAGGATTTCAATATTTACTTGACTCCCACTATTTTTCTCGAAATATTGCACTCCCATTGCAATAATCGGAAACCTCGTTGGATTGGTTTCATAGTGAGTGATTGATTTCCCCAACTATCTAAACAAGTTGCAACGTTGAACGATATATGGCTTGTTAGATCATTGAGGTGATGTCAAACATCAATTAGTCCAACCAATGATTTAGTCTACTTTAGCTCATGGATCACTAAATTGCTGACGTTTTCGATATATAGGTGGTGATCCATCTGAGTCATTTATTCCATCAACTCCTATCAATCTAACAATTTAATCTCGCCTTGCAACCTTGAACGATATATGGGGCGAAATTTGTTTCGACATGAAGGCATCAAATGCACTATAGAAGATAGAGTACCATGTCTTGATGCATGACCCCCTTATTCCAGGAAGATGCCATGCACTAGAAATGAACCCACCTTCTAAAGTTTGATGCAGAGCTAGGACATCCAATGCCCCTTTACTTACTCAGTATTTTAATTTGGAAGAATTATAATATTCGATAATGTTATTAAGTTAGTCTCACTTTGCACATTAATTTCTTTATCGCGCAATAATTGGAAATGCATAAGAATAAGCCTAGCAATTCTAACAACACACACAAGTATGTACTATCTACAACAACTCGAGCCAATAAGTGATCGGGGAGGGGTCCTATCTATTACAAGGATTGGGCCCTATACAAAGATCTAATCTTCTTGATTCTCCAAGACTTTCATATGCCACCATGAACCTCCATTTGGGCCTATCTGTAAAACAATTACATAGAAATAACCTATACAAAATTCAATGAATTGAAGATACAAACCGGGGAGCTTAAAACTGGCCTAATACAACCGAGGTAAGACAGCATAAAGAAAACCCTAAGTCCATACATGGTGTCACCATCACATATGCAAGGAGCATATAAACAATTTAAACACATATGTGAATTTCTCCCTTAAATCTAATTCAGTGTGTGATTAAATCTAATTTAGTTTTAAGATTAAATCCAAATTAATTTATGATTGAATCCAATTCAATCTCTTGATTAAATCCAATTTATTCTTCAATTAAATCCAATTTAATATAATCAAAATAAATCCAATTTATTTTGAATACTTTAATCTAATTAAAGATTGACTATCATCAAATAACGTCTAATGGGTAATTTAATCTAAACACATAGCAATACCATGTAAAAGGAAAGCAATATTTAATTCTAATTCAACAAATCTAATTTAATATATACCAACTTTGAAAAGGAGTTTTAAATCCAATTTAAGACTTTGAACAATTCTAAGTTCATTTGAAATTTTTCAAGTTTAAATCCAATTTAAATAAAATAACTAAATCCAATTTAGAGTAAAATTAAATCTAATTTAAATTTCCTAAATCCAATTTAGGGTTTTTGAATAAACTTAAATCTAATTAAAATTTATTCACTAAATCCAATTTAGAAGTCGAAACGAAATTTAATTAGGGTTGTTTACTTGATAAATGTTTAGGTTAAGTTTTTTAATTTAGATTGAGCCCACATAATTAATTAATTGATAATTGGTCAATCCAGATTATATCATTTAGGCCAAGACCTATAATTAATTATATAGGCACAATTCAAAAACCAATTAATTAAACAACAGTTGGGCTTGACGTAGAGAAGAAGAACCCCAAAAGCCCTAACTTTTCAAATTCAAGAAACTCCCCTTTTAAAAAATCAATCTTTGCCAAAATAAAACCCCCACCACCACTCCAATCGTCACCACTATCATCTCTATCAAAAAGAATGCTGCCATCTCTGTCAAACACAGTCGAGGATTCGCACTCCACAGCCACGACGTCCGAATGTGAGCTAAAAAAAAATAAAAATTCTTTAGCCTTGTGAGTGATTAGCTTAACTTTCTCAAAAAAATTTAATTTTGAAAGTGTGTGGGGCTTGTTGTTTGTGGAAATACTGTTGATTTGTGCGAATTTGGGATTGTTGGTGGATTGTTATGGAGTTTGTTATTTGATTTGCTTGATTGTGGGTTGTGGGCTGTTGTTGAAGCTAAAGAGTAAATTTGTGTTAAATTTCAATTTCAATCTCTGAAAAAATGGTGAGGACAAGAGGAGTAGTAGTAGCGGACAGTTCATCTAGGAACCCCGACGCCGCGCTGGGGAATATTAAGGGGTCGGAGACTGAGCAATTGGACTACAGATTTGACAACTTGATTGTAAAGAGCATCTATAGGCATTTGACTACGAGGACGATTCTTGAGGACCATCTGATTATAGGGTGTTCTAAGGCAGTCACTGGCATTATCCGATTCCACATGTTGGAGCCGTTCTATGAGAAGCCACATAGGATAGTGATACAGTGGGTACAGGAGTTCTACGCCCACATGACTGAGATGTATAGGAGGGAGGAATATTTGGATATAGACGTGATTCGGGTCCAAGGCACTGTAGTTGATATCTCGCCGGAGTAGATACAAAATAGTTTGGGGTTGACAGTACGAGATGAGTGCGAGTATAATGCTATGATAGGGGATGCGGGGCAGTATCAAGTGGACTTGGAGGCGGTTCGGCAGGAGAATACTGTAGAGGGGTCTGAGTGGAGCCCCGCGGGGAGTTATCTTCGCTGAGGGGATTTGACAATCGTGGCAGTATTTTGGTATGAGTTGATCCGTCATTGCATCCTCCCGACTACGAACAAGTCAGAGGTGACGAGAGATAGAGATATATTGATCTGTACCATTTTGCTGGAGAAAAAGATTAACTTTGTGAACTTTATTCACAAAGCTTTGAGTGGACAAATTGAAAAATTTGGAAAGGAAGAGGGGAAAAAGAAAAAGAAGAAGGCGAAGATGGCAAAGAAGAAAAAAACTGTGTTTATCTTACTATCCTTGATCACAGCCTTGTGCCAGACTGCTCAGTTACCAGTGTATGAAGATGACATCTCCGAGGAGGGTGGTATTCCGATCAACTACTCCGAGAATACTAGGGCACCCGTTGGGGGGAAGAGGGCGCGGACTTCATAGGGTCAGAGCTCGAGTTCAACAGCTGCACCAGCACCGACTACCATGATTGAGCTGAGAAGAAATGTGAACCTTCTACAGACCCACACGACTGCACTGGAAGACACTTTTAGATGGGGATGTCATTGACCACGGCTAATTTCCAGCTGATGAGCCAGTACCAGATCCAACTAGCCCTATAGATGGATTTGTCTGCGGGGAGACCTGTCTATGCCTATTCCCCTGTTCTGGAGTTCCATCGTCTTCCTGTTCCTACTCCGACTCCTAGTGCTTATATGTTTGGCGAGAATGACTTGGAGGATGAGGAGGAGGAAGATATGGATGAAGATGAAGATGATGATGCTAAGGCTGATGAGTAGTGACAACCTAGATTACTTGTTATCTATTTTATTTCTTTAGTTGGATTTTAGTTATTGTGTTTTGTTTATTTATTTTTGAGTTTATGGATGTTATTTTTTATTAATATTTATGTTGATTATGTTGGATACTTTGATGCTTGGTTTGAGTTTTGTGATGATTAGTAGTTATCTCTTTAAATTGCTAGAGTTGGAATGATATTGGAATAAGAGCTTTTTCAGTGAACTTACACAGAAAAACACGCATGAGGAATTTAGGTTTGCTTTTCAGCATCCTAGTCGGTAGTATTTTTCTTTTTCTTTTTCTTTTTCAATTTTCATGTTTTACCTTGTGCAACATTGGGGACAATGTTGAAGTTAAGTTTGGGGGTAGGAAAGTATTAAAGAATGCATGTTATGCGTTTTAGCTTAAGTTTGGGGGAGGAGTGTCAATTTTTGAGATAAATGCTTTTATGTTGAGAAAATCAAGCATGGAATTTTTTTGAAGTCCGACTAGTTGATGCATTGAAATTGATTAACTTGGAATAATGGCATGATTTCTATGAATAATTGAATTTAATGGAACATATATATCTTTGAAATTGCTCGTGGAGACCCTAGACTAGAATTGATTTTCTTAGATGATTCATAATGCACATAAGTCGAGGGTAGATGAGTTGAGTTGGATAACCATCGTGAGACGCTGAAGGAATTTTTCCCGAAAATATTGGCTTAAATTCTTTCACATAGGTTATGAGTTGATTAGTTAATTTTGTATGCTTAATAAGGAAAAAGGTTGAAATTTTGGCATGACCAAAAGAGGTCAGGCTAATATGTAATGGAGATGAAAGTAACATGACTACATACTATATTATTATGCTAATTTGAGCTAAGCTCAAGCCAAAAGAAAGTTTAATTGAATAAAAGATTTAGTTTTATTTTGTGGCCTTTGATACTCGAGTGATTAGATCCTTAGGAGTGTCTCTACACTTAATGCCCTAAAACTATCTAGTTTGGGAGTCATTGATCTAAAGCTTGTTACATGAGTGCCATAGAAAGCCAAATGGAATAAAACATTGCACATGATCTAGCCTTAATGAATTTAATGGAAGTTTCATATGAATTTAAAGTTTGAATGTTTGAGTAATGGAATTTAAATGGCTATGAAGTTTCAATGATTCTTGTGCCTTGTATTTGATCGAAAGCAGATAGATATGGGATTGATGTCTAAAAATTGGTAAGGATGCCTCTCGACTATAATGCCTTAGATTTATTTTCACTACACCCTTTGGAGTCATTTCGAGTTGAGGTGTCGCATGAAAAAAATAAATTATTTGATATGTATATATATATATATATAGAGAGAGAGAGAGAGAGAGCTTTAAAGGATGATTTTGTGCCATTTACTCTTGTTAATTATGTTGATGTGCATTGATTTGGTTGGCATTTGAATTTGTTAGATTTTGTAGGTATATCATCTACAAACCCTCACGAGACTATAACTCGTCCTTTTTGCGGAACTTAAAGGTTTAAAGGCTTGTTGCACATGCTAAGTGTAATCATTTACTCCATGAAAATGAGGTTGTCCTTTTTATTTTTAGTATTTAATTTCTTTTTGTTAGAAGTTGTGATACTAAGTCTATGATTGTCATTGCTTGAGGCGATCAATGTTTAAGTTGGGGGGTGTTGATAAGTTTGAGATTTACGTAATTTGATCATATCATTTCATATGGTTAAAGCTTGATTACGAGTAATTTATGCCACAAATTCATGTAATGAGTTTGATATTTGAAGTCGGGTATAAGTCATTACAATTTAGAAAAATAGGGGAATAAAGTACGTATTCAGTGGAGAACCAAAGAATCAAAGTTCAACGTACGAACGTTATAAGCACCACGTACGGACGTGATGATTGTAACGTTCAGACGCTGGGAAGTTTAGGCACGAACGTGAGAGAGGCTAACGTACGGATGCCAGGGGCAGAACGTTCGAACGTTGATGTCAGCAGAATTGTTTTGGAAATTTCCACTTCTAAACCTAAACGGATTTTTCCAACACTATGCCTATAAATACAAGATGCAGCAGTAAAAGAGAATAGCTTTTCAATAGGTAGAAAATACACGTTTAGCTTAGTTAGGGTTAGTTTAGGTTTAGATTTATTCTTGGTTACTTTTGGATCGAGACTGCATAGTTTTGAAGAACAAGAAGAATGAAGGAGATCATCTTCTATACAAGGGAGTTTCTTAGATCTAGATAGATTTTGTCTATGCATATTTATCTTTTCCTGTGGATCTTTTCTTTTATAGTTATGAACTAATTTCTTAGATGAAGACCATGCAAAGGCCGGATTGATCTTGAATAATATATATATATATATATATATATGATAGTTGTTTGATTCAAGTTAATTCTATGATTGCTATGTATTATAATTTTTGTGCTTTTATCATCTTCATATGATTAGCTACCATGTGTTGAATTATTGCCTAGTTTATCTGTTCGGGAGAAAGTAAATTAGGGTGCAGAAGAAATCCTAATATCTTCTAAGTTAGTTGATGCTAGGGATAGCTACATACTCCAAATGTTGTTAGCCGAATTTATTTGGAAAATCTAAATTAATCTGGGGAAAATTCTAGTGTTTAATGCATGCAAGATAGATTGCTACACCCAATCCAGTATAGGTTATCATAAGCAAGGGATCCGCGTGATAATAATCTTAAGGAATTTTTCGCCATAGCATAGTAGTCTAATAATTTGAAGAAATAACAATCATATATGAAGCAAGTATATCTGTGCTGATGTGTGAGTCTTAATCGCCTTTTTCACCATTGTTCTAGTCATCATATTTAATTCCTGTTTAATTATATTTCTTGTTTTTGTTTACAAAAGTTCTGATTTTATACCTACGTTAATTCTCGTAAAACTAGAATACAAGTCTCTATGGGTTCGACATCCCCGACTTAAGTGTCCACTTTATTACTACACACGATCAGTCCTCTGGCCGTTAAATACATGGTTGGGTTCTCGTGCATCACCAGGCACCCTGATCACACACGATGCCTGTTCCATCAACTGTCAGGGGGCAAGACCCCCACGTGAGAAGTCATCAGGGGGCTCCCCTACCTCCAGAGAGGGGTCATCAAGTTCCAACCCCTCGATAGGTTCCTAGAGGCTAAGAGCCTCGTGAAAAAAGTCACCCCCAGCGAATTGAACCTAGCCAATCCCCCCGCCGAAGGATTGGATCACGGCGATCCAACTCTCCTATGAATGGGGTAGCACGTGAGAGAGAAGAAAACAGCATGGTCTCACCTCACGACACCTCACGAGAGGCCACCGCGAGGAAGAAACCGAAGGCTAATGCCTCCAAGGTCACCACGTAGAGGTCAAGCATCCTTGACCTCCGAAGATACCTTGCTAAGGCGCGAAGGCCGACGTAGACGTGAACCCCGCCATGATGAAAGTTTACTTAACTGTAGAAGGTACGAGGATATCCAGCTTGTACCATTAGCTGTCGCTCCCCTTAAGAGAAGTTGTTAGGAATTTCATGTTAGAAGTTTTGATGATGACAATTAAGACCTTTGTTAGACCCCAAAAATATGTAAGTTTGTTTTTCAGCTTTGAAGCATTAGATTTGTAATAGGCTTTGTTTTATTTTTATTATAGATTGTTAGGCTAAGTAGTCTTAGGCTAAGCGTCTGATAATTTCTGAGTGAGTTTATCAGTGGTAAAGTTTGAAGACTCAAGCGCCTGATTTTTGAATGAAGATAAAGTCTCCAAGCGTCCAATTGACCAGCTATATCAAGCGTTACCTTATAGGACAGAAGTATTTTCACCTGAATTTATTTCTAAGTCCAGAAGGAGTTTTAATGCAAATATTCTCAAAGCATTAAATACCAACGGGCATTTAATTCAAATGCATTAAATGCTGATAAGAGCATTAAATGTGATAAGCACTTTCAGACGTACGGAGAAGCCACCCTATTGGACTGTCAACTATTCAAAGACTGCAGCACCAACTTTTGTGCAACAGATTTTCAACAAAAAGGACAAAAGTTGTTCACTCGCGGAAGTGAGAGACACGCGCCCTTGCATGTGTCAAACGGACACTTTTTCCAAGAATGCCTATAAATAGGACTTCAACAACAAGCCAAATACAGAGAACAATTATCAAGTCGAATTGCTGTTACATTGAAGTCTCATTCCTTACAATCTTAGAAAAGCCAAACTTTCAAGAAAATATTCTCTTTGCTTTTCTTTAAATCCTGAGACAGTCAACCCAATAACTCAAACATTCTTTTAGAAGAAACTACATTACTATTGAGATATTCCTAGTTGTTTGAACTTTATCAAAATCAAACAAACCCTTTTAGAAAAACCCCTATCCAAGCCTCGCGATCTGTGTGAAGTCGAAGTTGGATACTTGCCATATTTCTGGGTGAAAGAAGCAAGGAGATTGAAGTGATTTGGAGCAGAAATCTGTGTGATCAAGGAGCTCAAGTCATCGACATCCATCTCTCCCTAATTTGTAGAAGATTCTGTGTGATTCTTTGAGAATCATTTTAGTGGATTGCCTCCAAGTGTTCGAGGAGAAGAAGGACGTAGTTGGGATTACACCACCCAACGAACCTTACAAATATTGTGTCAATTACTTTTCAGTCAATTCTTTTATCTATCATATCATTGCAAAAACTGATTAAGTAAAACACAATCAAAAGCTAAGCAACTAAGAAACTTCTTGTGACGCTAAAGCTTTTAAAAGAAGACTACAAAAATCATTCCGCTGTGCTAACACTGATCAAAGAAGTGAACGCTCAAACCTACTCGGTTAAAGTATTCAATTCTTGAAATCTAAGTTTACTTTATAAAAATAGTCTTCGTTAGACGCTTCACCAAAGCGCCTATATTTTAAGTGAACGCTTAAGTCAAGCGTTAGACACTTCAAGCGTCTACTTTTTTAAGCGTTCAAAAATCATTTTAGTACGAAATCTTTTGAAGTCGAAAAAGACTTCAGGGTCTATTCAACCCCCCCCCCTTCTAGACCCTTTCGTATGCCACTTGGGACCAACAGAAGTCCTTTCTGCCTGTCAATTTTGGTAGAGTCTTTACCACAAGGACTGAAGATACCCCACTTGAATGAATATGAGAGAGATGAAGACCCTCAAGAGGATGTTGACGTTCAATGCTAAGGATGACATGTATAATGTCAGCGATGCAGCCTATTGCAAAAAATATCGAACCACAATCTCTGGATGGGCTCTTAGCTGGTTCAATCAATTGCCCGCCGGTACCATTACCAACTTCGAGCAGCTGACCAAGAGCTTCCTTAACCACTTTTCCATGAACAAGAAGTATACCAAGACAGTGTATTTTCTATTCACGGTGGTTCAACAAGATAGTGAGTTCTTGAGAGAGTATGTATAGTTATTCTCCACAGCGGTGTCTGAGGAACCGCACATCAACCACGAGTTGCTATTAGGAATAATGCAGAGGAACTTACGCGATAGTAAGTTCAAAGAGTTTATAGCTGGGAAGGCACCAGCGACAATGGAGAAACTGTTGGCTAGAGCCAAAATATACATTAGGATCGAAGAGACTAGTGGTCTGGCAAAGCACTAGGGCAAGTGTCTCTCCCCGTATCTTGGGGTGCATTTCCAACCCGCTCTACAAAGATGGTGAAGTTCTTGGTAGTCAAAGCCCCCTCCACCTACAATGTCATTTTGGGGAGGCCGAGCTTAAACCTTTTCCAAACCATCATATCCACCTTTCATATGAAGATAAAATTTCTGACCCCTATGGGGACCGGTGAAGCTGTTGGTGATGTAAAAATAATAAGAGAATGCTACCCTAACGCCTTGAAGAAGCATAAAAGGAAGCACGAACACAATGATCACATTGACAAATGGAAACAAGTTGCAATAAAAATAGTCTCGCTAGAGGAAAGTCACGTGGGGGGCAAGTCCCAGCTAGTTAGTGCTTGGTAAAAATCCCAGGTGTCAGACACCTTTGAAGAGGATGAGAACCTCAATGTGTCGCTCCAAGAAGGCAATGTCCTCCTCAAAAGTATGGGGCCCCTCACCAAAGAGGAAGACCCCAACGCACATCAAGTGATGCACACAAGGGCGCCAATGGAGGCGATAGGCGCTCCGGGACCGAAGGCCAAGTATGAGATAACCACTCCTAGAGAACACCCCCCAAGCTTGACAGGGTGTTATGCCTAATGAGGCATCAGCAGGTGCCAAGTGAATTAAAAAACTATCTTATTTTCTATATTACAATTGAACATTTTCACTTTGGCCATGAGCCAAGCATTGAGTAGGGGTGCCCACCTGCACAACCTACCTTTACTTGAGTTTTGAGGTGCCTATGTGCACCCCGGTACTTTTTGCATTGATGGTTGGATATTTTTGAACTTTCGTTATCTATTTGTTGAGTGCCAAGAGGCACCTTTCTCATTATACTGCGGTATATTTTAGTTTTAATTGGTAACGTGCTTGCATATCATATGAATGTGAATTGACAATACCAGAAAAATGCTCCTCGGGACCGATCCTACCGAAGTTATTCACAAAACCTAAGGTCCCTTTAGAGGCTAACATAGGTGGAGCAACAAGAGCCCCCCGAACCATTTAGAGCTCTGTTGAGGCTAGCCCACTTTATAATCCTTCCAGTAGCACCGAGAGGGAATGAGGTTTGAAAAACTACCCCCCTCCGACATGGACTCTGGACTGAGATTATATCAACACAACTAGCGTCATAATTCACCTCATGCCACCAATGAATAATAAGTGTGGCTATTCAAGCCTCCTAAAAATTCTATGTATAGAAAACTCGTGAAGAATGGGGGGCACTATAGTGCTAAAAAATTGGACGATGGCTTGCAAACACACGAAGCTAATAGGACCAAGACTAATGGCCCCCCACACAAATATGACCCCTTACGAACTTACTCCAAAATATTTTAGAGCAAATATTAAGGAGTAGGGGGTCACGGAGGTATCGAACAGCAAGCGCTAGTAGCTAGCTGGTGAAGCTAGTAAGTTTGAAGCCTAGTGTTTTAAACGCCCAAGGGGCACTCACTCATAACATTCATAAATTCCCGCTAATGGCACTGTAAAATGGCTAAGTACTTGAGCTAGTGCTCAAATTAAACATATCAATATGACCCCTTGGACCTAAAAGCCTCCAATAGAAGCATTATACAATAACTCGCAACCCCATTAGAGGTCAATATAGGTGGAACAACAAAAATCCCTCGAGCTACCAAAGAGTCGAACGAGGATTGTCCACCTAATAATCCTTCCAGCAATACCGAGAGGGGATGAGGTTCCACAAAGGATCTCCTCCCTCCCACCAAGGTTCTGGATTATACAAAAATAACTAAAGTGATGACCATTGTCGCACTAAAAGTAGAAATACAAGAGGCAACTCGAGTCTCCTAATATAACGTCGCCACTAAAGGTAGTGCCACTAAACACACCACTCATTCAAAAGCATAAAAAAAGGGCGAAACCAAGCTCTAAGTTAGCCCTCTGCTAACAAAAGATAACATTTACCCCGTACAAATCTTACTCCAAGTGTTTTCCACAGAAAAACACTAAGGACTGGGGGCAGGGAACCCTGTTGAACACCACGGTGGGGGTAGGAAAAAATACAAAGGATCCTCCCACCGAGCCAAACCACGGGGGTAGGAAAAAAATAAAAAAAATAAAAGACTTACTCAAAAAGAAGGGCCAATGAGTAGCTCACAAATGTGTTGAATGCTAACAAGAATGCCGCTAACGTTCGACTAGCTCATAGTCAGACAAGCAAAAAATGACCGTAAGATAAAGTACATGGATAAATACATAAGGCATGTAAGATATGCACAAGTCACGCCCAATAAAGACCCTTAAGGCAATAAGCCCCGTGGCAGCGCACCGAAAGAGGGCGCCTCGAGGGAACCTCTCTGAGGGTTGCAACACAGAGACACCCCCAATTTGCAGGGCCTAACGCCCCGACTTGTTATCCTAAACCCCATGTAGCGGGGTACAAATCTCGATATAAAATACCCCCCCAAGTTGGTGGGTTTACACAAGCTAGCAAAACGCTGACTAGTAGCTAGCAAAACGCTGAAGAATAACTAGCTAGCAAAATGCTAGTGACCCCGCTAGCTCTCATGAAGCTATGGGGTACAAAACACCCCACTAGCGCTCATGAAGCCACGGTGTACAAAACACCTCTCTATTGCTCATAAAGTCACGGGGTATAAAACACCCCACTAGCGCTCATAAAGACACGGGATACAAAACACCCCGCGAGCGCTCATGAAGCCACGGGGTACAAAACACCCCATTAGTGCTCATGAAGCCGAGGTATATGAAATACCCGGCTAGCACTCATAAAGGCATGGGGTATAAAACACCCCGCTAGCGCTAATGAAGCCACTGGGTACACAACACCCCGTCAGTGCTCATGAAGCCACGAGGTATAGCAAAACAATCAAGTAGTTGAGTTAGTGCTGATGAAGCCATGGGGTACACACCACTAGAGCTTATAAGATACGGAGGAAAAAGAGCTCCCTAGTCTTATGAAAAATAGGGGGTCAATTAGAAACAACTCCTTCATATTTAGTATAAAAAAAGATACAAAGAAAAAGTCCACATGTCATAAGAGGTGTGAAAATAATCCCCGCCCCCAATCTAAAGACACAGGGAGACGCCTGTCAAAAAGCTTATAAGGCACCAAGCCTCGCGGTCACTGCAAGGCCCAATGCCTCACGGATGACCGCGAGGCACGATCTCGCGGCTGACCGCGAGGCATCAAGTCTCACGGATGGACACGACGCATTGCCTCGCCTCGCGCCCAGCCGCGAGGACGAAGGACGGGGGTCGCCACACGGCGCCCCCCTCAATGTTTGGGTCCTAACGCCCCGAAGCTAGCCGTTGAGAGCGGAATTCACGTCCCATTTACAAGATACAAAAATAAAGAGATACATTCTTCTAAACACTAGCGACCCCCAAAAAATGCTCCATGAGAGCAGAGAGCTCATGAAGTAAATCAAGTGGGTGTTGGTGAAAAAATGAGCAATTCCTTACATTACTAACGTGACACTATGGAATAAGGAGCAAATACAAAAGGTTCAATAATTACCTTGTCACCTTGGCTTCTATCCGTAGTCGGCTAAGGGAGTGAGCTCCTAAAGAGAGAAAAATTCCAAGAGAGTGAGGATATGAAGGGGTGTGAGAGTGAAAGCCACCAACCCACCTATACTTAGATAAAAGCAGGTGGGGAGCTTTTAAAACCTCTAATCTTGTGTCTCCCTCGCCCACCTTCGGGGGCTCATTACCGACCCCCCTCTTGAAGGGCCCACATAAGATAAATCTACCTACTTCATGTGGTCCTACCTAATTCATGGGTATTACATAAGATTGTTGTGAATTCCAGAGGATAAAAAAAAATTATCGATTCACATAGCCTGGATTCAATTCATGTTTTTGATAATTTCGGAATCACAAAAGATACCAAGAATAGGTGGTATCTAATTACTTTTTTCAATGAAAACCAAAAGCCTAGCCTTTTGATGAGAAGCAATGGATCGTTCCTTCCTCTAGATAATCACGCGAAAGATGACCTTCAATCTTAAAGCTCGACTTCCTCTACCTTAGACTGGGTTGGGAGCCTTAAGGTTTATGTGGAAGGAGAAGGATTTGTGTTTTACTCTCTTTCACTCTCTAAGATGAAAAATTGACTTGAGTTATGATTTTAGTTAAACACCTAGTGTTTAAATAAAACATTACTCCTTGACAAAGGAGGAGAGAGGGGGGGAGGGGACGTGTATGCCCTAGGGGATAGGTATACTGGCCTTTTTCTAATTCCAAGCCCAGTGTTAAGTATTTAATTAATATTCCCAGTCCAATCCAATTGGTAATTAATTAAATACTATTCTTTTTTTATTAATAGTACTTTATTAATTCTAAATTAATAATACCATACTATTAATATTGATTGAATAAATTAATTTAATTACAATAATTAAATATATTTATTATAATCAATACTTTTCCCTTTTAATAATTTGCACTCCAAGTGAAATTACCAAAATACCCTTCAAAAAGTAAAACTCCTTCACTATATCATCTTTACATAGAGCGACTCTCTAGGCGTGCCTTAGTTGGCATTGGGAGGATTCTAAGGATATAGTTATCACCAAGCCATCCCGTGAAGCTATACCGAAACCCAATCAAGTATGAGATGAATATTTCATCACGAACCATTATGTTGTAAATACCATATGTTAACTCCGTTAACCATATTCATGACACCAGCTCCCACTATCCAATCAGTGTAAGTCTTTGCATTTTCCTTGTCAAAGCAAGTGTCATACGAGTTGAATCTAAATGCCCAATTTAGATTCTTTGACTCGCGAACCGTCTTTTTAAGATCAAGCACTTAACTCCACCAATACTCCTACTTATTAAATAAGCAGTGGTGAGTACACCTCGATCTTAAGAACCTATTTGTTCAATACATTTTATGCCATAATTAGAATTATAAGAACAAACTCAATGCCTTTTATTAACCAATAATAATGTTCATACAATATAAATAAAATGCCCTCTTAAAACTAATTCCTCAATGGCATAGATGGAATAACACCTAACAATCTCTCACTTGCACTCAATACCAATTGCTATTGTATTTGAGTCCCATCTTCTCAAGATATTTCTCTATCACCGCCGATGATAGAGACTTATTGAGTGGGTCAGCTACGTTTTCCACTGAGGCTACTTTCTGCACGGCGATGTTGCCTCTTCCAACGATTTCTCGTATTATGTGATACCTCCTCTCTATGTGTTTAGATTTGTTGTGAGACCCTGGTTCTTTAGCTAGTGCTATTATTCCATTGTTGTCACACCATAGTGGCAACGGCATTTCCATGCTAGGAACCACTTGAAGTTCAACTACGAAATTCTTTATCCAAACAGCTGTGTTAGCTGCCTCTGAGGCAGCTATGTATTCAGCTTCACATGTGGAGTTCGCAGTTGTGCTTTGTTTGGAACTTTTCCAAGACACTGCTCCACCATTCATAGTGAATATAAACCCAGACGTAGATTTTTGATTATCCACATCATACTGAAATTCTTAGTCAAAATATCTATCTACTCTCATATCTTCATTTCTATATATTAGAAGCATATCCTTCGTTCTTCTAAGATCCTTAAGGATAGTCTTCACAACCATCTAATGCTACTCACCAGGGTGAGCTTGAAACCGACTAACTACACTCACAACGTAGGCTATGTCAGGTCTCGTGCATAACATTGCATACATGAGACTTCCCACTGCTGATGCATATATCATCTTTAGTCTGTCCTCATCAAATTTTGGACACATAGACTTAAAGATATGTAATCCATGTCCCATGGGCAGAAGTCCTCCTTTAGAGTTACTCATTTCATATCTCTTGAGGACTTTCTCGAGGTAGATGCGAATTCCAAGGATGTATGTTGCTTTTCCTAAGTCTTTCATGGAAAATGTGTGTGAAAACCATTCCATGACAGATTTCAATGAGCCAATGTCATTCCGCATTAGTAATATGTCATCTACATATAACACTAGGAATATCAACTTGCTCCCACTGGACAATTTATAGACACACGACTCATCTTCATTATTACTGAATCCATAAGCTTTCGCTTCTTGATCGAACCGTTGATTCCAACTGCGAGACGCTTGCTTAAGTCCAGAAATGGACTTGTTAAGCTTGCAAACCTTATAAGAATCTACATCGGATATAAAACCTCTGGTAACTGCATATAAATGTCCTCCTCGAGGTATTCATTTAAAAATGTGGTTTCCACATCCATTTGCTAGATTTCATAGTCTAGGTTCGCTGGGATTGCGAGCGGGATTTGAATGGACTTGGTCATTGCTACGGGCAAAAAGGTTTTCTCATAGTCAATGCCCTCTTTTTTACTATAACATTTCACGACAAGTCTAGCCTTATAGGTGTCTACCTTGCCATCCAAACCAATCTTTTTCTTATAGATCCATTTACACCCTATCGGCCGTACACTCTCAGGGAGATCAGTAAGAGTCCAGACTTGGTTCAAATACATCGAATCGATCTCTGCACTCATGGCTTCCAACCATTTTGCGGAATCAATATCAGTCGCTGCTTGCTCGTAGCTTGAGGGATCATCTCAATGGCTTCCATTTCCTACACCAAACAAATATTGCTATTCATGAAGGTAACCATATCTCTCAGGCGGTCGAGATACTCTACTAGAGTGAAGCAGCGACGGTTGTGTCTTTTGAGTTTCATGGTCAGTTCTTTGTACTTGGGGAAAATTGCATAACACCCCTCTGTGATATACGAAACATGCGCCAAACTCCCCTGTGTTAATTTTTTTGCAAATCACCCCCTTGTGTTATTTTTTATTCTGCATATTCCCCTTTTTTAGTTTTTTTTTTTGGTATTTTTTTCCATCATAAATGTCAATCCAAATGCATTTTTGGCCCAAATATGTTTATAATAGTTAAATAATTTAATTTGGGTTGGATCTAGAACATTTATGATGGAAAAAAATAGCAAAAAAATCGAAAAAAGGGGGAATATGCAGAATAAAAAATAACACTAGGGGGTGATTCGCAAAAAAATTAATATATGGGAGTTTGGCGCAGGTTTCCCATATCACAAGGGGGTCTTATGCAATTATCCCTTGTACTTGAATAGGTGTCTCCAAATGGGATTCATTTGGTTCTTCTAGTAAAACCAGTTTCTTACCTGCACCTCCTTCTCTAATTAACTGGTCTTTGAGAAAGAATGCTTGCAAGGCTACAATTATTCGATGATCGTTTGGCAGGTAAAAAAGGTATCCCATGGAGTCAGTGCGAAAACCAATGAATCGACCTTTGAGGGATCTTTCCTCTAGTTTCTCTATCTTAGTCTTCTTAACATATGCAGGGCAACCCCACACTCTTATGTACTTAAAATTAGGTTTCCTTCTATACCACAACTTATATGGTGTTTCGGGAACAGATTTCCGGGGACACTTATTTAATATGTGTTCTGATGTAAGCAAAACATGTCCCCACAATGAAACAGGTAAATCGGTGTAGCTAAGCATAGATCTTGTCATATCTAATAGAGTACGACTTCTGCGCTCAGCTACATTATTTAATTGTGGGGTTACTGGAGGAGTAAGTTGTAACACCAGGCCGTGTTCTTTTAAGAACTCATCAAACTCAGCACTCATATAATCGCCACCATGATCCGATCGCAGTGCCTTAATATTGTGCCTGGTTTGTTTTTTAGTCATAGTCTTGAACTCCTTGAACTATTCAATATCTTCAGACTTATGCTTCATTAAATACACGAGTCCATATCTACTATGGTCGTCAGTGAATGTAATGAAATACTAAAAACCTCTGTAGGAATCATCCTTGAAAGGCACACAAACGTCTGTATGAACTAAACCCAAAACTTTCTTGGATCTTTCAAAATGTCCGATGAAGGGTGACCTAGTCATTTTTTCTTTTAGACAGGATTCACATGTTGAATATGGATTAGATCTAAGAGGACCGATAAGCCCTCATTTCTCCAACTCGTGAACCTTGAATTCACCAGCATGTCCAAGTCTAAGATGCCACATAAGTCTTTGGTTACTACCATTCATACTAGGCTTCTTAGTCATAGTGTTAACCATGCAATGGTTTTGAACATTAATATAATACAATCCATTAACTAAAGATGCTGAGCCAACTTTTTTATTTCTAAAATAAATACCACAACCATGGTCATTAAAAGTAAACAAGTATCTTTTCTTTACCAATATAGGAATAGAAACAATATTCTTAAGCCCATTGGGCAAAACGAGGCAATTATCTTAAGTAATAGAATGCTCAGACATTACTGTAATAGAAATGTTTCCAACGTGTGTAGCAGCGACACTGTGTCCGCTTCCCGCATTGATCGTCACTTCTCTTTCTCCCAGCTTTCTACTTGTTTCCAGATCCTGCTTTTTTAGCTTTCAGCTTAGGACAATCTCGCTTCTAGTGCCCTAGCTCCTTGCAATGGAGGCAGATGTCTGTTTTTTTTTGGGGTCCTACCTTTAAACTTCTTAACCTTTTTGGCTTTGTCATTGCTTGATGATTTGGAGACTCCTAGCTGCTTCTTACCTTTTTTCCTTTTTCTGACTTCTCTTAGAATCAGTAGATATGACTAGAGTAGTTTCTTTCATCTTCGGCTCCAACTGTGATTGAGCATTGATCAGGTTGTTCATTAGCCCAGCTAGTGTGCATTCAATGTCATTCATGTTCAAATTCACAATGAATTGCAAAAATGATTTTAGGAGTGACTAGAGAATGAGATCAATTTGAAGGTGGAAGTCCATGGTGAAATTAAGGGCTTCAAGTCTCTCAATCATAGATATCATCCTGAGGGTGTGATCCACAACCTTCTCTCCCTCTTTCATTCTAGCTCTAAAGAGTTCCCTCAATTCATATTGAGCAGTCCGACTGTGTTCTCCATAGAGTTCCCTCAAGTGTAGCAAGATTTCCGCAGACGTCTTGTTTTGCTCATGACATTTTTGGAGATCACTGCTCATCGAACCCAGTATGTAACCTCTAAATTTGACGTCGTCCTTGCCCCATGTTGCATAGGCAAGTCAGTCCTCGAAGTTATTAACATCAGGGACTGGTGGTCTCTCTTCATCAAGCACATATTCTAAGCCTTCAAGACTAAGGACTATCCTTAGGTTTCTTTGCCAATCGACAAAATTGTGTCCAATGAGGACATTTTTCTCAAGCAGAATGTTGAGTGGGTTAACCATTATAGAGAGTAATTATCAAACTGCAGAAAATACCAAGATTATCAATTAGATGCTTTATATTGTTTAAAACAAGTAATCATAAAGGACTTGTACAATTACTTATCTCCCATTCCAATAATCGGAAACCTTGTTGGATTGGTTTCATAGTGAGTTATTAAGGTCCTCAATGTCTATATGGGTTGCAACCTTTTTCAATATATAGCCCATCTAGAAATTGAGCTGGCACCTAGTGCCAGTTAAACCATTTAACGATTCCATCCCTTTGGCTCATGAATCACTTAACCGCAATATTTTTCGATATATAGGTGGTGATTCATCTAAGTATATTCCCATCAAGTCATACCACTCTAACAATTTAATCTCGCCTTGCCACCTTTTTCGATATATGGGGCGAAATTCTCTTCGAGCGAAGGCATCTAATGCACTAAAAAAGATCAAACATATTACCTTTATATATGACCCCCTAATACCGGGACGGTGCCGTGTACAAGATGCAGCCATCTCATTCTAAAGTTTGCTGGAGAGCTAGGATATCAAATACCCTTACTTACTTAGTATTATTTGATATAGGGAGATTTAATAAATTCGATAGTTATTATGATTTGGGTCTCACTTTGCACATTAATTTATTAAGCACTATTTATGGAAATGCATAAGAAAATGCCTAGCAATTTCTAACAACAGACACGTATGGGCTTTCATCTAGATTGTCTCGAGCCAGCGAGTCAATCGGGGAGGGGTTCTAATCTATTACAAAAGAGATTCTTGACTCCGCTCCAAGCTTGCCACGGTCTTCTCCTTTTAGTGGACCTATCTAATATTTTTATTACAATGGTACATGCCTATACAATTGATCTAAATAAAAATATAGATACAAACTGGGGGGCTCAAATTCCAGCCCAATACAACCCAGATAATAAACAAAAACCAACCCTAAGCCAATATGAGGTGTCACCATCACAAAAGGATAAAAGGAGCACATAATCAAATTAAACACATATGTGATTATTATTATTAAATCTTATTTAATATTTTATGAAATCCAATTTAATAAATATTGAAGAATAAATCCAATTTATTTTGAATTTTAATGTTAATGGACCAAGCCCAAATATGTTACTTTAATCCAATTAAAGTGGACTTTATCAAATAGAGCCCAATTATGGGTGAAATAATTCGAAAGAGAAATTAAACTCTAATCTAAATCAAATTCAAAATTGACTTGGGTCAACCCTATTTAACTTAATCCATAAAATAAAGCAAGCCCAACAAGCCTTATTTGGTTATATAAATCCAATTTAAACACCAAGGATTAAATTTGATGATTAATTTTAAGCGGCTAATAAATCCAATTTATGCCTTAGAAAAATCAAATTTTCTAAACAAACTAATAAAAATTAAATCTTATTTAAAATTCAATTTTATACAAAGTAATGAAAATTAAATCTAATTAATTCTCAATTAAATCCAATTTTAAAATTGAAAAAGATTTTATGGGGCTTTTAATTTTAAAATTAATCAACAAACAATAATTTTAAAAAGGCTAATCGGGCTTGAGCCCAATTTTATTTTCAAAATCATCCATTACGTTCTAAATACATCTAATGGACTAAAGGGACAAGCCCTAATTTAAAAAATTAATTTTAAACTTCTAGGATTAATTTTTCAAGGTCCGGGCCCGACCCAAACATAAATTAAAAAATTACACGTCGGGCGAATCCCAACGTAGGGCAGCGCCGTGCCCCATCACCACACGGTGCCTCTCGGGGCTGTGTGGTCGCACAGCGGCGCGGCCGGGCCGATCGCATGTCGCACGGCGTGGCCAGGCCGCGTTTGTGCAGGCACGGTCACGACCATGCGCTGCCTGACGGATATTTTTTGGCGACCCCACCATGGTCTCGTCTCGCCTTTTTCGATCGAATTATTTAATCATCAAAAACCCAATAGCTTAAACATGCAAAAATTAAATCATAACACCCAATTTTTACGTTTTTGCTTACAATACGAAAATAAAAATCATATTTATATTTGTCTAACATATATTCACATTAGGCATTCATATTTCTGAAATAACATAAATGCAAGTAGGCATGAAGAAATTATCAAAAACCATGAATTTGGCTCTGATACAACTATAGTGAATCGAACGAGCGGATAATTTTTTTTTAATCGATTCACATAGCCCGGATTCAATTCATGTTTTTGATAATTTCCGAATCACAAAAGATATCAAGAATAGGTGGTCATCTAACTACCTTTTTCGATTAAAATCAAAAGCCTAGCCTTTTGATGAGAAGCAACGGATCGTTCCTTCCTCTAGATGATCACGTGAAAGATAACCTTCAATCTTGAAGCTCGACTTCCTCTACCTCAAACTGGGTTGGGCACCTTAGGGTTTATGTGGAAGGAGTAGGATTTGTGTTTCATTATTTTTCTCTCTAAGATGAAAAATTGACTTGAGTTATGATTTTAGTTAAACACCTAGTGTTTAAATAAAAGACTACTCCTTGACTAAGGAGAAGACGGGGGGGGGGGGCAATCGTGTATGCCCTAGGGGATAGGTGTACTGGGCCTTTTCTAACTCCAAGCCCAGTATTAAGTATTTAATTAATATTCTCAATTCAATCCAATTGGTAATTAATTAAATACTATTCTCTTTTTATTTATAGTACTTTACTAATTCTAAATTAATAATACCATACTATTAATATTGATTGAATAAAATAATTTAATTACAGTAATTAAATATATTTATTATAATCAATACTTATCCCTTTTGATAATTTCCACTCCAAGTGAAATTACCAAAATACCCTTCAAGAAGTAAAACTCCTTTATTATATCATCTTTACATAGTCCAACTCTCTAGGCTCGTCTTGATTGGCATTGGGAGGATTCCAATGATATAGCTATCACCAAGCCATCCCGTGAAGCTAGACAGAAACCCAATCAAGTACGAGATGAATATTTCATCACGAACCTTTATGTTATAAATACCATATGAGTATAAACTCTTCACTGACGCAGCTCAATCAAGTAAGAGCCATGGAATGTCAAACTCATAAACTTGATACTGTACTTAATAATCATACTGATGTGAAATTACCTAACTGCCTTCATATCCAATATAAGTCAGTCATTAATGCTTTGGCCAAAGACTTTAATTTCACAACACATATAACGTACAGGTTGCTTCTCGTTTACTTTCGAGATAGTGAATCCCCTATTGGCAGTCCATTTCCCATTGTCGAATGTACCAATTGAATCGTACTTCGAGGTCGACCCCACCAACGGGTGATTGGGCCTAACTACTCTAATAACTTATTCAATAGTATGAGCACAATGTAAATCACTCATTTGGTCTAAAGTTCACTCATACTATTATAACAGTAATCCTTATCATTGATTGTCATTGAGTAAAAACTCATGTGATAGGATTTCAACGAGTCGAGTTCGAATATGTTAACTCTGTTAGCCATATTCAAGACACCAGCTCCCACTATCCAATCAATGTAAGACTTAGAACTTTCCTTGTCAACGCAAGTGTCATATGAGTCGAATCTAAAAGCCCAATTTAGATTCTTTGACTCGCGAACCGTCTTTATAAGATCAAGAACTTAACTCCACTAGTGCTCCTACTTATCAAATAAGCAGTGGTGATTACACCTCGATCTTAAGGAACTATTTGTTCAATACATTTAATGTCATAATTAGATTTATAAGAACAAACTCAATGCCTTTTATTAACCAATAATAATTTTGATTCAATATAAATAAAACGCCCTCTTAGCTAATTCTTCAATAGCATAGAGGGCATAACACCTAACAAAGATAACATCCAACAACCGCGAAAGGCCATAGGAAATAAATTTAACACTACAATAAGGGGAAAACAACCACCACACTTAGAGGCCAAGGACTTTGGCCCCTCATTTCGAGGCAAAGGAACTTGTCCACTCGCTATGGAGCAAATGCCTTTGCCACATACCTAGAGGCCAAGGACTTTTCCCCCTCACTTTGAGGCAAAGGACCTAGCCCACTTAACACGGAGCGAAGGCCCTCGCCACCACACTTAGAGGCCAAGGACCTCGTCGCCACACCTCGAGGCAAAGGACCCTACCTATTCACCATGGAACGAAGGCACTTGTCCCCTCACCTCGAGGCAAGAGGCCTTGCCGCCATACCTCGAGGCCAAAGCCCTTATCCCCTAGCCGCAGGGCAAATGCCAGTCTAATAAATTTTAAGTCCCATCTGAAACGCTGAAACTTCGGATAGAGCCTCAAAATTCTAAGTCTCTTCCGAGATGACAAGCTTCCTATGGCGAGGCATAAGCCTCTCCTTAGGTCAGGCATCCACTCCCCGTTTTTATGAGGCGCTTCTCACAAATAAAGGTGTGCTTGAAGCACATCTCACCAACCAAAAGACTTCTAAAGTGCCTCGTTAGCTAACTAATTAACCCGTCTAAGGTTATTAGTCAAGTGGGGTAGAGGTTCATAAATTAAGAGCTCTCCCCTAAGACATGAAACACATACCTAAATCGAGATACCTTGCACACTTTGGCATTGTAAGGTATCCGACCTCGCGATGCTCGACCTCGAGGAGTTCGACCTCACGGCCCTCGACTTCGAGGCATCCGACCTCGTGGCGCTCAACCCCGAGGCATCAGACATCAAGATAGCTATTGGGGTTGCCTTAAGTCAACACCTACATTACCTCGAGATAATACTTAAAATGTCCCCCTTCAAAGGGTAACTCGTTAGACCCCTCAAGGCTATGGAGTTTGCCATACACCCATACATATTTCTACTTCTGAGTATCCTATACGGTACACCCGGGAGTGGGGAGCATTATGTTGTGCACTAAAAATTTCTAGGAGCATTATGGTAATTAATCGACCCCTGGCTAGAGGCAGGGTGCTACCCGTGGATCAAATCTGCGGTTAATATGATAGTCAAGCCCATAGGGCTAGCGGCCCATTGCGAATATGGCCCGCTATGGTCAAGAGGCTATTTTAATATAAAAGGGTTAGGTAATGGGTTTAATAAAGAGGTAAAATGGCCAATGGTCAAGCCCGTCCCATAGCCCACCCTCAGTCTTATATATATCGCCAAAGGAGTTGATGAGAAAGAAGGATCTACTCTCTCGGAGAAAATCCACTGGCTACATCTGAGAGTAATTTCACCAAAAAACTACGAACTCACTTGATCCCATTTCATCGGGTATGTAAGCAGCTCACATAACAGTGAGTGCAGTCGATAAATTCATCAACCCCCAACCTAGTTTGTCATAAGTTGGATCAAATTCTCCACCCACGTGGTAATTCACGTGATAATTTCTGGCTGACGAATTTTACCATCATCAGTTACATTTGATAGTATAAGGATCTAAATGAGAGAAAGTGAATAGTTCAGGTGTAAAAAGTGTATTTTTCCCTTAGGTTGTTCCTTTATTTATGATATCCAACGTTTCCATAGTCAAAGTGGGTCAATTTTTTAGTCTTAGTGGGAATGTAGTTAGAGATTATTTTGGAGTCTTTAAGCCTACAAAAGGCAAATCCTTTTTCACTGAATAAACAATTCCTTTGTAGTAATATTTTAATTATTAATTTAAGACAAAGGGGGATACCCTAAATATCTAGTCCGACAAACCCTGGTTGATAATCATAACCCTAAACCATAAAGACTCCATCTAACTCCATAAAGGAGTGGAGAGCCACAACTTGTAGCAGCCTGGATTCAAAACCAAGACCTCTCATATAAGTAGGAGGTGGATGTCACTAAACTGACAGGTCTTGGTTTTGGAGTAATATTTTCTTTGCATATGCTATGTTATCTAATTTCAACAGAAGATTGTGTTCTTCATTTTCCCCTTTTTTGGGGTTGAAGATCTGTGTTCTTCATTTTCCATTTTTTTTCTTTCTTTTTATTTAATAATTATTTTTGACTTTTTATATTTAATTTTGTATATTTATGAGATTTAACTGCGCGTGAAACGCTTTTTTCGGTCCAAAAATTAACGGACGTGACCAAAAGTGCAATTTTTTTAATCCTATTAGATCAAAATTAAGTGTCTAAAAAATTCCTATTGAACTAAAAGTGTTTTGGCCGAACTCAAATGAGACCAAAAATGAAATTTTTCCCATGTATGTCCATATAATTAAAAATTCATTTTGTTTTTATTATGAATTTTGAATGTAATGAATAATACTCGAACTTTTGAGTTTGACCCTTAGTACACGTATTTTATTTATCCCGTACTTGAAGAATAATACTCTAATTTTGGCTCAAAAAATTATTCTTTTATTTAAAACATAAAAATTAGAATTAATTTTTATACTAAATGAGTACTATACAATTAAAATTATGAACATTAATAATTTATCGAAATATTAATTATTGTTAACTTATGACTCCTATAAAATACTATTTTTACAAATTAAAACTAGTACAAACGATATATCTTATAAATTTATATAAAATTAAGCTGTATTTTCACTCCCGAGTTATTTATTATCAATTGTTTTATACTCATATATCTACAAATCCATTTATTTCATGTTCTCGTATGTTTTAGTCAAACTGCTCCCATTTCGAGTCAAGAGATAGATAAATCTCTTGCTCTTTCGAGATGATTCCCAAAAAGAAAATAAAAAAATAAAAAACAAACAGGTAGGGAAGCTATAATTGTAAACCCTAAGATGATCATTTCATGTTTTACCATAACTTTCAATATAATTTGATAATGTAACAGCTTTTTTAGAGAAAAATCCCTAATTCAATGTTGAATTTTGTGATTAGTCCCCACCACTAGTTTAGACGTCTGGACTCCCTAGTTGTAAATGTATTTTAAGATTTACTCCCTACCCACCTAAAAAGACAGAAATGCCCTTGAATAATTGGATTTCCTTCTTCTCCAAACTTGCCTTCCCACCCGCCTGCTCCGACTTCATTTTCCCATTTCCCCACCCACTGCCTCCTGCGTCTTCATTTCCCCACCCACTGCGTCTTCATTTCCTCATTTCCCCATTTTCCCACCACTAATTCTGATCAGACCCCACCACTGGTTCATCCCCATTTCCCCAAAACCGTTTTGTACACCGAGCCCTAAACAACCGCCACATCACCTCTGAACCCAACCACGGAAATCGGAGCAGTCATCGACGAAGACGACCACGAATTTCACAGCGATTCTCATCCATCACCAGAAGCGTCGCCGGCGGAAATTAGTTCAAGCAGAGAGGAATATCTTTTAGGGACTGTCAAATTCAACGATGAGATGCACGTCCTGTCCATCGGAGAGAGTATGACCTTAGATGGATTATATGATAATCTGACAAGAAAGTGGGTAGTGATTAATCGCGAATCGGTGATTGTGAAGTACATCTCTCCCCGGTACAAGCTTTACGTAGCTCTGAATGAGGAGGAGGACTTCAACAATATGCGTCGACTACACAAAGTCCTAAATGTGGATGTGGTGGATATATCCGCGTTTCACAAAAGATCAACGGGACTAAGGAGGCGCTTCCATTAGGTAGTTTACGTACTCATTTTGATGCCTTAACATATTGTATCTGTCCCCTTTAACATACATCATGCTCAAGTTTAACATACTTCATATTGACATTAGCAATACTTAGTGTACAAAATAAAATTACTTCATGTTCTCTTTACAAATACTTGAGTTTACACATATGTAATGATCTTTTTAAACATACTTAATTTTCTTTTTAACAGTACTTTCTGTTCCGTTAAAATTACTAACTTTAGTTGTGCTTAAACATACACCGTGGTCGCTGTAACAATACTACATTTGTGCTTTAAATATACTTCATTATCACTGTAATGATACCGTGTTTGTGCTCATGATTGCTGTAGCAGTACTTTCTAAATGTAGTTGTTCTCAAGTGTTGATGGTAGTTAAAAGGTGTCCTAAATGTAGTTGTTCTTCATGTCGGGACCTAGTGCGGTATAGAACTATTATACTGGCTTTTCCAGTGGGGATCGCAAGTGCCGCTTTTGAATCCACTCTCCATTTGGAAAATCCAATATAGTAATTTTATATCCCACAAGGCCCATACGTGAGGACCCGGGAAAAAACATGATCTAACATACGTTTTATCTTCCTATTATAGAAGTATGTCCTTCACACACATTTAAAAGGTGTTTTAAATGTAGTTGTTCTTCACGTAAGGGGCCTAGTGCGGTATAGAACCATTTCACTTGCTTTTCCAGTGGAATCTACGAGTGTTTCTTTTGAATGCAGACTCCATGTGGAAGAGCTAATATAGTGGTTTTATATCCCACAAGGCCCCCCCGACGTGAGGACACTTATAGTTTGGCACCTTTTAACTCATAAGACAATGACACTAATGCTTTGACATTTTTTATCGTTTAATGTTTGTTTACTTGTATTTGACATTATTACCTTTTTATACCACTAATACCCTGTATTGTTTTTGTTTCCTTGATGATTGAAAAATTGAAAAATTGAGGATGATGATTGAAAAATTGCATGATGGGTTGGGCGAATTGAGTAGATATCATAAATGGTTGCTTGCTAAGCTCAAAATCTGCTCGTGTTTTTTGGAGACATTACTGGGGCAATTTGTTTTGAAACTCTTTTGAGATGTTAGTTTTGTCTTTGTTGAATGATAATGATTTGTATATTTATTATGAATATGTTGACACGTTTTGTCATATTTATTGATTTGGTTTTGTGGTATTTACAGTTAATTCATATTTTTTTGACATAAATAACAAGTAAATATAGCAAACAAATTTAACAAAATACGTCCATTAAAATGTATAAAAAGTCAATTTACATATATACAAATGCGTCATTTATACGTCGCAATACGTCCAGCGAAATTGCATAGGCGTCATTTTACATGTAAACATACATCATTTCAATATACGTAAACGTCAATTGATATGTATCAATACATCAATTATTATGACTACATACGTCAATTGATATGTATGCATACGTCAATTGATTTGTATCCATACATCAATTGGTCTATAGCCATACGTCAATTGATGTGTACATATACTTCAATTGATATTACACATACGTCAATTGATGTGTATACCTACGTCAATTGATGTGTATACATAAGTCAATTGATGTGTATACATACCTCAATTGATATGTCCACATACATCAATGGATATTATACATTTGTCAATTGTTGGGTAGAAATACATCGATTGATATGTATATATACGTCGATTGATATATATCCATACGTCAATTGATATGTATACATATGTCACCTTTAGTGCGTCAAGTGATTTGTAGCCATACGTCAATTATACATATGCATAGGTCAATTGATATGCATACACATTTCAATTTATATTTAGCCATACGTCAATTTATACATATGCATACGTCAATTGATATGTATACGTATGTCAATTATGCATATGCATATGTCAATTTATATGTAGCCATACGTCAATTTATATAAAGCCATACGTCAATTGATTTATAGATATACGTCAATTGATTTATAGATATAAGTCGATTGATGTGTAAACATACATCAATTGATATTATACATACGTCAATGGATATGTATATATACATCAATTGATATGCATACATACACCAATTGATGTGTATCTATACATCAATTGATACTATACATACGTTAATTGACGTGTATACATACGCCAATGGATTTGTATACATACGTCAATTGATGTGTATACATACCTCAATTGATATGTAGACATACGTCAATGGATATTATTCATACGTCAATTGATACGTATACAAAGGTCAATTGATATGTAGTCATACGTCAATTGATGTCAATACATAAGTCATTTGATATTATACATACGTCAATTTATACATATGCGTACGTCAATTGATTTGTAGCCATATGTCAATTATACATATGATACGTCAATTAACAATATACATATATCAATTTATGTGTAGCCATATGTCAATTGATGTGTACACATACGTCAATTAGCGCGTATACATACGTCAATTGATGTGTATACATAAGTCAATTGATATGTAGCAAGACGTCAATTGATGATATTATACATGTTGGGAAAAAATTGCATAAAATCAAATAACGCAGCGGAAGAATATATTTAAATCCCAGTGGCTCAACTCTATTTCTCGTATTTAAATTAGGTTTCGAATTCAATTACCGTTCTCACGTATGTTGAGTTCTGAACCAGCTTTGCAATCCTTTCATGAACAGCAAATTCGTCGCTGTCTCTAAATTGCCACATTGGATTAAAAAACGAAAATCTTCTTCTTCTTCTCTTGAGGTAGACGGCTAGAGAGAGAGAGAGAGAGAAAGGATGGATTGTTTTTACTTGGAGTGAAAGTTTGTATTCATTCACTTAGTTGTTTTTTCACTAAGTAGTATATTTATACTACAATAGAAAACAATAACCTAGGTCTCCAAAGCCCTATTGTGGACGCCCACTTCAAGGCCTTTAAGCCCTCGGGCTTTAGTCCTATTTTGGTTTTTAATTAATTAAATAATCAATTAAATACATGTTAATATTATAATTAAATTCCTCTAAGGAATTAATTAATTTATTAACTTAATTAATTAATAAAAATCATCTAATGATTAATTAATTAATCTTGATATCCAATACCGAAAATTCTCTCAAGTCTTTTCCATGATTTTCCTTTTGCGCTTCCTTTAAGCGCGACTCTTTAGGTTCGTCTCAAAAGGAAATTGGGAGAAAACCAAAAGGAGGTGAGTAACACCTAGCCAGTCATGTGGCTCACATCGTATCCCAATTGAGAGCGAATGAATAGGATCATTCCAAACCATATACGCTGTGAATAACGTACGAGTATAAACATTTTATTCTTATATCCCAGTCAAGTGAGAGTCACGGTTTTAGTCAAACTCACATGACTTGACCATATACTTAGCTCATAATGAGTCGAGGTCATTTTATGCTTTGGCCAAAGACTTTTAACCTCACTCATTCATGACTGCATAGAATATTTAGCTCATTCACTTATGAGAGAATAAATCTCATTTTGCTAATCAGTTAACAATGCTACTTGCCCATCAAGTCGCACTTCGAGGTCGATCCCACCAAAGGGTGATTTGGATCTAACTACTCTAATGACAGACTTGATGTAACGAGTACATCTTCAACGCAATTCCTCAGGTCTAAGGTTCACGCGTACCTATCACAACTTATCAGTTTCACCATTGACTGTCAGTGAGTGAATACTCATGTGATGAAACTGATGCGAGTCGTGTTCGAACATATTAGTCCAACTTTTATGTCCATGACATAAGTTCCCACTATCATTCCCATAGTGTTCGACTGGCACTTTCTCTATCGAAACTTATATCATGTAAGTCCTTGTTCTGTAGTGATGTCCAGTCAAATAGTTTCTTAGACTTGCGAACCCTATTTAGAGAATGAGGATCAAACCCTTCTAGTTCCATTCTTCCTATCCCATAGGAAGTAGAAGGTTTGCCTTATTCTCAAGGACTTTACGTTGTTTATTAACATCTTACAAATGCCTATAAGAAAACAACAAGATAATGCCTTATATATAATAAAAAGATATTGTTTAGTTACAAGTCAATGCCCTATAAATCTATCCTCTTTATGGCATTTGAGGGCATACACTCTAACAATCTCCCACTTGCACTCAATGCCATTTGCTATGGTATTTAATACCCATCCCTTCGAGATATTTTTCTAGCAACGCTTGTGCCAATGGCTTGGTCAATGGATCAGCAACATTGTCTGCTGAGGCTATTTTCTAAACAGATATTTCTCCTCGTGCAACGATCTCTCTTATGTTGTGATATCTCCTCTCGATGTGGTTGGACTTCTTGTGAGACCTAGGTTCCTTTGCTTGCGCTATTGCTCCAATGTTGTCACAATAAAGTGGTAACGAGAGCTTTATGCTAGGAACCACTTGAAATTCTTCTATGAACTTCCTTATCGAAACAGCCTCTTTAGCTGCCTCAGATGCAGCTATGTATTCAGCCTCTGTAGTAGAATCCGTGGTTGTGCTTTGCTTGGAACTTTTCCAAGTCACCGCCCCACCATTGAGGGTGAATCCGAATCCTGAGGTGGATTTCCGATCATCGATATCAGATTGAAAATCCGAATTAGCTAACATATGTATCTTATACTCCCAAGGCATAACCTAATCTTAGGCGCCATACAATTTTTGGTTTGCTCTAAGCACACAACTTACTCCAGTCAGGGTGTTCACGATACACTTATTCCGAACATTCAATTATTGTAATTAATTTAGTAAGGATGCATTGTCCCCACATTTATTTCCAAAATAAATGTAAGTTATTACCAAACTTAAAGAAGCATCTTCTCTTGACCAAGTCAAGACTAAATATTATGTTCTTACTTCCATTGGGTAAACCAAACAATCATCCAAAACTACTACATGTCTAGAATTTTTAATATAATAGAGGTGGATCCTATATGAATAACCATGACACTATGTTTGGTTCCAACATTGATCGCATCTCGTCCTTCCAGCTTTCTACTACTTTCTATATTCTGATTTCTTACTTTAATCGTTAGCACTAGCTTTAGAATACAGAATATTAGAACTGTAGATAAGTGGTCATAGAACATTAGTTTCTAAAACCTAAAATTCTATACCTGGTGCGTCTCATAAAAGAGCCCCACTCGTCGTCCTTCCTTGGACACGAGGAATGCTTGCTTCAAGCACATATATCAAAGACTTTAAACCAAGGACTATCCTCTAGCTTCTTAGTCATTTGACGAGTTTTGGCCAGTAAGCACAATATATCTCGAACAAAACATAACGAGTCAATATTCTAATAAGAGACATAAAGAAATGCAGAAAAAAATTCCAGATTCAATTAGTTCATTGTAATTATACCCAAGCAAGATTAGGACTTTAATTTTGACTTGGTTCCCACTACGTTTTTCGAATCACTGCACTCCCACTGCAATAATTAGAAATCTCGTTGGACAGGTTTTGTAGCGAGTGATTAAGTTCTTCAATAATTCCAATGAGTTACAACCTTTTTCGATGTATGGCTCATTGAATCTTTGAAGTGGCGTTCCACGCCAACCAGTCCAACTGATGGTTCAATCTTACTTTGGCTCATGGATCACTTGACCACAACCTTTTTTGATATATAAGTGGTGATCCATCTGAGTCAATACCCATCAACTCCTATCAATCTAACAATTGAATTTCTTCTTGCAACCTTTTTCGATATATGGGGCGAAATTTGCTTCAACTGAAGGCATCTAATGAACTAAAGAAAATTAAGAATCATGTCGTAATGCATAACCCCCTTATTCCGGGACGACGCCATACACCAGACATGACCTCGTTTCTCTAAAGTTTGATGGAGAGCCAGAATATCAAATATCCTTTACTTACTCAGTATTTAAATTTTGGGAGAATTTGAATATTATGAAAAGGGTCTCACGTTGCACATTAGTAAGTTTAGCGCAGATATATCAAATATAAAGCGTAATGAATCCTAGAAGTACTACCAACACACTTATCCATGGACTTATCTAGATTAGCCCAAGCCAATGGGCCAATCAAAAGGGGAGGGGCCTATCTATTACATAAAGCTTCCACCTAAACAGGAATCTAATTCCGGCTCTAAGCTCCAAGTGGTTCCAACAAGCTCCTCTGGGCCTATCTCTAATAAATACAAAAAAAAGCCTATACAGAAATCTAAGCATAAATTAAAGATACAAACTGGGAGGCTCAAACCGGCCCAATACAACCCAGATAAAACAAAAACAAGCCCTAGGTCCATGGACAGTGTCACCCATCACATAAAACAAGCACATAACGAGATATAAGCATATATGTGATGATAATATTAAATCTAATTTAATGAATAATTAAATCTAATTTAATTTAAGTTGGATCGAAAATTTAACTCATAAAATCAAATCCAATTTAATTTTAATGAGAAAATAAAGTTCACACAATTCTTATGGCCTTATAAGATTAAATCCCATTTAATCAAAATCTAATTTAATTTAATTCCATTTGGAAATTAAATTCAATTTAACTTACACTAGAGGATTAAATTTAATCCTTGTAGAAATTACATGCCATAAGAAGAATATAATCCAATTTAATTCATGGTGAAATTAATTTCAATTTATTTGTAGGGCTTAAAAGATTAAAACTTATTTAATCTTTATTGAAATAAAGACTAACAATATTTCTATGGGCATTTGAATCATTGACTAAGTCTAACTTAATCAAGTTCAAATTAAATCTAATTTAATTTGGATGAGTAAATTAAATAAAAATTAATTATCAACAAAACCAAATCACATTCAATTTCGTTCGATGAATTAAGACTTTATTTAATTTAAAGCAAATCAAATATAATTCAATTTTATAAAATCCAATTTAACCAATCAAACATAATTTGATTCACAATTGAGGCTTTGACATTGTCAAGGAAGAAGGAGGGCTCAATTACTATAATCGGGTTTGGATCTTACCCAATTGCTAATTCAATTTGTTATTGGGTCCATGCCCAATTTTAACTCAATCTAATTGAATTAATTAGTATGGGATCAAGTCCAATGCACAATTGAATTTTGATTGATAATGAGCTAAGCTCAACACTCAATTTAATTAATTATGGTTGGGCCATTCCAAGCTCGCAATATAATTAATTCGTGTCGGGCTTAATCCAAAATTCAATTTAGATGATGAGATCAAATACAATTTAATTTTGTCGAGTAAATTAAATTCAATTTAATTAAAACAAAACTAAAATTAATTTAATCTTGAAGAAGACTATTAATTTGGAAAGAAGAAATGAACCCAATTAATTGATTAATTAGGTATTGGGTTAAACCCAATTTTAATATAATTGAATTGCTTTGGGTCAAGACCCAAATTAATTCAATTTGGTGTTATTGGGTCAAAACCCCAAATAAAACACCTTATTCAATATAAGTGATGCACCAAGCCCAATTAACTCCTTCCACGCTGGGCCAAACCCAACTACAAATTAATATCCCTTGCATTGGGTCTAGCCCAACACAATTCAAAGAGTGTTGGGCTTAGCCCAACACCCACAAGCTGCTGCTCTAGAGAGGCAGCAGTCATCTTCTTCATCTAGCGCCGTCATCAACTGCGCCTGTCATCTTCTCCGGCGAGTTCTGGCGGCGGTTGTTCATGAGGGTGGCGGCAAGTTCATCGCCGCCTAACGCCACCATACGGCGGCTTAAACCCAGCCCTTGCGATCACCTCACCACCAAAACTCCAACCGATTCGTATGTAGCTTCCGATGAAGCCACATCCGGCGTCAAACACCGCCACCTGCACGCGGAAGAACAACGAACAGCAACATGCTGTTCGCGCTGCGCCTCCGCCTCGCAACACGGCGGTGCCTCCTCCGCCTCACCTCATTCATCCATTAACACCTCAAACCTCAAGCTTTAAGCTTCAAATTCAGATTAAAACAATCAAATTTCAGATTCGCAATTGAATCTTCAGATTCGAATTATCAAGCCCAGTTTACAAATTCAAGCAAAAATCAAATTCTTGCAATTTGTTTTCCATCCCACAACAATTCGATTTCAGAATTTACAGCTTATTTAAAGAAGTTTAATTCTTCAACTCAATTTTGTAGCCTAGAAATTTATTCCAGAAATCAACAATTTCAGATTCAATCAGCAATTTCAGTTTATTTAAATCTCGATTATCACTATTGATTCCAAATCATTTAATTCAGACTTATAATCCAAACAAAACTGATACAGAGAATCAGGCGGAGGCTGCGGAGCAGCCCTGCCAATCTCAATGAATCTCTTGAGTTGGAACTGTCGGGGGGTTGGGTGGAGCCCTGGCAGTTCAAGAGCTAATGGATCTTATCCGTTGTCACAGTCCGTCTATTGTTTTCCTTTCTGAAACTAAGTTTAATTTTGCGTCCTTTGATTTTCTTAAGTCTAGATTAGGGTATTTTGGTGTCTGTGTCGAGTCTCGGGGTTCCTCGAGGGGTCTGGGTCTCATGTGGGTTAAACATTTTGATATTGTCCTCCAGTCTTATTCCCGTTCCCATATTGATGTATCGGTTTTTATGTCCCCTGAATCATCTGCTTGGCGTTTTACGGGCTTCTATGGTAACCCTAAAACTTCTTTACGTAAGGAGAGTTGGCAGCTCCTATGTAAATTAGCTGAGGGTCATTTCTCTGCCTGACTTGTTTGTGGAGATTTCAATGAAATTTTATCTCCGGATGAACAGGAGAGCCACCACGAGCGCCCGCTCTGGCAAATGCGTGATTTCCGGGATGCTCTTTCTGAGTCGGGGTTGCATGATCTTGGTTTCTGTGGTGGAAAGTTCACTTGGTCCAATAATCACCTCTTTCCCGATACGGTTCGGGTCCGTCTTGACCGTGGAGTGGCTAACACTAAGTGGTGTGAGCTGTTCTCGGATGCGTCTATTACATCCATAGATGTCCTCCATTCTGACCACAGTCCTATTCTTCTTCGGACGGCTCCTGCTTCGGTCTCCCCTTCCCCTAAGAAAAAAAAATGTTTCCGTTTTGAATCTGTTTGGTTAAGGAGGAGCGATTGTGAGCGTGTGATTAAAGATGCGTGGGATCCGTGTGTCGATTCTTCAAAAGGCATCTCGATTACGCGTAACCTTAACTCGTGTCGGATAGGGCTCATTAATTGGAATAAAAACTCTCTGAACAAAACAAAAAACCATATTAAAGAGCTGGAAAATATTATTGTGGGACTAAGGGCTGGCATAATCACGTCTTCTTCTACACAGGCAGAATCTGATGCCCGAAACGAGCTCGAAGAGCTCCGCTCGTGTGAGGAAACCGCCTGGAAACAGCGTAGCCGTATTTTATGGATGCAAGATGGTGATCGTAATACGAGTTTTTTTCATGCTCATGCATCTGATCGGTTAAAAAGAAATGCTATTACTCGTATTAAGGATGGGCAGGGAAATTGGTGTGATAAAGAGGATGATATTTATAGGGTTATATCCGATTATTTCCAACATATTTTCTCCTCCATCAATCCACCCTCGGCAGTGTTGGAAGAAGTATTGGATGCCGTCCAACCCCGTGTTACCGACAGAATGAATAGAGTTCTCAGTTCTCCGTACGCGGCATTGGAAGTTAGTACTGCACTGAAACAAATGCACCTGCTCAAAGCACCCGGGCCTGACTGTATGTCCCCTATCTTTTTCCAACATTTTTGGCATGTAGTGGGTAATGATATTTCTGCTTGTGTTCTTGATGCTCTAAATAATCACTCTTCCCTCACCCGTTTCAATTTCACTCATATAGTGCTTATTCCAAAAGTTGATAATCCAGAAACTGTTGCTCAATTTCGTCCCATTAGCCTTTGCAATGTTGTTTATAAAATGATCTCTAAATGTGTGGCTAATAGAATCAAACCATTACTCAATGATATTATCTCTGAATCCCAATCTGCTTTCATTCTGGGTCGACTTATTTCTGACAATATCCTTATTGCATATGAACTTAATCATTTCCTTAAGACTAAGAATTCAGGTTCGGATGGGTTTGCAGCACTTAAACTCGATATGAGCAAGGCTTACGATCGAGTGGAGTGGATTTTTCTTGAAAAAGTGTTGGTCAGGTTTGGCTTTGATAAGAGTGTTGTGGATTTAATTATGATGTGTGTGCGTTCTGTCTCTTATTCGTTCATGCTCACTGGTACTCAATTTGGATTTTTGTCTCCGCAGAGGGGAATCCGTCAGGGTGACCCTTTGTCGCCTTATTTGTTTCTATTATGTGCAGAAGTTTTTAGCTGTCTTATTCAGGCTGAGGTGAATAAGGGCGAGTTGAATGGGATTAGTATTTGTCGTGGAGCTCCGAGTGTTTCTCATTTACTTTTCGCAGATGACACTTTGATTTTTGCTCAGGCAGATGGTCAATCAATGTGGGTTATCCAAGATATTCTTCATAAATATGCTAAGGCATCGGGCCAGGAGATCAATTTGCAAAAGTCCTCCATGGTGTGTAGTAAGAATATATCTGTTGAGAAGGTGTCTAGCTACGATGTTAGGGGTGAACCTTACAGACAAGCATGAGAAGTACTTAGGCCTTCCCGCTGTGGTGGGGCGTTCGAGAAGAGAGGTTTTTGCTTCCATTCGTAATAGGATTCATGGAAGAATTAGGGGGTGGAGTTCAAAGTTTCTTTCGCAAGCGGGAAAGGAAGTTTTACTTAAGGCAGTGATTCAAGCAATTCCCACGTATGCGATGGGAGTTTTCCGCCTCTCGGAGTATCTTCTTAATGAGATTGAATCTACTATGGCACAATTTTGGTGGAATAATAGAGATAGTAAGAAGATTCATTGGCTCGCATGGCAGAAACTTTGAAAAAAAAAGAATGAAGGGGGTGTGGGTTTTCGGGAATTAAAGGCGTTTAATCTCGCGATGTTAGCCAAGCAAGGATGGAGGCTTATCCAAAACCTGAATAATCTGTTGAGTAGATTGCTAAAGGCTAGATACTTTCCGAATGATGATTTCTTGTCTGCAAAAATGGGTTCTAAACCATCTTATACATGGAGGAGTATCATCGACGCTCAAAACATTGTTAGACATGGTTGTAGATGGAGAGTGGGGAATGGTGAACGGATATCCATTTGGTCTGATGCTTGGTTGCCCCGTCACAGGGACTTTCGGCCCATTACTAGAGATCGGCTTTTACCTGCGGATACTAATGTTAGTTACCGTATCGACCAAACAACGGGATGGTGGAATAGTGAACTCATTGATATGTGTTTTTGGAGGGAGGATGCGGAGGCTATTAAATCTATTCCGTTGGGATCTCATCACAATATTGATCGTGTTATTTGGAACGGGACCAAATCTGGTACATTTGCGGTTCGAAGTGCTTACCATCTAGCGCGTGAGATGGAGAGGTGTGGGAGAGCGTCGTTAAGTTTCTCTAAACCGCCTAACATGTCTTGGCAATTTATTTGGAGAACGAATGTTCCACCGAAGATAAGGGTCTTTGCATGGAAAGCATGCAAAGAAGCTTTACCTTCTCATTCCAATTTGTTGAAACGTAAGCTGGAGTTTTCGAGGGGCTGCCCTATTTGTGAATCGGAGATTGAAGATATTGGTCATTGTCTTCGCTTATGCCCGTACGCTCGCCAACTTTGGGCCTTGACGAATTTGCCGTCACGGATTATTCTTTGTGACAAAGAGTCGGTTGAGGAGTGGTTTCGGTTTTGCCACAAACATTTGGAGAAAGATCAATATGCTCTTTTCCTAACATCTGTTGGTACCTTTGGTTTCATAGAAACCAAAAGGTTATGGAAAACATTGATACCCCACCGGATATCCTTGCTTCCATGATACGATCTTTCTTGGGTGTGTTTCAGGAAGCGGCTTTGCCAGTTAATCTGAATGAACCAAATTTTGATTTAACCAAGTGGCGACCTCCGGATGCCAATTTTGTTAAAGTAAATTTTGATTGTGCAATTTACCAGGATCCACCAGGTACGGGTTTTGGCGTGATTGCCCGTGACTAGGAGGGCAAGGTTCTACGGTGGCATAGAGGTCGTTTTCCTTTTGTTTCGTCGGCTGAAACAGGTGAGGCTTTAGCTTGTCGGGAAGCCATTCGTCTGGCTGTCTCAAGTGGGTGGAGGCGAGTTATTGTTGAGGGGGACTGCCTACCTCTCATTTGAAAAATTAATTCACCATTGGAGGATTTATGTTCTGTGGGTCCGTTGATTTCTGATATTCGTTCGTATATGTCTGTTTTTTCTTCTGTTTGCTTTGCTTTCATTCGGCGGTTGGGAAATTCTGTTGCGCATTGTTTAGCGCATGATGCTTCGATTATGACCTCGGGGGATAATTCTGATGTACCCTCTTATGTGTTGGATTTGGTTTTGGCTGACTTAGCCGTTTAATATATTGCTTTTCTGTTTAAAAAAAAAAAAACTGATACAAGCCAATTTTTCAGATTTCGTGAAACGAATTTCGATCTATTAATGATGATTCAAAATCATCCAATTATGCAATAAACATGAATATCAAATAAACATATGAACGCGCATACAAAAATCAACGAAGCCATAAATTTGGCTTTGATACCACTGTTGGGAATCGATACACGAAAAACACAGCGAAATAAAATTTCGATTCCCGAAGCTATGGATCAATTTTGGCTATCGTTGATTTTAATCAAAAACAAGAAATACGCGAAAGGATTGATTAACCTCGTTGTAGCGTGTTTCGTTTCTTGATCTACCGTTTACAGCAGCAATCCCCGGGACTTCTGCCTTTAGATAATCACGCGTGGAATTCTCCGGAAATTTTCCTCCTCTATCTCCAAATGGCGGCTAGAAGAGAAGAAGAGGGAGAGAATATTTTCTCTCTACTCTACTATGTAATTTTAGTGGCTACTAATGAGTTCTTAACCTAAGTCTAAGTGTTGGAGGATTTAAATAGAATCCTCCTATTTGGACCTAGGTTACAAGTCTCATAGGCCCATGTGGACAGCCAAGTGGGCTAAGTAGGCCCAGTCAACTTAGTCCACTTTAATTTAATTACATTTCATATTTAATTAATTAAATATGTATGTGACTAAATTAATATTTAATTCAACCAAATTTATTTAACCCAGTTAAATAAATATTCAAATTAAATATTCAAACTAATTAATTTTTTTAATGTTTCATTGTTTAATTCAATTAAACAACTAATTAAATTAATTTGTCCACTCAATTCATTTGTCCATCTAATGACAAATTACCAAAATGCCCCTCCAAGTACACAAAGTGATTTCCCGCTCATTCCTGTTAGCGCGACTCTCTAGGTTCGTCTTGATTGGCAATGGGAGGATACCAATGGATGTGGGTGACATCTAGCCAGCCCCGTGGCCCTACATCGTAGCCCAACCATGTACGAAATGACTATATCATTACGAACCTCTTGACTATGAATTCCATATGAGTACAAGCCCTTCACTGAAGTACCCCGATCGAGTGAGAGTCATGGAATATGTCAAACTCACATAACTCGTTACTATGCTATGAATCATAGTAACATGAAATGACACAATTGCCCTCTGTGTCCCACACAAGTCAATTCTATTGTTTTGGCCAAAGACTTTCCATTTCAGTTACCTATGATCGCATAGGGTATCTGCTATTTTACTTTCGAGATAGTGAATCCGTTCTTGGTAATCACTTCACAACTGCTACTTGCCCATTGGGATCGCACTTCCAGGTCGGCCCCACCAACGAGTGAATTGGACCTAACTACTCTAGTAACAGATCCAACGTCACAAGCACATCGTGATAGTGAATCCTCAAGTCAAAGGCTCACGCATACTATCATAGTCAGTAATCCAATCATTGACAGTCACTGAGTAAACACCTGTTAGGAAATCTCATGTTAGATGTTTTGATGATGACAAGATAGGATTCAATGTGAGACCCCAAATAAAATGTAAGTTTATGCTTTCATAGATCATTGTATAAAGCGTTTAAAAGAGTTTGTAATTTTGTTTAGGCTTGTAATTTTTATCCTCATAGATTTTAGACTAAGTCTTAGCGACTGAATCAATAATAGAATTCTAGGTGAGTCTATTTGAGAAGAAGTTGAAGACCAGCGTCTGAAGTCAACCGAAGATGAAGATTCCTTCTTAGCGCCTGTCAAACGCTAAGAGACCGCAGTTCAGGATTCATGAATCAAGCGTTCAAATACTCAAGCGACTTATAGAAGATTCACCTGAAATAAATCCTCAAGTCATAAAGGACTTAAATGCAATCATTCAACGGGCATTTATTTCCAACGGGAAATAAATTCAAATTGCATTAAATGCCTGATAAAAGCATTAAATGTGATAAGCTACTGTGACTTTTGGACAAGCCTCCCTTTGACCAGACTGTCAGAACTTTCAAAGTTTTAGCTGCTCCCGTCCAATCGGTTCCAGCGAATTTTCAGGAATGTCAGATTTTAGGTACAAACACGCGCTACGTGAAAGGCACGCTCCTACATGTGTCCAACGGACAGATCCCAAGAAATTGCCTATAAATACCTTACTCCAGAAAATCAAAAACAGAGAACAACATCAAGAATATACGAGAAATTATTGCCAAAAATCCTACGTACATTCTTTCTGAAAAAGCTTAGAAATTTCATAGCCAAAACTTTTCAAGCTTTCCATCTACATTCCAAATAGTCACAAATATCTCAAACATCTTCCAAAGAAGAAATCCAAACTCCAACTGAGATATTCCAAGTTGTTTGATCTTCTTTAAAACAAACAAAACCCTAGTGATAAACCTCAACATTTCATCTGAGTGAGAAAAGTTGTTGAAAACTTTCAGGCAGCATTTCTGAGTGAGAGAAGCTTGAAGAAGACGATCTTCATTGGTGCTGAAGTCTGTGTGATCAAGGAGCCCAAGATCATTTTCATCCATTACTATTTTGTAGAAGTTTCTGTGTGATCCTTTGATAATCATCATAGTAATTTCCTCCAAGTGAAAAAGGAGAAGAAGGATGTAGCTGGGATTACATCACCCAGTGAGCCTTACAAATTATTGTGTCATTTATTTTATTGTCTTATATTATTCACTTCATATTATTCTGAAAAAGACAAGTAAAATTGCAAAGCGATTAATTCAACTAAAAGAACGCTAAACATTATTTCCGATGTGCTAACCTTGATTAAGAGATCTAAGGGTTGCCCTACTTTGGTAAACTGCTGAAATCACTAAGTCTAAGTTAACTATTCTGAAGCGTCTGACCCAAGCGCTCAGTTTTTCCAAGCGTTCAAATTTCTAAAGTGATACGAAAATTTTGTGAAGTTGAAAAAGACTTCAGGGTCTATTCAACCCCCCCCCCTTCTAGACCCTTTCGTATGCCACTTGGGACCACCAACACCCATGTGATCGGATTACTGCGAGTCGTGTTGAAATACATTAATTCCATTAATGTATCTATGACACAAACTCCCACTATCCCATAGTGTTCGACTGGCACTATTTGTTAGAGTATGTGTCATACAAGTCTATTCGAATCTTAATGCCCAATTAAGATTCTTTGACTTGCGAACCTTTTTGAGTGTTCAAGTACCAAGTCCTTCCAGTGCCCTTCTCCTCATCCCAGAAGGAGTGGAAGACTTGCCTTGAGACACATGGACTAATTATTTGTTCATTACTTATAAATGCCATGAAGGTTTACATGATCAAAATATAACGTCTTTCTATATTTATGATTAGGTGTATAATACAACTAAGTGCCATACTTAATCTAATTCCCAACAGTGCGCCCGGCCCCATGTTCGGACAGTTCCTCCTCCAGTGGCCCAGCTCACCGCAGTGTAGGCATCTTTCTGTCTTTTGTGGCTCCTTACGCTTGCGATTCACAGGAGCTTTCCCTTTTCCTTTATCGACACCACCCTGAGCTCCAAGCTCGCCACTCTGCTTCTTGGCTTTCTTCTTCTTATTCTTTGCCCGTTTGGGCCCAGAAGAGATAACCAATGCAGTTTCCTTTGCCTTGGGCTTCAATTGAGATTGTGCATTATTTAATTTATTCATTAACCCAGCTAAGTTGCATTCAATCTCATTGCAATTGAAGTTCATGACAAATTGGGAAAAAGAATCAGGAAGAGACTGCAAAATAAGATCGGTTTGAAGATGTGGATTCATTGTAAAATCAAGAGCCTCCAATCTCTCGATCCTCGAGATCATCTTGAGGACATGATCCCCAACTTTCTCACTTTCTCTCATTTTGGCCCCGAAGAGCTCTTTAGATATCTCATATCTAGCAGTACGACTGTGCTCACCATAGAGCTCGACCAAGTGTGCCAAGATAACCCTCGCTGTGGTCATCTTCTCGTGGGGCCTATGAAGCTCGTTTGTCATTGAGGCAAGAATGTACCCACGTACTCGGACGTCGTCCTTTACCCATTTTTCATGAGCTTGGACTTCTTCTCGTTGGCACATGTTCTGGAAGGAGGAGCAGGGATGTCTGTGTCCAACACGTATCCTGATAAGTCCATATTTTACAGTATTTTATGCCCCATTGTAATATGATTTGATCGTTACTTTGATCACTTTTTATCCCTCATAATGCTTTGATTGGTATAGATTTTGTTTTGTAGAATACAAGTTGATTTACGCATGAAAGACGAGAAAGGAGATCCAAATTGAGCTTGAAATTGAAGAAAGAAACAAAATGAGATAGTTGACGAAAGATTTTACATAATGCTCATATAGAAACGCGATTTTCGTCCATTTTCCAGCCGAATCAGACTAAGGTTTCTTCTTCACTATTGTAGACCGTTGTCTTAGCTTCGCGTAGCAATTTGAATCACCTCAATCCGACATCGGTAGAGAAAGTTATGCATATTTTACCAAAACTGTACGGAGCAGCAGGGGAACGCCGCGGCGTTCATCACCAACGCCGCGGCGTTCGGAGGCAGAATGTTGATCACCGCGGCGTTCGACCATCAATGCCGCGGCGTTCAAGGCAGCGGACTTGGCCTATAAATAGACTTTCAGGTCATTTGGACGAAATATACCCTAGAAAATGCCCTAAACACACCCTAGACTCCTTACATATCAGCCACCACCCAAGGAAGCTTGAAGAGGATCATCATCCTCATCCTCATCATCCTAATTATCATCAAAGCTTGGATTCACACTTTGTAATACGGAGTAATTCAACTCTTTCTCTTTGATTAGTTATCAACTATGTTTTATAGAATTGTTGAATCATTTGTTATTGTAAGTGTGAGCTAAGCATCTTTGTGGTTGGGTTATGTGAATACTTTGTGATGTTTTGTGTTTAATGAATGATTAATTTTCGGATTTATTACATTCTTGTTATATGTTTGATTTTATGCTTAATGCTTGCATATGCTTGATCACCATGTGTTTGATAAAATGCTTTGTCTTGAGACCGAGAGGAGATAGATAAAGGGAGATCGAAAATCAAACATGATAACGTAACAATTGACTAGAGATAGAATCGATTGCGTTGTGTGGCTTTTTGTGATAAGATGACCCGATTGAATGTAGGATCTTCGTAAACAAGGAATTCCTTCGAACCTAAATGCATGTTAGTTAATTCAATCTTCACTATAGAGATATAGGAAGTTGTTAACTAGTATAGGCTTGTTATTTCAAGAGATTGAATAATAAATACATTAGGGGGTTTCGCCATAACAAGAGCGTTCTAAAAATCCGGATAATTGAGAGTTCATGAACATAGAATAGAACATAGTAGGATCATAACTCAATCACCTCTTCCCATTTGATTTATTACCTTGATAATCATTTTAGTTATCTTTAGTTATTTTCATAGTATAAACACCTATCATCTTATAAATTGATTTAGCTTAGAAATAGGTAATATAGCAATTACGAGCATTGAATCCAATTGTCCCTGTGGAGACGATACACCCCGGGCTAAATAGTCCACTTTATTACTTTGCACGACCTAGTATACTTGCTAGGATTTCGCGTGTCATATCCCAAGGACTCCATGTTGAGAACTATTCTCAAGTTCCTTAGCCAATCCACGTAGTTGGGTCCGGTAAGGATGTTCTTTTCGAGTAAAATGGAAAGTGGGTTGATAGTTATTTTTGTTTTGAGAGAGATAAATCAGAAAATAGCAGCAGAAAATAAACAAGACTTTATTAGATTTGTGTAACTAAAATTAAACCAAGTTTAAAATCAAGGACTTCGACTTATAACTTGGCTCCCACTACACTTTTCGAGATTCACACTCCCACTGTGAAAAACGGAAGTGATCGTTGTAATGTACTTCGTGGAGGGGATTGAGTTCTTTAATTAATCTAATGGATGACAACCTTTTAACGATATTTGGTCCATTATTGAATTAAAGTGATGTCCAACATCAATCTATCCAATAGATGGTTCAATCTTTTTTTTCCCATAATCCACCAAAACCGCAACCCTTTAACGATTTATAGGCTTTGTGGATTATCTAATTTTACTCCCACTAATTCCTCATAATCTAACATTTGAATTTCACCTTGCAACCCTTTAACGATATTTGGGATGAAATATGTCTCGATCAAGGCATCTAATGCACTTAATAAAATTCTAGAATTAAATCATGATATACGACCCCCACTTACTGGGAAGATGCCATATACTAAGTTTAATACTTAATTTTATTAAGTGTAGTGGAGGGAAAGGATGCCTAGCACCCCTTACTAACTTAGTATAATTTTTGTTTGGGAGAATTCATGTTCTAAATATTTATCTAATTCTCACTTTGCACATTATTCAAGTTATATAGCGCATATTGATAACATACATGCTTGATACAACTAATGAACATGCATCGAAAGCAATAAACCAACACATATGTCCATGGGCTTTATCTAGAGGGCCCAAGCCAATGGGCCATCATTAAAAGGAAAAATAAGCCTAGCTATTCTTCATGGGCTCCAAGCTCCTCTTCTTTTGGATTAATCTCCTCTTGAAAGGCCTATTCTATTTCTATCTATTACATGAGATCATTGAACAACCTATACATAATTCTAGAAATAAAATAAACGGGCTCAATTCCGGCCCTTACAACCCATAAAAGGAAATACGATCAAAAGAAATAACCTAAGTCCATGGACAATGTCACCATCATATAATACATGCTCGCGAAAATTAAAGCAATTATGTTGGTGATTAAGTTAATAATTAATTAGTCCAACTAATTAACTTCCTCAATAAAATTTCAAATTTTATTGATAATCATGACAATAAACCATTTAGTGAGAATCTTTAATTTAAATAAATAACTTAATTAAAAAATTTTCCAAAAAACATTAATTAATTAATTCACTTAAATTAATAATATTCAATAAAAACAATTTGGGCTTGATTTCATAAAATATAAATTACCAACCATTGGCATTTTTAATTTTAATTAATTAGGCCCAAAACTATTTTATTGAAGAGTCCATAATTTTAATTAAAACAATTTGGGCTTATTTAATTAAATCCGGGCTATCATTCTTTTGACCCACCCGGATAATTAAAATAGCCCAAAACCTATTTATTTAAAAAATTGGAGTCGAGAAAAAATAACCCGAACCGTTAGGACCCGCGTCATGGACCCTGGGCCCATAGAACAGGGCTCACGTGCGCCAGGCGTACGGCACGACGTTTGCCGTGCGCCCAACGCACGGCCTTGAGCCTGGCCGCGTGGCCATGGCGCCCAACTCACGGCAGTGGCCTAGCCGTGCGTCCAGGCCCAGTGCACGGCGTCGTGCGCGCGCAGACTGCGTACGTTGTTTTCATCGCACTCGTCGCGGGTTTTTTCCAACCCGATTCTCAGAACAATTAGATTTTTCAATTCACAAGTCATCATACTACAACATACATGAATTAAACGCAGAAAAATCATGGATTACTATCATGAAAAATATATTCAAAACATGCTTCAAAAACGCGAAAAAACACATAATCACTTAATCAATTAAATACAGAAATCAGAGATTGGCTCTGATACCACTGTTGAGAAAAAATAGCATAAAATCAAATAACACAGCGGAAGAATATATTTAAATCCTAGGGGCTCATCTCTATTTCTCGTATTTAAATTGGGTTTCGAATTCAATTACCGTTATCGCGTATGTTGAATTCTGAACCAGCTTTGCAATCCGTCTTGAACAGCAAATCCGTCGCTATCTCTAAATTGCTACGCCGGAATCAAAAAAGAAAATCTTGTTCTTCTTCTCTTGAGGGAGACGGCTAGAGAGAGAGAGAGAGGATGGATTGTTTTTACTTGAAGAGAAAGTTTGTGTTTATTCACTTAGTTATTTTTTCACTAAGTAGTATATTTATACTACAATAGAAAACAATAACCTAGGTCTCCAAAGCCCTATTTTGGACGCCCACTTCAAGGCTTTTAAGCCTTCGGGCTTTAGTCCTATTTTGGTTTTTAATTAATTAATTAATTAATATTATTTATCCAATAAATAAATTAATTAAATACATGTTAATATTATAATTAAATTCCTCTAAGGAATTAATTAATTCATTAACTTAATTAATTAATAAAAATCATCTAATGATTAATTAATTAATCTTGATATCCAATACAGAAAATTCTCTCAAGTCTTTTCCATGATTTTCCTTTTGCACTTCCTTTAAACGCGACTCTTTAGGTTGGTCTCAAAAGGCAATTGGTAGGAAACCAAAAGGATGTGAGTAACACCTAGCCAGTCACGTAGCTCACATCATATCCCAATTGAGAACGAATGAATAGGATCATTCCAAACCATATACGCTGTGAATACCGTACGAGTATAAACATTTTCTTCTTATATCCTAGTCAAGTGAGAGTCATCGTTTTAGTCAAACTCACATGACTTGACCATATGCTTAGCTCATAATGAGTTGAGGTCATTTTATGGTTTGGCTAAAGACTTTTAACCTCACTCATTCATGACTGCATATAATATTTAGCTCATTCACTTATGAGAGAATAAATCCCATTTTGCTAATCAGTTAACAGTGCTACTTGCCCATCAAGTCGCACCTCGAGGTCGATCCCACCAAAGAGTGATTTGGATCTAACTATTCTAATGACAGACTTGATGTCACAAGTACATCTTCAACTCGATTCCTCAGGTCTAAGGTTCACGAGCACCTATCACATCTTATCAGTTTCACCATTGACTGTCAGTGAGTGAATACCCATGTGATGAAATTGATGCGAGCCGAGTTTGAACATATTAGTCCAACTTATACGTCCATGACATAAGTTCCCATTATCATTCCCATAGTGTTCAACTAGCACTTTCTCTGTCGAAACTTATGTCATGCAAGTCCTTGTTCTGTATTGATGTTCAGTCAAGTACTTTCTTAGACTTGCGAACCCTACTTAGAGAATAAAGATCAAACCGTTCTAGTGCTATTCTTCCTATCCCATAGGAAATAGAAAGTTTGCCTTATTCTCAAGGACTTTACGTTGTTTATTAACACCTTACAAATGCCTATAAGAAAACAACAGGATAATGCCTTATATATAATAAAAGGATATTGTTTAGCTACAAGTCAATGCCCTATAAATCTATCCTCTTTATGGCATTTGAGGGCATACACGCTAACAGTACATACGTCAATTGATGTCCATACATACGTCAATTTATACATATGCATACGTCAATTGATTTGTAGCCATACATCAATTATACATATGCATACGTCAAGACAATATACACACGTCAATTATACATATGCATACGTCAATTTGTATGTAACCATACGTCAATTGATGTGTATTTATACGTCAATTGGTGTGCATACATGCATTAACTGATTTCTACACATACGTCAATTGATATGTACCATACGTCAATTGATATATACCATACGTCAATTGATATGTACCATACGTCAGTTGATATGTAGCCATACGTCATTGATGTTTACCTATACGTCATTTCAATAAAGTCACTTTTATGTAATAATACTTCAATTTATGTATCAAAATACACCTATTGGAATCATGAATATATCGTTCTAAATGTAAACATACGTCAGTTGAAGTAAGTCATGTTTCGCTGTATTTTATAACGTATTATACAAGTCAATTTACATGTAAACATACGTCAATTGATGTAAACCATAAACCATAAATCCTAAACCATAAACCATAAATCCTAAATCCGAAACCCTAAACGATTTTTTTTTAAGGAATGATTGTATATATTTGTAATATTTTTAAGTTGTATTTTAAAATTTATTGGAGAATAATAGGAGTTGAATTGATAAAAATACACATCTTTCACAAACATAATGTGTGTAAACACTACTACTAGTGATCACAAGTGTAAATTGTGTGAGTTTGTAGTTTTGAAATATTCATTCACATGCTTATCCTTGGGCATGTTATATATATTTATAATGTCACGGAGGTGCATTAAACAACATACTTGGAGCAAAATATGCAAAATACGGATCAATTAATGTATGTATACACATCCATTAACTGTGTATAATATAAATTGACGTATATATACACATCAATTGACATATGGCTACACATCATTTGACGTATGTATACACAACAATTGACGTATGGACACATATCATTTGACGTATGTATATGACACGACAAAATCCTAGCAAGAGAACTAGGTCGCGTAAGTAGTAAAGTGGATTTCTAAGTCCGGGGTTATCGTATCCGCAGGGACAACTATAATCTAAGTACCAAGACTACTATATTACTCAATTCTAAGTTAAATCGGTCGATAGAAAGGTTGATTAACTAATTAATAAATACTAGAAAATAAACTAAGGCAACGTTACATCAAATAAAGGGAGGAAACAATAGAGAGAAGCGATCAAGGCACATGGTTCAACCGATTATGCATTTAGATTGTGATTTAGGTTCTATTGGATTATTAGATTGATTTAGCTAAGGCGAAATTCCCTAACGTACGTACTACCCAATCTCTTGGCATAGCAACCCTACCCTTGGTAACGATTTCCTATATATCTCTATATGAAAACCCGATTAACGAGGATGCATTTAAGGTCTAGGAATTCCCCACGTGAATGGAAAGCCACCTAAAGAAACCGAGTCTATCTCTAGTCGGTTTAACTATAGGGTATTCAATGTTTATATCTTCCCTAGGTTATTATCTCTCGATCTCTAACCTAGGCATTTTATCAAACACTTGGTGATCAAGCAAATGTAGCATTGAGATCAAATATTGAATACATAGCTAAAACCAAAATTAATCCAATAAACACCAACAAATCAACAATCAAAATAACATAAACGGCCTATCCATGGCCTCAATCAAACAAGTTTAGCTCATATTCATGTCAAAAGTGCAAATATAAATCATACAAGTCATAGGAGATTTGAACAAATTCAAGAAACAAATATGTAAAAACTCCCTAATTCTTGTAGAGATGTGGATTCCTTGTTGAATTCTCCATGTTTTGACCTTTAATCTTCTCTTCTAAGCTCTCCCTCTCTCTATTTTCGTGTGGTTGCTGATATCCAAGGTGAGTTAGGGTAAAAAATGGCTAAAAGGGGTATTTATAGACCAACCCGCTGTCTCGAACGCCGCGGCGTTCAACATTTTGCTCCTGAACGCCGCGGCGTTGGTGATGAACGCCGCGGTGTTCCCCTGCTGTTCCGGCCAGTTTTGGTAAACTTCGCATAACGTTCTCTACCGATGTCGGAATACACTGATTCAAGATGCTGTAGAATCCTAAAACAAATATCTACAACTCTCAAGAAGACACTGGGGCCTAAATCAAATGTTAAAGATGACAAAATCGTCTCACAAGTCACTGAATGAGAAAACTCCATCGTAAGACGTCTCTTCCGATGTCGTTTTCACCTCCTTCCCTACATATCGGATCTTTGTCTCCAACATAAGAAATGTCCCTTTGCCTCTTATCCTTCCATTGGTATAAGAATTGTGTAATTTGGACATGGGTAGAGAAATCTATTCCATAAACTCTAGCACTGCGCAGACAGTTTGTATTTTTATGCATGATTTACCTTCAATCCTTGTTCTTTTCCTCCAAATCATATGTTATTCTAGAAAATATGAGAAAACAAGGATCAAAGCATCAAATGTGATCAAATTATCAAGGAAACAATCAAAACCAAGTCGATAAACGGGGGAAAACTAGTGTAAAAATAACATATATCAACTACCCCCAAACTTAGCTTTGATCGTCCTCGATCAAATACAATCAAGCACACACATGAAGATTGAAATTTCCATTTGCCAATTCATACACATAAGAGCAAGCATTATACCTTCAAAAATGATTATGAAAAGCTACACAATGCTTTGAACATTCAACAATTTGAAAACCTCACAAAATCTTAGTTTCCATCCCTAAATCATGAACTCCCACGCCCATGTTCATGTCAAGAGCACACTTTAGACAAGATTATGCAAATCAACTGGAAAGTAAAGACATTGAAACAATTCAACATTCGTTAACCCATCGGTGTGTATAAAGTGCAAAAGTCACAATCAAAAGGTCTTTCCGACTTGTAACGTAAGGCTAGGTGATGGCTAGGACCGGAAGATATGGATAAAGTGACTAAGTCAAGAGAGCCTACAACTCAAAATCATCAATCTAAAATCGCAAATAGACTACAAAAACTTTCACAACTTATCACTTATCCCTTTTTCACTCTCTTTGGCCTTTCAACTTACAACCCCCAAACTTGTTTTTTTTCATATCGGGTTGTACACAGAATTCCAAGCCAAATGATCCAATTGAGTGCCAAGATTCAAGCCTAGTCGAGAGCACAATTTTTTTTTTCCATATATATATCTCTCTCTCGACTATTTAGCCAATTGCTCAAGTTTTTATTTCATCCCCTTTTTTACATAATACTTCAAACCTCAAAAATCCCAACATAGCCAAAACATCACTATCAAACTCATATACATTCAAATCAAAACAAGGTGACTACCCATATTCAAGTCAAATGATATGAAGTTCTAAACTCTCTTGATTGGGTGCAAGACATTGTTTTTCTTTTAGGGTAGAAGGTGGTTGTCGTGGCTTATGAAATAAAGTCGAATGGTGGTTTCTAGTGTGCTTAGCACACTCCATTCTTATCAATACGGCTCAAATCAAGGTCTAGAGATTATGCAATATAGAGAAGGCCAAAATGTAAGGCTAACAACAATGAAAGATGGCCTAAATCATTTTATGACTTCACAACATTAATACACACTTCAAAGTCAACAAAATTGAAAGTCCAAAGTTTTAAATCCTCAAAAAAAATCGCATAAGCATGACTAAAAAGGGCTTTCAAGTCACAACATATGACATGTTGACCACAGATAAGAAACTTTGACTTCGAGAGAGTAGAGATATTCAAACACATTATGCTCTTATGCAAGGGTGCACCAATTCATGAATTCTATATCAACAAGGTTGTACCCCCAAACTTAAATTAAACATTGTCCTCAATGTTCATGAAATAAATGCAAGGTAAGAGGGATAAGCGATACAACCCTGAAATGGAGAGAAACGGGGGAGCATGGGGTGGGCTCATATCCCAGGATCAAACTGTGGTCAAAACCTGAACGAGAGAAAACTCAAAGGAAACCATATCAAATCGAGTCAAGGGGGAAGAAAACAAAACGAAGGCACAAAAGAAAAGAAAGAAAGCAATAAAAGAAACTTGGGTTGGCTCCCAAGAAGCGCTTGTTTATAGTCATTAGCTCGACCCCCTTGCACTGCTCATGGTGGATCATAAGGAGCAATGCCAACTTTGTATGGACGAGCCTTTTTGTGCTTTTTCCAGTTACGTGGAGGCTTTTCCTCTCCAACCTCTATCACACAACCTAAAAGAATTAGAAGTGAGCATAAGGTCTCATTCAAAAATACATAATTGAAATGTAAAGATGAAAGTTTAAGAGGAAGTGACGAAGAATCATCAATGGATGATTGCAACTCATATGCGGCTGTCCCATACTCCCCTAGCCTTGGTTTTGACAACTCAAATGGTGGTTCATCCAAGTGATTTATATATCCTTTGATTTTCTCATTCTCGATCGTAGTATCACTTGGGTTCTCAAAGTACGCATCGAATGGATCACTAGAGTTGTAAACCTTGACTTCAACCTCCTCCACTCTATCTCTCTGGTTATTGATACAATTTTGTAAGAATTCGAGAGATATGGTGGTAGGCGACATTGGGTTCTTGAAGATTTCTAATGTTCTTTCTTGGCCATGTCTGGGAATGGTTTCAAAAATCTCTTTCTTCAATCGTGGGTGCTCAGGTGCTTTTACCTCAATTTTGATACACATGGTTTCTGGAGGTGGTTCTTCTTCAGTGATAGGGTGTAGACATTGCTGTTCTAAATCAAAACCTTGTTCAACTTCTATATTGAGGGATGCCTCATTCTCTTTGGTGCTACTCTCCATGGTGCAAGGCGTTCTCTCCTTCCATACGTTGACTGCTTGATTTACTAGTCTTGCCACTTCCTTGCTACGAGCTTCCGACTCCTTTCTACGAGCTTCTGACTCCTCGAAACTTGCTTCTGCCTCCTTTATGCTAGCTTGTACCCATACACTAAATTCATTTCCCAAGGCCTCAATTTTAGACCTCGTCTCTAGCTCCTGTTGATGAAAACTATCATGTTGTTGGTAAGGAAGGCTACCGGCATGGTCAAACCCCGATGAAAGTATCATTGCATCATTGTTGTAATTCCATGTTGAGCTTGGATGATTTATCCAACCGGGATGTATCATGTTATTTTGACATGTTGAGCTTGGGTGATTTATCCAACCGGGATGGTAGGTGGGCTCATAGGATTCCATTTGCATTGAGCTTGATGTGGTGATTGATGAATCCATATCTTGACATGGCCATTGAAAGTTATAAGCACTCATATCTTCAAGAACTAGAAATATACAAACTAAAAAATTGACTTAAGCTCAGAACGAATAAGAGAATCTTGATATTATATACCATAGTTGTCCCCGGCAACGGCGTCAAAAACTTGACACGACAAAATCCTAGCAAGAGAACTAGATCGCGTAAGTAGTAAAGTGGATTTCTAAGTCCGGGGTTATCGTATCCGCAGGGACAACTATAATCTAAGTACCAAGACTACTATATTACTCAATTCTAAGTTAAATCGGTCGATAGAAAGGTTGATTAACTAATTAATAAATACTAGAAAATAAACTAAGGCAACGTCACACCAAATAAAGGGAGGAAACAATAGAGAGAAGCGATCAAGGCACATGGTTCAACCGATTATGCATTTAGATTGTGATTTAGGTTCTATTGGATTATTAGATTGATTTAGCTAAGGCGAAATTCCCTAACGTACGTACTACCCAATCTCTTGGCATAGCAACCCTACCCTTGGTAACGATTTCCTATATATCTCTATATGAAAACCCGATTAACAAGGATGCATTTAAGGTCTAGGAATTCCCCACGTGAATGGAAAGCCACCTAAAGAAACCGAGTCTATCTCTAGTCGGTTTAACTATAGGGTATTCAATGTTTATATCTTCCCTAGGTTATTATCTCTCGATCTCTAACCTAGGCATTTTATCAAACACTTGGTGATCAAACAAATGTAGCATTGAGATCAAATATTGAATACATAGCTAAAACCAAAATTAATCCAATAAACACCAACAAATCAACAATCAAAATAACATAAACGGCCTATCCATGGCCTCAATCAAACAAGTTTAGCTCATATTCATGTCAAAAGTGCAAATATAAATCATACAAGTCATAGGAGATTTGAACAAATTCAAGAAACAAATATGTAAAAACTCCCTAATTCTTGTAGAGATGTGGATTCCTTGTTGAATTCTCCATGTTTTGACCTTTAATCTTCTCTTCTAAGCTCTCCCTCTCTCTATTTTCGTGTGGTTGCTGATATCCAAGGTGAGTTAAGGTAAAAAATGGCTAAAAGGGGTATTTATAGACCAACCCGCTGTCTCGAACGCCGCGGCGTTCAACATTCTACTCCTGAACGCCGCGGCGTTGGTGATGAATGCCGCGGTGTTCCCCTGCTGCTCCGGCCAGTTTTGGTAAACTTCGCATAACTTTCTCTACCGATGTCGGAATACACTGATTCAAGATGCTGTAGAATCCTAAAACAAATATCTACAACTCGCAAGAAGACACTGGGGCCTAAATCAAATGTTAAAGATGACAAAATCGTCTCACAAGTCACTGAATGAGAAAACTCCATCGTAAGACGTCTCTTCCGATGACGTTTTCACCTCCTTCCCTACATATCTGATCTTTGTCTCCAACATAAGAAATGTACCTTTGCCTCTTATCTTTCCATTGGTATAAGAATTGTGTAATTTGGACATGGGTAGAGAAATCTATTCCATAAACTCTAGCACTGCGCAGACAGTTTGTATTTTTATGCATGATTTACCTTCAATCCTTGTTCTTTTCCTCCAAATCATATGTTATTCTAGAAAATATGAGAAAACAAGGATCAAAGCATCAAATGTGATCAAATTATCAAGGAAACAATCAAAACCAAGTCGATAAACGGGGGAAAGCTAGTGTAAAAATAACATATATCAGTACACATCTCTATTGACATATGGCTACACATCATTTGACGTATGTATACATATCAATTGATGAATGTATACATATAAATTGACGTATGGCTACATTTAAATTGACAGATGTATATTTATAAATTGACGTATGTATACATATCAATTGATGTATACGTACTCATCAATTGACGTATGGCTACAAATCAATTAACGTATGGCTACAAATCAATTGACGTATGGCTACAAATCAATTGACGTATGTATACCTATCAATTGACGAATGTCTACACAACAATTGGCGTATTTATATTCGTCAATTGACGCATGGATACATATCAATTGATGTAAGAATATATATCAATTGACGTAAGATATACATCAATTGACGTACTATACATATGAATTGACGTATGTATTCAAATCAATTGATGTATGTCTATATATCAATTGACGTATGTATTCCTATCAATTGATGTATGTATTCCTATCAATTGATGTATGGATACATATCATTTGACGTATGGCTGCATATAATTGACGTATGATTATATTTCAAATGACGAATAGTTTACATTAAATGACATATAGATACAATAAAAATGACGTATTGTTCATGTAATAAAAATGTACCATACAAATCATCCAATACATCATTAACATCAATCAAATAAATCAACTGTTTAATCGTTAATGACAATCAATAACGACGTCAACTATGCCCTCTATCTCAGAATGACTGTGGCCATACATGCCCGAAAATAATCTAACCCAACGCTCTGGTGATAAAACCAAAATGACTCAGAATCTACGGCAAAACACTCTGCCCACATGCACACAAAAACCCCACAATCCACCCCCTTTTTGTTGGCAACAATCCGTCTTTTTTTTTGTTGGCAGCAACCCAACTTGTTTTTCAGATAACTCAAGAAAAACTTAGCATGCAAAAAGGAATTTAACATTTTTAATATTTTTTATAATTTCATATTTCAAATGAAATGTAAACGAACTCACAATGAGCATTGCCTCTGCTGATTTCTTTGGGGTCCATACAGAATCGGGTGTATGAATTTTTTCTCCTTTGTATCAATAACTAGGAGTGTCCAATGAAATTCGTCGACAATTGAGATCATGATATACCTGCACGTGTTCATGACATTCATGTCAGCTTCTTTATAGATTTGGCTAAATGTCCAATCAAGTTATCAGCAACACCTACATACTGATCTTGACGAACGGATGTGCTTAGTTTGCGAAGTTTCAGAAGTACTTCAGTCTATCAAGTGTTAATTTTTTAGTATTTACAATCTAACAAAATCCTAACGCGTACGATTATTTTTTAGATTCTTCTACATTGATACTTGAAAATAAGAGGGAGAGTAGAAGATGCGGTGGCCAATAGTCGTTGAAACGACATTGTTACATAGAATGTCCACGTAGCAATCCACCAAAGATGAGGATAGTGCCTCCCCGAACAGTAGATCACAAAACTCTTTGTGACGAAGATCAAATACAGGTGCATCCCAAACAGGCACACTGTTTTATCATTATTAGTAGACAGATCAATTAAAATAAAAAAAGATAAGTAATATATTTAGTATTTGTACTCCAGCATGTCTCCACAAATATAAGCATCAATGATCCGAAGATCATGGTCACTTAGGTCGGCCTGCCCCTTGTAGTCCATCCTCCCTTTGTACTGCTCAAGGGTATATTTACTGTCAACTTCATGAGATGATATATCATTGTCATCGAATTCAATTGGAATCTGTACATACATGTCATAGTCTCAAATGTTGTATGTTTTCGAGTTAAATGCAGTGAATATTTGCATAAATGAAGTATGTGTTTCTAATGAATCCAGTATACAAAGTCATGTTTAATTTAATATGGTATCCTTATAAATGACGTACGGAATCGGACTAACTGCCATATGAGTTCTTATTCATTGACGTATGGAGTACTTTAATTGCAGTATGTAAATTCATGTTTTACGCCGGTAGTGATTTGTCACAAATAAGCAAGCTTAATACAGAAAGTATTAATTCTTACTTCTTAGTAATACCAATTTGTTTAATAATGCATGCAGTATGTCAGTGGTTTACCTTTTCACACCCGGTACGTTAATGTGTCTTCAAGTCACCAACGTCTTCTTCACATTTCTTTTCCTCTTTCTCTATCTCTTCCCCCTTCAACCATATTTTTCTCTTCCTCACTCTCTGCCTCTCTCTCTCTCTCTCTCACTCTCTCTTAGCGTCTTCATATCTCTCTCTGTTTTCCTCTCTCTCTTTCCCTTTCTCTCTCTCTGCCTCTTCTTTCTCGTCTTCATTCTCTTTCATCACACCAGATTTGCCAACATTCTCCTCCTCTGTTTTTCTTTTCTTCAACTGAATAAGGGTGTCAATTAGGGCATCATCATCTAAGTCATTGTCTTTAGTCATGATTTCTCTTGCCTTATTTAAAAGAACCCTTTTGCCCAGTCGTACGATTACCTTTTTTCTTTCCTCTTGTTTCAAAGCCGAAGTATGATCAACATCAACTGGTGCTTCAATTGGCTTTATAAATTTTTTCTCATCTTTGAAAGTATACATCTCAATAATCTGGTAAGAACATAAATGTTCACACTTGTAATGAATTTTTAAAGGAGATTAAACATTGTAAACACACCAATTACCTCATCTGGAGTAAATGCTTTAAATTGTCGCGCGACAGCATCAATGTCGTTGGAGATGATGGTCCTCCCCCACTTAAAAAGCCGTGGGATGGAGCGTACCACACGTTGAGACCCCATGGAGGGCACATGCTCATTAACTGAAGCCTAGAATGAAGCAAATAACAATGATATTTAGATCTATGCAATTTAATACGGTTTCCAGAAAACATACTTTATTTAATTGCAGTGCAGAACTAATACAACTTATCATAAGCTCAATTGTACATCCATTGATGTATTTCATTTGCCCTGGTTTTGCAGTATACTTATAGATTTGCTGCATCGAGAATGAGTGAACGGCGCGCCCTCAAGCATACTCCCCGAGGTATTCCCAATCATCCACGTAAGCAAGCAAAAAATCATGGAGTACGAAAGTTATTGCAAGGAAATAAAATAGTATTATGCACAAAAAGAACGTACATCCTAACAAAATCCTCTATATCTGCCTTCGATTTTCTAGAGACTAATTCATACAATTTCATAACAATATTATCCCGCGACATTTCACTCAATTTCCCGTTTAAATGTTTACTTAATGTTTTGGACTCCACCAAATTCATTTCCAAGTCAACATACTGACCTAACTCGTGGAGCCCCATCACAATGGAGAATTCGGACGTGAGGAATGGAACTTCAATTCCGTTACCAAAAACAAATGCCTTACTCTCCCAACGGAATGTCCGCAATAGTGCCCCAACTCGAGCTAAGCTATGGGACACATTCGGAACTTTCATGTATGAGAAGAATGGAGTCTTCTTTATTGCTTCTCGATGCTTTTCCGACATCAATCGAACTAATTCTTTTATTGCTTTACAGAAGTATTCGGGTGGCACCGTGACAAGACATCGTACTCCTTCCTATGATGTTTTTCCGCCATTTAGAGCAAGGATCAACTAACATAAATGATTAGGGTAAATAAATAGACAAAGCTGAAATTCAAAAATTATCAGCAACCAAAAATTGAAATTAACTAAATTCGATTCACCTACACTCACAAATCCAAAATTAGAGGTGAAAATCGAATACCCAGGTGGTGGTAGTGTGAGCGACGACGGTGGTATGAGGCTTCCAAGTGAAAAATTAGAAATTTAGGGAACAAACTTCGACAAAAATCGAACACCCAGGCGACGGCGGCGATGGAGGAAGAAAGTACTGAAGCAAGGCGGAAATCGATTTTGGGAGAAATTTCCGGCTGGAATTTGAGAAGAAGGAGGCACCGTGTTGAGAAGAAGAGAACACATAATTTGAAAACGGGAAGAAACTGATACTGATGCACTTATGGGGATCACATAATTTTTTGTTCAAGTTAAGGACAATTTTGTCTTTTCAAAGGGTTAGGGAGCTTGACAAATTTGTATTAGGAACTAGGGGGTGCAGAGTTGTAAATTAGGAGTAGGGACTGACTTTTAACTTGGAATAGGGTTTACGGATTTTTCACCAATTTTCCCATAATATAATCGTATTTATTAAATAATGAATTTCTTTTTGTATTTAACTAACTATGATGGTGAGTACTATAAAGCATAGAATGAGACACATGGCACATCCTCAAGCATACTGAGTGTCGCTGCACGTGTTGACTCAATCGCTATGGTAATGATTTTGAATTAAAGTTTTCTTTCTCCCCCGCTAACAAAATCCAAACTATGCCATTGACTTTGTGCCTTCCGCTGCTATAATAATAGTTAAAAAGTATGATGTTCGATGTTGTCGAATAGCGTTTATGGACTATGGACTAATTCTTGCCGATATGATAAATAATACAGAATAGGTTATATATATATATATATATATATATATATATATATATATATATATACACAATGAATACATTTGATAAAACAGATCATCCCATGATTTTATCAGTTGAATCGAATTATAGCCTGCGATAATCCCGTTACTATTGAATATAATTGTCCATGAAAATGGATTCACGCTTTTTTTAAGAGACTTTCTATATAGGTGATGTGATTTGTTTATTATAAATGTGGTATACATTGAATTTTCATTAACAATTATTTAATTATAAATTATTTTGATAACAACTTACTTACGTTATATTTAATTTACTAATGTTTAATGTATAAAAAATATTCATTATGTCACAAATGAGCGGGGGATTTCTGTATTTATATCTTCTATAGTTTCTTGTATTTTTTTTCTTTTTAACTTTTATAAGCATATTATATTGCATTTGCTTGGTATCCCTTGATTATATTTCAATGTACGGGAGACATAGAACGATACTTTAGCCATATTATTATCGCTCATATTGCAACTTTAATTTGAATCATTGCTGACATAAGTCTCATATATATTGTTAGTTAATATAATATTTTTCCATATCTTTCTAGTATTTACGTTAAGTTATGTTTCTTTATGTTTCCTTATATTTATTTTTTCTTTATTTATAGTTAGGGTTTCTTGTTTATCAAATACATGTATCTCTATAAATATGTTACTCAATAATACAAGTTCCCTACGGGGTTTTCTCTAATCTAACATGGTATTAGAGCCATGGTATCTCGATCTCTCGCTTCCGACATCCTCAAGTCGCCGACCCCATCCGGCGCACCTTATCTAGTTTATTTTAGTGTATTTTTTTTCTTTATCTTTGTTTATGTTGTCGCCGCTTACCCTTGGAAAAACAAGCACTTGGAGTCGCCACCTTATTTAATGGTTTTTAGACGAAATTGCTCCAAATTGAGAAGCGTTTTCGTTGAATTATCGCCTTATTTAATGATTTCCGGACGAAACTGCTCTACCTTGAGAAACGTATTCGTCAAAATCTCTCAACTAAGCATTCTTTATGCCCAGACTGTCGTAACATCTTTTCTCGATTTTTAGTTCAATCTCAATGTTCAAGACTCTCACGTTTCGACTGCGGGGGAGTGTTAGCTAATATAATATCTTTGCATATCTTTCTAGTATTTATGTTAATTTAGGTTTTTTTATGTTTCTTTATATTTATTTTTTCTTTGTTTATAGTTAGGGTTTCTTATATATTTACTAAGTACATGTATCTCTATAAATATGTTATTCAATAATACAAGTTTTCCACGGGGTTTTCTCTAATCTAACATACATATATATATATATCCAGCCCTATGAATTTGACTCTTTTGGGAGTATATTTGTCATTCCTTGAGCAAATATACATTATTCTGTTTTCAAATTTTAATCGTAATCGACGTGATAAGACTCTGAATTCACAGAAAAGTTCAAAAAAAGGTTCAAAATTTATCTGTAAGGCTACATCTTATCGGTGGCACGAGCCAATCCCTCTAATATTAATGCTGAGCTAGCTCAAGCTCTTTCTGTCTCGTAGCGCATCAATACACCTATAAATAGACTTGCAAGAAGGTTGTAGTTTCATTCTATTCTCAATAAAGTAGTTTTGTGATACAAGTTAGAAATTTCAAGTAAAAATGAAGTCTAAATGTTTTATTTTCTTTGCCCTTGTTCTTCTTGTTTGTTCAGCTTTTGCAGAGGAAGCCTCTGAAAACAAGAATAAGGAAGTTGCTCAACATGAAATAAGAGGCATGTGCATTTATATATATATATTACTTCTATTTAATTGAGGTATTGTCTGAGAAAGAGACACAAATTAGATTTCTTATACACATGTGTGTGTATAGATATATATATAATTTAAGTGGGCTTGTTTCATTTTCTCTAGGTATTCATTAATCTAAGTGTGTGCGATATATAATTTATAATACTAAAATGGTGCTACCAAAATTCATGTCTTGATGCTCCTGTAAAATTCATGTCTTTTGGCCCCATCGAAATAATCAAAATATAAATGTTATAATAAGGTTTGATTTATCACTCTTCTGTACCAATTATATGAGAAATATAATTCAGCGGCAACGTAATTAGCTATCTGCTGAGTCTGCTTCCTGCTAAAATTTACCATGCTTGAGAATTGAGATACTATATAAGTTGCAGAATTTCATTTTGTTGAACTTATATGTTACCCTGTGCAGGTGATGAACCAAAGCAAACCAACCAAGGTGGCGGTGGCGGTGGTTACTGTCGAAATCGGTATTGTTGTGGTGGATGGGGCCGCAATGGCTGCAACCGTTACTGTTGCCAGTCAGGTAGGATTACCATATGCTAATTATATCCACTAGTCATTACAAAATATATGGTCCAGTTACGATTTATTCACATAAGTGATTGTATGTTTAACTATATCTGAGCAGAAAATGAGGTTGTGGCAGCAGAAGAACCGAAGCAAGTAAACCAAGGTGGTGGTGGCGGTGGCGGCGGCGGTTACTGCAGAAATCGATATTGCTGCGGTGGATGGGGCCGCTATGGTTGCAACCGTTACTGTTGCAGTGCAGGTAGCTGCAACTCGTATTACCATATTAACAAATTATTGTCTAGAACTTCAATTTTGATTTAATATTTTATTCTTAATTGCGCGTCATACATGTCAAGTAGTTAAAATATTCTTTTAAATATGCACTTCTTTGTAAATAATTTACACTTGTCTTGTATCTATATGCATACCAGAAAAAAATTAAAATAAAGTATGAAACACAAAATCCAAAGTGAACAAATAGAGGCGTACTATTAAAAAGAATAGAAAATTTTCATAAATTATTAAATTGACTGACACATGAGATTGCAGAAAACGACGTGGCGGCAGTAGAAGGACCAATTGAAGTGAACCAAGGAGGCGGTGGCGGTGGCGGTGGCGGAGGGTACTGCCGAAATCGCTACTGTTGTGGTGGATGGGGCCGCTATGGCTGCAACCGTTACTGCTGTAGGGCAGGTAGCTACTACTCACGTTACTATAATAACAAATGGAAGAATATTATGCAATTGTCTCAAGTTTATCAATTAATGACACAGTAAAATTTGTAGAAAATGAAGTGGAGGCAGTGGAAGGACCAATAGAAGTGAACCAAGGCGGCGGTGGCGGTGGCGGTGGCGGAGGCTATTGCCGAAATCGGTACTGCTGTGGTGGATGGGGCCGCTATGGCTGCAACCGTTACTGCTGTAGGGCAGGTATCTATTACTCACATAACTATAATAACAAATGGAAGCATATTATGCAATTGTCTTAAGTTTATCAATCAATGACACACTAAAATTTGTAGAAAATGAAGTGGAGGCAGCGGAAGGACCAATAGAAGTGAACCAAGGCGGCGGTGGCGGAGGCTACTGCCGAAATCGGTACTGCTGTGGTGGATGGGGCCGCTCTGGTTGCAATCGTTACTGTTGCAGTGCAGGTAATTAAGACTCGTATCACCAAGTAAATAGGCATATATCAACATTCTATATAAAATTTGGCCTGGAATTGGTTAGTTTGGCTTAACTCAAAGATAATTCGTTTGCCTTGTAAATTACATTTGATTTCGCTCATTTGATTCAAAAATTTCCCTTGAAGAGAGCTAAAGTAGCATCATGACGGGCCCAAGTGAGTATGTGCCCAAATGAATTTTAAATCGTTGGATCATACATGATGAGGTGATTATAGATGATTATTTCACTTTATGATATCATCATGTGCAGTGGTTGATAAATACACTTGGTTATTACCCAATTTGGTAGCATTTAATTTCCCCATCATGACATGTTATATCTGATTAGTTTTTCATTTTTCTTATGGCCTTATCTAACCTCCACATTTTTTTCCCTTACAATTTGTTTTCTCTGTCAAACTATGTACCTCCATCTTCATTACATAAAATAAACACATATATAATAGTTATTTGTTTACCAAATGCAGCAAAGGAGGTGGAGATAGCAAACAATGTAGACATCAACGGTGGTGATGGCGGTAAATATGGCGGAGGACATGGTGGCAGTGGTGGTGGATGCAAATGGGGGTGTTGCGGTGGAGGAGGGAAAGGATATGGAGGCGGCGGTTGCAAATGCTGCGGCAGTGCTGAAGAAGCCAAAGCCTTCATTGAGAATCAGGCCAATGCAGAAACCAAGAACTGAAGTTTCTAATGTTGTACTACAACAGAAAGCCATGTATCTATATCTATATATGCAGTATTGCAAATAAAAATGTACATGGTAATAAATATGCTGGTGTGGTCTTAATATATCAAAGACCTACAGTTTTGTTATGTGTGTAATAGAATTACAAGACCTTTTATTTACTTACCAAAATCAATACGTCTATCCGGCATTTTCTTACATTTATTTGTCATTCATATTTATTTATATGGATAATTACACTCACACCCCTCAATAATTGGGTGATTACACAAACCTTCTCTCACTATTTCATAATTACAAACACACCCCCTTGACCCACTTTTGGATTACACGGGCACCCCCTGCCAATTTTTTAGGGCAAATTTTTGATGACGTCATTAAAGATCATTTTGACTTTTCCCAAAATACCCCGGTCCAACCTGGTCCAGCCTGAACCAAAAAGTCCAGAAATTGTGATTGCCAATATCCCCCAAGGGAGGTATGTGTAATGTTTACCTACTTTTCAGGGGGTGTCAATGTAACATTCTTATAAATCATGATAAAATAAAAATTAATTATAATTGATAATTGATCAAACAAAAAATTCACTAATTATAATTTTTAAATTAAAAATAGTAAATTATAAATAAATTCTATAAGAATTATTTAAGTTATTCAGTTAATTAGTCAATTAAGAATATTATTTACTTATAATTAATAAGTAATCAACTATAAAATTCATAAAATATAATATTTAAACAAAATAACTAAGAATGAACAATTTATAAACAAATTTAAATTACTTACCACTTAACTATTTAATTAATTAATTTAAATAAACAATAAACCAGAATTTTTCAAATAAATAAATAAATTAACAAAAAATTAATTATTTCAGAATAAAAAGGAATTAACAATATATTGTATTTAACAATTATTTAATTAGTTTAACAATTGTTTGTAATTTGAAAATAAAAAATCAAAAGCAATTAGTTATTATATTCAGAAAAAATATATATATATATATATATATATTTATATTCTATTTAATATTATTGAATTATTTAATTAATTAGTTTCAATAAAATATGAATAATTTAGTTTATAAATCATTAGCTTATTAAATAATTATAATTCATAATTATCAAACTAAACAAATCACTAATTTTATAAAAATAACAATAATCATAAATAAATGGGGATTATTATCTCATAAAATAACTTAATAATTAAAAACAAATTGTAAAATTATTATTTTTATTCCTTTTTCTTCTTCCACCCCCCGGGCCCTCTTCTTCTTCTTTTTTTTTGCTATTTCATCTTCTTCTTCCTGCTTTATATATATATATATATATATATATATATATATATATATATATTCATTCTCTTCTTTCCTCTGTAAGGGATGGTAGCATCAGAGCACAAAGAATAAACAAGAAATTTTAAGCCTAAACATGAAGATAAATAACATGAGGATTTTTACATGGTTCGACATAATTGCCTACATCAATGAGCCAACCTAGACTACATCTTTATGTCTCAATAAGTACATCAATCAATCAATATTTACAAGAGTGAGTTCACATATTTATAATGGTAGAGAAGTCTAAACCCTAACAAATTAGGAAAAGCAATCCTAAACAACTAGGGAATAATTCCTAACATAGTAGGAAATAATTTCATACAAGGTAGGACTCAAAACTATGTCAAAATCCGCCAAAAATAGGCAAAACCGTCAAAAACGCGTCTCCAGTGCTGTTGGCCTTGCCCAGGCTCCATACAGTGGCGCCTGGGCGCCACCTTCCTGTTGTTGGCACCTCGGCGCCGTCATCAGTTTTTGAGAGCTCCACAGACTTTGTTTTTCGACTTTTTCTTATCCTTTTGCGATCCCGGTCGATCCCGACCCTTCTTGACTTTATTTTGACTCCTCTTCTTGACCATATTTTGATCGGACTCCACAAAACCCATCAATCTCCCACTTGGAGACTGATCAAAATAATCCTAAACTCAAACTTAAACCATCCCTTCACTTTTCCTAAGTGAACCTTAGTCCAGTCGACCCATTCCCAAATCCAATGGAGATCAAATCCCGAGACCTTTCCATGTCTCTTCAATTCATTCGTCCTCTAGTGTCACCCACTTGACGAACTCTCTTTGTGAACATCGTTCCTCCCTTTTGAACCCTCGCCACTACCCTATTCTTTTGGTGATCAGCCAACTCCTGAATACTGTGGCATATCCATCTTGGCCCAACTGACCCTCGGATAAAGGTTACTCTAAAACACGAACATGTAACACTCAAACCGCCTCGGTCTACCCCGTCCACTGACATCTTTCCACCAAGGACTTTTTCAACGGCAATCTCGGATCCCTCATGTATCTACTCCATGCCCCTGCATGAGCAATGTCTGATCCATCCGCCTACTTGGCTTTTCAATGGCTAACTTGGGCCATTGACATATCTGCTCGAGTTCCCACTCAACGAGCTATGTCACATCCCTCTGCTAATAAACCCGATGCTCTGCGAATCTACCTACCCGATTTTCCTTTCCTGCAACTATAACTTCCGACTCCACGGTCAACCCCTCCCGGCACCGCTTCCTATCTTCATGGTCTCCCTACGTGGTCATGCCTCCACAACCCTACCCTCTGGTCTCTCAACTACACGGCTCTACCCTCTCGGTTACCGATTCTATCATTCTGACCTCTAGATCGGTGGATTTGCTTTCTTGGCACCATAGCTCTACCCCCTCGATCCAGCAATTCATTCGCTCCCTCTCAGAAACATGAATTTTGCTCTCCGACCTCTGGCTCTATGGTTCTGCCTCTGGCACCCTAAGTGATCCCACTAGCTTTGTGTTCTACCCACCCGGTAACACAAATCTGCCTTTGCTGGCACCACGATTTTTCAACGTTTTCTCATTAACGTTCACCACTACTACAGAAAAGGCCTATTACAGCAGTTCGCTGTAATAGTCAACGCTGTAATATGGTTGGACCTATTACAGCGGTTTTAACCGCTCTAATAGTCAACACTGTAATATGGTTTAGACCTATTACAGCGGTTCAATAAAAAACCATTGTAATAGGGATACCCTATTACAGCAGTTCCGGCCGGAACAGCTGTAATAAGGTGTACCCTATTACAGCGGTTCCAGTCGGAACCGCTGTAATAGGTTAATTTTTTTTAAACCCTATTACAGCGGTTCATACTAGAACCGCTGTAATAGGGTAGGTTTTTTTTTTTCAGTTTTTTGTGTATTTGCGAAAATACGGGCCGTAATTTTACGGTGTCGGAATGACACAAAATTCGCACGGTCATAGCAAAATGGCATTCTGAACAAAACGTACTTTGTCATGCGGTCTTTTGATTTTAGCCGTCTGAGATCGTTTAAGGCCTCAAATTTGCGTTTTATTACAAAAATAGGGTATTTTCGTAATAAAACTCAATTTTAAGTCCTTAAACGATCTCAGATGGCTAAAATCACAAGACCGCATGATTTTAACATGCGTTTTGTTCAGAATGCCGTTTTGCTATGACCGTGCGAATTTCGTGTTATTCCGACACCGTAAATTACAACCCGTATTTTCGCAAATACACAAATAATACACCCACACATACATAAATATACATACACCCACACATACACAAATATACATACACCCACACACACACAAATATACATACACAAAGATATACGCAAATATACATACACCAACATATACACAAATATACATACACCCACCCACACATACACAAATATACATACACCTACACATACGGTGGTGGTGGTGGTGGCGGCGGTGGCGGTGGTGCTAAAGGTGGTGGTGGTAGCGGCGGTGGTTCTAATGGTGGTGGTGGCGGCGGCGCTATAGAGAAAGAGAGAGAAAGACAAAGAGGGAAAGAGAAGCGGGAATATGGTTTTAAATTTTTGGTTTTGGCCTATTACAGCGGTTCTTATGTGAACCGCTGTAATAGGGGGTAGAGAGAGAAGCGGGAAACCGATTTAAAATTTTTGGTTTCGACCTATTACAGCGGTTCACATAAGAACCGCTGTAATAGGGTTTTTTATTAATTTTTTTAAAATAGCCTATTACAGCGATTCTGTCCGAACCGCTGTAATAGGCCGGGTTTTTATTTTTTATTTTTGGTACCACTATTACAGCGGTTCAGAAATGAACCGTTGTAATAGGTCCGAATCGAGATTGGGCTATTACTGCGGTTCGGGGTGAACCGCTGTAATAGCCCAATTATTTTTTAATTTTCGGTACCCTTATTACAGCGGTTCAGAAATGAACCGCTGTAATAAGTCCGAACCGAGAAGCCCTATTATAGCAATTTTTACAAAACCGCTATAATAGGTACATCCGTACAGCGGTTTCACCTAAACCGCTGTAATAGGTGCGCTGTTATTGTGTATTTTTGTAGTAGTGCAATGGGATCACTTTTCTTTGGTTGACGATCTACCTGATCTCATCCTCCTCTGTCATCTTCTCCGACTTCACCACGACCTCAATTCGTGCTTCTCTGCAACAAAATCGTCGAGCTTGATTATTCCTCCATCTCCTACAATCGTTCCCACGACGAAATCTGTGTTTACCTAAAAACACTTCCCCATAGATCTAGATTTAAGACGTCTCCTAAATCTACAAACCTATGACTCTGATACCAGTTGTTAGGGATGGTAGCATCAGAGCACAAAGAATAAACAAGAAATTCTAAGCCTAAACATGAAGATAAATAACACGAGGATTTTAACGTGGTTCGACATAATTGCCTACATCCACGAGCCAACCTAGACTATATCTTTATTTCTCAATAAGTACATCAATCAATCAATGTTTACAAAAGTGAGTTCACATATTTATAATGGTGGAGAAGTCTAAACGCTAACAAATTAGCAAAAACAATCCTAAACAACTAGGGAAAAATTCCTAACACAATAGGAAATAATTTCACAGAAGGTAGGACTCAAAACTATGTCAAAATCCGCCAAAAATAGGAAAAGCCGTCAAAAATGCATCTCCAGCGTTGTTGGCCGCGCCCAGGCTCCATACAGTGGCTCTTGGGCGCCACCTTGCTGTTGTTGGCACCTGGGCGCCACCATGGCGGCGCGTCATCAGTTTCTCAGAGCACCCAAGACTTCGTTTTTCGACTCTTTCTTATCCTTTTGAGATCCCGGTCTACCCCGACCCTTCTTGGCTCTATTTTGGCTCTTCTTCTTGACCATATTTTGATCCGACTCCACAAAACCCATCATCCTCCCCCGTTCCCCCCTCTGTCTCCCCCCTTTCGGATCTCACGAAGAGCAATTGTCCCGGGGGGAAGCGGTGGGGCTTTTTCACTCCGCCAGTGGCTGGGGTGGCCTTGGTGGTTAGCAGCTTGCGCGGCGGCGGATTTGCGGCCTATTTGCTTTGTACAAGCCATTCTAGGGTTTTTGATATGAAATGAGGGAGATGAGATTTAGCTGATGATGTGTGTGTATATATAGATAGACTCTCTGTGTGTCTGCGATGTGTGTGTAATATCTTTTAATATTTTAAGTATAAGGGTAGTTTAGTCCTCATATGAAGTCAAAATTTTCATTATTTTTTCATTTTTTTGGTCCTAATAATCGAGGGGCAAACATGTCATTTAACCTTTTCGGGCAGGTAACTCTGTCCGAAAGTGGGTCGATGGGGTGTGTTTGTAATTATGGATTAGTGAGGGGAGATTTGTGTAATTACTCAATTATTGAGGGGGTGTGAGTGTAATTATCCCTTATTTATATTAGTTAATATTTTTTTTAATTAAAAACCACCAATCACGTGGAGGTGTTAGGAGGGTCCCCCACCCTTATGAAAAATGAAAAAGACAAACTAAACTACATAGCAAAACCCAAAGGTACGAACACAAACCAAGTACCACGCCAAGACATATCTACAATTAAAAGAATCTAATGGAGGGAATGCCCCAGTAATCTATTCTAATAAGACCAGTAATTTCCCCTTGGAGCTGCTCCTTCAAAAGAATCACACTTGTTTCTGAATTGCACGCTAGATTAGCCAAATTAACAACCTTCCATAGAATTCCCTACTGTATATATGTGAGAAATTTGAACTTCCATCTTTTGGAGAAGAGATCTAATTTTAGGGAGGAGACATTGAAGTGACCAATGTCCTTTAGAAGAAGAAATCAGGGAGATGATACTAGTAGCATCCAATTCAAGCCACAAGTGTCGCAAGCCATGTGAAAAACAAAGACCAAGTCCTTTGTAAACATCAAAAAGTTCAGTCTAAATATTTGAACTATGTCCAAGAAATTCTAAGAATGCAAAAAAGAACCTCGCCCGCATCGTTTCTAACAATGCCACCTGCAGTTGAGATTCCAGGATACCTCTTGAACCAACCAACAGGAGGTGTAATCCATCTAACTAAACAGGTTGCTTGGTAGGAGATGGATGGAATAAGATACCAGGTTTTGCCGCCACCATGAGATTACCCTTCCAATGAAGAGAAGTGAACGAATTGCATCTATCATAAAGTTGAAGATGTTGCGTAACTTTCCGAATGATATTGGCTGCACGGAATGGAATTGAACTATGCTTGGCATTGTTCTGGGCAAACCAAGTGAACCAAAGCACGAGAAAAGGCAAAATAACCGTCGCATGAATTTTCTAAGATGGAGCTGCGCTAGAATCCCAAAGTGTAAGAAAGTAAGGAAATTATCAGTCTGAGGTAAATGAATCTTAAAAAGACTTGCACAATGCCGCCAAACCTACAAAACTGAGGGGTTACACAAAAGCAGATGGTTAAAAGTTTCTATATGGGAGCAACAATAACATTTAAAAGCAAGAGATATTCCTTTTTGTTGAATCCTAACATCCAACAAGAGCCAGGATTGCAACAATCTCCAGATGAAAAATGTTGGATTGTACGGGACGGGTCGTAATCCTAGAGTGATTTGGGAACTCATCTATTTAGTTAGATGTATCTCCCCAAATATCTCATCTTATAACATACATAGTATCACTCAACAAAAAATCTGAGAGTTCTGAATTCTTTCTCTTCTCTCTCTAAGAAACGTTTCATCTCTCCCTCTTGAAATATCACCATTTTTTTCCAAGGGTTTAAGGTGTGGACATATTGTGGGTTGTTTTAGTAGCTAATCCACTACGGAGACGAAGTCATTCAAGAAGGTTCGTAGAAGAGTGCGAGGTAAAGAGTAGAACACATAGATCGACTATTCCACTGCGGTTACCAAAAAGTATTTACTCGATCTATTATGTGTATATGTACATGATCCTACAGTGGTATCAAAGTCATATGGGCTCTTTCTCGCCACTATGAATGATAACATGAATATATTCAAATCCTTTATGCCTAAATTTTGACGTGTATGCCGTGTAATACCGATGCTATGTTGTAGAGCTCATGAAGATGATTAATTTTGATATATTACACGTCAAAAACAAATGAAAATTGAGAGAGGTATGAATTTTATTTGTTTTAGAGCAAATCAATTTTTTTAATTCTTTTTTCAGCAAACACTGTTCAATTATTTTTGCCTATTTTTTGTGAAATATTGAAGATCTCAAAAATACGACTGATTTGGTATAAGATTCATTAAAAATTGATTAGTAATGAATTTTATTGAAGTTTGTCGAGACTTTTTCAGAATGTAAGATTGCTGGTCCAAAAATCCAACTTGCTTCTGCTGTCTTAAGCGTTCAGTTGTTGCTCTATGTTAAATAGTATAAAAATATATTCGTAATGGCATATTATGGGCCAAAAAAGGATAAGAAATGAACTTATTATGATTTTTCAAAAATATGTCCGATTTTTGAAATTTTCGGCCGGAAAAACGCGCCAGCAATGTGGCTCCGGCGCCGGCGTCGGTGCCGGAAACATACCTGACAGCTCGCTAGTGGAGTTGGGATCAGGTGAACCGCACTTACGGTGTGGCAGCGGGCTAAATGACGTGTCAAACTATCATTAGCCGAGGTTTTAAAATAAAGAAAAAATAAAAAATAAAAAAATAATGGCTCAGGAGGCTCCTGCTAAACAAGCCGAGCCTGGAGCCGGACAGTAAATTGGTGGCTTAGGGGGTGTTTGGATGCAAAAATTTAATTTTTCCAAAAAAAAAAAAGATGAAAATTCCAGAAAATCTGCATGACTGTTTTTTTGTAATGTTTGAATTTATTTTATTTCATTTAAGCCTAAAAAATTTGCCCATGTTACTGCATATATTTATTTGTGTAGCTTGATAGAATAATTGTGATATTGTATATTTGATTCATTATTATATGAGTTACGTAATTATTGTATGATGATGATTTGGGCATGAGTTTGGGAGCTTATGGTATGAATTTATTCATGTTTTTACTTACATTGTTAATGGACATATATTTTTTAATTCACGATTGGTGAAAATTTATTATGACTATTAATTGGGTGGGAGATGATTGCTAGCCTATTTGCAAAATTTTCGGTTCCACTATATTAAAAGAAATAATTAAAGTTTACTTGGATCTAGAATAATGTAATTAAACAAGTATCTAACATTTTCACAATGAATATAGTAATGGAGACTCAAATAACTTTTTCTGACCTTCATGGCTCTGGCAAACTTGATGGCTAGAATTATGCCATGTGGCACAAAAAAATCCAATTTTTGTTTCACAATGAAAGGACACTTGACCACCTCACCAATGTTATGCCTATGTCTGAAAATAGAGACATTGCCCAGTCTCGTCACGAAATGGACACGTACAAAAAATGGTTAGATCAAGATATGAGTGCGCGCTTTACCATGTTAAGCTGCATGCACGATAACCTGATTCGTGAGTTTGAGAAGTATCCTACTGTTAAAGAGCTGTGGGAGTTGTTGCAGGTCACGTAAGGTAGCACTTCGGCTACAAGACCTAGGGCCTTTAACCTTACGTTCAATCACTACGCACTTGACCTAAAACACTCGATGATCCAACATCTTGATGTGATGAAGGATATGATTCGTGACCTTCAGAATGTTGGAAGTGAGCTCACAGATGAACAACAAGTTTTGGTTGTTCTAAGGTCGCCACTTGAGCAGACATGGGGACATGTTAAGCTTGAGGTTACACATAATGAGCAAATCAAAATGTTCCACAGTGTCGCCAACCATCTGAGGCTTGAAGCTGACCGCAGAGAGTCTCAACGTGCACAAGGTGCTACTCGTGTCACACATTCTGTTCAACATAAGCCCAACAAAGGCAAATGTCGGAACATGCAAGCTGGTGCTAGACAGAGACAAGACCGAAACTTAGCCCCACAAAGTGACAAGGCTATGAAGCAACGCCGAGGCAAGAGGGGTGGAAAGAAGAACCCTGTAAAAGTTAAGTTCTATAACTACAAAAAGATGGGTCATTTCACTCATGACTGCACTAAGCCAAAAAAGGTTAGACCCGACCTTTGCTCTCTCAATACTTTAGTTTGTTGTGATTGCTAATTCTCTCCTTGGTTAGATTGTAGATAGCGGGGAAACAAAACATGTGACTCGAGCTACAGCAGAATTTGTAGATTACCATCGAGTGCCATTATGCAGCCACTACATTGCTATGGGAAATTACGCACAAGAGAAGGTTGTTGGAGTTGGGACATACCGACTCAAACTCAGCATTGAGCACGATCTACTCCTTAGTGATGTGCAATATGCACCAAGCATTCGATGTAATCTAATTTCAGTTATTTCCCTTTTGAGATATGGTTTTTCATTTCTATTTCAGCAAGCTAGTTTATCTATTTTTCTAGGCAAATACCTTTGTGGATTAGGCTTTATGAATAATGGATTTTTCATGTTGACATTATCTAATGATTGCATTTTTATTTCTTCTATTGTCGATGTTATTTATGATTCTGTTAAATGGCATGCTAGATTAGGGCATATTGGACAGGAAAGGATGACTAGGTTAATAGAGAAGGTATACTGGGCCCCTCGCTAAAGTCAACCTTCCTGTATGCCCACTTCAAGGCTTTTAAGCCTTCGGGCTTTAGTCCTATTTTGGTTTTTAATTAATAAAACAATTAATATTATTTATCCAATAAATAAATTAAATAAATAATCAATTAAATTCATGATAATATTATAATTCCTCTTCCTCTAAGAAATTAATTAATTCATTAACTTAATTAATTAATAAAATCATCTAATGATTAATTAATTAATCTCGATATCCAATACCGAAAATTCTCTCAAGTCTTCTTCATAATTTTCCTTTTACACTTCCTTTAAGCGCGACTTTTTAGGTTCGTCTCAAAAGCCAATTGGGAGGAAACCAAAAGGATGTGAGTAACACCTAGCCAGTCACGTAGCTCACATCGTATTCCAATTGAGAACGAATGAATAGGATCATTCCAAACCATATACGCTGCGAATACCGTACGAGTATAAACCTTTTATTCTTATATCACAGTCAAGTGAGAGTCATGGTTTTAGTCAAACTCATATGACTTGACCATATGCTTAGCTCATAATGAGTCGAGGTCATTTTATGCTTTGGCCAAAGAATGTTAACCTCACTCATTCATGACTGCATAGGATATTTAGCTCATTTACTTATGAGAGAATAATTCCCATTTTGCTAATTAGTTAACAATGCTACTTACCCATCAAGTGGCACATCGTGGTCGATCCCAGCAAAGGGTGATTTGGATCTAATTACTCTAATGACAGACTTGATGTCACTAGTACATCTTCAACTCGATTCCTCAGGTCTAAGGTTCACGCGTACCTATCACAACTTATCAGTTTCATCATTGATTGTCACTGAGTGAATACCCATGTGATGAAACCGATGTGAGCCGTGTTCGAACATATTAGTCCAATTAATATGTCCATCACATTAGTTCGCACTATCATTCCCATAGTGTTCGACTGACACTTTCTCTGTCAAAACTTATAGCATGCAAGTCCTTGTTCTGTATTGATGTCCAGTCAAATACTTTTTTAGACTTGCGACCCCTATTTACAGAATAAGGATCAAAACCCTTCTAGTAACATTCTTCCTATCCTATAGGAAGTTGAAGGTTTGCCTTCATTCTCAAGGACTTTACGTTGTTTATTAACATCTTACAAATTCCTATAAGAAAATAAGAAGTTAACGCCTTAAAAGATATTGTTTAGTTACAAGTCAATGCCCTATAAATCTATTCTCTTTATGGCATTTGAGGGCATACACTCTAACAATGTGAACCATGTCTGGAGGGAAAAGCATGCCGGAAGTCTTTTTGAAAGGCTAAAAGGGATATTCATCTTCTAGAGTTAGCCCATTCTGACATTTACAGGCTTATAAATGTGAGGGCACGACACGGTGCATTCTATTTTCTCACTTTTATTAATGATTATTCGTACTATGGGTCAATGTACCTTTTGTCTCACCGGTCAGAAGCGCTTGATAGTTTCAAGCGATTCTTGGCAGAGGTTGAGAATCAAAGGGAAAAGAACCTTAAAGTTCTATGCAACGACAAAGGGCGAGAGTATCTGTCTGATAAGTTCAGACAAATGTGTGAGGAAAAAGGAATTATAAGACAAATGACGACTCCACACACTCCGTAACAAAATGGTGTTGTAGAGAGAAGGAATCTAACACTTCTGGGAATGTCCAGATCAATGATGGCACAAGAAAATCTTCCAATATCTTTTTGGGGAGATGCAATATTGATTGTTGCCTATATTTTGAGTCGTGTGCCATCTAATTCGGTTTCTTCGACTCGCTACAAAATTTGGCATAGAAACAAGCCTAATTCAGAAGATTTGTGCCCTTGGGGGTCAGTAAGGTTTGTTCACAATAGTTCTCACAAACATGGGAAGTGGGGTCCTAGAGCAAGCAAATATATCTTTATTAGATATTGTGAGCACTCAAAGGACTGTGTAATGTATGGTGAACACTCTAATGGAGAGATGACTGAAATTGAGTCCCATGATGTGGATTTCCTCGAAGAGAATTTCTCAAGAATACATGAAGTCAAAGGGGATTTAAATCTATTTGGGTTGGAAGATCCTTTGGGCGCCACATCTAACCCTGACGAGGGTGAGGCCTCGCAACCTTACCTAGTGATCGATGGGGATAGTGAGAATGACCCCAAATCTAGTGGCAGTGTCCACTTGAAGAATACTATGAAAATCCACAAATGTGAAAAAATTAACATGAAACGATACCCCGACAATGTTTTGAGATTGAAGGGTAATCGTTCATGTGTGCTTCAGTGGATGTTGATGAGCCAGCTGATTACGATGAAGCTGTGACTTCACCTAATTCAAAAGAATGGATAGCTGCCATGGAGGAATAGATTAGCTCAATGCCTAAGAACAATTTTTGGGAGCTAGTCAATCTTCCATCTGGGCGCAAAACTATTGGGAACAAATAGGTTCTAAAGGTTAAGCGCAAGTCTAATGGATCAATGGATAAGTATAAAGATTGACTTATGGTGAAAGGTTATACCTAAAAAGAGGGTATAGACTATGAAGAGGCATTTTCCCCAGTGGTGAGGTTTACCTCTGTTCGCCTTATTTTAGCCATAGTCGCCTACCTTGATCTGGAATTATTTCAGAGGGATGTGAAAACAATATTTCTCAATGGAGAGCTAGACGGGGAGACTATATGGATCATCCTTTCTAGTTTCATGAAATGGGACAAGAGCGCAAAGTTTTCCGCTTAAAGCGTTCTATTTATGGCTTGAAACAATCGTCCAGGTAATGGTACTACCGATTTCATCGAGTTATCATCTCGGTAGGCTTTACGATGATCGAAGAAGACCATTGTGTGTATGTAAAGAGAAGTGGGAGAAGTTTTCTAATACTATCATTGTATGTGGACGACATTTTATCGGCTGGAAATGACATGTAGTTGATTGTCGCCACTCCGAGGTGGTTGTTCTCTACACTCGATATGATGAACACGGGTGAAGTTGAATACATACTTGGTGTTAAAATACACCGAGATCGTTCTAGAAAACTATTGAGTTTGTCTCAAGAGACATATATCAAAAGGATAATAGAACGGTTTCGTATGCATAATGCTAAACCCGTTGACACACACAAGGATAAAAGTTGTACTCTTAGCAAACAATTACTCCCTAAGACAGAAGAAGAAAACAAACATATGGCTAAAGTTCCATATGCTAGCGCTGTAGGATGTCTGATGTACGCTATGATGTGTACTCGGCCAAACCTGTGCTTTGCTGTTGGAATGGTGAGCAGATATCAAAGTAATCCTGGACCCGAACATTGGATTGCGGTCTAAAGAATACTTAGATAACTAAAGGGGAATTGTGATATTTCTTTGTGCTACCATGGGAGTAGCATGAAGCTGGTTGGATATAGTGATGCTGATGGCTCAGCGGACAGAGATGAGCACAAATCAACATCTGGATATGCACTTTTGTTGGGAGCTCTGTTATCAGTTGATGTAGCAAAAAGCAACCATGTATCTCTTTGTCCACCATGGAAGCAGAATATGTTGCTTGTACATCAGCAGTACAAGAGACGATCTGGTTGAGGAGATTACTCCAAAGTCTGCGCATCACGGCGCATGTTAATGATGTTGTTTTCGTCTATTGTGGCAACACAACTGCTTTGGCATATGCGAAGGATCCCAAGTACCATGGGAGGACCAAGCATATTGATAACAGATACCACTTCATTAGAGAGAGCATTGTGCAAGGTCAAATTGTTCTAAAGCATATTACTACTAGCGATATGGTCGCTGATCCCTTTACTTTGCGTACAGATGTGTTTCAAAGGCACATGAGTGGTTTGGGACTTCGTAGGCTTTGAGTTTAGTTATTTTTGGCCTATATGAACAATTTCTGATTAATGAGATTTGGATATTCTTATCTAATTATTAGTAATCTATGTCTATGATATATGTGAATGTCACTAGGCTATGATTGACCCTCTCACACGAGAAATTGCCCTGGTGCTGAGATAGCGAGCAGGATGAAACTTGAGGTCATGCGCAGTAGTTAAGGCATGCGAATGATCGCCTTCACGCTTGGAACAACAATAAAGGTCTATATATACAATTTATTGTTGCCTTAGCTTTAGGGCTAAGATGAGATTATATTTAATTGATTATGAAGTATGTCAAAACTTCATAAAATCTTATTTATAGTTGAACGTGTGAGCTACTAAAAGATATTACAAAGGGTGATATCTGGTGGTGCGCAGGTCAGATGCGTGGAGCGCGACTAGCTAGACTATGGTTCATAGGATGTTAGTTAGCGTGACATTATCAAATTGAGTGGGAGCTCTATCATAGCATATATCCATACTACTTGTTCTTTGGGAAGACCTCTTGAGAGAAGTGACTGAATGGAAACCTTTGGGACTCTAGACTGTGCCATGAGGTTTAAGCTTGATGATGCTACTTTAGCATGTTCTCCAATGACCATGAAAAGGATTCAGTTTGTTGGAGCATGTCTAGGAAAGTTGTTAAGTCCAAGCTGAGTGGATATGAGGTTGAGGAAGAACTAAAGAGGATAATGCAATTATGTCCTAATGCTCATAGGCCGGCTGACTGAGTCAAATTTGTTTGACATAGTCATGAGCATAGGTACATATACTTGAGAGAGTTAAGCATGCTCTAATATAATAATAGGGGTCAGAGATGCTTGGACTAGTTTGACCACATAGTTTGGGGTACACAGCGTTTTTTTTTCTGGAGTTGCAGAGTTATGTTAGTTTGGTGATGGCTTAATATAACTCTCCTAATTTGCACTTTTTTTTTCCGCTTGGTCGCATGCCTTATTCCTTGTATCAAAGAAGGGATCTAAGATGAATACAAGAATGAGATTTGAGGAGATTGAGTTAAATATGTATGAGTGGGAGATGTTGGATTACATGGGTCAGATAGTAACCTGTGACCTAGATTGCATCCACATTTGGTTGAATTAGGACTCTTCTAGAAAAAGTAGAGGTCCTAGAGTGATTTGGGAACTAATCTATTTAGTTGTATTTCCCTAAATATCTAATATATGAAATATCACTTAACAGAAAATCTGAGAGTTCTGAATTTTATCTCTTCTCTCTCTAAGAAATGTTTCATCTCTCCCTCTTGGAGTATCACCATTTTTCTACAAGGGGTTAAGGTATGAATATATTGTGGGTTGCTCTAGTAGCTAATCCACTATAGAGACGAAGTCATTCATGGAGGTTCGTATAAGAGTCTGATGTAAAGAGTAGAACATGTAGATCGACTATTTCGCAATGATTACCAAAAGGTATGTACTCAATCTATTACTTGTATGTTATATTCTAGATAAGCCGAAATATGGGGTGGGTAGTTCTAGGGATCCTAAAGAAGGACAAGGCACTTTTGGTAGAAAAAAGACCATCAAAAGAAGGTTTCACCAAGGTTTCTTAGGTTCACGAAAGTTAATTGGGACATAAGTGATTTTATGGATAAATTTTGGGGGTTGGGGGAAGGACGTTTTCTAGCATTCAAGTATCCCAAGTGAAGTTGGACCAGTACAGGCTGACGGGCTAATGAGTAGCCACTGTTCTCGGAGGCAGATCTTAAAGGGGCTTGTCTTCAAGTCAACAGTCAAACCAAAAAGATACTTTTCCAGTGCCAAGGGTTCAAAAATTGCTTTTGTCAGCTTCCAACCGAACATCACACAACCTCTTCCAAGAAGGTGAGTCACGAATATTCATTTGAATGGATAGAGGGGTACGAAACTATAATATATTGTAACCACGTACTTGGCAAAAAGATAACTCGAATTTCTGAATTTCCACCACAATTTGATGGAGAATGCTTTCACCAAGTTGGCCAAGTTTTTAACTCCCAAACCGTCTTCCTCAAAAGGAAAGCACAAATTGTTCTACAAGGTCAAATGAACCCTTTTTTTCAGATTCAAATGAGCTCCAGAAAAAATTGTTCACGAGTTTTACAAGTTTCTGAATAATGGTCTTGGGAGGCTGGAGAACTTGCAGGAGATAGATTCGGATGATGCTCCTAATGAGGAGAACTCTTCCGCCATGCAATAGGGTGGCTTTATCCCAACTTGATAGCTTAGACCTAACTGAATTGAGGAAATTTTCAAAACGGATGCCTTTTTTGTCGCCTTTTGTAAAGAGGGGACCCAAGGTAAGAGATGGGAAGAATTTTATGAGAGAAGCCAGTGATCTGGGAAATGTCATGAAAGTCGCCATTGATGATTGGAGTCCACCTTGTATTGCAACCATTTTTTCTAACCATTACAGAAAAAGAACTATTATCAGCCAAATTGAGCATAAAATTGAAGGGTAGATTATATCCAAATCCCCTATGATCGACCTTATATCACTTCGCCCCCTATGAAAAAAATTTGGCATGTTACCCCCTTGTGAATCAATTAAAGAAGCAATTTAACTCCCTACGCGCCTCACTTGCGTGTCATGAGACTGGTTATCGAATTTTCATCAGTTAATAACTAATTTGCCCCTTAATTGCTGATCCTTGGATCAGATCTCCTGAATATCAATGGTCAAGATTAATTTATTATATTTTATTAAAATCAATTTATAACAACTGTAGATCTTAATGGAGATCAACGGTTGATATTCAATTTGTTATTTTATGATTAAATGTATACTTATATAAATATATAAATATTTTTAATATTTAAAAAACATATTTATAACATTATATATATATAATATAAATTTCATTACATTAATAACATATATATATATGTGTGTGTGTATATATATATACACACACACACACACACATACATATATGTCTTCTCCAGCAAGTGCCACTGGTAGCCTTTACTGACCTTTGCCCCACTACCTGCAACTTCCAACCCCACCTCCACCCCACCACCGTGCTTCAAATATGCATATTTGAAGTTCTTCAAATCTGCAAATATTCAGATTTGAAGAACTTCAAATCTGCAATTTGCGTTGCGGTGGGGGGCTAGGCAAGCAAGAGATGGTAGTGCGATGGGGGCGGGGCAGAGGCAGTGGTGAAGAATGGCATTCGGCGGTGAGAGGCTAACGATGATGGTGGACGGTGGTGGGTCGTGGGCGTAGGAAAAGCTATGGTGGTGCGGTGGCGGCCACAGAGCTGATTTGCAATTTAAGATTACAATTGCAATTTCATATTTTCAGATTTGCAATTGCTATTTCAAATTGTTGATTTGCAATTTAAGACGTGGGGGTGATTTGAAGGTGTTCGATTTGTAGTTTCAGGTGGTAGATTTGCAGGTGGTCACCAGTGGAGGTGGTCATTGTCGGTCGCTGGTGGACGGTGGTTGTCTATATATCTATATCTATATATGTATATGTATATGTATATATTTTCATATTGTTAAATTATATATATACTATAAGATTAGGGATTTGGGGGAAAGGAATGAGTTGGGGAAGAAGATGAAAATAAAAAAAAAATTACAACATAAAATAATATAAAAAATTAGAGTTAATATTAGTGTAAATATTTTCAATAGACAAGGGTATTTTGGTATTTAAAGAACTTTTTTCAAGAAAAAATATTCGAGGGAGGCGGTAGATATCATTTTAGAAATGACAAGAGGGTAAATTGACAATTTTTTTCCATAGGGCAGTTGGGTGTAATTTACCCTAAATTCAGGTACAATCACATTAATTAATACATCTAAACTCAAAATTACACTCTAATTCACTTAAAAAATTGATATAGATGGCTAGATCGTTTTACAAAAAAAAATTAAAATGTACCTGTAAACCAAAAATCAAACCCAAACTACACTTTGGATCGCTAAAAGATAATGGATTCAGAAAGACAAAGAGGCTATAAATTAAATGTGAACCATAGAAAACGAGACTTCAAGTCCAATAAATTGGTACTTTAAGCTTTCTAGTGTTAGACATGAGATTTGCAAGAAAGAAAAATCCTAGAGATTCAGAGGTAATTAATATGAGACTTTATGAGCTTGATCCCCCGAGATTGATCACTAGAGGCCTAGCGGGCCAGGAAATAACATCAACTTTTGGAGAGGTAGCCCAGAGAAGTTTTGTAATTGACGAATGCAATGATCGAGAGAGATTCTTTGAGTTTTTGCTATACAAAAGAAATGTTCTTTTGACTATTTTAGTGAGGCCAAGATCTCTATCGATATCAATAGGAATCAAATTCGTGCTACTTGAACGAAACTCGATCTTTTGGAATCATACACAGCTACTATAAAAAGTAAAATAAATAATAAAAAAACAAATCTAAAACGTTGCTACATCACCTATAGTATGGACTTTCCATCCCTATGTGATGTCCTGGATGGATTTGATAGGAAAATGGGGGAGAAATAGAGAGGAGAAGATACAGTAAAGATGAAATGGAATAGGAGGTAAGGAAAATATATTAATTTCATTAATTAAATTTGTTGGTCCTAAGTGGCATACGAAAGGGTCTAGAAGGGGGGGGGGGGTTGAATAGACCCTGCAGTCTTTTTTGACTTCCAACGATTTCGTATCAAAAGGTTTTTGGACGCTTGAAAAGATAGACGCTTGAAGTGTCTAACGCTTGACTTAAGCGTTCACTTCAAATATTGGTGCTTTGGCGAAGCGTCTGATGAAGACTATTTTATAAAGTTAACTCAGACTTCAAGAATTGAATACTTTGACCAAGTAGGTTAAGCGTTCAGTTCTTTTAATCAGTGTTAGCACAACGGAATGATTTTTGGAGTCTTCTCTTTGAAAGTTTTAGCGTCTCAAGAGGTTTCTTTGTTGCTTGGCTTTTGATTGTGTTTTACTTATGCAATGATATGATAGATGAAGGAATTGACTGAAAAGTAAATGACACAAAGTTTGTAAGGTTCGTTGGGTGGTGTAATCTCAACTACGTCCTTCTTCTCCTTTGCACTCGGAGGCAATCCTCTAAAATGATTTTCAAAGAATCACACAGAAACTTCTACAAATTAGGGAGAGATGGATGTCGATGACTTGAGCACCTTGATCACACAGATTTCTGCTCCAAATCACTTCAATCCCCTTGCTTCTTTCACCCAGAAATAATGCAAGTATCCAACTTCGACTTCGACTTCGACTTCACACAGATCGCAAGTATCCCCTTGTTTGATTTTGATGAAGTTCAAACAACTTGGAAATATCTCAGTAGGAAAGTGGTTTCTTCGAAAAGAATGTTTGAGATATTTGTTGACTGTCTCAGGATTTGAAGAAAAACAAGTGGAATGTTTTCTTGAATATTTTGGCTTTTCTGAGAATTTAAGGAATGAGACTTCAATGCAACAGCAATTTGACTTGATAATTGATCTCTCTTTTTGGCTTGTTGTTGAAGTTCTATTTTATAGGCATTCTTGGAGAAAGTGTCCGTTTGACACATGCACTGGCGCGTGTCTCTCACTTTCGCGAGTGAACAACTTCTTGTCCTTTTTCCTGAAAATTTGCTGCACAAAAGTTGGTGCTGCAGTCTGAGATAGTTGACAGTCCAATTGGGTGGCTTCTCCGTACGTCTGAAAGTGCTTATGACATTATGCTCTTATTAGCATTTAATGCATTTGAATTAAATACCCGTTGGTACTTAATGCTTTGAGAATATTTGCATTAAACTCCTTCTGAACTTAGAAATAAATTCAGGTGAAATCACTTCTGTCCCATAAGGTAACGCTTGATATAGCTGGTCAATTAAACGCTTGGAGTCTGTATCTTCTTTCAGGGATCAGGCGCTTGAGTTTTCGAACTTTACCACTGATAAACTCACTCAGAAATTATCAGACGCTCAACCTAAGACTACTTTGCCTATCAATCTAAAATAAAATAAAACAAAGCCTAATAAGCCTATTACAAATCTAACGCTTCAAAGCTTATACAAATTTTTCTACCAAAATAAAACTTACATATTTTTGGGGTCTAACAAAAAGTCCTAATTGTCATCATCAAAACTTCTAACATGAAATTCCTAACAATTTCCCCCTTTTTGATGATAGCAATACTTACTCTTTTATAGTTCAAGAGTTAGACAACCAAAAGTAAAATTTAGCTTTGATTAGATAACGTTAGTTAAAGTTAGTTACGCTCCAACAAGATGTTTCAGCTAAAGACAATGCATTTTATATATATCGAGAATTACAAGCATTTTTACAACTGAACAAGTAAAGAAATAAAAGACAAGAATATAGATAATGTAAAATCAGAAAGTTTTAACGTCTTGGTCTGACTTTGTATCGCTTGGGCATTTCAGCTCAGATAGCTTCAGTCAGATTGTCTTCCAAGGTCATCATTGCTTCATGATCTTTGTTGATTATGAGCTTGTTTTCTTCTTGTTGTCTCTTCTTGAAGTCAGTAAAATGATTGTCCCAGTCAGTTGGGTCAATACCAATATACCTTAGGAAGATTCGAAAAGCTTGGATAAAGTCAGTCATCTTCCTCTCTTCAGCTAAGATTTTTGGATCTGTAGGTTCTGCAATGGACGTTCTTTGAAGACGGATGTCAAACTGTTCAAGCAAGGCTCTTGTAGGTATTGGTAGATTTGGATATAACGCTCTTGGAGGTTCCCTTAGTGTACTACTAGGTGCTCCAGATGTACTTTGTTTCAGAGCAGTTATCCAAGATGGAAGACTAAGCGCAGAAGGAGAAGGAAGCACTTGACGCTTAGGAGACGGAGGCTCTTCAGCTCTTGAACTAGACGCTTTCCTCTTTTCTCCTTTTTTCTTCTTTTCCCCCTTATTGCCATCATCAGATTTTAAGAAATGGTCTGTGAGTGCACTGACCTGATGAGCAATCTGAGACATAGAAGCTGTGATGTCATCCAGACGCTTGTCGAAGCGTTCCTGCAGAGCGAGAAGCTTGGCGCTGGTAGCATCATTCACAGAGGTCTCAAGGGTTTCAAGGCGCTTTTCAAGCTCTTCTTTCATGGCAAGTTGGGTTGCATGAGTGGCGTCATGCATTTCTTGAAAATCTTGTTTGCACTCACCAACATCCGCTTGAGCTGAACTACGCATATGAGCAATTTGAGCGCTCATTACGTGAGTTTCAATCTGAGTATGATCGTCTTTAATCCAATGGAGAGATTCTGCATTCTGAGTAGCGTGGTCGCTAATAGTCTCCAAGACGGATTTGAGTAAAGGACCAAAGGATTGACTCTCATCTGAGTGAACCGCTTGAGGATTCGGTCGCTTGAACCTTGATGAGTGTTTGAGATGTCAAAGGAAACTTGATAGGCTGGATCAAAAACAGTACCTCGAAGGGCAACAGGAAGATCCTCAGCACTATCATCAGTAACATGTTCAGGAGCGTCAGGAATATCCTCTGGGGGAGACGCTTGAATAGGGTCAGTAGGCGCTGGAATACTTGTAACTGCAGACGTGAACGCTTCAGCTGACTTAGCAGGCGCTTCCTCAAGCGTTGACTCAGGTTGACGAAAGTCATCAAATTGGAAGTTCCAGCTTGCTAACTCGGCATAAGAAGTGGATGCAGAGTCCAAGAGTTCAGTGAGTCTGGTTCGGGAAATACAAGTACCGGAGATGAATGTGCGAAGAGGACTATCAATGGCCCTGATGTGCATTGGACCAATGATATCAAGCACGTGATTTGGGAAGACTTTGGACGGCGCTTGAGCAATTGAAAAGAGTGAATCTGGACAGTAATGTCTGGAAAATCCAATCAAGAAGTCGGAGGGAAGAGACGTAGGGCGCCGATGTTCAGGTACACAGTCAACATAGTACTCTTCAAGATATGGATAAATTGCTTGAGCCAGCTCTTGATTCCTTTCAAGCAGGGAGAGGACAAACTCATAGTGATCGAGCACCTCGCTGCAGATTGAAGGGAGCAGTGGATATCCTTTGAATGGACTGATTACTGAGTCGTTCCAAGGTCTGAGATTGGCAGTGAAGATCTTATCAAAAAGAGAGACAGGAGTTAAAATCTTCACCATCAGATTGAAATTTTCTTCACAGTGGCTTGGAGCAAAATTCAAGCACAATACACCAGATGTACCACTGGAAGAGGCTTGAGCGTTGAATAGAAGAGGAGTAGAGGATAATCTGTGAAGCTCTTGATGCAGACACTGTTCAATTTGATGTCTAACAATTGGGAGCTTGAGAACAGGTCCGACTCTCTGTTGACGCTGCTTGAGTCAATACTTGGCGAACTAACGCTTCTTGTCATGCATGCCTATGCCAAAAAGATGGGGAGCTTGGACTAACTCTGAGAAATTATATTTATGTCCCATATACGCTTCAACCCAGTTGACTTCATTTATGCAGTCGTCTGTGCCAGCAGTCACCATAGCGCGAATGCCTTCAAGATGAATGTCTCTGATAGCTTCAAAGCGGTGTTTATCAGGCTGATAGTTTGCATTCCAGACGCTATCAAAATATGCATCAGCTTCAGTCTGAAGCAAGTCTGTCAACGATTCAAGACGCTCACCGGCATGAACAACTTTATTCTTCCACAGACAAAGTGGATGGACCGACACAAGATTTTCAGGGCTATGAGCAGTCTGAGGGAAATGTGTGTAGCCTTCTCTGTTCAATACTGACTCTGAAGGATTGAGAAAGCTAGGACGTAGAGGCTCATACACACGAATGTTGTAATCCCTTAGAGCGAACCCGGTTGGCTTGCTGTGCCCATAATCCAGATAGTATGCCAAGTCCACGTCACATCTAGGAGTTCTGCCTCCTTGTTTGTTTTGTATGATGGCTTTGATTCGACTGTCAAAATCAATCAGTCGAGCAACGTCAGTCTCTGCAGTAATATATCTCGCTTCGTTGTATCCTGTAGGAATGAAATCTTCTTTCAGCGCTGGGGGCATGAAGTTAATTGAATGATCAATTGTCTTCAGCGGATCGAGTTGGAAGAAGTGACGAGGAACTGGAATGTCTTTAGCATCACTCTGACCTTCTGAGCGTGCCTCTGTTATAGCAGCAGGTTCCTCAGCTTCAATTGTAGCAACTTCTGCGGCAACATCTTTAGCGATAGTAACAACTTTGGTCAAATCAACATCCAAGAGGATATCTGTGGATGCTTCAGCAGCAACTGGTACTATAGCCTGAGAGCTAGTCTCAACAGCAATTCTTTGAGCGCTTGGCGCAACAGCGACTTGAGCGCTTGGCTCAACAACGACTTGAGCGCTTGGCTCATCAGCGACTTGAGCGCTTGGCTCATCAGCCTCAGGCTCTTCAGGATCAACTCGACGCTTGCTAGTCCTGGAACGCTTGAAGACTTTTTTTATGTTGACTCCTTCAACGAGTTTAGACGGTGGAGCGGGAGGATCAGCAGCTGGTTCTGCAAAGTCTATTTATTTGATGATCCCTTCCAGCTTCCTTCTTTTGAGAGGTAGCTTATCCTCGACATCCTCATCAGTTTCCTTACCAACCTTTTCAGAGGAGGCGGAAAATTGAACTTTTGACTTTCTGGGAGCCCTCTTCTTTGTTGCAGCTGGACGCTTCACAACTTCTTCTGGCACTAGGCGCTTCGCTTATTTATCGGACGCTTGACGTACTTCCAGACGGTCAGATAGTGGTTTAGCCGCACCACCACTTTTTGGAGGATTGAACAGATTGTTCAGAATCCGTTTTCCCAACAACTTGGACTTATTCACCGGAAGTCCAGACGAGTATACACAGTTTGATTTGTACAATAGGTCGCTTAGAACGAGTCCATAAGGCTTATTCGAAGTGCTTAGACTATCCCGAAACCTTCCAAAGATGTACTCACTCCAGTTGCTTATGATGTTGAGGAGTATAGCAGTCATCATCTGAAATTGTACAGGGTTCACCTTATAAAAGGTTCCCACTCGGCATTCTATGATCTTGCTGCAGAAATCAGCCAATAGCCGGTATTTGGACACCAGGTCTTTCTTTTCGAAGTATTGAGTGTAGGGTACATCGTCGTACGCACTCATGATTGTCCATGCTTCCTTGATCTATTTCAATGTAACGCAATCTAATGCCTCACCCTCATTTGGAACATTGAAGTTCTTGGCGATGGTGGAAGCAGATAAGAGAAATTTCTTTGGAGACTCCTTCTTGGATAAAGAGATTAGACAAGAAATAGACTTCTTGTCCTCTGAAAGTGTAGCAGTTTTCCAAAAGGTATCAACTTCAGTTGGAAACATATAAGAGTATTGGGTCAAGAATGGTTTGAGCCTAGCTTTGACGACCATGTCCATCATGTCCGCCAGGTTGATCTGAGGTTGTTCATAGAGAAATTTCCAGTCGACAACAAGGCCTTCAGTCACCTTGATGGTAAATTCAGCAGAAGTAGACGATGATTTCTTTGGTGCCATTTTTGTGAAAGAGATGAACTGAGAATTTTTTATTTTTTATTTTTGTTTTGAGAGAGAGAGACTAAATTTTGCAGATATGTTTTGAGTAAAAGTGAATTGTCATTCTGTAGAAATTGTGTTTTAAATGATACAGTAAAGAATTTTTGAAACTTGTGTTTTCTAGTCTCTGTAGGATTTAGACACGTGTAACAATTGTTGAATTTCAGCCATAAATTCACTAACTGCGGACGCGAGTTTTGTGTAATAGAGAGAAGTTACATTTGGTAATTCTCAGATATAAAGATTTGACATCCGAGTTAAAAAAATTTAAAACGTTTGGCATTTTCAGAGTGTAACACACGCGCTCGTTTGTACACTGACACGTACACAAACACGTGCTATCTCTGAACCGTCATTTTGAAAAAAAACTTTTGATTACCTGCCAGTTTGATGTGATAGAAGCGTGTGAGTAGAGTACAAAATAGACTGTTGAGTCTACCTACTACTTCGAAAGAAGTTTGGAAACTTTATGCATGGCTTTAAAGAGAATGATATAATTTTTTATTTTTTTTATATATTAAGAGTTGATTGGACTTGATTCAACGCTTAACTGATATCATTGTTTGGTATTTACTATAACTGTTGTAATATAGACGCTTAAAGCCAAAGTCCTTTCTATGTTTGAGCGTCCAATATTTTACGCAAAGATAATACTGAGCGTTGATGATCATGCATCTAAAAATTTTGATCATTGACGCTTACAGTTATGTTCAAGTACAATTTTAAGGTTCCCCCTAAATTTGATAACTTGTACCAATTTTTGTTTTTCAAAGAAGGTTGTTAGACATAAATCCAGTGGATTCCCCCTAAATTATATGTCTAATAAAGAATGATGCTTGATGATTAAGCATTTAAATCAATCATACCTAGTTCACTTCTCAAATTGAGAAAACGTTGTTCATTGAGTGCTTTGGTAAAGATATCTGCCAATTGTTTGTCAGTTCCAATGAAGTGCATGGAGATATCTTTCTTTTGAACATGGTCACGAAGAAAATGGTATCTAATGTCAATGTGTTTAGTTCTGGAATGAAGAACAGGGTTTTGAGTCATGGTTAGAGCGCTTTGGTTATCACAATGAATGGGGGTTGGCCCTAAGATTATTCCGTAATCTCTGAGTTGCTGCCTCATCCATATAACTTGTGCACAACAACTTCCTGCAGCTACATACTCAGCTTCGGCTGTAGAGGTAGCTATGGATTGTTGTTTCTTGCTATGCCATGAAACTAACCTATCACCTAGGAATTGACAAGTACCACTAGTGCTTCTACTATCTATTTTGCAACCTGCAAAATCTGCATCTGAGTAACCGATTAGTTCAAAAAGAGAATCTCTAGGATACCATAAGCCCACATTCTGTGTGCCTTTTAGGTATTTAAGGATCTTCTTGGCAGCAATTAAGTGTGACTCTTTAGGATCAGCTTGAAATCGTGCACACATGCATACCGAAAACATACTATCTGGTCTACTGGCAGTGAGATAAAGAAGTGATCCAATGATACCTCTATAATTAGTGATATCAACTTTCTTTCCACTTTCATCTTTATCTAACTTAAGCGTTTGGCTCATTGGAATTTTTGAATATGATGCATTTTCCATACCAAATTTCTTAATCATATCTCGTGTATATTTAGCTTGGTTAATAAATATGCCATTAGGGAGTTGTTTAACTTGTAGTCCTAAGAAGAAAGTTAATTCACCCATCATGCTCATTTCAAATTGTTTTTACATCATTTTTGAAAATTTCTCACACAGACGCTTGTTAGTAGAACCAAATATAATATCATCAACGTAAATTTGAACTAAGAGAGTATCTTCGTTATTGATAATTTTAAATAACGTTGTGGCAACGCTGTCTTTTGAAAAGCCTTTACCAATAAGAAAGATAGAGAGAGTGTCATACCATGCTCGGGGTGCTTGCTTAAGCCCGTAAAGTGCTTTTTCTAGCTTGTAAACCATACCCTTACCATGATTGTTGATGAATCCTGGTGGTTGCTCTACATATACTTCTTCTTGGAGTTTACCATTCAGGAAGGCACTCTTTACGTCCATTTGATATACTGTAAACTTGTTAAACGCTGCATACGCTAGAAACATGCGGATTGCTTCAAGACGAGCGACAGGAGCGTATGTCTCATCAAAGTCAATACCCTCCTCTTGGCAATATCCTTGAGCTACGAGTCTGGCCTTATTTCTTACAACAATGCCGTTCTCATCCGTCTTGTTTCTATATACCCATCTAGTTCCAATAACTCCTTGGTGAGTTGGTCTTGGTACTAGCATCCAAACCTTATTTCGTTCGAACTGATTGAGCTCTTCTTGCATAGCTTCAATCCAACTTGGGTCACTTAGTGCTTCATCCACTTTCTTAGGTTCCATTTGAGATAGAAAGCTTGCGAACATAGCCTCATTGAATGTAGCGGCTCTAGTTCTAACTGGTGCTCCAATATCTCCAATAATTTGCTCAGGTGGATGGTCAGGCAGCCATAGTCTATCTGGTTGGAAGGGATTAAGAGGTTCAACAGGCGCTTGAGAATCATACGCTTGACCACCCTCTTGCGTAGGCGCTTCAAGTTCACAATTCCTTGTTTGCTCTTGATGATCACTCTCTTCATGATCATCAGCATTTCTTACATGATAATTTAGAGTAATCTCACGAGTATTCTTAGGAGGTGGCACTGAGATCTCATCATCGTCGTCAGTATCTTCATCAATAGTAATCTTAGACGCTTGATGACATAGATCTTCAACTCCTACATCATTTAAATTAACCTTACTCGGCTCTTAGTTAGCCTCATCAAAAACAACATGAATAGATTCCACAACCTTCGATTTGATCTTATTGAGAATTCAAAAATTCTTTCCATTTTTGGCGTAGCCTAGAAAGATTCCCTCATCCGCTTTAGGATCAAAAGTCTTTAGGCTTTGGGATCCATTATTGTGGATAAAACATTTAGAACCAAAGACGTGAAAGTATGAAACATTTGGCTTTCGTCCCTTCCATAGTTCATATGGTGTTTTTCCATGCTGTTTGTTGATCATGCAGCGGTTTTGAGTCTAACAGGCAGTGTTGATCGCTTCGGCCCAAAATCTAGGAGCAAGCTTGGATTCTGCTAACATAGTCCTAGCGGCTTCCTTAAGCGTTCGGTTCCGGCGCTCAGCAACACCATTTTGTTGGGGAGTTCTGGGAGCTGAATACTCATGGTGTATTCCATTTTCTGCACAAAACTTCTCAACAACCTTGTTAGTAAAATCAGTACCGTGATCGCTTCTTATTCTTGCAACCTTAAGATTTTTCAATGTTTGAAGTTGCCGAATAAGCGTTGTTAACGTGTCACACGTTTCATCTTTGGATGAAAGAAATTCCACCCAACTAAATGTAGAGAAATCATCTACTATCACCAACGTATACTTTTTACCGCTTACACTGATCGTTTGAACAGGTCCAAACAAATCCATGTGAAGTAGTTCAAGTATTCTAGAAGTAGATAGATAAGGTTTTCTCTTGAACGATGACTTAACTTGTTTACCCATTTGACAAGCGTCACAAAGGCGATCCTTGTGAAATGATCCATTTGGTAATCCCTCTACAAGATTTTGACTTATAAGCTGAGAGATTGTCTTAAAGTTGAGGTGATTCATTTTTCTATGCCATAACCAACCCATTTTAGATTCATTCTTAGCAACAAAACATGTTGGGTTGTTATCAAGTGATGAACCCCAATCTACTAAATATACGTTGTTAGTTCTTTTTCCTTTCAATTTAGTAGACTTAATCTTAGCGTCATTTATATAGCAATAGTCACTTGAGAATATGATTTCAAAGCCTTTATCACAGAATTGACTTATGCTTAATAAATTGTGCTTCAGACCCTCAACAAAATAAGCATCACTTATCATGATGTTCCCCCTATGCACAGTACCTATACCTTTGGTTTTACCTTTGGAGCTATCACCAAATACAACCTTAGGACCATTGGTAGCTTGATAGTTGATCAGAAGATCTTTGGACCCTATCATGTGCCTTGACGATCCACTATCAAAGTACCACACAGATGTATCGGCTCTAGCTCTAGGTACCTGCAATCAAAAAGGGCAGTTCTATTTCTGTTTAGGTACCCATTGTTGCTTGGGTCCTTCAACATTAGTATCCTTGTTAGTTTGAATTAGAACTTTAGGAACCCATATTTGCCTCGTCTTCATTATAGGAATACTGACCTTTTTGGGTTTCACATTGTGCTGTGTGTGTTTTTTGGATGTATAATAATATCCACGATTATAAAAATAGTCATAATCATAGTCATAATCACAATTATCATAGTATCGATAATATGATCTTGACTGTCTTGGATATTGACGCTGATATTTCCTTGGCACTGGCTTGGGTTGCACTTTTGGTGCTGGACGCTTAGCGCTTGATTCACAGTTGTCAGTCTTATCTTTAGCCTTTTGAGCGTTTGTGTTAGGAAATTTCATGTTAGATGTTTTGATGATGACAAGATAGGATTCAATGTTAGACCCCAAATAAAATGTAAGTTTATGCTTTCATAGATCATTGTATAAAGCGTTTAAAGAGTTTGTAATTTTGTTTAGGCTTGTAATTTTTATCCTCATAGATTTTAGACTAAGTCTTAGCGACTGAATCAATAATAGAATTCTAGGTGAGTCTATTTGAGAAGAAGTTGAAGATCAGCGTCTGAAATCAACCGAAGATGAAGAAATTTGGTATGGAAAATGCATCATCTTCAAAAATTCCAATGAGCCAGACGCTTAAGTTAGATAAAGATGAAATTGGGAAGAAAATTGATATCACTAACTATAGGGGTATTATTGGATCACTTCTTTTTCTTACCGCTAGTAGACCTGATATTATGTTTTTGGTATGCATGTGTGCACGTTTTCAATCTGATCCTAGAGAATCACACTTAATTGCTACCAAGAAGATCCTTAAGTACCTAAAAGGCACACAAAATGTGGGCTTATGGTATCCACAGGATTCTTCTTTTGAACTAATTGGTTATTCAGATGCAGATTTTGCAGGATGCAAAATAGATAGAAAAAGTACTAGTGGTACATGTCAATTTCTAGGTGATAGACTAGTTTCGTGGCATAGTAAGAAACAACAATCCATAGCGACTTCTACCGCTGAGGCAGAATATGTAGCCGCTGGAAGCTGTTGTGCACAAATCCTTTGGATAAGGCAACAACTTAGAGATTATGGAATAATCCTAGGTCCTACCCCAATCCATTGTGATAACCAAAGTGCTTTAGCTATGACCCAAAATCCTGTTCTTCATTCTAGAACCAAACACATTGACATTAGATACCATTTCTTGCGTGACCATGCTCAAAAGAAAGATATCTCCATGCACTTCATTGGAACTAACAAACAACTGGCAGATATCTTCACAAAAGCGCTCAACGAACAACGCTTTCTCACTTTGAGAAGTGAATTAGGTATGATCGATTTAAACGCTTAAATCATAAAGCATCATATTTAATAGGCATATAATTTAAGGGGAATCCACTTTATGTTTATGTCTAAAGCGTTTATCAAAATTTGAAGTGAGTCATCAACTTTAGGGGGAACTCTAAAATTGTACTTACTTCAATGTATCAAGCGACTGTGATCAAAAATGACTTTCAAAATCTTAAGCATTGATCACTAGCTCTTATCTTTTATGCATGACAAAATCAATCTCTAATAATGTTGTCTCTCATAAATCCAAGCGATTGATTCATCTATTGAAATATTTTATGAAAAGACTTCAGCGTTGAAAGGATTCCCACTTTAACGCTAAGTAACTCGATTTCAAAAATTCATGCATAGTTTTCATCGCTAAAGATAACGTGTGGATAAGTCCAAAAGATCAGATTTGACAACTACCCACACGTGCCTATCAAATCGAACTGACGGTTATGATTCCTATCTAAACCTAGGCGGTTCAGTGATTGCATAAGTCTGAGTACGTGTCAGTACACTATCAGGCGCATGCACTTCACGCTGAAAATTTCAAATTTTTTTCAAACTGTTTCAAATTAACTGCGGATCCGAATAATGTTATAGTACCCTACTTTACCACACTTTTTGACATCCGAAATTAAATGTACACGGTTCAGATTCCTTTTGTCATTAACCTCTGAACACGTGTCATTCATCTGTCAATTGAGGAGTTACTTTCACCGTCTATTTAAACTCACCAAGACTTTTACAGAAAACCTTTATCACTTCCAATCTTTCCTACTGTAAAAGCTTTTTCTCTCCAAAGGCAAAAACTCCTCTATTTTCTTCAAAAGCTTCAACTTTCAGCAATGGCACCCAAAGTTTCAAAATCTTCCAAGACAGCTACTAAACCAGTTACAGTTAACGCCGGATTCTTGGTTAACTGGGACTATCTTTTTGATAACCAGAACTTTCCTCTTCGAACGATTCTTCCACTCGTTCAAGAATCTGGTTTGAAAGACATGCTTACTACTACTTTCAACTACTTTGAAGAAGAATCTCTCCACTTTTTCTACAATGGTCAAATTTCTGAAGACGAAAACTCCATATCCTGCGTCTTCCCCTCTGCAAAAGAGACCTTTGTCCTCACTCCTTCTCTGGTTTCTTCATTACTTGTTCTGCCTAATACTGGCATTGAGGTAGAACGTGTAAATCTCGGCGATGCTACCAAAGTTTGGGACGTGATAAAGAAAGAAGATGTTCACAACGCCTACGAGCCCAACTTCAAGAAGAACGATATGAAAGGCGAATATGTCATCCTCGCTGACATATGTTCAAAGATTATTGAATGCAGAAAAGGGACGTTCGATAAAATCACTAACATTCAATACAAGATGATGGTTGCCATCCTGACCAAGTTAAAAGTTAACTGGTCTCTTTACGTGTTCAATCGCTTCAAAGCAGCGATGGCTAAGTCTGTTAATCCCAAGCCTTACGGGATTTTGCTAAGTCGTATTCTCTGCTCTAGCGGATATACGCAAGATTCTGGGAAAAAGATCCCAGCGACCAAGTTTTATGGCAAGAAAATGATAAGCGAGCTTCTTAACCCGCGGAAACCTGGCGGAGCAGCGGTTCCAAAAGATCAGCGTGTTGTTCGCAGTGATGATGAAGATCAAGCGTCTTCTTCATCATCATCATCAGAAGAAGTGGTGGTCAAGCGACCTAAGAGAAAGATCATTCTCAAAGTCGCTGAGCCATCCAAGCCCGCAAAGAAGCAAAAGCCTGAACTGAAGAAGAAGAAGCCGGAACCCAAAAAGAAACAAAAGATCCCTTCTCCTTCTCCCTCGCCTAAGCCTCCTTCTCCTCCTCCAGCGTTTTTCTTTTCCGTTCCTGAGGAAGAAGAGACAGTAGTGGAAGAAGAAGTACCGCTTGCACGAAGGCGTACTCCTACTCCCACTCCCGCAGTATCTTCCAGCGCTCCCACAAATCCAACGCTTAGAGAGTCAGCGAGTGCTTCCGTCTCTGACGCTGTTCCCGAAATCAGCTCAGATCCTCAAGCCGTTTCTCCATCTGAAAGGCTTCCCAATGTTCAGGAACCCGAAGAAGAAGTTCAGGATCCTGAGGAACTTGTCCAAGAAACAGATCAAGCGACTAAGACAGTCGATGATAGTCCTCAGGGTAAGCGATGTAGTATTTTCTTTGTAAATTTCTACTCAGTAGGAATTTTTGCTTGCTTTTCTCAATCGCTTACATGTGTCAGCTCATGACGGAGCTCATGATGAACCAATCGCTGAAGCCCCTCCTCTCTCGGAGTTTCCAGTTGAACTAGACGTGGACATGGCAACTGTTGTGAATATTGCTAAAGAAGCATCCCAAGTTCTTCCTGACGCTGAAAGCTCATCAGCGAGTGAAGCAACTTTAAACGCTGAGCGGTCGATAGAAGTGGCCCCCATTCCAACAGAAGCTATTGCCTTTGTTCCTACGCCAACCGGACCTCCTCCTTGTGTCATTGATTTCTTCCCGCGCGGATATCATCCAGACGTCGAATTTTATTATGCCGCCAGAGAACGTGACGCTCAAATGCTTGCCGAGTTGGAAATAAACTTTCAAACCACTCTCCATCGGCCCGATATGTCCAACACCAAGAAATTTGAGTTTTTCGAGCGTATTGCAGATCTAGGACTATATGACTTAGAGCAACTTCAATCTCGCTTTGAGTACATTCGTCGACCAGTGTTCAATAGAGCTGACCTTGATCAACAGCGATTCACTCTAACTGGTCGCTCGGACGAGTCCTTTTATCCTCTGCGCCCAAGCAAGATTGTTTTCAAGAACCCACACATGGGTGATTGGAACAAAAATCCTGATGAGGAAGATCTCAATAAGATAGGATATTCTGCTCTCCCCTCCATTGTCAAGTCTCCCCAAAACGCTCTCTCTCCTAATCCACTCAAACTCTGGAAAGGCAAAGGCTCGCTTGTTGCGGAGCGCCCAAATCCGGTCAACTCGTTGATTGAAGATGAGGCTCGTGAATATCTTGCCAGATTATGGGCTGAAGACTATGATGATGAAACGGAACGCTTCGAGAAATTCTTAGCAGCTAGAAAAGAGCAAAACAAAGCGAACAAACTTGGAAAACGATGGATGATGGATACAGCCAAATGGGCTGAAGAGTTCGTTCTTCACTTCTACACCATTGATGAACTCGTCAAATATCCATTCCTATTTAATTTTGGAATAGAATACAGACGCCGAGGATTTGCCACCTTTTTGCTTCAACAGCGTCAGATAATTGTCGGGAATGTTAGCACTTTGCCACGATACAGACAGCCAATCGAAAGCTACATTCGCCAGCAGCTCGCCTTATTCAGCCAGGGCGGACGCTACATTTTGCATCCTCGTGCAGACTTTGTTCAACGAATCTTCCCTGACCTCAACGAAGACGCTTCGTCAAGTAAACAACCAGTTCTTCAAGGTCAGAGTCAGATTCATGTTGACACTTCAACAGAACACGCTGAGTTTGCTGAGTTCCACCGAGATATGAGAGCAGTGATAGAAAATGTCCAAGCGTTGGATACAAGTTTCAATCACTATTCAGGGTTAAACGATTTCCGAGGATATACTCTCCACCCTGTGCTCTTCAGTGAACAGAATATTCAAGTGGCCAAGATGATCTCGCTGATTAGGCCAGTGGACCAAGAAGCAGCTCAAGCGTTCATGCCGTTGATTTTGGACTTTTTCAACAAATATACATCAGGGATTGCTTTACCAGAAGGTGTGCAACTTGCACTAAGTACTGACGAGCGCGAAGACGCTATATTCTTTATCCCGCAATCTAGCCTAATCAGTCCCCGGCATGTGATGGAAGCCCTTGGCCCCCTCTGGGTTATTGGCATTAGAGAACCTTCTCCTCCCTCAATCTAAATTCTGGAAGAAGATTCTGCTCCTACTGCGGAAGTCGCTCATCTTCCTAAGGCTTCCTTGCCAGATTCTTCTAGCGCCCCAGTAGTCGAGCCCCCAGCGATTGCTGATTCTACCTTGGATCACGCAATTGAAGAAGTGCACGCTGAAATTGCTCAAGCGCTTGTAGAACCTCTCCTAAGAGATAAAACCAAAGGCAAGGCTGCAGTTTCAAGTTCTTACGGACTTCTCCCGTCCCCAGAGCGTCCTTCTTCGGATTCAGATTCAGACAGTGATTTAGAGGCCCGAGATTTCAGAAAGGCTGTACGGAACTCGCTTCACCACATCGAAGGTTCCTGCTCCAAGCTTTCTGAAGCCGCTGACAGACAAGCTCGCTTAATGTCTGATACGCGAAGCCGTGACATTGCCAACACTTCAAATTACAGCACCATTGCTATCGTGGAAAACATGTCCCCTCTTATCGTTGAGCTCTCCTCTGAATTCAATCGTCACCTTGCTCAGAGCGCTTCGGCTGATGCGGACAGACACGCTTCATCCGATGCCGTCGCTCAGAGTGTCGCCCAACAGATTGCTCTTCTAGTCGAAGAAGTTAGACTTTTGCGCCGCGATGTCGCTGATCTAAAATTGTCCCTTGATGAAGTCAAGAAGGGGAAGTAAAGAGAAGACCAAAGCGATTTCCAAGACGGATAATAAACATTAGCGTTCGATGTTCGATGAACTGGTAAGCATTAAGAGAATGCTATCCAAGAAATGAAAACCAAGGTACTATCTCGGAAAATACGCTCTTCCCCAGTTGGACCCCGACTTCTTAGAGAGTATGGGATTTCATGCTTATGCCGGACCGCTACAACGACCTGTAAATTGGAGACCGTCAAATGACCGTCAAAGAGATATATATTATGATATGATTCGAGAACTTGGCATTCCACCAAGGGATTGGACGGAAAGGTTGTTAGAGCTAAATGAAAGCGCCAGACTCCGCAGGCATGACTATGATGAAGTCCAGCATACAACTATGATCGACATTGATCGACTCTTAAAAGAACTAGCGTTAGAAGTTCTTCAAGGCGAAGAAAGAGCAAAGCGACAGAAGAAATAAATGTTTTTGCGTATTTTATTTCTCTCTTATTCTTTTCAGTATAAATCATGTATGCTTCATTTCAATATATATGAATGATTTATTGCTGAAACAACTTGTTGAAGCCAACCTAACTTTAACTAACATTACTAACCTTTCAAACGCTGACTTATATTCCTTTGGGCCTTTCCTTTTTTTAACTCTTAAAAATTATAAAAGAGTTACAAGTCTTGACATCATCAAAAAAAGGGAAATTGTTAGGAAATTTCATGTTAGCTGTTTTGATGATGACAAGATAGGATTCAATGTTAGACCCCAAATAAAATGTAAGTTTATGCTTTCATAGATCATTGTATAAAGCGTTTAAAGAGTTTGTAATTTTGTTTAGGCTTGTAATTTTTATCCTCATAGATTTTAGACTAAGTCTTAGCGACTGAATCAATAATAGAATTCTAGGTGAGTCTATTTGAGAAGAAGTTGAAGACCAGCGTCTGAAATCAACCGAAGATGAAGATTCCTTCTTAGCGCCTGTCAAACGCTAAGAGACCACAGTTCAGGATTCATGAATCAAGCGTTCAAATACTCAAGCGACTTATAGAAGATTCACCTGAAATAAATCCTCAAGTCATAAAGGACTTAAATGCAATCATTCAACGGACATTTATTTCCAACGGGAAATAAATTCAAATTGCATTAAATGCCTGATAAGAGCATTAAATGTGATAAGCTACTGTGACTTGTGGACAAGCCTCCTTTTGACCAGACTGTCAGAACTTTCAGAGTTTTAGCCGCTCCCGTCCAATCGGTTCCAGCGAATTTTCAGGAATGTCAGATTTTAGGTACAATCACGCGCTACGTGAAAGGCACGCTCCTACATGTGTCCAACAGACAGATCCCAAGAAATTGCCTATAAATACCTTACTCCAGAAAATCAAAACAAGGAGAACAACATCAAGAATATACGAGAAATTATTGCCAAAAATCCTACATACATTCTTTCTGGAAAAAGCTTAGAAATTTCATAGCCAAAACCTTTCAAGCTTTCTATCTACATTCCAGACAGTCACAAATATCTCAAATATCTTCCAAAGAAGAAATCCAAACTCCAACTGAGATATTCCAAGTTGTTTGATCTTCTTTAAAACAAACAAAACCCTAGTGATAAACCTCAACCTTTCATCTGAGTGAGAAAAGTTGTTGAAACCTTTCAGGCAGTATTTCTAAGTGAGAGAAGCTTGAAGAAGACGATCTTCATTGGTGCTGAAGTCTGTGTGATCAAGGAGCCCAAGATCATTTTCATCCATTACTATTTTGTAGAAGTTTCTGTGTGATCCTTTGATAATCATCATAGTAATTTCCTCCAAGTGAAAAAGGAGAAGAAGGACGTAGCTGGAATTACATCACCCAGTGAACCTTACAAATTATTGTGTCATTTATTTTATTGTCTTATATTATTCACTTCATATTATTCTGAAAAAGACAAGTAAAATTGCAAAGCGATTAATTCAACTAAAAGAACGCTAAACATTATTTCCGCTGTGCTAACCCTGATTAAGCGATCTAAGTGTTGCCCTACTTTGGTAAACTGCTGAAATCACTAAGTCTAAGTGAACTATTCTGAAGCGTCTGACCCAAGCGCTCAGTTTTTCCAAGCGTTCAAATTTCTAAAGTGATACAAAAATTTTGTGAAGTCGGAAAAGACTTCAGGGTCTATTCAACCCCTCCCCCCTCCCCCCTTCTAGACCCTTTCGTATGCCACTTGGGACCACCAGTTTGGATAAACTCATGTTTGTGAATCATTTGCCTTAGCCTTACTCTTGCCTGAGTTAGTTTTGACTTTCTCATTTGGCCTCTTACCATTGTCACTAGGTTCATTTTGTGTTTGACCCTATGAACCTTTTTCAACAAAGATTACACCCTTTCCTTTGTTGTTTGCCGTAACATCAAATTTATTTGGTTGTTTACCGATTTTATCGCATCTTAAGCCGGTCTTCTCACCAAATAATCTGGTTACTTCAGTCACATTATCCAGCTATCTAGAAGTTTTTGATAATGATGAGATGAGCTGCTCTGATTTAGCAAGTCTAGCGATCAAATCAGCTTCTCTCTTGACTATTATATCAAGATCACCTTTCAATTAAATAACTTCACTCTCAAGCGATTGATTTTTCTCAATGCACTATTGCTGAGCTCGCAACTCTGCTCTGAGCGTTACTTTATCTCTTGTGAGTGATGAGATAATAGCGAGATCATTTTGATATATTTTGGCAGCTTCTTGACATTCATTGTAGTATTTTTTGACTTTGTCAAGTAATTCATCATAAGAAAGAGGAATTGATAATTCATTGATTACCTCAGGAGACGCTTCATCATCTCTGGCCATGAGACATATGAGCGCTGAGTCATCTAATGGCTCATCATCATCACTACTTTCTTCTGATGATTCTAAATCTTCAGGTGCAGATGCTGGTTCTGATTCTGCTAGCAAGCCTTGTTGACGAAGGTTGCTCTTGAATTGGTTTCTATCCAAGTAATCCTGCCTTGAGGGCTTGGATACGTTTGGATAAGGGCAATTTACCTAGTAGTGCCCTGGTTTTCTGCAATTATAACCAAGATTAGTTTTCATCTTTTGTTCATTTGTTAACCTTGCAATGTGTGGTTCTGAGACCACTGGAGCTGGGAGACTTTGAGTAGACGCTTGGTATTGAGCAGGCGCTTGGGGTGAAGGAACAGAATACTGAGACGCTTGAAACTGTTGTTGCACAGGAGAAGACGCTTGATATGAACTTTGTCCTTGATTATTGAAACCTTTTCCTTTCTTTTCATATCTCAAGAACTTCCTGAATCTATTCAGCAAAGCCAACTCTTCTTCCTCATTGATATCTGAATTCTTTCCTTTGTTACCCGATTTACCTTTGATTGATGCAATGAGCGCTCCAGATTCAATCACTGGATTACTCACAATATCACTAGCAGAGTTCAACTCGAACTCAAATGCTTTTAGCTCTGAAAAGGCGTCTTCTGGAGTTAGGAGATCCAGCATATTTGATTCTCTCATAGCGGTTGTCTTCATCAAGAATTTACTTGTAAGCTTCTGAAGATTTTAACCACCATTTCTTGGTTCTGTAAGTCCATTCCGAACAATGTAAGTTCTATAACTAGAGCTGTAAATCATATATCCAATTGCTCTAACGTTTCATTGGGTAGCATCTTAAATCCGTTAAATTTTTCCTTGGCAATGGAAAGTTTGTTTTCTTTGATTTGGGCTGAACCACCACAAATCGTAACCAACTTATCCCATATTTCTTTAGTATTTTTGCAAGATTTGATCTTGTTAAATAAGTTGTCATTATCACCAATAGCCGTATATAGAGCGTTACGACCAACATTGTCCAAATTGGCTCTTCGACGCTCATCTGGAGTCCATTCTTGTTTTGGTTTCTCAACGTAACCATCGGGAGTTTCTTCCGTGGCTCTAGGCGCTCTTGTGATAACCTTGTATATTTTGATTGGCCCATCTGAAATAATATCACACATGTCATCATCACATGAACAGAGATATGTAAATGCTTGGACTTTCCATGTGTCAAAATTTGATTCCGTCAGTTTGGGAACTTCAGAATTTTAAAAGCAACTAGATTTTGAAAGAAAAGGATCTAAACAAGCAATTACGCTTGGAAATTTTAAAATTTCAATTTTAACCGCTCTGATACCACTTGTTGGTCCCAAGTGGCATACGAAAGGGTCTAGAAGAGGGGGGGGGGGGTTGAATAGACCTTGAAGTCTTTTTTGACTTCAAAAGATTTCGTATCAAAAGGTTTTTGGACGCTTGAAAAGATAGACGCTTGAAGTGTCTAACGCTTGATTTAAGCGTTCACTTCAAATTTTGGTGCTTTGGCGAAGCGTCTGATGAAGACTATTTTATAAAGTTAACTCAGACTTCAAGAATTGAATACTTTGACCAAGTAAGTTAAGCATTCAGTTCTTTTAATCAGTGTTAGCACAGCGGAATGATTTTTGGAGTTTTCTCTTTGAAAGTTTTAGCGTCACAAGAGGTTTCTTTGTTGTTTGGCTTTTGATTGTGTTTTACTTATGCAATGATATGATAGATGAAGGAATTGACTGAAAAGTAAATGACACAAAGTTTGTAAGGTTCGTTGGGTGGTGTAATCCCAACTACGTCCTTCTTCTCCTTTGCACTCGGAGGCAATCTTCTAAAATGATTCTCAAAGAATCACACAAAAACTTCTACAAATTGGGGAGAGATGGATGTCGATGACTTGAGCTCCTTGATCACACAGATTTCTGCTCCAAATCACTTCAATCCCCTTGCTTCTTTCACCCAGAAATAATGCAAGTATCCAACTTCGACTTCACACAGATCGCGAGGCTTGGATGGAGTTTTCTAAAACGGTTTGTTTGATTTTGATGAAGTTCAAACAACTTGGGAATATCTCAGTAGGAAAGTGGTTTCTTCAAAAAGAATGTTTGAGATATTTGTTGACTGTCTCAGGATTTGGAGAAAAGCAAGTGGAATGTTTTCTTGAATATTCTGGCTTTTCTGAGAATTTAAGGAATGAGACTTCAATGCAACAACAATTTGGCTTGATAATTGATCTCTCTTTTTGGCTTGTTGTTGAAGTTCTATTTTATAGGCATTCTTGGAGAAAGTGTCCGTTTGACACATGCACTGGCGCGTGTCTCTCACTTTCGCGAGTGAACAACTTTTTGTTCTTTTTCCTGAAAATCTGTTGCACAAAAGTTGGTGCTGCAGTCTGAGATAATTGACAGTCCAATAGGGTGGCTTCTCCGTACGTCTGAAAGTGCTTATCACATTTAATGCTCTTATCAGCATTTAATGCATTTGAATTAAATACCCGTTGGTACTTAATGCTTTGAGAATATTTGCATTAAACTCTTTCTGGACTTAGAAATTAATTCAGGTGAAATCACTTCTGTCCCATAAGGTAACGCTTGATATAGCTGGTCAATTAAACTCTTGGAGACTGTATCTTCTTTCAGAGATCAGGCGCTTGAGTCTTCGAACTTTACCACAGATAAACTCACTCAGAAATTATCAGACGCTTAGCCTAAGACTACTTTGCCTATCAATCTAAAATAAAATAAAACAAAGCCTAATAAGCCTATTACAAATCTAACGCTTCAAAGCTTATACAAATTTTTTTACCAAAATAAAACTTACATATTTTTGGGGTCTAACAAAAAATCCTAATTGTCATCATCAAAACTTCTAACATGAAATTCCTAACAAAATTCCCAAAAATTCCAACTATTACATATATAGCCAAAAGTGCTTACAGAATTTAGCTGAGAAAAATAATATTCCTTCTGCCACTGAATTGTGACGAATTTGTTATGCCAAATGTCCCAAATCTGTTGGTTTGTACTCTGTAGGAGATTTAACAGAATTTCCAAAGCAAGAGCCATTGGATAGAGATCAGGGAGATGTAATTTGGTTAGTTCCTTGCATTGCTGGGATGGAGTGACGTGGTTGAATCTGGAAGTGATACCACATCAATGGAACGCGGTTGTTTGGTCCTGAGTCTCGATTACTTATGTTAACTTTGATTTGACAACTGCGTTTTTATTTGAATATTCGACAGCGGATGTCCTTTGCTCAAATTAGAAGAGGATTTAGGAATTTGCCTTCTACTTTTGAACAAGTTCCATTGGGCATGACATTCCTCCTTCCCCCCCCCCCCCTCCTTCAATAGATCCTTGTCCAGAAGGATCAAAAGTTGAAAATCTTGAACGTAAACTGGTAAGGTCTTCCCAAGTGGCTTGTTTTGGTGTTGAATTGACCCAATGAACAAGCACTTGGGTAGCTACTATGTTGTTGTGTGGTACAATTCTTCTATCTAAACCAGCCACGGGAAAAACTTGAATTTGTCCTTCATTGTTGATTGTAGGAGGCTGGATGGTTGCTGAGTGAAGGCGGCCGATCTTCTTCTTCAACAGGGAAGCATGCAAAAGGGGATGAATCTTATTGGTAGATGGTAATAGTAGCTTGTATGCAACATTTCCTATCTGCTGAATGATGGAGTACGGTCCATAGTACTTGGGAGCTAAATTCATGTACTTGCGCATTGAGACCGAGGTTTGTCTATACAATTGAACCTTAAGATAAACTTGGTCTCTCTCCTTGAATGATTTTTCTAACCTGCTTTGCGTTGTGCTTGTGTGATATTGTCTTTTAGCATTTGAGTGATTTGTATCTTTTCTTGAACTATGTTAAGCGCATCTGTTTGTGTGGTGTGTGCATAAGGGCCGAAGGGAATGTGTGATGAGGAATATCCATAGAGTGCCTGAAATAGAATAAGTTTAAGACTTGTGGTGGTCCCAAGTGGCATACGAAAGGGTCTAGAAGGGGGATTGACTAGACCCTAAAGTCTTTTTCGACATCAAAAATTTCGTAGTACTTTTAAAGGTTAGAACGCTTAGGAAGCTGAGCACTTGGGTCAGGCGCTACAGCAAAGATAACTTAGACTTAGTGATTTTGGCAATTTACCAAAGTAGGGTAATGCTTAGATTGCTTAATCAGGGTTAGCACAGCGAAAATGATTTTAAAGCTTTAGCGTTCGTTTTGGTTAAATAGTCGCTTAATAGATTAACTTGTCTTTTCAGAATAGATAGAATAATATAAAACAAGACAATAATAAAAGTAAATGACACAAGATATATAAAGTTTACTGGGTGATGTAATCCCAGCTACGTCCTTCTTTTCCTTTTTCACTTGGAGGGAATTTACTAAGATGATTATCAAAGAATCACACAGAATCTTCTACAAGATAGTAAATAGGTGAAAATGATCTCGGGCTCCTTGATCACACAGATTTCAGCACCAATGAAGATCTTCTTCTACAAGCTTCTCTCACTCAGAAATACTGCCTGTAAGGGGTTTCAACAACTTTCTCACTCAGATGAAAGGTTGAGGGTTTTATCACAAGGGTTTGTTTGTTTTTAGAAAGGTCAAACAACTTGAAATATCTCAGTAGGAGTTTAGGTTTCTTCTTTTGAAGATATTTGAGATATTTGTGACTGTATGGAATTTATGTAAAAAGCTTGAAAGATTTTGGCTATGGAGTTTCTAAGCTTTTTCTTCAACAAATTTTTTCTTGTGCACGTACGTATATCTCTATCTCTCTGTGTCTTTTAGGGTTTGCTGGAAGGAGGTATTTATAGGCAATTCTTGGGATCTGTCCGTTGGACACATGTGAGAGTGTGCCTTTCATGCGGCGCATGATTATACCTTTTCTCTGACATTCCTGAATTCCTGCTAGTTTTGATTGAACGGGAGCAGCTATAAACTCTGAAGTTCTGACAGTCTAGTCAAAAGGTGGCTTGTCCACAAGTCATATTGGCTTATCACATTTAATACTCTTATCAGACATTTAATGCATTTGAATTCATTTCCCATTTGAAATAAATGTCAGTTGAATGATTGCATTTAGGTCCTTCATGACTTGAGAATTTATTTCAGGTGAATCTGATTCTGATTGCTAGAGTGCTTCGAGCGCTTGATCCATAAATCATGAAATGGTCCTTTAGTGTTTGACAATCGCTAAGAATAAATCTTTATCTTCTTTTGACTTTAGACGCTGATCTTCCACTTCATTTCTAATAGACTCACCTAGAATTCTATTAGTGATTCGGTATCCAATACTTAGTCTAAAATCAACATAGATAAACTTTCAAATGATTATACAAATGATCTATCAAACATAAACTTACATTATATTTGGGGTCTAACATAAAATCCTATCTTGTCAACATCAAAACATCTAACATGAAATTTCCTAACAATTTCCCCCATTTTGATGATGTCAAGACTTTAACTCTTATACTTCTTTTATAATTTAAGAGTTCAAAGAAAAGCCCAAATACATATAAGTTAGCGTTTGAAAAGTTAGATAAAATTAGCTAAAGTTAGATTAGCCTCAACAAGTTGCTTCAGCGATAAATCATTCGTTTATAGAGAGAGATAATAAGCATACATGATTTATATTGAATATAAGATAATAATAAAAAAAAACAATATAAAGCATTCATCTTTTCTATCGCTTTATGCTTTCTTCTTTTTGGTAGATCTCATTTGCTAAGTCCATGAGGAGTAGATCATCATCTATCATGGTGGTATGTTGAAGTTCATCATAGTCATGCCTTCGCTGTCTAGCGCTTTCATTTAGTTCCTTCAGCCTGTCCACCCATTCCCTTGGAGGAATACCAAGTTCACGAATTAAGTCATAATAGATGTCTTGTCTTCTATCGTTGGATGGTTTCCAGTTGATAGGTTGTCTAAGCGGTCCAGCATAAGGATGAAATCCCATACTCTCTAAAAATTCAACGTCCAACTCCGGGAGCAAGTACTTACCTAGATAATATCTTGGCTTTCTCTTTTTAGTTAGCATCTTCTTTATGCTCACTATTTCTTTAAACATTCATTGCCAGTGTTTATTATCTGTTTTAGATATTTCCTTGGACTTTTCTTTATCTTCCCCCTTCTTGACATCAACAAAGGAGGCTTTTAAGTCAGCGATATCCCTTCGGAGAAGCTTGACGTCATCTATGAAGAGAGCAATCTGTTCAGCGATACTCTGAGAGATAAGGTTAGAGGAATTGTGACGTTCAATATCAGCTGAAGCATTCTGGGCAAGGGTCCGGTTGAAATCCTCTGAAAGCACTTTGATGAGAGGAGCGATACAGTTCATCATGGAAATTGTAAGCTTGTTGGCATGTCGCAAATCAGCTTTGAGAACTGTTTCTACTTGATTAAGCGTGGAAGTACTTTGCTCTTCCAATCGAGAACATGATCCTTTTATATTGCTGAGAGAATGTCAAACAACCTTTCTAAAATCTTTAGCTTCTAGATCACTGTCAGAATCTGAATCTGATGAATCGGAAGATGAATGCTCAAGTCCGTGAGAGCTTGAGACTACTGGAGCTTTGCCTTTAGATTTGTCTTTGATAATAGACTCGTCAGGTTGTGCGGCTAAGTCAGCATGAACCTCTTCTATTGCTGAGTCGAGCGTCTGAGTTGCGGAGTCAATTTGAACAACTTGTTCCTCAAGTGGAACCTCGACTGCTTGAGCGCTGGAGACAATGTCTTGCATATCAGCTTCTGTGGGTTGAGCAGCTTCCACACCAGGAGTTTGTTCTTCTTCTATTTCAACAATCTCAATTGGAGACGCTGGACTTTCAACAGGTACGACCCATAGTGGGCCAATCGCTTCCATTACATGCCTTGGACTGATCAAGTTGGTCCATGGAATAAAAAATATAGCGTCTTCGCGCTCTTCATTACTTAGTGCAAGTTGCACTCCTTCTGGCAGATCAACTCCTGAAGTATAAGAGTTGTAAAAGTCCAAAATAAATGGCATCAGCGCTTGAGCTGCTTCTAGGTCCACTGGCCTGATCAGCGATATCATCTTGGCCAATTTGATGTTCTGTTCACAAAAAAAGCACAGGGTGAATATTGTATCCTCGGAAGTCGCTCAACCCTGAATAGTGGTTGAATGTGATATCCAGCGCTTGTGCATTTTCTATCACTGCTCTTCTGTCTCGGTAGAATTCAGCAAACTCAGCATGCTCATTTGTAACATTGACACGAATTTCACTTTGTCCTGGAAGAAGCGATTGTTTACTGCTGGAGGCTTCTTCGTTCAAATCTGGAAAGATTCGCTGAACAAACACTTGACGAGGGTCAAACATATAGCGTCTGCCTTGACTAAATAAGGCTAGTTGTTGGCGAATGTAGCTCTCGATGGGTTGCCTGTAAATTGGCAGATCGCTAACATTTCCGGCAATATGCTGATGCTGATGAAGTAAAAAGGTAGCAAACCCGGGGCGTTTGTATTCTATTCCAAAGTAAAAAAGGAATGGATATCTCACAAGTTCTTCTAGGGTATAGAAGTGTAAAACAAACTCTTCAGTCCATCTGGCTGTATGCATCATCCATCGCTTTCCAAGTTTATCAACATTCTTCTGGTTTTTTCTTGCTGCAAGAAACTTTTCAAAGCGTTCAATTTCTTCATCATAATCCTCAGCCCATAATCTTGCAAGGTATTCTCGGGCTTCATCTTCTATCCACGAGTTGATAGGATTGGGATGCTTAGCAACGATTGGTCCTTTCTGTTTCCACAATCTTAGAGGTTTAGGGGATAGAGCGTTTTGAGGAGAATGAATGACCTTGGGAAAAGCTGAATATCCAATCCTGTTGAGACTTTCTTCGTTTGGATTCTTTGACCAATCACCCATATGGGGATTCTTGATGATGACTTTATTTTGGCGCAAAGGATAAAAGGACTCTTCAGAATGACCAGTGTAGTTGAAATGCTTTTTGTCAAAATCAGTCATGTTGAACGCTGGTCGACGAATATACTCAAGTCTGGATTGGAGTCGCTCAAGATTGTAGAGACCTAGATCGGCGAATCGCTTGAAGAATTCAAACTTAGCAGAGTCGGAAACATCAGGCCTATGGAGAGTGTTTTGAAAGCTGATTTCTGATTCAGCAAGTGTATGTGTGTCTCGTTCTCTAGCGGCGTAATAAAATTCAACGTCGGCAGAATATCCGCGAGGAAAGAAATCGACGACATGAGGAGGGGAACTAGTTGGAGTAGGAACAAATGCAACTGACTCAGTTGGGATAAGGGCCACTTCTATCAACCGTTCAGTATGGAGAGTTGCTTCACTGACTGGAGATATTTCAGCATGAAGAAGGACTTGAGCTACTTCTTTAGCTATATCCACAATAGTTGCCAGGTCAACATCTACTTCAATGGGAACCTATGAAGATGGAGGTGCATCTTGAGCTGATACATGAAAGCGTTTGACAAAGAGCAAGCAAAATTTCTACGAAGTAGAAATTACCAATAAGATACTACAACGCTTACCCTGAGGACTATCATCGACTTTGTTAGTTGCTTGATCTGTTTCAACAGTTGGTACAGTTTCCTCAGGCTCTGGGACCTCTTCATCAGGATCTAAATCGAGAAAAGAAGTGAGGGGATCAGCACGAATAGGTATATTCAAAGTCTCAGGAGTCTTAAGAGCATTTTGAATATCCGCGTCAACTTCGGGTGAAAAAGGTTTTATCCTAGCGTTAGAAAAGGAAACCTAATGAGGCAAGGATAAACTACTTTGTTTTTCACAAGTACTTACCTTGAAAACGAGCAGCTTTCGCAGAAAGAGTAGTGGCTCTAGGCTCAGGAGAAGATTCAGGAACGACGTCTAAAGAAGGAAGAGGAACACTCACTCAGTCTTCAAGAGCTGGCTCGACTGGAGAGCTTGTTGATGCAGTTGGAGTGGAGAGAGGAGTACGCCTTCGGCCAAGCGGTAGGTGGGGGAGAGGGTGCTTTAGGAAAAGGAGAAGGAGATTTTTGTTTCTTTTTGGGCTCCAGCTTCTGCTTCTACTTCTTTGCTAGTTCTGATGGTTCAGCGACTTTCAAGATGATTTTTCATTTTGGTTGCTTAACCACTACTTCTTCTTCAGATGATGACGAAGATGAAGACTCTTGCTCTTCATCATCACTTCGAACAACTCCTTCAGCAAGAAGTCGCTCACGCTCTTCTTTGGGATCCGCTGCTTCACCACGTTTTCTTGGCCTTAGCAGCTCGCTAATCATTTTCTTTCCATAAAACTTTAGCGCTGGTATTTTCTTTCCAGCAGAGTTGGTGAAACCGCTAGTGCTAAGAATATGACTTAAAACAACCCCGTAAGGCTTGAAATTTATCGACTTGGCCATCGCTTGCTTGAAGCGATTAAAAACATAAAGTGACCAATTTATCTTCAGCTTGGTTAGAATGGGCACCATCATCTTGTACTGGAGGTTTGAAACTTTATCGAAGCTTCCCTTTTTGCATTCAATCATCTTGGCGCATATGTCCGCAAGAATGACATACTCGCCCCTCATATCAACTTTCCTGAAGTTGGGTTCGTAGGCAGCCTCAACTTCATCTTTCTTGATCAATGTCCATACCTTTGTAGCATCACCAAGGGTGACATTTTCCACTTCGGCACCATCATTTGGCAAGTTTAGGAGAGATGAAATTAGAGAAGGGGTGAGGACGAAGGTCTCACAGGCAAAGGGAAAGACGCAGGAAATGGAATTTCCGTCGTCAGAGATTTTTGCATGCTTGAAGAAGAATAGGGTTTCTTCCTCAAAGAAGTTGAAAACGGCAGTTATCATGTCGCCTAAACCAGACTCCTAGAAAAGTGGAAGAACAGTCCGTAAAGGAAAGTTCTGGTTATCGATAAGGTAGTCCCAGTTAACAAGAAAACCGGTGTTAACAGTGACTGGTTTATCAGATTTGGAAGATCTTTCGGCAGCAGATTTTGAAGATTTGGGTGCCATTGTTGAACTGGAAAAGCTTGGGTAGAGGAGAGAAAAGATAATCTTTTTGCCTTAGAGAGAACTTTTACAGTAGAAGAATTTGGAAGTGATAAAATTTTACTGTAAAGATTGTGAAGGGTTTAAACAGAAGGAAAAAATAACTCCTCAACTGGTAGATAAATGACACTTGTTCAGAAGTTAATTTTGAAAATAACAAATAGTAAATCTGAGCCGTTTACTCATAAAGACGGATGTCAAAAAATGCGGTAAAGTGGGTAACTATTGTGGAATATAATGGTTTGAAATCCGCAGTTACGTTTTCAAAAACGTTTGAATGAATTTGAAATTTTCAGTGTGAAATACACGCTCGTGATAGTACACTGACACGTACTCAGACTGGTGCAGTTACTGAACCGCCAAGTTTTTAGCTAGGAATCATTAACCATCAGTTTGATGTGATAAGCACGTGTGGGCATTTGTCAAATCTAATCTGTTGGACTTATCCACACGCTACTTTCAGCGATGAAAACTATGCATGATTTTCAGAGAAAGTTACTTAGCATTAAAGTGGGGATCTTTTTAACGCTGAAGTCTTTTAAGAACAAAATTTAATTTCTTAAAGTTAAAGATAAAATTAACCGCTTGGAAATATAAAAGACATTTTCATTTATTAGACATTTTATCACAGTCGCTTATGAATTGAGATAAGTATAATTTTCAAGTTCCTCCTAAAATTAATAACTTATTTCAATTTGAAAAATGATTTACACATAATCATAAAGTGGATTCCCCCTAAATTATATGCTTTTATGATGCTCTATGATTTAAGCGTTTAAATCAATCATACCTAATTCACTTCTTAAAGTGAGAAAGCGTTGCTTGTTAAGCGCTTTGGTGAAGATATCTGCCAATTGTTTGTCAGTTCCAATGAAGTGCATGAAGATATCCTTCTTTTGAACATGGTCACGTAAGAAATGGTATCGAATGTCAATGTGTTTAGTTCTAGAATGAAGAACAGGATTTTGGGTCATAGCTAAAGCACTTTGGTTATCACAATGGATTGGGGTGGGACCTAGGATTGTTCCATAATCTCTAAGTTGTTGCCTCATACAAAGGATTTGTGCACAACAGCTCCCAACGGCTACGTACTGCATCAGCGGTAGAAGTCGCTATGTATTGGTGTTTCTTACTATGCCACGAAATTAGTCTATCACCTAGAAATTGACATGTACCACTAGTGCTTTTTCTATCTATTTTGCATCCTGCAAAATCTGCGTCTGAATAACCAATTAGTTCAAAATGAGAGTCCCTTGGATACCATAAGCCCACATTTTGTGTGCCTTTTAGGTATTTAAGGATTCTCTTGGTAGCATTTAAGTGTGATTCTCTTGGATCGGCTTGAAAGCGTGCACACATGCATACTGAAAACATAATATCGGGTCTACTAGCGGTAACATAAAGAAGTGATCCAATGATACCTCTATAGTTAGTGATATCAATTTTCTTTCCACTTTCATCTTTATCTAACTCAAGCGTTTGGCTCATTGGAATTTTGGAAGATGATGCATTTTCTATACCAAATTTCTTAATCATATCACGTGCATATTTAGCTTGGTTTATAAATATGCCATTAGGGAGTTGTTTAACTTGAAATCCTAGAAGAAAGTTAATTCACCCATCATGCTCATTTCAAATAGATCTTGCATCATTTTCAAAAATTTCTCACACAATCGCTTATTAGTAGAACCAAATATAATATTATCAACATAAATTTGAACTAAGAGAATATCTTCATTATGGGTAATTTTAAATAACATTGTGTCAACGCTGACTTTTGAAAAGTCTTTACTTATAAGGAAGATAGAGAGAGTGTCATACCATGCTCTTGGTGCTTGTTTAAGGCCATAGAGTGTCGTATCCAATTTGTAGACCATACTTTTGCCATGGTTGTTGATGAATCGTGGAGGTTGCTCTACATAGACTTCTTCTTGGAGTTTACCATTCAGGAAAGCACTCTTCACGTCCATTTGATATACTGTGAACTTGTTGAATGCGGTAAATGCTAAGAACATTCTAATCGCTTCAAGACGGGCTACTGGGGCATAGGTCTCATCAAAATCAATACCCTCTTCTTGAGAATAACCCTGAGCGACTAATCTCGCTTTGTTTCTTATAACAATGCCATCTTCGTCCATCTTGTTCCTAAAAACCCATCTAGTTTCAATAACTCCTTGGTGAGTTGGTCTTGGTACTAGCGTCCAAACTTTGCTTTTCTCAAATTGGTTAAGCTCTTCTTGCATTGCTTCTACCCAACTTGAATCACTGAGCGCTTCATCCACTTTCTTTGGTTCAATTTGAGACAAGAAACTTGCGAACATGGCTTCATTGATTCTAGTGGACCTAGTTCTAACAGATGCTTCAATATCTCCAATTACTAACTCTGGTGGATGGTCTCTAAGCCATTTATGGTCTGGTTGGAATGGGTTGAGAAACTCTTGATTATCAATCGCTTGATCCTCATTTATCTTTGGCGCAGTCGCTGCATCATTCACAGTTCTATTTTGCTATTGATGATCATTCTCTTCATGATCATCAGCGATTCTGATAGTATCATCATTTGTAACCTCACGAGTAACTTTGGGAATAGGCACAAAGATCTCATGATCCTCGTCATCACTGTCATCACCAAGATTGATTTGTGACGCTTGTTGGGCAAGATCTTCAATTCCTACATCATCAGGATTAACCTTACTCGGTTCTTGGTTAGCATCATCAAACACAACATGAATGGATTCTTCAACCTTCGATTTGATCTTATTCAGGATGCAAAAACTCATTCCATTTTTGACATAGCCTAGAAAGATTCTCTCATCCGCTTTAGGATCAAATGTCTTTACGCTGTGGGATCCATTGTTATGAATGAAACATTTTGAACCAAATACATGAGAATATGAAACGTTAGGCTTACGTCCCTTCCATAATTCATATGGTATCTTTTCATGTTGCTTCTTGATCATACACCAGTTCTAAGTGTAGCAAACGGTATTAATAGCTTCGGCCCAAAACCTTTAAGGCAGCTAAGACTCTGCAAGCATCATCCTAGCGGCTTCTTTAAGCGTTTTGTTCCGTCGCTCGGCAACTCCATTCTGTTGAGGTGTTCTAGGAGCAAAATAATCATAAAGTATTCCAAAATCTAAACAAAACTTCTCAACAAATTGGTTAGTAAATTCAGTTCCTCTATCACTTCTAATTCTTGTCACTTTTAAATCTTTATAAGTTTGTAATTGACAAATTGGCGATGTGAGCTCCATACTAGTTTGTAATTCTACCCATGTATAGCGAGAGAAATCATCAACTATTACTAGTGAGTACTTTTTACCACTAACACTCATGATTTGAATAGGACCAAACAAATCTAGATGCAATAGTTCAAGAACTCTAGAAGTAGATAGGCATGGTTTCTTCTTAAAAGATGATTTAACTTGTTTACCCATTTGACATGCATCACATAAGCGATTCTTTTGAAAGGAACCCTTATGTAATCCCTCTACTAGATTTAGCAATATTAACTGAGAGATTGCCTTAAAGTTGAGGTGATTCATTTTTCTATGCCATAACCAACCCAATTCATTTTAACTTTTAGCAACAAAGCATGTGGGGTTGTTATCAATTGTAGAATCCCAATCCACTGAATAAACATTATTTGTTCTTTTTCCTCTTAATTTAGTAGACTTAGTCTTAGCGTCGTTAACATAGCAGAAGTCACTTGAAAATTTTACTTCAAAGACTTTATCACAAATTATGCTTAAGACCCTCAACATAATATACATCACTAATCATGATGTTCCCCCTATGCATGATACCTATGCCTTTGGTTTTACCTTTGGTATTATCACCGAATATAACTTGAGGACCATTGGTTGCACGATAGTTGACCAAGAGATCCATTGATCCAGTCATGTGCCTTGATGACCCACTATCGGAGTACCAAACAGAATTATCGGTGTTGGCTCTAGGTACCTGCATTTAAAGGACAGTTCTAATTCTTCTTAGGTACCCATGTTGTCTTGGGTCCTTCAATGTCAGTGACTTTGGTTTGAATTAAAAATTTAGGAACCCATATTTTCATAGTCTTCATTGTAGGAATACTGGCCTTCTTCGGTTTCACATTCTGTTGTGTGTGCTTTTTGGGTGTGGTGGTCCCAAGTGGCATATGAAAGGGTCTAAAAAAGAGAGGGGGGGGGCTCAATAGATCCTGAATTCTTTTTCGACTTCAAAAATATTCGTATTAAAATTGTTAGAATATATGCCCTTGAATGCCATAAAGAGGATAGATTTATAGGGCATAAACATTGTAACTAAACTATGGTTTTTCTATTAATATAAGGTAGTTGATTGTTGTTTGCTTATAGGCATTTATAAGGTGTGAATAAACAACGTGAAGTCCTTGATGACAAGGCGAACTTTCTACCTCCTATGGGATAGGAGGAAAGGCACTAGAATGGTTTGACCCTTGACATCTAAAAAGGTTCGCAAGTCTAACAAATATTGATTGGGCATCAATAGTAAATAAAGACTTGTATGATGTAAGTTTCGACAGTGAAAGTGTCAGTCGTACACTATGGAAATGGTAGTGGGAACTTATATCATAGACGTGTCAGTTGGACTGATATGTTCGAACACGGCTCGCATCAGTTCATCACATGGGTATTCACTCATTGACAGTCAATGATGGAACTGATAAGTAGTGATAGGTACATGTGAACCTCTGACCTGAGAAATCGATTTGAAGATGAACTTGTGACATCAAGTCTGTAATTAGAGTAGTTGGATTCAAATCACCTGTTGGTGGAATCGACCTGGAAGTGCGACTTGATGGGCAACTAGCATTGTTAACTGATTTGCAATATGGAATTTATTCTCTCATATGTGAAAGAGTAAAATATCCTATGCGATCATGAATAAGTGAGAATGAAAGTCTTTGGCCAAAGCATTTAAATACCTTGACTTATTATGTGCTTAGGCATATGGCCAAGTTATATGAGTTTGAGTTTAAACCATGACTCTTACTTGACTGGGATATAAGAATAAAAGGTTTATACACGTACGTATTCACGGCGTAAAGGTTTGCAATGATCCTATTCATTCGTTCTCAATTGGGTTACGGTGTGAGCCACGAGACTGGCTAGGTGTCACTCACACCCCTTTGGATTCCTCCCAATTGCCTTTTGAGACGAACCTAAAGAGTCGCACTTAAAAGAAGTGCAAAAGAAAAAACATGGGAAAAAGACTTGAGAGAAATTCACGGCATTGGATGCCGTAATGAATTAATTAATTATTGGATAATTTAATTATTTAATTAAATTAATGAGTTAATTAATTTCTTGGAGAAATTGAATTATAAATTAATTAGGAATTGAATTAATTGGATTTTCAATTTATTTATTGGATAAATAAATTATCCGATTAATTAATTAGCAAGCAAGACGAAAGCCCGAAGGCTTCCGAGCCCACTAAGGGGCGGCCAAATAGACGCCCAAATAGGGCTCTTGCATGCTAATGTTATTGTTTCATAATGATATAAATATATCACAAGGTGAAAAATAACATAAGGCAACTTACATAACTTTCTCTCCAAGAAAAAGTCTTCCACCTCTCTCTCTCTCTCTAGCCATCTTTGACAAGCAAGAAAGGAGGAGTTTTTCGTTTTTGATTCCGGCGTGACGAATTAGAGATGTTAGGAATTTCATGTTAGATGTTTTGATGATGACAAGATAGGATTTCATGTTAGACCCCAAAAGAATGTAAGTTTATGCTTTCATAGAAACATTGTATAAACGTTTGAAAGTTTACTTATTTTGTTAGGCTTGTAATTTTTATCTTTATAGATTTTAGACTAAGTATTTAATACCAAGTCACTGATAGAATTCTGAGTGAGTCTATCAAGGATGAAATTGAAGATCAGCGTCTGAAGTCAAGAGAAGATAAAAATTTGTTTTGAGCGTCTGTCAAACGCTAAAAGACTACTTCAGGATTTATGATTCAAGCGCTACTATTCAAGTGAACAGTATCCAAGTGTCTTCTGAATAGTGCTACTATTTATGTATCACTATTCATGCATCATAATTCAAGCGCTCAGCGACTGATCGCAGCGACTCAAGTCAGCGACTCAAGCGTCCAGCTTTCAGATTCACCTGAAGGATTAAACCCAAGTTATCAAGGACTTAAATGCAATCACCAACGGACATTTATTTCCAACGGGAAATAAATTCAAAATGCATTAAATGCTTGATAAGTGCATTAAAAGCAAACAAGACAGTATGACTTGTGGACAAGCCACCTTTGTTGACTAGACTGTCAGCTTTTCAGAATTCAAACATGCTCCTGTCCAATCGGAATCAGCAGAAATTAAGGAATGTCAGAAAAATGGACTATTTGAAGCTCTGCGTGAGGAACACGCGCCTGACTTGTGTCCAACGGACAAATCCCGAGCCTCTCTATAAATAGTACCCTTCAGCCATCTTCATCTGTGTGAGTGTGAGAAAAAGATGAAACCGTGAAAGAGAGCTGAGAAATAATTTGAGAGAAAAAGTTTCCAAACTCCATAGCCAATTGGAATTCAAGAAAGTTAATTGTTTCAACAAGCAGTATTTTTGTGTAAGAGAAGCTTGTTGAAGAAGATCTTTCTTGAAGCTCCAATATCTTTAAAGCTTCTCAAATACATTCCAGACAGTCACCCGGTATCTCAAACATCTTTCAAGAAGAACCCTAAACTATTATTGAGATATCCCAAGTTGTTTGAACTTCCCAACATCAAACAAACCCTGTTCTAATAAACCCTCAACACCTTTCATCTGAGTGAGAAAGATTGTTGACTTCCACAAGCAGTATATTTGAGTAAGAGAAGCTTGTTGAAGAAAGGTCTTTATTGGAGCTGAAGTCTGTGTGATCAAGGAGCTCAAGGCCATCTTGGAGAAGATCTTCATTAGAGCTAAAATCTGTGTGATCAAGGAGCTCGAAATCGTCTTTTCAGAAGCAGAGGATTGAAGTGGCTTGCAGCAGAAATCTGTGTGACCAAGGAGCTCAAGTCATCTATATCCATCTCTTCCTGTTTCCCTATTTAGTAGAAGTCTCTGTGTGCCTCTTTGAGAATCAATTTAGTGGATTGCCTCCGAGTGCAAAGGAGAAGAAGGACGTAGCTGGGATTACACCACCCAGTGAACTTTACAATTTCTTGTGTCACTTTACTATTTTAATGATTTACATTGCATTTGCATATTACATCTGTTAAAGGCTTTAAAACAGTTAAGCGACTATTTGCAAAAAGTGAACGCTAAGCTTTCAAAACAGACTTAAGCGCTTCGCCAAGCGCTAAGCCCTCTGAGCGTTCAAAACTATTTAAAAGGAAAGCAACTAAAAAAAAACTTTTGTAACGCTAAAACATTTTCAAGAGAAAACTTTAAAATACTTCCGCTGTGCTAATCCTGATTAAGCGATTAAAACATTACCCTACTTTGGTAATAGTTGAAATCACTAAGTCTAAGTTAACTTTATCAAAACATTCTTCTTGTAAGCGACTAGTCAAGCGATTACTATCCTTAAGCGTTCAAAAGAGATTTCAATACGAAATTTTTTTGAAGTCGAAAAAGACTTTAGGGTCTATTCACCCCCCCCCCCTTCTAGAGCCTTTCGTATGCCGTTGTGGGACCAACACTTGGTATCAGAGCGGTTGAATTTGAAATTTTCAAATTTCCGAGCGTAACTGCTTGTTCAAATCCCTTTTAAAACTTAGTTGCTTTATTTAAAAAAAAAGGAATGGCATTTTCAAGAGTTCCAAAGTTGACTGAGTCAAATTATGATTCATGGAAGGTCAAAGCTTTTGCTTATCTTTGTGCCTGTGATGATGAAATGTGTGATATCATTTCAGATGGACCGATCAAAATATTCAAAGAAATCATAAGAGCGCCTGGAGCGACTGAACCGACTCCAGATGGTTATGTTGAGAAGCCTAAGCATGAGTGGTCAGCTGATGAGCGTCGAAGAGCAAATTTGGATAATGTTGGACAGAATGCTCTATATACAGCTATTGGAGACAATGATAACTTATTCAATAAGATCAAGTCGTGCTCTACGACTAAGGAAATTTGGGATAAGTTAGCCACAATATGTGAAGGTTCAGCACAGATGAGAGAGAACAAGCTCTCCATAGCCATGCAAAGATTTGAGCATTTTAAGATGATGCCAAGCGAGACGCTAGAACAATTGGATGCAAGATTTACATCACTTATTACAGAGTTAACGTCTTTGGATAAGGAATTGACCAACAAGGAAATGGTCAAAAAGATTTTTAGAAGTCTCCCGAGCAAATATTTGATAAAGACTGTAGCAATGAGAGAATCACAAATGTTGGACATCATTACGCCAGAACATGTGTTCTCGGAGCTAAGGGCTTTTGAATTCGAACTAGGAGAAGTCAGTGACACCTCATCTTCAGCGACTACACCCGGAGCCTTAATCGCTACAACAAATAGCAAGGGAAAATCAGTCAGTGAGGTGAAAGCGACAGAATCAGATTCAGATGAGGATCAGGAAATGGAATTATTGGTTAAGAAATTTGAAAAATTTCTAAGACATGAAAAGAGAAATCCTGCTTCTCATTTCTGAAGGTACAATTTATTTAAACGCTTAATCATTATGCATCATATTTTATTAGACATATAATGTAGGGGGAATTCACTTTATTATATTGTCTAAAAGCGTTTTTCAAAAGTGTTACAAGTTATTAAATTTAGGGGGAACCTTAAAATTGTACTTGAACATATCTTTAAGCGTCAATGATCAAAAATCGTTTTCATTTACATAGATCATCAACACTTATCATTATTTGTGCATGATGTGTTAGACGCTCAAATCCAAAAGGAATTTATTTTCAAGCGTCAACATTAATCTTTAAACACTTGGTATCATATTTCAAATTGGTATATTAAGCATTGAACATTCCCTTCAACGCTTAATAAAATATTTACAAAATCATGCATAAATTTTTTATTTATTTATTTAAAAAAAAAAACTAAAGGCAGACTCAGTTGGGATGTTGATTTATCAACGAGTGATATCAACAAAGGATATTTACTAGTTGTATCAACTGTGGTGGAAATCGATAGAGATTTGTCACTGTCCTTCCAGACGTGGAAGCAACTGTGTAAATCGCTAGGAGATTCCTTTGTTACACTGTCAGTCCGGACGTGGATGAGATTGTGGATGCTGAGCGGTTGATAGAAGTGGCCAAAAGATTATCCCCACACCAACTTGTTCTAAGCGCTCAAAAGAAAAACTCCCTGAGTCGCTTGCCAGTAGTACTTTCTTACACCCAAACGCTTAGAGCAGATTCTGCAGCCTTTCCTCTGATGTTGATGATGCCAAGAAGGGGGAAAAGGTAAGAAAAGCAGTTTAAAGGGGAAGTCATTTTAAGGGGGAAGTAAGAAAAAAAAGAAAGGAAACAAGGTTTGAATTTTCAGTATAAATCATTACGCTTTCAATTCCATATATATATGAATGATTTATCGCTGAAACACCTTGTTGAAGCTAATCTAATATTAGCTAACTAATCTAACTTTCTAAACGCTAACTTATTTTACTTTGGGCTTTTCTTTGAACTCTTAAACTATAAAAGAGTTAGAAGAGTTAAGGTCTTGACATCATCAAAAAGGGGGAAATTGTTAGGAATTTCATGTTAGATGTTTTGATGATGACAAGATAGGATTTCATGTTAGACCCCAAAAGAATGTAAGTTTATGCTTTCATAGAAACATTGTATAAGCGTTTGAAAGTTTACTTATTTTGTTAGGCTTGTAATTTTTATCTTTATAGATTTTAGACTAAGTATTTAATACCAAGTCACTGATAGAATTCTGAGTGAGTCTATCAAGGATGAAGTTGAAGATCAGCGTCTGAAGTCAAGAGAAGATAAAGATTTGTTTTGAGCGTCTGTCAAACGCTAAAAGACTACTTCAGGATTTATGATTCAAGCGCTACTATTCAAGTGAACAGTATCCAAGCGTCTTCTGAATAGTGCTACTATTTATGCATCACTATTCATGCATCACAATTCAAGCGCTCAGCGACTGATCTCAGTGACTGATATCAGCGACTGATCTCAACGACTGATCGCAGCGACTCAAGCGTCCAGCTTTCAGATTCACCTGAAGGATTAAACCCAAGTTATCAAGGACTTAAATGCAATCACCAACGGACATTTATTTCCAACGGGAAATAAATTCAAAATGCATTAAATGCTTGATAAGTGCATTAAAAGCAAACAAGACAGTATGACTTGTGGACAAGCCACCTTTGTTGACTAGACTGTCAGCTTTTCAGAATTCAAACATGCTCCTGTCCAATCGGAATCAGCAGAAATTTAGGAATGTCAGAAAAATGGACTATTTGAAGCTCTGCGTGAGGAACACGCGCCTGACTTGTGTCCAACGGACAAATCCCGAGCCTCTCTATAAATAGTACCCTTCAGCAATCTTCATCTGTGTGAGTGTGAGAAAAAGATGAAACCGTGAAAGAGAGCTGAGAAATAATTTGAGAGAAAAAGATTCCAAACTACATAGCCAATTGGAATTCAAGAAAGTTAATTCTTTCAACAAGCAGTATTTTTGTGTAAGAGAAGCTTGTTGAAGAAGATCTTTCTTGAAGCTCCAATATCCTTAAAGCTTCTCAAATACATTCCAGACAGTCACCCGGTATCTCAAACATCTTCCAAGAAGAACCCTAAACTATTATAGAGATATCCCAAGTTGTTTGAACTTCCCAACATCAAACAAACCCTAGTACAATAAACCCTCAACACCTTTCATCTGAGTGAGAAAGATTGTTGACTTCCACAAGCAGTATTTTTTAGTAAGAGAAGCTTGTTGAAGAAAGGTCTTTATTGGAGCTGAAGTCTGTGTGATCAAGGAGCTCAAGGCCATCTTGGAGAAGATCTTCATTAAAGCTGAAATCTGTGTGATCAAGGAGCTCGAGATCGTCTTTCCAGAAGCAGAGGATTAAAGTGGCTTGCAGCAGAAATTTGTGTGACCAAGGAGCTCAAGTCATCTATATCCATCTCTTCTTGTTTCCCTATTTTGTAGAAGTCTCGGTGTGACTCTTTGAGAATCAATTTAGTGGATTGCCTCCGAGTGCAAAGGAGAAGAAGGGCGTAGCTGGGATTACACCACCCAGTGAACCTTACAATTTCTTGTGTCACTTTACTGTTTTAATGATTTACATTGCATTTGCATATTACATCTCTTAAAGGCTTTAAAACAGTTAAGCGACTATTTGCAAAAAGTGAACGCTAAGCTTTCAAAACAGACTTAAGCGCTTCGCCAAGCGCTAAGCCCTCTGAGCGTTCAAAACTATTTAAAAGGAAAGCACCTAAAGAAAAACTTTTGTAACGCTAAAACATTTTCAAGAGAAGACTTTAAAATACTTCCGCTATGCTAATCCTGATTAAGCGATTAAAACATTACCCTACTTTGGTAATAGTTGAAATCACTATGTCTAAGTTAACTTTATCAAAACAGTCTTCTTGTAAGTGACTAGTCAAGCGATTACTATCCTTAAGCGTTAAAAAGAGATTTTAATACGAAATTTTTTTGAAGTCGAAAAAGACTTTAGGGTATATTCAACCCCCCCCCCCCTTCTAGACCCTTTCGTATGCCGTTGTGGGACCAACAAGAGACGTTGGCAAACTCGGCGTTAGAGAAAAGGATCACGTTTAGAAATTAACATACGTGAGAACGGTAATTTTTCTATACACAATTAAACACAAGGATTAGAGATGATTCGGGCTTTGGGAATTAAATTTACTTTCCGATGCGTTTTATTCGTATAATTCGCAACAGTGATATCAAAGCCAATCTCTGAATTTTGTGTTTACTTGCTCATGTGATTGACTTTTTTCCGCGTTTTTGAGGCATGCTTTGAAAGTATTTTTCATATGAAACTATTCTGAATCTCGCTGCAGTTTCTTCATGAAAGTTGTATTTTAATGAGTTGTGAATCTGGGCATATAAATTTTATGAGAATCGGACAAGTATAACCCCAAGACGAGCGCGACGCAAAATGCGCGCGCAGACAGCGCGCGCTGTGCGCACAATAGGAGGCCGAAACGGCACACAGCGTGCGCACTGCACACACTAGGTGGTCCCCCAACGCCGTGCCGTTTGACGGCGCCAGTCGGAGGGGCTGGCCAGACGCTGGGCGTCCGACCAAGCACGATTAAACCGTGCGCCAAGCGCCCTACATACACCGTGCCATGCGCCCAGCGCACGGACCTGTTTCAGGGCCCGGGTTTTCGTGACTCGGGCCCTAATGGGTCGGGTTATATTTTTCTAAGGTCCAAATTTTAATTGAATAGGTGTTTGGGCTATTTTAGTTATCCGGGTGGGTCAAAAGGATGATGACCCGGATTTAATTAAAAAGGGGCCCAAATTGTTTTGATGAAAATTGTGGATAATTCAATAAATTAGTTATTGGGCCTAATTAATTAATTTTGAATAGGCCAATGGTTGGTAATTTAATTTTGATAAAATTAAGCCCAATATAATTTTTATTGATCTTTATTTTAATGAAATAATTAATTAATAAACTTTTGGAGAATTTTATTTATTAAGTTATTTATTTAAATAAAGAATTCTCATAAATAGGATTATTTTCATATGAATCAATGAAATTTGGAATTTTATTGTGGAAATTAATTAAGTTGGACTAATTAATTTTTATTAATCACCAACATAACTTTTTGATTTATCACGAGCATGTATTATGTGATGGTGACATATGTCTATGAGCTTAGGTTGCTTCTTTTGATTATGTATTTCTTTTGATGGGTTGTAAGGGCCGGTTTGAGTCCATTTTATTTTATTTCTAGATTTATGTATAGGTTTTAAATTACCTCTTGTAATAAATATAAATAGAATAGGCCTTTCAAGATGGAGATCATGCAAAAGAAGAGGAGCTTGGAGCCCACGAAGATTAGCTAGGCTTTTCTTTTTCAATTTTATGATGGCCCATTGGCTTGGGCCCTCTAGATAAAAGCCCATAGACTTGCGTGTTGTATTATTACTTTCGATGCATGTTCATCAGTTGTATGAAGCATGTGTGTTATCAATATGCGCTATATAAATTTGGTGAATGTGCAAAGTGAGACGAATTAAATGTTTAGAACATGAATTCTCCCAAATAAAAATTATACTAAGTTAGTAAGGGGTGCTAGGCATCCTTTCCCTCCACTAAACTTGATAAGATCAAGGATTAAATCCATATGTGGCATCTTCCCAGTAAGTGGGGGTCATGTATCAAGATTTAGTTCTAAAATTTTATTAAGTGCATTAGATGCCTTAATCGAGACATATTTCACCCCAAATATCGTTAAAGGGTTGCAAGGTGAAATTCAAATGTTAGATTATGAGGAGTTAGTGGGAATGAACTTAGATAGTCCACATTACCAATCAAGCGTTAAAGGGTTGCGATTTTTGTGGATTATGGGATAAATATGATTGAACCGTCTATTTGATAGATTGATGTTTGACATCACTTTAATTAAGTAATGAACCAAATATCGTTAAAGGGTTGCCATCCATTATATTAATTAAAGAACTCAATCCCCACCACGAAGTTTTCATCAACGATCGCTTCCGTCTTTTCACAGTGGAAGTGTGAAATTTCGAAAAATGTAGTGGGAGCCAAGTTATAAGTCTAAGTCCTTGATTTTAAACTTGGTCTTAGTTTAGTCTAATATTCTAATTAAGTCTGGTTTATTTTCTGCAGTTATTTGTTTTATCTCTCTCGTTTTTCAAAAATGACAATCAACCCACTTTCCGTATTACTCGAAAAGAATATCCTTACCGGACCCAACTACGTGGATTGGCTAAGGAATTTGAGAATAGTTCTCAATATGGAGTCTCTAGGATACGTGTTGGACACTGATATCCCTGCTCCACCTGCCAGAACACGTGCCAATGAAGAAGAAGTCCAAGCTCATGAAAAATGGGTAAAGGACGACGTCCGAGTGAGTGGGTACATTCTTGGCTCTATGACGAATGAGCCACAGAGGTCCCATGACAAGATGACCACAATGAGGGCTATCTTGGCGCACTTGGTCGAGCTCTATGGTGAGCACAGTAGGACTGCTAGATATGAAATATCTAAAGAGCTCTTCGGAGCCAAAATGAGAGAAGGGGAGAAGGTTGGGGATCATGTCCTCAAAATGATATCGAGGATCGAGAGATTGGAAGCTCTCGATTTTACAATGAAACCGCAACTTCAGATTGATCTTATCTTGTAGTCCTTTCCTGACGCTTTTTCCCAATTCGTCATAAACTTCAATTACAACGAGATTGAATGCAACTTAGCTGGGCTAATGAACAAATTAAACACTACACAATCTCAATTGAAGCCCAAGGGAAAAGAGACTGCTTTGGTTATCACTTCTAGGCCCAAACGGGCGAAGAATAAGAAGAGAAAAACCAAGAAGCAGGCTGGAGAGCTTGGAGCTCAGGGTGGTGTCGATAAAGAAAAAGGGAAAGCTCCTGTGATTCGCAAGCGAAAGGGGCCACAAAAGACAGAGAGATGCCTACACTGCGGTGAGCTGGGCCACTGGAGAAGGAACTGTCCAAATATGGGGCCTGGCGCACAAGGTATAGAACTTTATGTTCATGAAACTTATTGTTCTATGACCGTCTTCTCTACATCTTGGATTCTTGACTCTAGAGCTACTGCTCACATATGTTGTATGAATCTGGATCTGATGCGAGGAAGGAAGTTGGACAACGATGAGGTGAAGATCAGAGTAGGCAGCGGGCAAAGCGTCGCGGCTACTGCAATAGGATCTACCTCGTTGTTTTTAAATTCTGGACATGTACTATTACTGGATAATGTTTTGGTTTTGCCTAATGGGCTTAAAAACATTGTTTCTATTCCCGTTTTAGTTAAGAATGGTTACACTTTCCGTTTTATTGATGAACGATGCAACATTTATTATGGTAATAAATTTGTAGGCTTTGCTTCTTTGATAAATGGATTGTATTACCTTAGTGTCCAGAATGAGTATGCAGTGAATACTATACAAAGGAAACGTAGTAGGCTTGAAATAAACCAACGATTGATATGGCACATTCCACTAGACCATGCTGGCGAACAAAAGATTCGCAAAATGGAAAAATATGGGCTAATTGGCCCACTGGGATTGGATCCCTATCCTACTTGTGAATCTTGTCTCAAAGGCAAAATGGCTAGATCGCCCTTCACATGGAGCTTTGAAAGGGGCTCACAAATCTTAGGTTTAGTGCATACTGACGTTTGTGGTCCATTTGGAAAAATGTCCAGAGGAGGTTTCCTTTACTTTATCACCTTCACTGACGACCATTCTCGGTATGGTCTAGTGTACTTGATGAAGCATAAGTCCGAATCCATTGACAAGTTCAAGGAATTCAAAGCTTTAGTGGAAAATCAAACAAGTCAACGTATAAAAACTCTTCGATCTGATCGAGGAGGAGAATATATGAGCGACGAGTTTGACTTATACCTCCGAGAGAATGGTATAGTATTGCAACTCACACCTCCAGTAACTCCACGGTTGAATAGAGTAGCAGAGCAAAGGAATCAAACCTTGTTGGACATGGTTCGCTCCATGCTTAGCTACACTGATTTACCCATTTCACTGTGAGGTCACGCGCTGTTTACAGCTGCACACATTTTAAATAGATGTCCGTCCAAGTCCGTTCCTCTAACTCCCTATGAAATGTGGAGAAATAGGAAACCAAGTCTTAACCACATAAAGATTTGGGGATGTCCTGCTTATGTCAAAAAGACTAAAGTGGACAAGTTGGAGGCTAGGTCCTTAAACGGACGTTTCATTGGATATCCTGAAGATTCTTTGGGATATCTCTTTTACCTGCACAATGATCAAAGGATCATTGTAGCCTTACAAATCCACTTTCTTAAAGATGAGTTCATTCAAGAATGAGGAGCGGGTAGAAAGTTTGTTCTAGAAGAGCAAAATGAAACCCCACAGGATACATCTACACAGGGAGTGAGAACCGAACCTTCTGTAACACAACCACAACCACGACGATCGAATAGAGTATCTCAACCGCCTGAGAGGTACGGATATCTAATGCAGAGGGAGTTGGATCTCCATTCTATGTTAGAGGAGGATCATGGAGATGATCCCTCCACTTTTGATCAAGCGATGGTGGATGTGGATGCTGCTAGATGGCGTGAAGCTATGCAAACTGAGATCGATTCAATGCATGAAAACCAAGTCTAGAAACTTGTAGACCAACCTGAAGGGATAAAACCAATCGGGTGTCAATGGATCTACAAGAGAAAGATTGGTGTTGATGGAAAAGTAGACACCTACAAAGCCAGGCTAGTGGCGAAAAGGTATAGTCAAAAAGAAGGAATTGACTACCAAGAAACCTTCTTTCCAGTGGCTATGATCAAATCAATAAGGATTCTACTTGCAATAGCAGCATACCTAGATTATGAAATATGGCAAATGGATATCAAAACTGCTTTCCTAAATGGATTCCTAGAAGAGGATATCTATATGGAACAGCCTAAAGGTTTTGAATCTGAGGAGCATATTCATAAGGTGTGTAAACTTGAGAGATCTATTTATGGACTCAAACAAGCATCTCGTAGCTGGAATCTACGTTTTGATGAGGTTGTCAAAGGATTTGACTTCATCAAAAACGAAGACGAGCCCTGTGTTTACAAGAAGGTCAGTGGGAGCAAGTTGACATTCCTAGTGTTATATGTAGATGACATATTACTCATTGGGAATGACATAGGAATGCTCACCACAACCAAGAAGTGGCTTTCGAGTACATTCTCCATGAAAGAGTTGGGAGAAGCGACCTATATTCTAGGGATTCCGATCTACAGAGATCGAACCAAAAGAATGATAGGACTTTCTCAAGCCCTTTACTTAGAAAAGGTCCTAAAAAGGTATAGGATGGAAGATTCTAAGAAAGGGTTCCTACCAATGAGACATGGGATACATCTTTCGAAATCTATGTGTCCTCAAAGTGAGGAAGATAGAAAAGAAATGAACATTAAGCCCTACGCGTCTGCTGTGGGCAGCTTGATGTACGCGATGCTCTGTACTAGACCCAACATTGCTTATGCTGTGAGCGTTGTTAGTCGATTTCAAGCAAATCCTGGTAAGGAACATTGGATAGCTCTGAAGAATATCCTAAAGTATCTGAAAAGAACTAAGGATATGATTCTCACCTATGGAAGTGGTGACCTGAGGGTGGACGGGTACACTGATTCAGATCTCCAATTTGATGTTGATGACCGAAAATCCACCTCGGGATTTGTATTTACTCTAAATGGTGGAGCGGTGACTTGGAAAATTTCCAAGCAAAGCACAATCGTAGACTCCACCACAGCGGCTGAATACATAGCTGCCTTGGAGGCAGCTAAAGAAGCTGTTTGGATTAGGAAGTTCGTTGAGAAACTTCAAGTGGTTCCTAGCATAAAGCTCTCATTGCCATTTTATTGTGACAACACCGGAGCTATAGTGCAAGCGAAGGAACCTAGGTCTCACAATAAATCCAAACACATAGAGAGGAGATATCACATCATAAGAGAGATCATTGCACGAGGTGAAATAGTTGTTCGAAAAATAGCCTCAGCCGACAATGTCTCTGATCCATTGACCAAGCCATTGGCACAGGCGATGCTGGAAAAACATCTAAAAAAGATGGGTATTAAATACCACAGCAAATGGCATTGAGTGCAAGTGGGAGATTATTAGAATATATGCCCTCGAATGCCATAAAGAGAATAGATTTATAGGGCATAAACATTGTAACTAAACTATGGTTTTTTTTATTAATATAAGGCAGTTGATTGTTGTTTTCTTATAGGCATTTATAAGGTGTGAATAAATGACACGCTAAAAGCTAACGTGCTATAATAGCAAGTGCACTAGTCGTGTGTAGTAATAAAAGTGGACGAGAAGTCCGGATTGTCGAACCACAAGGACTTGAATTCTAGTTTAAGATTTTATAACAACAAAGATCAAAACAATAAAGGTAAAATGAGTGTGAAATGCGTAAGATAAGAACAAGGTTGAACAAATGATTTAAAACAAAATAGAAAGGGAGACTAAGGCACATGCTAGGTTCAAATTGATCAATTATACTTATAAAGATTCTCGTTGAAAGATTACGCTTATATTGTTATGGTGAGAGCTCCGAGGGTAGAGAATAACCGATGTCTCGCGTATAAACTCCTATGCTTAGATCGTGATTTCCCAAATATTCCTATCCGGAAATCTAACCACTAAACATGCATTAACGTACTAGAGTTCACTCGATTTGAATCGAACAACTTCACCCGGGAATCTTTACCTATGTCTAGGGCAATTCCTCATTAGTTGCGGGTCATGATGTGAATTTCTTGCACCCTAAGTTAATTTTCTCCCGAAATATCAACCTAGGCATAAGATTCTAATATATAGTGATCAAGTATATGCAAGATAAGTAAAAACACAAATTCACATCACATAACAATATAAGAATAACCTCAACAATCATCTATTATAAGTATATATCACAATTTGACCTTACATGGCCTTAGTCTTATGAAATTAGTTCATAATAGAAAGTATGAAAAACAATAATGAGTAAATACACATATTCATAGACATGAATGAAAATGAAAAGGCTATAAAAACTCCCTCTAATTGAATGATGATGGATCTTGAAGTTGAGCCTTCAATTCCTAGCTTTCTCCTCTTAGAATGATGAAGAATGGTGATGAATGAAGCTTGAGGACTGATTCCTCCTCCTCCTCTCCTCTAAGAATCTGAAATTGATAGTGAATGATGAAGAGTATGGGTTCCCCCTCCTTTTATAGCCAAAATTCCACTAAAGTATGCATTAAAAATTCCCATTAAAGTTCCCCAATGAGAATTCCACCTAAGGTGATGCTTAAAGTTTGGCTTTTAAGATTCCAACCAGCTAAAAAATGCTGAAATTTCGGCCATTAAGAATTCCACCAAGCATAACCATGTGAAAACTTCAACAAAACACATGCATGCTGCCATTTTCTTGCTTTCCAGCGCAGTCTTAGTATTTTCCTCATAAACGTCTCCACAGATCTCCAAATTGGATGATTCAAGTCCCCATGTGAAGCTAACACATAGATCTACAACTTTGCAGAAGGACATTTTGTCCAATTCGGTCTCTACGTATACCTAAATTACGTTTCAACATGGAGGTTGTTTCTGATTTGGCGCCCATAAAGTAAATCTACCAAGAAACACACTTATGACAACCCCTCAACACATGTGCTGAATTATGGCCAAAAGTGATTCTTACCCATCATATAAGGCTGGAATTTAGGCTGAAAAAGGAGTAACATTCGGACTATCCATGCCTAGGCATGACTAGGAGGGCGTTGGGGCGTATCTTCGCACATGTACTTCTCTGTTCGGCGCAGCAATCGTATTTCCTTCACAATTATCTCTATAGACCTCCGATTTGGATGTTTCAAGTTCCCATTTGAAGCTAAGACATACATCTAAAACTTTGTAGAAGGAAACTTTGTCTAAGTCGGTCTCAAAATGTACGGAATTATCGCTCGAATGTGGTAGGAGATGCATAAACCGCCTAGGTGTTGAAAAACATGCTTGAACTTGTTTTGTACATCGTTTTTCTTCCCTTTTCTTCATGTATTCTCATTTATTACCTGTATTCACTTAACACACCTATTAAATGCAAATGTGACATGATTTAAGCAATAAGTGAATCCAAATCATAAGAATTACGGTCTTAAAAACACGTAAAAACACCTCTTATCAACACCCCCAAACTTATCAATTGCTCGACCTCGAGCAATAAGAGCTATAAGGCAAGACCAACATCATTCAATGGGAGAAAAGAAAACAACTAACTAACTCACTTTCGTGGAGTAAACGATTGCACTTAGCGGGTGCAACAAGCCTTTAAACCTTTGAGTTACCTCAAAGGACGAGTTATAGTCTCGTGAAGGTTTGCATAAAATATACCCACAAAATCTAGCAAATTTTCAATCCCAACCGAATCAACACATCTCAATATGATCAACAAGAATGAATGGCATAAAATCAACCTTTTAAAGTTCACAAATATATATATACATATCAACTACTTTTGCTCATGTGACACCAATACTTGAAACGACTCCCTAGGGTATAGTGAAAAATAAATCTAGGGTATTATAGTCGAGAGGCATCCTTACCAAATTTTGGACATTAATCCCATATCTATCAACTTTTGATCAAACACAAGGCACAAGAATTATAGAAAATCTCATAGCCATTTAAATTTCATTATCTCAAATATTCAACATTCAATTCATATGGAATTTCCATTAAACTTCATTAAGGCGAGATCATGTGCAATGTTTTATTCCATTAGGCTTTCTATGACACCCATGTAACAAGTTTTAGACCAATGACTCCCAAACTAGATAGTTTTAGGGCATTAAGTGTAGAGACACTCCTAAGGATTTAATCACTTGAGTATCAAAGGCCACGAAATAAAACTAGATCTTTTAAACAATTCACTTCTTTTGGCTTGAGCATAGCTCAAATTAGCATAATAGTACAGTATATAGGCATGAAACTTTTCACCTCCGGTACGTATTAGCCTGACCACTTTTGGTCATACCAAAATTCAACCTTTTCAATTCATTGTTAGCATATAAAATTACTACTCAACTTATAACCTTATGAGAAATCTAAGTTAATATTTCTGGGAATAATTTCTTAAGTGTCTCAAGATGGTTATCCTCTCAACTCCTCTACCTTTGATTTAAGTGCATTGTGAATCATCTAAAGAATCAATTCTAGTCTAAGGTCTCCACGAGCAATTTCAAAGATATATATATTCCATTAAATTCAGATTATTTCAAGAATTCATGCCATTTTTCCAAGTCAATCAATTTCAATGCATCAATTGGAAGGACTAAAAATTTTTCATGCTTGATTTTCTCAACAAAGAAGCATATAAACATGATATCAAACAAACTTTCCCCAAATTCAAGTTAAAAATTAGGATTGCATTTTCAATATTCAAAATAGATACTCTTCTACCCCCAAACTTAAATCCAACATTGTCCCCAATGTTGTTACAACATGCATACACAAAGGTAAAAGAACACTTACAACCAAGGATGTTGAAAAACATCCTTAAACTTCCAATACATAATCCTATAGCTTCTCCTCCTCTCGAGTAAAATGAGCATGGTCCAAATTTGCATCATATCTAACACTTCAACTTTTCAAACCATCAAGCATAAGAAAACATACATGCCAAAAGTGCATGTTTGAACACAACATAAAGAAACAAACTAAACAAAACAAAAACAAAATCAAAAAGAAAAACAAACTTACAAACTTGGGTTGCCTCCCAAGAAGCGCTAGTTTAGAGTCGGTAGCTCGACTTTGTGCTCTTTGAGGTTCAAATAGGTGGTCCATTTAACACGACCAAATCCTTGTCATGCCTCCTTTTAGCTCCATGTTCTACTTGCTTCCACTCATATTGCGGGATTTTGCAATAAGCCCTTTGTATTGGATGAGTCTTTTCAATCTTACGAGCACGGCGATGGGGTGGAATGTATTTCATGCATAAATCTTCTTTTCCCTCTTTGTTGTGTTTATCATAGGGAATCTCATCCTCCAACTCGAGTGTGCCCTTAGCCTTGCCATTTGCACATTTCTCATCAAGAGAAGGGTTAATAACATCGATATTGGAACAAGTAAGATCATCCATAGATGGTTTCCTGTTATTTGAAGCATCAAATATCACTTTTACATCTCCTACCCTCAATGATAACTTACCTTTTCCCATGTCGATCTTGGCATTGCTAGTGACTAGGAAAGGTCTTCCTAGAATCAAGGGCATCTCAACATCTTCCTCCATATCAAGGACCACAAAGTCAACCCGGAAAAAGAATTTGTCAACTTGTACAATAACATCTTCTATTATCCCCTTTGGTCTCTTAATTGATCCATCGGCGAGTTGGAGGCTCATTGATGTCGGTTTGGGATTTCCAAGGCCCAACTTCTTGAAGAGAGAATATGGGAGGAGATTGATACTTGCTCCCGTATCGCAAATAACCTTTTCAAAAGTAAGAGGGCCAATGGTGCACGGAATGGTGAGCCTCCCCGGGTCCTCACAAAGAGTCGCCACAATCCTACGGAAAATCGGATCCATATCCTTCTTTTTCGTTTTTTGTGCATTTGGAAATGGAAGACGAACCTCGATGGGATGATGCGTTGGAGTTGAAGGGCTAGCTATGGAGGATACAGAATGTGGCGCTTGGGCGTGACAATCGGCACCTTGGCGCAGCGACAAGGGCACCTGGGCATGGATGGATGGGCGCTCGGGCGCATCAGTGCGAACATTATCACCTTTTACCTGTTCGCCACTTCTCAAGGTAATTGCATAGCATTGCTCTTTCGGGTTCTTTTCCGTGTCACTTGGTAAAGTTCCCGGGGCTCTCTCGCTGATTGTCTTTGTCATTTGACCCATTTGTGTCTTCAAATCCTTCATATCCATCATTAAATCCTTCATCATAGTACGGAGTTCGTTGATTGCTGAATCCGATTTCTTTATTTCCTCATCAAGACGTTCATCGGTTGTAGGAGGCCTAACTTGCCTTTGTACATGAGGATTACCTTGCCTTTGAGCTTGATTGTTGATGAATGGAGGCCTTGGTGCTTGATAGATATTGATATGGGCGTTTTGTGCCGGATTGGGCCTCCTTGGAAAATTTTCGGGCACATGGAAGTTCAATTGAGGTTGATTGGCATTTCCAACATAGTTTACATTGCCAACCATTGTTTCCAAAACGACTTCTTTTTCCAACTCTTGAACACGAGCAATTTTTTTAGTGGGTGTGATCTCTTCATCATCGGGATAGAGCTCATCTTCCCGGGCTAATTGCTCAATCTTGTCCCACACACTTTGGCAATCGAGCCCAAGGAGATCACCACCGGCGCCGGCATTGAGCCTATTTCGGATGCGCGATCGGACTCCATCATGGAATCGTAGTACTTGCTCGCTCAACTTTAGGTTGTGATCCGGGCATTTTCGGAGCATGTTTTTATATCTAGCCCATGCCTCGGCCAAGGACTCATGATTCCCTTGCTTAAACTCTTTAATATTGCTCCTTAGCTCGTTGATTTTGGAGGGTGGAAAGAATTTGCTCAAAAAGGCATCAACCAATTGTCCCCATGTTGTGATGGATTGGGGTGGTAGAGACTTGTACCACATGGTCGCCCTTTCCTTTAATGAGAAGTGGAAGACTCTTAGACGAATTGCATCAAGATCTCGTGGATGAAATTGAGTAGTCATGAGAGTGTCGTCTAAAGTCTCCAAATGCTCATGAGGTGATTCATGGGTCTGTCCATAGAAGGGTTCGCTTTGCACCATGCTAAAGATGTGTGACGGAATGTGATAATTTGGTGCATAGAAATTTGGAAAGACTACGGGCCCCGGTATGGTGTGGACCCTTGGAGGTAGACTTTCCCGGACCGATGGAAGTCTTTGAGGAGGTGCCGATTGCATAGCTTGGAATAGATTTTGCAACCATTCCCTGTTTTCCGGGAGATTTATGTCGGGAAAATTCCCATTTGGATTTAGATTGTCGGCCATTTCTCGAGCGCGTCTACTAGATCGAAGAACACGCTCTATCTCCGGCTCAAAATTGTATAGAGGCTCGTTAGAAGAGCGGGTCATGCACCACAAATTACACCTAACAATTAAACACAAAAAACAAAATTAGAATAATAAAATAAAAGAAAGGTTAGAAATAAACGAAGAACTAAAAATTATGAAAATTTAAACGAAAAATCAAAAACTAAAATGAACAAGTCCCCGGCAACGGCGCCAAAAACTTGACACGCTAAAAGCTAACGTGCTATAATAGCAAGTGCACTAGTCGTGTGTAGTAATAAAAGTGGACGAGAAGTCCGGATTGTCGAACCACAAGGACTTGAATTCTAGTTTAAGATTTTATAACAACAAAGATCAAAACAATAAAGGTAAAATGAGTGTGAAATGCGTAAGATAAGAACAAGGTTGAACAAATGATTTAAAACAAAATAGAAAGGGAGACTAAGGCACATGCTAGGTTCAAATTGATCAATTATACTTATAAAGATTCTCGTTGAAAGATTACGCTTATATTGTTATGGTGAGAGCTCCGAGGGTAGAGAATAACCGATGTCTCGCGTATAAACTCCTATGCTTAGATCGTGATTTCCCAAATATTCCTATCCGGAAATCTAACCACTAAACATGCATTAACGTACTAGAGTTCACTCGATTTGAATCGAACAACTTCACCCGGGAATCTTTACCTATGTCTAGGGCAATTCCTCATTAGTTGCGGGTCATGATGTGAATTTCTTGCACCCTAAGTTAATTTTCTCCCGAAATATCAACCTAGGCATAAGATTCTAATATATAGTGATCAAGTATATGCAAGATAAGTAAAAACACAAATTCACATCACATAACAATATAAGAATAACCTCAACAATCATCTATTATAAGTATATATCACAATTTGACCTTACATGGCCTTAGTCTTATGAAATTAGTTCATAATAGAAAGTATGAAAAACAATAATGAGTAAATACACATATTCATAGACATGAATGAAAATGAAAAGGCTATAAAAACTCTCTCTAATTGAATGATGATGGATCTTGAAGTTGAGCCTTCAATTCCTAGCTTTCTCCTCTTAGAATGATGAAGAATGGTGATGAATGAAGCTTGAGGACTGATTCCTCTTCCTCCTCTCCTCTAAGAATCTGAAATTGATAGTGAATGATGAAGAGTATGGGTTCCCCCTCCTTTTATAGCCAAAATTCCACTAAAGTATGCATTAAAAATTCCCATTAAAGTTCCCCAATGAGAATTCCACCTAAGGTGATGCTTAAAGTTTGGCTTTTAAGATTCCAACCAGCTAAAAAATGCTGAAATTTCGGCCATTAAGAATTCCACCAAGCATAACCATGTGAAAACTTCAACAAAACACATGCATGCTGCCATTTTCTTGCTTTCCAGCGCAGTCTTAGTATTTTCCTCATAAACGTCTCTCCACAGATCTCCAAATTAGGATGATTCAAGTCCCCATGTGAAGCTAACACATAGATCTACAACTTTGCAGAAGGACATTTTGTCCAATTCGGTCTCTACGTATACCTAAATTACGTTTCAACATGGAGGTTGTTTCTGATTTGGCGCCCATAAAGTAAATCTACCAAGAAACACACTTATGACAACCCCTCAACACATGTGCTGAATTATGGCCAAAAGTGATTCTTACCCATCATATAAGGCTGGAATTTAGGCTGAAAAAGGAGTAACATTCGGACTATCCATGCCTAGGCATGACTAGGAGGGCGTTGGGGCGTATCTTCGCACATGTACTTCTCTGTTCGGCGCAGCAATCGTATTTCCTTCACAATTATCTCTATAGACCTCCGATTTGGATGTTTCAAGTTCCCATTTGAAGCTAAGACATACATCTAAAACTTTGTAGAAGGAAACTTTGTCTAAGTCGGTCTCAAAATGTACGGAATTATCGCTCGAATGTGGTAGGAGATGCATAAACCGCCTAGGTGTTGAAAAACATGCTTGAACTTGTTTTGTACATCGTTTTTCTTCCCTTTTCTTCATGTATTCTCATTTATTACCTGTATTCACTTAACACACCTATTAAATGCAAATGTGACATGATTTAAGCAATAAGTGAATCCAAATCATAAGAATTACGGTCTTAAAAACACGTAAAAACACCTCTTATCAATAAACAACGTAAAGTCCCTGATGACAAGGCGAACCTTCTACCTCCTATGGGATAGGAGGAAAGGCACTAGAATGGTTTGACCCGTGACATCTAAAAAGGTTCTCAAGTCTAAGAAATATTGATTGGGCATCAATAGTGAATAAAGACTTGTGTGATGTAAGTTTCGACAGAGAAAGTGTCAGTCGTACACTATGGAAATGGTAGTGGGAACTTATATCATAGACATGTCAGTTGGACTGATATGTTCGAACACGGCTCGCATCAATTCATCACATGGGTATTCACTCATTGACAGTCAATGATGAAATTGATAAGTAGTGATAGGTACGTGTGTACCTCTGACCTGGGAAATCGAGTTGAAGATGTACTTGTGACATCAAGTCTATCATTAGAGTAGTTAGATTCAAATCACCTGTTGGTGGAATCGACCTCGAAGTGCGACTTGATGGGCAAGTAGCATTGTTAACTGATTTGCAATATGGAATTTATTCTCTCATAAGTGAATGAGTAAAATATCCTATGCGATCATGAATAAGTGATGATGAAAGTCTTTGGCCAAAGCATTTAAATACCTCGACTTATTATGAGCTTAGGCATATGGTCAAGTTATATGAGTTTGACTTTAAACCATGACTCTTACTTGACTGGGATATAAGAATAAAAGGTTTATACACGTACGATATTCACGGCGTAAAGGTATGGAATGATCCTATTCATTCATTCTCAATTGGGTTACGGTGTAAGCCACGAGACTGGCTAGGTGTCACTCACACCCCTCTGGATTCCACCCAATTGCCTTTTGAGACGAACCTAAAGAGTCGCACTTAAAGGAAGTGCAAAAGGAAAAACATGGGAAAAAGACTTGAGAGAAATTCACGGCATTGGGTGCCGTAATGAATTAATTAATTATTGGATAATTTAATTAATTAATTAAATTAATGAGATAATTAATTTCTTGGAGAAATTGAATTATAAATTAATTAGGAATTGAATTAATTGGATTATCAATTTATTTGTTGGATAAATAAATTATCCGATTAATTAATTAGCAAGCAAGACGAAAGCCCGAAGGCTTCCGAGCCCACTAAGGGGCGGCCAAATAGACGCCTAAACAGGGCTCTTGCATGCTAGTGTTATTGTTTCATAATGATATCAATATATCACAAGATGAAAAATAACATAAGGCAACTTACATAACTTTCTCTCTAAGAAAAAGTCTCTCACCTCTCTCTCTCTCTAGTCGTCTTTGACAAGGAAGAAATGAGGAGTTTTTCGCTTTTGATTCCGGCGTGATGAATTAGAGACATTGGCAAATTCGGCGTTAGAGAAAAGGATCACGTTCAGAAATCAACATACGCGAGAACGGTAATTTTTCTATACACAATTAAACACGAGGATTAGAGATGATTCGGGCTTTGGGAATTAAATTTACTTTCCGCTGCATTTTATTCGTATAATTCCCAAAAAAAATGTAGACGCTTGTCTGAGCGTTTACTTGAAAAATGTTTTGATAAAGTTAACTTAGACTAGGTTTAAGCGTTCAGTTCTTTAATCAGGGTTAGCACAACGGAATAATTTTAGAGTCACAAGTTGTTTCTTAGTTGCTTAGCGTTTGATTGTGTTTTACTTAATCAATTTATGCAATGAGATGATAACACAATATTTGTAAGGTTCGTTGGATGATGTAATCCCAACTACGTCCTTCTTTTTCTTGATCACTTGGGGGCAATCCACTAAAATAATTCTCAAAGAATCACACAGAATGTTCTACAATTTAGGGACTTAGGAAGAGATGGATATGGATGACTTGAGCTCCTTGGTCACACAAATTTCTGCTACAAGCCACTTCAATCCTTTACTTCTGGAAAGACGATCTCGAGCTCCTTGATCACACAGATTTCAGCTCTAATGAAGATCTTCTCCAAGATGGCCTTGAGCTCCTTGATCACACAGACTTCAGCTCCAATAAAGACCTTTCTTCAACAAGCTTCTCTTACTCAAAAATACTGCTTGTGGAAGTCAACAATCTTTCTCACTCAGATAAAAGGTGTTGAGGGTTTATTGTAACAGGTTTGTTTGATGTTAGGAAGTTCAAACAACTTGGGATATCTCAGTAAGAATTTAGGTTTCTTCTTTGGAAGAGGTTTGAGATATCTGGTGACTGTCTGGAATGTATTTGAGAAGCTTGAAGGATCTTGACTATGGGGTTTGCAAGCTTTTCTCTCAAATTATTTCTCAGCTCTCTTTCACATTTACGTCTTTTCACACTCGCACAGAGATAGCTGAAGGGTACTATTTATAGAGAATCTTGGGATTTGTCCATTGGACACAAGTCAGGCGCGTGTACCTCACGCAGAGCTTCAAATAGTCCATTTTCTGACATTCCTTAATTCCTGCTGATTCCAATTGGACAGGAGCAGGTTTGAATTCTGAAAAGCTGACAGTCTAGTTAAAAAAGGTGGCTTGTCCACAAGTCATACTGTCTTGTTTACATTTAATGCACTTATCAAGCATTTAATGCATTTTGAATTTATTTCCCGTTGAAAATAAATGTCTGTTGGTGATTGCATTTAAGTCCTTGATAACTTGGGTTTTATCCTTCAGGTGAATCTGAAAGCTGGACGCTTGAGTGGCTGGGACGCTTGAGACAGCTGAGCGCTTGAATCAGCTGAGTGCTTGAGTCGCTGAGAACAGTCCCTGGGATCAGTCGCTGAGAGAAGTCGCTGAGAGTAGTCGCTGAGATCAGTCGCTGAGAGCAGTCGCTGAGAGCTTGACTGAGCGCTCGGAACAAATCTTCATCTTTACTTTGACTTTGGACGCTGATCTTCAACTTCATCACTTAATAGACTCACACAGAACTCTATTAGTGATTTGGTATCACAAACTTAGTCTAAAATCTATAAAGATAAAAATTACAAGCCTAACAAAATAAGTAGACTTCCAAACGCTTATGCAATATTTCTATGAAAGCATAAACTTACATTTTTGGGGTCTAACATAAAATTCTATCTTGTCATCATCAAAACATCTAACAAGAAATTCCTAACAATTTTCCCCTTTTTGATGATGTCAAAACCTTAACTCTTTTATAGTTTAAGAGTTCAAAGAAAAGCCCAAAAATAATATAAGTTAGCGTTCGAAAGTTAGATAAGTTAGCTAATGCTAGATTTGCTTTAACAAGATGTTTCAGCGATAAATCATTCAATCATGTATATGATTTATACTGAAACGATGCATACTTGCCTTTTCTTTCTATTCTCCTTAAACTGCTTTTCTTTCTCTTCTTCCCCCTTCTTGGCATCATCAAGGGAAGATTGCAGTTCAAGCGATACTCGCTAGAGGAGTAGGACCAGTTGGTGTGGGGAAAAACTCAGCCACTTTTATCGACCGCTCAGCGTCCACCGTCGTATCCACGTCTGGACGGACAGTGTAAAACAATCTTCTAGCGATTTCCACAGTCACATCCACGTCTGGACGGACAGTGAAAAATTCTCTAGCGATTTCCACCACTATTGATACCACTTGTAGATATCACTTGTTGATACGACTTGTTGGTAAATCAACATCCAACTATGTTTGCCTCTAGTTCTCTATTTTTTTAAGTTTTTTTAATTTTTTTTAAAATATGTATGAATTTTATAAAAGTTTCTATTAAGTGTTGAAGGGAATGTGTTCAACGCTTAACATATACCATTTGTTGAAATGATATCACTTGTTGTAAGATTTATGTTGACGCTTGAAATTAAATTCTTTTTATGTTTGAGCGTTCAACACATCATGCACAAATAACAATAAGCGTTGATGATCAATGCATATGAAAAATGGTTTTTGATCATTGACGCTTACAGATATGTTCAAGTACAATTTTAAGGTTCCCCCTAAATTTGATAACTCGTAACAATTTTGAAAATGCTTTTAGACAATATAATAAAGTGAATTACCCCTACATTATATGTCTAATGAAAATACGATGCATAATGATTAAGTGTTTAAATTATTCATACCTCGTTCTGGAATGAAGAACAGGATTTTTCATATCTTAGAATTTCTTAACCAATAAATCCATTTCCTTTTCCTCACTCGATTCTGCCGCTTCCGCCTCACTGACTGATTTTCTCTTGCCCTTGATAATAGCGATTAATGCTTCGAAATCAGTTGAGGTGTCGCTGAGTGCACCCAATTCGAATTCAAAAATCCTTAGCTCCGAAAACACATGCTCTGGAGGTAGAATTTCCAACATCTGTGATTCTCTCATAGCAGTTGTCTTTATCAAAAATCCACTGGGAAGACTTCTGAAAATCTTGTTGAACATTTCCTTGTTGGTCAATTCCAGGCCTAGTGACACTAACTCTATAATAAGCGAAGTGAATCTCGCGTCTAATTGTTCTAGCGTCTCATTGGGCTGCATCTTAAAACCATTAAATCTTTCCTTGGCAATAGAAAGTTTGTTTTCCTTCATTTGTGCTGAGCCACCACATATTATAGCTAACTTATCCCATATTTCCTTAGTCGTATTACATGACTTGACCTTGTTGCATAAGTTGTCATTGTCACCTATGGCTGTATATAGAGCGTTCCTCCTAACATTGTCCAAATTAGCTCTTCGACGCTCATCTGGGGACCATTCATGTTTAGGTTTCTCTACATAATCGTCAGGTGTTGCTTCTGTAGCTCCAGGCGCTCTGGTGGTGACTTTGAGAATTTGAATCGGACCATCTGAAATGATATCACACATTTCATCATCACACGAACACAAATAAGTAAACGCTTTGACCTTCCATGAGTCATAATCTGACTCGGTCAACTTAGGAACTCTAGCGAATACCATGAAATTTTTTTATTTTTATTTTTTAAAGCAACTAAATTTTCAAGGGATCTGAACAAACAGTTATGCTTGGAAATTTAAAAATTTCAACTTCAATCGCTCTGATACCAATTGGTGGTCCTAAGTAGCATACGAAAGGGTCTAAAAGTGGGGGGGGGGGGGGTTCAATAGATCCTGAAGTCTTTTTCGACTTCAAAAATATTTCGTATTAAAATGTAGACGCTTGTCTGAGCGTTTACTTGAATACTATTTTGATAAAGTTAACTTAGACTAGGTTTAAGCGTTCAGTTCTTTAATCAGGGTTAGCACAGCGGAATAATTTTAGAGTCCTCTCTTTTTGAAAGCTTTAGCGTCACAAGTTGTTTCTTAGTTGCTTAGTGTTTGATTGTGTTTTACTTAATCAATTTATGCAATGAGATGTTAACACAATATTTGTAAGGTTCGTTGGGTGATGTAATCCCAACTACGTCCTTATTCTCCTTGATCACTTGGAGGCAATCCACTAAAATGATTCTCAAAGAATCACACAGAATCTTCTACAATTTAGGGACAAAGGAAGAGATGAATATGGATGACTTGAGCTCCTTGGTCACACAGATTTCTGCTACAAGCCACTTCAATCCTCTACTTCTGGAAAGACGATCTCGAGCTCCTTGATCACACAGATTTCAGCTCCAATAAAGATCTTCTCCAAGATGGCCTTAAGCTCCTTGATCACACAGACTTCAGCTCCAATAAAGACCTTTATTCAACAAGCTTCTCTTACTCAAAAATACTGCTTGTGGAAGTCAACAATCTTTCTCACTCAGATGAAAGGTGTTGAGGGTTTATTGTAACAGGTTTGTTTGATGTTGGGAAGTTCAAACAATTTGGGATATCTCAGTAAGAATTTAGGTTTCTTCTTTGGAAGAGATTTGAGATATCTGGTGACTGTCTGGAATGTAGTTGAGAAGCTTGAAGGATTTTGACTATGGGGTTTGCAAGCTTTTCTCTCAAATTATTTCTCAACTCTCTTTCACATTTACGTCTTTTCACACTCGCACAGAGATAGCTGAAGGGTACTATTTATAGAGAATCTTGGGATTTGTCCGTTGGACATAAGTCAGTCGCGTGTACCTCACGCAGAGCTTCAAATAGTCCCTTTTCTGACATTCCTTAATTTCTGCTGATTCCAATTGGACTGGAGCAGGTTTGAATTCTGAAAAGCTGACAGTCTAGTCAAAAAAGGTGATGTCCATAAGTCATACTGTCTTGTTTACATTTAATGCACTTATCAAGCATTTAATGCATTTTGAATTTATTTCCCGTTGGAAATAAATGTCCGTTGGTGATTGCATTTAAGTCATTGATAACTTGGGCTTTATCCTTCAGGTGAATCTGAAAGTGGACGCTTGAGTCGCTCGGACGCTTGAGACAGCTGAGCGCTTGAATCAACTGAGAGCTTGAGTCGCTAAGAACAGTCGCTGAGAGCAGTTGCTGAGATCAGTCGCTGAGAGCAGTCGCTGAGGTCCTTGATAACTTGGGCTTTATCCTTCAGGTGAATCTGAAAGTGGACGCTTGAGTCGCTCGGACGCTTGAGACAGCTGAGCGCTTGAATCAACTGAGAGCTTGAGTCGCTGAGAACAGTCGCTGAGAGCTGTTGCTGAGATCAGTCGCTGAGAGCTGTTGCTGAGATCAGTCGCTGAGAGTAGTCGCTGAGAGTTTGACTGAGCGCTCGGAACAAATCGTCATCTTTACTTTGACTTTGGACACTGATCTTCAACTTCATCACTTAATAGACTCACACAGAACTCTATTAGTGATTTGGTATCACAAACTTAGTCTAAAATCTATAAAGATAAAAATTACAAGCCTAATAAAATAAGTAAACTTCCAAACGCTTATTCAATATTTCTATGAAAGCATAAACTTTCATTTTTGGGGTCTAACATAAAATCCTATCTTGTCATCATCAAAACATCTAACATGAAATTCCTAACAGGGTGTATAGTAATATCCTTGATTATAATAGTAATCATAATCATAATAATAGTCATAATCATAATTATCATAGTAGCAATAATATGATCTAGACCATTGCGGATATTGACGCTGGTATTTCCTGGGCACTGGCTTGGGGTGCACTTTTGGTGCTAGATGCTTAGCGCTTGATTCACAGTGGTCAGGTTTATCCTTAGCATTTTGAGCATTTGGATGAACCCGTCTTTGTGAATCGTTTGCTTTCGCTTTTCCCTTGCCTGAGTCAGCTTTAGCTTTCTCATTTGGCCTCGTATCATTATCGCTTTGTTCATTTAGCGTTTGTCTTTGTGAACCTTTCTCAACAAAGAAAACATCCTTTCCTTTGTTGTTTGCCATAACATTAGATTTGTTTGGTTGCTTACCGAATTCTTTGCATCCTAAACTGGTCTTTCACCAAACATTCTTGTTACCTCAGTCACATTATCCAACTTTCTTGAAGCTTTTGATAATGATGAGATGAGTTGCTCCGATTTGGCAAGTCTAGCGATCAGATTAGCTTCTCTCTTGACTTTTATATCAAGATCGCTTTTCAATTGAGTAATCTCATTCTCAAGTGATTGGTTCTTCTCAATGCAATGTTGTTGAACTTTCAACTCTGTTTTGAGCGTTACTTTATCACTTTTGAGTGACGAAATAATAGCGAGGTCATTTTGATATATTTTGGCGGCATCTTGACAATTTTTATTATATTCATTAACTTTGTCAAGTAATTCATCATAAGAAAGAGGATGAGATAATTCAGTGGTTACCTCTGGTAGCGAGTTATAAGATGCTTCATCATCTCTTGCCATGAGACAAATCAACGCTGAGTCACTTGTTGGCTCATCATCACTACTTTCATTTGATGATTCCAGATCCTCTTCAGGTGCGGAGAATGGTTCAGATTCCGCTAGCTAACCTTGTTGGCGAAGGTTTCTCCTGAATTGGTTTCTATCCGCATAGTCTTGCCTTGTGGGTTTAGACACATTTGGATAAGGGCAATTTACCTGGTAGTGCCCTGGTTTCCTGCAATTATAACACAAATTAGTTTTCATTTTCTGTTCATTGGTTAATCGCTTTGAACCAACTGGTGCTGAGAGATTCTGAGTAGGAGTTGTAGGCGTTTGGTAAGGAACTGGCGCTACTGGTTGAGGTGCAAAATATACTTGTGCTTGATACTGAGGCGCTGGTGCAGGGGGAGGAGTTTTAAATGAAGTTTTTTCAATACAATTTCTCTTTTCATATCTTAGAAATTTCTTGAATTTCTTAACCAATAAAGCCATCTCTTTTTCTTCATTGGATTCCGTCACTTTCACCTCATTAACTGCTTTACCCTTACTCTTAGTGGTAGCGATTAAGGCTCCTGATTCAGTCAATGTGTCACTGACTTCACCTAATTCGAACTCAAATGCCTTTAATTCTGAAAACATATGTTCTGGAGTAAGAGTCTCCAAAGTCTGTGATTCTCTCATAGCAACAGTCTTAATCAAATACTTGCTCAGAAGACTTCTGAAAATCTTATTAACCATTTCCTTGTTGGTCAACTCTTTATCCAATGATGCTAACTCTGTAATGAGCAAAGTAAACCTTGCGTCCAATTGTTCTTGAGTCTCGTTGGGTTGTATCTTAAAATGTTCAAATCTTTGCATGGCTATGGAGAGCTTATTCTTCTTCATCTGTGCTGAACCTTTACACACTATAGCCAACTTATCCCATATTTCTTTGGAAGTTTTGCATTGCTTCATCTTGTTAAACAATGCGTCATTGTCTCCTAATGCTTAGTAAAGTGCACTTCATCCAACATTATCTAGATTTGCTCTTTTTCGATCATCTGGCGTCCATTCTAACTTGGGTTTCTCGACATATCCATCTAGAGTGGCTTCATCGGCTCCAGGTGCTCGAGTTATCACTTTCATGATCTTAATGGGGCCATCTGAAATTACATCACACATTTCATTATCGCATGAACATAAATACGCGAATGCTCTAAGTTTCCAAGAATCATAGTTTGACTCTACCAACTTAGACATTTTGTTAAAAGCCATAATGAGATGTTTTGAGAGAGAGACAGAGAGAGAGATTTAAAGCGACTAAGTTTTAGAAAAATAGATCTAAACAAGCAGTTACGCTCGGAAACGCTTTAGGTTTCAACTTCAACCGCTCTGATACCACTTGGTGGTCCCAAGTGGTATACGAAAGGGTTTAGAGGGGGGGGTTGAATAGACCCTGAAGTCTTTTTCGACTTCAAAAATTTCGTATCACTTTCAAAGGTTAGAACGCTTAGGAAGCTGAGCGCTCGGGTCAGGCGCTACACTAAAGATAACTTAGACTTAGTGATTTTGGCAATTTACCAAAGTAGGTAATGCTTAGATCGCTTAATAAGCGTTAGCACAACGGAAATAATTTTAAAGCTTTAGCGTTCATTTTGGTTAAATAGTCGCTTAGCAGATTAACTTGTCTTTTTCAGAATAGATATAATAATATAAAACAAGACAATAATAAAAGTAAATGACACAAGATATATAAGGTTCACTTGGTGATGTAATCCCAGCTAAGTCCTTCTTCTTCTTTTTCACTTGGAGGGAATTTACTAAGATGATTATCAAAGAATCACACAGAATCTTCTACAAGATAGTAAATAGGTGAAAATGATCTCGGGTTCCTTGATCACACAGATTTCAGCACCAATGATGATCTTCTTCTACAAGCTCCTCTCACTCAGAAATACTGCCTGTAAGGGGTTTCAACACCTTTCTCGCTCAGATGAAAGGTTGAGGGTTTTATCACAAGGGTTTGTTTGTTGAATGATTGCATTTAAGTCCTTCATGATTTGAGAATTTATTTCAGGTGAATCTCATGCTGATCGCTAGAGTGCTTTGAGCGCTTGATCTATAAATCTTGAAATGGTCCTTTAGCGTTTGACAGTCGCTAAGAATAAATCTTCATCTTCTTTTCACTTCAGACGCTGATCTTCAACTTCATTTCTAATAGACTCACCTAGAATTCTATTAGCAATTCGGTATCCAATACTTAGTCTAAAATCTACAAAGATAAAAATTACAAGCCTAACAGAATTACAAACTTTCAAATGCTTATACAAATGATCTATGAAACATAAACTTACATTACATTTGGGGTCTAACATAAAATCCTATCCTGTCATCATCAAAACATCTGACATGAAATTTCCTAACAACTTGTGTGATAGTTTGTGTTTTACCAAAATTCTGCTAGGGTATGCCATTTATGCCATTGTTTGGGTTCAAAGTGAAGCATACACCTAAGATAATTTTCTAAACATTGATTAACTCTTTTAGATTGACCATCCGACTGTGGGTGGTAAGCTGTAGTCATGTCTAAAAAAGTCCCTAAAAGTTTAAATAAAGTTTTCCAAAAAGTACTAGTGAACAATCCGCCCCTATCTGTAACAATACTAGTAGGCAGACCAAGAAGTTTATATAAGTGATCAAAAAAGACCTTCACAATATGCTCAGAAGTGAAAGGGTGAGTGAGTGCAGTAAAACGTGAGTATTTAATGAACTTATCTACAATGACCAATATAGAGTTCTTACCTTCTATGGAAGGTAAGCCTATTATAGTGACATGGCACCAAGCTTGTAATGATATGGGAAGGGGTTGTAAGAGCCTTGGATAGGCAACATTTTCATGTTTGCTTCTCTGACATACATCACATTATTGAACCTATTTAATAACATCAAAATTTAAACCTGGCCATTTGAAGAGTGATTTGATCCGTTGGTAAGTGCCATGTATGCCTGAGTGACCTCCTATTCCTGAATCATGGAAGTACTTTATAATCTTCTCTTTTAAATTTCCTTTATTTGCCACACAAGTCTTGTCCTGACACCTCAGTAGCACAGAAGACAAAGAGTATTCTGGATATGAGTGAGGGTCAATGGCTTTCTGCTATATTATTCAGTCAATTTGTTGTCATCACTGTAACTCTCTTGTATCTCTGTGATCCTTGATGGAACAGTGGTAGTGATAGCTGCACAAGTTGATGTGATATGTTCTCTTCTAGACAGGGCATCAACCACCCTGTTTTCAGTCTTTTTTTGTTTTGTATACTGTAATCTAGTCCTAGTAGCTTAGTAGACCATTTTAGTTGCACCACAGGGTCCAATATTTGATCCAATAAGTGTTTTAGACTCTGTTGGTCAATTCTGATTACGAAATGTTGCCCTTGAATGTAATGCCTCCACTTTGAAATAGCTAATAAAACTGCCAGGAATTCTTTTTCATAGATGGATAGGCTCTGGTTTTTTATGCCTAGGGATTTACTAAGGAAAGGAATGGGTTGTTGGTTCTGCATGAGTACAACACCAATGCCCTTGTCACTGGCATCAGTCTCAATAATAAAGGATTTGGTGAAGTCAGGGAGAGCCAGAATTGGAGAAGAAATCATAGTTGTTTTAAGTAGTTCAAAAGCTTCTGCAGTAGCTTCTTCCTACTTAAAGACATCCTTTTTAAGTAAATTAGTTAATGGTTTGCTTATGGTGCCATACCCTTTAATGAATTTCCTATAATAACCAGTTAGTCCCAAAAAACCTCTTAAGGACTTAAAGTTTGTTGGAGTGTGCCATGTGACCATGCCATCGATCTTGGTAGGGTCAGTAGCTACTCCTTTGCTAGAAATAATGTTCCCTAAGTAATCTATTTCAGATTTCCCAAAAATACACTTGTTTCTTTTTGCAAACAACTCATGTGTCCTCAATAACTTTAACTCTTGCTTTAAATGGATTAAATGATCTACCCAATTATAACTGTAGACCAATATGTCATCAAAAAACATTAGTACAAATTTTCTATTATGGTTAGCAAAGACCTTGTATTTTAAAGACTGGAAAGTAGCTGGTGCATTGCAAAGCCTAAAGGGCATGACCATGAATTCATAATGTCCTTGAGGTGTTATGAAACTGGTTTTGTAAATGTTTGCCTCATGCATTTTCATATGAAGATAACCAGATCTGAGATTAATTTTGAAAAATACTTGGCACCATTCAACTCATCTAAAAGCTTATCTATATTGGATATGGAAATTTATGCTTGATAGTGAGACTTGAGGTATTTGTAGTCAATACAAAGCCTCTGACTTCCATCTTTCTTCTTCACTAGTAAAACAGGTGAAGCAAAGGGACTTTGGCTAGACCGTATTAATCCACTGTCAAGCAAACTTGCCACTATCTTCTCTATTTCATTTTCTTGAGTATAGGAGTACCTGTAGGGTATTTGCTTTTTCAGAATACAATTAGGCATGAGAGCGATTTAATGTTCAATTTCTCTAGATGGGGGCGGTGTAGTGGGTTCTTGAAAAACATCATTGTAAGTCTGCAATAAGTGCTCAAGACCTGGTTGCTCAGGTTTAGTGTTTAAGGATACTGCAGAAACTAAAAATAGGTGCCCAAGGAGTCCATATGAACCCTTTTTTTGGAAAAATTTTGCAATCTATTTTGCATGCATAAGTTATAAGGATGCAGTGTCAGTCATGACCTTAGTGGTGAGTTTTCTTCCATTTCTAGAGATGGTTAATTTCATTTTATGATAATCAAACTCAACAAGGATATTTTATATTAACCGCCCGCCTAATTTTATAACTCTGATTGGGTTAATGAAAGTGTGATTTTGTATTTATCAAGTGAAATCAGGAAACTCCAATCTACTCAACATTTTGCTACCATCTGCTACACTTACTATCATGCGAGTAGAGTAATCTAACTTACACCCTAGTTTGTGAGCAGTGGTTTCTTCGAGGAAACAGTGTGTACACCCACCGTCAATCAAGATATGAACATCTTGACCCTTGACAGTCTCCTTAATTCTTAAAGTATTCATATATGTTGTCTCTAATCATGCATTGAGGGATACAACTTTGTCATCATCTAACATATCTTCTTCAATTTCATTATTGTTCTCTATTTCATTTTGTGAGTTATGCATTAGTTCTTCTTTCTCAGACATCATATAGATTTGCCTTTCTTTATACCTATGTCCTGGTATAAAAGTCTCATCACAATTATAGCATAGATTTTTCTCCCTTCTGGCTCTCATTTCTGAATCTGTGAGGATTTTCTCTGAGGAGGTGCGTTTTCAGTGTTTGGTGGGTAAGAGGGGTTTAGAGTCAGTTGTGAGTTTCTGGAAATTTGGTTATTAGTTAGAAGGGTTCTGTAATTTGTCTTAGATTGAGAAAAATTCCTAGAAGTTTGATTAGCTCTTTTAATAATAGCATCAACAGTAGACTCTTGCCTTTTGGCTAGAGAAACTTCTTGATGGAAATCATTAGGTTTCAAAGCCATGATAGCCCCTATAATTTCTTCCTTTAAACCACTCAAAAAACAAGCAGAAAAACTCAAGTTAATCCTTGTTGAATAGGATCATATATGATTTTAACTTCTCAAATTTTTCTAAGTAATCAGCTACATTACTTGTTTGAAGTAACTTCTATTGCACACTACGAGATCTGGATTATTGTTATCAAAGCGCTCTAGTATGGCCATGGTGAATTGCTGCCAATTGGGTAGTTATCTTCCTTCCATGACCCTTGAAACTAGAGTTCAGCCTTGACTTCCAAAGATACTGAGCTAGAGTAACATTCTAATCCTCAGGGATTGTAGTGATAACTTTGAAATATCTGTTACTCTTGAGGATCCAAGACCTAGGATTGTCTCCTTCAAAGTGTGGAAACTCTACTTTAGGGAAGAAAGTGTAGTTAGAGTTGTTGTTTTAAGTGACCGAGTGTGTGTTGTTCCTCACTTGACTTGAGTTGGATCCCCTTGCTATAGGTATAGAGGGCCCTTATCCTAGAATAGACTTTCCTCTGATTTGCTGTTGCATTTGTGCATTCAACATTTGTATCTGTTGTTGCATTTTTTTCTGAAAATTTTCTATAGACGCAATTGATGATTGGAGTCTGTCTTGTATTGTAGCCATTTTTTCTAACCATTACAGAAAAAAGAACTATTGTCAGCCAAATTGAAAATAAAATTGAAATAAATCACATTAATTAATACATATGAACTCAAAATCACACTCTAATCCACTTAAAAAACGGATCTAGATGACTAGATCTTCTTACAAAACAATTGAAATGTGCATGTAATTTAAAGATCAAACCTAAACTACACTTTGGATCACTAAAAGATAATGGATTCGGAAAGACCAAGAGACTGTAAATTAATGTGTACCATAGAAAATGAGATTCAAGTGCAATGACTGGTACTTTAAGCTTTCTAAGGTTAGACATGAAATTTGCAAGAAAGAGAAACCCTAGAGATTCAGAGGCAATTAATATGAGACTTTAAGAGATTGATCCGCCGAGATTGATCTCTAAAGGCCTAGCGGGCCGGGGAATAACATCAACTTTTGGTGATGTAGCGGCGACAAAGTTTTGTAATTAACGAACATGATGATCTAGCGAGATTCTCTAAGTTTTTGCTGAACAAAAGGAACGTTCTCTTGACTGTTCCAGTAGGGCCTGGATCACTATCAATAATAAAAGGAATATATTAGTACTACTTGAAAGAAACTCGATCTTGTGGAATCAATCACAGCTGCTATAAAAAAGAAAAATATATAATAATAAAAAAACATCTAAAACGTTGCTACATCACCCATAATATGGACATTCTGTCCCTGTGTGATTTCTTGGATGGATTTGATACAGAAATGGGGAATAGATAGATAAAAATCAGTAAAGATGAAGAAGGATAGGAGGTAAGAAAAATTAGCTAATTTCGTTAATTGAATTCCCAAAAGTTACAAACGTTGCATATAGCCATATGTCTTAACAAAGTTTAGCTAACAAAAATAATATTCCTTCTGCCACTAAATGGTGATGAGTTTGTTATGCCAGATGTCCCAAATCTGTTGGTTCGTACTCTGCAGGAGACTTAATAGAATTTGCAAAGTAGGAGCCGTTGGATGGAGATGTAATCTAGTTCGTTCCTTGTGTAGCTGCGATGGAGTGACGTGGTTGAATCTGGAGGTGACACCGCATGAATGGAACACGATCGTTTGATCTTGAGTCTCGATTACTTAAGTTAACTTAGATCTGGCAGTTGCAATTTAATTTGAATATGCGACGGTGAAGATCCTTTGCCCCAATTAAAAGAGGATTTAAGGATTTTCCTTCTACTTTTGAACAGGTTCCACTAGGTATGACACCCTACAAATTTTTCAAGAAAAAATGGATTTTCTCTTAAAAGTGTGTTTGGCTAGTGTTTTTAGTAGAAAAGGCAAAATGCTAACAATTTATGTGATATGTATATTGTGAGAAAAGTTGATGTGACCCTTTTTTATTTTATATTTTAAAAAAATATTCTATGGACAAGTTATTTCGTAAGTGACATGTGTCTGATTCATACCAATGAGATTTATATTAATATTAGGGATGATATGAGTATAATTGTGAGAATGATTCATGTAAGTGCAACAAAGTAAATAACAAGAGATTTAACGTGATTCGATCCAAAAATTAGACCTACGTCCACAGGGATTCAAAAAGTGTTCTTCACTATGCTTCAAGTTGGGTATTTATAGAAGCTTTTGATGGGTAGGATAAGTTATGGTAGGTCAACTACACTAATTATACATATAGTAAAGGGAATCAATCAGCATCTTTCTATTTTTGGGTACATCTAATCAAGGATCAATCATTATTAATGCTAATATATGGCTTGATTCCGTCATATCTTCATTAAGAAAAGTATTGGCTTGACTGCTTCTTGTCTCCATCCTTGCCTTATATAGACTAGCGACCGGAGCACACTCGATACGTGTGCAAATTTAAAAATAAGATACAACCATATTCTTTTTAATAAAATAAACCTACACTAATTAAAGGACACATAAACTTGATAAGCCATAGTTTCAATGGACCCATATTTTCTTAAATCTAAGAGCTCTTAGGATTGAGTTACACCTAACAAATATATGAAATAATAATGAATTACATTCAATTATAGTTAAACTATTTCTATTAATGAACTCGATGTAATACAAATAGGGGAACCAAGAAACTAAAAGAAAATCACAAAATTACAAATTTGTTTATGCATAATGCACGGCATGAGATAGTCTTCCTACATACGCAACTAAATCATTGCTTAGTCTCATAAGAAAAAAGTTATTTAAACGCATTCAGGCTACATTGAAACCTACTAAAATAAACAAAAAACAAATTGCTACATAAAAGAAATTTACCTTCCTGGTCCTTAAGATTCACAAATTATTGATCCATAATCTACAAATTAAATTTTACATTCATTATATTCACTACTAAATCGAATCATGAATATACCGATTTCAGAAGAATTTTAGTTCAAAAATGAAATAAAAATTAAACGACGAATAGCACATTCTTATTACCAACGGTAATTGCACACTTGATGCGTGTGGAAAAAAGGGGAATTATATAAATAATTTTAAAAATAACAAAATTGCATTATCCTAAATATAATACCCTCTTTTAAAGCTAGAAATGAAGGGGGTTGTGACCAATAATGAAGATTCACCTAAAATTAACAAATAAACCTTTTTAAATAAAAAAAAAATAAATCTAAAGTTTTAAGTTATTCTATGTAAACTCTTCAATCGAAATAACCATGGCAAAGCTGTGAAAAAAATAAATTGAATATGAAAATATAATATTAGTGTATTATTAATAAATCTGTAAATCCACCAACATAAATGAAAATAGAATCTAAATCTCATATATATATATATATATACTTAAATATTGGGCATTCAATATATTAAAGATCAAAGCCATCAAAAAAAGATTATAAATTAAAAGGCACTAACTCCTCTTTCTAAAGCATTTACCTTTCATTCTTTCAATTTTTGTCGCCCAAGGCCTGCACATATTAAGTTTGTGACATGCCATCATAACTCTTTCTTTCATATAGCAAGTGTTTCCAACTGTGCAGAAAAGAATATGCAGTTCTGATATGTGTAAAAAAGGAGGTTAAAAAAAATGGGGTGGAAAAGTTTAGTAAATGGGTAGTTACCATCGGTTACAATTTTGAGGAGTATGCCACACGTCCTCTACTCTCTCTCATTTTGAAGAGTATCCCACTTCAGAAACGTTCATTAGCCCGTTTATCTTTTATCTTTTATTTTTCTTTTTATATTTCTTTAAGGCTTCACCAAAAGTTGGCAGCCCAAGACAGTTACTCTAGGGGTCTCATGCTTTATATAATAGTATAGATATATTCTCTTCAGCAACACCAAGCACAGGTTGGATATCTACTAGAAAGGATTCAAATCCACCATCCTTAATGGGCTTTTAGCTCACACTACAATAAAAATGGCTTTTTACTACGTCGAAATAGTCGTTCCAAAAGGTGGCCTTTTGTTACAAAAGTTATGTCGTAGCAAAAGAAACATAAAAACGACAAAGTTTTGTTCTTTTACTACGCGTATACTGCGTAAGAAAACCTTTTATTTGTTACACTGTATAATGCGTAATATAAACATATCTAACAACATCGTCCAGTCATCGTGTTAGAACATTTTCCCTTCCAATTTTTTCACATGGCCTCAAACTCATAAAGTGTTCTGTTTTCCTTTTTCTCACAAAACCCACGCTCAACTTCTCTTCAGATCCCTAATTCATACAAGTTTCTTCGGAAATCTAAAAATTCCCAGAACAATCAAAAGGATTTTTGAAGATGAGGACTCTCAAGATCTAAGGTAAAATTTTCTCTCTCTTTCTTGGTACACCCTCCTGAAATTTAGTTTTGTTTTGAAATTTAAAAATCACAAATCCTTTGTTTGTAGTTTGTGTATTGTCTAAAATTCGCAAGCCCTAGTTTCTCTTGCCTTCCTCGGACCCCCTCATGAATGGTTGGAATAGACAAATTGGGCCTTTGTAGACGAAACCTCATAGCCCTTAATAAAGGCCCCCTTATTGTTCGACAATTGCATAGGAAACTACTAGCTTAGGCTCCATTTCTTGTCTATCAGTGATTGCTAACATGCCCAAGAATTTTAGGATTTTATGGAATTAAAGTGATATCTTCCTTTAGTAGTGTGCTTCTTTTTGAATATTTATTTTTTATTGAAATTTCTTATCCATAGAAACTTGTTACCTTGAGTAGATATTAACTTGTTGTTTGGGTTTATTAACATAGATTGAAGTTTGAGGAGAAATAGTTACCATTTTAGGGGGTTTGATTCAAGATCTAGGGGGCTGATTGAGTTTTTTGCTTCTTATTTTTACGTTTTATGTAAATATTGGGTAAAGATCCTTCCTAATTAGTACAATTTAATTTTTTGTTATTTATCTTTCCTCTTCATATTAACTTTAACCCTCATTCGCTTTGAAGAAGCACTTAGTTTTTTATTGAGGAAATGATATTTAGATTACTTGAGATTATTTTGTATTCATGAAAGCACCATAACGATCTTGTTTTTGATGCAAGTATATGTGACCCTTCATGTCTACTCATCTGTCTTGGCGCACAGGTGCAGCAGGTTCAGTGTAGTATCAATATATTATGGAAAAGATTAATATGAGTATTATCAGATTATCAATGTATTGTTGTCTAGTTTAATGAGCAGACTTCTAGGGGAAAGAAAGTTATGTCTTCCATTGTGGACAAAATATTAGAACTCTGATCTAGTGCACAATATAGGAAACATCCCCAGCACAAGAAGAAATAGAGAAATGAAATGGATAACAAATGTATTGTCATACAAAAAGAAGTAGTTATTTAACTATTTTCCTTCATAGCTTTAATTTAACTCATAAATTAGTTACACAAACAAGGTAGATGAGTTCACATCAATAGCAGGAAGTAGGTGTTTACTAAGTTCATGTTGTAAACATTCATGCATCCAAAAAACTTTTCATGCTTTTTGGATATTGAAGAACTCAAATATCTTTTTTATAAATATAAATTACTTGCATGCGCGTGTGAATTGTAGCGGTCAAAGAAAGGCTATTGAAATGGATAGAAGGTGGATTGTTTTTGTAACCCGATGAGTATGTTCTTGGAGTTGACAAATTCAAGTTGAGCCACATAATAACTTACAACTAGATGATCGAGTTTCAAATCCAAATGTGGATATTTGTGTAATGAGGGATTATTATTGAGGAAATATACGCTTATGTGAAAACAGTTAATAGGGAAAATGGTATTGAAATGACAGATTGTATTGATGATTAAATTTTTGTAACTTGTTTCCTTTTTGTTTCAAGAGATAAGATATTATTTTGCATGACTTGTCTTTACACTAATGAGTGGATACTAGAGTACTTCTTATATGCCGTGATAATTTCATTTTGTGTGTACATCAATTGATGATTCAGGGTATAGATCCTATGAGACTTGATTTGTGGATGGAATCCTGTCTAGTGGAAACAACATTGACGATGATTATAACACATTGATTTTCATGTAAGTGAAGTTTGCTTGGATTTTATCCATGAACCTCTTTTTCTGCTTGGTTGTATTTTTAATTTGTGTAAGGTGGTACTCTTGAAGGGGTTGAAAAGTATATACCTGCAAATCACCATTTTGTAAAATTGATTACAACATAAGCTGATTTTCGTTATGCATATCTAAGATTTCTGCTCCTACATAGATCTCAATTCAGAATAAATATGTTTCATAATGTTTCTGCTCTGAAATGCAAAGTCTTCTCTGATTTCAGAACATAAATGCACTGCTATTATGAAATGCGAGAAGTTGAAATTTAGAAGCTAAGAAATATTCAACTCGATTTTAGAGCAGAAAAGTTAGCATAGAAGCTGAGTTGCGATCATAATATGCTTACATAAAGCTGAGAATTCATCATATTTTCAAAACAAAAACGTGACGAATTAGTTACTTGGGATTTCCACTGGTTTTATATAATGAAAATTTATAGGTTCTGGATGCATAAAGCTTATATTGACCAACTTTGAATGGATTGGCAGATGCTCTTCTTCTTGAAGAAGAACATGCAATAATTCTCTACTACTTTTATTTTTCTTTACTCCCTCTTCGCTTTTGTGTTTCGCACTTTCTGTAGACGTAGAGTATATTACTTTCAATTCAGTGTGGAATATTAGCATGTGGTAACGTGTTTCCACTTTTAGTAATTAACTTATGTAATATAACTTCGATCTTATAAATGTAGATTGTCGCTAAAAAGTTCAGCAACCAAAAGAATTTGTAAAATTATTTTATCCTATATAACGATAAGAAGTTTCTTAGGCTTCGTGAAGGTGCTAAGACCATTGAAAAAATACTTCATGAATGGATTTAACGCGAAATTGTCAATGTATGTATGATAGTAGCTCTCTTTTATATTCAAGCATATTTCCTGTCTTAAGCTTTTTACTTTAGTAAAATATAAAGCTTTCCTTAATTTACTTTTCCCGAGTATGTCACAGGTCATGGAGATGTAGGTGGCACACCAAATATGGATATTCTAACAAGCTGTTGATCATTTTGATATAGGATTTCTAATAGTTTATGTCTTTGGATGTTATCAACATTTTTGTTACAATATAAAGAACTACTTAATGTTTAGCTTGACTTATCTACTACTAGGCGTTGGTGGAGATTTGAAGTTCGATTATATCTGTTTAGATATGTTGTAAAAAAAATTATGAATTCTATATATTATGGGTGAAATAGTTGTAACCTTTAAATTATAGAGATTTAATAATTCTTATCTAATGATATTAAATTGTTTGATTAAATTTGATTTGTAAAAGAAAAGGTAAGTATTTCAATTTTAAAAGAAATCATTTTTTTCCTATATGACTTTTACTGCAACTACCAGCTCGTACCAAAAGGTAGGTGCTTTTGCAGTTATTTACTATGAAAAAGTAGGCGTAGCAAAAGCTTCACAAGTCATAGTAAAAGTATTTGCTACGTTGAGGAGATGTAACAAATTTTTTGTTACGCCCATATTTGGAACACCATGAGATTCGTTGCCATCTCGTAGAAAAAGCCCTTTTGTTTCGAATTATAGGCTTTTATTACAAGATAGCCCTCGTAGTTAAAAGTTGTTTTTATAGTGCCATTAAGTTTTGGTCTTATCAGCTTGGCCCAACGTCCAAATTCTACCTACATCATTAGTCCCCCCAACTCTGCTGTTTGACTTGTCAAACTGTGAGAGCTGAGAAGAAATAATATTGGACAAGCTAATCCAGCTGCAGGGCTACATGAAAACACCAAGCTGCTCCAGCTGAAAGGTTGGAATGGCCTCCATTGAAGGGTTAGGAAACCCTAATGATGATCTGACATAAAGGGCCTTGACAGTTGAGCTTCCCCACGTTCTGCAGGCTATTGATGCCCCTAAGCGGTTGCGTCTCATCATTACGCCAACATTGTGTGCTGCCATAACTGCCTCTCTTTTGACGTGCGGATCTGGGCCACTCGTAGGGCTGATAACTTAACCCGCCTTTTTCCAAGGTTATCTTTTTTTTCCAGATGAATCTTTTCAAAAATATTTAGTTACCAAAAACTAAATTTCTTCCTTTTGTGTCTTCTCGTCTTTATTTTTAAGGGTCTTCTCCACTTCCTTCACTTCTATTCTCTTCTTCTCAAGTTGGTAGCAACTCCACATTTGCCGCATATATCTAAGTATTTATCTCCTTTTATTTTCTTGTTTTTGTTACTCTGATTATCATGAAACTCTTGTTGTGTTAGTTTTTTCTTTTTCTTTAATTCATTATGTCGAATAGTTTAGGTTTTAATTACAAAAAATATATCGACCCTGTAAATATGGTTATGGTAGAGAGTTCTTTGCCGCTTCTATCAGTGGGGGCTTCATTTAGTGCCACTCAGGTTTTGAGAATCATGGATTTTATCCATTTTCTTCCTCTAAAACTCTATCGCATGGTCACGTCGTTGTTGACCAGTAACTCGAACTCCACGCTGTTCTCAGTGCCAAAGGGGCTCACATGCCTTGTTTGGTTAGTTTGGCTCGTTGTTATCAATCGCCGAAGTGGCTCGCAGCCTTGTTTGGCTTGTTGGTTTCTTGCTTGAAGTAATTCCGTAAGTCCTGGCATCCATTCTGGGGCTGGACAAGTTGGTTCAGCCTCAACTTATGAGGATTTAAGCCTTCCTGATCCGGATGCTCGTGGGGAGGTAGACTTAGCCGTTTTGAATAATCGGAAACAAACTATGTTAGCCCAAGATAACTCTTTCTGGGCAGTTTTTACTTCTAGGTTTACCCTTAGGCAAGGACAGATCAAATGCCAAAATTATGGCATCTCTGATGCCTATAAATTGTTATGTGTTCAGCAGAGGATAGACCTCATCGCCCACCTCCAGGTTTTACTTGCTTCTACCTTGCTCAACTTCGCGCAGGTCCGTGTTTCTCTATATCTCCCCTATTCATTTCCATAGTTAACAAGTTTACACTTTTCTTGAACCAGCTTGCTCCAAATGCCATTCGCATAATAGCGGGTTTCTCCAAAGTTTGGGTCACACACCCACCTCTGATTTCCTCTATGCATTGTTCGTTCCTCGCACGTCTTCTAGTGAGGGAGGGGTTTTTTATTTTGCTTCTCGCAAAGAGACAGCCTTCATAGGCTCATATCCTTCTGCTGAGAAGGAGTGGAAAAAGAATTACTTTTTCATATCCCCTCCTAAGGATGAGGAGTGGGATTTTTGTCGTGGTTTCTTGGAACGCATCGCAGGTTGCATGCTTGTCTTGTCGAGGAAATGCCTATTATATATAAGAGTTTGTTGGCCTACATGAACTGGCGGCCTCGAGATTTGGAAAAATTAACTGATGCCCGTCTCTTGTAACTTTTTGGATTAAGCCTTGTGTAGGTTGATATACAGGGCGAGACTTCAGGTAGTCTAGCTTTGCATTTTGTTTACTCCTCTTGTTATATTTGCTCCTTGTGTATTGATGTTGGTTTTTTGTTATTCAAAGCAGAACAACTAATGGATGCCACTAGAGCTGTCGAGGCTTTGAAACATAGGAGAAAGCTGGTTGGGGGCGTTCCCCCAGCTCTGCCTCCCCCACCTCCACGTAGTCCGCCTCCAGGTGCGGTCCAGGTAGTCGCTCCTTCTCCCTTGCTTTTAGCCCAAGCTGCACACAGCCGCTCAGGTCGAGATTCTGCCAGGGCTAAAGAGATAGCCGCAGGGAAAAGGCCAGCCAATCCAGATGCTACCTCCAATGCTCCCCCTCCCAAACACCGTGGTTCAGAAGAGCACATTAGTGATTTTCTTCCTCAGTTCTCCTTTGCTACTCTAGATCCACCAGCTCTGCGGACTTGCTCCAGAGCTCAGGACATGCCACCTCAATCTCTTTTAAAAGATAAAGGATCGAGCAGTATTAAAGGAGTACTTGAAGAGCTTGATCAACCTACTGGACCGTCACCATATCGCCTATCTGTCTCCCCAGGAGGTCATGGATATGATTTGGACATTGCTCCAAAGTATATTTTTACTTTTTTCATGCTTTAGTCTTACTTTCTTTCATGCCTTCATGTTGTCAACCTGTTCTTTTATATCTGCAGTTTTTCCAGTTATTCGTATAAGCTCTCTTGGACCTGGATCGCTCGGATGAGTCCAAGGAGCTAGACAAAATGCTGACCAAGTATAAGCTGGCAAATCAGGCCTAGGAGGAGAAAGAGCAGAAGATGCTCTAGGAGCTGCAAACTCAGGAATCACAATATAGCAAAGCTACAACCAAGGCTAAGGAGTTGGTGAAGGAGAAGTCTATCCTGGATAGCCAAGCTACATAGGTGCATGAGGCCTTAGCTAAAGAACATCAAGCCTGGATGGATGCCTTTCCCGAATCGGAGGAAGGCAAAGCTTTATTTGCTTATCAGAAGGCAGCATTTTTGGCCTCCAATGAGTTTGCCGCTAGGGTGGATGACCAATCGCTGGAGTTTTTCTTCAAGGGTTTTGATTAGTGCACTTCTCAATTCTGGCTCAAAATTACCCACTTGTTGGCAACTATAACTCCTTCCTAAATTCCGCAGCAGCTTTCATGGATCACTCCAGAGGTGAACATCCCCCGCTCATCCTGGGGATCCTTTTCCAGATTCCCATATAATTCCTTTCATGGCTGGTTAGCCTGATGAGACTATGGCTGATGAATCTGCAACAGGAGATGTGATTCCTTTTGGCCAGGTGGATGTTACTCCTACACCGGTTGAAACTAATCCCGCAGAATAACGTTGTTTTAAGAATATTTGTGTTGGTTTTGGACATACATAGCCCTTTAATTTTTCTTGTTTTTGGTTGGGGACATATGTAGTCCCCTGAACAATTTCAATTTTTATTTTTATGTTTTGCCTGCCTAGTTTTTGGCCGAGACAATTTGTGATGGTTTTTTCCCCTTAAGGGAATTTTATGAATATGCTATAGTATATCTCCTTGTCGTTCCTGCACTTTCACATAATTTGCATCATAATACTTTGACATGAAATGACCATACTTACTTGTTTGCCCACTTAATTTGCTTTGTACAACATTTCGAGGATGTCTCCTATTTTTCCTGAAAATTTCAAACACATAGAACTTATTTTTCGCAGAGGGGACAGGTTAGCTAGCTTTGCAGGTTGGCTTATCATAATTTTCCTGTTAACCATTTTGCTAATAAATAATATTCATGACATGTATTTAGCATCCATCACATACACATGACTTAAAACATTAGACATCATGAAAAATGCTTACACCTTTCCAAAGCCACACACATATTCTCATCCCGCTTATGAACCTATCCTGAAAATAACAAACAGTCAATATTCTTCCCACTAACCAACTTGTTAGTTCACACAATAAATTCACAAGGCACTAACTGAGCCGCAGCTTCCAGCTACGCTATGATTCCTTCATATGCAGTCAAAGAGACTTGCTATTTCTCATGCAATCATGGAGACTTGCCACTCCTCATACAATCGTGGAGACTTGCTATTTCAAAATATTTTTTTACCTTCTTTGTTTTCCCTTTTTCTCCTCTCCGTTCCACACACATTTCATCAACGGGCTCGCATCTGGCAGTATGCTACCGTTGGTTTCCTTCCTTATTCTACCTTTATCCTGATTTTCTCTCCTTATTTCATTTAGGAGTGGGAGAATCAGTCCCCTCCTCCAGCCTTATATCCCCGAACAACCTTGCAGCTCCCCTAAGCCCGGTCTTTCAATGCGAGTTGGTCCTAGAATTATTCTCGAAATAATTCCACCCCAATTCACCCTTATATCCTCTTGGTATGGGGCCATGGGATTCGAAGCCGTAGGCCACCTGACTTAACGAATCCCGGCTATCCATCTAAGTGTTGCAACCTAGCTCCGGCTACCTCCCTTTTCACCAACTTCTTACTCTCTTTTTCAGTTTCACAAGAATATAATCATATATATACACATATTCTTGGAACTTTTATAACAAAACAAAACAAATTCTTAATGGAAATTTTTTAGGGATCTGTATCTAATTCTGCAAAAGGGGTGTTACATACCTCCATGTATTCCTGTAAGGACAACACATTCAACTTACACCAGTAAGAGCCTTAGTTAAAATAAAGAATATTTAGACATAAAACTTTCTCAGACTTTGAATATTCCAAGGGCGAGGGAGTTCTTTTCCCTTTCCATCCACCATCTCATAAGCTCCTCCAGCTAATATTTTGACCACTTTGTATGACCCTTCCCAATTGGGATTCATCATCTTCACTGTGCGGACTGCTTCTACCCTCTTCAACACCAGGTCTCCCACCTGGAGAGCTCTAGCCTTCACTTTTACACCTTGGGCTCTTTGAATTTTTTGCTAATAATTTCTATCCTCATGTATGCCTTCGTCATGCTTTCCTCAATCAGGTCCAGGTCTTCCCTTAGCCTCTCCTTGTTCTGCTCAATATCAAAGCACCTGACCTTATGGGTTTGTACCCTTATCTCCGCAAGTATGACAACTTCATCTCCATACACCAGATTGAAAGGAATCTCCTTTGTAGTAGACTTGGGAGTGCTCCGGTATGACCACAATACAGATTGTAGCTCATCCATCCAATTCCCACCCGCCCCTTCTGGTCTATTAGACCGAGGTTTCAATATTTTCCATAGATATGTTAGCAACAAATTTGTAGGGAGGGTAAACAGAATTGGATAACAAAATTGCATAAAGAAAATAATACAAAAGAGAAGTCATAGGTATGCGTGCCTAATTTTTAAACTTTACACTATAATTTTATTGGTAACCTCTACTTGACCATTGATCTGAGGATAGGCTACCGAGCTAAAACGGTGTTGAATTCCCATTTTCTCGCACCAATTCTTCAGCTTCGCTCCACTGAATTGCCTTCCGTTGTCAACTACTATTTCCCTAGGTATGCTGAAACGGCATACTATGTTCTTTCATAGGAACTGAATGACTTCCACTTTTGTAATTCGAGCTAAGTCCTCAACCTCTACCCATTTGCTGAAATAATCTATTAATACAAGTAGAAAGTTCTTCTGGGCCTTTGCTATAGGAAAGGGCCCTACAATGTCCATGCCCCATCTCGCGAATGGACATAGGACACTCATGGATCGCATCATCTCTACAGGCCGATGAATAAGGCTAGCGTGTATCTGACATTGTTCATACCTCTTCATCAGCTCTGCTGCATCTTCCTTTAGGGTTGGTCAAAAGTAGCCAAATCTGAGTGCTTTCCCAGCTATGACAGCTCTACCTATGTGGCTTCCACAACATCCTTCATGAATTTCTCTAAGCACATAATCTCCTTCTTCTTTGGATATGCATCTTAGGTGTGGTTGTACAAACGCCTTCTTATATAGGACATCGTCGATCATGGTGAATCTGGCTGCTCAGGCGAGCAACCTCTATTTGGCATTCTGCTCTTCTGGTAGTACTCCGTTTGTGAGATATTGGATTATCTCAGTCCTCTATTCATCTTTTTCTTCAATGTGCATGACATCCTTGCCACTGTTAGGCCTGACTACAGATTGAACAGTAATTTGCCTGGTCTTACAGTCAGTGACTGAACTACCCAGCTTTGACAAGTAACCTGCCTTCGTAATTTTTGCTTAAGGTATTTGGTGTACCTTTAGCTTATTGAAATTCTTACGCAGCACATCTCTGACTTTTATGTATTTTACCATTCTTTCTTCCTTAGCTTCATACTCTCCTTCAACTTGCTTTATGAAGAGCTGCGAATTTGAATATACTATCAGATTTTTAGCTCCTCCTTTGAGTCCCATTTTGAGGCCAATGATGAATGACTCGTACCCCGCTTTATTATTGCTTTCCTTGAATTCAAACTTGATGGCATACTCCAGCTAGTCACCTTCAGGTGTGGTAAGTACCACACTTGCACCACTTCCATTCTCCGTAGCTGACCCATCTACGTGCAACATCCACACTTTTTCTTCCTTCTCTTTCACCAAGTAAGGCTTTGTCATTCTTGTAACAAAATTCCCCAAGACTTGTGACTTTATCACTGTTTTTGAGGTATACTCTATCTCGAACTCTTCCAGCTCAGTCGCCCACTTGACTAGTCTCCTAGATGCTCTAGCCTTTCCCAACACAACATTGAGTGGCTAGTTGGTCTTGACAAAGATTTTATACGTTAGGAAGTACGGTTTTAGCCTTCTTTCCGTTATGACCAAGGTAAATTCCATCTTTTCAATTTCTGAATATCTTGACTTTGCATCACTGAGTACTTTGCTAATGTAATATACTGGCTTCTCCGCTTTTCCTTTTTATCGAACTAGGATAGTGCTGATAGCTCGGTCAACTACTGCTATATATAATATCAAAAGTTCACCAAGTATGGGCTTGGTTGACAAGGGAGTTTGATTCAGGTACTCTTTTAGGTCGGTAAAGGCTTTCCGACATTCCTTCATCTAATTGAAACCTTCAGCTTTTTGTAGTATCCTGAAGAATGGTAAACTCCTTTCCGCCAATTTGGAAATGAAGCGACTTAGGGTTGTGATACACCATGTCAATCTCTGCACCTCGTTCATATCTCGAGGCTCGACCATGTTCTGGATTGCCTGGATCTTCTTCGAAATAAGTTCTATTCCCTTCTCTGTAACCATGTATTAGAGCAATTTCCCTCCTTTGATTCCGAACGCACACTTAGCTGGATTCAACTTCACTCTGTACTTCCTTAGTGTCTCAAAGGTTTGTTGCAAATCCTGCACATGCATGTTGGTGGTTAGGCTTTTCACCACTATGTCATCGACGTAAACTTCGATATTCTTCCCAACCTGGTTACGAAACATCATGTCTACCCACCTTTGGTTAGTTAATCTAGCATATTTTAGCCCAAAGGGCACGACTAACTAACAATATGTCCAAAGGTAGTTATAATATTAACTTCCTTTTTGTCCTACTCATCTAAATGTATATGATGATACCCACTTTGCGGTTCTATAGTGCTCAGCAACTCAAATCCAGCTGTGGAATCAACCAGCTGGTCTATCAAGGGTAAAGGATAATTGTCTTTAGAAGAAGCATTATTCAGGTCACGGAAGCCCATGCACATCCTCCACTTTGATCCTCCTTTGGGCACCAAGACTACATTAGACACCCACTCTGGAAATTGGATTTTTGCAATATACCTACCTTTGAGGAACTTATCTGGCTCATCTTAGACTATAACATCTTTCTCAGGTCCAAAATGTCTTTTCTTTTGTATAATCAGTTTTGCATCCGGATATACATTCAAATGATGTTGTATAACAGTGGGATCAATTCCTACCAGGTCATTAACTGACCAAGAGAATACATCTGCAAAGCTACGTAACATAGCTATCAGATCTTCCTTTACTTCTGGGCTTAGGTGTGATCCTATCCGGATGGTCTTGTCTGCATCTCCAGGTATGAGTTCTATACTCATAAGTTCTCTGACAGGTTTGACATGGGCCGAAACCATCTTTCTTACAGCTTCGCCTTCTTCTAATCCAGCTTTGTAGATTTGAGTTGCTTATCCTTTGCAGGTTAATCCGCTTTCCTGAGCGAGGCCACATAACATTTCTTGGATTGGTGTTGGTTTCCTTTTTCCTACCCCTATGGATAAGGGTAAAGTGATTTGTCCCACAGGTTGTACTACTTCTCCTGCGAAACCAAATAGTGAGGTTTTTACCTCCTCCAGCTTGGCATCTCCCAAGCTCATCTGTTAGTATGCCTGGTAAAATAGGATATCTACTAAGCTTCCACTATCGCTAAAAATTCGTTGTACGTCATAGTTGGCTATATTTGCTGTAATGACTAATGCATTGTTGTGCGTTGTATGGACCGTCTTGGCATCTTTTGGTCCAAATTGGATTTCTTGTCTTGAATAAGATTGGCTGACATTCATAAAGAAGGCAGGTGTATTTTCCATCCTTATCTGCCTCCACAGGGATCGTTTGGTTTCTTCTCCTGTTCAACCTCCGGAGATCATGTGTATAGTAGCACGATCTACCTTGTTCACTCCAGCTCCTCCAGCTCCCTTACCTTACCATCTCCCTGAAGATCCTCTTTCTCTTCCCCAGGTTCCACCTCTGCGGAATGGGGTTGAACTGCCCTTTCCAAATTGATTATTATTTTGTATAACAAATTCCTTCATGTATCCCAGTCTGGCAAGACGTTGGATTTCTTCATCCAATTCTGGGCAGGCATCTGTATCATGCCCATACTAGCTGGATTTTGTGGTCTTTTGTTAGCTCCTTCTGGCCATTGCACAATGCTTTTCTCTTCTACGACCATTAGTTGTTCGTTTCTTGTACCTCTTAAAAGTATAAATGGAATGTATCTCGTATACTTAGTTTAGGAGCTGGTCCTAGGACCCAGCTTATCCTCCTCCATTTTTGCGGGATTTATTATAGCCTTCCTCGTCCAGCTTATCCTTCTTCTGCTAGTTCTGCTCAGCTCATCTCATCTCATCATCTGAGCATCTTCCATGTTGACATACTTCTCAGCTCTGCTAAGTAGCTCGTCAAAGTCCATTACTGGATTCTTGGTTAGAGCTGGAAAAAGTCTCCTTCTCATAATCCTTACGTGAAAGTGCTAGATTTCAGATCTGTCGTAGTAGATGGTACCTCGAGGGTGGCGGCATTAGAACCCTTACATATAATCGTAAAGGTTCATCCCCTCTTTGCTTAATGTTGAACAAGCTTAGAGGGGGTTTTCCATGCTTTTTACCACTAGCAAATTGATGGAGAAACTTCAGGTTGAACTCTGAGAAGGATCAAGTGACTCCTTCTGGAAGCTGGTTGAACTATTGCTAGGCAGATCTGGCAGCGTCGTCTAGAACACCCTACATTTGATTGCATGGGAATACCAATGCAACAAAGCATAGTTTCGAAAAGTGTACAGGTGCTCCTCTGGATCAGCTCAAGCTGGTTCAGCTTGCTCTTGGTTTTTTGCTTCATTTCATGATCTCCCCAAAGAGATTGGGCATATTCATAGTTGCTAGCTTTGTCCTCCAGATCTCTAGCTTTTCTTACCCAGTCCTGCGGCTAGCACTCCTACAGGTCTTCCTTTCCAGGTGCGTCAAGGCGTTGATGACGCACCTGACACTGCTCGTTCTGTATTTTAGGTTGGGGTTCCCAACCTTCCTGCTCTTCCACAACCCGTGGATCCATACGACACATCTAGCATCCCTTAGAAGCTTGGTACTTCTTTTGGGGCTCAATTTTCCCTTCTTACTCTAGGAATCCTTGCCTTCGAGCTCACTTTCCAGAACTTCCTTCAGGGGTAAAATCGTTATTCCCCCCAATCTTCTCATCTCCCACCTTAGGTGTCCCTTTTTGTAGTCAGGACACCAAGTTGTTACTTTTCTGCAAATCCTGCATACCTACAAGTTTGGATTGGAACACAGCTATGACAGCTTCGTTCACAATTCCTTTTAGCTTACCCACAATTAGATCTACCATCACCACCTCACAGGGTGTTCCTTCTTTCTCCCCACCTTCCGCTTCTGGTGAGTTTTCACCTACAGGATCATGCATTTCATCTACCAAACGCCTATCTTGTAGGGCTGACATTTTTAGAGCTGTCTGATCTGCATTTCTTAGGGATAACAACACCTTTTTTCCAGCTTTTGCTGCAACGTTTATCACTTCCACCATATCCTGATCTGCCATGAAAACTTGTTATACGAAAAATATGTTAAAAATACTAAAATTACCTCACGCCTTTTACTCAAATTTACCACAAACAGCTCCAATTGATGTGTGTCCAATTCACACCACTAGATTTATATTAATATTAGGGATAATATGAGTATAATTGTGAGATATAATGATTAATGTAAGTACAATAATGTAAATGACAAGAGATTTTACGTGGTCCAGTCTAAAAATTAGACCTACATCCATGGGGATTCAAAAAGTGTTCTTTACTATGCTTCAAATTGTGTATTTATACAAGCTTTTGATGGGATAGGATAAGTTATGGTAAGTCAACTACACTAATTACATATAGTAAAAGGAATAAATCATCATCCTTATACTTTCGGGTACATCTGTTAATGCTAATATATGGCTTGATTTCGTCATGTCTTCATTAAGAAAATTATGGACTTGATTGATTCTTGTCTCCAGCCTTGCCTCATATACATATATTCTCTTCTACAGGTCCAGGTTGGGAGGTCTTCCAGATCGAGTTGGATATCTTCTAGAAAGAATCCGAGTCCACCATCCTAATGGGCTTTAGCCCATTATGTCTTGGGCTTGTCAGCATAGCCCAAGGTCCAAATTCCACCTACATCATTAAGAATGTCTCTATGAAGTGATATGGATGACATATTTCATAAATATATATAAGCAAAACTATCTATATATTAATGCAACCAAATATAGGTCAAGTTGACCTTATTTTGTACCCCGAGGCATTTCGTGTCAGGATATATTACTGGATGAAATCCTTTAGCCGTTGGAAGAACTGTTTATTCATGAATACATAACATTTAATTTTTCAAAGAACAAATATAATTGATATTGATAAATGTCCATCGAAAACGACTTCCTACCAGATTTTTCATAATCTTTATCGTTTTTATAGAATTTTATCTTCATATATACACCAACCAAATGTGATTTTTTGGTATTTTTTAGAAAAATCTATCTTCCAAAAACAAATGTTAGGATTGAATTTCAAAGTGTTTCTATTCAAGTTAGAAACAAACTCCTGAAATATTGAGAAGGGAGAGATGACAATAAAATTGAGGAAATAGGCCCCAATTGGATGGAACCCCATTTCTCATTTTCCAAATTTTCATAAATTTTTTCATTAAATATTCATTTGTTTGGCATTTCTTAAAAATATTCCATAAAAATGCTACGGTAAATATTTTTTAAACAAATCTTAAGAGTCATTGAGAAATAGATTTAATTACATTTCTCTCAACTTTTTCTCAAGAAAATCAGATTTTTAATTGTTAATGATTTGACAGTTTACCAAATAATTAAAAAGCTTTTAAACACCAAAATCTTAACATATGCAATAAAATAATTACATCTCTTGATTCGAAATGTCGCGAGGTGAGAAATAAGATCCATTTTGCATATTTTTGGATGATTTAATCGATGAGTTTATCTTAGATACGTCATCATTTCTTTATAAAATAAAAACTCATCCATTCCATTTCTCATAAAAAAAAACTTTTCTTATAAAAAAGACATATTATATCATACTTAATCATATTAATTTTTTCTATAAAAAAACCCTCCTCAAATCCCACTTTCACCATCATATATCTCTACTTTCTAAAAATAAAATCTCTTACTATTTTTAAGAAAAATGAGAAATGAGAAATAGCACCCCAACCAAATCTCTTACTCTTTTAGTCAGGAAGAAATTGAATCTCATGTTTAGACGCGTGAATAAGCGGAAGTAGTGTGAATAAGGGAAGAGAAAGTATTTTTTTAGGAACAAAAAGGGGAAGAATAAAAAGAGAAAAAAGAGCTAAAAGATAATTAAATGCTGAAGTGGATAATGACTAGAACATCCACATAGGAAGTGAAAAAAAAGTGACCCAAAATTGGGTGGTATATAACATTTTCCTTCATGTTAATTCCAAAAAAATTTGTCTTCCTCGTTTTTACAATATTTGGTTCCTAAAATAAAGGAATTTAAACTACCAATAAATCCACTAATTGACCCACTGTTCGGATGAGACCTCAGTTCCCATTTTCCAATATTTCATAGATTTTTTTCATAAAAATGCATTTGTTTGAAATCTCTTAAAATGTTCTAAAATTCTATCAATTTTTTACCGAACAGGATCCTCTGTTATTTTTTCCTATTTCATCTCCTGTTTTGGACTCTGGATGAGCGACACGTGATTTATTAACAGATGTGACTAACGGAGCTATGAAAAATGTTAGTTGCAAAAACATATCTGTGAAACTCCTAAAATCTCTCTTCAGCTCCTTCCCCAAACAGTCGACAAACCCAAATGGAAACTCCGAGAAAATCTCTGCGATTGTGTTTATAATAAATAAAAAATGATAAATGGGCCATTCAAAAAGTACCATGAAAAAGAGACTGAATGGGGATAGGCCCAAGTAGGGAAACAAAATGATATGGGTCATTTGAGCGAATATAAAGAGGCAAGGAAATGAGGCCCATTTAACGAAGAAGTTTATCCAAAAGAGAAATGGACGCGCCAAACTCTGAGATTTTGAAAAAGGGAGTTAAGGACGGTTAGATAAAATGGGGAACGTGGGGCGTCCGCAAAGATAAAAGGCGAGAAGAAGAAGGAAGAAGGCAGATAACATTTCAGAGAAAAACTTATATTTTCAGATTTTCCATTAAAGTAGTTTACGTAGCGTAGTTCAGTATTTTCGTAGTTTCCCTTTTAGATTAGAATTTAGATTATGTTCAAACACTTGTAAATTTTAGCATAGAGTAATCTGGTAGCCTAGTAGTAGACGTAGCGAGAGGCTGAATCCATAACTTGTACTTCGAATCAAGAATCCATGGAGGTATGCTCCTTTTTCTCGATTTAATGTATTTTGGATGCTTACGTATTACGATTGTATTTGCTGCATATACCGTAGAATAAGTAAATAAAAAAGGCATAGGATCACCATTAGCCCATTTGGGCAGGGGTCGGTAGATAATCCTAAGTTAAGGTTATCGCGAGGCAGGGACCATCCACTCGAAATCCATCCTTATTCTAGTCTGTTTTTACGCGAAACAGATTTTTGGCGACCACAGTGGGAGTTAGTTGAACGCTCCTTTTATTACCAGAAACAATAACGATGGATCAAGCAAGAGTTTTTAATAGTGTTGAGATACTCGAATTTCTAAATCAATTCGGTATAAAGCTACTAAATTCTACGCCTTATTAGGCCCAAGCAAATGGGCAAGCTGAGTCCTCGAATAAACTTATCAAAGCATGTATTGCTAAAATGATAAGGAATAATCCAAGGAATTGGCACGAATTGTTAATAGATACGTTGTGGGACCTCAGAGTGGCCAAAAAGGATAGTATAGGAACTTCGTCTTTCCAATTAGTTTATGGCCACGAAGCAGTCATCCCAATGGAAATTAATGTTAAGTCACGAAGAGTACTTGAACAAACCAAGCTCACCTCCGAAGAATATGCTAATAATATGAACATAGATCATTTGGACCAAGAAATGGTACAAATTATGGCACTACAGCAAATCGAAATACAAAAACGGAGGATTGAGAGAAGTTATAGTAAGAAAGTAAAGGCAAGGTCGTTCGAAAAAGGGGATTTGGTTTGGAAAACGATATTGCCAGAAGGCCATAAGAACCACTTTTATGGGAAGTGGTCCCCTAAATGGGAAGGACCATTCGTGATCGCCAAGAAGTTGTCAGGAAATGCTTATAAATTACAACACTTGGACGGAACTGAGTATGGTAAAGCGTTAAATGCCAGATACCTAAAAACATACATACCAAGTATATGGAAAGCAAACGAAAATGTAATATTAGAAAAGATACCCGAAACAGGCAAGATTTTCTGACATAGGACTTAGAAATTAAAAGCTGACGATAATTACAAATCCTAGAAACGAATGAAAGGGAAAGAACTAGCTAGAACTTCCAAAGATGTCTCGAAAGCATCTTTTTCAACAAGTGTCGGACTAATTGTATTCTCAAACTCTTCCTCCAATCGAGCGACTTGGTCATCAAGGGATACCATATTCGTTTCTACTTGGTCAGCCAAGGAAATAAGGCGATCCCTCTCTGCCTGTAGATCAGCAATTCGAACGTCCAAATCAGCTATTTGGGCTAAGTAATTAGCCCGGTTGTTGGCTAAAATAGGGGCTTGATCCCATAGCTGATTAATGCGCCTATTATGTTCGATCGACGCCTCTTCATCCAAAGGGTTGATCCCTTGGTCCATATAATCTTTAAGATTATTCAAGCAGCTCTCGAGCACTTTGCGGGCCCCTGCAAATATGGGGAGCCACGTGTCTGTTACTCTCGACTGGGCTTCATCAAGAAGAAGACGGAGTCTCTAAATTAATGCCGGATCATCAGGATGGCGCTGAATGTCATAAAACGCCGTAGTCAACTCGATCCTCGAAAAAGCAGGGGCGACGACTTCATCTGAAAAGTTCAAAAGAAAAGTTATGAAAAGAAACAAATACGAAGATAAAAAGGGCTAAAGAAAAACTCAAAAATACCTTCGGGAAGAGTCACCGTTATTGGAGCGATCGAGCTCGGAGGCGCCGGATCCGGCGTAACTATTGGTGAAGAGATAGGGGCCTGATTGGGGTCAACGGTTACGATCGGCGACGATTCAGCTAAAGGAGGCGAAGGACTAGGGGTGAATGGAATCCCCATGTCAGTCCCGGGTATCGGTTCATGACTGCTCGAGGTAACAGTAGTCGGAAGCTCTGAAAGAAATCACGGGTAGTTAAGTAGATAGCACGTAAGAAACGCTCGAAGAAACATACAAGAAATATGCCATATTAATTAACCTGGAGTAGAAACATTTTTGGCTAAGGTTGATTGACCTGGATCCGATGTGAGTAGAGCCACCGCAAGGGCATGATCTTCTCGAGAGGCAGTCTCCGTTGCGGGTGGAAGAGTTGCAGATACAGGGGTAACTGCAAGTTGATGAAAGAAATATAAGATAAGGGCTTTAACATAATAAAAATCTAAAAAGGAGTGAGAGAAGCACCTTCCAAACGAGGAAATTTGCTATTTTTCCGAAAAAGAGACGGCTCCTCATCCCCTTCTTCACCTAGTCCTACTTCTTCGATTGAAGTCAAGGTGCTAGAAATCGGCTGTTCTCGAATAACCAAGGCCGAGCGCTTTCGAGTAACCGGTGCTGATGTAGGATTGGTTTTTGATTTCTTGAAACCAGAAGAACCAGCCGCAGAGGTTTGTTTACTGACCGAAGAAGCTCGAGCAGTAACTTTCGATTCTCGAAGAGCTCGATAGAGGCTATCACCAGCTTGAATGGAAGAGTCATCTCTTTCAAACCGCCACCCTGAGGTAAGAGACTGGGGAATCACGTAAGCATCTTCCTGACAAGACAAACGGCCAAGTAACAAATGGGAATCAAAAGTCAATAAAGAAAACAAAATAGGGGAATCGAAGATACCTCTATAGGTAATAACTTGGAGAGGTCAGCAACGTTTCCAAAACCTCCAAAGCTTCTGGTGGCCTCGGTGACCAATCGCCATATGATTTTCCTCGAGAAATCTCGTTGCAAGACTCTATTACAAAAATTAGCGAAACAGGATTCTACTCGAATAACCCTGCAAAAAGTGGGTACCGGAAACGGTAGAACCTGGCACGATGACATTCCTCGAATAATGGTTTCTACTCGGTCTCTTTTCAATTTAGGGATTGTGTATTGCCTTTGGAACCAGGGACGGTTCATTGTGCCGAGAAAAGGTAGAGCGAAGCTCTGGTTGATACCAAACTGCCTCGAGCATAACTAGGGATAGATATAAAAGATGATTAGCACAAAGAATGAAAATCCCATGAAATGGCAGTACTATCTAATGCTTAAATAATGGTTCGAAATGACAAATAACAAAGTACCTGGGGATTATAAACCTGAACACCAGGAGTGTTGTCGGCATACAGAAGGTCTCGAGAAAATAAAATGGCACGCCAATATGGTTGATCATCCTCTTGTTCTTCGAGGGAATCAATGCTAGCTATCCAATCTGGAAGGGCGGTGTGAGACCAATGGGTGCCGGCTTGATCATGTCTGGTTTCGAAAAACGGGCACCAAGTCGATACGTACAAAGGGTTGTAAAGGGTGCACAAAGTCGGGATATATGACCCCTTTTCGAGAGGGATCAGAAGGTTCACAGTGGCTTCACCATAACAAGCCAAATTCGAAAGAGGCTTGAGATTGCTCGAGGAACCTAAGGCGGTCTCGAAAGAAGGAAGGTTTCTAACATTGAGCAATTCTGGGTAGTAAAGGAAGGCCCAACAGGTTAATAACCATAGGGGGCCAGATACCCTTCTCACGCTCAAAGGACTTTAGAAAATATGAAACATCATTCGATAAAAATGGGATAAAACTAGGGAAGTTAACTCGATTGGCCCCATGGTTACAGCGATAATAGTAGCCAGTGGAAGAAAATTCTTATTCACGACACATCCCGAGTTCATAAACAACCGACAAAAAATAAAATTTAGAAAGAATACCTCCTCGAAGTCAGTTACCGGATCCTCGTTCTCGACGAAATGTTTGACCAAAATCGAGTAGGCTATGTTGGAGCCACTACTTTTGCTATGATGTTGTAGCCACTGGGAGGCGGCTACCAAGAGTGATTTGGCTGTAGCAATAGGTTCACCCGAAGGGAGAGCCGTGCCATGTGGAGACAACCCAGTAATCAACGCCACGTCCTCGAGCGTGACTGTTTGAATCCCCCGTGGTAAAACAAAACAATTGTAGGAAGGATGCCAAGACAGGGCTAAAGAATCAGTCATCACCTGCTCGAAAGGTAACACCTGATAGCAAGCCAATCGAATCAGGCCATGCGATTTCCACTCCATTTGGGATGAAACTGGCGGAGGCGCTCGAACCAGGAGAAGGCATCGATACTCCCAATCCACCCATTTATGGGTTTCCTCCTATTAGTCCAGGAAAATCTTCGTACCTCTCGATCCATACAAAGGGGAGTATGAGCACCCTCCAAAGCGGGCCAAACCCCTAACAACTCGGGGGCTTGCGGGGTCGCTTCATCGAAGACGGTCGAATCGAAGCGGGGGCCAAGGGATAGATGAGAAATTGACTCACCTTGGCGAGTAGAAGCTCCTCGAGGAACTATATGGGACTTCTCGATTGACGCCACTTTGGTATCGAGATAATATTGTCGAAAATTTCTCGAAATCTAGTGGATCTCCTCAGCATCCTCACAACACAAAATTGATGCTTGGGGAACTAGGAAGGTGAGATTGTGAGCGGCTAGATGGAGAGGCACGACCATAATATAACTCGAACAAAGCAAATAAGTGCACCAGAAGGGCGATAAGCGTTGATGATGCTCGAAGAAGATGACGAGTAAGAACGAAAGTAGAAGAGGAAAAGTAAAGAGAAAATCAGACAACCAACCTATTTATAAGGGTTGGAATGACCGGTCATGAAAAGCCACAACAGTTGGTGGGTAGGATATCGAAAAAATGGCGATTTGAAGGAGTTATGATGATTCGCGCGAATCGATACATGTAACACCGAGAACGTAAACTCATAATGATTGAAAACCCCGGAAAAACCTTGAAAGATGTATTTTTCAATAACCATCAGGAAAGTGAAAAGTCTCAACATTTAGGGAGGAGACGGGTTATTTGAAAAAAGAAAATACCCGCGAAACTGAAACGTCCCCAGAGAGAGACGTATCTATTTGATATACATGAAATCGAAACATTCATATATATATCAGGGGGGCATCTGTTTATAATAAATAATAAATGACAAATGGGCCATTCGAAAAGTACCATGAAAAAGAGACTGAATGGGGATAGGCCCAAGTAGGGAAACAAAATGATATGGGCCATTTGAGCGAATATAAAGAGGCAAGGAAATGAGGCCCATTTAACGAAGAAGTTTATCCAAAAGAGAAATGGACGCGCCAAACTCTGAGATTTTGAAAAAGGGAGTTAAGGACGGTTAGATAAAATGGGTAACGTGGGGCGTCCGCAAAGATAAAAGGCGAGAAGAAGAAGGAAGAAGGCAGACAACATCTCAGAGAAAAACTTATCTTTTCAGATTTTCCATTAAAGCAGTTTATGTAGCGTAGTTCAGTATTTTCGTAGTTCCCTTTTAGATTAGAATTTAGATTCTGTTCAAATACTTGTAAATTTTAGCATAGAGTAATCTGGTAGCCTAGTAGTAGACGTAGCGAGAGGCTAAATCTATAACTTGTACTTCGAATTAAGAATTCATGGAGGTATGCTCCTTTTTCTCAATTTAATGTATTTTGGCTGTTTACGTATTACGATCGTATTTGCTGCATATACCGTAGAATAAGTAAATAAAAAAGGCGTAGGACCACCATTAGCCCATTTGGGCAGGGGTCGGTAGATAATCCTAAGTTAAGGTTATCGCGAGGCAGGGACCGTTCACTCGAAATCCCTCCTTATTCTAGTCTGTTTTTACGCGAAACAGATTGTTTTTCCAAACACACTACGAAGGAAAGAAGATGGAAAAGGAAACTCTCCCATTGCTGCAAATCGAAGAAAACCCCAAAAATTCTGTTCGCCCCTCTCACAACTTTCCGGTGACAAATCTGTCAATCTCTACTCGAATCGCCGGCGAAGCTTATTTATCTTGCTCAACTCGAATTGCAGGCAACTTACGCGAGCAATACTGTAAGTCCAAATTGGTTGCCTCTTTGTCTCCATTTTTTAGTATCAATTTTGAGCACAAATTTATCTAATTATATAATTGATTCTTGAAAATCAATGTTGTTCGGCCGAGAATTAGCTACTGGTTTCATCTTTTGTTTTGGTTGATTAATTGGATATTAGAATAAAATGTTTCCACTAGCATATATTTTGTTTTTTGATTCCATTCAATGTTATGGTTGATTAATTGAAATTTGAAACTAACCATTCTAACAAGATCCTGTTCGTTTCAAAAGCAAAGGAAAGCAAAGTAATTTGAACTCTAGAGAAATTAATGTCTTCCAGAAATAAAGGAAAGTCTTGACTCTCAATCCAATAAGGCAATAACTAATTTTATGTAGCCTCGTCGCAACTGAAGAGGTAGGTTTTAAACGGTTCAAATATAATATTCGAATTTAGAGTTTTGTGAAGAGAGTTAGTTATTGCCTTATTGGATTGAGAGTCAAGACTTTCCTTTATCTCTGGAAGACATTAATTTCTCTAGAGTTCAAATTACTTTGCTTTCCTTTGCTTTTGAAACGAACAAGATCTAGTTAGAATGGCTAGTTTCAGATTCCAATTAATCAACCATAACATTGAATGGAATCAGAAAGCAAAATATATGCTAGTGGAAACAATTTATTCTAATATTCAATTAATCAACCAAAACAAAAGATGAAACCAGTAGCTAATTCTCGGACGAACAACATTGATTTTCAAGAATCAATTATAAAATTAGATAAATTTGTGCTCAAAATTGATACTCAAAAATGGAGACAAAGAGGCAACCAATTTGGACTTACAGTATTGCTCGCGTAAGTTGCCGGCAATTCGAGTTGAGCAAGATAAATAAGCTTCGCCGGCGATTCGAGTAGAGATTGACAGATTTGTCACCGAAAAGTTGTGAGAGGGGCGAACAGAATTTTTGGGGTTTTCTTTGATTTGCAACAATGGGTGAGTTCCCTTTTCCATCTTCTTTCCTTCGTAGTGTGTTTGGAAAAACAATCGCAGAGATTTTCTCGGAGTTTCCATTTGGGTTTGTCGACTGTTTGGGGAAGGAGTTGAAGAGAGATTTTAGGAGTTTCCCAGATCTGTTTTTGCAACTAACGTTTTCATAGCTCTGTTAGTCACATCTGTTAATAAGCCACGTGTCGCTCATCCGGAGTCCAAAACAGGAGATGAAACAGGAAAAAATAACAGAGGATCCTGTCCGAATTTTTACTATACATGATTTGACAGTTTATAAATAAGTAAAAGACTTTTATCCACCAGTATATTGACATATGCAACTAAATAATTACATATCTTGATTCCAAATGACGTAATGTGTTAAATAAGATCCACTCTGCATATTTTTTGATGTCTTATTCGATGAGTAAGGTTTAGTGTGGTTAAGGGAGGCTCATGAGTTGAGTTGAGACCGTTGGTCGGGTGGTACCCTTCCGAATCTAGCAAGTTAGTGATTCGGGTATCCATGGATAAGTAGCAACTGGAATTAGGGAGTTCGAAACTTTTCCCCAGTTAGAACTTTTCTTAGCAATTGAAGCAAAGTCCTTTCCACCTTCTTTGTTGCATCTCTATTGGTGAGAGACGTGGGATGGGAAGTTGGCTAGGCTGATTTGGTGGTGTGGGTCCGTACGGTGTAGGAAGCAGTGGTGGGATAGAAATAGGTTGATAAAGAAACAGATTATAGATGGTGAGCTGGCGGGTGTCTTCGATTAATTTGGCAAGAAAAATGGCGTTGGATATGGTTTGTGGTCTTTGAACCGCAAGATCTTGTTGAATGTCGACCCGTCATAACCCCGAAGTAAAATAATTGAGAATAACTTCAGTCAAAATTCACACTAGGTAATTGCATAATTCATCGAAAGCATTCCATTATTGATCACGTTGCCCTAATTTGAAAAAGGCGCAGCTTGGTGATTCTTATAAAAAGTCGGGCGACACTGTAACTCCAATGATCCAGTGAAATTGTCCCAATGGGTCAAGTGCCTATTGTTGTACATCCACTTGTATCAACTTAAGGTTTCCCTTTTTAACTAAAAGTAAATCAAATCAAGTCTTTTGTCCGCCAAAATTTGATAGAAGTTTAAATTTTGCTCAGCCTGAAATAGCCAATAAGGGGTTGGAGATGCCTAAGGATGGAAGGTGGGCTTTTGGCGAGCTTTGAGTTAAAAGGATTCAGTGGTAATGCGCTTGGAGGTGTGGATAGGGGCAAAATAACATTAGAAGAAGGTCCATGTTGGTAATATGACGAGGTTGGTATTATGGGGATGTGTTTTAAGTGATGTTGACTGGAGAAGGAGGCACTTGGGATGGTGGAGCAGATATAATTCACTACAAGAAAATTCACTTCTAGTAAGGAAAAAATTAGCTATGAACATGACGTTTTCATCACTAAAACTTTGTTAGGATCGGTATGCCCCCACAAGCGATGCCGGCGCAACGGAAGAAATAAAGTATATAAAACACATATATATCGGCATCCCAAGCTAGGGGTCAAAGTAATGCACAACAAAAACTAATACGAGTAAAGGGGTTTTAAACCGATTACAAGATTTGGGGTTTTATTAAAGTGAGGGTGTAAAACCACAACACAAGGAAAACCACACCAAAAACTTTGGCTCTCATTTTCGAATCCTCACCTCAACATGGAGGGGTTCGAATCAAACCACCATAAGCTCCTAAAGAAAGAAGCCTCTACAAGGACACACCTCAAGTAAGTTCATACCTTAAGCAAAAGATTGGCTAGATATATGCTCTAAGGAAATGGAGTCTATGTAGTGAAAGGTGGAAGACAAGAAGAGTTACTAAAAGAAATATCTATGGCAGATAATCTTTTACAACTAATCTTCAAGAAGAAGTTCTATAGAAGAAAGTCTTCAAGAATCACAAGAGAAGCTAAAAAAATCTAGAGATGAAGAACTAAGCTCTAAGTTTTTTTTTCTTTTTAAGTTTTCATCAAGTTTTAAATGAGAGCAAGAACACCTCCTTTTATAGCCACCAATTTTCGGCCATATGGTGTTAGGTGGAGTAGAAGACTTGTTTTTCTTCACCTACCACCTCATTCTCACCTACCATTCCATTCTCAATTACCACCACATGTGTAAGAGAATATTTTTCATTTTATTCTTCATTTAAAAAACATTACAAGTCAAACTTTGACTAGCTTTGAATTTCACTCTTGTGACTTCATTTAATTAAGTCCAACTTAATTAAAATGACTCCCAAGTCTTCCAAGACTTGTTAATTAAATAATCTTCATGATTAATTAATAGTAAAATTAGTAGCTTAAATATATTCCCGGATAATAATAATTTTCGTTAATGATTAATCTCCAAGATTAATTAATAGAAAAATTATTTTCCCAAGCCTACTAATTAAAATGTCTTCCACTTAATTAATTAATCTCATTAATCAATTTCACTTTAATCCTAAACCGGATTAATATTCACATAGCAATTGAACTTTCTTGAGTAAGTGTGTAACCCCATTGTAGGTTCGTTCATGTACTAGTAGTAGGAACACAACCCCGTTGTGCCTTTGCAATTTTCATTGCTAGATTTAATTACTCCAAGTATTTTAATCCGACCAAGAATTAATTACCGATTAATTCATGGTTCCTACAAATCAAGGTTAGTACTAGCCACGCGCCAAGAAGACCTAGCCATGAACGATTATTAGGTGACCTTTCCGCATTACGATTTTCGCATAAGTAAAATCCTTCCATCAAATATCCCGATCGAATCTAGGACTTGGATGTCAGTCGAAATCCCAGTAACTCGATTCTATGTATATCGATCTAAGTGACATTGACCAATTTATCAATCAAGCGAGGAAACACTGCTCCTCCTTATTGATACTACTCCGGCCGGAGGTTCCCATGGTCAATACACTGTGAAGTACATAGGATATGCGCCGATGCTAATGATCAGTGACGGATTCTTTCTTGGCACTCACGCGCCTCCGTACATAACCAGACTGGACCCAATATGCCCCACTTTATGACTCACCTGGAATCGTGTGACAAATCTAAGTACAGTGGGCGATGCACGAGACGACCAATGGTGCCTCAAGTCATGAGGACCAATCTTATGCCTACGTAACCGAGGAGATTCCAAATTCGACATTGACTCCAATATGGAATCTCGGCGGGGTTGTTCAGTTTACTCGATCCCAACGAGAACCCACATACATGCACTGATGTACACCGTATCAGTATCCATGGAATAGGATACACTCTCCAAGAGTGTGCATTGTACGTGCAAGTCTTTACGAGTCATTGATATCCCTATCTCAATGATTCTATGACTTGGAACATCTTTAAGACCACAACCTTAGAGACGTATTCCATGATTGGCATCCCCGATACCAAACACATCTCATAGGTTAAGAGTGATCTAGGGGACTTTATCTAATTGCATAGAATGATAAGATAAAGAAGAAAATGCCATTTATTAAATTACTTGACAAGATACAATATAAGACTGTTTAAAGAGTCGGCTACTACGCCCTACAAATGGCGCACCGGGCACCTAACTCTTTCAATCTCCCACTTGCCCTAGAGCCAATTGCCCATGCATTTCAGGCCCGTCTTCTCAAGATGTCCCTCCAATACTCTTTGGCCCAAGGGTTTGGTAAAGGGGTCTGCTATGTTATTTGCCGAGTCCACACGTTCCACTTGAACGTCGCCTCTACGAACGATCTCTCTGATCAGATGGTATCGCCTTTCTATGTGTTTGGACCTCTGATGAGACCTTGGCTCTTTTGACTGTGCAATAGCCCCATTGTTATCACAGTACAATCGTACGGGATCAACAATAGATGAAACAACACCCAACTCTTGGATGAAGTTCCTTATCCAAACAGCTTCTTTTGCAGCCGCCCAGGCTGCAATGTACTCAGCCTCTGTGGTGGAGTCAGCAATAGTTTCCTGTTTAGAACACTTCTAGCTGACCGCTCCACCATTGAGTACAAAGACAAATCCCGAGATAGATTTGAAATCATCCACATTAGATTGGAAGCTAGAACCTGTATAGCCTTCCAATTTTAATTCTCCTCCACCGTAGACTAGGAAGGCATCCTTAGTTCTTCTTAAGTACTTAAGGACTGCCTTTACGACTTTCCAGTGCTCTTCGCTTGGATTGGCTTGATATCGGCTTATTGCACTAAGTGCATAAGCCACATCAGGCCGTGTACATAGCATAGCATACATAATACTCCCTATAGCAGAGGCATATGGTATGTGTGACATCTTGTCCTTTTCCTCCGATGTTTGAGGGGACATAGACTTGGAAAGAGAAATACCATGTCTCATAGGCACCAGTCCTCTCTTGGACTGATCCATTTTGAATCTCTTCAAAACTCTATCTATGTACGCAGATTGGGAGAGTCACAACATTCTACTGGATCTATCTCGATGAATCTTCATTCCGAGAATGTAGGATGCCTCTCCCATATCCTTCATTGAGAATTGTGTGGATAACCACGCTTTCGTTTCTTGCAACATTCCTATGTTGTTTCCAAACAATAGAATGTCATCAACGTAAAGCACCAAAAATGTTATCGCGCTCCCACTAGCCCTTTTGTACACACATGCTTCATCAGCATTTTGAAGAAAACCATATGTTTGTACAGTATCATCAAAACACTTGTTCCAGCTTCGGGAAGCCTGTTTGAGTCCATAAATGGATCTCTGAAGTTTGCACACCTTGTGCTCACTTCCTATGGATGCGAAGCCCTCGGGCTGCTCCATGTAAAGCTCTTCCTCTATTTTACCATTGAGGAAAGCAGTCTTCACATCCATCTGCCATATTTCATAGTCTAAATATGCAGCTATGGCTAGAAGTATCCGAATGGATTTGACCATCGCCACTGGTGAAAAGGTTTCATCATAGTCAATTCCTTGCCTCTGAGTGTAACCTTTCGCCACGAGACGTGCCTTGTAGGTGACTACTTCTCCATCTGCTCCAAGCTTTCGCTTATAGATCCACTTGCAGCCTACGAGTTTAGACCCGTCAGGTGGATCTACCAAGGTCCAAACCTTGTTGGAGTGCATGGAGTCCATCTCGGATTGCATGGCTTCTAACCATTTTCCCGAATCGACGTCCAACGTCGCTTCCCCATATGTCCTTGGATCAGGGGAATTACCATCCTCGTTGCTATCAAGCAAGAAACCATACCTCTCAGGTTGTTTCGGGATCCTTTCGGATCTTCGAGGATGTTGTGTACTTGCTACTACTTCTGGTTGTGCATCTGTGGTATCAGGTGAACCTTTTGTGGTTCTTGAGTTTCCTCAAGTTCTGCAACCTCGCCATTTCTATCCAATAGAAATTCCTTCTCTAAGAAGGTAGCGTTCCTTGAAACAAACACTTTATGTTCCGATGGGTTGTAGAAATAATATCCATAGGATTCCTTTGGATATCCCACAAACTTACATAAGGAGGATCTTGCATCCAACTTATCGCCCACTAGTTGCTTGACATAAGCCGAGCAACCCCATACCCTTAGGTATTTATAAGTGGGTGGTTTACCAAACCACATTTCATATGGCACCTTGGAGACACTCTTTGACGGTACTCTATTTAATAGATGCGTCGCAGATTCTAGGGCATATCCCCAGAAGGAAAGAGGAAGTCCAGTGAAACTCATCATGGATCGAACCATGTCCATCAAGGTCCGATTCCTTCGCTCGCTTACCCCATTAAGTTGGGGAGTACCGGGCGGAGTCCACTGAGAGACAATCCCATTGTCTTTTAGATAATCAAGGAATTCATGGGACAAGTATTCTCCCCCTCGATCCGATCGAAGAGCTTTGATACTTCTTCCCGTTTGCTTCTCTACTTCATGTCTAAACTCCTTGAACCTCTCAAAGGCTTCAGACTTGTATCTCATAAGATACACGTAACCATACCTCGAAAAGTCGTCGGTGAAGGTTATGAAGTAAGAATGGTTCCCTTTAGTGCTTACATTAAGCGGACCACATACATCCGTATGGACCAAGTCCAAAAGGTTAGTAGCTCGCTCCATTTGCCTGACAAATGGTGACTTGGTCATCTTACCCTTTAGACAAGATTCACAAGTTGGCATATCTAGCATTTCCCGAAGGTCAAGCTTATCCGCCATCTTATGAATTCTATCTTTAGAGATAAGGCCTAGTCTAGCATGCCACAGGTATGTATCATTTTGATTATCTAACTTTCTCTTACTAGTATGTTCCTCATGTTGAGATAATAAGATTGGAGTATCGGGGAGAACCGTGTATAAGCCATGAGACAACTTTGATTCCAATATTAAAGAAGAATCATAAAACATGGAGCAAGCTCCATTTTTTATAACAAAACTATAACCTTCCTTGTCCAACAAGGGTACAGAAATGATGTTCTTAATTAATTGCGGAATGTAAAATACATTGTTCAAAATAACATAGTTTTTGTTGGGAAAAGATAAGTAGATAGTTCCTACGGCCGTGGCAGCAACCCGTGCTCCATTCCCAAACCGCATGGTCATCTCCCCTCTACTTATCTGTTTGCTTCTTGCCATCACCTGCAAATCATTGCAAAGGTGAACTCCACATCCGGTGTCCAACACCCAAGAAGCATCATTAACTGATAAGTTAACTTCAACATAAAACATACCATTTATTGGTTCAGTGCAATTACGCTTCCAATGTCCCTTTTTACCACAATTGAAGCACGCATCATGATCGGTACCCTTAGCCTTTTTTACACCACCTTTGCCTTTCAACTGTTTTTTCTTGTTGTTGTTCTTCTTCCCCTTATTCTTATTGGCCTTATGGCCTTTAGAACGGGATGAGGAACCAACAAGCAGTACCGGCTTATCTTTCTTGATGGTGGCATCTGCACTCTTCAACATGTTCAACAACTCGGGTAATGAAGCCTCAAGTTGATTCATGTCGTAGTTGATGACAAATTGGTCAAACGACTTCGGAAGGGACTGTAGCACGAGGTCAACAGAAAGCTCGGTCTCAAATTTTACGCTAAGATCAGAAAGCTTATTAATAAGACTGATCATACGTAAAACATGATTATCGACCGAAGATCCCTCATGCAGACGAGCACGGAATAGCTCTTTAGAGATTGCGAATCTCTCCCTCCTAGTTCGAGTGCCATAGAGCTCCTCGAGACTTTTGATAATATCCTTGGAGATGGTCACATGCTCAAATTACTTTTGAAGCTCATTAGTCATGGAAGCCATCATGATACATCTCACTTGGATATTATCATCAGTCCACTTATCAAAAGCGGCACGTTCATCATCAGTGCTTGTGCGAGTTACGCGAGGCAAAGGCGTATCTAATACGCTATCCTTGCGCTCACTTTGAAGCACAATTTTAAGGTTTCGATACCAATCGGCGTATTTGGGACCGACAAGTCTATTTGAATCTAAGATTGTTGAAAGTGGATTTTTAGCCATTTTGTTAACTACAAAATAAATAGCGAGGCAAAACAATTAGCATTCAATATGTATCTTGTCCACATATAATTCGGTCTTTAATCGTACGTGTCTCCCACTATTTTATCAAATTCCATAACCCTCTGATATGGATATTCGAGGAGATATGCGGGTCTCCCTAGTGGGCTCGAGATCCATAAGCGACTCTTCATATGCCCCGAGAACACGAGCCCATATGATAAATCCGTATGGTAGGCTTACCGGCCTTCTATATCAACATATAGTTCTCAAGATATTTTGCCTCGTCTTACCCATATACCCCGAGAACACGAGCCCATATAGTAGTAAACGTTAAGTCAAGCCCATCAAATATTCATGGTCAATCGACCGGACTAGTGTGCCCCACGACTCATGGACGACACCTAGACAAATCGATCCCACGAGCATCTCTATGCTTAGTGGTGGTCACAGCCTAATCCACTTGACGCCACCCCACGACTCATGGACGGCGGGCCAAGCTTCATGGCATTTCACATGCTACCACTTATGATGGAAGGCGTGGACAATAGAACTTCATTCAATTTTCACATAAACTTAATATTTCTTGGATTTACTTGAAACAAATCAAGCGAGGGGTTTCAACATGCAAGGTCTCATCAAGATAAGGATTATCTTTAATTATGTGATCATGCAATCCAAGTAGCATATAAGAAAACATAATATAAGACATCCACAAAGCGGTAAACAAATATGGATGATTGTGGGTCGCTAAGCGATCCACCCGAGCCACCGGTGAATCTAAGGCAATCTAGGGTACTAAATTAAAATAGGCCCTATCTATTACATAAGCTTCCAACGGCATACATAATCTTCAATAATGGTCCATCATCTTCGTCTCCATCTTCGATTACAATAAAATGAAAAAGAAAGTGTGAAAATAAAATATACAACCAAATTGAAATAGAGGCCAATAATAATTACAACCCAATTGAATAATCTAAGGCTCGACCCACAATCCATCCATTATGCAAATCAACCATTAAGCGTATGAAGATGACATGCAAAGCATTAATTAATCATAAGCCCATCACATAGTTGAAACAATCATAACTTTGGGATTTATACGTTTTGAGGAAAAACCGAGTTTTTCTAGTTTTCAAAAATTCTAAACTTTTAAATAACTCAAAAACGCGTGGAAGTTGATTCCAAAATCAAGAAATGGGCCAAAGGCAGGAGTCCTTGAAGGCCCGGGTCGTGTGTACCACACCACGTCAAGATGGTCCAACCATCAAGCACATGGTGTGCATACGCACACCCGTGTACGCTGCCCGGAAGCGCACCGTGCGCCGCCGAGCAGCGCACACACTGTCCAGCAGCTGCTGGACAGTTTCTCGACCATGGTCGAGACCACCAAGGGGTGGAATCGGCCATGGTCAGCCCCATCTTGACCCCCGCCAAGTTTCCTTTGACGGTTGGCAATGATTCGCGATATTGAGTCCTACTAAATGAGCACACCCTTATGCGCACAAAGCCTTCGGCCGGGTGCGCACAAAGTCTCGTAGCTTGGGTTCAATATCAACGGTCCTCGCCCGGGTTTCGACCTTCCCTTTTAGTGTCTCTTAATTTTCAATCGTTTAAAAAAAAAAAAAAAATCTCCAAGATTTTAAGAAAAACGATGACAAATCCCAAGCTATTATTAAATCAACATATGTAACATATAGATTTAAGCAACCGGTTAAAATACTACATGAAATGGAAAGCAAAAACATGCAAAGTTTTTAATGTGCATAACCCGGGCTCTGATACCACTGTTGGGATCGGTATGTCCCCACAAGCGATGCCGGCGCAACGGAAGAAATAAAGTATATAAAACACATATATATCGGCATCCCAAGCTAGGGGGTCAAAGTAATGCACAACAAAAACTAATACGAGTAAAGGGGTTTTAAACCGATTACAAGATTTGGGGTTTTATTAAAGTGAGGGTGTAAAACCACAACACAAGGAAAACCACACCAAAAACTTTGGCTCTCATTTTCGAATCCTCACCTCAACATGGAGGGGTTCGAATCAAACCACCATAAGCTCCTAAAGAAAGAAGCCTCTACAAGGACACACCTCAAGTAAGTTCATACCTTAAGCAAAAGATTGGCTAGATATATGCTCTAAGGAAATGGAGTCTATGTAGTGAAAGGTGGAAGACAAGAAGAGTTACTAAAAGAAATATCTATGGAAGATAATCTTTTACAACTAATCTTCAAGAAGAAGTTCTATAGAAGAAAGTCTTCAAGAATCACAAGAGAAGCTAGAAAAATCTAGAGATGAAGAACTAAGCTCTAAGCTTTTTTTTCTTTTTAAGTTTTCATCAAGTTTTAAATGAGAGCAAGAACACCTCCTTTTATAGCCACCAATTTTCGGCCATATGGTGTTAGGTGGAGTAGAAGAGTTGTTTTTCTTCACCTACCACCTCATTCTCACCTACCATTCCATTCTCAACTATCACCACATGTGTAAGAGAATATTTTTCATTTTCTTCTTCATTTAAAAAACATTACAAGTCAAACTTTGACTAGCTTTGAATTTCACTCTTGTGACTTCATTTAATTAAGTCCAACTTAATTAAAATGACTCCCAAGTCTTCCAAGACTTGTTAATTAAATAATCTTCATGATTAATTAATAGTAAAATTAGTAGCTTAAATATATTCCCGGATAATAATAATTTCCGTTAATGATTAATCTCCAAGATTAATTAATAGAAAAGTTATTTTCCCAAGCCTACTAATTAAAATGTCTTCCACTTAATTAATTAATCTCATTAATCAATTTTACTTTAATCCTAAACCGGATTAATATTCACATAGCAATTGAACTTTCTTGAGTAAGTGTGTAACCCCATTGTAGGTTCGTTCATGTACTAGTAGTAGGAACACAACCCCGTTGTGCCTTTGCAATTTTCATTGCTAGATTTAATTACTCCAAGTATTTTAATCCGACCAAGAATTAATTACCGATTAATTCATGGTTCCTACAAATCAAGGTTAGTACTAGCCACGCGCCAAGAAGACCTAGCCATGAACGATTATTAGGTGACCTTTCCGCATTACGATTTTCGCATAAGTAAAATCCTTCCATCAAATATCCCGATCGAATCTAGGACTTGGATGTCAGTCGAAATCCCAGTAACTCGATTCTATGTATATCGATCTAAGTGACATTGACCAATTTATCAATCAAGCGAGGAAACACTGCTCCTCCTTATTGATACTACTCCGGCCGGAGGTTCCCATGGTCAATACACTGTGAAGTACATAGGATATGCGCCGATGCTAATGATCAGTGACGGATTCTTTCTTGGCACTCACGCGCCTCCGTACATAACCAGACTGGACCCAATATGCCCCACTTTATGACTCACCTGGAATCGTGTGACAAATCTAAGTACAGTGGGCGATGCACGAGACGACCAATGGTGCCTCAAGTCATGAGGACCAATCTTATGCCTACGTAACCGAGGAGATTCCAAATTCGACATTGACTCCAATATGGAATCTCGGCGGGGTTGTTCAGTTTACTCGATCCCAACGAGAACCCACATACATGCACTGATGTACACCGTATCAGTATCCATGGAATAGGATACACTCTCCAAGAGTGTGCATTGTACGTGCAAGTCTTTACGAGTCATTGATATCCCTATCTCAATGATTCTATGACTTGGAACATCTTTAAGACCACAACCTTAGAGACGTATTCCATGATTGGCATCCCCGATACCAAACACATCTCATAGGTTAAGAGTGATCTAGGGGACTTTATCTAATTGCATAGAATGATGAGATAAAGAAGAAAATGCCATTTATTAAATTACTTGACAAGATACAATATAAGACTGTTTAAAGAGTCGGCTACTACGCCCTACAAATGGCGCACCGGGCACCTAACTCTTTCAATCTCCCACTTGCCCTAGAGCCAATTGCCCATGCATTTCAGGCCCGTCTTCTCAAGATGTCCCTCCAATACTCTTTGGCCCAAGGGTTTGGTAAAGGGGTCTGCTATGTTATTTGCCGAGTCCACACATTCCACTTGAACGTCGCCTCTACGAACGATCTCTCTGATCAGATGGTATCGCCTTTCTATTAGTTTGTACCTCTGATGAGACCTTGGCTCTTTTGACTGTGCAATAGCCCCATTGTTATCACAGTACAATCGTACGGGATCAACAATAGATGGAACAACACCCAACTCTTGGATGAAGTTCCTTATCCAAACAGCTTCTTTTGCAGCCGCCCAGGCTGCAATGTACTCAGCCTCTGTGGTGGAGTCAGCAATAGTTTCCTGTTTAGAACACTTCCAGCTGACCGCTCCACCATTGAGTACAAAGACAAATCCCGAGATAGATTTGAAATCATCCACATCAGATTGGAAGCTAGAATCTGTATAGCCTTCCAATTTTAATTCTCCTCCACCGTAGACTAGGAAGGCATCCTTAGTTCTTCTTAAGTACTTAAGGACTGCCTTTACGGCTTTCCAGTGCTCTTCGCCTGGATTGGCTTGATATCGGCTTATTGCACTAAGTGCATAAGCCACATCAGGCCGTGTACATAGCATAGCATACATAATACTCCCTATAGCAGAGGCATATGGTATGTGAGACATCTTGTCCTTTTCCTCCGATGTCTGAGGGGACATAGACTTGGAAAGAGAAATACCATGTCTCATAGGCACCAGTCCTCTCTTGGACTGATCCATTTTGAATCTCTTCAAAACTCTATCTATGTACGCAGATTGGGAGAGTCCCAGCATTCTACTGGATCTATCTCGATGAATCTTCATTCCGAGAATGTAGGATGCCTCTCCCATATCCTTCATTGAGAATTGTGTGGATAACCACGCTTTCGTTTCTTGCAACATTCCTATGTTGTTTCCAAACAATAGAATGTCATCAACGTAAATTACCAAAAATGTTATCGCGCTCCTACTAGCCCTTTTGTACACACATGCTTCATCAGCATTTTGAAGAAAACCATACGTTTGTACAGTATCATCAAAACACTTGTTCCAGCTTCGGGAAGCCTGTTTGAGTCCATAAATGGATCTCTGAAGTTTGCACACCTTGTGCTCACTTCCTATGGATGCGAAGCCCTCGGGCTGCTCCATGTAAAGCTCTTCCTCTATTTTACCATTGAGGAAAGCAGTCTTCACATCCATCTGCCATATTTCATAGTCTAAATATGCAGCTATGGTTAGAAGTATCTGAATGGATTTGACCATCGCCACTGGTGAAAAGGTTTCATTATAGTCAATTCCTTGCCTCTGAGTGTAACCTTTCGCCACGAGACGTGCCTTGTAGGTGACTACTTCTCCATCTGCTCCAAGCTTTCGCTTATAGATCCACTTGCAGCCTACGAGTTTAGACCCGTCAGGTGGATCTATCAAGGTCCAAACCTTGTTGGAGTGCATGGAGTCCATCTCGGATTGCATGGCTTCTAACCATTTTCCCGAATCGACGTCCAACGTCGCTTCCCCATATGTCCTTGGATCAGGGGAATTACCATCCTCGTTGCTATCAAGCAAGAAACCATATCTCTCAGGTTGTTTCAGGATCCTTTCGGATCTTCGAGGATGTTGTGTACTTGCTACTACTTCTGGTTGTGCATCTGTGGTATCAGGTGAACCCTTTTATGGTTCTTGAGTTTCCTCAAGTTCTGCAACCTCGCCATTTCTATCCAATAGAAATTCCTTCTCTAAGAAGGTAGCGTTCCTTGAAACAAACACTTTATGTTTCGATGGGTTGTAGAAATAATATCCATAGGATTCCTTTGGATATCCCACAAACTTACATAAGGAGGATCTTGCATCCAACTTATCGCCCACTAGTTGCTTGACATAAGCCGAGCAACCCCATACCCTTAGGTATTTATAAGTGGGTGGTTTACCAAACCACATTTCATATGGCACCTTGGAGACACTCTTTGACGGTACTCTATTTAATAGATGCGTCGCAGATTATAGGGCATATCCCCAGAAGGAAAGAGGAAGTCCAGTGAAACTCATCATGGATCAAACCATGTCCATCATGGATCGAACCATATCCCCAGACTGGACCCAATATGCCCCACTTTATGACTCACCTGGAATCGTGTGACAAATCTAAGTACAGTGGGCGATGCACGAGACGACCAATGGTGCCTCAACTCATGAGGACCAATCTTATGCCTACGTAACCGAGGAGATTCCAAATTCGACATTGACTCCAATATGGAATCTCGGCGGGGTTGTTCAATTTACTCGATCCCAACGAGAACCCACATACATGCACTGATGTACACCGTATCAGTATCCATGGAATAGGATACACTCTCCAAGAGTGTGCATTGTACGTGCAAGTCTTTACGAGTCATTGATATCCCTATCTCAATGATTCTATGACTTGGAACATCTTTAAGACCACAACCTTAGAGACGTATTCCATGATTGGCATCCCCGATACCAAACACATCTCATAGGTTAAGAGTGATCTAGGGGACTTTATCTAATTGCATAGAATGATGAGATAAAGAAGAAAATGTCATTTATTAAATTACTTAACAAGATACAATATAAGACTGTTTAAAGAGTCGGCTACTACGCCCTACAAATGGCGCACCGGGCACCTAACTCTTTCAAACTTTTTGTAACGACAAATTTTTTTACGCTTTTTTGTCTTGTAAAGCACGTCGCTAGAAGTTCTTGCGACAAATAACAGGTATCTTTACGAATGTAATCGTGACAAAAGTTGATTCCACACAATATCATTTCTTCTAGTAACGATTTTGTTGTCACAAAAACTAATCTATTACGTTACAAAAGCAAAACGCCGTTACTAAAAGTTATTTTCTAATTTTCTTTAAATGATTTTCGTAATAGTAACTTTGTTACAAATAATTATTGTAACAAGATGTAGTTCTTACCAAAACTAAATTATTCATATAAGTAATATGTATTGTAACAATGATTTGTTACAAAAAGTAAATATAACAATCACTGGATTCCTCACTAGTTCTTTTGGTTCAAACTAGTTGGAAAAGACTTACATACCAGATATTCCATAATAACACTTAATACATAAATTGAGAACAAACAATTTCATACTAAATAGCTAAAGCAACAATAACAATTCAAGTACATTGGTAAGCACAACCCAAATTAAGGTATCATCCTAGTCATTACAAATTAATATTATAGATAACTTCTAATAAAGCCGCTCCAATGAGACAAAATCTAGAAAGACAAAACATGGGACAAAATATAGAAGAACGTATCGAAGGAATATCATTGATGTTTAACCGAGTAATCAAAATACATGTGAATTTCTAAACTTTGAAGAGCATGTTTGATGATCGGGCCATTTACTCAAAGACTTGCAAATAAAATAAGAACATTCAACTGGTTAAAGTAGAATTGATCTCGGAAATTAACTGTGGAAAAAACATGAATCTTAACCTATACCAAAATGTGACTTTGGTACACAAAAAAGTGGAATCAAAATTATACAAAAAACCAAACAGGGGTTTGGTTCGAGTGGTAAGCGGTTCGCTTCCGCTTAAGCAAGGTCTCGAGTTCGAAACCTTGTGAATGCAGAGAACTCCCGTTGGGAGACTTACCCACCATTGCCAGGTGCACGACCTGGGTCGGATCTAAATATAGTCGGGGCAAAGCTCCGGTGAATCGGGTGGGCAACCAAAAAAAAAAAGAATTATACAAAAAAGGTCAAACACTAATTCAAATAGCCTATGCAGCAATCTAAACACATTTTGGTTTGTCAACCGCAGGGCTAAAACGGAGACTAAGAAATTTGGGCTGTGTTTGGTTTTATTTTGGAGGGTGTTTTTGGTGAAAATTTTGGCGAAACATTTTATTGGGAGTTGTGTATTTTGATGAAAATGTGTTTGATTCTGTTTTGAAAAATTAGTATTTTAATCATTTTTCGTGAGAATGTGTTTGGATTAGCTATTTTGAAATAACATTTGAGTGATTTTATTAATGAAAATGTGTTTGGTTTTGTTTTCAGGGGTAACAAAAATTAACTTTTGTCTGACAAAGTTGTTTTAATAATTAATTGATGATTGAAAAATATATTATAATATAAGTTTGAAATTATTATAATATATATGAACGATTATATAATTTCTAAAATAATTATTTATTAATATATTATTTTATAAATAACAAAAAAAAAGAAAAACGAAAAAAAGGGGGGTGGGGAACAGTGTCGTCTTCCCCAACTCCCCACACAAAAAAAAACACACACACACAACAATACTCACACACACGCACTGACACACACACAATTACATACACGAAAACACACACACACACACACATAACAATACTCACACACACGCTCTGACACATACACAATTACACACACGCACGCACACAGGCACACACACACATGCACAACAATACACACACGCACACAACAATACACACACACACACAATTACACACACGCAAGCACACACACACACACACAAACACACACACACGAAAACTAAAAGGATAGAGAGAAGGAGGAGAGAGAGAGAGAGAGGAGAAAGAGGGAGGGGAGAGAGAGAGAGAGGAAAAAGAGGGAGGAGAGAGAGAAAAAAAATTTGGGATTTTTTGGAGCTAATATTTGGCCAAACATGGGCCCCATGTTTGGCCAAAAAATTCACAACGAAACAAGTTTTGGGCTGTGTTTTGGTGAAAAACCCAGCCCAAAACAAAATCAAACACAGCCTTGGTATTTCAATAATGTTACATATAGCATTTTCTCACTTAATAATTTTCATACAACCATAATCACAATGGTCTTTGTTAAACAAGAAAAAACAGCAAATACCAAATTAGTTTAACTAAATAAAATCTACATAAATATCACATTTATCATTTAAATCATGACATTAAACTACCACAAAAAAACACAAGAAAAACTTATGCACATTCACTCAAGCTGCAGTTCACGAAACCACCCTATAACTTAGCAACTTCACCTAATTCTTAACACCCTGATCAAGTACATGAAAACACTTAATCAAAATCTCAGCAGCTAAATTCAATTCCTCCTTCGAGATGATATGTCAAACATGCATTCATATTTCGACTACTATCTTTCTGACTCAGAGACTGGGTGCATATTTGGATTCTTTTTCATTAAATTTAAAAGTTACTGAAGAGCTATGGTGAGAATTCATTCTTTTTTACTTGTTTTGTGAGCTATTGCATAATATGAGCCTCATGTAGTAGCTAAACTTCACAGGTTTGCTGGATATTATACGCATCGACTAAAAAAATATTGTGATAAATATGCAGACTACATTAGTTTTCCACATTTAGAAAAGTGGAGGAAAGAGCTTTGCCTTTCAGGTCTAAGAAATTCTGAGATCAACTTGGAGATGTACCGTGATTCATATGAAGAAGATCAAGTAGCTCATAATAGCCCACACTTCACTTAACTTGGACCTGAACATTTTACCTCATGAACATTAAAGGGTGTCATTTTGATGATAAGTTCTTTATTAATCTTTCCTATTAACAAAGATTACTACCATACAACGGTAAAACAAGAAGCAAATTTTCCTATTTAATAGGGAGAAAGAGAAAAGGTTTTGCCCTTCTGTTTGCGGTCGTATAAGCCAACATGTTTGAAGATGGCTTGCTCAAGAAATATTTTGTTTTTCGCTTTGTTTTTTGAAAATTATACCTACATTAAAGAATGATGACCGAAATTAAGTGCTAGCATAGTCAGCATGAAAAATATGGTTCCAGAATATGTCCGTGCTTATTGTTTATTTGCCCAAAGATTTTAGCTCTGCCTTTCTAAGTTCATATCATCTTACAACTTCCTAAATTAAAAACTGAATGCATTTAGCAACTCGGTGTAACCTGAAATAAAAAGAAGAAGAAAGTCCAAAGCAACATAAACATATGAATAACAAAACCTTTACGTTCTCATCAAATTTTGCAATTTATCCTAACTCAGATATTATCAATTGCCTTCATTTCTACTTGTCCAGGAATTCTAGCAGTACTTCACATTTAGCATAAATTTCAACAAAAGAAATATTGATAAATAGGCAATAACAAGCAATAATCTCTCTTTTCCAGCTATCTTACATTTCTGTCAGGTAAGGCATTTCATCAAACACAAGAGATACATGAAAAGCAAACTCTGAATGTTTAAACCTAAAAAACAGTTTTTACATATGCAAACAGTAAGCTTTTTCATACATTTTCATCAAAGAAAAAAATATCTTTTTTATACCTTGGATATGGCTAGCTCATCTCCAACCATGGGACTCTTTATGCCTCTACAAATGAAACCATTTTTCACTTTAGATTTAGGTTAATATTCACAATCATGGGTCTTGTTTTCAACTATGTACATAGTATATTTTGGAAGACAGATCAAATCACACACACACGCACATATACATTTATATATATATATACACACACACACACCAAGAAATTGAAAATTTCAAGTGATATGGGACACGACGAATACTCATTTAATTTGGAAAATAAAGTCCCATTACAACTAAATTTTTAATTACAAAACAGTCAACCCCAAAGGTCACAAGATATCCAAAGATACCATCCAACAATTAAATAATTGTAATTGCAAGTAAGAATCCTGAAGAAAGACAAGGACAACAAAGATATTATTTGCATTTCCTTCGCAGCTGCATCAACGACGTGAATGAGACTTAGAAAGCCTAGACTGGAGATGAATTACTACATTCAATCCTTGAAGATAATTGTAGTTGGGTGGGATGGACTCTGTCGGAATGCCTACTCTTATGGATCGGTCAGTGTATTTTTTGATAAATCTATTAAATAAAGTTGTATGGAAAAAAAAAGTTAAACTTCAATTTGTGACTTAATTTAGTAAAAAATATGGATAATTTTTTAAAAAAATAAATGAAATTAAACTTCAATTTGTGATGACACAAATATGATTTTGCATTGAATTTACCATTTTAGTCTCTTCTCCCTAAGTCTTTATAAATTTGAAATTTTCCTATAATTATCCCTATAAATATATATGTATACCAGGAATTGATTGGAAGCGCGCGGCTAAGAAAAGCGAAAAGGTCGGTTCATAGCTCTTAATTGTTCCTAGGTCGCTTTGTTTCCGACATTTTTACTGAGCCAGGGCTTCTTCAGGTCTCTGAGAAGGAGTTTTCTTCAAGATACCCTTTGTTAGATAGAGAAATTAAAAAAGAAGAGAGGATTAATTCTTAGATAGAGATGCCAGCAAATATTCATCTGAAACAAAGTAGAAGTAAAAAAATCCTTTGTTACCTCAACCATGGGCTGGGATAGAGAAGTTATGGGAAAATTAAATAAATAATATAAAAATAAATAAAAAATCAAAAAATACCACCAAAAATGGTGGTATTCAGATTTTAGCACGTTGCGACATAGAGTACGTCATAAGAGCAGTGTTACGACATGGGATACGACATACCCCATGTCGTAACACATTTTATTTTATTTTTTTAAATAAATTATGGTGTTACGACATGGAGTATGTTGTAACACGCTATAGATTCTTTTTTTAAATAAAAAGCTGACTGCTCGTGTCAACGTCAGCGTTGACCACTGACACGAGCAGTGTTACGACATAGGTTATGTCGTAACACATGTTAATGTTCTTTGTTTTTTTTTTTTTTTGTTAATTTCTGGCTGAAGCAGCAGCACAAAAACAAAAAGCTCCTTCAACAGCACAAAAACGCTCCACACCCCATTCCTCTCTTTCTCATTTTTTTCCTCCTCTTCTTCTTCCTCCAATTTTCACCATTTTTACCAAGATTTTTTCTCTAAATTTAGCCTCCAATTTTCTCCCTCAACCAAGAACGTAAGGTATAGTTTTAATTTTGTTAAATTAAGAGTTTATTTATGGGTTTTTTTCTATTGTAATGATATTGCAATTTATGGTTCAAAATTTGAATTTTTAGTGATAAATTCGATTTGGTAGCTATAATTTTTGCATTTTTGCTATAATTATCGAATATGTTGGCATAATTATTGAATTAATAGTTTGATTTTTGATCTTTAGGTTTAATTTTGACTTTTTGTATAATGTCAATTTTTAGTGTTATTTTTTTATGATTTTTTGGTATAATTTTTGAATTGTTTGGTATAATGTTGGAATTGGTTGGTATAATTGTTGAATTAGTAGATTGATTTTTGATATTTAGGCTCAATTTTGACTTTTAGGTATAATGTTAATTTTTAGTGTTACTTTGAAATTATTTGGTATAATTTTTGAATTGTTTGTATAATGTTGGAATTGGTTGATATAATTGTTGAATTAGTAGATTGATTTTTGATTTTGAGGCTCAATTTTGAGTTTTAGGTATAATGTCAATTTTTAGTGTTATTTTGGAATTATTTGTTATAATTTTTGAATTGTTTGTATAATGTTGGAATTGGTTGGTATAATTGTTGAAATGTTCGGTATAAGTTGTATTTTTAGTGTTTAATTTTGCATTGTTAGGTTTGATTTCTAGTTGGTAGGTTTAATTTGGAATTGTTTGGTATAAGTTCGAATTAATAGGCTTAATTTCGAGTAGTTAGATTTATTTTTGAATTGGTTGGTATATTTTGCAATTGTTTGGTATAATGTTCGAATTAATAGGCTTAATTTCGAGTAGTTGGCTTTAATTTTAAATTGGTTGCTATATTTCTGGAAATGTTTGGTATAATTTTTTAATTGTTTGGAATAATTTGAATTTATAGGTTTGATTTCGAATTGTTTGGTTTAATTTCGAATTGTATGGAAGTGTTTTCTAAACGTTCGAATTAATAGGTTTAATTGGGAGTAGTTAGGTGTAGGTTCGATCATTAGTTCAAATTAGTATGTTTAAATTCGATTTTTTAAATTCAAATTAATATATATCTTTTTTTTTTGTAAGTGTAATCTCCAATTTTTATGGATAATCTGTAATAAATATGTTTAAATTCCTTTTTCTAGGTACATTTTTTGAATTATTAGGTATAATCTCTAAATTTTAATTTGTATGTATAATTTATAATTAGTGGGTTTAATTTCGAATTAATAGATACAATTTACTAAATGTATAAATGTAATTTATATCGCAGAATGTAAATTAACATTCTTATGGATATGTGAATGCAGGATGACTGAGCGTAATGTATATGGGCCGGTTGATCCAAGCGTATTGTATGATCAAGACAATCATGTATCTGAGGCAGTTGCTCATTATCCAGACTTCACTCAACGTGTCCGGTGAGCTGACTTTGCATATTTCGAGCTTGCCTATGGATCTCCTCTACATCACCGCGTCAAGGTAAAGCTTGATGAGATTGGGTTTCATAGGGTATACCAGTTATCTCATTTTACAAATGACCTGGGCCTTGTGAAGGCCCTAATTGAGAGATGGCGCCCAGAGACGAAGACATTTCATTTTAGGACCGGAGAGGCTACGATAACTCTCCAAGATATTGCTATTTTGTATGGTCTACCAGTTGATAGTAGGGCTGTAGTTGCGTATAGGCATTTCGAAGGATATGAAAGTTACGCCTTATATGTATATGAATTATTAGGACTGTACTTAATGCCAGCAAATTTCCTTCACGGTTATAGAATATCAGTCCGAAAACTTGTTAACCATGTTTTTGAGTGCTCCTTTCCAAATAAATGATCAATCTGAAGAATTTTTAGTTGATCAAGTAGCCCGTTGTTGGGCCCTTTGTTGTTAGGGAGTGTGATGTGCGCCGACACCACGGGAGATGTTATTCCTGTAGTGTTATTGAGTGTGTTTGAAGATATAAACTTAGCACACACATATAGTTGGGGGAGTGCGGTATTTGCCCATTTATACCGAGAATTGCCGAGTGGTTCCCAAGTAGATTGCAAAAATATTGGAGGTTTCATGCAATTATTACAGGTGAGAAAAATTATTATTTAGACTTTATTATTTCTGGTATAATAATTCGTGGTTATTCAATTAATATATTTCTCATTTAACAGATATGGGCGTGGAGTAGGGTTTGGATTGTAAGGCCTAATGGGGTACCTAGACAGATGGAATGAGCTGGCGTGGATGGCATTGCCCGAGCACCTTATGCTTCACGGTAATTTACCATTTGAAGATTATGTTTAATTAAGAAACGTTAAATTTTTTTTAATTATTTTCAATGATTGTTGTTTGAAGGTGGTATTGACCTACTACAAATATTGCTTCAGTCAGTCACAATGTCCGGGCAATTAGAGATGGTCCAGATCAAATGGCGGATGGACATGTGAGTCGGGAATTTTTTGTTTTTTTTCAAATTATTATGAAGTTATAACTATCTCCTACTAATATATTCTAAATTATTTTTTCGTATTTCAGTTTGTCTAGACACCGTACAATCTCAATGATGCAGATATTGCTGAGTTGCCACCTCAATGTTTGAATGATAACGTATGGCGAGCATCAGTTCCGATGATATTCTTTGCCATCGTTGAGTATCATCGTCCTGAGCGTGTTCTTCGATAGTTCGGAATACGCCAATCTATTCCACGCACACCTGGACGTGTTGGAAGGGTCATCCGAAAGGGTAAGGCCACGACTAATTGGGTAGCCAAACACGCTCGGGAAATTGCAATGTGGAATAATCGTCAAATGTACATTGTGACTGGACGCTATATTGAGGAGGGGAGGGACCAGACCGACGAAGGATACGAAGAGTGGTATGACTGAATTACTCGTCGTTACATTTCACCCTGATTGACTAGGAGAGGTGCGGGACACCAGGCTGGGTCAGCCGCTCTATTGCAAAATGTGGTTAGTATTTGGTATTGTTTTCCATTGATACTTATTTTAATGCTATTTATTTAGGAACATTTTTTTGGTGATATTATATATTTTCAGTTCATGGAAATTGAAGAGGCGCAAAATGCAATGGAACAAATTGCCCAAACTTGTGATCCCACGACAATTAAGGAACTTCGATCTAGAATGAGGAAGATCCAGGATATGGTCACATGTAGTGGAAATGTAGCCATCGGTGCTCGTGTAGATGAGGAACATGTCGGAGGATCGAGCTCGGCTTTTCAAGGTCACTTCAATGCCGGGGGATCGAGCTCGGCTTTTCATGGTCACTTCAATTCTGGAGGATCGAGCTTGGCTTTCCATGGTCACTTCAATGCTGGAGGATCGAGCTCAGGTTTTCATGGTCACTTCAATGCAGGAGGATCGAGCTCGGCTTATCATGATCAATTTAATGCCGGAGGATCGAGCTCGGCTTATCATGATCAATTTAATGCCGGAGGATTGAGCTCGGCTCAACCTCGTCCCAACCCTAACGACGATTACATTCCCACCATGGCCCAATCACCAATTGATGTGCCCGTCAATTTTCACAATCAAAGACAAGGTTTCAGTACGCCGACATGGATTTTGACTGATCTCGGTATAGACCAGTGGAGTGATGCACCTCCACATCATAGAATTCAACCTACGCCTCCTGCACAATTTAATGTATCACCAGTTCAGTACAATGATGATGAGAAAGAAGCAAATAGGAGAAGGTCTACGAGGATGAGGCGGTCCCCAGATTGTGGAACGGGGGGACATCGTGGTTATCGGTCCCATAGATAGTTTATTTAGACATTGCTCGTTGTGTAATTATATTTTTTTTTGTGGTGTTTTGGATAATGCATGTTAATAATATAATTTTATTGACATAATTGTTTTATTTGAAGCCAAAACAATTACAAATTTAATACGAACATTGAATTAATATAAAACTAATTGACAGGAATCTAGTTATTCTCCTCATCAGACATTTCAATATCTGATCGATACTCAGGACCTATACTAAGCTCCCACGGGGCTCTTGCTTCTTGCACATAACCACATAATGCATATTCTCGAGAAATTTCTTGGTAATTTAGACATTGCATACGCATAACCATCCTGTTATTCTCCTCACGTATCTTATTGAGTGCTGTAATTTTTTCCTGTGGTGTTACACGAGGCATGAGTATGGTTCTTAGTCTGGGGCAGCAAATTTGACGTTCACGACAATCCACGACAAGCCCGTCTTGTTCTTGGACCCAATGAAGCCATTCATCTTCCATCGTTTGCAAATATCTTTCTGAATATCTTTGATTTGGATTCAATGAGTAATAGTAATCATCATCCAACTGCTAACTACAACCCATGGTACGAAAAATATCACCAGGAGTGTGATACAAGTTTGGGGCTCTAAACGGCTCCATTTTAAATAATTATTGCTGAGATTGGTGTTCACTCCCTTTGTATATATACTCACATTCTGAATACAGTAGTTCACAATTTTCACAACCTGTGAGTACAATGCAGACAAAAATGCGGAACCCGTGACTACAATTTTCACAACCCAAGACTACATATATACTCACAACCCTTGACTATAATGCAGACAAAAATGCGGAACCCGTGACTACAATTTTCACCCATGACTACAAAAATGCGGAACCCGTGACTACAAATTCCGAATACAGTAGTTCACTCCCTTTGTATATATATCGACTTCACACCAGAAATCACTTCACGTTACATTATTTTGAGATTCAACACGAAAATTGGAGATAATCATAACTCCAGACATCGACAAACATGGTTATTAGTAGAAAGAAATGATGACTACGAGGAGTTGGTTAATGAGGACCCTATTGAGTATTATTGTGGGCTCAGAAAGGTGCTCGAATCTGAGGAGTTGGTTAATGATCTTCGAAGACTTGGCGTACGAATTCCACGACGTAGATCGTTGATGATGCCCAGACATGGTGAAGAAAATTGTAGGAGGGCTGTTTCAAGAATAAGAATCGAAAACAACAGGATGATTTTACGTTGTTGTTGATATCACATGCTTGAACTTGCAGAAGAACTTGCATTCGCACGAGGTCAAAGACTCACACATCGTGAAATACGAAATGTTTTGACTCATCCTTCATACAGATCGGACTACTACATGTCAGATGAAGCTGAGTACAGTGAATGAAGTTTTTTATTGTATTGTAATTTCAATGAATTGTTTTTTATTATTGACTAATTTGCAAAAATAGTTTTTTATTCTGAGCCAGAAAATAAAAAAAAACTGACGTAATTATTGTTGAGAAAGAGCGTCAAGTGGGGCTGTTTTGAATAAATAGTTTTTTATTGTATTGTAATTTCAATGAATTATTTTTTATTATTGTCTAATTTGCAAAAATAGTTTTTTATTCTGAGCCAGAAAATAAAAACAAAAATTAAACTATTTTTCATTTGGCTCAAACGGACCTTTTTTGCGTGGCCATACATAACATCACCTTCAACTTTTATGTTCAAGTCATAGCCGAAAAACGCACAGAAACATGCCAAATACAAGCCCGAAAATCAAGAAAAAATAGTTTTTTAACATAAAACTTTCCAACCGGGCCTGTTTTCCGAGGCCATATCTCTTCACTCGAGCATCAAAATGAGCCAAATCTTACGTGTTTACAAATTTCATAACATCACCTTCAACTTTTATGTTCAAGTCGTAGCCAAAAAACGTAGAGAAACATGCCAAATACAAGCCCGAAAATTAAGAAAAAACAGTTTTTTAACATAAAATTTTCCAAACGGGCCTGTTTTCCGAGGCCATATCTCTTCACTCGGGCATCGAAATGAGCCAAATCTTACGTGTTTACAAAGTTCATAACATCACCTGCAACTTTTATGTTCAAATCGTGTCAAAAAACGCACAGAAACATGCCAAATACAAGCCCAAAAATTAACAAAAATAGTTTTTTTTTACATAAGATTGTTTTCTTTGAGTCTAATCTGAGTCTAACTCTGGCCAATCTATCTCATTGTGAATGCGAGTGCTCCGTTTCCGGCCTACAATAGGTGGCTTCTTTAGATCAGGGTCATGGACCAACTCAAAATTGGGAGTATCCCAATAATGTGATTCCAACAACGGGTAGAACCTCCCTTCGTATGTTTTCAAATATTCAGAGGTCAGGTAATATTTTTCAACAAGCTCGGTCGACCTAATCCCTAATTTTGTACATAATTTTATTGCATATAAACACGAAATTCTATGGAGAGTCCATTTTCCACAAGAGCAATATTTAGCTTTGATGTCGACCGAGTAATGATGATTACCGGACCCGATCTGTCGGCCCATTTTAACTTGACCTGTCTTATGCTACCAAGAAAAAATTTCTGCCCAGTGATTTGTAGATTTTTTGTCCCACCCATTGTACATTTTATACGCATATGTCGTGAAAGGTTGTGCCCTCATTGTATGAGCTATTTGCACTCAATTAGCAAAATATTGGACAATACGATAAAATGTGCACTCAACAATTGATGTGGGTGAAAGATGTCGAGTACCTTTCAACACATTGTTTAAGCTTTCTCCCATATTCGTCGTCATAGTGCCTTCGCGCATCCCTCCATCATATGCTAGTGTGCACTTTTCTTATGGGATAGCTTTCAAATAATTCAACGCAAGTGGATACTTATTACCAATAAGTTCCATTGCTTGGTCAAACTTTTGTTGGTTATGTGCCATACCTACCGCATAATAGAGTTCCTTCATGGCTTTACTTTTGAATTGAGCATTAATGTTTGAAGTCACATGTCGGAGGCAATATCTATGAGCTCTCTAAATGCGGGCATATATCGAGTAACATTTAATAAACCCTTATGACGATCTGAAATAAGGAAAACACCTTCATCAACCATAAAAAAATGTTTGTAGATTAATTGCAGAAACCATAACCAAGACTCGTTGGACTCATTATCAACAATAGCAAATGCTAGAGGCACAATGTTCTGATTTCCGTCCAGAGTTGATGCGCATAACAACTTAGCCTTGTGGTGTGCGTACACATGAGTCCCGTCAACGCATGTGACTCGTCGACAATGTCGGAATCCATCTATACATGGCTTGAACGCCCAAAACATAAATTTAACATTTTTGGATTTTGATCCGAATTTTTGTGCCACCATTCAACAACCGTCCCCGGATTCCACTTTTTCATTGCTCCTAAAAATTTAGGCAACCTTGTAACAGACTCCTCTCACGTCCCGTATATAATCTCAATTGCACGTCGCAAACTGTACCAAGCCTTCCCATATGAAATATCAAATTTTCATTCTTTCTGCACTCACTACTACAAAAATGGTCTATTACAGCGCACCTATTACAACGGTTTTTTGAAAATCGCTGAACGGAGGGACCTTTTACAGCGGTTCATGGGTGAACCGATGTAGGGTTGACCGCGGGACCTGTTACAGCGGTTCTTCTCAGAACCGTTGTAATAGGTCGGGAGCAATTACAGCGGTTCTGAGAAGAACCGCTGTAATAGGTATATTTTCAAAAAAAAATAAAATTTTAAAAAAAAAACGGCCTATTACAGCGGTTCACATAAGAACCGCTGTAATAGGTCCCGACGAAAAAATTTGAAACTCTTTTATCTTCCCGCTTCTCTCTCTCACTCTCAAAATTTAAAACCCATTTCAGCCTCTCTCTCTCTCTACTCTCGGTCTCTCTCTCTCTCTCTCGATCCACCCCCAAAAGCTCGGCACCGCCGCCGCCGCCACCACCACCACATACCGGCACCGTCGGCACCACCACCACGACCGTGAGCTTCTTCTCTTTCTCTTTCTCTCTCTCTATATATATACGTATATTTGTATATGTGTGGGTGTATGTATATTTGTGTATGTGTGGGTGTATTTATATTTGTGTATATGTGGGTGTATGTATATTTGTGTATGTGTGGGTGTATTTATATTTGTGTATATGTGGGTGTATGTATATTTTTGTATGTGTGGGTGTATGTATATTTGTGTATGTGTGGATGGGTGTATGTATATTTGTGTATATATTGATGGGTGTATATATATTTGTGTATATGTGGTTGTATGTATATTTGTGTATATGTGATTGTATGTATATTTGTGTATATGTGGGTGTATGTATATTTGTGTATATGTAGCTGTATGTATATTTGTGTATGTGTAGATGGGTGTATGTATATTTATGTATGTGTAGATGGGTGTATGTATAAATTTGTGTATTTACGAAAATATTTTTCGTTTATAATTTTACCGTGTCGGAATGACACGAAATTCGCATGGTCATAGCGAAACAGCATTCTGAACAAAACGCAAGACTATGTCTTGCGATCTCGTGATTTTAGCCATCCGAGATTGTTTAAGGCCTCAAATACGCATTTTATTACAAAAATACGTACAAAATTAGAATTTATAATTATACATAAAATTAGAATTTATAATTATACATATCAAAATTCAAACCACAAATAAGCACTAAATTTAAAATTATAGTCAAAAAATAAAATAATACCTACAAATTATACATAAAATTGGAAATTATATACTACAAAATTAGAATTTATATATACAAACTATACTTCTATATTACAAATTAAACCTAAAAATTATAACTACTCATTCGAAATTATACATAATATGTAAACCTAAACATTTGAAATTTCATTTGCAACTTATATGAAAATTTAAACCCTAACAATAAATTCAAAATTATATCTCTAAAATTATACTTAAATTTCTACACAATTACAAACTAACACTTATATCAAATTTTAAACCATAAAAAGAAACACTAAAAATCTACATTATACCTTAGGATCAAAATTTAACCAAAAAGAAATAAAACCTATTAATTCAATAATGATACCAGCATATTCGAGAACTATACCAAATAATCCAAAAATTATAACTAACTAATTGAATTTATACTTAAAAATTCAAGTTTTGAACCCACATTACAATAAGATAAAAATCAATATACTAACTCAAAATTTAAGTAAGTTCAAAAGTATAATACATAGAATTACCTTAATTTTGTAGTTGACGAACAAATTTTGAAGAAAAATTCGTGCTTGTCGACAATGGTGGTGAAAATTAGAGTGAAAATTTGACGTGCAGAAGGAGAAGAGAAAAGAAGAAGAGAAGAGAGAGAAGAGAAAGAAGAGAAAGAAACGAGAAGAGAAAGAAAAGAGAAAGGGAAAAAATGTGTGAAAAGCGAGACGACATAGCATACGTCGTCACTGTTCATGTCACCTGAGCCGACACAATATTTAAAAAAAAACGAAAATAGGTGTTACGAGATGGAGTATTTCGTAATACCATAATTTATTTTAAAAAATATATATATAGCGTGTTACGACATACTCCATGTCGTAACACCATAATTTATTTAAAAATAAAAAATAAAATGTGTTATGACATGGGGTATGTCGTAACACTGCTGTTACGACATACCCTATGTCGTAACATGCTAAAATCTGAATACCACCATTTTTTGTGGTAATTTCTGATTTTTTATTTATTTTTATATTATTTATTTAATTTTCCCGAGAAGTTACCTGGAGCAAAGAATGAGAAGCTAAAGAGATAACGCATGATCTCAAAAAAGAAGTCTACACCCAAATTCTTTTATTTATTTTATTAAAAGAAAAAGATTAGGAAATGGAAAATATTTTGGCACCCAGTTTACCGCCAAGAAAAAAAATAAAAGGTTAAAACTATCTAAGTTTCTTGTAAGGAATTGTTGATCCCAAGTGGCATACAAAAGGGTCTAGAAGGGGGGGTTGAATAGACCCTGAAGTCTTTTTCGACTTCAAAAAGATTCGTATTAAAAAGGTTTTGGACGCTTGAAATGTAGACTCTTGACTAAGCGTTTACTTGAACTATAGACGCTTCAGTTGAGCGTCTAATGAAGACTGTTTTAAAAAGTTAACTTGAATTTTAAGATTTGAATACTTTAACCAAATAGGTTTAAGCGTTCAGTTCTTTAATCAATGTTAGCACAACGGAATGATTTTTGGGTCTTCTCTTTTAAAAGCTTTAGCGTCACAAACAGTTTCTTAGTTGCTTAGCATTTGATTGTGTTTTAGTTGATCAATTTATGCAATGATATGATAGTAAGAAAATTGACTGTAACGTAAATAACACAATATTTGTAAGGTTCGTTGGGTGGTGTAATCCCAACTACGTCCTTCTTCTCCTTGATCACTTGGAGGCAATCCACTAAAATGATTCTCGAAGAATCACACAGAGTCTTCTACAAAATAGGGAGAGATAGATGTCGATGACTTGAGCTCCTTGATCACACATATTTCTACTCCAAATCACTTCAATCCTCTTGCTTCTTTCACCCAGAAATAATACAAGTATCCAACTTCGACTTCACACAGATCGCGAGGCTTGGATGGGGTTTATCAAAACGGTTTGTTTGATTTTGATGAAGTTCAAACAATTGGAAATATCTCAATAGTAATGTAGGTTTCTTTGAAAAGAATGTTTGAGATATTGGTTGACTGTCTCAGGAATTGAAGAAAAGCAAAGAGAATGTTTGCTTGAATATTCTAGCTTTTCTGAAAGTTTAAGGAGTGAGGCTTTAATGCAACAACAATTCGGCTTGGAGTTGATCGTATTTTTTGGCTTGTTGTTGAAATCCTATTTATAGGCATTCTTGGAAAAAGTATCCGTTTGACACATGCACAGGCGCGTGTCTCTCACTTCCGCGAGTGAACAACTTTTGTCCTTTTTCCTGAAAATCCGCTGCACAAAAGTTGGTGTTGCAGTCTGTGAATAGTTGACAGTCCAATAGGGTGGCTTCTCCGTACGTCTGAAAGTGTTTATCACATTTAATGCTCTTATCAGCATTTAGTGCATTTGAATTAAATGCCCGTTGGCACTTACTGCACTGAGAATATTTGCATTAAACTCCTTCTACACTTGGAAATAAATTCAGGTGAAAATGATCGTTGATAGACGCTCATTCATCTTTAAATTAACCTTGATGGTAGGCTCGACAGAAGTAGAAGAAGATTTCTTTGGTGCCATTTTAGTGAAAGAGATAAACTGAGTTTTTCTTTTGCTTTGAGAGAGAGAGAGTAAAATTTGCAGAGTAATTTCGCAAAGGGTAAAGTAAATAATTTTCTGCAAAAATTGTGTTTTAAATGACACAGAAGAAAAATTTTGAAACTTGTGTTCTCTCAATAAAATGCAGACACGTGTAAAGCTATTTAATCTCAGTCATGAGTAGTTTTAAATACGGACACGAATTTTGTGTAAGAGAGAGAAGTTACATTTGGTAACTCCCATATATAAAGATTTGACATCCGAGTTAAAGTTTTAGAACGTTTGGGATTTTCAGAGCGTAACACACGCGCCTGATGGTACACTGACACGTACACATATACGTGCTATCTCTGAACCGTCATTTTGAAATTTTTTAGATTACCCGCCAGTTTGATGTGATAGAAGTGGGTAGATAGAGTACAATATAGACTATTGAGTCTATCCACTACTTCAAGAGGCTTGTAAAATTTATGCATGAGTTTTATATGAGTGGAATATGTTCAGCGCTTAACAGATATTACTTGTTATCATTTGTTGTAATTTTGATGCTTGAGATCAAAACCTTTTTATGTTTGAGTGTGCATCATGTTATGCATAAATAGTACTGAGCGTTGATGATCATGCATCTGAAAATTTTGATCATTGACGCTTACAGTTATGTTCAAGTATAATTTTTAGGTTCCCCCTAAATTGGATAACTTGTAACAATCTTTTCAAAAATCTTTTCAACATAAATAAAGTGGATTCCCCCTAAATTATATGTCTAATTAAAATATGATGCTTGATGCTTAAGCGTTTAAATCAATCATACCTAATTCACTTCTCAAAGTGAGAGAACGTTGTTCGTTGAGCGCTTAAAGATATCTGCCAACTGTTTGTCAGTTCCAATAAAGTGCATGGAGATATCTTTGTTTTGAACATGGTCACGAAGAAAATGGTATCTAATGTCAATATGCTTGGTTCTGGAATGAAGAACAGGATTCTGAGTCATGGCTAGAGCGCTTTGGTTATCACAATGAATGGGGGTTGGACCTAGTATTATACCATAATCTCTAAGTTGTTGCCTCATCCATAACACTTGTGCACAACAACTTCCTGCAGCTACATACTCAGCTTCGGCTGTGGAGGTAGCTATGGATTGTTGTTTCTTACAATGCCATAAGACTAACCTATCACCTAGAAATTGACATGTACCACTAGTACTCTTACGATCTATTTTGCAACCTGCAAAATCTGCATCTGAGTAACCAATTAGTTCAAAAGGAGAGTCCTTTGGATACCATAAGCCCACATTTTGTGTGCCTTTTAGGTATTTAAGGATCTTCTTGGTAGCAATAAGGTGTGACTCTTTAGGATCGGCTTGAAAACGTGCACACATGCATACCAAAAACATAATATCAGGTCTACTAGTAGTAAGATAAAGAAGTGTTCCAATGATACCTCTATAATTAGTGATATCAACCTTCTTCCCACTTTCATCTTTATCTAACTCAAGCGTTTGGCTCATTTGAATTTTTGAATATGATGCATTTTCCACACCAAATTTCTTAATCATATCTCTTGTATATTTAGCTTGGTTAATAAATATGCCATTAGGGAGTTGTTTAACTTGTAATCCTAAGAAGAAGGTTAATTCACCCATCATGCTCATTTCAAATTGTTCTTGCATCATTTTTGAAAATTTCTCACACAGACGCTTGTTAGTAGAACCAAATATAATATCATCAACGTAAATTTGGACTAAGAGAGTATCTTCGTCATTGGTAATTTTAAATAACGTTGTATCAACGCTGCCTTTTGAAAAGCCTTTACCAATAAGGAAAATAGAGAGAGTGTCATACCATGCTCGGGGTGCTTGCTTAAGCTCATAAAGTGCTTTGTCTAGCTTGTAAACCATACCCTTACCATGGTTGCTGATGAATCCTGGTGGTTGCTCCACATATACCTCTTCTTGGAGTTTACCATTCAGGAAGACACTCTTCACGTCCATTTGATACACAGTAAACTTGTTGAACGCTACATACGCTAAAAACATGCGGATTGCTTCAAGACGTGCAATAGGAGCATATGTCTCATCAACGTCAATACCCTCTTCTTGGCAATAACCTTGAGCTACGAGTCTGGCTTTGTTACTTATCACAATGCCATTCTCATCCATTTTGTTTCTGTAGACCCATCTAGTTCCAATAATTCCTTGGTCTCAGTACTAGCGTCCAAACCTTACTACGCTTGAACTGATTAAGCTCTTCTTGCATGGCTTCAATCCAACTTGGATCGCTTAGCGCTTTATCCACTTTCTTAGGCTCCATTTGAGATAGAAAGCATGCGAACATGGCCTCATTAAATGTAGCGTCTTTAGTCCTAACAGGCGCTTCAATATCTCCAATAATCTACTCAGGTGGATGATCACGCAGCCATAGTTTATCTGGTTGGAAAGGGTTAAGAGGTTGAACAGGCGCTTGACGATCAGACGCTTGACTAGCTTCTTGCGTAGGCGCTTCAAGTTCACTGATTCTTGTTTGCTCTTGATGATCACTTGCTTCATGATCATCAGTAGATCTTTCATTATTATCTGAGATAACCTCACGTGTAATCTTAGGAGGTGGCATTGCGATCTCATCGTCGTCGTCACTATTTTCATCAATGTTAATCTTAGACGCTTGATGACACAGATCTTCAACTCCTACATCATTCACATTAACCTTACTCGGTTCTTGGTTAGCATCATCAAAAACAACATGAATGGATTCTTCAACCTTCGATTTGATCTTGTTTAAGATGCAAAAATTCTTTCCATTCTTGGCGTAACCTAGAAAGATTTCCTCATCCGCTTTAGGATCAAATGTCTTTAGGCTTTGGGATCCATTATTATGGATAAAATATTTAGAACCAAAGACGTGAAAGTACGAAACATTTGGCTTACGTCCCTTCCATAGTTCATATGGAGTTTTCCCATACTGTTTATTGATCATGCAACGGTTTTGAGTATAACATGCAGTGTTGATCGCTTCGGCAGAAAACCTAGGAGCAAGCTTGGACTCTGCTAACATCGGCCAAGCAGCTTCCTTGGGCGTTCTGTTTCAGCGCTCAGCAACACCATTATGTTGGGGAGTTCTGAGAGCTGAATACTCATGATGTATTCCATTCTCTGCACAAAACTTCTCAGCAACCTTGTTAGTAAACTCAGTACCGTGATCGCTTCTTATTCTTGCAACCTTAAGATTTTTTAATATTTGAAGTTGTCGAATAAGCGTTGTTAACTAGTCACATGTTTCATCTTTGGATGAAAGAAATTCCACCCAAGTAAATCGAGAGAAATCATCTACTATCACCAAAGTATACTTTTTACCGCTCACACTGATCGTTTGAACTGGTGGAAACAGATCCATGCGAAGTAGTTCAAGTATTCTAGAGGTAGATAGATGAGGTTTTCTCTTGAAAGATGATTGGACTTATTTACCCATTTGACAAGCGTCACAAAGGCGATCCTTATGAAATGGTCCTTTTGGTAATCCTTCCACAAGATTTAGATTTATAAGCTGAGAGATTGTCTTAAAGTTGAGGTGATTCATTTTTTTATGCCATAACCAACCCATTTTAGATTCATTTTTAGCAACAAAACATGTTGGGTTGTTATCAATTGTTGAACCCCAATCTACCAAATATACATTGTTTGTTCTTTTACGTTTTAATTTAGTAGACTTAGTCTTAGCGTCATTTATATAGCAACAGTCATTTGAGAATGACTTCAAAGCCTTTATCACAAAATTGACTTATGCTTAATAAATTGTGCTTTAGACCCTCAACATAATAAACATCACTTATCATGATGTTCCCCTTATGCACAGTACCTATACCTTTGTTTTACCTTTGGAGTTATCACCAAATACAACCTGAGGACCATTGGCAGCTTGATAGTTTATCAGAAGATCCTTGGAACCCGTCATGTGCCTTGACAATCCACTATCAAAGTACCAAACAGATGTATCGACTTTGGCTCTAGGTACCTGCAATCAAAAGGGAAGTTCTAGTTCTGTTTAGGTACCCATTGTTACTTGGGTCCTTCAACGTTAGTAGCACCGTTAGTTTGAATTTGAACTTTAGGAACCTATACTTGTCTAGTCTTCATTGTAGGAATACTGGCCTTCTTGGGTTTCACATTGTGTTGTGTGTGTTGTTTGGGTGTATAATAATATCATCGATTATAATAGTAATCATAGTCATAGTCATAGTCATAGTCATAGTCATTGTCATAGTCATCATACTAGCGATAATATGATCTAGACCGTTTTGGATATTGAAACTGGTATTTCCTGGGCGCTGGCTTGGGTTGCATTTTTGGTGTTGGACGCTTAGCGCTTGACTCACAGTGGTCAGGTTTATCCTTAGCTTTTTGAGCATTTGAACGAACCCGTATTTGTGAATCATTTGCCTTTGCCTTACCCTTGCCTGAGTAAACTTTGGCTTTCTCATTTGGCCTCGTACCATTGTCGCTCGGTTCATTTTGTGTTTGACGTTGTGAACCTTCTTTAACAAATAAAACACCCTTTCCTTTGTTGTTTGCCGTAACATTAGATTTGTTTGGTTGTTTACCGAATTTATTGCATCCTAAACCGGTCTTTTCACCAAATAACTTTGTTACCTCAGTCACATTGTCTAGCTTTCTTGACGCTTTAGACAATGATGAGACGAGCTATTCCGGTTTAGCAGGATTAGCAATCAACTCAGCTTTTCTCTTGACTATTATATCAAGATCACTTTTCAACTGGATTATTTCATTCTCAAGCGATTGGTTTTTCTCAATGCATTGTTGCTGAACTTGCAACTGTTCTTTGAGCGTTACTTTATCACTTCTGAGCGATGAAATGATATCAAGGTGATTTTGATGTAATTTGGCGGCAACTTGACAATCATTATAATATTCTTTGACTTTGTCAAGCAATTCTTCATAAGAAAGAGGAAGAGATAATTTAGTGTTTACCTCAGGGGATGCTTTATCATCTCTGGCCATGAGATAGATAAGCGCTGAGTCATCCACTGGCTCATCATCATCACTACTATCCTCAAAAGACTCCAAATCTTCAAGTGCGCTTGCTGGTTCTGATTCCACTAGCAAACCTTGTTGGCGAAGGTTGCTCCTGAATTGGTTTCTATCCAAGTAATCTTGCCTTGAAGGCTTAGATACGTTTAGATAAGGGCAATTATAACAAAGATTAGTTTTCATCATTTGTTCATTTGTTAACCTTGCATTGTGTGGTTTTTAGACCACTGGCGCTGAGAGATTTTGAGCAGACGCTTGGTACGGAGCAGGCGCTTGACGATCTAGGAACAGAGTACTGAGGCGTTTGATACTGTTGTTGCACTGGAGCAGGCACTTGATATGAACTGTGTCCTTGATGCTTAGGAATATTTCCTTTCTTTTCATATCTCAAGAACTTTCTGAATCTATTTAGAAGCGCTAGTTCCTCATCCTCACTGATATTTGAACCTTTTCTCTTATTACCCGATTTACCCTTGATTGATGCTACGAGCGCTCCAGACTCAATTACCGGACTACTCACAACATCACTGGCTGAATTCAACTCAAACTCAAATCCTTTGAGCTCTGAAAAGGCGTCTTCAGGAGTTAAACTATCCAAATTGCTCGATTATCTCATAGCTGTTGTTTCATCAAAAATCTACTAGGTAGACTTCTGAAAATCTCAACCACCATTTCTCTGTTTTGCACATCCATTCCCAATGATGTAAGTTCTGTAACAAGAGCTGTGAATCTTATGTCCAATTGCTCTAGTGTCTTGTTAGGTAACATCTTAAAGCTGTTGAATTTTTCTTTAGCAATGGAGAGCTTATTTCCTTGATCTGAGTTGATCCACCACAGATTATGGCCAACTTATCCCAAATTTCTTTAGTGGTATTATATGATTTGACTTTGTTGAATAAATTGTCATTATCACCAATAGCTGTATATAAGGCGTTTCGACCAACATTGTCTAAATTTGCTCTTCGACGCTCATCAGTGGACCACTCTTGTTTGGTCTTCTCAACATAGCCATCTGGAGTTTCTTCCGTGGCTCCAGGCGCGCTGGTAATAACCTTCAGAATTTGTATTGGTCCATCTGAAATAATATCGCACATTTTGTCATTACATGAACAAAGGTATGTAAAAGCTTTAACCTTCCATGAGTCATAGTTTGACTCGGTCAACTTAGGAACTTTAGAAAAAGTCATAAATAAAATTTAAAGCAACTATATTAGAAAGGGATCTAAACAAGCTATTATGCTTGGAAATTTTAAAATTTCAACTTTAACAGCTTTGATACCACTTGTTGGTCCTAAGTGACATACGAAAGGGTCTAGAAGGGGGGGGGGGGGGGTTTGAATAGTCACTGAAGTATTTTTTCCACTTCAAAAAGATTCGTATTAAAAAGATTTTGGACGCTTGAAAGGTAGACGCTTGATTGAGCATTTACTTGAACTACAGAAGCTTCAGCTGAGTGTCTAATGAAGACTGTTTTAGAAAGTTAACTTAGATTTTAAGATTTGAATACTTTAACCAAATAGGTTTAAGCGTTCAGTTCTTTAATCAGTGTTAGCACAGCGGAATGATTTTTGGGTCTACTTTTTTAAAAGCTTTAGCGTCACAAACAGTTTCTTAGTTGCTTAGCGTTTGATTGTGTTTTACTTAATCAATTTATGCAATGATATGATAGTAAGAAAATTGACTGTAACGTAAATAACACAATATTTGTAAGGTTCATTTGGTGGTATAATCCCAATTACGTCCTTCTTCCCCTTGATCACTCGGAGGCAATCCACTAAAATGATTCTCGAAGAATCACACAGAGTCTTCTACAATATAGGGAGAGATAGATGTCGATGACTTGAGCTCCTTGATCACATAGATTTCTGCTCCAAATCACTTTAATCCTCTTGCTTCTTTCACCCAGAAATAATGCAAGTATCCAACTTCGACTTCACACAAGTCGCGAGGCTTGGATGGGGTTTTTCTAAACGATTTGTTTGATTTTGATGAAGTTCAAACAACTGGAAATATCTCAATAGTAATGTAGGTTTCTTTCAAAAGAATGTTTGAGATATTGGTTGACTGTCTCAGGAATTGAAGAAAAGCAAAGAGAATGTTTGCTTGAATATTCTAGCTCTTCTGAACGCTTGGAAACTTCATCTTCATTCAGACTTCAGGCGCTTGAGTTTTCAAACTAAACTATTGATAAGCTCACTCAGAAATCATCAAACGCTCAGTCTAAGAATACTTAGCCTAACAATCTAGAACAAATTAAAGTAAAGCTTATTACAAATCTAACGCTTCAAAGCTTATACACATGATTTCTAAATAAAATCGAACTTACATATTTTGGGGTCTAACAAAAAATCCTAATTGTCATCATCAAAACATCTAACATGAAATCACTAACAGGAATTGCAGTTGTTACAAATTCAAAATGTTATTACCGGCCAGAAAATGAACGCGTTGTCATGATTAAGTTTAATTTCATTGACCTTTTTACTTTCTGTAACAAAAACATAATTATCGTGACGATTTATATTCTTTTTCACTAAAAATAAATCATTTATGACAAAATTTTATTTTTCATAACGAGAGAGCATGTTTGTTACGAAAAAATAACTTTTTGGCTACAATTTATGTCTTTTATTACGAGAAAGCTAGTTTTTGTGACAAACTATAACTTCGTCACCATTTCTTTTGTCATACGAAATACATTTCCTTGTAGAGATAGTTGAGATTGTAATTAATCAACAACTACCAATTTTTTGCGCCTTTGATCTGCTTATGCTCGATCCTCATCCAATTTTTGAGACAACCGGGCCTTTAATTCATTCAACAGCTCAGCTAATTTGATGATGGAATCATCAGAGGCGGGGGTGACAGTTTGATTTGGCTTCGGAGGCATGGCTCTCAAGAAAGCACCAAATGTTAGGACTGAAATTCAAAGTGTTTCTACTCGAGTTAGAGACAATCTCCGAAAATATTTAGAAGGGAGAGATGACAATAAAATTGAGGAAACTGAATTCTTTTTAATTCCAAACAAATCTGCCTTCCTCGTTTTCACAATATTTGGTACTTTTTTTAAAAAAAATCCAAGACGAGGGGTGGTAGTCCCAAGTGGCATACGAAAGGGTCTAGAAGGGGGGGGGGGATTGAATAGACCCTGAAGTCTTTTTCGACTTCAAAAAACTCGTATCACTTTAAAGGTTTGAACGCTTTGGATAACTGAGCGCTTGGGTCAGACGCTTCAGAAAAGTTAACTTAGACTTAGTGATTTTAGCAGTTTACCAAAGTAAGGCAACACTTAGATCGCTTAATCAGGGTTAGCACAGCGGAAATGAGTTTTAGCGTTCTTTTAGTTAATTTAATCGCTTTGCACTTTAACTTGTCTCTTTCAAAGATAAATGATGTAATAAAAATAATAATAAGACAAATAAGATAAATGACACAAGATATATAAGGTTCACTGGGTGGTGTAATCTTAGCTACATCCTTCTTCTCCTTTTTCACTTGGAGAAATTTACTAGAATGATTTTCGAAGAGCCACACAGAATCTTCTACACAATAGTAAAGGGTGAAAATGATCTTGGGCTCCTTGATCACACAGACTTCAGCACCAATGAAGATCGTCTTCTTCAAGCTTCTCTCACTCAGAAATACTGCCTGAAAGGGTTCAACAACTTTTCTCACTCAGATGAAAGGTTGAGGTTTGTCACTAGGGTTTTGTTTGTTTTTGAAAAGATCAAACAATTTGGAATATCTCAGTTGGAATTTGAATTTCTTCTTTGGAAGATGTTTGAGATATTTGTGACTGTTGGAATGTAGATAAAAAGCTTCAAAGATTTGGCTATGGAGTTTCTAAGCTTTTTCCCAGAAAATGTACGTAAGATTTTTGGCAATAATTTCTCTTCTCTTTTTCATACGTATCTTGTGTGTTTTTAGGGTTTGCTGGGGTAAGGTATTTATAGGCAATTTCTTGGGATCTGTCCGTTGGACACATGTAGGTGCGTGCCTCTCACGGGGCGCGTGAGTATACCTTTTCTCTGACATTCCTGAAAGTTCCCTGAAGCCGATTGGACGGAAGCAGCTGAAATTCTGAATTTTTCTGACAGTCTGGTCAAAAGTTGGCTTGTCCACAAGTCACATTGGCTTATCACAATTAATGCTCTTATCAGGCATTTAATGCATTTTGAATTAAATTCCCGTTGGAAATAAATGCCCGTTGAATGATTGCATTTAAGTCCTTCATGACTTGAGGATTTATTTCAGGTGACTCTGACATAAGTCGCTTGGGGGATTTCGAGCGCTTGATCCATAAATCCTGAAATGAGATCTTTTAGCGTTTGACAGACGCTAAGAAGAAAATCTTTATCGCCGGTTGACTTCAGACGTTGGTCTTCAACTTCTTCTCAAATAGACTCACCTAGAATTCTACTAGTGATTCAGTCACTAAGACTTTAGTCTAAATTCTACAAAGATAAAAATTACAAGCCTATAATAAATTACAACTTTCAAACGCTTATACATCATTCTATGAAAAACAGAAACTAACATTGTATTTTTAGGGTCTAACATTGAATCCTATTTTGTCATCATCAAAACATCTAACATGAAATTTCCTAACAATTTTCCCCTTTTTGATGATGTCAAGACTCTTATAACTCTTTTATAATTTAGGAGTTACTTAAAAGAAAAGGCCCAAAGGAATATAAGTTAGCATTTGAAAAGATAGTAAAGTTAGCTAAAGTTAGATTAGCTTCAACAAGATGTTTCAGCGTTAAAACATTCATTCATTGAAAGAATTTAAAGCATACATGTTTTACACTGAAGGAAAATCATAAATAAAAGATAAACAAAAAAGGATAAAACATAAAAGGAAACCAATCACTTTTTCTGTCGCTTCGCTCTTTCTTCGCCTTGTAGAACTTCTAACGCTAGTTCCAACAAGAGACGATCAATATCGATCATTGTCGTATGTTGGACTTCATCATAATCATGTCTACGAAGTCTGGCGCTTTCATTTAGTTCTAACAATCTTTCCGTCCAGTCCCTTGGTGGAATACCAAGTTCACGAATTAAGTCATGATAGATATCTCTTTGTCGATCATTTGACGGTCTCCAATTGATAGGTCGTTGTAGCGGTCCAGCATAGGCAGGAAATCCCATGCTTTCTAAGAACTCGGGGTCCAATTCTGGAAGCGCGTACTTTCCGAGATAATACCTTGGCTTTCTTTTCTTGGATAGCATTTTCTTAATGCTTACTAATTCTTCGAACAATGAACGCCACTGTTTATTATCTGTCTTGGAAATCGCTTTAGAATTTTCTTTATCTTCCCCTTTCTTGACATTATCAAGGGAGTTCTTAAGTTCAGTGACATCTCGGCGCAAGAGTCTAACTTCTTCGACGAGAAGAGCAACTTGTTGAGCAACGCTCTGAGCGGCGGCATCGGATGAAGTGTGTCTGTCAGTATCGGCCAAGGCGCTCTGAGCTAAGTGACGGTTGAGTTCAGATGAGAGCTAAGCGATAAGAGGTGATATGCTTTGCATGATAGCAATAGTGCTTTTATTTGCAGCGTTGCCAATATCACGATTCCGCGTATCCGACACTATGCGGATATGTCTATCAGCAGCCTCAAAGATCTTGGAGCAGGAACCCTCAATGTTGGTAAGCGAGTTCCAGACTGCCTGTCTGAAGTCTCTGGCTTCTGAATCGCTCTCAGAATCTGAATCGGAAGAAGGATGCTCTGGGGACGAGAGAAATCCGGAAGATTTTGAAACTGCAGCCTTACCTTTGGATTTATCTTTGATAAAAGGTTTTTCAGGCGCTTGAGCAATTTCTGCATGCACTTCTTCAATCGCTCGATCCATGATAGGATCTGCAATCGCTGGGGGCTCGACCACTGGGGCGCTTGAGGGATCTGGAAGTTGAGCGTCATCCTCATCCTCAGTAGGAGCACTTTCTTCTTCAATAATTTCGATGGAGGGAGAAGGTTCTCTAAGACTAATGACCCAGAGGGGGCCAAGGGCTTCCATCACACGCCTTGGACTGATCAGGCTAGATTTTCGGATAAAGAATATAGCGTCTTCGCGCTCTTCGGTACTTAGTGCAAGTTGCACCCCTTCCGGTAAAACAATCCCTGAAGTATAACAGTTGAAGTAGTCCAAAATTAAAGGCAAGAGCGCTTGAGCTGCTTCTTAGTCCACTGTCCTAATTAGCGAGATTATCTTGGCCACTTGAATATCTGGGTGAAGAGTATAGCCTTGGAAATTGTAACACCCTGAAAAGTGATTGAAACCGATGTCCAGCGCTTGGGCATTTTCAAACACTACTCTCATTGCTCTGTGGAACTCAGTGTGTTCATTTGAAACATCCACATGAATCTGACTCTGGCCTAGAAGAAGAGGTTGTTTACTTGATGAAGCGTCTTCATTTAGGTTAGGAAAGACTCGTTGAACAAACCCGGCACGAGGATGCAAAACGTAGCGTCCACCTTGGCTGTATAGGGGAAGTTGCTGGCGAATGTAGCTTTCGATTGGTTGTCTATATCGTGGCAAAGCGCTAACATTCCCTGCAATAATCTGACGCTGTTGAAGCAAAAAGGTTGCATAACCTCGACGTCTGTACTCTATTCCGAAATTGAACAAAAATGGATATTTGATCAGTTTTTCAATGGTGTAGAAGTGAAGAACAAATTCTTCAGCCCACCTCGCTGTATTCATCATCCAACGTTTTCCAAGTTTGTCCGCTTTCTTTTGCTCTTTGGTAGCAGCAAGGAACTTCTCAAAATGTTCCGTCTCTTCATCATAATCATCCGCCCATAGTCTGGCGAGATATTCACGAGCCTCATCTTCTATCCACGAGTTGACCGGATTTAGGCGCTCCACAACAAGCGGTCCTTTACCTTTCCATAACTTGAGTGGATTAGGAGAGAGAGCATTCTGGGGAGACCTGACGACGGGGAGGAGAGCTGAATAGCCTATCTTGTTGAGATCTTCTTCATCTGGATCTTTGTTCCAATCACCCATGTGGGGGTTCTTGAAAACAATCTTGTTTTGGCGCTGAGGATAAAAGGACTCGTCCAAGCAACCGTTTGAATTGAAACGCTGAAGATCAAGATCAGCTCTGTTGAAAATTGGACGACGAATATACTCAAGGCGTGAGTGAAGACGCTCCAAGTTATATAGTCCTAGATTGGCAATACGCTCGAAGATTTCAAACATCAGAGAGTTGGACAAATCGGGCCGATGGAGAGTTGTTTGAAATTGGATTTCCAACTCGACAAGCGTTTGAGTGTCTCGTTATCTGGCAGCATAATAAAATTCAACATCTGGAGTGTATCCGCGCGGGAAGAAATCGATGACACGAGGTGGAGGTCCCGTTGGCGTAGGAATAATGGAAATCGCTTCTGTTGGGATGAGGGCCACTTCTATCGACCGCTCAGCGTTTAAAGTCGCTTCACTAGCTGATGATGTTTCAGCGTCAGGAAGGGCTTGAGATGCTTCCTTAGCGATATCCACAACAGTTGCCATATCCACATCCACTTCAACTGGAATCTCGAATGAAAGAGGTGCATCAGCGATTGGTGCCTCGGGAGGTACATCTTGAGCTGATACATGTAAGCGATTGAGAAAAGCAAGCAAAATTTCCACTAAGTAGAAAGATAGAAAAGACTAAATCGCTTACTCTGAGGAATATCATCGACTATTTCAGTCGCTTGATCTGTTTCTGGGACAGGTTCCTCAGGCTCTGGAACAACTTTTTCTGGATCTAAGTCGAGAAAAGAAGTTATAGGATCAGCACGAATGAGAATATCTAATTCTTCAAGGGTGTTGAGAACATATTGAATATCGGCTTGACATTGTGCTGAAAGAATTTTTTATCCTAGAGTTAGAAACTAATGAGGAAAGGATATACTAATTTGCTTAGAAAATACTTACCCTGAAAACTAGGAAGCCTCTCAGATTGAGTAGCGGCTTGAGGATCTGAGCTGATTGCTGGAACAGCGTCAGAAGGAGGAATGCTCACTGACTCTCTAAGCGCTGGTTTTGCTGGAGCGCTAGAGGAGGCTGCGGGAGTAGAAAGAGGAGTACGTCTTCGTGTAAGAGGTACTTCTTCTACTAATTCCTCTTCCTCGGGAACGGAAAAGATAAACGCTGGAGGAGGTGATGGAGATTTAGGAGAGGGAGAAGGAGAAGGGATCTTTTGCTTCTTTTTTGGGCTCTGGCTTCTTCTTCTTGTGTTCAGGCTTCTGCTTCTTTTTTGGGCTCTAGCTTCTTCTTCTTGTGTTCAGGCTTCTGTTTCTTTGCTGGCTTGGATGGCTCAGCGACTTTGAGAGCTATCTTTCTCTTAGGTTGCTTGACCACCACTTCTTCTTCGGATGAAGAGGATGAGGATGAAGAGGAAGACGCTTGATCTTCATCATCACTACGAACAACTCCTAAAGCACGAAGTCGCTCACGCTCTTCTTTTGGAACAGCTGCACCACCTAGCTTCCTTGGCTTTTGCAGCTCACGAATCATTTTCTTTCCGTAGAATTTTGTCGTTGGAATCTTCTTGCCAGAAGAGTTTGTATAACTGCAAGCGCTAAGAATACGACTTAGCACAATCCCATAAGGCTTGGGATTCACCGACTTGGCCATCGCTGCCTTGAAGCGATTAAAAACGTAGAGAGACCAATTTATCTTCAATTTGGTCAGAATGGCCACCATCATCTTATACTGTAGGTTTGTAACTTTATCAAATGTCCCTTTCCTGCATTCGATCATCTTTGAGCATATATCTGCGAGAATAACATATTCTCCCTTCATGTCGTTCTTCTTGAAGTTCGGCTCGTATGCAGTAACAACATCGTCTTTCTTGACCAATTCCCAGACTTTTGTATCATCTCCGAGATTGACATGTTCCACCTCAGAGCCATCATTGGGTAGAACCAACAATGAAGAAATCAAGGAAGGGGTAAGAACAAAAGTCTCTTTGGCGAAGGGGAAGACGCAGGATATGGAATTGCCGTCTTCAGAAATCTGGGCATTGTTGAAAAAATGGAGAGATTCATCTTCAAAGTAGTTGAAAATAGTAGTGATCATATCTCTCAAACCAGATTGTTGAACGAGTGGAAGAATCGCTCGAAGAGGAAAGTTCTGGTTTTCAAACAGATAGTCCCAGTTAACCAGAAATCTGGCGTTAACAGTGACTGGTTTTTCAGCACGGGAAGTTTTTCCGGTAGCTGACTTGGATGTTTTGGAAGATTTTGCAACTTTGGGTGCCATTGCTGAAAGCTTGAAAGCTTTTTGAGAGAGAGAAATATTTGCCTTGAGAAGGATGAAGATTTTTACAGTAGAGAGAATTTGTGAGAGTGATAAAATCTGACTGTAAAGACCTTAAAGGGTTTAAATAGAGGCAAAAATTATCGTTTCAATGGCTACGATGTTGACACGTGGACAGTCAAAGAGTTTGAATTTGAAAGGAGTCAAATCTGATACGTTTTAGGAAAATTATCGTTTCAATGGCTACGATGTTGACACGTGGACAATCAAAGAGTTTGAATTTGAAAGGACTCAAATCTGATACGTTTTAGTAAAATAGTTTATCAGTTACCAAAAAGTGCGAAATTTTGGGATCCGCAGTTACCAAATTTATTGAAAAATGTTTGAAAATATTTGAAATTTTCAGCGTGAAATACACGCGCCTGATAGTACACTGACACGTAATCAGACTCGTTCAGACCTGAACTGTCTCGGTTTTAGATAAATGTCAATAACCGTCAGTTTGATTTGATAGACACGTGTGGGTAGTTATCAAATCTAATCTTTTATACTTATCCACACGCGATCCTTTTATCGATGAAAACTATGCATGATTTTAAAATAATTTTCTTAGCGTTATCGTGGGAATTTCTTTAACGCTTAAGATTTTTGGAGAACAAAACTTAATTTTGTAAAGTTTGTGGTAAAGTCAATCGCTTGAATTTAGAAATGACAATTTTATTTAAAGATCGACTTTGTCATGCATAAAGATAAGCGCTAGTGATTAATGCATACAATTTTAAATCATTTTTTATCACAGTCACTTATAAATTGTTATAAGTACAATTTTAAAGTTCCCTTTAAAATTGATGACTTATTTCAGATTTTGTCAAAACGCTTTAGACATAAATATAAGGTGGATTCCCCCTAAGTTATATGCCTATTTAAATATGATGCTTTATGATTTAAGCGTTTAAATCCATCATACCTAATTCACTTCTCAAAGTGAGAAAGCGTTGTTCGTTAAGCGCTTTGGTGAAGATATCTGCCAATTGTTTGTCAGTGCCAATGAAGTGCATGGAGATATCTTTCTTTTGAACATGGTCACGCAAGAAATGGTATCTAATGTCAATGTGTTTAGTTTTAGAATGAAGGACAAGATTTTGGGTCATAGCTAAAGCGCTTTGGTTATCACAATGGATTTGGGTAGGACCTAGGATAATTCCATAGTCTCTAAGTTATTGTCTCATCCAAAGAATTTGCGCACAACAGCTTCCAGCGGCTACATATTCTGCCGCAGCGGTAGAAGTCGCTATGGATTGTTGTTTTTTACTATGCCACAAAACTAGTCTATCACCTAGAAATTGACATGTACCACTAGTACTTTTCCTATCTATTTTGCATCTTGCAAAATCTGCGTCTGAATAACCAATTAGTTCAAAAGGAGAGTCCCGTGGATACCATAAGCCCACATTTTGTGTGCCTTTTAGGTATTTAAGGATTCTCTTGGCAGCATTTGAGTGTGATTCTCTAGGATCAGCTTGAAAATGTGCACACATGCATACCGAAAACATAATATCCGGTCTACTAGCGGTAAGATAAAGAAGTGATCCAATGATACCTCTATAGTTAATGATATCAATTTTCTTTCCACTTTCATCTTTATCTAACTTAAGCGTTTGGCTCATTGGAATTTTTGAAGATGATGCATTTTCCATACCAAATTTCTTAATCATATCTTTTGTATATTTAACTTGGTTTATAAATATTCCATTTAGGAGTTGTTTAACTTGTAATCCTAAGAAGAAAGTTAATTCACCCATCATACTCATTTCAAATTAATCTTGCATCATTTTCGAAAATTTCTCACACAATCACTTATTTGTAGAACCAAATATAATATCATCAACATAAATTTGGACTAAGAGAATATCTTCATTATGGGTAGTTTTAAATAACGTTGTGTCAATGTTGCCTTTTGAAAAGCCTTTACCTATAAGGAAGATAGAGAGAGTGTCATACCATGCTCTTGGTGCTTGTTTAAGGCCAGAGAGTGCCTTATCCAGCTTATAGACCATACTTTTGCCATGGTTGTTGATGAATCCTGGAGGTTGCTCCACATAGACTTCTTCTTGGAGTTTACCATTCAAGAATGCACTCTTCACGTCCATTTGGTACACCGTGAATTTGTTGAATGCAGAAAACGCTAGGAACATACGAATCGCTTCAAGACGGGCTACTGGGGCGTATGTCTCATCAAAATCAATTCCCTCTTCTTGACAATAACCCTGAGCGACTAGTCAGACTTTGTTTCTTATAACAATGCCATCTTCGTCCATCTTGTTCCTAAAAACCCATCTAGTTCCAATAACTCCTTGATGAGTTGGCCTTGGTACTAGCATCCAAACTTTGCTTCTCTCAAATTGGTTAAGCTCTTCTTGCATTGCTTCAACCCAACTTGAATCACTAAGCGCTTCATCCACTTTCTTTGGTTCCATTTGAGATAAGAAACTTGCGAACATGGCCTCATTAACTATAGCTGACCTAGTTCTAACAGGTGCTTCCATATCTCCAATTACTAGCTCTGGTGGATGGTCTCTAAGCCATTTACGGTCTGGTTGGAAAGGGTTGAGAGATTCTTGGTCATCAATCGCTTGATCCCTATTTGTCTCTGGCACAGTCGCTTCATCATTCACAGTTCCAGTTTGCTCTTGATGATTATTCTCTTCATGATCATCAGCGATTCTCACTTTACCATCATTTGTAACCCCACGAGTAACCTTAGGAATAGGCACAAAGATCTCATCATCAGCGTCATCATCACTGTTATCATTGAGGTTAATTTGTGACGCTTGTTGGGCAAGATCTTCAATTCCTACATCATCAGGATTAACCTTACTCGGTTCTTGGTTAGCATCATCAAACACAACATGAATGGATTCTTCAACCTTTGATTTGATCTTATTTAGGATGCGAAAACTCTTTCCATTCGTGGCATAGCCTAGAAAGATACCCTCATCCGCTTTAGGATCAAAAGTCTTTAGGCTGTGGGATCCATTATTATGAATGAAACATTTTGAACCAAATACATGAAAATATGAGACGTTAGGCTTACGTCCTTCCACAACTCATATGGAGTCTTCTCATGTTGCTTTTTGATCATACACCGGTTCTGAGTGTAGCAAGTTGTGTTGATGGCTTAGGCCCAAAACCTTTGAGGCAGCTTAGACTCTACAAGCATTGTCCTAGCGGCTTCTTTAAGCGTTCTGTTCCGTCGCTCAGCAACTCCATTTTGTTGAGGTGTTCTAGGAGCAGAATACTCATGAAGTATTCCAAAATTTGTACAAAACTTCTCAACAAATTGGTTAGTAAATTCAGTTCCTCTACCGCTTCTAATTCTCTTCACTTTTAGATCTTTTGAATTTTGCAATTGACGGATTAGCGCTGTGAGCTTGACATTAGTTTCATCTTTGGTCGCTAGAAATTCTACCCATGTATAGCGAGAGAATTCATCAACTATTACTAGCGAGTACTTTTTACCGCTAACACTCATGATTTGAATAGGACCAAACAAATCTAGATGCAATAGTTCAAGAACTCTAGAAGTAGATAGACATGGTTTCTTCTTAAAAGATGATTTAACTTGTTTACCCATTTGACATGCATCACATAAGCGATTCTTTTGAAAGGAACCCTTAGGTAATCCCTCTACAAGATTTAGCGACATTAACTGAGAGATTGCTTTAAAGTTGAGGTGATTCATTTTTCTATGCCATAACCAACCCAATTCATTTTGACTTTTAGCAATAAAGCATGTGGGGTTGTTATCAAATGTAGAATCCCAATCCACTAAATACACATTATTTGTTCTTTTTCCTCTTAATTTAGTAGACTTAGTCTTAGTGTTGTTGACATAGCAGAAGTTGCTTGAAAAATTAACATCAAAGCCTTTATCACAAAATTGACTAATGCTCAACAAATTATGCTTAAGACCCTCAACATAATATACATCACTGATCATGATGTCCCCCCTATGCATGATACCTATACCTTTGGTTTTACCTTTGGAGTTATCACCGAATATAACTTGAGGACCGTTGGTTGTACGATAGTTGATCAAGAGATCCTTTAAGCCAGTCATGTGCCTTGACGACCCACTATCAATGTACCAAACTGAAGTATCGGTGTTGGCTCTAGGTACCTACATTTAAAGGGCAGTTCTAATTCTTCTTAGGTACCCATGTTGTTTTGGGTCCTTCAACGCTAGTAGCTTTGGTTTGAATTAAAACTTTCGGAACCCATATTTGTCTTGTCTTCATTACGGGAAGATTGGCCTTCTTAGGTTTTGGTTTGTGTTGTGTGTGCTTTTTGGGTGTATAGTAATATCCTCGATTATAATAGTAATCATAATCGTAATCATAGTCATAATCATAATTATCATAATATCGAAAATATGATCTTGACTGTCTTGGATATTGACGCTGGTATTTCCTTGGCGTTGGCTTGGGTTGCACTTTTGGTGCTGAACGCTTAGCGCTTGATTCACAGTGTTCAGGATTACCTTTAGCCTTTTGAGCGTTTGGATGAACCCCTTTTTGTGAATCATTTGCTTTAGCCTTACCCTTGCCTGAGTCAGCATTGGCTTTCTCATTGGGCCTCGTACCGTTGTCGCTAGGTTCATTTAGCGTTTGACTTTGTGAACTTTTCTCAACAAAGAGAGCACCTTTTTCTTTGTTGTTTGCCGTAACATTAGATTTATTTGGTTGTTTACCGAATTTATTGTATCCTAAACCGGTCTTTTCACCATATAATCTAGTTACCTCAATCACATTATCCAACTTTCCAGAAGCTTTTGATAATGATGAGATGAGCTGCTCTGATTTGGCAAGTCTAGCGATCAAATCAGCTTCTCTCTTGACTATTATATCAAGATCGCTTTTCAATTGAATAATCTCACTCTCAAGTGATTGGTTCTTCTCAATGCATAGTTGTTGAACTTTCAACTCTGCTTTGAGCGTTACTTTATCTCTTGTGAGTGATGAGATAATAGCGAGATCATTTTGATATATTTTGGCGGCCTCTTGACAATCTTTATAATATTCATTAACTTGTTCAAGTAATTCATTATAAGAAAGAGGATGAGATAATTCATTGGTTACCTCTGGTAGCGATTTGTCAGACGCTTCATCTTCTCTTCACTACTACAAAAATACTCTATTACAGCGTATCTATGACAGCGGTTTTGCAAAACCGCTGTGATAGGGCTATTTGGTTCGGACCTATAACTGTCATAGGTCTATTCGGTTTGGACCTATGACAGCGGTTCTCCCCGAACAGCTGTCATAAATTTTTCAGAAAAAAAAAAAAAATCCTGTGGCAGCGGTTTTGCACAACTGCTGTCATAGGGCTGGGCTATAACAACAGTTCTGGGAGAACCGCTGTCATAGTGTTGGGATATGACAGCGGTTCGCCCCGAACCGCTGTCATAAGCTGTCGGGTTTTCACTAGGTCAGACAGCCGCCCCCCTTATTCTCTCACTCTCAAATTTCAGTTTTACCTCTCTCTCACTACTCTCGGCCTCTCTCTCTCTCGATCCCCCCTCCAAAGGCTCGACACCACCGCCGCCGCCGCCACCACGACCATGACCACGACCGTAAGCCTACCTCTTCTCTTTCTCTCACTATACATATATATATATATATGTATATTTGTATATGTGTGGGTGTGTGTATATTTGTGTATATGTGGTTGTATGTATATTTGTGTATGTATATATGTGGATGGGTGTATGTATATTTGTGTATATTTTGATGGGTGTATGTATATTTGTGTATATGTTGACGGGTGTATGTATATTTGTGTATGTATATATGTGGATGGGTGTATGTATATTTGTGTATATGTTAATGGGTGTATTTGTGTATGTGTGGGTGTGTGTATATTTGTGTATATGTGGTTGTATGTATATTTGTGTATGTATATATGTGGATGGGTGTATGTATATTTGTGTATGTGTTAATGGGTGTATGTATATTTGTGTATGTATATATGTGGATGGGTGTATGTATATTTGTGTATATTTTGATGGGTGTATGTATATTTGTGTATATGTGGATGGGTGTATGTATATTTGTGTATGTATATATGTGGATGGGTGTATGTATATTTGTGTATATGTTAATGGGTGTATTTGTGTATGTGTGGGTGTGTGTATATTTGTGTATATGTGGTTGTATGTATATATGTGGATGGGTGTATGTATATTTGTGTATATGTTGATGGGTGTATGTATATTTGTGTATGTGTGGGTGTACGTATATTTGTGTATTTATGAAAATATTTCTCGGTTGAAATTTTGCGGTGTCGGAATGACACAAAATTCACACGGTCATAGAGAAAAGGTATTCTGAGCAAACGCATGACTTTGTCATGAGTTCTCGTGATTTTAGCCATCTTAGATCGTTTAAGGCCTCAAATTTGCGTTTTATTATGAAAATAGGGTATTTTTGTAATAAAATGCATATTTGAGGCCTTAAACGATCTCAAATGGTTAAAATCATTAGAGCGCAAGGCAGAGCATTTTGTTCAGAATGCCCTTTCGCTATGACCGTTCAAATTTCGTGTCATTCGGACATGGTAACATTATAATCGAGAAAATAAAATTAAAATAAAATAAAATAAACAACCCTATGACAGCGGTTCAGTCGGAACCGCTGTCATAGGTCGCCCTATGATAGCGGTTCAGTCGGAACCGCTGTCATAGGGTCCAAATAAATCTTTCTTTTTTTTTTAACCCTATGACAGCGGTTCCGGAAGGAACCGCTGTCAAAGGGTGACCTAAAAAACCGCTGTCATAGGTCAAAACCATATAACAGCGGTACCTATGACAGCGGTTAAAAACCGCTGTCATAGGCCCAAAAAAACCGCTGTTATAAGTGATTTCTGTAGTAGTGCTTGCCATGAGACAGATCAACGCTGAGTCGCTTGTAGGCTCATCATCACTACTTTCATCTGATGATTCCAAGTCCTCTTCAGGTGCAGGAAATGGTTCAGATTCCGCTAGCAAACCTTGTTAGCGAAGGTTGCTCCTGAATTGGTTTCTATCCACATAGTCTTGCCTTGTGGGCTTAGACACATTTGGATAAGGGCAATTTACTTGGTAGTGCCCTGGTTTCCTGCAATTATAACACAAATTAGTTTTCATTTTTTGTTCAGTGGATAATCGCTTTGATCCAACTGGCGCTGAGAGATTCTGTGTAGGCGATGGAGGTGCTTGATATGGAACTGGCGCAACTGGTTGAGGTGCTGAGTACACTGGCGCTTGTTACTGAGGCGCTAGTGCTGGGTGAGGAGTTTGAAATGAAGTTTGTCCATTAGGATTTCTCTTTTCATATCTTAGAAATTTCTTGAATTTCTTAACTAATAAGGCCATTTCCTTTTCTTCATATGATTCCACTATTTTAACCTCACTAACCGCTTTACCCTTATTTTTGGTGGTAGCGATTAAAGCTCCCGATTCAATAACTGAAGTTGTTGTGTCGCTGACTTCACCTAACTCGAATTCAAATGCCTTTAACTCTGAAAACACATGTTTTGGAGTAAGAGTCTCCAAAGTTAGTGATTCTCTCATAGCAACTATCTTGATCAAGTATTTACTTGGAAGACTTCTGAAAATCTTATTGACCATTTCCTTGTTGGTCAATTCTTTGTCTAATGACGCTAACTCGGTAATGAGCAAGGTGAATCTTGCGTCCAATTGTTCTAGCGTCTCACTGGGCTGCATTTTGAAATGCTCGAATCTTTGCATGGCTATGGAGAGCTTGTTCTCCTTCATTTGTGCTGAACCTTCGCACACAATGGCCAACATATCCCATATTTCTTTGGAGGTTTCACATTGCTTGATCTTGTTGAACAATGCATCGTTATCTCCTAGCGCTGAGTAAAGTGCACTTCGTCCAACATTATCCAAATTAGCTCTTTTTCTATCCTCTGGCGTCCATTCTATCTTAGGTTTCTCGACATAACCATCTGGAGTAGCCTCGGTCGCTCCAGGGGCTCGAATTAGAACTTTCATAATCTGAATGGGGCCATCTGTAATCACATCACACATTTCATTATCGCATGAATGTAAATATGCGAATGCTCTAAGTTTCCAAGAATCATAGTTTGATTCTACCAACTTAGGCATTTTGTTAAAAGCCATAATGAGATGTTTTTAAAGAGAGATTTTAAAAGCGATTAATTTTAAAAAAATGGATCTGAAAAAGCAGTTACGCTCGAAAACGCTTAGGTTTCTACTTCAACCGCTCTGATACCATTTGGTGGTCCCAAGTGGCATACGAAAGGGTCTAGAAAGGGGGGGGGGGGAGGGTTGAATAGACCTCGAAATCTTTTTCGACTTCAAAAATTTCGTATCACTTTAAAGGTTTGAACACTTTGGATAACTGAGCGCTTGGGTCAGTCGCTTCAGAAAAGTTAACTTAGACTTAGTGATTTTAGCAGTTTACCAAAGTAGGGCAACGCTTAGATCGCTTAATCAGGGTTAGCACAGCGGAAATGAGTTTTAGCGTTCTTTTAGTTAATTTAATCGCTTTGCACTTTAATTTGTCTCTTTCAAAGATAAATGATGTAATAAAAATAATAATACGACAAATAAGATAAATGAAACAAGATATATAAGGTTCACTGGGTGGTGTAAACCCAACTACGTCCTTCTTCTCCTTTTTCACTTGGAGGAATTTACTAGAATGATTTTCGAAGAGTCACACAGAATCTTCTACACAATAGTAAAGGGTGAAAATGATCTTGGGCTCCTTGATCACACAGACTTCAGCACCAATGAAGATCGTCTTCTTCAAGCTTCTCTCACTCAGAAATACTATCTGAAAGGGTTCAACAACTTTTCTCACTCAGATGAAAGGTTGAGGTTTGTCACTAGGGTTTTGTTTGTTTTTGAAAAGATCAAACAACTTGGAATATCTCAGTTGGAATTTGAATTTTTTCTTTGGAAGATGTTTGAGATATTTGTGACTGTTGGAATGTAGATAAAAAGCTTCAAAGATTTGGCTATGGAGTTTCTAAGTTTTTTCTTAGAAAATGTACGTAAGATTTTTGGCAATAATTTCTCTTCTCTTTTTCGTACGTATCTTGTGTGTTTTTAGGGTTTGCTGGGGTAAGGTATTTATACGCAATTTCTTGGGATCTGTCCGTTGGACACATATAGGAGCGTGCCTTTCACGGGGCACGCTCCTACGGGGCGCGTGAGTATACATTTTCTCTGACATTCCTGAAAGTTCGCTGAAGCCGATTGGACGGGAACAGCTGAAATTTTGAATTTTTCTGACAGTCTGGTCAAAAGGTGGCTTGTCCACATGTCACATTGGCTTATCACAATTAATGCTCTTATCAGGCATTTAATGCATTTTGAATTTATTTCCCGTTGGAAATAAATGCTCGTTGAATGATTGCATTTAAGTCCTTCATGACTTGAAGATTTATTTTAGGTGATTCTGACATAAGTCGCTTGAGGGATTTCGAGCACTTGATCCATAAATCCTGAAATGAGATCTTTTAGCGTTTGACAGACGCTAAGAAGAAAATCTTTATCTCCGGTTGACTTCAGACGCTGGTCTTCAACTTCTTCTCTAATAGACTCACCTAGAATTCTACTAGCGATTCAGTTACTAAGACTTTAGTCTAAATTCTACAAAGATAAAAATTACAAGCCTATAATAAATTACAACTTTCAAACGCTTATACATCATTCTATGAAAAACGGAAACTTACATTGTATTTTTGGGGTCTAACATTGAATCCTATCTTGTTATCATCAAAACATCTAACATGAAATTTTCTTACAAGGGGGACACCATAAATATTCAGCCCGACAAACTCGGGTTGACAGTCATAATTCTGAGCCATACAATGTCTTTCTAGCTCCATAAAAGAGGGGAGAGCCATAACTTGTGACAGTTTGGATTCAAATCCCGGACCTCTCACATAAAGTGGAAGGTAGATATCACTAGATCAACAAGTCTCGGGTACAATATTTGGTACTTGAAATAAAGGAATTCAAAACTACCACCAAATCCACTAGTTGACCAACTATTCAGAATTCAAATGACAAAACTAATAAAGGCCTAAAACAAAGCAACTAAATCACTTAATTGGCCGGAATAGCCAAACAACTTTATCAGATAAAATCCTCCTACCATGCAGGGTTCTTTCTCTCACGCCTTGGCCCATACCTCCTACCATGCAGGGTTTTTTCTTTCACTCCTTGACCTCGGTTTTGGGCCATTAATCACTTTAGGTCCACTATCTTGTATAACTTGATGGAGCTATTGGACGGGCTCCATAACAACGAATGTGCCATCTGACTGTCTCTGTGTTTCATATGTTCTCTTGTAATTGAAGAATTTCATAAAAGTACTATCAATGGTATCCCCAAGCCTATTTCTTGTATACAGAAATTCGAATAAGTTGATGATAAATACTTGGTAACAATACATTTTTGGTCCAACAAAACACTTAGATGTGTACTATTGGTCCCAAATTTTACAGGACTTGCACATTGAGTCCCACAGAATGACGTTTTATTGCATATTATGTCTTGTCTTTAATAAACTGAGGTGGGGACACGACAGGTTGTGGCTTTATGGGGATGGAGATATTTGACGATATTTCGGGATGATGGTGTTGGGTCGGGTGAAATTGTTTGCGCGATGAGCGTTGGTTGCAAGAGGCGGACGTTGGCTGTGTTGTGACTCTGGTGGTGAGGTTGATGGGGAGTGGGTCTGCTGGAGCCTATGGAAAAAAGAGGGAAAAGAAAAAGGGGAAAGAAAAAAAACGAGTTGGAAAAAATATATTTAAAACCGGGGGAAAATTTGCTACTTTTATATAAGTTAGGGGGGACTTATACAGTTCACTAAAGTTGATTAATGATTTTCGTCAATTTTTTAACGGCGATGATTATATGTGCAGCTGAAGGTCATCATATAGGGACTCTATGTGCAAGTCCCGTACAATTTGGAACCGATAGTGTACACCGAGCTAATTTATGGGACAAAAATAAAAATTACCTAAATACTTAATTAATGCGTAAAATTCAAACTAAATTATTTTTTTCATGAATATTTTTATTTTTACTAACGTTTTCTATTTTTTTCACAAAATTTATTTTGTCTACTTTTTTCTTTCCTTCTAATTTTTTATTATTTAATGTTTTTGCAAAAAAAAGAATTTAATTTTATCTTTTAGATTTATTTTCTATATTTTCACATTTTTCTTATAGATTTTTACGATCTTTTTAGTTTTTGTCCAATGGAAATCTTTTATCGGAATTGATTTTCCTTATTTAAATTAAAAATTTAGCTTTTTTAAAAAAACCATTTTAATGTTTTTCATAATTTTGATATTTTCTTGTATTTTCAAAAGTTTTAATTTATTTATTTTGTTAATGGTTTTTTTTATGTATTTATCTAAATATTATATTTATATTATTTTTTAATATACAATTGTTTTTTAATAAATCAGATAAAAAAAAGTGAATTAAAATTTCCAAAAATTTAAATAAACTAAACAAAATAATTTCAAAATATTTGAGTTTAATCCCCAAATTAAAAGTCCATTTCCTTCCATATGCAAAAATCCCCAAATTGAAGGTTAATTTTCCTTCAATTTCAGGAAAATCCCGAAATTCAAGTCAATTTTCCTGCCAAATGTCATTTTTCGACTATTTTTGAACTTTCTGGCAAAATTTGTATTGAAATTGTCATTTTCTGAAATATAGTGTATCCAAATTGCGAGTAGACCACAATATAATACCGAAAAATCGTACATTCCAACTTGAAGTACCAAACTTACAATTTTGCCTATTTATATATCATGTATAAAGACCAAATCCCTTTCTCCAAGCAGAACAGCTGTGTGCTTAAGTTTTGACAATAAATTCTACCAAATGCTTTTTGCATATCAGAAACAAAGGTCAAATGCCTTTCCTCAGCATTGCCAGTTCATAAGCCAACACCGACTGAGTTTACCCTCAAATTCAGATAGAAAGAAGAATTCATCTTTATGTTCTCATGAGAAACATAATGCCGCATTCATCACCGCAACATGCATTCATTCTCTCTATCTATACATTAATGGATTTGAAGCGAAATTTTGGTTTTTTCCTAATATTGTAACAAGGATAAGTCTTCCCTCTATGCTGACATTGGAAAGTTGAAGAAAAGCTTAAAAGACTCAACTACATTTTATCGGCGAAACGAGCCAAGAATCCGCCATTAATGCTGCTTCCTCATGAGCTCTAATTCTTCATGTCTCCTAGTGCTTCTATCCACCTATAAGTAATTGTCATCTGAAGCCATTTCTAGTCATTAAACTAGAACTACGTACAATTTCAAGTGAAAATGAAGTCTGGAGCTTTTATTTTCATTGCCTTTGTTCTTGTTTACTCAGCTTTGGCGGCGCAAAGGTCTCAATATGAAGCTAAGGAAGTGCTTCAAAATGATGAAATAAAAGGTATGTTCTAGTTATAAATATAATATTACTATGGAATGTGTATTTTCATGAGTTTTGATATAAAAACTTCTTGTTTATGGTGTTCTTAATAGTTCGTCCTATATTTAGATATTCGAATTCCTTTGGCATACAAGTCAAGGGGTATTTATACAATTTATTTAATTTATCTTAAATGTTTAAAAGCACATGCATTCTACGTGTGAAATTACGTGTGATCTTTACACATGGAACCAAAAATATATAAGAATCTTACGAGACTATTTTTACAAATTTGAAAATGACTAAACATGCAATAGGGCACATACTATGGAACTAATATTACCATTTTCCCAATTAATATTTATTTGATCGTATTGTGTGAAAAAGACATACATATGCAAATTTCATCTTCTAACTTTATCTTTGATAAATTTATTGATTTTGATAATTTCCTTTTTATCTTCTATACATACATGAATTTGAAAGACATAATGCTTAATCTTAATAAAAGGCTTCTCTTATTTTATTATTAATTTATCTTGTGTATGTATATAGGTGATGAACCAAAACATACCAACTCCGAGGGTTATTCTGCTGGGTACAGTCACGGTGGTTTCTATGGAGAAGGGAAAATTTGTAAGTGGGGTTGCTGCAGTGAGTCATATGGATGGAGCCATGGCGGTGGTTACTACGGTTGCACTTGCTGCTTCAGTGCTGCACATGCTAAAGCTTATAAGGAAGCTCAAGCCAAAGAACAAAAGAAGAATTAATATCACCTACAATATAAGACATTTCAGATATATAATTATATATACTATGATAGAACTTCTATCATAGAAGTATATATGAATATATAGTGGTGAAATATTTATGTGATGGTTCTAGTTGAAAAGGCAGTTACGTAAATCAACCTTTATAATATATATATATATATATATAAGGTCAAGATCTAATACATACCTTACATTAGATAAGATATAAGGCCCAATATATACCATTGGATCCATTAAATCTAACCGTCCAGAAAAGAATCAAAAAACATGTGGGGAAATTGATTTCAATTGAATAAGGGGTATAATAGTCAACTGATGCCATTTTTCAAAGCCTACAAACCCACGTCTCTTTCATCTTCTTCTCTCTCATATTCTCATTTCTTCTCTGATCGTCTCTTTCATCGTATTCTCTCTCATTTGCTCACTTCTTCTCTGGTGTTTCACTAATTCTCTTCTCTTCTCTTTTTTTTTCTTTCTTTTTTCAATTATAAATCGAAATCAAATTATCACTCCCATAATTAGGTTGGATGATACTCTGCAAAAGATAAAATTTGCAGCCACAAAAGATTGATGTTATATTATCATAGTACATGATCATCATCCAACGAAATTGCATTGAAACTTGATATTAGAGAAATGCAAGCTGAAATTCACGCCACAAAATTCGTATGAATTTGAAAAGTGATCAGAAGAGAGAGAAAAATAGGCTATTTCTTCGTCTTCCTCTCTTTCTCTCTCTCTATCTCTCTCTCTATATATATATATATATTTATATCTATCTATCTATCTATCTATCTATATATATACAGTATCTTAAAACAGTGTGTGTTTATAACATATTAAAAATATTCAATTATACAGTGTCTTATAAGTCATTATACAGTATGTTACAACACATTATACGGTACATTATAACTCATTATACAGTGTGTGTTTATAATATATTAAAAATATTCAATTATACAGTATCTTATAAGCCATTATACAGTATGTTATAACACATTATACGGTACATTATAACTCATTATACAGTGTGTGTTTATAACATATTAAAAATATTCAATTATACAGTATCTTATAAGCCATTATACAGTATGTTATAACACATTATACGTTATATTATAACTCATTATACAGTATGTATTAAAGAAGAAAATTGGATATATTGTATAAATCACTATAGATATATCTCTTTTTGTATGTATGTATGTATGTATCTGCAGAAAGAAAGAAAGAGAGATCTCCTATGTGCAATTGAGAAGAGAAGACAAGGCCTCAGTTTTACTTCAGAGGTGTCAACAGCCTACCATAAATTACTTGTATTTTACCCCCCTTATATATCTACATCTATATCTATATATATATATAATATCTTCTGTATTTTTCTCCTGGGTATATAACAAATTTTGGGGGAATCGTTTATTGCTGTGGAATAATTTCCTCTATCTTCATCTTTACAGTAATACGAAGATGAAATTAATGCGATAATGGAGAATAGAGAGAAAGATACGAAAAAAAAGAAGATAAAAATAGTGCGATAATGGGCGAAGAGATAGAGTGAGAGGAGAGAGAGAGAGTGAGCAGTGAGGATGGTTGAAGAAGAAGGTTGTTATGTTTTTGACTAAAATGCCCCTGCCAGCATTAAAACAAATTAAATAATTCGAAAAATAGGTTAAATCCAGACCTTGAGATCAAATTGAATCTAAGGCCTAGATTGGGTCTTAGATCTTACCTAATATTAAGGTATGTATTTGATCCATACCCTATATATATATATATATATATATATATATATATATATCTTGAAATAAAAGTATCTCATTGTTGAATTAAAAGATTGAACTTAAGCTTTGTCTTGTGGTAACGTTTAAGAAGTTCATTAAATTGTTTAAATTTATTATAAACACTATTAATTTTGAAAAATTTGCACTTTCGTCCTTTTGACTAATTAGGGATTCATCTCCATTAGGTCACGTAGTGTTACAATCTATGTTAGTAAAAACTAGTATTATACCCGTATAATACATATATGTGCGTATAATTGAAAGATACTTAAGTTTTCTCTATGTATTACGAAAGCAATGAATAATACTCGTACTTTTGAGTTGAATCGTTTAATACACGTATTTTACGTATTCCGTATATTACTCGACAAATAATACTCTAATTATTGGCGATCAAAATATTTTTGTTAATTGAAAATTGAAAATTTATCATTAATTTTTATAAACACTAATTGAGTATTATACAATTAAAAACTCTGAACATTAAACATTGATTATTGTCAACTAATGACTCATATAAAATAATATTTATATAAATTAAAAGCGAGTACAAGTAATAAATCTTGAAAATTTATATAGAACTAAGCCGTATTTCTGCTCCCGAATAATTAATTTATATCCGTATTATACTTGTATGTCTACGAATCCGTTTATTTCCCATTTCCGTACTTTTTAGCCAAATTTTTCACCGTAACTTTTAATAAAATTTCATAATATACACGTACGTACATATTAAATGACAAACTTTTCCTTTCCCATATTTTATTAACTATGGTTACAACTTCCGCAATTTTTATCCCATGGGTTGCAAGTTTTTGCACTTAATTATGGTACTTGCCAATCGCCATTAAGATTTTTTAGGGAATGGCAAATGTTTCGATCATGTAGCAATTATTGATTGACGAGCGCAATCCCGAGTTTCTTTTACGTGGTATCAAACATCCAATTACTTTTCTTTATTTTCATTTTCTCTTCCTTTTATTTTTTCAAATTTTCTCATATTGGTCTCTTTGTTTTTTGGAAGAGAAAAGCGGTACAAAATTATTACTCAGAACCAGAAAAATCCGAAGACAACGCCGAGATAGCTAGAGTCGGGATATCAGGAACATGCCCTGAGCTCCTAAAACAGCACGAGCAATGAAATGTGCAACAGAGTTACCAGAACAATTAATAAAAGAACAACTAAATGACGAAAATGAATGTGATAAATGTAAAAGATCACTAATAAGATTTCCAATAGGCAATAAATCAATTGTGCCTGACTGTAGCTTGGAAATAATCGACAAACAATCTCCCTTTAGAACAACCCCGGGCCAAACTTCTCTGCTAGCTAGCTGAAGCCCCTCCACTGCAGCCAACGCCTCAACATACTCCGGAGAAGGAGCATAATTCAGAAACCACCCAATCTAGCCAACACTCGACCCCAGCCAGTCTCGAATAATCACACCCACTCCTGCCCGACCCTGTTCATGTTAACAACTCCATCCACATTGATTTTCATGACCCCAAAAATCAAAGGCAGCCATTAAGCAATGAGCTGCGAAGGGTTTTGAATAGGAGGAATGGACAAGCAGCCCTTGAATGCTTCAAGAAAACAATCCACAGAGTTGATAGTATTCAAGGAGGATGGAACAACATTATCCATAAGTGTAGAATTGCGATTAAACCACAAAAACCATAAAGTAACAAGAACATTGCGAAAGTCATTTTTCTCCAATCGAACATGTAACCATCGGAGCCGAGCCGAGCCTGAGTCCACCCACGAGTTGATTTCCTGCCAAGAGATGTATATCATAGCCCAAACTTGTCTGGAGAATGGGTATCCCAATGCCACATGAAACTCATCTTCATATTTAGAATCACGAAGGGGACAAGGGCCTACATCATCAACTTTTTTCTTAAGTAGATTAGCCCCTAGAGGGAGCGCATTTTTACAAAGCTTCCATGAATGCAATCTAATTTTAGGCGGCACCCTCGCTTTCCATATAAAGTCCCAAGCGCCTCGCCTGGGGTTAGCTCCAGGCGAAGATGAGCTCGGTATAAAACGATGAGCCCCTTCACGGGCAAGATGATATGTTGATTTAACAAAAAATTGACCCGATTTGGTATAGTGCCACATAATAGAATCCGGACTGTGACTTGTCCCGAGAAGAATGGATAATATGCAGTTCGCTTCCTCTAGGTTTAAAAGCCTCGCACCAACCCTACATCCACCATCTCGATTCAGTGTCAACCAATTGGTTCACCCGAGCGTTCCACTGAAGAGTATGAGGGACCATAGAAACTACAAAATCTGGTGGTCTTGGTAACCACTTTGACGACCAAATACGAGCATGAGACCCCAACCCAATCCTCCACCTTATACCCGCAAACACTAAGTTCTGAGCCTCCTATATTCCCCTCCAAGTAAGCGACGACTTATTGCCTAATTCCGCTTCAAGAAGAGAGGTATCTGAATAGTATTTGGCTCAAAAATCCAACTAACTAAATAGTTTAGTTTGGTTAGAATTCTCCAAGCCTGTTTAGCTAGCATAGCCACGTTGAGGGATTTTTACTCTCTGAACCCCAATCCCTCATCATCTTTACTTTGGCATAATTTACTCCATGCTAACCAATGAGTTTTCTTCGTTTGTCTATTGTGCCACCAATAAATAGCCATATCTGATTCTATGTCAGATAACAAAGAGTCAGGGATCTTAAAGCAACTCATGTTGTAAGTAAGGACAACTTGAATAATTGCTTTAAGCAAGATTTCTTTGCCAGCCTGAGATAGAAAAAGAGTATTCCATCAGTCAAAATAAGCCCGAATATGATTACGGATAGAAGCAAAGATTTCTTTCTTGGAGTGCCCTACAACCAATACAAGTCTAAGATATTTCTCATGTTTCTCTAACACTTGGACTCCAAGAATGTCATCCAAAGCTCCACGATCATCCACCAGAACATTTTTACTAAACACCAATCCCAACTTTTCGAAGTTCACCTGTTGCCCCGATGCCGCCTCATAATTGGAGAGAATATTTTTAATGCATCTCAAGGCATTGCTAGAAGTCGGCATATGCATTAACGTGTCATCCGCAAACAATAAGTGAGACACCCAAGAGGCGTGTCTCGCAATTGCCACACCGTTAATTTCACCCCTGTTTTCTACAGCTTGAATTAAACAGCTCAGAACCTCAGCAACCAATAAGAATAAATAAGGCGACAAAATCGTGAGGATAAAAGAATAAGATACAGTAGTAACGCAAAGCATAATTAATTCAATGAAATCCCTCCCAAACCCTAATCTTACCAAAAGTTTCTCGAGAAAAGTCCACTCGACTTGGTCGTAAGCTTTACTCATGTCCAATTTCAGAGCGACATGTCCTTCTTTACCTCACGATTTGTTCTTAAGAGAGTGATTGATTTCAAAAGAAATATGGACATTATAGGAGATAAGACAACCCGGGACAAAAGCAGACTGAGACTCAAAAATAATATTATCAAGTAAGGGTTTTAGGCGGTTAGCAATGACTTTAGAAGCAATTTTGTAAATGACATTACACAAACTAATAGGCCGAAAATGAGAGACAACTCTGGGGTCATCTTTTTTCTGAATAAGAACAGTGTGTAAAATTCATTTTTTGAGATAAAGATTTTTTGTTCAGCATATCGAGGACACATGCAATAACATCGATCCCAATAACATGCTAGAACGTTTGAAAAAATACTGGCAACATGCCATCAGGACCCAGGGATTTGAGGGGATACATATTAGATAACGCAGAAATTACCTCATCTCGAAAGAATTCATGACTCAGGGTCTTGTTCATTGCCTGAGTGACTTGCGGTTGTACTTCCACAAGTACCTCATCTAAGACCAAATTTGATAGCTGCTTGGAGGTGAACATATCCCTAAAATAGTCCGTGATTATACTTTGAACAGTAGAAGGCTCCTCCTGCCACTCCCTCCTATTATCCTTGATTTTAGAAATAGTATTGGTGCCGACGCTCAGAAGCGCAATTATGAAAAAAATTTGTATTACGGTCACCATCTTTCATCCATAACGCCCTACTTCTTTGATGCCAGGCTATTTCCTCACTGGCTGAAAGATCCTCCAATTCCTTCTGAAGAGAAAGTTCACGGCCCTTAGAGTCGGTGGTGATTTCTTTAGAGGAAAGAGATAAGATTTCTTTTTCAATTTCTTTGATTCTATGACCTGTATCACCTGTAGACATACGACTCCACTGAAGAAGACACGCCCTGCAATTTTTAATATTATTCCAAACTATGTCCGTAGGAGTTTGACTAGAATCTGAGATCCAAGAGTCTCGAATTACACGCTCTCACTCCGACGATCTGAGCCAAAGTGACTCAAAGCGGAATTTATGTTTTTTGTGCGGTGACATAGTGACTACCGGGGGATTCAGTTGTATAAGAATAGGACGATGATCAAACGCAAAAGAATCAAGATTAGTAACTCGAGTTTTAGGGAACAAACCAATCTAACCCGCATTGCTACATGCACGGTCCGGTCTAAGCCGGACTATTTTTGGGTAGATCCATTTGTTTGACCAGGCAAGCTTGGGTCCCGTAAAACCTAAGTCATAAGGTCACAGTTATTGAGAGCATCACGAAAAGCATGAATTTGACAAAGAGGACGGGGTATGGTAGCTTCTTTTTCATCTTGGCTAATGATTTCATTAGAGTCCCTTGCCACGAGCCAAGGCGAGAAGAGATTTTGGTTCAGGCGTTCGAGAAGACGCCAAAAATCCTTGCGTTTAGAGCTATCGAGGTCTCCATAGAAGCCTGTGAAATGCCAAGATGCAGGGCTAGAACTCGGATAGACCCGAACGCCAATGTGAGACTTAGATTAAGATTGGAGCACTACATCAATGGTTTTAACCCATAGAATCCCGAGGCCACCCCCTTGCCCACAGACTCAATACAGAAACCAAACATACCAACACAGAAGATTTATACCTAGTCTCCGAGAGGAAGACTATTGAGGGATTGTGAACTCGAATGAGTTTTGTTAGATTTTGAACTGCCCTGGACCCCCTAAGTCCTTAACAGTTCCAAGTCAAAATATTCATTGACTCCAGCGGGGCTACTTTCCAGCCTCCACCGAATCCGAATCCTCATCCATATCATTAATAGTAGCAGAGAAGTTCCGAACCTGAGAAAACTTTGAAACTGGAATGTCAATTAAACAAAGGGTTTGGCTATTCAATTTCACAGGGGTAGAACTCTTTTGTCTTTTATTTTTACCAATTTTGCAATTTACTGGAGAGTTTTTGATGTTTTAGAGGGAGTGATGTTTATTTGTACTGGTATGTTGATTAGCATAGCGGAGAAAGATAGATTTGGATTAGTAAACATATGATCAGAGGGTAAGGACGAATGCATGGGAGATGTGTGATGCATGGCGGACAAGCAGAACTGGTCCCTAGAGACATTATTTTTACGTGTGTGCCCTCAATGCCAATGAGGAATTAGATTTAAATAGGGCACTGATTTATATTGTACGAACATCTATAAAGGCAATGAATTTTTGTTCATGTAAAACTATGTGGCATTAAATATATTGAACAAACAAGTCTCTAAGATTGAGGGGTACTCACCACAACTTATTTAATAGTGTAGAAGCATTGGTCGAGTTTAGTGCTCGATCTTATAAATATGGTTCGCGAGTTAAAGAATCTTAATTGGGCATCAAGATTCCACTCGTATGACACTTGCTTTGACAAGAAGTGCTGGTCTTACATTGATTAGATAGTGGGAGCTAGTGTTATGGATATAGTTAACGGAGTTAATATATTCGAACACGACTTGTTGTAATCCGATAACATGGGTTTTTGCTTAGTGACAGTAAATGATTGGGATTACATGTTATGATAGTATGAGTGAGCTTTAGACCTGAGGAGTCATTTACGTTGTGATTGTACTATTGAATATGTTATTAGAGTAATTAGGCCCAATCGCCCGTTAGTGGGGTCGACCTCGAAGTACAATTCAATTGGTGCATTCAATAACGGGAAGTTGACTGCCAATTGGGATTCATTGTCTCCAAAGTAAATGAGAAGCAACCTGTACGATCATAGGTGTTGTGGAATTAAAGTCTTTGGCCAAAGCAAATATAACTGACCGTATTGGATACGTTCGGTAATTTCACATTAGTATGATTAGTACAATATCAAGTTCTATGAGTTTAACATTCCATGACTCTTACTTGATCGGGTTGTGTCAGTGAAGAACTTATACGCATACGGTGTTTGTAACTTAAATGTTCGTGATGACATATTCATCTCGCGCTTGATTGGGTTTCGGTTAGCTTCATGGGACTGGCTTCGTGATAACTATATCCTTGGAACCCTCCCAATGCCAATCAAGACTAGCCTAGAGAGTCGCGCTATATGAAGATGATAAGATGAAATAATTTTTACTACAAAAGGATATTTCTGTAATTTCACATAGATGTGAAGCTACTGATCGTTTGGGATGTGTTAATTTAATAAATATGTATTTAATGGTATGAGTTAAATATATTTATTTAATTAATATTAACAGTTGAATTAATTTGGGATTAATATTTACTATTAATTAAAAGAATAAGTATTTAATTAATTGTCTAATTGGATTGGGCTTGGATTAATTAATTAAATTACTCAACATTGGGCTATACATTAGATGAGCCAATAAGCCCATCCCACTAAGGCCCGGACGGACGGCCCTGACTTGATAAATAGTCCACTTGGTTTATTTAATGCCTTGGTTATGATAAACTCAATGATACTTTACACCTTACAACTTGGAGTTAGGGTTTCTTAGAGAAAAGTAGTGAAGATAAAATTTTCTCTCCTTCTCATAAGCCCGAGTCGTCCTTCCCATTGCTAGGAGAGGAGGATGGAGCTTTTGAAGATCGTCATCTTCGCATGACAATCTAGAGGTAGGAACTCACGGGTTGCTACTCTCATGAGCATGATTATGAATACGTTTCAAGAGGTAAATTGTTTTATCTCGTTTTTCAATAAAATAAACGAAAAACCTAAAGTGATCCATGGCTCGGAAATCGAAATAAAATTTTTATCTGCTGCGTATTTTGTATAACGATTCCCAATAATTATCCATGCTAATAATAGGATTGGCAGCCCGGTCACATTTATGGTGAGTAATTGTGATGGGTGAAGTGATTTCAATGAGACGGGAGCCATCCTGGATAGAATGCCAGATTGGATTACTGGCAGGGATAATGAGGGTATCAGTCGATGTAGGGGTGAATGTGTTCAGGGACCGAGACATAGTGACGGGGAGAGAGCTCGGTACTAGTGTTCCCATCGGAGATACCCTATCTTGACCCGAAACATTAAAGTTATAAGTGTCCGGATAATCATTCTACTCGTCTACCAACCTATGTCAGCAACGTGTATAGGATCCACCCGGGTTAGATGGGAATTGCGATGGAAGAGTATCTTCGTGTTCGACCGACACATGTCAAGCATGTGGGGGACGATAAATTCGACTGGAGGAACGAGATTGAATTTTTTTTCGATTTCCAATCGGAGTTTTCCAACTAGAAGAATAACCGTCGAGTGAGACGAATCAAGAGCATCTTGGTTATCCCCAATGCCGAAATTTAGAGATCCAGGCAGATTAGTACGACAATTAGAAGCACAAAGCCAGGATTCATATGGGGTAAGTTCCCCGGCATGGATGAAAGATTTGTTGTACCGAAGATCACAACAATCTTCTATGTGATCTATCACCCCACAAAGATAACAGAAGTTCGGGAGTTTTTCATAAGAGAAAGAAATTTTTAAATCTTTTTCTCCCGGGATACTTAGAAGCATAAAACGAAGGATGGGTTTATAGACATTAATTCTCACCTTAAGACAAAACGTAAAATCCGAGAAAAACCCACTTTTAGACAAGTCCATATCAACAAAAATCCGCATGTAAATTTTCACAATACTTTGATTCATCAGACTCAGAGGAAGACCAGACAACCTAACATAGATATCATTCCAATCAAGATTAATATATTGAGGATCATCAAATTCATTAAGTTTTTTCAAAATAATCGTGTCATTATCGAAATTCTAAGGACCATTTTCTAACACTCGTTCAAGGTCAACACTGTGACTAAACGCAACATGAACCGGGGATTTCCAAGGCGTGATATCTCCATCCCCCACCTTGGTCTAATCTCTTATATAATAGTTTCTTTAAAAGCGGGAAAATTAATTCGTGGGTCAGTGGTAACATGCCCCACCAGGATCCAAGGGTTATACCCTTCCCCAAGACGACAAATATCAGCCGGGATATTCACCTTGGTCGCCTCACTATCAGTTAAAGTAAAATCACGGGCCATGCGGGATATTTCAGAAACCATGATGCTCTTAGAGACGGGTTTAGAGTCAGGTACCCAACGAAAGAGCAAAACCTTGAGAAAACAACAGATCTGGATGAAACCCTAATTCACGAAAACCTGAAAACAAAGAAAACAAAAGCAGAATAAGAACAGGGACAGAAAGGGGCGATAAAAAAAGAAAAAACAAAGCAAATCAGCAAAATGAAGATTGAAGAACGTGGCGGGGGTAGATCCAGAAGAAACGCAATAGAAATAGGCTTAGCGTAAAGCCCCGTCGAGAAGAGATGGAAATTCTCGTAGAAACGAACGCTCATGTATCACTTAAGAAAAGATTCAAGGAAAAAGAAGAGGCAAAAACCTAGATCTAGAGAAACATTAACTCTCAACGTGAGAGAGAAAAAAATTAAACCCTGATTAGAGAATCATATTGCTCTCTTTTCTCTTCAACTAACAGCGCAAATATTCTCTAAATTGTTCGCATTAGTCAAGTTCAATGTATTTAACTTTCTGAGTTGCTTCAAATGAGGTTTGAACCATGACCTTTGAAAAAAAATTGATTATATATATATATAGATGTGGCTACTAGGAAAAATTTCTAAGTTGCGTCGTACATTCGGATTGATGCAACTCGATAAACAATAAATAAAAATAAAAGAAATTATTATTAGTTACATACTTGCATTCAAATAAATATTAGTAATACGAGAAAGAATATATAGAAGGGTGACTCAACTCTTGCCAATTGATTGTTATGAAACAAAATTAAAAAATTTATGAGTTAGCAAAAAAAAAAACTAAAATTTTTGTTGTCAAATTATAGATGAAGAAAAGAAGGGAAGCGGGCTCCGATTACACAGAGGTTACATGATCACTCGTATGGAGGATTGCACATTTCGATAAAGAGAATAAAATTGATAATGTCAATGTTAGAAAAGTAGTGAATGAAATGGTGAGTTATTTGCAATTTTAACTCTATAATGTGTTGTATGTTTGTTTTGAAATACTTTTGAAAGACCAAAGTTCACTATCTTTTTTATTTTTTAAATGTATTATTACAAGAGTGCATTTCACAAGAGAGTACTAGCCATAATGGAAACGAGAGGAGTTGGGATGATCTATTGTCTAAAGCTCTTAAAAAGAAGGAGCATCCAAGTTGCGTTAGGGGGATTGGCTTTGGGGTGTCACAAAGAGAGTACTTTACGGATCCAAATCCTTCTAAAGATATGGAGATGGAAAGCTTGAGAAGCATGGTGAAGGGCCTCACCGAATCACTATCCTCCTTGCAATGCGAGGATGACGAGATGCGGACATTTAGGTCGCGTTAGCCATGTGAAGATGAGGTGATTTCTTTTGAAGGATAGCTGCCCAGAATCAGTTAAGATGCTTCTTCAGGTAATGATCTGGACTTGTTTAGTGATCATGTAATTGGCAAATCTCTATTTCTATAAAACACACAAAACTTTCCAATACAATGGTGTGTGTGTGTATATATATAGATTAAGGCTCCATGTCAATTAGCACTTTCATTACCGTCGTATCGTGTAGTGGCTAAAGAACATATGTTCAATCGACAATATGATAAACACTTCACAACCATCCATTACCCACCAACCTTGTTAAAGTTTGCATTGACACTGCAGTTGAGGAGGATACACCCTTACCAGTCCCTCTCGATGATGAAGTGCTCACCATTTCTGATGCTTTGGGTACCTATGTTGCTTGGCCTATGAGTCTTGTCATTGTCACTGATGCATCGGTATGTAATTAATAGCTAGCCATTAATAAATTATAACAATTGTTTAAGGTTACTAAATATACTTTGGTGTGTAACATTCACGTTTTGATTTCTTTGCTTAAATAGTCTTGGACCATCCAAATCATTTGGAAACCAGAAATCAGGGACGTCCAAGCACTCAGCTGTGAAACCAACACCTCCAGTGGCCAAACTTAAAGGTGACAGATGTGAAGACCTTGCACTAGGTGAACTTCCTAGGGACCTAATGATTCTTGAAAGTACATGAAGAGGATGTCTATTGATGACCAGATCACTATAGACTTTGAGGAAAGAATTATGAATATTGAATTCCAAGAGTTTGTTAGGAGGGAGGAGATCTGTCACCTTTTGCGTCAAGAAGAGATAGGAGCCTCTCTCATATCAGTGCACATAAAGTAATTTTTTTAATTATTTTATTGCATCAGATCTATGATTATTTTCTTTACTCGAAATTTATTTTATGCTCAATTTTGGTTTTTGTGGGTCCCTGAGGGGAAAGAAGGTTGTTTCGGGTTCCTTAGCCCACATGCTATATCTGCGGGATCAGATACTCAGCAAATTGAACAAGTGCAGTTCATAGCAAATGCTATGACAGAGAGTGCACAAATGAATAAGTTATTTCTTGTACCTTACAACATCGGGTGAGCTACTAAAGATCGAACTTTAATTTGTAAAATTTGTTACGCAAAAGAAATTTTGAACTTATCTTTTGAATGCTTTTTAGGGGACATTGGTTGTTGCTTGTAATTGATCCATTTCAAGAGGTCGTTTACTATCTGGATTCTTTGCATGGTGATCCGGATAACCGATTTGACATGAAAGAAAAAATCAATCAGTAAGTTTTTCATTCAATCAATGTATCCATTAAATTTAATATTATTTTTAAAGTGTATATATCTTCCTAAATTTAACATATTTGTTTGTTTTTGACATATTTCCTTATTTTTTGTATTTTTTTTACAGGACTGTGCTCATATTTTGTGCAAATCAAAACAACCAATTCAAGACATCCAAAAACAAGACCTGTAAATGGATTAGAATAAAGGTTAGTGTTTTCTAGTTTCAAGAGATTATTTGTATAAAAGTTGGTGTTCTAATACAGATTTGATTACTTTTGTAGTGTCCTCGACAGACAAACGACATAGATTGTGGCTACTTCGTTATGAGATTCATGAAGGAGATTATTAGCCACGGAGAATCTACAATCCCAACAACAGTATGCATAATCCTAATACTAACTGTTTTTCCTTTTTGAAGTTATTGAACATTTGGTAGGTAACTAAAACGTCATTTGGGTTTGCAATCTATATCTTGCAGCATGATTGTCTATGCTCCTTCTACACTCAAGTGCAAATTGATGAAATACATAGCGAAGTGGCACAATACATTATCGAATGCGATTAGAAATTGGGTAATGTATTTTTTGTATATTCTAACTTCTTGTAAATTGTGATTTGATTTGTTGTATTTAAATTATGATTAATTTAATTAGTTGATTGTAAACACGTGGTCATTTCTTGAAAATTATAAAATTTTGTTGTTTGAGGAAAAAATTGGTTATATTGAAGTGTTAGGTTTTTGTTGTTTCTATTGAATCTGTTGTAATGTGCTGGTTTGTTATGTTAGTTTATTGAATTTTGATCTTGTATAGGAAGGTTGTAAACGAGTAGGGAGGGAGGGGAGGGGGGGGGGGGGATACCCCCTATTACAGCGGTTATAATTGCAACTGCTGTAATATGACACCCTATTACAGCGGTTACAGTAATAACCGTTGTAATAGGGTTACCCACGGTTTTTAACCGCTGTAATAGGTCTAAACCCTATTACATCGGTTAAAATCGCTGTACTAAGTTAAAAAAACTTGTTGTAATAGGTGTTTTTTGTAGTAGCGTATATAAAATATATTATTATATATAATTTATTTAAGCATGTCCCCGACGTCCCTTCTCCTAAACTTTTCAGAATTATCGTGTCACCGTGTCCGTGTTGTCATGTGTCAGTGTCCGTACAACATAGGGCAATATTGTATTGTAGTCATATGTTGTTGGACAAAAACTTTCCTTTTATGAGAGACAAAAAGTTTTTCAAGGATTTCTGTACTAATTAAAGAGCAAAAGGTAATTCATTCTCTTAATTTTTCTATGTGACAATTAAGGAAACTTGGAGAATACCGACTCTAACAAGTCCTGAAATCTCAAAAGCTACTTCTTTTAAGCATTACAAAGATCATTTCCGATCCTCTGTTTCAAATGGTATTTCATCTTCTATTCCATCATATCCATGCTCTTCTTTTAAAAATATGTAAGTGGCGTGAATTTGATACACATCACAATTGTAAACTAAATAAAATATAAGTTAAAACATATTTATACTTGTTTGTTCGTAGAGCTAGGTAACATGCAATTTATCCCCGAGCTCGTGCATTATTGATAGGAATAAGTTAATAAATTTTCCACCAAAATCTTTTCGTGTATATATATATATATATATATCAAGAATAAAGATCCAATTCCCTTTATTCATCCGCATAGCTGTAGGCAAGCATGAGTTGGCAATAAATTTTCCACCAAACCTTTTATTTTGCATATCAGAAATAAAGCTTAAATTTCGTTCCTCAGCAATGCTAGTTTCTTCTGTGAGAAACTTAATAACCTACACCGACTGACATTACCCTCAAATTCATACAGAAGAAGCAGAAGGGAAAATGAGAATTCTATCTATATATTAATGATTTTGAAATGAAATTTTGTTTGTTCTCACTATTCTCCACCTGCCGCTGACATAGAAAAAGTTGTGGAAAATATTAAAACCTCACCTGCATGCATACGTTGTATCGGCGAAACGAGCCAAGAATCCGCCATTAATGCTGCTTTATCATGAGCTTAGCCTCTTAGTCTTAGACCTATAAATAAAGCTCATCACACTCCATTTCTATTCACACTACTACAAGTTATGAAATTTCTCAAGTGATCAAAATGAAGTGTAAAGCTTTTATTCTCATTGCCCTTGTTCTTGTCTACTCAGCTTTCGCAAGGGAAATATCTAAACATGAAACTAAGGAAGTGCCTCAAAATGAAGTAAAAGGTATTTCAAGTCAAAGTCGTATTATCATAGAAATATTTCTTTCGATCATCCTAGTGATGATTTATATACACGCCTATATGTAACACACATGTATATGTAAATTTCCTAAAATGACTATGTATTTCTATAAATCATTGATCTTGTTAGTTTTCCATTTTATATTTTTCTTTCTTAATTTTATATATAATTAATTTACCTAGTTTTGTATGTATATAGGTGATGAACCAAAACATACCAACTCGGAGGGTTATTCTGGTGGATACAGTCATAGTGGTGGGTATGGGGGAGGGACAATTTGTAAATGGGGATGTTGCAGTGAATCATATGGATATAGCCATGGAGGTGGTACATATGCTTGCACTTGCTGCCACACTGCTGCAGAAGCCGAAGCCTATAAAGCAAATAAAGCAAAAGCAGAAATCAAGAATTGAAGTGTTACTAAACCTATATATGTTCATGTTGGGGATATGTAAACTTGTGACAAGTTTGAATAAATCTACTGGTGGTCTTAATCTGACAAGTTAAGGCCCAGAGCTTCGCTGTGTGAATTTCCAAGTTTTGTTGTTGAATTTGAAATAAATATAGTTTGTATTTCCCGTTTACTTCTTGTGAAATTTTATTTTCGCATATTTAATGTTAAATGATTTTTTCCATTATAACTGGCACTAAAATAAGAAATAAGTGACAAAATGTCAAAATTGTCTCTAATTATAAATTTGTAGTGACAAGAATTTTTGTTTTGTCACTAAAATAAGCTCTACATGGTGAATAATGATAAGATTTGTATAGAAGTTGAAAGGTGACAACTTAGTAACAACAATTTTAATTGTCACTCTATTTGTGTTGTCATTATACATCTGTCACTAATTGTTAATAGTGACAACTTTTAAAAGACTCTTGTCACTAAAAATTCTTATTGTGACAAAGCGAATATTTTGTCACTCATTATGTATATCTAGTGACAATTTTAACATTGTCACTTCAAATTTTGTCACAAATAGTACTTTTTGTTGTAGTGTGGTATGGTATTTATATATCACCTTCATAAGTTTCATTAAAAAGAAAATGGCAAAAACATTACTGAAGAATGAGAAAATGGAAATAAAGCCAAGAAACGTATACAAATACACACTTCGGATCTTCTATTGCAACAAAAGTTGCAATTTCTTATTGCACTTCACATATGAATGACATGTATATAAAATATTTTTTGGAATATAAATTTATTATGGATTATATACACTTGTCGTATAGACATAATATGCAATACGAGATGCAATATCATTTTATAATAGAAGATTTCTGGCAATACAAATATTGCATGGTAAGAGTGTTTGGTAATTCTTTTTATCACGTGTATACATTTGATAAGATAAGATATTATTTTGTTATGGTAAATATTAATAATCCAAACTAAATCAATTGCATTTATCGCAAGTACTTCTTACTAAACTTGCAGAAAGAATAAAACGGTAGTGACTCAAGAACTGACATAGCATCGTTCTGAATTTGGTAAGGTAATTGATCCGTACGGAGCAGTTTTTGTCTCATAAGTTGGGTCATTTGAAATTTTGGTCTAGTTTAATAAGTGTTAAAAAATCTCAATTTTCGTCCAAGTGAAATTTACATTCAAAAATTGACGGATGAAGCATGTACACTTCCGTTAGTGAACATTCACTTTCAACAAAAAAAATTGAGAACTTTCGTCAACATTGAAGGTAACCCATAATCTTCAAATTGAATCTCAACTGTATCTTCTTAAAGATAAATCGACATGAATTAGATGCTGTCATAATTAAGGAGGTATCATCCTTAACTACACTAAGTACTGGTCGCTGAAACATAGTCAGGTGTTTTATATTCTATCAGAGTGTATATTCTCCACAGGAAATCATGTGAACTTATAATTAAGCTAATTGATTTTAACGAGTGAAGGTGGCTAATTTTAGGGATAATTACACACAGACCCCCTCACTTATTGCGTAATTACAGAAACCTCCCTTCCGTAATCGATAATTATAACCACACCCCCTCGACCCATTTTCGGGTAGAATTGTCTGCCCGGAAAGGTTAAATGACATGTTTGCCCCTTAATTTTCTGAGTTAAAATAATAAAAAAATACATGAACAGTAAAGGACGAAAATACCCTTTTACTTATAATATTACATTTTTTATTTTCTTTTGCTACTCAAATTCATATATAAATCCATATATATATATATATATATATATATATATAGGGTCAAGATCGAGTACATACCTTCTCTTAGATAAGATATAAGACCCAATATACACCATTAGATCCATTAAATCTAACAGTCCAAAATAAAACTAGAATCAGCGCTGCAAACCCATTTTAATTTGGCTTAGGGGTATAATAGTAAAATACATCCCATTATACAACAAACAACTCCCTAAATTAACTCCCCTTCTCCCTAAAATCTCTCATATTCAAACTCACTCAAAATCACTGTAAATCACAATTTGAATCCGTATTAAAGCCATATATTCCCAAATCTAACTGCATATTCGGATTCGCACACGAAAGAACCCTAAAAAAATCTGAAAATGAGGTCTAAAAATCTATTGAGAGTCACAGGTACCAATCGTATAGAGGATAAATTCATGTGTTTTGTTGTTTTTCATTCTATTTACAGTAGTTTTTCGAACTGATATTGTATAAAATCATGTATTTTGTTGAATTTGTTGACAATAAATATGTTTCTGGTTGATTTCTTATATAAATAATATGTCTATTGAGGACGAATCCTGTTTTTTTATTGATTTACCATGCATATTTGTGTAACCCATGGTGTGTATTTTTAAATTAGTTAGGGTAGTGTTCATGTATTATATGTGTGTGTACTTACTGTATAATGCATTAAACTATAGTGTATAATGCCTTTTATTGTGCTATATAATGGTTTATTATAATCTGATTATGTGCTTTATAACACAAACTGTATAATATAACCTTTGATACTGTATAATGCTTTATAATATTCTGTATAATGTTTTACATGTCACTGTATAATGTGGCATGTGACATGGCGCACGGGACTGATGACGTGGGGACAAGTGGCATACGCGTGTATGAAAGAAAGAATAAGAAGTTCGGCGCTGTGGAGGGGCAGATTGATTAGAATTGGTTTGGAATTGATTAATTATTGTTTCTTTATTGAGATTGTTGTCTTTTATTAGTTTCCATGTAGAATATGAGTCTTGTTAGGATGATTTGTATAAATAGTTTGGTAGGGTTTTATTTTGCCGTTTACTGTAAATTTTGGTGGAATAAGGAGCTTCGTATCTTGGGCACAAGATATTCATCTTGTGAATGTTCTTTTATCGTATTCATTCTTATTTTTCGAATTCTAATGTTCATTGATTGTTTAGTAACTTATATAATATTATACAGTAAATATACATATGATATACAGTATGTTAATATGTAACAAACAGTATGTGTTAACATATAGCGTATAATAATTAATGAGATTTCTAACTGTATAATATTGAATAACCCGTTGTATAAAATTAATAAATGTTATGTATACTGTTTAATTAATTAATGTATCATAAAAAGTATAATGTGTTAACATTCGCTGTATCATTATTGGACTAACTGTATAATGTAATATAATATACTATATCATAAGCTATAACACAATGTATAATGATTTATAACATATTGTATAATAAGCTATAACATAATGTATAATGGTTTATAAGCTACTGTATGATAGTTTAAAAATCACTAATTGTGGTGTCACTAAATACCACACTGTATATCACCACTCATGTACTGTATTTTGCTTTAAAAAAATAAAAAATATATATATTTTAAATTTACGAAAGGCAAAAACTGTTTTTGGAATTTGGCCCCAGGCTTTACTTCAATCTTGAAGGAAACGTCGTTTTAGAAACAACTCAGATACTTATCATAAGTATGCTGAGCACCACCCTCTCGGGCCCAAATTCCATCATTTTACAAGGTTTTTTTGCGTTTTTGTGTTTTCAGTCGGATTTTTATTTTAATTTTTATGCATTTCCATTATTTCCGTACTTTACCTTGTTTATATTTACTGTATGTTTGTTTATTAACTATTTTATAATGTTTATTAGCTATTGAATTCACCGTATAATAAGTTACATGATACCGTATAATTGTTTACAAACTACTGTATAATATTTTACAAACAACTGTATAATGGTTTAAAATCACTAATTGTGCTATCACTAATAGAAAAACACTGTATATTGTCTTATAATATAGTGTATATTGGTTTCTATTGTACTGTAAAGATTGCTGGTCACAATGAGAAGAATGCTATTGAAGTTGTCTCAAATATCATAAGAATTCAACATTTTTATAATTTATATTTTTTCTACTTGAACCTTCATAAATCATTTTTCTCCGTTGGAGAGAACTTAAACTCCACCTTTCAAATACCATCTGTTGGAGTGATGAATTGAATATCAGTTGCCTAAAGATTGCGTCATGAAATTGCCGATGTTGAATGGAAATTGCCGATAATGAGCTGCCGATGAAGTGTTGAAAATGCCGATGGTTAATTGAATAAGAGTTTGGAGTTTTCTATGTCAATCGGGACTCGCTTATGATGAATTGAAATTGCTGAGAGTGACATAATATGAATTTAATGTTTTCTGTGTAATCTTAATTTTTTGGGATCTGAAATTGGAAAGAAATTAAAAAAGGGAAGATGAATCAGTTACAACATATAATTAGAGATTTGATTTTTGATCCTACACGTTATTTGCATTGTTTGTTATACCTAATGACTAAAAAACTCCTATCATCATTAAAATAAATGCAAAAACCGAAAAATAGGCTTTAAATATGGACCTTGGGATCAAATGGCTTAAATGGTCTAGATTGAGTCTTATATCTTACCTAAAATATAGAGATGTATTTGATCCATAACCTACCTATATATATATATGTATATACATATATATATATATATATACATACATACACAACATATATATATATATACATACATACACAACACAAGAGACAACAAAGAAAAAAGAAGATGAAAGCTGTAGAGATATATATATATATATACACACATACACACATCGTAGACAGAAGAAAGAAGAAGAAGATGACTAAGAAGAGGGTGGGGGCGAGTGGATCTGATTGAGAAGAAGAAGAAGAAGCAGGGGGCGGATCTGATTGAGAAGAAGAAGGAGAAGAAGAGGAAGAAGAAGGGGGCAAAGAAGAAGAAGACCGGATGAAACCCACAACAATAGCTAGTGAATTGGGATGTGAGCTGCTTTAGCAAATCTGTAAGACATCAATTTTAAATTATCAGTGCACTTAAATTTATCTTCAAAATAACATGATTGAGCTCCCATTGAAGTTTTGAGTGGCCTCAAGTGTTCGACAAAAGTTCTCAAGGAATTTGGATTAATTCCACTGTTCACTACCGGAAGCGTGCCTGGTACCTACTTAATCAGTCATAGTTTGGACGGAAATTTCTTTTCTTTTATTTTTTTTGGAAAATTCAACCTCATTAATATAAAAGTGAATATATAATTATCAAAGGGATACTCATTTGATGCCCGAACCAAATTCCTATCTTGCACCCAACACACCAAATTCGACAATATACGGCTAAAGCTAATAAGAAAACAACCTAGGCAATTATGGGTAAATTAGCTCAAAGGGATTAAAATGCACACAGGAAAATATGTTCCATCCAAATACACTAACAAACTTATTCCTTTCTCATTTAATTTAAACTTGAAAGGCCTAATTTACCCTTACTTATATTTGGCAATTTTAAAAAAAATCAGTATATAATTAATACCGAAAATGACCCTTTAGAATATCACAATTTCAATTTCTCACCTCACATCGTGAACGCGGGAAATCTCCCAACCCAAATCTCTAATTTTTTTTTGTTCTTCCCCACCAAACCTAGAACCGAAATCCCCCGTTCTGTCCCCAATTCTTGCACGTTACATCGTTCGATCCGCAAATTAAAAGCTACATTTTCTTGTTCTGATCTTCCCCCCCAATCCCACCAAATCCTAGAATCCAAATCCCCTTCTTCCCCAATTCTGTACTTTAATTCTTTAGATCCGCATATTGGAAGGTAAAGTTTGTTGTCATGTTTAAAGAACAAAACTGTTATTTTGGTTTAAGTTTCGATCTTGCCAGTTACATGTACCGTAAATTATGAAAAGTTTATTTTGGTTAAAGTTCGTTTTACTTGAACTTAGTTTAGAAGTTGGTGTCGTCTAATGTGTTTTGGGAAAGAATTGTTGATTGTTCTTGTTTAGAGGAAATTGAAGATGATAATACTAAGGGGTGTGTGTAATTTTACTTTGTTGCATTAAGCTGAATGAATATTCATTGATTGGATGTAAATTGAACACTAATTTGTTGAAGAAAAAGGTTGTCAAATTTAATTGGTGTTTGTTAAGTTGGAATTTAATTGTATGCAAAACTTGAAGAATATATGATAATTTTTCCACTTTTGACCATTTTTCAGCATCTAAGAAATTGCAAAATAAGCAGAGAAAGCATCAGTTTCCCTATTGTTATTTCAGAGCATAAATTTTGTTATATTTTATGCCTTATAGCACTTGAAGTTTATATAGAGATTTAGAGTTCAGATATCTTAGACTTTATAAAAATTTATATTTAACTTCTTTTAAGAAGAGGTAATAACATACTGTGGTTTTTCTCCCATTTCTATTGTTGTAGGACGACTATATACTAGTGTAATACAATCAAATTTTTAACTGTGTTCTTTATTTTTGTAGTAAAATGTGTGGATTAGTGATCTACTATATGTACGATGGTGAGTGGAAGGTAATAGATACAGGCCGTAGACCTCGAGAATGGGAATGGTTGTCAAACAATGGTTATGAAATGCGTAGTTTTGCACTAACCGGAGTTGATCCAGAGTTGATGACACAGTCTGATTTTTTACATTGTGTGTTTGAATCGGTTCCTTTTAAATAGAAGCATTATGAAATTAGAGTGAATTATATTCCATCCTCTTGTAATGTTTGTACCCCTGCATATATCTAGACTGATAGTGACTTAAATTGTTATTTTCTGGACTTATGTCCATTATCGAAAAAACGAAGCCTTCTGTATGTCGAATTTTTTTTGAAGAATTTTTCGGAAGAGGAAGAGGAGAAAATTTGTTTTGAAAATTATTTAGTGAGTGATTATAAATCTGCCCCCGGTCGGTCTGATGTTGTTTTAAATAAGTCCACGTCCCTGCCCATGTCGAAAGCCTCTGCACCCACTCCTTGTAAACCCAAGGATTGCTAGTGGAGAATTCGTGCGTCAATTACTGGAAAGTCAAAAAATTTCAAGTTAAAAACTCATTATAGCGCCCATACATGCGCCTCTACATTGGTAAATAGATATAAAAAGTCCACTTCAAATATCGTTGTTGGAGTTGTGAAAGATATGTCTAGGTGATAGGGGTTATTATGAATAAGGAAGGGATTGTTGTTTCTTACTACAAAGCTAGGTGTGGTAGAAACATTGCTATAAATTGTAGCAGGGGTGATCCAGAGGCTAGTTATGGGATTCTTCCTAAATATTTGTATATGTTGGAGAAGTTGAATCCGGGTACAGTAACTCATTTGTGCAAAGATGCCAATAATGTTTTCCAGTCTTTGTTATTTGCTTTGGGAGCCTGCATAGAAGGATTTGTGCCTATGAGGAAAGTGCTTGTTATTGTCGGCTCACATTTGAAGACCAAGTATAAGGGTGTATTACTTGTATGTACTGCAGAAGACAGGAATAAACATCAGTATCCACTTGTGTTTGCTGTGGTTAATAAAGAATGCGATGAAAGTTGGATTTGGTTCTTGGAGAGATTGCAGGATGTGATACCTGATTGTGACGATTTGGTGATCATTTCTAATAGACACACATCTATTAAAAATGCTGTTCATACAGTTTTCCCAAGGTCTTCACATGGCTACTATACGTATCATATAGCTCAAAATCTCAAGAACAATGTTTCTGCTGGTAGGGGCGCTAAGCAAAAGAAGAAGGCAAAGGATAGCATTGTGGCAAAGTTTGTGGCTTACGCTGAAGCATATACTGTGCCCGAATTTGAAAAGCTATTTACTGACCTCCAACAAAGGCAGCTTGAATCAAATCTTAGGTACCATCAATATCTTAAAGAAACTCTTGCTGTGAAAGAGCTTTGGGCGCGTTGTTACTCCTGAGGTTCACGATACAATATTATGACAACGAATGGAGTGGAGTCCATTAATGCTGTCCTAACTAGTGCAAGATCATATCCGATAATTGTTTTGTTGGATGAGATTTTGATGTTAGTAAGTAAGTGGTTCAACAAGCACCATAACAACGCTATAGAGGGGTCCTTGTCACAAAAACTCACTCCTAAAGTGGAGAGAACGATGCATGCAAGGAGGGAATATTCTATTTTATTTAAAACACTCGTCTTAAATGAGTGTACAGGTGAGTACCTTGTTCAGTGTGATGATGAAACATTCTCCGTTGACTTGCAACCGAAAAAGTGTAGTTGCGGTGTTTTTTGATATTGACCATATCCTGTGCGCGCACGCGATTGCAGCATTTAATGGGGATGATGATGGCTTGCATGAATTAGTGTCTAAATATTATTGGTAAGATAATTGGGTATTGGCTTATGTACGAACTATATACCCCGTCCCTAGTGACTCCGACTGGATCAACCCCGCTGAAGTAGAGGCAAATATTGTTGAACCTCCTCTGTGCAAAGAAAAGCGTGGAGCGATTTGGAAAAATCGTTATGAATCTGTTGGGGAGAGAAGGAAAAGCCACAAAAGACGTGTGAAAGATCCATCTACCTTTTAAACAATTGTTTTATTTGTGGTAAAAAAGTATAAACAATATTTTGTCTCATATGTTTTATTCATATGTCGTATTTTGTGGTTTGATGTATGATAAGTATTTTGATGATTTTTTTTCTTTTGCAGGAACAATATGCTCTTTCAGCCTTTTTTCCTGAATGGTCACTCGGGCTGTTTGCCTAACACTCATTATAGAGTAATATCACTTGTAATATTACTATCACTCAGGCTATTTAACAAGTCAAAGCTTTATTGATTGAAACCGGGACGAGTTTGTACATTCTCTTCGAAGAGTGTTATTGTAATTTGCGTTGGAGCTAATTGACAAGACAATGGCTTCATTCATCATTCATTGTGCTTTAAGTAATAGCAGAAGATGAGTTTCAGTCTATATTTGTGCTGAACCAGGAGTTACACATACTGGATACAGGGATTCATAGATGATAGTTCTAGAGATTGTTTTGTGATTTTAAGAATTTCAATTTATTGATTGTATCTTGTGTTGGATGTATTTTTATTGAATTAATACTCAAAGCAAAAGATGTCTTTATTTATTTATTTATTGAACATGCTGAACTAGGAGTTACGCATACTGGATACAGGGATTCATAGATGATAGTTCTGGAGATTGTTTTGTGATTTTGAGAATTTCAATTTATTGATTGTATTTTGTGTTGGATGTATCTTTATTGAATATGTTGGATGTATTTTTATTGAATTGATATTCAAAGCAAAAGATGTCTTCATTTATTTATTTATTGAACATGCTGAACTAGGAGTTACGCATACTGGATACAGGGATTCATAGATGATAGTTCTGAAGATTTTTATTAAGTATATGTCCTGATTGTATTGGACTATAAGTATTAAATTCCTATATGGTCTTGAATTCCCTCCGAAACCTCGACATTTTGGATTTTCGGGGGTCTCGGAGTGCAAATCTCACCTTCGATCCAATTTTACTCTCAAATCATATTTTCCTAGGAGATTTGATTATTACTTCACTCTCAAACCATATTTATTTTATATTTTTTGCCACAAATTTTAGTCATACTACTTGACAAAATTCACTATATATACATTATATATAGAATATTATTTATCTAAAAGATGCATAATTATGATATTTAACGTTACACAAAGTTTCATTAATGGTTTTCAAATATTTCTATTACTTTTCATGATTTCTTTAAAATCGAACAATAATTTTGAATATCCTGAAATTTTCATAAAATTAATACCCCGATATCGATACCAATACTGATATTTAATACCTTGAAATCTGGCATAGTTCATTAAGATGGATAGTAATAAGTTTAAATTTTAATCTGATTAACTTATAATGAATTTGAAAAATATACCAAAAATGGAATGACTTATAATTAACAAAAAATACGAACTGATACAAATATATTAGCCTATGAATTGATTAGCTTAATCAGTTAATTTAGAAAAAATGATAAATTCAATTTTCGGTTATATAGTAGTTTTCCTTAATAATACGTACCCTAAACCCTACACTCTAAAAGAGTAACCCCTAAACTCTAAAAGAGTAACCCCTAAACCCAAAACCAAAACAATGTTCCCTCCCCTTTTAGGGTATTTGTTTAAAAAGTTGAATTTGGTGTTTTCCTTTTCCCGCCGATTTTATTTCCAAATTTTGATATGCCCCCATCTGACATAATGGTATTCCCGTATTATGAGTAGGGGGTCCATGGTAAAATCGTGTTTACAACTCACGTTTTTTCTGGTTAATACTTATACTCCGAATCGAAAAGAGAGAAACTGTAACTTGACAAATTTTTTGTATAGAGATTTTGCAAGAATCGAAGTGAGAGAAAGGAGTCCCAAATCCATCCATAGGGTTTGAAGAAAGTGAACAGGTTTTTTCATAGAATTTAAGGTAAATTGATACTTACTGAATTTGTTCTTAGTTTTCATTGTCATTGTTTTAAGAAAATTAAATTCGTATTTGTATTCCTTTTTTTTTTTTTTGAAACCCTAGTTTAGTTTAGTTTATGAGTCTCATTTGTTTTTTTAAGGGCTTTTGCAATCTGAGTTGAATTAGTTCATTATAGTTATTGTTTTTGAACAATGTTTGTCTAAAGCCCGGATTAGTTCGGTCGGAAGTTTTGTTTTGTTTTGTTACAATCATATTTGTAATATGTAGTTAATTTGGCTGAAATATAATAATATTTATTTATAGTTGACACTTTTTCTAATATCAGGATGAATCAATGTGGAGTACTTGGCTGCTGTGCTCTCAGTACTTGTCAAAGGGCGGGGAGGGGGGGTGTGAATCATGTGCCTATAGGTTTAAACTGAAATCTGAGGTAGTTGAGCTATTGGCTGCGGTGGTCTTCTCAATAACGGGGATGAAGTCTTCTAGAGCGTCCATCTATGACAAGCAAAATTATTGTAATTTTAAACAATATGATAGTGCCTTCTGTGTTGTTGCAGAATATGACCAACCGTTGGTAAGCTTATTCTCTTGAGCACAGACACATTAAATAAATGGAATATTAATTGTCTAATCATCATGCTAATGGATCTTTTGTTCTTTTTGTTGGGTTGTTTGATAAGTTCAATTTTCGGACAAAGGTTTTTCATCCCCAACATCTCCATAACAGGTGGCATTGAACTTGATATTCTTTGAGAACGATGGAACCCGGCTCTTACAATCCCTAAGGTATTGCTGCTACCAATATATATATATATATACCTAATTTATCCTATATATATATATATATAATGAAATGGATCCATTCACCATAAAATGAATATTTTTTTCCAGGTGCTTCAAAGAATGCGCCAGTTGATGGCAGAATCAAATGTGAATGCTCCACATCCATCGTCAACTCAAGCACTGCAACTGTACTTGGACGATCACGACAGGTACATACAAATTGCAGAGACATGGACTTTGGAGCATGCAGACGTTGGGGCTGGAGAATTTTAATGTTGATGGGTGGAATGTTGGAACAAGTGTTTTTTTTGGTGTTGAAATGTTTGAACAATTTTTTTTTGAGCAGTTTTTTTTTTTTTTGTTATGTGATGACGTTATGTTTTTTAATATATATTATATTATATAGTATGTGCTGCCCATGGAATTTTAATTATTTTAGGGATTTTATGAATAACATTTTTCTTGATTTGTGAACATTGACATACTGGATACCTGAGATGAAAAGAGGGGTGGAATACGTAAGGATATATATGTTATGTGCCATGTGTGTGTGTGTGTGTCTTTGTGGATATTTGGATGCAAATATAACGGGAAATTGGGAAACGAGATACTGGAATTACTGGAATGCAGTGATAATGGGAAACGAGATACTGGAATTACTGGAATGCAGTGATAATGGGAAACGAGATACTGGAATTACTGGAATGCAGTGATACTGGGAAACGAGATTCTCGGATGCAGAGATACTGGGATGGTAATTAATTTGAGGAAGATCAAGAAAAGAACATATCAATTGTATAGATGTTATGGGGTTATTGTTTCATTTGTGAACAAAACAATGTTGGATATGATTTTTTTGTTGTTCTGTTTTACCATTTTCTGTAAACATATACACAATTTATTTTTGAATCGCACTATTCATTCAAAATTATGTTTCATAATAATAAATAAAAATAATTTTTCAAAGCATTCCTAAAAATAGTTTTTAATGCATTCCTTTGTAATATTTTTTTTATGTTTTTAAAGTTACTTTTTATTTTTACTTTATTATTTTTATTTTCATAATAAATAATAAATATAAAATAAAAAGATACTTAAAAACATAAAGTGCAAATCATGCATTTTATATGGAACAAAATAATTCCACAAAATACCCTAAGATAAAAAATTTCAATCCAGCATATTATCCACCAACTTGGAGAAGCGTGTAAGATTTATGCATAGAATTTTATAAACAATTTTATATTAAATGTTGAATGCAATAAGTTCAACGCTTAACATACCAATTATAACTGTTGTAAGATTTATGTTGACGTTTGAGGTCAAAATCCTTTTATATTTGAGTGTCCAACATATTAATTTGTATTGCAATCATTTGTAATTTTGAAAATAAAAATTTTGATTTGTGATAAAAGTTCAACGCTTAACATACAAATGATTGATCATTGCAATCATTTGTAATTTTGCATAGAGATTTATTTATTTAGAAATTTAAAAAATATATTTTTTAGATAATTACCTTGATTAAATAAAAAATAAATTATATAACATAATTAATACAAGAAATATAAAATTTGTATTGTTCAACTTATCAATTTGAAAATTTTAAATAAATTTGTAGTGGCCCAGTCGAATGGCCCAAAAGCCCATTTGGCTCAGTGGATACCAGATTTAATAATTCTTTAGAATACTAAACACTAAAAGGTCCTGTTACTAGTATTCGGTAATTCGGAATATTACTGGATACTTAAAGGTCCTGTTACCAGTATTCAATTCATCTAACCCTCCAATAAAAATCCGGATACGGGAATGACCCTGTGTCTATGTATTTTCATAAATTCAGAAGAAATGTATAACCCTCATACGAAACAGAATACTGGACTGATCATGTATTGGAGTATTCATTAAACCTCATACGCAACAGGATACTGGTGGATCCGATAAACCAGAATTATATATAAAACTGGATACTGGATATCCTGTATCCGAGTATTTCCATTGCAATTTTTTTTTTTTTTTAGGTTTACGAAATAGAATTTTCTCATTTGGCCACTTCAATGTATTCAGGCTACATTTTTCAATTTGTTTTGTTTTAGTTTTTACGAAATAAAATTGGGAACAGGATACGAGGGTGAACCTGTGTGTGTGTATTTACATAAATTTCGAAAAGAGGTATAAGCCAAAAACAAAACTGGATACTGGAGAATCCTGTATCCTAACTTTGAAACCATCACTCGAAACAGGATACTGATTGATCCGGTAACCTAGAATTAAAAACGGAACTGGATACTAGGTATCCTGTATCCTAATATGTTTATAATTTTTTATTTATTTTTTGGGTTTACGAAATATTATTTTCTCATTCTTCCAGTATTCACGCTACATTATCAATTTGTTTTAGGGTTTTTTTTTTGCATATTTTTTTGGGTACAGGTAAGGTTTGTCTTGCATTCAACTCTGAACTAAAGAAGGGAAATATTTTTTAAATGCTTAGGAAATATAAGTTGTAAGACAAACAATTATTTATCTCAAAATCATATCATCCTGGGAACAATTACATTACATATTACATTTCGCTAACATCTAAAATTTTATCAATATACAATCAATACTACAACCAGATTCAGCCTTTTGTGTACAAAGAATCATACAACATGCAGATTTAGAATCTCCAAGGCAATCTTCTGCCTAAAGTACATTACATATTACATTTCGCTAACATCTAAAATTTTATCAATATACAATCAATACTACAACCAGATTCAGCCTTTTGTGTACAAAGAATCATACAACATGCAGATTTAGAATCACCAAGGCAATCTTCTGCCTAAAGTATGATATTTTGTCCTGTTTAAAGTCTCTTACACGTCTAACGTGTTCTCTGCTACAATAAAAGTCGATGGATTTAAGCATGAACACTCCGCAGTCATGAATATTTTCGTGCTTTGGATTGCCAGTGACGAGTTCGTGCAGCCATTGAGACAAATTTATATCTGTGTCATAAAAGTGTTTAGCGTACTTCTTCATGTACTCATCCAATTTACCAAACAATTTAAGATGTACCCCGTCAGAACCATAGCTAAGGGAATCAACATACGCCATTTTTTGGTCTTTTGGGCTGATAACGGCTAATGTCCAATGTTGTTCATTGTTGATAAGGACAAAGATTTTATCACACGTCTAACGTGTTCTCTGCTACAATAAAAGTCGATGGATTTAAGCATGAACACTCCGGAGTCATGAATATTTTCGTGCTTTGGATTGCCAGTGACGAGTTCGTGCAGCCATTGAGACAAATTTATATCTGTGTCATAAAAGTGTTTAGCGTACTTCTTCATGTACTCATCCAATTTACCAAACACTTTAAGATGTACCCCGTCAGAACCATAACCAAGGGAATCAACATACGCCATTTTTTGGTCTTTCGGGCTGATAACGGCTAATGTCCAATGCTGTTCATTGTTGATAAGGACAAAGATTTTATCACACGTCTAACGTGTTCTCTGCTACAATAAAAGTCGATGGATTTAAGCATGAACACTCCGCAGTCATGAATATTTTGGTCTTTCGGGCTGATAACGGCTAATGTCCAATGCTGTTCATTGTTGATAAGGACAAAGATTTTATCACAATCAAGCAGAGAATAATCCATTCCACCAGTTCTAGAATTAGTCCATCTTTTCACCGATTCAAAACCATGAACATCGAAGAGGGGGTAAAATAAGGAACTAAAATAATGGCATTTCAAATACTGCGTTGGTTCCCTTAGCTCTCTTTCTTTCATTAACGCCAGGTAAACATCAATCACAGAATCATTAAGCCATCCGGTAGGCTTCAAACATTCAAACTGTTCAGCAGAAACTGTAACACCAGATATCTCATGCCTTACCAGGGGTTTTTTTTTTGCTTAGATTTTGGTGAGACTACGGAAAAAGTGCTCAGAAATCAGATCCTTCTCATCTTTGGTGAGAGGCAAAAAATAGTAATTGTAATCAACATGATGATCATCATCCTTCTTCGCCACAATTTCCTCAGTCATTTCATCAGGCACCTTCCTTTTATTATGCACATCATCTTCCTTTTCAATCTTCACTTCTTTAAACACAAATTTCTCATCTGAAAAGGTGATGCCTTCAACTATATTGGTCTCCAAATCAACATCCAATTTCCCCTGCCCATCGTGGTCCAAAATTTCAGCAATTATCAATTGGCTTTCCAGGGGGTCTATAACTGTCCTCTTGGCCTGTTTTCATAAAACAGTATGCATCTAAAGCAAAAATAAAAATATCAACAAAAATATGTCAATTCATAACATACAAATTCACCGTCTTACTTTCTTCTTAGCTCCATAGAACTCAGTGTATGGGCACTGCAAATTATGGGATCTTTTCCGCTCCCTCCTTGGATACTCCTTAATGTCCGTCTTTGGATACTGATTGTCAACATCGAGGGGCAGCTCTACCATGTCCTCATCCTGATTCAACTCCATAAGAGCTTCGCAACATTGCCATCCACAACATCGCCTTCCAGACCATAGCCACCCTCATCATCGACCTCATCTTTACCCACACCAACATCATCATCATCCCTAACTGGTTCACTGCCCGGGGAAGCATCACATGGTTGTAAATCAGCGGCAAAATCATCCCTTTTAAAACTCTCCAATTTTTCTAACCTACTTTCTAGACAGGATAACCTTCGACTTACATTTGAATCCATCGCCCTTACATTTGAATCCATCAAATGACAAGCCTTTTCAAGAGCAGAGATTCTTTCCAGTATTTCACTGATTACTCTAACAACGTCATTGTTAGGTTCTGATGAATTATCGGGAGCACTTTCCTTTTAGGGTTGTGGGATGGATGAAAAAGTAGGAACCCTCTCGGGCAGAATGGCTGATGAGACGCATGGTTTGATTTGCGGAGGAGGATCAGTAAGGTTTCCTGTTTGATATCCAAGGAAAGAACGTTTACCATCAACATCTTCAACGTACAGATCTTGAAATATAATATGACCTCCCTTCTCAAGTATTACAGTCCAAGATTCGGTGGTCGGATCCTTCATGGAAGAGTTGGGGGCATTATAAGCAGCAAATTTGACCATGTGACTTGAAGACATTTCCTCCACTGTCGGCTGCATTATGCTTAAAATACTATCCTATAAAGCAAATAATATATACTAATTAGAGGGAGAAAACCAATTATGCATATTACTAAGTTTTCTCCTTACTGGAATACATACTGAAGCCAGATGGGAAATTCCTTCTAAATTAAGGATAAACATCAGTGAAATCCAATATTTATAAACAGAAAATTGATTTTTTCAGAACATAAAACTTATTTCACAGTGTTCATTTCACATTGCACAATAGGTAAACACCAACCATTGTGTCTACGACCAATTTGAGCACCCCCTCAAAAGTGGGAAATTGTTTCTTCTGTTTGAGTTTGGTAGTCCACTTCCAAATTTTGGGCAAATTGGAATTCACATTCTCCCTCAAACAAGCAATACTAGGAGAGATTGTGGGGATGCACTCAAAAGGAAAAAGCTAACAAAATGAACAAAAGCAATAGCCAAATTATATATGGAGAAATATGAAAAAGACCAATTACAACAAAGAAACGCAGCATTACACAAAATTATTTCATTACCATCAGAGGAATAATGAATTCAGGACATTTCCACTGTGGGCTTTGGGCTAGCCTTTTTTGTTGCATGTCCAAACTTGTCATGGATTCAATCAAAAAAGAATAAGACCGCCGACCCCAGGGATAGGTTCTGGCAAACTCTAGATCCTCAACAATATGTATCAGTTTGGAATCTATCTTTGCATTATCATTACCCCAACAAAAAAAATACCGAGCACAACAAGTACAACAAAGCAAGCTTCAACTTATCATCTTGAATGTTCCTTCGGGCTCCATGCCTAACACTCGTTAGACTGCTACTATCGCGATCATTCAGGGGGAGGGATCACAAACTGTGTAAGTGCTTTCTTGATACCTCCAACTGTGATTTTCTTCCCAACGTGTCTTGTACAAAAATTAGGAGCTGGTAAAGGGATAGTTGCTTCAGGATACTCATCACAGATCAAGCCAGTCAAAAGGGCATGCTCCATCATAGAGTATCTAATAGGGATGCCATTCAAAACAAATGAAACCTCGGATTTATCTTTACGGCTTAGCAGCATCCACAAAGGAGTTAAAATCATCTCCATGTTAGGAGCTGCGTCGAAAAAAGGGCCAAACTGAGAATCCCTCAACCAAGCCATCCCATTCGGATGGTCACTCAAACAATCCTCAATAAATTTGGATTTTTCTGCCATTTTGCAGTACGTAGAAATTTTACCCTTGAAATTACAATTTCCAAGAGCCAAACAAAGAGTGGGAACCTGAAACAAAAATAATACAATATTATTCAAAACTGTTGAACTTGTTCTCATACTTTAATGTAATGTAAGGTTCCAAAAACAGCTTCTTCTCTAAAATTACCTAAATTCATCAATCATAATGAAGCCAGTATACTTAAAAATAATTAATAAAGGAATTACAATTTGTGAAATATATATTACTTGCTATTTAATAAATAAGATACTGGATCACATGATGCCAATACTGAAATAAAAGCCACTATACCTACTTAAATCACTATTTATGCACAAAATCAGGAATACTTTCATTATAATAAACTAGTTAAAATAAGATAAGTATATCTAATCAAATTTCGACTATGCAATTCACATTTCAAAATATAAATACTTATATATAAATATTAGGGTTTATTCACACATTTTTACTTGACTTACAGGGGGAGTAGATGAAGATGATGTCTTGGAGTCTTGAGGGACCATTCCAAAATCTAGACGACGGGCCATTGACTGACAATGCCTGATTAATACAAAAAATAAAAATAAAAAAATACTGGATACATAAAGCATGAAATATGCTTCGGAACTATAAATCACCTTCGGGAAATTGATGACTGAGCCTGGGCCAAACAAAATCAAACTAAATAAATCCTTCTTCTTCTTCTTCTTCTTGAAAGTCCAGCTCTCTCTTCTCTCTCGATGATAATAGGGCGTTAAACTGAGGAACGGGCCCCTGTTCATCCTATTCTGAGTTTTATAAAAGAAAGGGTGAAATAGTAATTACACGTATTTATTTTAAAAAAATGGAAGTAGCGTTTCTCTTAAGAAAACGTGCTTCTTTAACAAGGGTTATTTAAGTCTTTTGGACAAATATTAACAGGGGCTATTTCGGTCTTTTCACCCTAAAAAACATAACCGTTCTTTTAACTTCACACCTGTACAAATGGATCCCTTCTACCAAAACGTCCCGACAATTCTCCACGAACTCCTTATAACTCTATATTGGAGAGAGTCTTCAAGATTCTTTGTAAGCAGCCTATTTTCCACAAGTGAGATTGCATGATGTGTCATGAACCTCTATCGGTGTTCTACTCTTTCTTTCAAACCATCTGACATTCCTTTTATTCCAAATAAGGTATGCTTGCCGCGAGAAGTCCTCGATAAGCCACATGAAACATATGTTTTGTTAAAATATTAATTTGTAATTCTTGGCTAAGGTTGAGCCACATAGCAATTTGATTACATGTCTTAGTAATGAAGATACTTAACTTAAATCAACCGATAGAATAAAAGTCCTATCCTAAAGGTCAAAGGAGGTTACAAAGAAAGACCGAAGTTGGTAGAAGCAATTGTCCATTTATTTACAAGTTCATGACAATGCATGCAACCATGCATAAAAGGTGTCTACATGAAGGGAACTTTGACCATATCTTGATGATGAAGATTTGGATAATGGCGGTTCGCATAGGCCTATATATATGTGTGTAATAATTTCATTAAAAAGAGATAGGAAGATAGAGAGAAAAGCCGATACTGCATAGCGGCTTAGAATCGAGAGGATATTGAGAGTTAGAAAACTCCTTTTGTATCAAAGAATATTCCAAGGCAATATTGCATTAGCTTGGAAAAATATTGTAATTCTCTCATTTTGAAATATATATTATTCTCCAAATATCACTTCCGCATTTTACTATATATTTACACCTAACATATTTGTGGTATCAGAGCCACCCTTGGCCTGATAATCCATTTCAAATACAAAAATGGCATCTACAAGCAATAGCGAGCTAGCCCTCGCATATTCCCAACAAGGTGTACGTATCTTTGTTGGTCAAGACTATGAGCTATGGAGCGTTCTAATGAGGATGTTGTTCGTGTCCCACGAATTATGGAACATTGTTGAAGAGGGGGTATGAATCATATACTCCAGAGGAGCAAGCTACGTTGACAGCTGCAAAAAGGAAAGAGCATAAAGAGAACAAGACCAAAGATGCAAGGGCCTTGTCATTTATGCACTAAGGGGTAAGTCGATCTATCCTTCGTAGAATTACAGATGTAAAAACTTCAAAATATGCATGGGAGATATTGAGAAAACAATTTGGAGGTAATGAAAAAGTCATCTCTATAAAATTGCAAACTTCATGGCGAGATTTTGATAATTTAGCCATGAAAGATAGCGAGAATGTGCAAGAATTTTTCTCGAGAGTTTCCAAAGTCGTAAATCAAATCAGAGGATATGGCAATACACTTGAAGAACGAAAAATTGTCAAAAAAGTGTTGCAGTGTCTACCAGCAAAATTTGAGCACATAGTAGCTGCCAAAGAAGAAGTTTGGACAACTGCAATGGACGAAGAAAGGAAAAGCATTGAAAAAAACAATACTTAGGTACTTGTAGACCTTCCCGAAGGAAAAAGTGTAATTGGGTTAAAATGGATCTACAAGACAAAGTACAAAGAAAATGGCTGAATTCAGAAGCACAAAGCTCGATTAGTTGCAAAAGGATATTCTCACCAACTGGGAATCGATTTCAATGAGACATTTGTTCTAGCTGCTCGAATGGAGACAATAAGAATTGTCTTAGCCGTTGCTGCACAATTGGAACTACCAGTATATCAGTTGGATGTCAAATCAGCATTTCTCAACGGAGATTCAGAAGAAGAAGTTTATGTGGAGCAACCAGAAGGCTATATTGGTGAAAGCAAAGAAAATAAAGTTTATCAACTCAAGTAAGCATTATACGGATTAAAGCAAGTTCCAAGAGCCTGGAATAGCAAAATTAACAATTATCTTCAGAAAAATAATTTTCAAATAAGTCAAAACGAGCCATCATTATACGTAAAAAAACATGGTACTTAAGATTTTCTCATTGTTTGTCTTTATGTAAATGATTTAATTTATACAGGGACAAACCTAGTGATGGTCCAAAAATTCAAAAAGGCGACGATGAATGAGTACGAGATGACTGATTTGGGTCTTATGAAATATTTTCTTGGGATCCAAGTTCGCCAATCAAAAGGAGAAATATTTATTTCTCAAGAAAAGTATCTTGAAGAATTATTGAAAAAATTTCAGATGAGCAATTGCAAGCCAATCTTGACCCCTCTCGCAGCAAATGAAAAATTGCAGTTAAACGATGGTGCATGCAAAGTTGATGAAAAGATGTATAGAAGTTTAGTAGGCTCGTTGATCTACTTAACAAACACGAGGCCTGATATTGTCTGTCCAGTCAGTCTGATCTCAAGGTTTATGCATGATCCGAGCAAGTTACATTATGCAGTAGCAAAAAGAATTCTACGATACCTTCAAGGTACGAGAAAACTCGGCATCAAATATGTCAGAGAAAAAGAAAATAAACTTTTTGGATAAACACATAGTGATTGGGCCGGATCACTTGATGATCGCAAAAACACATCTGGATATGTATTTTGCTTAGGTTCGAAAATAATCTCATAGGCATCAAAGAAGCAGAAAACTATTTCACTTTCATCAGCAGAAGATGAATATATCGCCGCCACTGATGCCGCGTGTGAAGCAGTTTGGCTCCGAAGAATACTAGCAGATGTTCAACAACAACAAGACACTTCAATGATGATCTTATATGACAATATGTCAACAATCGCAATGACGAAAAATCCAGTTTTTTCATGCAAGATCGAAGCATATCGAACTTCGACATCACTTCATTAGAAGTCTCGTGAGTGATCAACAAATCAAGTTGGAGTTTTTGAGTACAAACAAACAACTAGCAGATAGCTTCACCAAAGCGGTTAATTCTGAGAAGTTTGAGCAATTCTGAAATGGAGTTCGAATTACAAATTAAGAGGGGGTGTTAGAATATTAATTTGTAATTCTTGGCTAAGGTTGAGCAACAAAGCGATTTGATTACATGTCTTTGTTAGGAATCCCGTACAGTAAAAACAGAGAATTGCAGCGGAAGATTCGAGGATTCCTACCGGTAGATCACAAAAATAGATCTGATGATTTTTTCATGGGTTTCGCAAAATTTAGAATAAATAAACATACCCTTTTGATTCGTTTATTGATTCTGCAGAACAGCAATCCTCCAACGGCTCCTGTATCTAAAGCTTCACGCGAAACGAGCCTTCCAAAGATCCTGAAACTCCTCCTTTTTGACAATGATGGACGGCTAGAGAGGAGAGAGGGGAGAGAGTTCTTTTCCTTTTGTGTTGTGTAATGTTATCTTGTCACCTAGGGTTTGTTCCACTATAGGAGTCCTATTTAAAATCAACTAGCTTGTGGAACAAGTTGGAGGCTACTCCAAAAACCCTAGAGTGGCCGCCCCCTTAGGGCTTTCTTTGGACAGGGTGGGCTTTTAATTGGCTTGTCTAATTTCTAGCCCACCTGCATATATTTAAATTTAAATATAATATATACTATTAATTAATTCCATTTAATTAATATACTAATTAAATAATTTAATCTAATCTAATTAAATTAATAATTTAATTAATTGATTTAATCTAATTAAATCAATCAGTCCATTTAATTCTTTCTAAAAGATTTACACAAAAAGATACATCCCGCTTGTTTCTTATAACGCGACTCTTTAGGTTCGTCTCAATTGGCAAAGGGAGGAATTACCTAAGGATGTGAGTATCACCTAGCCAGTTCCGTGGACTCACATCGTAACCCAATTGAGTACGAAATGAATGAATCATTTTACGAACCTCTTGACCATAAATACCGTACGAGTATAAGCCCTTCACTGACGTATCCCGATCAAGTGAGAGTCATGGAAAATGTCCAACTCACTAAACTTGATACTGTGCATTAGATTATAGCATAATGAAATTACTAAACTACCCTCAATGTCCCACATGAGTTAGTTGTTTATGCTTTGGCCAAAGACTTATAATTTCATTAGCCTATAATCGCACAAGATACTTTCTCGTTTACTATCGAGACAGTGAATCCCAACTTGGCGATCACTGATCAACTGCTACTTGTCTCATTGATATCTCACTTCGAGGTCGACCCCACCGACAGGTGATATGGGCCTAACTACTCTGGTAACAGATCCAATAATACAAGCACATTGATCATGAACCCTCAGGTCTAAGGCTCAAACATACTATTATGATCAGTAATCCAATCATTGACAGTCACTGAGTAAGTACCTATATGATCGGATTACTACGAGCCATGTTCGAATATGTCAATTCCATTGACATATCTATGATACCTGCTCCCACTATCCCTATAGTGTTCGACTGGCACTCATCGACAGAGTATGTGCCATACAAGTCGAATCTTAATGCCCAATCAAGATTCATTGACTTGCGAACCCTTTTAAGTGATAAGGTGTAAGACTCTTCCCATGCCACGTCTTTACTCCATAAAGGGCAAAGAGTCAAATCTTTATTCACATGGACTATATGTTCAATACTTATTTAGATTCCGTAAAGATTTATATGAGCAAAATATAAATGCCTTTATTAATTTCTTCTCAATAGTTTGTACAACATAATAAGATACCCTAATCTAACTATTTGTCCTCATTGGCATCTAGAGCATATACCTAACAATCTCCCACTTGCACTTAATGACAATCGCTTTGGTATCTTATACCATTCTTCTCAAGATGTTGCTCTAGCAACGCCTACGCTAATAGCTTAGTGGGTGGGTCAGCTACGTTATCAGCTGAGGCTATTTTCTGCACGCCGATGTCGCCTCTTCCAACGATTTCTCGAATTATGTGATATCTCCTCTCTATGTGTTTGGATTTGTTGTGAGACCTTGGTTCCTTTGCTTGCGCGATGGCTCCGTTGTTGTCACACCATAGTGGCAACGGAAGCTCCATGGTAGGAACAACTTGAAGTTCAGTAATGAACTTCTTTATCCAAACAGCCTCCTTGGCCGCTTCCGAGGCTGCCACATATTCAGCTTTGGTGGTCGAATTGGCAGTTGTGCTTTGCTTGGATCTTTTCCAAGACACTGCTCCACCGTTTAAAGTGAATATGAACCAGAAGTGGATTTTCGGTCATCGATGTCAGATTGGAAATCTGAATCAGTACAACCATCCACTTTCATTTCTCCATTGCCACATGTGAGGATCATATCTTTAATTCTGATGGTCCCACAATGGCATACAAAAGGGTCTAGAAGGGGGGGGGGGGTCGAATAGACCCTGAAGTCTTTTTCGACTTCAAAAAGTTTCGTATTAAAATCTCTTTTGAACGCTTAAGGATAGTAATCGCTTGACTAGTTGCTTACAAGTGTAGGCACTTGACTAGTCGCTTACTCGAAGACTGTTTTGATAAAGTTAATTTAGACTTAGTTATTTAAACTATTACCAAAGTAGGGTAATGTTTCAATCGCTTAATCAGGGTTAGCACAGCGGAAGTATTTTAAAGTTTTCTCTTGAAAATGTTTTAGCGTTACAAAAGTTTTTCTTTAGTTGCTTTCCTTTTAAAAAAGTTTTGAACGCTCAGAGGGATTTAGCGCTTGGCGAAGCGCTTAAGTCTGTTTTGAAAGCTTAGCGTTCAGTTTTTGCAAATAGTCGCTTAACTGTTTTAAAGCCTTTCAGAGATGTAATATGCAAATGCAATGTAAATCATTAAAACAGTAAAGTGACACAAGAAATTATAAGGTTCACTGGGTGGTGTAATTCCAGCTACGTCCTTCTTCTCCTTTGCACTCGGAGGCAATCCACTAAAATGATCCTTAAAAAATCACACAGAATCTTCTACAAATTAGGGACAAAGGAAACAATGGATGTGGATTACTTGAGATCCTTGGTCACACAGATTTCTTCTACAAGCCACTTCAATCCTCTACTTCTGGAAAGACGATCTCGAGCTCCTTGATCACACAGACTTCAGCTCCAATGAAGATCTTCTCCAAGATGGCCTTGAGCTCCTTGATCACACAGACTTCAGCTCCAATAAAGACCTTTCTTCAACAAGCTTCTCTTACTCAAAAATACTGCTTGTGGAAGTCAACAATCTTTCTCACTCAGATGAAAGGTGTTGAGGGTTTATTGTAACAGGGTTTGTTTGATGTTGGGAAGTTCAAACAACTTGGGATATCTCAATAATAGTTTGGGTTCTTCTTTAAAGAGGTTTGAGATATCGGGTGACTGTCTTGGAATGCATTTGAGAAGCTTTAAAGGATATTGGAGCTTCAAGAAAGATCTTCTTCAACAAGCTTCTTTTACACAAAAATACTGCTTGTTGAAAGAATTAACTTTCTTGAATTCCAATTGGCTATGGAGTTTGGAAGCTTTTTCTCTCAAATTATTTCAGAAAAGTTTTGGCTCTTCGCACATTCTCTCTCACGTCTCACGTCTCACACAAAAGGTTTTGCTGAAGGGTATTATTTATAGGGTTTCTTGGAATTTGTCCGTTGGACACAATTGAGCGCAAATAGTCCCTTTTCTGACATTCCTTAATTTCTGCTGAATCCGATTTGACAGGAGCAGGTTGAACTTCAAAAGCTGACAGTCTAGTCAAAAGGTGGCTTGTCCACAAGTCAGATCGCATTTAATGCACTTGAATTTATTTCCCGCTGGAAATAAATGACCGTTGAGGATTAGATCACTTGAGGATGTATTTCAGGTGAATCCTTTCGATGAACGCTTGAGTATCTGAGCTCTCGGTTCACACTCCTGGAACAGTCCTTTAGCGTTAGCTAGGGGCTAAGAACATTCTCTCGAACGCTTGATTCATAACTCCTGAAATAGACTCTTAAGCGTTTGACAAACGCTTAAGACAAATCTTCATCTTCACTTGACTTCAGATGCTGATCTTCAACTTCATCCTTGATAGACTCACTCAGAATACTATCAGTGACTTGGTATTAAATACTTAGTCTAAAATCTACAAAGATAAAGATTACAAGCCTAACAAACTAATACACTTTCAAAACGCTTATACAGATATTCTATGAAAGTATAAACTTACATTCTTTTGGGGTCTAACATGAAATCCTATCTTGTCATCATCAAAACATCTAACAATGAATTTCCTAACATGTTCTTCTCAAGTAATTTAAGATTGATTTCTCGGCCATCCAATGTTCTTTGCCTGGGTTAGCTTGAAACCTATTTACCACGCTCACAGTGTATGCAAGATCTGGTCTCGTGCATAACATCGCGTACATAAGACTTCCCACTGCCGAGGCATAGGGAATGGTACTCATTTCTCTTCGATCTTCCTCACTTTGGGACTCATCATTTTGGAGAGATGAATTCCATGTCTCATGGGCAAAAGACCGCTTTTAGAATTTTCCACCCCAAATCGCTTAAGGACCTTTTCTAAGTAGAGGGCATGGGAGAGACCTATTATCTTATTCGATCTATCCCTGTAGATTCGAATTCCTAGGACATAGGTGGCTTCTCCTAAGTCTTTCATGGAGAATGTGCTTGAAAGCCATGTCTTAACTGAAGTTAGCAAACCTGTATCATTCCCTATAAGTAGAATGTCGTCCACGTATAGTACCAGGAATGATATCTTGCTCCCACTGACCTTTTTATAGACACATGGTTCATCCTCGTTTTTTATAAAGCCTTTGTTTCGTACTTCTTCATAAAAACGAAGGTTCCAACTGCGAGAGGCCTGCTTCAGTCCATAAATAGACCTATTTAACTTCCAGACCTTATGAGAATCGGTATTGGATATAAAACCTTTGGGTTGCTCCATATAGATATCCTCCTCGAGGAATCCATTTAGGAAGGCGGTTTTCACATCCATCTACCATATTTCATAATCCAGGTATGCAGCTATTGAAAGTAGAATTCTAATGGATTTGATCATAGCTACTGGTGAAAAGGTTTCCTCATAGTCAATGCCCTCCTTCTGACTATACCCTTTTCTCCACTAGCCTGGCCTTATAGGTATCCACCTTGCCATCCGGACCTATCTTTCTCTTATAGATCGATTTGCATCCAATAGGTACAATATCTTTGGGAGGATCTACTAGATTCCAGACTTGGTTTGAATACATCGAATCCATTTCCACTTTCATAGCTTCATGCCATTTCGCAGAATCCATATCCATCATTGCCTGGTCATAACTAGAGGGATCGTCTCCATGGTTTCCTTCTGCTATTGCATGCAAATTATGCTCTCCTTGTAGCAGAGAACCATATCTCGCAGACGGTTGAGATACTCTAGTAGACCTGCGAACTGATGGTTGTGTCGTTTTTGGGTCGGGTTGGGTCTCTTGAACAGTGTCTTCCACATGGGATTCATTTTGCTCTTGTAGAACAATACTTCTACCAGCTCCTCCTGCTCGAATGAATTCTTCTTCGAGAAAGATTGCCTGTAAGGCAACAATGATCCTTTGATCATCGGGAAGGTAGAAAAGGTATCCCATAGAATCCTCGAGATATCCAACGAATCGTCCTTTCATGGACCTAGCCTCCAATTTCTCTGCCTTGGTCTTTTTCACATAAGCTGGGCAACCCCATATTCTTATGTGTTTCAGATTAGGCTTCCTTCCATGCCATATCTGATATGGTGTTCCAGGAACAAATTTGGAGGGACATCTATTCAAAATATGAGTAGTTGTAAGCAGCGCGTGTCCCACAGTGAAATGGACAAATCTGTGTAGCTGAGCATGGATTGAACCATGTCCAACAGTGTTCGATTCCTTTGTTCTACTACGCCATTCAATTGTGGAGTTGCTAGAGGAGTAAGCTGTAATAGTATGCCATGTTCTCGAAGGAACTGGTCAAACTCTGCACTCATATATTCGCCACCGCGGTCAGACCGAAGTGTCTTTATATGATGCTCGGTTTGGTTTTCGACAAAAGTCTTGAATTCAATGAATTTCTCCAATGATTTACACTTATACTTCATTAAATACACGTAGCCATACCTAGAATGGTCATCGGTAAATGTGATGAAGTACTGAAACCACCGCGGGCCATATTTCCAAATGGTCCACACACATCAGTATGAACTAGACCTAAAACTTTTGTGGCTCTTTCAAAATTCCCTGTGAAGGGGGACTTGGTCATTTTGCCTTGGATACAAGACTCACAAGTGGGATAGGGATCTGATCCCAATGAGTCTATGACTCTACCCTTTTCTAACTCGTGTAGTCTTTGGTCCCCGAGATGACCTAGTCTTAAGTGCCACATCTGTCTCAAGTTTGTACCATAGATTCTGCGTTTTCTTGTTACAACGTTAACATTACAATCATTTTGGACATTAAAATAATATAAACCATTTATTAAAGACGCATTGCCAACACATTCATTTATAAAATAAATGTCACAAGAATTGAAACAATATTCTTAAGCCCGTTGGGCAAAACAAGGCAATTGTCTAAATATAATAAATGTCCAGATGATAAACTAAGGGAAGTGGTGCCAATGTGTGAGGCTGCTACACTATGACCGCTGCCAACATTGATCATCCCTTCTTATTTCTTTCCAGCTCCTGATTCATAAGACATATGTGAGCACTAGCCCCAGAGTCTAGAATCCAGAAAGTTGAAAATATGGTAACAGAACAATTTGTTTCTAAAACATTAAGTTCCATACCTGAAGTAATCTTTGCTTTTAGCTTAGGGCAGTCATTTTTCCAATTGACCACCTCTTGGCAGTGAATACATGTTGTTGCAATTCTTGGGCGCTTCTTTCCCCTTCTATGGTTATCAGAAGTAACGCCGAGCAGTCCACTTAGAGGTAAATCATCTTCCAATTCCCTTCTCATGAGAGCTTGTATGTAAACAAGTCTGTCTTTAAGATCCATTAAGGAACCTCCCAGGTCATCAACTTTAAAGTCAGTGACAAAAGCAGAAAAGGACTTGGGAAGAGATTGAAGAATGAGGTTTACTTGTAGATGAAAATCCATGAAATTTCCCAGAGTCTGGAGTCTTCCAATCATGGATATCATGTTCATAACATGACTTGCTATTTCATCATTTTTTCCCATTTTTGCTTGGAAAAGTTCCTTCGATAAATAATATCGAATTGATTTTCCATGTTCCTCGAACATTTCCTCCAAATGAAGCATGATGGATTTGGGATTCTCCATATCCAAATGAATATATCTCAATTCCTTGCTCATTGGTTTCAACATGTAACTGGTGACCTTTTGAGCATCAGAATTCCATTTCTTGTTGATTTTGAGAACAGATGTTCCATTTTCAGCCCCAGGGAAAGTTGGACCATCTTGTTCTAAAATATGCTCAAGTGGTTTCTTTCTAAGACCAGCTCTTAGCTTCTTGACCCAGTCACTGTAGTTTGGTCCAGTGAGGACATTTTTCTTAAGCATTTTTAACAACGAGTTATTAACCATTTTGAGAAAGATAATATAACTGCAGAAAACAACCAAGATTCAATTAGATAATTATGTTGTACCCAAGTAAAAATTAGGACTTTAATTTTTTACTTCGTTCCCCACTACATTTTTTGAACCATTGCACTCCCACTGCAATGAACGAAAATCTAGTTGGAAAGATTTCATAGTGAGTGATTGAGTTCTTCAAAAATTTCAATGAGTTGTAATCTGTAACGATGTATGGCTCATTGGAACTTTTGAAGTGACATGCCATGTCAACCAGTCCTACTGATGATTCAATCTGCCTTTGGCTTATGGATCACTCAACCTCAGCCTGTAACGAAATATTGGTGGTGATCCATCTAAGTACTTTCCCATCAACTCCCATCCATCTAACAGTTGAATCTTATCTTGCAACCTGTAACGGTGATATGGGATAAGATTTGCTTCTACCGATGGCATCAAATGCACTTGAAGAGATATGGATTATGAATTAATGCATAACCCCCATTAGTCGGGACGATGCCATGCATAACTCATAATCCCATCTTTTCCAAGTTTGATGGAGAGCCAGGATATCCAATATCCCTTACTTACTTAGTATTTAAAGTGGGAGAATTTTTGAAAAATTAAGGTCTCACTTTGCACATTAATTTATTACGCGCATATAAGGATTATAATCATGCATGCATAGAAAAACATAGTTATTCTAACAACATGCATTTCCATGGACATTCTAGATTGATCTAAGCCAATAGATCAATCAGGGGGATAGGGGTCTATTATCAATCTAATTTCTAATAGATCTTCAAGCTCCAAGCTAGGAAAGGTCCTACCTCTATTTTTTACAGAACTCATTATACTACCAAAATTAAAAATACAAACTGGAGGGCAATTGCCCAATACAACCCAGATAATACCAAAGCGGTAAAACCCTAAGTCCATGGAAGTATCCACCATAACATACATCAAAGCATGTAAGTAAACTATATAAGTTTATGTTGGTTTTAAGTTTAAAATCGAAAATAAATTCAAAAACCGATTAAATCTAATTTAATTAGAAGAGATGAATTTTGATTTCAATTTTAAAGGGAAATAAATCAAATTTATTATTTAGGAAATAAGTCAAACCTATTCCTTATTTATTTTGGAAAAATATAATCAACCTTAAATAAATCCTATTTATTTAGTCGTCACAAATCATAAATAAAAATCCAGTTTAATTTATGATATTTTTAAATCCAATTTAATATTAAAGTCAAATCCAATTTAACTAAATTAAATCCAATTTAATTTTAAGAAAAACATTTTCGGAAAAAAGAGTTTTGACAAAGCACGGGTTGAATTTGTCTATTAGGGTCAAACCCTAATATTTATTAATTTTTATATATATTTAAATATAAAATATATAAAAATATATATATATATTAATACACTGGGTCGGGCCTGCAGCTGGGCCCGGCCCAGCACCCATAAGCGCACGGAAGTGCGCTGGGCTTAGTCCCAGAGCACTACTAGGGCGGCTTATGCCGCCCTAGTTTCCGCTGCCACCCTCTTTTTTCCTTTTTTTTTTTTTGTTTTTCTTTGATTACACGAATGGGGTGGTGATCGCGTGTGCTTCAAAAACACATGGTGGTGCCACCCCGATTTACCGTTGCCAACGACAAAAAACATGTAATCATGCGACGATTTCAAGGCGATAAATATTTTCAAAATTTCAGATTTGACATCGAATATTAAATACATAAAATCAAATTTTATAAAAATTCAATTTTAACAAACATAATCTTAAACGCAAAAAATCATCAGATCCGTTTAAGTCGGCTCTGATACCACTGTTAGGAATCCCGTAGAGTAAAAACAGAGAATTGCAGCGGAAGATTCGAGGATTCCTACCGGTAGATCACAAAAATAGATCTGATGATTTTTTCATTGGTTTCGCGAAATTTAGAATAAATAAACATACCCTTTTGATTCGTTTATTGATTCTGCAGAACAGCAATCCTCCAAGGGCTCCTGCATCTAAAGTTTCACGCGAAACGAGCCTTCCAAAGATCCCAAAACTCTTCCTTTTTGACATTGATGGACGGCTAGAGAGCAGAGAGGGGAGAGAGTTCTTTTCCTTTTGTGTTGTGTAATGTTATCTTGTCACCTAGGGTTTGTTCCACTATAGGAGTCCTATTTAAACTCAACTAACTTGTGGAACAAGTTGGAGGCTACTTCAAAAACCCTAGAGTGGCCGCCCCCTTAGGGCTTTCTTTGGACTGGGTGGGCTTTTAATTGGCTTGTCTAATTTCTAGCCCATCTGCATATATTTAAATTTAAATCCAATTTAAATATAATATATACTATTAATTAATTCCAATTAATTAATAGACTAATTAAATAATTTAATCTAATCTAATTAAATTAATAATTTAATTAATTGATTTAATCTAATTAAATCAATCAGTCCATTTAATTCTTTCTAAATGATTTAGACAAAAAGATACATCCCGCTTGTTTCTTATAGCGCGACTCTTTAGGTTCGTCTCAATTGGCAAAGGGAGGAATTACCTAAGGATGTGAGTGTCACCTAGCCAGTCCCGTGGACTCATATCGTAACCCAATTGAGTACGAAATGAATGAATCATTTTACAAACCTCTTGACCATAAATATCGTACGAGTATAAGCCCTTCACTGACGTATCTCGATCAAGTGAGAGTCATGGAAAATGTCAAACTCACTAAACTTGATACTGTGCATTAGATTATAGCATAATGAAATTACTAAACTACCCTCAATGTCCCACATGAGTTAGTTGTTTATGCTTTTGCCAAAGACTTATAATTTCATTAGCCTATAATCACACAGGATACTTTCTCGTTTACTATCGAGACAGTGAATCCCATCTTGGCGATCACTGATCAACTGCTACTTGTCTCATTGATATCGCACTTCGAGGTCGTCCCCACCGACAGGTGATATGGGCCTAACTACTCTGGTAACAGATCCAATAATACAAGCACATTGATCATGAACCCTCAGGTCTAAGGCTCAAACATACTATTATGATCAATAATCCAATCATTGACAGTCACTGAGTAAATACCCATGTGATCGGATTACTACGAGTCGTGTTCGAATATGTCAATTCCGTTGACATATCTATGATACCTGCTCCCACTATCCCTATAGTGTTCGACTAACACTCATCGACAGAGCATGTGTCATACAAGTCGAATCTTAATGCCCAATCAAGATTCTTTGACTTGCGAACCCTTTTAAGTGATAAGGTGTAAGACTCTTCCCATGCCACGTCTTTATTCCACAAAGGGCAAAGAGTCAAACCTTTATTCACATAGACTATATGTTCAATACTTATTTAGATGCCGTAAAGATTTATATGAACAAAATATAAATGCCTTTATTAATTTCTTCTCAATAGTTTGTACAACATAATAAGATGCCCTAATCTAACTATTTATCCTCATTGGCATCTAGGGCATATATCTAACAGTGTTAGTAATGAAGATACTTAACTTAAATCAACCAATAGAATAAAGGTCCTATCCTAAGGGTCAAAGGCGGTTACAAAGAAAGAAGTTAGGAGAAGCAATTATCCATTTATTTACAAGTTGGTGACAATGCATCCAACCATGCATAGAAGGTGTCTACATGAAGGGAACTTTTAACATATCCTGATGACGAAGATTTGGATAATGGCGGTTCGCATAGGCCTATATATATGCGTGTAATAATTTCATTAAAAAGAGACAGGAAGATAGAGAGAAAAGCCGATACTGCATAGCGGCTTAGAATAAAGAGGATATTGAGAGTTAGAAAACTCCTTTTGTATAAAAAAATATTCCAAGGCTATATTGCATTAGCTTGGAAAAATATTGTAATTCCCTCATTTTGAAATATATATTATTCTCCAAATATCACTTCCGCATTTTACTACATATTTACACCCAACATGTTTGCCCCTCTATCTACTCGATGCTCATTAAACTCCTCTATTCCAATCTCGTCGAAGCCAAACGCATCGATCTTGTTGTTTAAGTACCACTAGACACTCTCCAAAAAAAGTACACTAAAAAAAGAGATGATGATGAGATTCCATGCCATTCTTGCGAAGAAGACATGACTAAGAATCCCTTCCAATTACAGGTTTATCTTTCATTGGAAGACGATTCCGAATTGCCAACCATAAGATGAAATTATGACAAGGCACTTTTCCCAGCCCCCTAAGAAGACTCACCCATGGCTGTTTAGGTACATGATGGCGCAGAAAGTTCCTCAGCGAAGCGGTAGTAACAACTCCATTTTTCTCTTCTTTCCATACAATCTTGTCCTCGTTCTAGTGTAAACAATTGGTAGATGGGACGTGATCTCCAACGCCTCCTCTAAATAATTCAATGACCATCTCCAACCATCCAAAACAACTTCCAGAGTAGTGTGAATCGGTAACCCCAACGTCAATGGTCACTTGGATACACCTCACTCAAGATATCATCCTCCTGCCAATTATCTTGCCAAATTCTAATTTTCTTGCCATTTTCCACACTATATTTCACATAAGGTTTGAACAAAGTTCACATTTTTAAGAATTTGCTTTCATCCCCAAGAACAAGACGATGTAATCAATAAACTCCAAGTCGAATTTGGGCCCAACCGGTTTGCACTAATCCATGCCACCCATATGGACGAGTCATCCTCGACTATCACAGACCATAGATGTCTCAAGATTAAGGCTTTATTCATTGATATGACGCTTGAATTCCCAATCCCCCTTCTATCTCTGCTAAGCATAAAATTTACGTAGTTTCTGTTTAATTGCTTTTAACCCTCCTTTTGGTAGTAAAAATACCCCAGCCCAAGAAGTATGTAATGAGGATAATACGGATTTTATAAGTTGTAATCGCCCCACATAACAAAGTGATCAATTAGTTCATGAACCAGGCATGATTTCCACTTTTTGAATTAATGGTTTGCAATCAGTCATAGTTAGTTTGGGGGTGACCAGAGGAACCCCCAAGTATCGAACAGGTACAAATCCTACCTAAAAATCGAAGACCGTTTGTAAGGCATTTGTAGCGGGTTGTACTTTAGCTGAAATAAACATGTGACTCTTATTCAGATTCCCCATTAACCCCAAAAATTTAGAGAATAAAACCCTACCCCGCTTTAAAGTGTTAACCAAGTTCACATCTGCATTGCAAAATAATAACAAGTCATCCGCGAAACTAAGCATGAACGTGGGCATTTTTGAGCATTTTTAATGAAACTTTGAAAGAAGTATCTTGATTAATATAACTGTCTAATATACCATGAATCACCTCCATTACAAACCCAAAAGGAAAAGGTGATATGGGATCACCTTGACATAAGCCTCGAGCCCTTTTGAAATATCATACTGCCTTGCCACTAATATTTATTAAGAAAGCAGGGGTATTAATACTACACTCTCTCACCCACTGAACAAAAATCGGGTGAAAGTTCATCGCCTCAAGCAATGCTGACAAAGTCCCACTCCACTGTGTTGTAAGCCTTCATGAGATCCATCTTAAACACACATCTAGACGGTAAGTGCTTGCTTTTATAACTATGGAAAAGCTCTTTAGCAAATAAAATATTGTAACTTATTTTCCTTCCCGAAATAAAAGCAATTTGCAAGTGATCAACAAGAGCCTCTAAGTAGACGAAAATTTCACATGAGACTAATATTAAGATTCCATATGACTTATATGACTAAATAAGGTACACCCATAACAATTGTCCAAAATTTAATAAGCTGAATATGTTCGGAAAAAATGCAATTTTCCATGATTTATATCATTACTCACACTTATTACGAAATTAGTTTATAATCGAGTTTGGCTAGAACCAAGTTTATACATGATCAATATACATTTAATTATTTCTCTTTTGTTGTTGTGGTTGATTACGCTTCTTAGGGAGTACAACAATCAAATGGAGAATGAATGATTTATCAAGTGGTTGGTGTTAGATATTATTATTGCTTTCATAGTTAGATTAATATTATTATTGCTTTCCTAGTATACTAGTATTCTTATTACTTTGTTTATCTTTTACCTCCTTTATAGTTTAGGATTTCCTTATATTCTATCTCTCTTGTAAATATATATATGTTACTTAGTAATACAAGATTCCTTACGGGATTTTCTCTAATCTAACATGGTATCGATCTAAAGGGTTTTTCTTTCAACCCTCACAATCTCTCGCTTTCGCCATCCTCTACCAACGCCGTCCCCTTTCGGCTCCCTCTATATGGATTTATTTTCTTCTTTTTATTCTTTTTTCACTATGACTACTCTTTTGTAATTTAGTTCGGGCTTTGTAACATGCTCTTTATCATTTTCGTATTTTAGCTGCTGCCGCCGCTGCCGCTTCTTTTTTTTCTTCTTTCTCTGGTCGTGTTTTAACCGCCACCGACAGTTTATTTTTTTTCTCTTGCCGTGTGCTAGTCATCGACACCGTTTGATTGGCCACCACCTCTATCACAGCCGTCCTTTGCTTAGCCGCCGATTCTTGAAAATTAAATCTATCAACCAAGCAGACAAAAAAAAAGATGCTTCTAAGAAGCATTCTCTACACAAAACGATTACCATCCCAGCTCTTCTTGGATTTTTGGTCCAGTTTCAGTGTTCGAGACCTTCCGTCTAGAATGAGGGGGAGTGTTAGATAGTATTATTCATTTTCTAGTTAGAGTAATATTATTATTGCTTTTCTAGTTAGACTAGTATTCTTATCGCCTTGTTTCTCTTTTACCTTCTTTATAGTTTAGAGTTTACTTCTAGTCTCTCTCTCTTGTAACTATATATACGTTACTCAGTATTACAAGGTTCCATACGGGGATTTATCTAATCTTATAGTTAGTTTTGATTTCAAACCATGGTTGAGCGACATTATTGGTATTAACTAATTAAAAATAGAGTAAAGTGCATTTTCGACCCCAACATATGTCGGTCGGAGCACTTTGGTACCTAACCTATGTACTTTTACACTCAAGTACCCAACCTTTGTAAACTGTGACATTTAAGTCGAAGGACGAATAATTTAGAATATTTCCTCCGAAAATGCTGTCACATGCCTTAGACATGACTTAAATTGTGTACCAAAGTGCACATACTGACATGATAAAATCCTAGCAAGAGAACTAGGTCACGTAAGTAGTAAAGTGCATTTTTAAGTTTGGGTTTATCATATCCGCAGGAACAACTATAATCTAAGTACTAAGATCGCTATATTACTCGTTTCTAAGTTAAATCTATATAATATCAAGGGGTTATTGTTGGTCTCAAGTAGCATACAAAACAGTCTAGAAGGGGGAGTTTGAATAAGCCCTAAAGTTTTCTTCAACTTTAAAAATTTCGTATTGAAAAAATATTGTGGACGCTTAAGAATATATGCGATTGGCTGTGCGTCTTCTAGAAGACAGATTTTAATAAAGTTAACTTAGATTCTAGATTTGAATACTATAACCAAATGAGGCTAAGCTTTCAGTTCTTTTATCGAGGTTACCAGAGCTGAATAATTTTAAGTTTTCTTTTGAAAGGGTTTAGTGTCACAACGTTTTGCTTTGTTGCTTTCAACTTTGAACAATTTAACAATGTGTTTACTTAACCGTTTATGCATTGATATGATAAACAGAAATCAACAGTAAAGTAAAGAACACAAAGTTTGAAAGGTTCGTTGGGTGGTGTAATCCCAACTACGTCCATCTTCTCCTTTTTCACACGGAGAAAATTCACTAAAATGATTTTCAAAAAATAACACAAACACTTCTACAAAATAGAGGATGGGATGGATTTGAATGACTTGAGCTCCTTAGTCACACAGATGTCTGCTCTAAGACACTTCGATCCGCTTGCTTCTTTCACCCAGAAATAATGTAAGAATTGATCTTCGACTTCATACAGATCGCAATGATGAATAAGGGTTTTATCTAACAGGTTTATTTGATTTTTGGAAGTTCAAACAACTTGGGATATCTCAATAGTAGTGTATGATTCTTCTAAAAAAGATGTTTAAGATATTGGCTGACTGTCTCAGGGATTGATGAAAAGCAAAAGGAACGTTTGATTTGAATATTCGAGCTTTTCTAAAAGTTTAAGGATTGGAACTTCAATGCCACATAGATTCGTCTTGTAAGTTTGTTGTTGTATATATTGGGTTGTTTCTGAAGACCTATTTATAGACTTTCTTGGGTAAAGTGTCCGTTGGACACGTGGCTTGGCGGGTGTCTATCACTTTCGCGAGCGAACGACTTTACGTCATTTTTCCCTGAAGGCTTCTCTGTAAAATTGGTGCCGCAAACTCTGTAAAATTGACAGTCCAATGAGAAGGCTTCTCTGTATGTCCTGGAGTGCTTATTATATTTAATGCTCTTATTAGCATTTAATGCATTTGAAATAAATGCATGTTGGACATTAATGCTCGAAGAATATTTGCATTTAACTCTTTCTGTACTTCGGAATAAATTCAGGTGAAATCTTGTCTTGATAGAAGCTCATTCAACCTTGAATGATCTTTAGTTGAATCTACATACATCAACGATTGAAGAAGCTTGACGCTCAGACACTTGCTAGAGATCTTCATCTTCATTCAGACTTCAGACGCTCGTACTTCAAACTTAACTACTAACAAACTCACCAAGAGTAGTATAGACGCTCAGTCTAAAAAAACTTAGCCTAACAATCTAGAATAAAAACAAATAAAGCCTTATGCAAGTCTACCGCTCAAATCCTATACATATTTTCTAATAAAATCAAACTTACATATTTTGGGGTCTAACAAAAATCCTAATTGTCATCATCAAAACACTTAACAAGAAATTTCCTAATAATTTCCCCCTTTTTGATGATGGCTGATAAGAGGCATTTTTACGTGTTTTTAAGCCCCTTTGCGTTTATGTCTTAGGTTCATTTATCGCTTGATTCTTGCCACATGTGCGTTTAATTCGTGCATTAAGTGATTTCAGGTCTTAAATGGATACAATCAAAGAACGGGATGAAAAATGACGTATAAAACAAGTTTAGGCCAAATTCCTACGCACCCCTATACCTAGGCGCCATCTTGTCCACGCCCGGGCGCCGTATCTACACCACTTTCCATGTTCGAGCGCTATTTCCGTATGTTTAGAGGCCGAATTGGATGAAGTTCCCTTCTACAATGTTGTAGAACTATGTGTGAGCTTCAAATGAGGACTTGAATCATCCAAATCGGAGTTTCGTGGAGAAAGTTATGAATGAAATACGATTGCTGCGCAGGACACATTGCATTTAATTTCAGCATTCTGAATCCCGCGCCTAAGCGCCGTAATGCCACGCCTAGGCGTGTCCACACCCGAATTTTGATTCTTTTCAGCCAAAAGATCATCATTTGATGGGGGAATGGAACATTTAAAGCCAAGAGGTCATCACATGTATGAGAGGGATGTCATAAGTATGTTTCTTAGTAGATCTACTTTATGGAATTTTATACTACTCACTTTAAGAGTAGTGGAGGACACACTAGGGGAGACACACACTAGGAGCTGAGATTTTGTGGTCTTCTTAAGGCATTTTTGAGCACACTTGACCGAATCACATCTTGGAGGAGGGGAGAGAAAGAGGCATTTTGGCCATCACTTTTCACTCATCATCATTCATCACCATTCTTCATCAATTGTGGAGGGGAACAAAGAGAAAGGAGAGAAGGATTGAAGTTGAAAAGCAAGGATCCATCATCAATCAATTGGGGGAGTTTTAATTATTTGCATTTACATGTTTATTTCCATGAGTATGTATATGTTTGTATTAGATTTTCTTAAAGCCTTGATGAGAGGCTAATATTGTAGAACTAAGGCCATGTGAAAGCCAATTTATGAATCAATATATGTGAAGTGAATTTTCGTATTAATTCTCATATTGCTTTGTGTGTTGATTTTGAGCTTTTATTACAATCATGTGCTTGATCACCATATGCTTGCTATCTTGCCTAATCTAGTCATTCGAGAGAAGATAGGTTAGGGTTCAAATGAATCAACACATCATCCGAAACTAATGTGAAATTGCTCCTAGAAATAGGTAAAGATTTCCGGTGCGGTTAGCCGGATTTATCCGGGGAAACTCTAGAACGTTAATGCGTGGTTATTGATTAGATTCTCGGATAGACATATTAGAGAACCATCAATTAATCATAGGATTATTATGTGCCGAGACATCGGGTAATAATTATCTAAGGAATTTCCACCAAAGCAATAGGAGTCTAATAATTCGAAGAGTAGCTCATCTATATTGACGAGTAGATTCGGTTGTAGCAGGTGCCTTAGTCATTTTATCATACGTGAGATTTAATCTATAGTTCGTTTCTTTTTGGTTCGTCACTTGCTTACTCATTTTATAGCAATCTACTTTTGTCCATTTTCATTAATCATAAACTAAAATTCAAGTTTCCGTGGTTCGACAACCCGGACTTTTTGTCCACTTATTACTACATACGTCTAGTGCACTTGCTATCATAGCACGTTAGCTTTTAGCGTGTCAAGTTTTTGGCGCCGTTGCCGGGGACTTGTTTATTTTAGTTTTTGATTTTCGTTTACATTTTTTCATAATTCTTAGTTTTCGTTTATTTCTTGACATTCTTTTATTTTCATGATTAGTCTAATTTTGTTCTTGTATTTAATTTTTTGGTTCTTGAGGTGCATGACCCGCTCCTCAAACAAGCCTCTATACGAGTTGGAGCCCGAAATTGAACGAGTTCTTTGGACTAGTAGGCGAGCAAGAGAAATGGCCAATAATCTCAACCAAAACCCGAATGGAAATTTCCCGGACATGAACTCACCGGAAACTAGGGAGTGGTTACAAGGTGTTCTACAAGCCATGCAAGCGGTACCTCCTCCACAACTCCCGTCGGTTCGGGGTAGCTTACCACCTAGGGTCCATACCATTCCGGGGCCCGTAGTCGTGCCTAATTTCTTCACACCAAACTACCACATTCCGGCTCACATTTTTAATATGGTGCAAGGAGATCCTTTCTATGGAGAACCGCACGAATCACCACACGCTCATTTGGAAACCATAGATGAGGCTCTTGTGACCATTCAATATCACCCACGAGATCTTGATGCGATTCGTCTAAGAGTGTTCCATTTCTCATTGAAGGATAGGGCGACAACATGGTACAAATCCTTACCTCCACAATCTATTACAACATGGAGTGAGTTGGTCGATGCCTTTAAATAAATTCTTTCCACCCTCAAAAATCAATGAGCTACGGAGTAATATAAAAGGGTTTAGGCAAAGGAGCAATGAATCTTTAGCCGAGGCTTGGGCTAGATATAAGGGCATGCTCCGTAAATGTCCCGATCATAATTTTGGGTTGAATGAACAAGTACTCCATTTCTATGATGGGGTTAGGTCACGTATTCGGCATAGACTCAACGCGGGTGCGGGAGGAGATCTCCTTGGGTTAGACTGTCAAAGTGTATGGGACAAAGTCGAACAGTTGGCCCGAGAAGACGAGCTTTACCCCGACGATGAAGAGGCCTCATCCTCTAAAAAGGTTGCTTGTATTGAGGAAGTAGTAGAGGAGTCTTGGAACCGGAAGTTGGCAATGTTAATTATGTGGGGAATCAAAATCAACCTCGGGTGAACTTTCATATACCCGAGAATTTTCCAAAAAGGCCCAACCCCGCACAGAACGCACAACGGGGATCTATCAACCGGGGATCTATCAAGCTCCACGGCCACCCTTCAATAACCACCCCCGAGGCAAGGTAATTTCAATGGACAAGGTCAAGGTCAAGTGCAAATGCGACCTCCCACAATCGATGAGAAACTAGATGCTCACATGAAAAAGTCCGATACATCTTTCAACGAACTTCGGGGTATGATAAAGGATATGTGTATGGAGATGAAGGATTTGCGAACACAAGTGGGGCAACTTTCTAATGCGGTTAACGGTAGAGCCCCGGGAACTCTCCCAAGCGACACGGAAAAGAACCCGAAGGCCCAATGCAATGCCATAGCCTTGAGAAGTGGCAAACAATTGGAGAATGACACTGCCAGTACATCCGCGCCCGAGCGCCCTGACATGCACGCCCAGGCGCCTGATCTACCTGTTCTGGACAAAAAATTCTCTGTTTCTCGCGCCCGAGCTCCGACCTGCACGCCCAGGCGCCTACAGATCCGCGCCTAGGCGCCAATATACGCGCCCAGGCGCCACCCACAAACCTGCCAGATGCATATGTTCTGAATCCCGCGCCAGCGCCCGAAATGCACCCCAAGCGCCAACAGATCCGCGCCTAGGCGCCGATACACGCGCCCAGGGCGCCGCCTACTGTTTCAGTGGTTTTAATCCGTCCAAATCCAACGCCTTCCCCCCTATCGAAGTTCGTCTCCCCTTCCCAAATGCTCACAAAAAAAAAAAAAAAAAGGAGATGGATCCGAGCTTCTTCGAATTTTGGCAATCCTTCGGGAAGTGAGAATTAATATTCCGTTTATTGACGCCATTCTCCAAATGCCGAATTATGTGAAGTTCTTCAAGGACATACTCTCCAACAAGCAGAAGTGGGAAGAGAATGAGACGGTGTGCCTCACGGAAGAATGCTCCGCCGTATTACTCAATAAATTGCCAACTAAGCTCCAAGATCCCGGGAGCCTCACAATCCCGTGCACGATTGGATCCCTATCATTCAAGAAGGTGTTATGTGACTCGGGGGCCAGCATCAATCTTCTTCCATACTCACTATTTAAAAAGCTAGGCCTTGGAAATCCCAAGCCGACCGATCGATCAAGAGGCCCAAGGGGATAATCAAAGACGTTATTGTCCAAGTCGACAAGTTTTATTTTCCCGTTGATTTGGTAGTACTCGACATGGAAGAAGATGTGGAGGTACCATTAATCGTAGGGAGACCATTCCTAGCCACGGGTAAGGCGGTAATTGACATTGCTAATGGTAAGCTTACCTTGAATGTGGGCGATGACAAAGTTACCTTTGATGTTTACAAAGTCCTTAAACATCCTATTGATCATGACTCGTGTTATCGAATTGATACATTTGACCAGTTGATTGTTGAGTATTTACAGAACAATACAATTGAAAATTCTCTCGAACAAGATCTTATGAAATCCATGCAAGTGGACTCGGAGAAAGAAAGATGATCTAGTGGAAAGGGTTCTAAGCTTGAAGTACAAATCTTCCTCTCATTGGGAGGATTCATCAAAGTTGATAGATCATTGTCAGGATCACCTCGCCCATCTATTGAAGAACCCCCTCTCTCGAACTCAACCCTCCCTCCCACCTTAATATGTGTACTTGAACGACGACGAAAACTCCCATTGATCATTTCCTCATCTCTTTCAGGATCACAAAGAAGAGCAATTAATGACGGTGTTGAGATCTCACAAACGGGCTTTTGGGTGGAAAACTTGCGGAATTGTCATTCACAAGGCACTTACATGTTCCTAGCGATATGTATGCACAAAATACTTATGGAGGACTCCACCAAGCCTACACGCCAACCCCAAAGGAGATCAAACCCACAAATCCAAGAGGTAGTAAAGAAGGAAGTGATTAAACTGCTCGACTCAGGTATAATCTATCCTATCTCTGATAGTGCGTGGGTGAGCCCTATCCAAGTGGTGCCTAAGAAAGGGGGGATAACGGTAATTGAGAATGCGAATAATGAGCTTATCCCAACTCGTATATTAGTGGGTGGCGTGTATGTATAGATTACCGTAAGTTGAATGATGCCACACGTAAGGATCATTTCCCCCTCCCTTTATTGACCAAATGCTTGAACGATTAGCCGGGCATGATTTCTATTGTTTTCTAGATGGTTACTCCGGCTATAATCAAATTGCCATAGATCCTGAGGACCAAGAGAAAACCACTTTCACTTGTCCTTATGGCACATTTGCTTATAGAAGGATGCCATTTGGCTTGTGTAATGCCCCGGCCACTTTTCAAAGATGCATGATGGCTATTTTTCATGATATGGTTGAAGATTTCCTTGAAATTTTTATGGATGACTTTTCTGTTTTCGGAACAACTTTTGATATTTGTCTTGCTCATCTAAATGTTGTGCTTAAACGTTGTGAAGAAACCAACCTTGTTTTGAATTGGGAAAAATGCCATTTAATGGTCCGGGAGGGGATTGTGCTTAGCCACAAGATCTCTCAAAAAGGGATCGAAGTGGACCAAGCCAAGATTGAGGTCATTGAAAAACTTCCCCCACCCACTTCGGTAAAAGCTGTTAGGAGTTTTCTCGGGCATGCTGGTTTCTATAGGCGATTCATCTTGAATTTCTCTAAAATTGCGAAACCGTTGTCTAATTTGCTTGTCAAAGATGCACCTTTTGATTTCAATTCTTCTTGTATGCAGGCCTTTCTTGATTTGAAGGAACGCTTAGGCTATGTTTGGTTATGTTTTGTGATGTTATTTTGATGAGAATTATTGGTGAAAATTTTATGGGGACACGTGCAATTTTGATGGGATAATGTTTGGTTATGTTTTGGGAGTTGGTTTTTGAGTGATTTTTTGGTGAGATAGTGTTTGGTTTTGTTTTCAGAGGGAACATAAATTACTGTAGCTGTCAAATCATGTAAGTTTTTGTCTGTCAATAATTAAAAATTATAATATAATATTGAGATTGAAATAATTATTATATAGATAAATATATATGTATATATGTAAGTAATAGTAGTGTGTGTGTGTGTATATATATATATATATGTTAGTGTACATATATACATGTGTGTAATAGTAGTAATGGTAGTTTATATAAAATTAAAAGAAAAGTATATATATATATATACATATTAGTGTACATATATATATGTGTAATAGTAGTAATAGTAGTTTATATAAAATTAAAATAAAAGTATATATATATATATACACACACACACACACATATATATATCTATATAAGTAATAGTGTTAATAATAGTTGATATATAATTAAAAGAAAAGTATATATATTCATATATATATGTATCAGCGTGTGTGAGTGCGTGTAACAGTGTGCGTGTGTGAGTGGGTGTAACAGTGTGCGTGTGTGACTGTGTGTGTAATTGTGTGTTTGTGTGTGCATGTAATAGTGTGTGTGTGTGTGTTTCTGTGTGTGTGCGCGTGGGAAAGGGGTGTGAGGGGGGGTTGGGGAAGACGATTAACAGTCCCCCTCCCCTCTTCGTTTTTCTTTTTTTTCCTTTTTTTTTATTTAATTTAAAAAAAATATATTAATAAGTAATTTATTTTAAAAATTATTAAAATACAATCATATTATTAGATAATTAGGTCACTCCTACTACAAGTCAATTACCAAATTCAAACCAAAACCACGAAATAAGAAACCCTTGCTTCAAGTCACTATTCACGCGGTCAAATTCGAGTTGACCAAGCGGTTGACTCGGTCAAACCCGAGTTGACCGTGGTCAAATTGCCTTTGACCGTCCCAAGACCTTTTTTTTTCCACATAATATACATTAAGAAAACATACACATATAAATATGGGTAACACACATGCATTTCTCAATGCACACACACAATCAAATCACAAATTTAGCAATGAGATAAATTATACACAGCCACACACATAAAAAATAAGTAAAACTTTAAAATAATATGTACAAATAACATATATATGTATATAAATATAGATATATATAAATCCAAATACTTTCACTATAACTAATTTGAAAGTTTTACTTTAGAAAACTCCACAAATTTTAATCTATGTTTTATCAATACTATTTCTCATTATAGAATTACAAACAAACAAACTTTTTTCTATTTTAAAATTTAATGGTACACGGTCAAAGATATGGCAAAACATTACAAAAAAACATTACAAAAAAAAAAGAGAAGAGACACGGTCAAAGAGAAGAGAAAGCGTGAGGAGAGAGAAGAGAGAGAGTGAGGAGAGAGAGAGAAAGAGGAGAGGGGGATAGAGAGAGGAGAGAGAAATAGTGGATATTAAGAGGAGAGAGAAATTTTGTATAAAAAATAGAGGAGAGAGAATGAGATAGGTGATAAATTGAGAGAAAGATGAAAAATAATTATTATGTTTTTTTGGATGAAAAAAGTTGTGTATTTTTGATGAAATATTGTGTGAAACAAACATTGTTTGGCGGGAATTTTGGACCAAATATGACTTGAAAACATAACCAAACATAGCCTTAGTTTCCGCCCCTATCATGTCACCCCCCGATTGGAGCTTACCATTCGAATTGATGTGTGATGCGAGTGACACCGCGGTTGGAGCGGTCCTTGGCCAAAGGAGGGAGAAGGTATTTCGAACCATTTACTAGGCTAGTAAAACTCTTAATGATGCACAATTGAGTTATGCCACTACGGAAAAAGAATTACTAGCCATAGTCTTTGCATTCGATAAATTCCACTCTTACCTCGTGCTAAACAAAGTGATAGTTTACACCGATCATTCGGCTTTAAAATATTTGCTTGCCAAGAAAGATGCTAAACCAAGACTTCTTAGGTGGATTTTGTTACTCCAAGAATTTGATTTAGAGATAAAAGACAAGAAAGGCACCGAAAATGTAGTAGCCGACCACCTCTCACGATTAGAGCTAGTGAATGATCCGTTAGATGAGATACCAATTCGTGAGGAATTCCCGGATGAACACCTCCTTGCTATTTCTGACAAAATTTCACCTTGGTATGCTAACTTTGCCAATTACATTGTTACGGGCCGTCTTCCCCCGGATATCACTTTTCATCAAAAGAAGAAATTTCTATTTGATGTAAAGCAATATCTTTGGGACGAACCCTTTTTATTCAAAGTTTGTGCAGATGGCTTAATTCGACGTTGCATACCCGAAACGGACGTGCATGCTATCCTATCTCATTGTCATGATATGGCGGTAGGTGGCCATTTTGGGCCTTCCAAAACGGTAGCTAAGATCCTCCAATCAGGTTTCTTCTGGCCTACTCTTGTTAAAGATGCACATCATTATGTCAAATCTTGTGATCGCTGTCAACGAATGGGGAACATCTCTAAACATCATGAAACGCCCTTAAATAGCATGTTAGAGTGTGAGTTGTTTGATGTATGGGGTGTGGATTTCATGGGCCCTTTCCCCAGTTCTTGTTCAAATAAATATATCCTTGTTGCGGTAGACTATGTCTCCAAATGGGTGGAAGCCGTGGCCTTGCCTACTAATGATGCTCGGGTTGTCACTCGTTTTCTGAAGAAGCATATTTTTACTCGATTTGGAACTCCCCGAGCCATCATTAGTGACGGGGGCTCCCACTTCTGCAACAAGCAGTTTGAACTTTTATTGACCAAGTACGAGGTGAAGCATAAAATTTCGACCCCATACCACCCACAAACTAGTGGCCAAGTGGAGGTCTCGAATAGGGAGATTAAGTGTATTTTAGAAAAAACTGTCAACGCATCAAGAAAGGATTGGTCCCTTAAATTGGATGATGCTCTTTGGGCTTATCGGACCGCCTATAAAACCTCAATTGGCATGTCCCCGTATCGTCTTGTTTTTGGCAAAACATGTCACTTGCCCGTTGAACTCGAGCATCGTGCTTATTGGGCCATTAAGTTTCTAAATTTTGACTCTCAAAGTGTAGGTACACAACGTTTGCTACAACTCAACGAGCTCGAAGAATGGCGTCATCTTGCCTATGAGAACGCGAAACTCTATAAGGAGCGGACCAAAATGTGGCATGACAAACATATTCTCCCCCGGGAATTCCACAAGGGAGAGCGGGTGTTGCTATACAACTCTCGACTCCGACTCTTCCCCGGGAAGCTTAAGTCTCGATGGTCGGGCCCATTTTTGATTTCCCGTGTCTATCCATCCGGCGCCGTCGAGCTTACAACAGATAAAGGACATACTTTCTTGGTCAACGCTCAACGTCTAAAACCTTACTTAGGGATGGATGGACCAAGAGACAAAGAGTCCTTCATCCTCGCGGACCCTTCGGGATTCTTCGCTTTCAGTCGAGCTAATGACTCTAAACTAGCGCTTCTTGGGAGGCAACCCATGTTTTCTTTTCGTTTCCTTTTCTTTTTCTCTTATTATCCCGTTTGTTGCTTTATTTTCAAGTCTTACATCTTTGTTAGTTTGTGTTTTAAGTGTTTTGTCTCTCCCCTTTTGAAACAGGAAATGAAATTCTTTACATAATATTTCAGAACGGGGCGCCCAAGCGCCGAAAAAACGCTCGCCTAGGCGCCCGGTTCTGAAAGGGGCGCCCAAGCGCCGAAACAACGCCCGCCTAGGCGCTCGGTTCTGAAAGGGGCGCCCACGCGCCGAAACAACGCCCGCCTAGGCGCCCGGTTCTGAAAGGGGCGCCCAAGCGCCGAAACAACGACCGCCTAGGCCCGGGCATTACCAGTCAAAAATCCAGGTACGCTGTGTCGCGCGCCTAGGCGCCCAAACACGCGCGCCTAGGCGCCCGTTTCTGATTTAAACATATTTGTGGTCAAACGGTCAAAATTCTTCACAACTCCTCTCCAAAGCGATTTCCGGCGACACTCTCACCATTTCCGGCCATCTCCACCGTGTTTCACCGCCACTTTCCATCAACATAACTCGCTGCACAGTGGCTCCTCTTTCACATCCAACTCGGTGCGAAAATTTTGGGGAAAAAGGTGAGTTTTGGCTTTACCCTTCTTCCATTTCCGATTTATAGCCGACGAGTAGGTGCCTTACATTATATTTTGAGGATTATTTGGGGCTTCGTCCGATTGTGGATTGATTTATTTTTTTTTGTTATTGCATTTGAGGACTTTTATTGGATTTGTGGATTGTAATAAAAAATTGGGGGTTGTTGTTGTTGAATTGGATGGTCTATTGTTGCTAAATTCGTGGGTTGTTATCAATTTGTGGGTTGAAATTGAATTTGTGGGTTGTTGTTGTTGAAATTGGATGCTATATTGTTGATTAAATCTGTGGATTATTGCTTAAAAATTGAGGAATCTGTTAAATCCGTGGATTGTTGCTAGATTGTGAGTTGCTCTCTGATTTTGGTGTGTTGTTGGGCGTTGACGATTGTTGTGTTGGGTTGGTTGCATTTGGGTTGATTTAAGTAGTTGAGAAGTTGACCATTGTTGTTGCAAATGACGAGAACTACCAACAGACCGTCCAAGGGTAAGAAAAAAGTGGGTGAGGGTTCCTCTAATGAGCCCGAGACTCCCGATAATACCCGTTTTGAAAACTCCCAAGTCCAAATTATGTGTCAGAGTTTGAGCACCCCCCGCACTCTTATTAAGGAGCACTATTTAACCACCCGGGGACAGCCCTCTGTGCACGAATTGATACAGTTCCATCACTTACAGTTTTTCTGTCAAAAGCCCGAGGCCATTCGTCTTCCTTGGGTCCTGGAATTCTTTAGCTCCGGGGTTTATGATGAGATTGAGACACGAGGATGGCTGGGGACTACCCTTTTGGTACGGGGCAAACATGTCAATTATGAGTTGAGACAGATTAGGGAGAGCATAGGCACCCCGACCCCTCAGACATGCGAGTTCACCACTCTCTACAATGCAGGGCGCCTCCGAGTTAGCCTGTCGGATATTTTGCGGGTTATTGGCCGAGAGGGGTGGGAATGGGTACCCGGAGAAGCTCATGTCCCCCGTAGGGCTCTATTACCCGAGGCTGCTTTCTGGCTCGACTTCATCCGATTCAATTTAATACCGAGTACCAATCGTCAGAGGCAAACAAGGAACGGGCCACCCTCATCTATGCTATTATGTCCAAGAAAGCTGTGGACTTTGCCCGGGTAATCCACAAGTCTTTGACGGACCACTTTAGGAAGTTGAAGAATGAGTTAGGGCCGTTGATTAACAAAGAATTGGCTAAGCAAAAGGGCGAAGGTCCCACTCGGAAGATTCCCATCATTCTCCCGTCACTGATCACAGCTTTATGCAAGGCAGCTAAGGTTCCCACATTTCCTATGGAGCGTACTGAGCTCCCTGGTTCTTATCTCACCGTGGTAGATGACGACTCCCAGGCTCCTCCACCAACAGCTACTTCCAAGAGGCCTCGCCCGTCTTCATCCCGGTCTACTAGTTCCCCACAGTTTCCACCTATGGATGCCGCCACCATTAGACAATTAAAGGATGAATTGAGGGATGAGTTGCGAGATGAGATGAGGGTGGTCATGTCCGACACTTGTGCTTATTTCCGTCAGCTTCTTGTAGAGCATAATGAGTTTGTCGGTCGGGAGCCGTTTGATTATTCTGCTCCTCCACCTTACCCGCACCCCCCGCCTCAGCAGCCCGCAGATTTGCATGAGTCAGGTGCTCTCGTTCCTGTAGGAGGTGATGATGAGGCTCATAATGATGAGGGTAGCCCGTTGATTGATTTGGATGATCTCGGTGGAACGGATGAGGACTACATTGACCGTTTTGGCACCACCGATTAGGCTTATTTTTTTTTATTTCCATGCATGTTTCGTTTTGTTTTTGGATATCTTTTGTTGGGTTGTTGGATATTTTATGTTTTATGTTTGGATGCTTGATGTTTTCTTTCCATGCATGTTTCTCGTTTTTGTTTGTCTCGTTTTGTTTTATTCTATTCTATCCAATGTTTGATGCTTTGTATGGCTAGCATTTGTTTACCTATGTAGTGATCGACACAGTGATTGCCATCCTTGGACTTGATTGCCTTAAGTGGACGCGGGTTTGCTTTTCAGCTTCCCTATGGTGACGTGTACTTTGCCCTTCTCTTTTTCGAGCATTGGGGACAATGTTCATGATAAGTGTGGGGGGGTACACTAGATCTATTATAGTCATGTTTATTCATGTCTTACATATTTCGGTCCAAGTTTTGGGGGGGATGTTGTACCTCTACATGTGAATTGTGTGCAATTTTTATTTTTTTGGATAAAATTTCAACCCGTCACTTGATGAATTAAGCATGGTTAACATGAATACATGGTATGCATTCTCTATCAATTTGGTTTTCAATTTGGTTTTTAATGGCTATACACGCAATTCCTTGTTTGTGAGACCCTAACTAGACTAGATTGACCTTAAGATGATTCACATATACACATAAATCGAGGGTAGAGGAGTTGAGTGGGCAACCATTTTGAAACACTTAAAGGCTTGATCCCGGAAATATCAACTTAGAATTTTCACATGTGTTATGAGTTGAGAACGTTGACTTCGTGTGCTTAATAATAATAAAAAGAGGTTGAACATTGGTATGACTGAAAAAGTCAGGCTTAATAGATACTGGGGGAGAAGAGCACCATGCCTAGAATACTGTACTATTAAGCTAATTTGAGCTAGAGCTCAAGCCAATACAAGTGTTGAGTAAATAGGGACCTAGTTTGATTTTGTGGCCTTTGACACTCGAGCGATTAAGCCCTTAGGAGTGTCTCCACACTTGATACCCTAAAGCCAACTGGTTTAGGAGTTATTGGCCTAAAGCTCGTTACACGGGTGTCATAGAAAGCCTAAGAGGATCGAACATTGCACATGGTCTAGCCTCTAATGTTTCGAGTTGAAAGTGCAATGAAGTGATGAATTTTTAAAGTGGCTATGAAGTTGTATTCAATTCTCGTACCATGTGAATAATCAAAAGTTGATAAATATGGGGTTAATGCTTGAAAAGTGGTAAGAATGCCACTCGACTATAATATTTGAGATTTATTACACTACACCCTTAGGATGATCTTTTCGATGTTAAGGCGTAACATGAGCAAGTGGGTGACGTGTATATATATGTAACTTGAGCTTAAACAGGTGAATTCATACCATTGTGTGCTATTAATCATTGTAATTTACGTTGAGTGATCGGGGTTGAAAATCTTTCGATTTTGTGGGTATATCGTCTGCAAATCCTCACGAGACTATAACTCGTCCTTTGAGGTAACTCAAAGGTTCAAAGGCTTGTTGCATTCGCTAAATGCAACCGTTTACTCCACGAAAGTGAGATAGGTAGTTTTCTCTTTGATTGATGATGTTTCTTTATCTTAAAACTCTTATTGCTCGAGGACGATCAATTGATAAGTGTGGGGGTGTTGATAAGAGGCATTTTTACGTGTTTTTAAGCCCCTTTGCGTTTATGTCTTAGGTTCATTTATCGCTTGATTCTTGCCACATGTGCGTTTAATTCGTGCATTAAGTGATTTCAGGTCTTAAATGGATACAATCAAAGAACGGAATGAAAAATGACGTATAAAACAAGTTTAGGCCAAATTGCTACGCACCCCTATACCTAGGTGCCATCTTGTCCACGCCCGGGCGCCGTATCTACACCACTTTCCACGTTCGAGCGCTATTTCCTTATGTTTAGAGGCCGAATTGGATGAAGTTCCCTTCTACAATGTTGTAGAACTATGTGTTAGCTTCAAATGACGACTTGAATCATCCAAATCGGAGTTTTGTGGAGAAAGTTATGAATGAAATACGATTGCAGCGCAGGACACATTGCATTTAATTTCAGCATTCTGAATCCCGCGCCCAAGCGCCGTCATATCACGCCTAGGCGTGTCCACACCCGAATTTTGATTCTTTTCAGCCAAAAGATCATCATTTGATGGGGGAATGGAACATTTAAAGCCAAGAGGTCATCACATGTATGGGAGGGATGTCATAAGTATGTTTCTTAGTAGATCTACTTTATGGAATTTTATACTACTCACTTTAAGAGTAGTGGAGGACACACTAGGGGAGACACACACTAGGAGCTGAGATTTTGTGGTCTTCTTAAGGCATTGTTGAGCACACTTGACCGAATCACATCTTGGAGGAGGGGAGAGAGAGAGGCATTTTGGCCATCACTTTTCACTCATCATCATTCATCACCATTCTTCATCAATTGTGGAGGGGAACAAAGAGAAAGGAGAGAAGGATTGAAGTTGAAAAGCAAGGATCCATCATCAATCAATTGGGGGAGTTTTAATTATTTGCATTTACATGTTTATTTCCATGAGTATGTATATGTTTGTATTAGATTTTCTTAAGGCCTTGATGAGAGGCTAATATTGTAGAACTAAGGCCATGTGAAAGCCAATTTATGAATCAATATATGTGAAGTGAATTTTCGTATTAATTCTCATATTGCTTTGTGTGTTGATTTTGAGCTTTTATTACAATCATGTGCTTGATCACCATATGCTTGCTATCTTGCCTAATCTAGTCATTCGAGAGAAGATAGGTTAGGGTTCAAATGAATCAACACATCATCCGAAACTAATGTGAAATTGCTCCTAGAAATAGGTAAAGATTTCCGGGTGCGGTTAGCCGGATTTATCCGGGGAAACTCTAGAATGTTAATGCGTGGTTATTGATTAGATTCTCGGATAGACATATTTAGAGAACCATCAATTAATCATAGGATTATTATGTGCCGAGACATCGGGTAATAATTATCTAAGGAATTTCCACCAAAGCAATAGGAGTCTAATAATTCGAAGAGTAGCTCATCTATATTGACGAGTAGATTCGGTTGTAGCAGGTGCCTTAGTCATTTTATCATACGTGAGATTTAATCTATAGTTCGTTTCTTTTTGGTTCGTCACTTGCTTACTCATTTTATAGCAATCTACTTTTGTCCATTTTCATTAATCATAAACTAAAATTCAAGTTTCCGTGGTTCGAAAACCCGGACTTTTTGTCCACTTATTACTACATACGTCTAGTGCACTTGCTATCATAGCACGTTAGCTTTTAGCGTGTCAATAGCAATACTCATTCTTTTGTAGTTCAAGAGTTAGACAGCAAAAGTACAAAGTTAGCTTTGAATAAGTTAGATAAAAGTTAGTTAAGGTTAAATAAAGCCTCAACGATTTGTTTTAGCTGGAAATGCACATATTTATATATAACGGAGAGTAAATGCATTTACAACTAAAATAAAATTACAAGAGACAAAAAAAAAAAAGTTTTGGATGGTCTATTTAACGCCTTCGGTGCTTCGCTAAATTATATCTTCTAGATATTTCAGCGTAGATGGATTTAGTTACATTGTCGTCGAGAGTTATCATCGCAGCATGATCTTTATTCGAGACTTTCTTCAAGACTTTCTTCTTTTCTTTTCCAGCTTTATTACTAAAGGTAATCCGTTGCTTGTCCCATTCGGTTGGATGAATACCAATGTAGCTTAGACAAATTCTGAACGTCTGATTGAACGATGGCATCTGCTTCTCTTTTGCAATTTCTTATGGATCTATTGGCTCTGGAAGAGAAGCACATTCCAGTGGTACCCCAAACTGTTCTAAATACGCATGAGAAGGCACTAGTAGATCAGCCCTTGCTTTATTGGAGGAAATCTTGTTAAGTTGCTAGGCGCTCCAGAGGCAGCAACCCAAGATGGGTATTGGGACTCAATGTTAAGCGGATGAGGAGGAGAAGGAAGAATCTCATTCGGAGTCAGAGGAATACTTTGACTTTGCGCAGGCTGAAGTTCTTGATGCTTTGATGATGAAGTTGTAGCCTTGAACTTGGCGCTTTCCTCTTTTAAACTTATTGCCATCATCAGTCTTCAAAAGTGTTCAGAAGAAATTCCAACCTGATGGGCAATCTGAGATTTCGACACTGCAAGATCATCATAGCGCTTATTGAAGTGCTCTTTCATTTCAAGCATAGCTGCACGGTTAGCATCTGCAATTTCTGTGAACGCTTTAAGGCTTTCGTTAATCACATCTTGAGCAGCTCCGTGCATATAGACATTATGAGTGTCCTGATTTTGTGATTCAAACTTGTCAAGATCTTCCTGAACCCAATGGAGAGCACTAGCGCTATTGTCGGCATGGTCGCACACTTCCTCTAATGCTTCTCTGAAAATAAGAGTAAAGCCCTGACCAGAATCACTTGAGATAACCGTTTGAGTAATCGGTTTGAGTTTAATTGAAGTGGTCTTTAAGGATTTAAGCAATGGAAGATTTACTGTGTTGAACGCTTTGCCTTGCGCTTTATCGAACACTTTAGAAAACTCACCAACCTCAGCAATACTAGCGTCAAGCTTGATCATTGATGGAGACGCTTTGTTTGCTTCAATCGCACGCTCAGTATCAGCGTCTGGAATAGGAACAACCTCAGGAAAAGATTTAGCAATAGCATCCACTGCAGGTGCTTTAGGTTCTGTTTCCATTGGGACGCTTTGAGTCTCGGAGTCTACTTGAGTAGTATAAGCAACAAGTTCAACTAATGGAACATCTTCTATTACACGAATTTTCGTAGGCGCTGGCATACGTATATGTAGCACTATCGAGAATCTCCTTGAGACGACGCTCTGACATGCAAGTGCTAGAGATGAAAGTGCGAAGGGGACTGTCCATGGCTCTAACCCACATAGGACCCAAAATCCCCAACACATGATCTGGAAATAGCCTTAAATTCGCCCGAGGAATAAAGAAGAATTCATCTGGGCAATAAATGAGAGAGAAGGCTATAATTTAGTTGATCGAGAGACGAGGAGGATCACTTCCTTTAAACTTAGAGTATGTAGTACTCTTTAAGATAGGGATAAACAGCTTGAACGATGCCTTGATTTCTTTCTATCAAGTATAGGACAAAGGCGTAGTAATCGTCCACTTCTTTTATGATGGAGGGGTGTAAAGGATACCATTTATTTTTCACATATTAGCAGTGAAGATACTATCAAAATGCTTGACTGGAGTTATAATCTTAATCATCAGCCTCATATTTTCATCATGGTGACTGGGAGAAATGGTCAAATCAGACACTGAGCAGGTGCCACTAGTAGATGCTCTGCCGCAGAAGGTGAGAGGAGTATCTGCAAACCTTTGTAACGCTTCTCGCTGAAAGGTCTCAGTTGGTTGTCTGACGCTTGGCCAGTTAGCAATTGGTCCTACTCGCATTGTACACTTCTGAAGGTAATACTTAGTAAACTGGTGCTTCTTGTCATACATGCCTATGCCGAATAAATGCAAAGCGTTATCCAATTCCTGAAATGAATATTTGTTGCCCACATAAGCCTCTAACTAATTCACCTCATTCATGCAGAATTCAGCCCCAGCGTTGCATATGGCTTTAATGCCCTCATGATGAATGTCTCTGATCCCCTCGAACTGATATCTATCCATTTGATAGCTAGCCTTTCAGATACTATTGAAGAAGTCATCAGCTTCCTCTTGAACGCAGTCTTTGATGGGTGCTGCATGTTCACCAATGTAGATGTTCTTGTTCTTCCACAAACGGAGGGGATTCTTGGAATATTGATTTTCATCACTATGCACCACTTCTAGAAAGTGCGAGTAACCCTCTATGTTTATATTTCCTTTGAAAGATTGAGGAACCCAACTAGTAGGCGCTCATAGACTCGAATCTTGTAATTCCTTGGAGCAAAACCATGTGGCTTGTTCTGCGTGATATCCATGTAATATGTCAGCTCCACATTAGCAATGAAAGTCCTTTTTGCTTTTATCTTCTCATATATGGCAATTGAAGCAGGGACTTGAGTGATTTCCTCGGCAATTGCCATATAATACGCATGCTCGACATCGATTAACTCTGAGTTGTATATGATCTGACAAAGCAAGTTTTCACATTCTACCATTCTGGCCATTTCATTCTCCTCTATAATGTATTTATCTTCATTGTAGCCTGCGGGAATGAAATCTTCTTTTGCAACTGGTGGCATATAATTGATTGAGTGATCAATCTTCTTGATAGGATCCAGTTTGAAGAAGTGCATGTGTTGTGGTGGTTGGACTCTTTGTGAAATAGGTCTATTAGCATCCACAATGACACTCTGGCTTTCAGAGAGCACCTCTGCTACAAACATCTTTGGCAATAACCACCACATCCACTAAGTCAACATCCAGATGGACATCAACTGGTGCTTCAACAACATCTGTAATTAAAGTTGCAGCTCAAAGATATATCCTCTATAAGAACAGGATCTTCTACAGATGTAGGAAAAGAAATGCCATGGAAAGAAATAAACTTACCCTGAGAACTTGTCTCAACAGCATCTGTTACTTGACGCTGAACACTTGATTCAATCGTCTCAAAATTATTTGGTACAGGAACTGATGGATGCTTATTGGAGCCTCGAGGTTTCTTGAATATTCTCTTGACATTTACCCCCTCGATAGGCTTTGACGCTTTGACAGGAATGTCTGCAACAGTTTCCTCTTCATCAAAATTGATGTACTTTATGGTGGAGACCAATTTCCTTCTCTTGATAAGTGGAATGCTATTTTTCATATCTTCATTAGTTTTCTCTTCATCATTCTGAGGAGGAGATGGAACTTTAAGAGCCTTAGGCTTTCTGGGAGCCCTCTACTTTGTTTCAACCAGACACTTCATGGCTATTTCTTCGCCTGGATGCTCAACCTCTTCATCTAAATCTTCCTGAACTCTTTGTTGATGCTCAGAAAGTGGCTTCGCTGCTCCATCGACTTTAGGTGGGTTAGGGAGATTATTCAATATCTTCTTACACCGAAACTTAGCCTTGGCCAAAGGTTGGCCATCTGAGTTAACACATTCTGCTCTGAACAACATATCACTCAGAACAACACCATAGGTCTTGTTCACTGTTTCCAAACAGTCCCTAAATCTTCCAAATACATACTCACTCCATTTTACCTTTATATCCATGACAATAGCTATCATCATCAAAAACTGCAGAGGAGTAACCTTGTTGAATGTCCCAACTCTGCATTCAAAAAATTTGTTGCAGAAATCTGCGAACAGATGATACTTGGGCAGAAGATCTTCCTTATTGAAGTTTGGCTTAAACTCCATAGTCTCATCATTACAAATCCCAGCTCAAACTAAGTAAATTTGACTTGCATAAATTGATTCCAAAGTTTCACCCTCGTTAGGTACCTTGAAGTTCTGAGCAATAGAATCAGCAGGCAACACAAAAGATTTGCTATTTTTCCCAAAATTGAAAGTGCAAGAGATAGAATTCCTGTCTGAAGATAATTCAGAATTCTTCTGGAAAGCAGCAACTTCATCTGAGAAATAGTACGAATACCTTGTGACGAAGGTTTTTAGCCCATAGTTGCTCACAGAATCTAGCTTATCCCTTATTAGGATCTCATCTTGTTCGTACAGATACTTCCAGTCCACAACAAGGCCTTTATTGACCGTGATGGTGTCTTCAACAATGTTTACAGATTTCTTTGGTGCCATTTTTGAGTGTTTGAAATAGCTGAGATTGAAAACAAATTTTGCTTTGAGAGAGAAAGAGAGAGTTCTTGCAGAGAGTTTGTGTGTAAAATTGAAAATATTTTTTTTGCAAATTTTTCCTTTTAAATGAAACATAAAAATTTTTAGTTTCTCTCGTCAATACGATTTTGCCACGTGTAAAGTTGATGAATCTCAACCGTTTTTAGCTTTAACTGCGGATGTGAAATTCTGAAAAATAGGCAAAGTTACATTTGGTAACTTCCATGTATAAAATTTTTCACGTCCGGAGTTATTTGGAAAAATGTTTAGCATTTTTAGAGTGTAACGCACCCACTCATACTACATCGACACATATGCAAACACGTACTGACTATGAACTATTATTTTGAAAAGTTATAATTACACGCCAGTTTGATGTGATTGGAGCGCGTGAATATAAATCAAAATAAATCTGACTCTATCCAACACGTCACTATAGATTTAAAAACAATGCATGACTTTATAAGTATATTTACTAAGTGTTGAAGAGAATTGGTTCAACGCTTAATAGGTTTGTCAAATATAGTTTATGTTGACGCTTTAAATCATTTAATTTTGAGCTTTCAACTTTTCATGCACAAATAGTGAGCGTTAATGATCTATGCAATGGAAAACGTTTTTGATCATTGACGCTTACTTGGCTTGTGAAAGTACAATTTTATGGTTCCCCCTAAATTTCAAAAATCTTTTAGACATAAATAAAGTGGATTCCTCCTAAATTATATGCCTAATAAAGTATGATGCTGAATGATTAAGCATTTAAATTGATCATACCTAGTTCACTTCTTAAAGTGAGAAAGAGTTGTTCGTTGAGCGCTTTGGTAAAGATATCTGCTCATTGTTTTTCTGTACTAATAAAGTGTATAGAGATATCTTTCTTTTGAACATGGTCACACAAGAAATGGTATCTAATGTAAATATGTTTGGGTCTAGAATGAAAAACAGGGTTTTGAGTCATGGTTAAGGCGCTTTGGTTATCACAATGGATAGGGGTTGGACCTAGGATTATTCCATAGTGTCTAAGTTGTTGCCTCATCCATAAAATGCATCATCTATAGAGGTAGGTATGGATTGTTGTTTCATACTATGCCACCAAACTACCCTATCGCCTAGAAATTGACATGTACCACTTATACTCTTTCGATCAATTTTGTACCCTGCAAAATCTATGTCTGAATAACCAATTATTTCAAAAAGAGAGTCCCCTGGATACCATAAGCCCACATGTTGTGTGCCTTTTAGGTATTTAAGAATTCTCTTAGTAGCAATTAAGTGTGACTCTCTAGGCTCAGCCTGAAAGTGTGCACACATGTATATCGAAAACAAAATATCAAGTCTACTAGCAAAGATAAACAAGTGATCCAATGATACCTCTATAATTAGTGATATCAACCTTCTTCCCACTTTCATCTTTATCTAACTTAAACGTTTAGCTCATTGAAATTTTCGAAGATGAAGCATTTTTCATACCAAATTTCTTAATCATATCTCGTGTATACTTAGCTTGGTTTATAAATAAGCCATTAAGGAGTTGTTTAACTTATAATCCTAAGAAGAACGTTACTTCACCAATCATGATCATTTTAAATTGATCTTGCATCGGTTTTTGAAAATTTCTCACACAGACTATTATTAGATCCGAAAATAATATCATCAACATAAATTTGGACTAATAGAATATCTTCGTCATTGGTAATTTTAAATAACGTTGTGTCAACGCTGCCTTTTGGAAAGCCTTTACCAATAAGGAAAATAGAGAGAGTGTCATACCATACTCGAGGTGCTTGCTTAAGGCCACAGAGTGCCTTATCTAGCTTATAGACCATACTCTTGCCATGGCTATTGATGATTCTTGGCGGTTGCTCCACATAAGCTTATTCTTGGAGTTTACCATTGAGGAAAGAACTCTTCACGTCAATTTGATGCACTATGAACCTGTTGAACACTGCATATGCAAGAAACATGCGAATTACTTCAAGACGAGAGACGGGAGCTTATGTTTCATCAAAATCAATACCCTCTTCTTGGAAATACCCTTGAGCAACAAGTCTGGCTTTGTTCCTTGTCACAATACCATTGTTATCCATCTTATTTTTGAAAAACCCATCTAGTCCCAATAACTCCTCGGTGAGTTGGCCTGGGAAATAGCATCCAAACCTTACTTCTTTCAAACTGATTAAGCACTTCTTGCATGGGTTCAATCCAACTAGGATCACTTAGCGCTTCATACACTTTCTTAGGATTCATTTGAGCTAAGAAACTCGCGAACATGTCCTCATTAAATGTAGCGGCTCTAGTCCTCACAGGAGCTCCAATATCTTTAATAATTTGCTTTGGTAGATGTTCACATCGATGTAGTCTATCTGGCTGGAACAGGTTTGAAGGTTGTTGCAGCTCTTGATCTTATGTTGCATTCCTGTTAACCTCTTGCACTGGCGCTTGAAGTTCACAAGTTCTATTTTGCCCTTGATGATCACTCTCTTCATGATCATCAGCAATTCTTACAATATCATTATTAATAACCTCATAAGTAACCTTAGAAGGGGACATAAAGATCTCATCATCGTCGTCACTTTCATTATCAATGATTTTCTTGGACGCTTGATGACACAAATCTTCGACTCCTACATCACTAGCGCTAACCTTACTCGGCTCTTGGTTAGCATTATAAAAAACAACGTGAATGGATTACTCAACCTTATTAGTTCGCCTATTTAGGATGCAATTTTTTTTCCATTCTTGGCGTAGCCTAGAAAGATTTCCTCATACGCTTTAGGATCAAACGTTTTAAGATTGTGAGATCCATTATTCTGAGTAAAGCATTTTGAATCAAAGACGTGAAAATATGAAATATTTGGCTTACGTCCCTATCATAGTTCATATGGTGTTTTACCATGTTGTTAGTTGATCATGCATCGATTCTGAGTATAACACGCAGTATTGATTGCTTCGGCCCAAAACCTAAAAGCAAGCTTGTATTCTGCTAACATCGTCTTAGCTGCTTCCTTTAGTGTTCTGTTCTAATGCTCAGCAACACCGTTGTGTTAAGGAGTTCTAGGAGCTGAATTCTCATGATGTATTCCATTTTCTGTACAAAACTTCTCAACAACCTTGTTAGTAAACTTAGTAACGTGATCGCTCCTTCTTCTTGCAACTTTAAGATTTTTCAAAGTTTGAAGTTGCCGAATAAGCGTTGTGAGTTTGTCACATGTTTCATCTTTGGATGAAAGAAGTTCCACCCAAGTAAATAAAGAAAAATCATCTACTATCACCGAATACTTTTTACCGCTCACATTAATCGTTTGAACAGGTTCAAACAAATCCATGTGAAATAGTTCAAGTATCCTAGAGGTAGATAGACAATGCTTTCGCTTAAAAGATGATTTAACTTGTTTGCCCATTTGACAAGCGTCATAAAGGCGATCCTTATGAAAAGGTCCTTTCGGTAATCCCTTTACAAGATTTAGCGTTAGAAGCTGAGAGATTGTTTTAAAGTTGAGGTGATTCATTCTATTCCATAACCAACCCATTATAGATTCATCTTTAGCTACAAAGCATGTTGCGTTGTTATCAATTGTTGAACCCCAATCTACCAAATAAATATTTTTTGTTATTTTACCTTTCAATTTAGTAGATCCAGTCTTAGCGTCGTTAATATAGCAATTGTCACTTGAAAATTTAACTTCAAAACCTTTGTCACAGAATTGACTTATGCTCAATAGATTATGCTTAAGACCTTCAACATAATAGACATCACTTATCATGATGTTTCCCCTATGCACAGTACCTATACCTTTGGTTTTACCTTGGATTTGTCACCAAATACGACCTGAGGACCATTGGTTGCACGATAGTTGATCAAGAGATCCTTTGAGCCTGTCATGTGCCTTAACGACCCAATATTGATGTACCAAACAAATGTATCGGCTCTGGATACTAGATACCTGCATTCAAAGGGCAGTTCTAGTTCTTTTTATGTATCCATTGTGACTTTGGTCCTTTCACATTAGTAGCGTTAGTCTGAATTAGAACATTAGGAACCCATATTTGCTTAGTCTCCATTGTGGGAGGATTAGCCTTTTTGGGTTTCACCTTGTTTTGTGTGTGCTTCTTAGGTGTATAATAATATTCTTGATCATAATAGTAATTATAATCACAATCATAATCATAATCATCATAGTATTTATAATATGACCTTGATTGTTGTGGATATTGATTGTTGGCACTGGCTTAGGGTGCACCTTTGGCGCTTGACCTTTAGTTTTTGATTCACACTTGCAAGGTTTCTCCTTAGCCTTTTGAGCGTTTGGATAAACCCTTCTTTGTGAATCATTCACTTTGGTCTTTCCCTTGCTTGAGTCAATGCTGACTTTCTCATTTGGCCTTGTACCGTTGTCCTCTGGTTCATTAGGTGTTTGACTCTTTGAACCTTTCTCAACAAAGAATACACCCTTTCCTTTGTTGTTTTCTGTAACATTTTACTTGTTTGGTTGTTTACCAAATTTATCGCCTCCTAAACCGGTCTTTTCACCAAAGAATCTTGTTACCTCAGTCACATTGTCTAGCTTTCTTGACGCTTTAGACAATGATGAGACGAGTTGTTCTGATTTGGCAAGTCTAGCGATCAGCTCCGCTTCTCTATTGACTACCATATAAAGATCATTTTTCAACTGAGTCATTTCAGTCTCAAGTGATTGATTCTTCTCAATGCATCGTTGCTGAACTTCAACTCTGCCTTAAGCGTCACGTTTTCATCTTTAAGCGCTGGTATCTCATTAGAATGATTTTGATATAGTTTGGCGGCATCTTGACAATCTCTATAATATTCTTTTACTTTGTCAAGCAATTCTTCATAAGGGAGAGGATTAGCTAATTCACTATTTACCTTAGATAGTGAGTCTAAAGACTCATCATCATCTCTTGCCATGAGACAAATTAGCGCTGAATCATGTACTGGCTCATCATCATCACTACTCTCTTCTGAAGACTCCAAATTTTCAGGTGCAGACGTTGGTTTTGACTCCGCTAGCAAACCTTGTTGACGAAGTTTTCTCCTGAATTGGTTTCTATCCAATTAATCCTACCTTGTGGGCTTTGATACGTTTGGATAAGGGCAATTTACCTGGTAGTGCCCTGATTTCCTACAAGTATAACAAAGATTAGTTTACATTTTCTGTTCATCTGTTAACCTTGAGGAGCTATGTGGTTTTGAGACCACTGGCGCAGAGATATTCCGAGGAGAAGATGCTTGGTACTGAATCGGCACGGAAAGGGGAGGAGTAGAATACTGAGTCACTTGATACTGTTGTTGAGTAGGAGGAGACGCTTGATAGGAATTCTGTCCTTGATGCTTTGGAGCTTTTCCATTCTTCTCATAGTTAAGAAATTTGTTGATTTAGTAACGTTAACCTCTCTTCCTCACTAAGATCTGACACCTTTCCCTTATTACCCAATTTACCCCTAGTTGTTGCTATTAGCGCTTCTGATTCTATCACTGGACTAACTGCATCGCTAGTTGAGTTTAGCTAAAACTTAAAAGCATTGAGTTCTGAAAAAACATCTTCTGGAGTTAAAAGATCCAACATATTTGATTCTCTCATATCTGTCGCTTTCATAAAAAATCTATTAGGAAGACTTCTGAAGATCTTAACCACCATTTCCCGATTTTACAAATCCATGCCTAGAGATGTCAACTCTATAACGAGAGTAGTAAATCTTATATCCACCTATTCTAGCGTCTCATTAGGCAACATCTTAAAACCATTAAATATTTACTTGGCAATCGAAAGTTTGCTCTCTTTGATTTGAGATGACCTACCACTTATTATAGCCAAATCATCCCAAATTTCATTAGTCGTCGAACACGATTTAACCTTGTTAAATACACTATCATTATCACCAATGGTTGTATATAGAGCAATCAAACATTATCCAAATTTGCTCTACGGCGCTCATAAGTAGACCATTCATGCTTAGGCGTTTCAACATAACCATCTGGAGTGTCTTCTGTGGCTCCAGGCGCTCTAGTGATGACCTTCAAGATTTGAATCGGCCTATCTGAAATGATATCACACATTTCATCATCACAAGAACATAAATATGTAAACGTTATGACCTTCCATGAGTTATAATTTGACTCGGTCAACTGAGGTGTTTCTGCAAATGCCATGAAACAAATTTAAAGCAACTAGATTTTTTAAAAGATCGAAACAAGCAATTATGCTTGGAAACTTAAAAACAAAATTCAACTTTAACCGCTCTAATACCACTTGTTGGTCCCAAGTGGCATAGGAAAGGGTCTAGAAGGGGGCGAGGGAGTTGAATAGACTCTGAAGTTTTCTTCAACTTCAAAAATTTCGTATTCAAAACTTATTGTGGACGCTTAAGAATATAGGCGCTTGGCAGAGCGTCTACTAGAAGACATATTTTAATAAAGTTAACTTAGATTCAAGATTTGAATACTATAACCAAATAAGGCTAAGCGTTTAGTTCTTTTATAAGGGTTAGCATAGTGGAATAGTTTTAAGTCTTCATTTGAAAAGGTTTAGCTTCACAACATTTTGCTTAGTTGTTTTCAACTTTAAACAATTTTATTAATGTGTTTACTTAACCATTTTTGCTTAGAAATCAACAATAAAGTAAAGAACACAAAGTTTGTAAGGTTTGTTAGGTGGTGTAATCCCAACTACGTCCTTCTTCTCCTTTTTCACTCGGAGGAAATTCACTAAATCAATTCTCGAAGAATCACACAGAATCATCTACAAAATAGAAGATGGGATAGATTTGAATGACTTTAGCTACTTGGTCACACAAATTCTGCTCCTAAACACTTCAATCTGCTTGCTTCTTTGAACCAGAAATAATGCAAGTATTCAACTTCGACTTCACATAGATCGCGAGGTTGAATAAGGGTTTTGTCTAACGGGTTTGTTTGATTTTTAGAAGTTCAAACAACTTTGAATATCTCAATAGTAGTGTATGATTCTTCTGAAAAAGATGTTTGAGATATTGGTTGATTGTCTCAGGAATTGATGAAAAGCAAAAGGAATGTTTGATTTGAATATTCGAGCTTTTCTGAAAGTTAAGGATTGAGACTTCAATGCAAAATAGATTCGGCTAGTAAAATTGTTGTTGTATATATTGGCTTGTTGCTGAAGTCCTAATTATAGTCTTTCTAGGGTAAAGTGTCTGTTGGACACATTGCTTGGCACATGTCTATCACTTTCGTGAATGAACGACTTTACGTCTTTTTTCCCTAAAATTCTGCTGCAAAACGTTGGTGCCGCAGACTCTGTAAAATTAACAGTCCAATGAGAAGGCTTCTCCGTACGTCCTGGAGTACCTATTATATTTAATGCTCTTATCAGCATTTAATGCATTTGAAATAAGTGCCTGTTGAACATTAATGTTCTGAGAATATTTGCATTTTACTCCTTCTCGACTTCGAAATAAATTCAGGTGAAATATTGTCTTGATAGAGGCTCATTCAACCTTGAATGATCCTTAGCTGGATCTTCATACATCAACGCTTGAAGAAGGTTGACGCTCAGACGTTTGCTAGAGATATTCATCTTCATTCAGACTTCAGAGGCTTATACTTCAAACTTAACTATTGACAAACTCACCCAGAGTAGTATCAAATGCTCAGTCTAAAAATACTTAGCCTAACAATCTAGAATAAAAACAAATAAACCTTATACAAATCTACGCTCAAAGCCTATACATATTTTCTAATAAAATCAAACTTACATATTTTGGGGTCTAACAGAAATCTTAATTGTCAACATCAAAATATCTAACAAGAAATTTCCTAACAGTTATGCTAATTAACAAAACAAGGAAGCAAAACAACATGAGAGAGAATGATGGGGAGAAGAGATTAAGGCACACAGTTCAACCAATTATGCCATTAAATGGAAATTGAGGTTCTATTGGATTATTAGATTGATTTAGCTAAGGCGAAATTCCCTAATATACGCACTAGCCAATCTCTCGGCATAGCAACTTTACCCTATGTTAACAAATTCATTTATATCTCTATATGAAACCCAAAATAACAACGATGCATTTAAGGTTTAGGAATTTCCAACATTAATGGAAGGCCACGTAAAGAAACAGAGCATATCTCTAGTTGGTTTAACTCTAGGGTATTTAATGATTTTATCTTCCCTAGGTCATTACCTCTCAGTTTCTAACCTTGGCATTTCATCAAACACTTGGTGATCAAGTAAATGCAAGCATTCAGGTTAAACATAGAATACATAGCTAAATGCAAAATTAATCCAACAATGACCAAAAAATCAACAATCAAATATCATAATTGGCCTGCCCATGGCATCAAACAAGTTTAGCACATATTCATGTCAAAAGCAAAAATCCAATTGAAACAATTAAAAAAAGACAGACGTAAAAACTCCACAATTCTTGTATAGATTTGATTCTCGTTGAATTGTCCGTCTTCTCTCGAATCCAGGGCCTTCAACGAGTGATTTGACCTTCACGTCTTCTTCACAAGTTCTCTCTCCCTCTTTTTGGGTAAAACTTTCTAGGTAAAGTAAAAGGTTCTCTAAAATGACCTAAAAACGGGTATTTATATGCCTTGGGGCACACCTGAACGCCGCGGTGTTTGTGGATGAAAGTCACGGCGTTCCCCTCTGCTGCTTCGGCCAGTTTTGATATTGTTTACATAACTTTCTCTACTAATATCGAAACACGTTTATTCAAGTTGCTATAGAATAATAAAAGATAGATCTACAACTCTCAAGAAGAAATAAATTCCTAAATCAAATGTTAAAGACGAGAAAACTTTCTCGCAAGTTGTTGAATGAGAAAATTCCATCTTAAGACATATCTTCCAATGCCATTTTCTCCTTCTTCCCTACATATCTGTGTCAAGTTAATGTTCTCAAATGCCACTAGAGGATTAGTAAATGATAGGACATTATCAATTGTAATTGGTTATTAAATCAATCAATAAAAAGGCATTTTAGTTGTTTACATTTATATATTGTAATCATCAATAAGTCCATGAACACAAGAGTTAACTCTCTAAGGCACTAGAGAAGTTTGACACTCGTGTACTAAAACAGTCTGCAAGTCAAAGATTTTCAATTGGGCACTGGAAATCATGAAAGCTTGTATTATATGAGTTTTGACGAGAATGGTGCCCGTCAATCACTAGAAAGTAATGAAGAACTCATATCATAGGTGCACTGATGGAGATAATGGCACTCATACATGACTCACATCGATTCTGTCACATTGGTTTTAACTCTTTGACAATCAATGACAGAATTGATTATATTGTAATAGGTGTGTCTGAACTTTAGACTTGAGAAATCGAGTTGAAGATATACTTGTGACGTTAGGTTCGTCATTGGAGTAGTTAGGCCCAATTCACCCGTCGGTGGGGTCAACCTCGAACTGCAATCTAATGGGCAAGTAGTATTCTTAACTGATATCCAAGAAAGGATTCGTTCTCTAGTAAGTGAACAAGGAATTATCCAATGCATTTATCAATAAGATAGATCTGAAAGTCTTTGGCCAAAGCATTCATTGATCTAAGCTTACTATAAATATAGCATAGTGTTAAGTTAGTGAGTTTGACCAAAACCATGACTCTCACTTAACCGGGATAAGGAAACGAAAAGTTTTTATTCACACGGTATTTACAAATGGAAAGGTATAAATGATCTCATCATTTTCATCTTATTTAGGTTAAAATATGAACCACTTGACTGATTAGGTGGGACCCATATTCAATGAAATCCTTTCATTACCAAATATAGATGAACCTAAAGAGTCACACTTAAAAAGGAAAAAAAATTAATTAATGAAAAAGTAGGAATATTTCTTGTGGTAATATTGTAAGTATTGGATACTTAAAATTAAACAAATAGAATTAATTATTTGGAGAAATAAGTTAATTTATTTATGACTTAATTAATATAATATTTCTTGGATAAATATAATTAATTAAATGGGTTATCTATTACGTAATTGAATTAATTTATTAGATTAAGTTAATTAATTAAATATTAGATTAAACTAAGCACAAAATTAATACACCATGTGGCATACTAAACCTAAGAGGGGCGACGATATAGGGTTTAATGGGCTTAGTTTAAGTCCAAGGCAATAACTCAAGTGTTATAAATATCACCTTAATTATTAGCCTAGGTCATAAGTTGCATTACACAGCACACAAGAAAAAGATTCGCTCTCCCTCACTCTACCTAGCCATCGGTCACCATACCAAAAAAGGAGGAAGATTTTTCATCAGGTTTTTCCGGTGAGATGATTTAGAGGCTGAACACTTGGACTGCTCAGATCAAGATTTATTCAGCTGGAGATTTATTGCGAAGAATTGAAGAATTCAAATTCGTGGAAATAATCAACCACTTCGCTACAACTAGTAATATGATTTTACCCTATCGTGCGTACGTGTGATTAAACCCCGAGATTGATCCTACGAAGGGAAATCCAAAAAAAAATTAAAATTCTGTTTCTGCTGCGTTTGGTCAAATTTCCCCAACAGTGGTATTAGAGCCAAATCGCGGGGTTCGGCGTATGTTAATTATGTGTTGAAGAAGCATGTTTTACAATTAATCGATGCATGATTAGATATGTGGATTTCACGTTGTTTGTGTTCTTGATGATTCATTTCGTTCATTAGAATTTGATGTAAATTGGATTTCATGTAAATTATGTGATGGAAAATAAAAACCAAACATTTCAGCAGCTTCCCGTTGCCGGAGGGGCTGCGGAAAGCCGGCGATCTACGCGGCTGGCTGTGCACGCACAACCATCTTTCTTGGCAGCCTACTGCCGAGAAAGATGGGTCACACAGCGCAGCCCATCATGCAGAAATTTGAGCTCGCGCTGCGAGCCTAATTACCCGGCAACTGGGTTGCCGGGCGATTGGGCCACATGGCGCGAGCCCACTTGTGTGTTTTTTAACACACGGGTTTGGGTTTAGTCACTTTAATTAAATATATATTATTTAGTTTTGGTTAAAATTAGGTTTTAATGCAAAATAAATGATATTGATTATTTAATAAGGTTAATTTTATTTTCCAAATAGTCTAATGTTAATTAAATTTAGAATTTGAATTAAATTGGATTTATTCCAATGAAAAATTAATTTTTTAAGGGCTTAGAGATTAATTTTTATTAAAATTAGATTTTGATAAAAGATTAATAGTAGTTCATTACAATTGAACTTTCAATTGGAAGCAAATATATTTAATATCCTCGAGAATATGAATAACAATGATTAAATTTAGAAATTAACATATATGTTTTTCGTGCATTATGTGATGTGAATATCATGTTTGACATGTTATGTGATGGGAGACACAATTCATGGACTTAGGCTCATTTTTAATTTGTATTTCTTTTTGATGGGTTGTAAAGGCCATTTTAGCTTTCTAGGATTGCTAATTATTTATTTTAATCCATGTTTATATGCATGATATGAAATGGGTTAATGTGCAAAGAGAAACCTAGTAAATAATTTAAATCTTCCCACTTGAAAAACATTAAGTTAGTAAAGGGTGCTAGGTATCCTGTCCTCCACTGAACTTATGAGAAAGTAAAAATGATATTTAATATATAAATCATCCCTAAGCATTGGGAGAATTATATATTGAAATATATTTTATATTTTTCTTAAGTGCAGGAAATCCGATTGGTCGAAAATAAATTTCACCCCAAATACCAGCAAAAGGTTGAAAAGTGAAATTCAATTGTTAGGCTAATAGGTTGTTAGTGGGTTGAACTTTGATTATTCATAAATCAATATGATCATTAAAAGGTTGAGATTTGATGAATAATGGACAAAGGGATTGAATCATCTATTTGATGCGTTGATGTTGGACATCACTTTAATAGATTGATTAGGCCAAATGCCAGCAAAAGGTTGCAACCTATTAATCTAGTTAAAATACTCAATCACCACTACGAACCCTTCCAACGATGACTTTCGAATTCCACAGTGGGAATGTGGATTTTCGAAAAATGTAGTGAGAGCCAAGTTTATTTTAAAAGTCCTTAATTTAAACTTGGAACAACAATTACATTAGAATCTAATTAATGTTTTTGCTTTTATGCAGTTATTTCTTATTATCTCTCTCAAATATGACTATCAACCCCTTGTCTGTACTACTTGAAAAGAATACGTTGACTGGTCTTAACTATGTGGATTGGCTCCGAAACTTGAGGATAGTCCTCAATATTGAGTCACTGGGATACGTATTAGATGCTGATATCCCAGCCACGCCCATAAGGACATGTGCTAACGACGTCCGGCTTCGTGGGTACATGCTGGGCTCAATGAGAAATGAGTTGCAGAGGTCCCATGACAAAATGGTCTCGACGAGGGCTATTTTGGCACACCTGGTAGAGCTCTATGGTGTGCACAGTCGCACTGTTGGTATGAGATATCGAAAGAGCTCTTTGGAGCCAAGATGGAGGAAGGAAAAAAGGTTGGGGATCATGTACTAAAACTGATTTCGAAAATAGAGATGGTAGAGGCCCTCGATTTCAACATGGACCCACAACTTCAAACTGACCTTATCTTGCAGTCACTTCCAGACTCCTTTTCCCAATTTGTGATAAACTTCAATTGTAACGAGATAGAATGCAACTTGGCTGGCTTGATGAACAAGCTGAATACTGCACAATCTCAAATGAAGCAAAAGGGAAAAGAGGTGGCCATGGTCATCACTTCTAAGCCCAAAAGAAAGGAGAAGAAGAAGACTAAGAAAGGTAATGGCACTCTGGGTCCACAGGTTAAGATGGACAAATGAAAGGGTAAAGCTCATAAAGTGATGAAAAGCAAAGGACCAAAGGAAACGGATAGGTGCCTTCACTGCGGTGAGCTAGGCCACTGGAGGAGGGAGTGTCCAAACTTTGGCAAAGGTGCACCAGGTATGGAACTTTTTGTTTTGGAAACTAATTGTTTTATGACTGTTTTTTCCACTTCGTGGATACTTGATTCTGGAGCTAGTGCTCACGTTTGTGTAATGAATCAGGATCTACAATGAAGTAGGATGCTGGAGCATGGGGAGGTGTTGATCAATGGTGGCAGCGGGCAGAGTGTCTTGGCTTCTCACATTAGATCAACTTCTTTATGTTTATCATCTGGACATGTTTTAAATTTAGAGGATATTTTGGTGTTGCCCAACGGGCTTAAAAATATTCTTTCAATTTCTGTTTTGGTTAGGAACGATTATGTTTTTAATTTCATTGACAGTACTTACAATATTTTATTTCATAATAATATTGTTGGCACTGCTACTTTAGTTACTGGCCTCTATTACTTAAACATGAAAAATGAGTCTGTTGCAAATGTTATTTCAAAGAAGCGTGGTAGGCAAATTACTAACCTATGCTTAAAATGGCATCTAAGACTAGGTCATGTCGGAGAGAAAAAGATACACAAGATGGGTTAATCGAACCACTGGGATCGGATCCCTATCCGACTTGTGAATCTTGCTTCAAAGGCAAAATGACTAGATCACCCTTCACCGGGACTTTTGAAAAGAGCCACTGAAGTATTAGGACTTGTGAACACTGACATTTGCGGACCATTTCGAGAAATGGCTCGTGGTGGTTTTCACTACTTCATTACATTCACTGATGACCATTAAAGGTATGATCTGGTGTACTTAATGAAGTATAAGTCTGAATCATTTGATAAGTTCAAAGAATTCAAGGCCTTAGTGGAAAAACAAACTGGTCATCATATAAAATCAGTGCGATCAGATCGCGGAGATGAATATATGAGTCACGAATTTGATGAGTTCCTAAAGGATAATGGGATAATATTGCAACTCACACCACCAGCAACTCCACAGTTGAATGGGGTAGAAGAACGTAGAAATCGAACACTATTAGATATGGTTCGATCTATGATAAGCTACACTGACTTACCTATCTCTTTGTGGGGACATGCACTCCTTACAGCTGTTCATATCTTGAATAGATGTCGTTCCAAATCCGTTCCCGAGACACCATATGAGATGTGAAGAAATAGGAAACCAAACCTTAAGTACATTAGAGTTTGGGGATGCCCTGCCTACATTAAGAAGACTAAGGCAGAGAAATTGGAAGCTAGGTCCCTTAAAGGACGTTTTGTCGGTTTTTTCGAGGATTCCATGGGATACCTTTCTACATGCAAGATGATCAAAGGATCATTGTTGCACTGCAAGCGCACTTTCTGGAAGATGAATTCATTCTAGAAGGTGGTGTAGGTAAGAAAATTGCTCTTAATAAACAAAATGAAACACCTAGGGAGACAACTGTTCGAGAAACACAACAAACGTTGCTAAGATCTGGTAGAGTACCACATCAACCTGATAGGTACTATGGGTATCTGCTACAAGAGGAATGGGGTGTCCACATGTAACGCCCTCAAATTTAATCCTAAAGAACCCAACACGAAAGCGTCAACACGCCCTCAATTTAATCCTAAAGAATCCAACACGAAAGCGTTATCCTATCCTTACAGAAGTACAAACCAAATTCTGGACACAATTAAACAATTCATCTTATCGGGTCACAACCCCAATACATCAACTAAATAGCTATGCGAACTTAATATACATGAGTCAATCTACATCATTCACCTCTAGGATAGTCCGAGTTTATACTCCGATCCTTCAAGCTAGTTTCACTTCTCGACTTGCCTATAACTGAAAGGAAGAAAGTGAAGTACATAAGCAAAGGCTTAGTGAGCGCCAGTGTACGTGTGAAAGGTGCTTAAAATAGTTTTTAGACCCCAAAGTGATAAATTAATAAGGTGAAAACAATAATAGTTTCTATTTTTCAAACGCTCATTAAAAAGGCGAGTAAAAATGACATTTGCGTTCAAGCAGTAGCTGGTATGACACCAGGATCTTAGTATACATACGATAAAGTTTTAAAACATGCATTGTTAAAAGTGTGCAGTCAATGTAAGTACCACGTACAAGACTCAATGCAAGTATCATGTACAAGACTCAATGCAAGTATCATGTACCAGACTCAATGCAAGTATCATGTACAAGACATGTTTAAGTAACACGTACACGTCACGCTTAAGCAGTAGGGGGCCATGTTAGCAATACTATCGCGTCCGATGATTTACCCATAGCACTTTGGGTCCCTCTGCTTCTTCCTTATCACCCCTGAACATGCGGCTTAAAAGCCATTACCTTATACCTCCCCACGCAGGCTAGCGATGCCCGATTTGGTCATATCCGGAATATGCCACACGATAAATGATCAATGCACCCTCAGAGCACTCCGTCCTAGGTGCATGGATCTGGACGTGGATAGCGGGAACTGTTTAAGACCGCAAGCCCATGCTTGACCGGCCGAACCCTGCCCTATCCATCGCCCGACCTTGGGCCCAACACAACCACGTAAGATGCAACACGTCACAAGAACACCATCACGACAAATGATCACGATACAAGACCAAGTGAAATGATTTTTGAAATCCCATGATTCAATGTCTAAGTGGTAACCATGCTTTCAAAATGCGCATTTAAAATAATTATGAATTTGCGCAAACAGTTATGCATGAATTCTCAAAATGGTCACTATTCGGTGATAATTGCATATTCAAAAGTATTATGCTCCAATCTCTTTTTGAAATGCGAATTTACGATAGACACATATATAAGCATTAATATATATATATATATATAGCACATTTTAAAACAACTTCCTTCCAGTTTTGAAAATAGTAATAATTTCTTTGGAGGCAACTCACACTACGTCCAAGCTATACGGCGTCGTCCTCGTTCGTCTCACCAACAACACCTGCTAAGCCAACACTATATCAGAAACCCATTTTCTAACTCGTCCAAAGTCTACCCGGGGTAGCCTATGTGGTCCTAATAACTATACAATCATGCACCAAAAAGTTACCTTAATCAAAACTAGGCTTAATTTCAGTCTTCCCCAAAAGGGTCGATAGAGGTGTAAAAACAGATTTGTGCAGTTTTAGTGTACGAATTTTTTAAAAAATCATAAACTCGATAATTCTAGATAAACATTTCCAGAAATGCTCTTAACTTGTTGAAAAAACTTAGCTAAATTTTTCAAAGGTAAATAATCACTTGAAGTATGGCTGTTTTACTCAAAATCGAAGCAAAATTGGGTTCAATTTTTACTAGGCAATACCACTTTAAAACTTCATATAAAATCATAATTTACTCAAATAAGCCCCAATTGCATACACAATAACCCCAATACATATGGTTATCCCCTGTAAAATTTTGAAACCAAAATGAAGTTGGTAAGAGCCCCAAATGATGTGTCAAACAAACATTTTCGAAATCCCGTGAGGCTTCTGGCAGCCTATACTTAACAATTTCCACAATTCACATTAAAACTCCAAAAATCTCAGAAAATTCCAGAGCTATTTCAGACATGCAGTAACATACACAGTAAAATGTTTGAACTCAAATAAAGTTCCCTTGTCTCGAAAACAATTCTTCAAAATTAGTTGCAGATTTATAGACCCAACTTAAAATTATCATGCATGTGTGATTTCTTCATTTAAGCCTTTAGATTGGCTAACAAAAATTGTAAATTTAAGCTTAAAACTCATAGATCTACTCATCCAAGACACATGCAATAACATTTTCAAAATAAACTTAGCCTTTACCATTACCTACTAATATATAAGTTCTAAGTTCTAAGGGATTAAGAGTTACCTTTAATTGCTACCAACAAGTGTGAAGATGGGTTGAAGGTTGAAGTCAATATACTTATATATATATATATATATATATATATATATATATCTTGAAATGAAGAGATGAAGAATGGTTGAAGAGACCCTTTTGCTTTGTATAAAGAAAAATGATGAAGGTTGAAGGTGGTATGTTATATATATATAGGTGTGTGTGACCGTGTAGTGCTCCACTTTTCTTGTCTTTTTTCTTTTATTTTTATTTTTTATTATTTAATGTGAAATGGAAGTGGAATTTACTAATTATTGGTGTATTTGGGCAATTTACTAATTCAACTTCTCTCCTAGTGTCTAGTTAAATTTTGGTTCTATTCCTTTAATCTACATAAGATGTATAATATAATATCCCTCTTGAACATAAGTTTAAGATCCTAGGTCATGTCCTAATGCTTTAGATAGTAACTAGTCGACAAAAAAAAAAACTCGGGTATCACATTCTCCCCTCCTTAAAAGAATTTGGTCCCCAAATTCTCACCTGAGAACAATTTCGGGTAGTGTCTTCGCATGTAATCCTCGGTTTCCCAAGTTGCTTCTTCTAGATTGTCGTGATTTTCCCATAACACCTTTACCATTGGGATTCTTTTAGTCCGTAGCTCACGCACTTTCTTGTCCACAATCTTTATCGGTTTTTTTTTTTGTTTTCTTCATAAGTCAAATTGTTCTGAATTGGTATTGCATCCACCTTGAGTACATGTTCAGGATCGGGTCGGTATTTCTTTAACCTGCTTACGTGAAAGACATCGTGCAAACCAGAGAGTGCTGGTGAGAGTGCCAGTCGATATGCTGCTTTTCCAACTCTTTCCAAGATCTTGAAAGGTCCAACAAATCTAGGACTTAACTTTCCACCTTTCTTAGGTTGAATGATGCTTCTCCGAGGAGATAGCCGCAAGAAAACCTCATCTCTGACAAAAATTCTAAGTCTTTTCTTCTTTGATCGGCGTGACTCTTCTGACGACTCTGTGCAGCTTTCATTCGTTCCTGGACAATTTGGATTTTATCTATAGCTTCTTGTACCAATTTCAATTGTGGGAACGTTGTTTGTCCCTGATTTTTCCTCTTAGGAATTCATGTATCTCCAACTTCCCAACGAATTGGGGACCTGCACTTTCTCCCATATAAAGCTTCATATGGTGCCATTCCAATTGTGGCCTGATAGCTATTGTTATAAGCAAATTCTGCTAAAGCTAAGTATTGAGCCCAATTTCCTTTAAACCCAAAACACATGCTCGCAACATGTCTTCTAGTATTTGAATGACTATCTCAAATTGTCCATCCGACTGAGGATAAGTTGTCATGCTAATGACTAGCTTAGTTTCCAATGCAACATGTATGCTTTTCCAAAATTGTGAGAGGAATGGGAGGAACCACTGCTCAATGGTATGGATCTCTGGACTCTACTAAGGACAAGGTTAACTGAAACACCATGCCGTCTCACAATTTCCTTAACGTACCATCAAGATAACTTAGAGAGGTTCTACCTCCCGGACGGGCAAGAAATGAGCTCATTTTGTGAGCCCATCCACAATTATCCCAATAGAATCATGGCCACTTGTAGCTTGGGGCAAATCAGTTATAAAGTTCGCTGTTAGATATTCACCTTTCCATTCCGGTATTTTTTTTTAAAGGTTGTAGAGTCCAGAAGATCGTTAAGGTTTGATGTTTTGATTTCACTTGTTGACATGCAAAGCATCGTGAGACATAATTAGTGACTTGGCTGTTCAGATTGACTAACCAGTAATATTCCTTAATTGCTTATGCATCTCATTACTGCCAAGGTATATGGTCTTTTTCAAGCGACGAGCTTCATCAAGTATAACCTTCTTCACACTAGTGTCATTTGGTACATACCCTATTTTAAACTATATCAGGTCGTCTTCCCAAATATGAAATTCACGTCGATATTTCTTGGAGGGTCTTCTCTCTTAAGTTCTTGAATATAGATCTTTCTCTAGTGCAACTTTGATCCAAGAACATTGGGTTCTACTTTGATATTAGCACACAAGATGTGTAATCCAAATTCTTTTGTATTCCAAAAATTCACATCCTTCCACATCCTCATTCTGTCATCCATTAATCTTGCAACAGTCCTTTTCTAACTTAAAGCATCTGCTTCTACATTAGATTTTCTAAGATGGGTTTGGATTGAACACTTGTAGTCTTCAAGAAGTTTCATTCTCTTTGTTTGTCTCAAATTCAACTCTTTTTGAGAGAATAGATACTTAAAACTTTTGTGGTCGGTATGATGCTCCATACAAGTAATGTCTCCACTTTGTTATTTCAGAAATAATGGAGGCTACTGCCAAATCTTGGGTTGGGTAGTTCTATTCGTAGGGTTTGTGTTTACGCTATACATACGCTATCTCTTTACCATTTTGCATAAGCATACATCCAAGTCCCTCCTTAGAGACATCACCGTAAACTCCAAAATTATCATTTCCATTAGGAAGTTCTAAAATGCGTTGTTGTGAGCCTTTTCTCTAACTCTTGGAAGCTTGACTTAGACTCATCATTCTATTCAACTTCATCTTCCTTTGAGTTAGTCGAGATAAATGTCCTGCTATCTTAGAGAAATCCTTGACAAATCTCCGATAGTATCCTGCTAATCCGAGAAAGCTTCTTGCTTTTTTTTTTTTTTTTTTTTGTGGCATTCTTAGGTCTTTTCCATTCCACAATAGATTCTACCTTCGAGGGGTCGACATAGATTCCATTACCCATAATCACATGACCTAAGAAGGCAACCTTAGTTAAACCAAACTCACACTTGCTAAATTTCACGTAGAGCTTGTTGTCTCTTAAGACTGGCAATACAATCCTTAAGTGTCGTTCATGATTTTCTTTGGTCTTAGATATAGACAATGATGTCGTTTATAAATATCACCACAATCGATCCAAATTAGAAGGTAATATACTATGCATAATATCCATAAGGGTTGTTGGGGTATTGGTCAATCCAACTGGCATTTCAACAAACTCATATTGTCCGTATCTTGTTTGGAAAGCGGTCTTAAGTTCATCTTCATTGTTAATTCTTAATTGATCATATCCTTGTTGCAAATCAAGCTTAGAATCTAACGTAGCTCCTTGGAGTTGGTCAAACAATTCTTCAATTCGTGGAAGAGGACACTTGTTCTTGATGGTTACACTATTTAACCCCCGGTATTCTACACCTAACCCTAATGATCTGTCTTTCTTCTTGCCCAATAACACTAGAGCTCCCCACAGAGACGTATTAGGTTCAATAAATCCTATCTCCACAACTTTAATAGCTAAGCTTTCCTTATATTGGAGTAGTTCCGAGTAAACGCTCGATGGCGAACTCCCTTCCCTATCTGTTGGTAAAGAGATTAAAATTCAGGAACTACAAATACTTATTTAATATTCACTTTATCTTTTGTCTTGTTAATCATGGAAGCTAAATAGTCTTCCCTTTCTTTCCAAAGTGTCTTTTGCACCATAACAACTGAAATGATAGGTGCTAAAGTAATCCTTATGTTCCCTACTAGATCTGTAATCAACTTACCAGGTGCACAAGACTTCACCAACCTTGTAAGATAATCTATTAGGCATGATGATAAGACAACTAACCCATTTCTAGAACATTGTCTTACTCTTGTATAGGTAGCACTATAAGACCAGTTGTAAAAGATTTTCCACTAATCATTATGTTACTGGACTTAAATCACTGAATCCATAACCATGCCACTATCCTTTCGTGTAGTAACTTCTAAGTTAACTTTTATAGTACGATCAAAAATTAAAATAGTCATTTATAATCACCTTTCCTGTATCACATCCAAAAATTATTCTGTAATATCAATAAACTATCACTGTACTCAAGAAACTACATGAAAGCTAATTTCCCACTCGCTTTCTCATAAGTAGGAGGTTGAGTAATTAATGTAATTCCTCTTGTTCACAAGAATATTCATCCTTCATTCTATTACACCTTTTCCGACTCAAGTGTCTCTTTGCAATCAAAGCACCTATAGTGTTTTATTCTAGACATGTTCCTAGCTCAGTCCTACAATTGTAATTTATTCTAGACATGTTCCTAGCTCAGTCCTACAATTGTAATCAATCATCGCTTGGTCGGCTGCCCAAACAATGGTTTGTCACAATTTAAGTACTGAAACACTATATCTCCAACCTTATTATCATATCGAACTCTCACTTAATACCATAAACCACAGTCCGAGGAACCTATCCCGGAATAGCTCAGGCACTAGCCCAAGCTCTGATACCATCTGTAACGCCCTCAAACTTAATCCTAAAGAACCCAACACGAAAGCGTCAACACGCCCTCAATTTAATCCTAAAGAATCCAACACGAAAGCGTTATCCTATCCTTACAGAAGTACAAACCAAATTCTGGACACAATTAAACAATTCATCTTATCGGGTCACAACCCCAATACATCAACTAAATAGCTATGCGAACTTAATATACATGAGTCAATCTACATCATTCACCTCTAGGATAGTCCGAGTTTATACTCCGATCCTTCAAGCTAGTTTCACTTCTCGACTTGCCTATAACTGAAAGGAAGAAAGTGAAGTACATAAGCAAAGGCTTAGTGAGCGCCAGTGTACGTGTGAAAGGTGCTTAAAATAGTTTTTAGACCCCAAAGTGATAAATTAATAAGGTGAAAACAATAATAGTTTCTATTTTTCAAACGCTCATTAAAAAGGCGAGTAAAAATGACATTTGCGTTCAAGCAGTAGCTGGTATGACACCAGGATCTTAGTATACATACGATAAAGTTTTAAAACATGCATTGTTAAAAGTGTGCAGTCAATGTAAGTACCACGTACAAGACTCAATGCAAGTATCATGTACAAGACTCAATGTAAGTATCATGTACCAGACTCAATGCAAGTATCATGTACAAGACATGTTTAAGTAACACGTACACGTCACGCTTAAGCAGTAGGGGGCCATGTTAGCAATACTATCGCGTCCGATGATTTACCCATAGCACTTTGGGTCCCTCTGCTTCTTCCTTATCACCCCTGAACATGCGGCTTAAAAGCCATTACCTTATACCTCCCCACGCAGGCTCGCGATGCCCGATTTGGTCATATCCGGAATATGCCACACGATAAATGATCAATGCACCCTCAGAGCACTCTGTCCTAGGTGCATGGATCTGGACGTGGATAGCGGGAACTGTTTAAGACCGCAAGCCCATGCTTGACCGGCCGAACCCTGCCCTATCCATCGCCCGACCTTGGGCCCAACACAACCACGTAAGATGCAACACGTCACAAGAACACCATCACGACAAATGATCACGATACAAGACCAAGTGAAATGATTTTTGAAATCCCATGATTCAATGTCTAAGTGGTAACCATGCTTTCAAAATGCGCATTTAAAATAATTATGAATTTGCGCAAACAGTTATGCATGAATTCTCAAAATGGTCACTATTCGGTGATAATTGCATATTCAAAAGTATTATGCTCCAATCTCTTTTTGAAATGCGAATTTACGATAGACACATATATAAGCATTAATATATATATATATAGCACATTTTAAAACAACTTCCTTCCAGTTTTGAAAATAGTAATAATTTCTTTGGAGGCAACTCACACTACGTCCAAGCTATACGGCGTCGTCCTCGTTCGTCTCACCAACAACACCTGCTAAGCCAACACTATATCAGAAACCCATTTTCTAACTCGTCCAAAGTCTACCCGGGGTAGCCTATGTGGTCCTAATAACTATACAATCATGCACCAAAAAGTTACCTTAATCAAAACTAGGCTTAATTTCAGTCTTCCCCAAAAGGGTCGATAGAGGTGTAAAAACAGATTTGTGCAGTTTTAGTGTACGAATTTTTTAAAAAATCATAAACTCGATAATTCTAGATAAACATTTCCAGAAATGCTCTTAACTTGTTGAAAAAACTTAGCTAAATTTTTCAAAGGTAAATAATCACTTGAAGTATGGCTGTTTTACTCAAAATCGAAGCAAAATTGGGTTCAATTTTTACTGGGCAATACCACTTTAAAACTTCATATAAAATCATAATTTACTCAAATAAGCCCCAATTGCATACACAATAACCCCAATACATATGGTTATCCCCTGTAAAATTTTGAAACCAAAATGAAGTTGGTAAAAGCCCCAAATGATGTCTCAAACAAACATTTTCGAAATCCCGTGAGGCTTCTGGCAGCCTATACTTAACAATTTCCACAATTCACATTAAAACTCCAAAAATCTCAGAAAATTCCAGAGCTATTTCAGACATGCAGTAACATACACAGTAAAATGTTTGAACTCAAATAAAGTTCCCTTGTCTCGAAAACAATTCTTCAAAATTAGTTGCAGATTTATAGACCCAACTTAAAATTATCATGCATGTGTGATTTCTTCATTTAAGCCTTTAGATTGGCTAACAAAAATTGTAAATTTAAGCTTAAAACTCATAGATCTACTCATCCAAGACACATGCAATAACATTTTCAAAATAAACTTAGCCTTTACCATTACCTACTAATATATAAGTTCTAAGTTCTAAGGGATTAAGAGTTACCTTTAATTGCTACCAACAAGTGTGAAGATGGGTTGAAGGTTGAAGTCAATATACTTATATATATATATATATATATATATATATATATATCTTGAAATGAAGAGATGAAGAATGGTTGAAGAGACCCTTTTGCTTTGTATAAAGAAAAATGATGAAGGTTGAAGGTGGTATGTTATATATATATAGGTGTGTGTGACCGTGTAGTGCTCCACTTTTCTTCTCTTTTTTCTTTTATTTTTATTTTTTATTATTTAATGTGAAATGAAAGTGGAATTTACTAATTATTGGTGTATTTGGGCAATTTACTAATTCAACTTCTCTCCTAGTGTCTAGTTAAATTTTGGTTCTATTCCTTTAATCTACATAAGATGTATAATATAATATCCCTCTTGAACATAAGTTTAAGATCCTAGGTCATGTCCTAATGCTTTAGATAGTAACTAGTCGACAAAAAAAAAAACTCGGGTATCACACCACACTATAGCAGTGAGGGTCCAAGGAGACAACCCTTCTACTTATGATCAAGCAATGATGGACATTGACACTGCAAAGTGGCTAGAAGCTATGCATGAAGAGATAGACTCAATGCATTTCAACCAGGTCTGGACTCTGGTAGATCGTCTTGATGGCATCGCACATGTAAGGTGCAAGTGGATCTACAAGAAGAAGTAGCCTGGATGGAAACGTTGACACATACAAGGCAAAACTTGTAGCAAAAGGTTATAGTCAAAAAGAAGGAATTGACTACCAAGAGACCTTTTGACCTGTGGCAATGATCAAGTCTATCCGTATTCTGCTTGCAATAGCTGCACACTTGGACTATGAGATATGGCAGATGGATGTTAAGACGGCTTTTCTAAATGGATTCCTCGAAGAGGATATCTATAAGGATCAGCCTAAAGGCTTTGCATCTGGGTCTGATATCCGTAAGGTGTGCAAACTTAAGAGATCCATTTATGGACTTAAGCAAGCCTCTAGGTTTAGGAATCTACGTTTTGACGAAGCGGTCAAGGGATTTGACTTTGTCAAGAACGAAGATGAACCCTGTGTTTAGAAGAAGGTTAGTGGCAGTAAAATCACTTTCCTTATCTTATACATGGATGACATCCTACTCATAGGATATGATGTAAGAATGCTCACATCAGTCAAAGCATGGCTTTCAAATACATTCTCCATGAAAGACTTAGGAGAGGCGACCTATATTCTAGGGATTCGTATCTACAGAGATAGAACAAATAGAAGGATAGGACTTTCCCAAGCCCTTTACTTAAAGGTCCTAAAGAGATTTAGGATGGAAGACTCTAAGAAAGATTTCTTGCCCATGACACATAGGGTTCACCTTTCAAAGTCTATGTCTCCTCAATGTGACGAAGATAGAAAAGAATGAGTATGGTGCATTATGCGTCTGCAGTGGATAGTTTGATGTACGCCATGTTATGTACAAGGCCAGACATTGTCTACGCGGTGAGCATGGTAAGTCATTTTTAGGCTAACCTGGGAAGAGAACACTAGACTGGTGTAAAAAATATCCTAAAGTATCTCAAGAGAACTAAGGATATGGTCCTAATGTATGGAGATGGAGATTTGAAAGTGGATAGATACACTGACTCAGATTTTCAATCTGATGTAGATGATCGGAAATCCACTTCAGTGTTTATATTCACGCTCAATGCTGGAACGATGACTTGGAAAAGTTCTAAGCAAAGCACAATTGCTGATTCCACCACTGAAGCAGAATACATAGCAGCTTCAGAGGCTGCTAAAGAGGGTGTTTGGATTAAGAAGTTTCTTGGAAAACTTCAAGTGCTCCCTAGTGTAGAGCTGCCATTGCCACTTTATTGTGACAATAACGAGGCTATTGCATAAGCAAAGGAACCAAGGTCTCACACCAAATCCAAGCACATAGAGAGAACATATCACATAAGAAGGGAAATTGTTAGAAGAGGCAAAATAGTTGTTCAGATAGTAAATTCCGCCGACAACGTCGACCCATTGACCAAGCCTTTGACACAGGCAGAGCTGGATCGACATATTGAGAAGATGGGTATTAGATACCATAGTGATTGGCATTGAGTACAAATGGGAGATTGTTAGGTTAATGTCCTCAAATGCCACTAGAGGATTAGTAAATGATAGAACATTATCAATTGTATTTGTTTATTAAATCAATCAATAAAAAGGCATTTAAGTTGTTTACATTTATATTGGCATTTATATATTGTAAATGTCTAAAAGTCCATGAACATAAGTGTTAACTCTTTAAGGCACTAGAGGAGTCTGATACTTGTGTACTGAAATAGTCTGCAAGTCAAAGATTTTCAATTGGGCACTGAAAATCATGAAGACTTGTATGATATTAGTTTTGATGAGAAAGGCGCCCGTCAATCACTAGGAAGTAGTGAAGAACTCATATCATAGGTGCACAAATGGAGATAGTAGCACTCAGACATGACTCGCATCGATTCTGACACATGGGTTTTCATTCTTTGACAATCAATGACAGAATTGATTTTATTATAATAGCTGTATCTGAACTTTAAACTTGAGGAATCGAGTTAAAGATATACTTGTGACGTTTGGTTCGCCATTAGAGTAGTTAGGCCTAATTCACCAGTTGGTGGGGTCAACCTCGAATTGTAATCTAATGGGCAAGTAGTATTCTTAACTGATATCCAACAAAGGATGCGTTCCCTCGTGTGAACGAGGAATTATCCTATGCATGTATAAGTAAGTTAGATCTTAAAGTCTTTGGTCACATCATTCATTGATCTGAGCTTATTATAAATATAGTATAGTGTTAAGTTAGTGAGTTTGACCAAAACCATGACTCTCGCTTAACCGGGATAAGGAAACAAAGAGTTTGTATTCACACGGTATTTACAAATGGAAAGGTATAAATGATCTAATCATTTTCATCTTGTTTAAGTTAAAATATGGACCACTTGACTGGCTAGGTGGGACCTATATTCAATGAAATCCTCCCATTGCCAGATATAGATGAATCTAAAGAGTCACGCTTAAAAAGAAAAAAAAACTAATTAATGAAAAAGTGGGAATATTTCTTGTGATAATATTTTAAGTATTGGATACTTAAAATTAAATAAATAGAATTAAGTATTTGGAGAAATAAGTTAATTTATTTACGATTTAATTAATATAATTGGAGAAATATAATTAATTAAATGGGTTATCTATTATTTAATTGAATTAATTAATTGGGTTAAGTTAATTAATTAAATATTAGATTAAACTAAACACAAAATTAATACACCATGTGGCATACTAAACCTAAGAGGGGCGGCCATAAGGGGTTTAATGGGCTTAGTTTGAGTCCAAGGTAATAACTTAAGTGATATAAATATCACCTTAATTATTAGCCTAGGTCATAAGTTGCATTACACAACACACAAGAAAAATATTCCCTCTCTCTCACTCTACCTAGCCGTCGGTCACCATACCAAAGGAGGAGGAAGATTTTTCATCAAGTTTTTCCGGCGAGATGATTTAGAGGTAGAACACTTGGACTGCTCGGATCAAGATTTATTCAGCCGGAGATTTATCGTGAAGAATTGAAAAATTCAAATTCGTGAAAATAATCAACCACTTCGCTACAACGGGTAATGTGAATTTACCCTATCATACATACATGTGATTAAACCCCGAGATTGACCCTACGAAGAGAAAATCCAAAAAAAAAATTAAATTCCGTTTCCGATGCGTTTGGTCAATTTTCCCCAACAATCTGATCTTTGTCATCAACATAAGAAATGTATCATTGTCTCTTAGCTTTCCATAAATATGATAAGTGTTTATTTTGGACATCGGTTGAGAAATTTACTCCATAAACTCTAGCACTGCCCAACTATAACTTCTCAAATGCGGTTGCATTGTATCTTTTTGCATGATTTACCTTCAATCCTTGTTCTTTACCTCCAAATGTTACGTTATTCTAGAAAATATGGGAAAACAAGGGTCAAAGCATCATATGTGATCAAATTATCAAGGAAACAGTCAAAAACAAGTTGATAAACGGGAAAAAACTCATTTGAAAATATCATATATCCACTACCCCCAAACTTAACTTTGATCGCTCTCAATCAAATAAAAGCAAGCACACACAAGAAGGCTCCAAATGTTTTTCTTTTCCAATATCGTACATACAAAAAACAATCATTTTACTTTCGAAAATGATTATGAAAAGCTACACGTTGCCTAGAACACTCATCAATTTGAAAGGCTCAAAGAATTTTTAACTCCATCGCTTAATCATGAATTAGCACATCCATTATAATGCCAAGAGCACACTTTCAATGAGATTATGCAAACTAATTGTAAAATAAAGGCATTGAAACACTTCAAAACTAGTTAAGCTATCGGTGTGCACAATATGTGAAAGTCATAATCAAAAGGTGTTAGGAAATTTCATGTTAGATGTTTTGATGATGACAAAATAGGATTTTATGTTAGACTCCAAAAAAATGTAAGTTTATGTTTTCATAGAACAATTGTATAAGCGTTTAAAAGGTTGTAATTTTATTAAGCTTGTAATTTTTATCTTTGTAGACTTTAGACTAAGTATTGGATACCAAGTCGCTAGTAGAATTCGAGGTGAGTCTATTAGAGATGAATTTGAAGATTAGCGTCTAAAGACAAGCGAAAATGAAAATTTTGTCTTAAGCGACTGCCAATCGCTATGGACTGTTTTAGGGTTAATGAATCAAGCGATCAAGTAGATCAGATTCACACAAAGGACTTAAATGCAATCATTTAACGGACATTTATTTCCAACGGGAAATAAATTCAAATGCATTAAATGCTTGATAAGAGCATTAAATGTGATAAGGACAGATTGTATACGGAGCAAGCTTCCTATTGGCTAAGACTGTCAGAATTTCAGAGTTCCAACCTGCCACATCAAATCAGTGCAGCAGGATTTCAGGAATGTCAGAGAAAAGGTAAGACTCACTCGCGCGTGAGAGGCACGCTCCTACATGTGTCCAACGGACAAATCCCAAGAAATTGCCTATAAATACCTTACCTCCAGCAAACCCTAAATACACGTACATACACAAGAAGGTCAAAACTTTGCTAAATTTCTCTCTCAAGAAAAAGCTTAGAAACTCCATAGACAAAATTCTTCCAAGCTTTTTACTTACATTCCAGACAGTCATAGATATCTCAAACATCTTCAAAGAAGAACCATACATTATTATTGAGACATCCTAAGTTGTTTGAACTTCCTAAAATTAAACAAACCCGTGATCAAAACCCTCAACATCCCCTGTTTGTGTGAAGAAGTTGTTGACTCTACAAGCAGTATTTCTGAGTGAGAGAAGCTTGTTGGTGAATATCTTCATTAGTGCTGAAGTCTGTGTGATCAAGGAGCCTAAGATCATCATCCCCTCCTCTATTTTGTAGAAGCCTATGTGTGATCCTTCGATTATCAACTTAGTGGAACTCCTCCAAGTGTTCAAGGAGAAGAAGGACGTAGCTGGGATTATACCACCCAGTGAACCTTATAAATTCTTGTGTTATTTACGGTCATTTACTGTTTTATTATCTGATTTTATATTTTATCGTCGATCTTGAGAAAGATAAGTAAAACGGTTAAGCGACTATTTGACCAAAACGAACACTAAAGCTTTAAAAATCATTTCCCCTGTGCTAACCCTGATTAAGAGATCTAAGTGTTACCCTACTTTGCTAAATTGCTAAAATCACTAAGTCTAAGTTATCTTTACTGGAGCGCTTGACCTAAGCGCTTAGCTCTCTAAGCGTTCAAATCTTTAAAAGTGATACGAAATTTTTGAAGTCGAAAAAAATTTCAGGATCTATTCAACCCCCCCCCCTTCTAGACCCTTTCGTATGCCACTTGGGACCACCAAGTGGTATTAGAGTGGTTGAATTAGAAACCTAAGAGTTTCCAAGCGTAATAGCTTGTTTAGATTCATTTTTCCAAACTTAGTCGCTTTAATTTTCTTTTAAACATCTCATTATGACTTTTAAAAAAATGCCTAAGTTGGTTGAATCAAACTATGATTCTTGGAAACTTAGAGCATTTGTTTACTTATGCTCTTGCGATAATGAAATGTGTGATGTAATTACAGATGACCCTATTCAGATCATGAAAGTTGTAACTCGAGCCCCTAGAGTGACTGAGGCTACTCCAAATGGTTATGTCGAGAAACCCAAGTTAGAATGGACGCCATATGATCGAAAAAGAGCGAATCTAGATAATGTTGGACGAAGTGCACTATACTCAGCGTTAGGAGAAAATGATGCATTGTTCAACAAGACCAAGCAATGTAAGACGTCAAAAGAGATATGGGATAAGTTGGCTATCGTGTGTGAAGATTCAGCACAGATGAAGGAGAACAAGCTCTCCATAGCCATGTAAAGATTTGAGCATTTCAAGATGCAGCCTAACGAGATGCTAGAACAATTGGACGCGAGGTTTACTTTGCTCATTATCGAGTTAGCGTCACTGGACAACGAGTTGACTAACAAGGAAATGGTCAACAAGATGTTCAGAAGTCTTCCAAGCAAATATTTGATTAAGACAGTTGCCATGAGAAAATCACAAATTTTGGAGACTTTAACTCTAGAACATGTGCTTTCAGAGTTAAAGGCATTTGAGTTCGAATTGGGTGAAGTCAGCGACACATCGACTTCAGTGACTGAATTAGGAGCTTTAATCGCTACTACCAAAAGTAAGGGCAAAGCGATTAGTGAGGTGAAATCAACGGAATCCAATGAGGAAAAAGAAATGGCTTTATTGGTCAAGAAATTCAAGAAATTTCTAGGATATGAAAAGAGAAAATCTATTGGACAAACTTCATTTCAAACTCCTCCTCCTGCACCAGCACCTCAGTACCAAGCACCACTATATTCTACACCTCAACCAGCAGCGCCAGTTCCTTACCAAGCGCTTTCATCCCCTACTCAGAATCTCTCAGCGCCAGTAGTTTCCATTGCCCTTATCGGAATGTATCTAAGCCCACAAGGCAAGATTATACAGATAGAAATCAATTCAGGAGCAACCTTCGCCAACAAGGTTTGCTAGCGTAATCCGAACCATTCTCCGCACCTGAAGAGGATTTGGAATCATCATATGAGAGTAGTGATGATGAGCCAGCCAGCGACTCAGCGTTAATTTATCTCATAGTGAGAGATGAAGAAGCGTCTGATGACTCGCTATCTAAGGTAAACACTGAATTATCTCATCCTCTTTCATATGATGAATTACTTGACAAAGTAAATGAATATTATAATGATTGTCAAGATGCCGCTAAAATATATCAAAATGACTTCGATATTATTTCATTGCTTACAAGTGATAAAATGACGCTCAAAGCAGAGTTGTTAGTTCAGCAACAATGCATTGAGAAGAATTAATCGCTTGAGAGTAAAATTACTCAATTGAAAAGTGACATTGATATAATAGTCAAGAGAGAAGCTGAATTGATCGCTAGACTTGCCAAATCAGAACAACTTGTCTCATCATTATCCAAAGTGTCAAAAAAGCTAGATAATGTGACTGAGGTAACCAGACTTTTTGGTGAAAAGACCGGTTTAGGTTGTGATAAATTTGGTCCGAAATCAAAAGCATCTTAGGTTACGGCAATCAACAAAGGAAAAGGTGTATTCTTTGTTGAGAAGAGTTCAAACAGTCAAACGCTGAATGAACCCAAGGTCAATGGTAAGAGGCCAAATGAGAAGGTCAATACTAAATCAGGCAACAAGGCGAAGACAAAAGTGAATGATTCACAGAGGAAGGTTCATCCACACGCTCAAAAGGCTAAGGATAAACCATCTACAAGTGAATCAAACGCTAGACGTCAATCTCCAAAAGCGACTCCTAATCCAGTGCCGAGGAAATACCCGCATCAATATCCTCAAAGATTTAGATCATATTATCGATACTATGATGATTATGATTATGATTATGACTATGATTACTATTATAATTGAGGGTATTACTATACACCTAAAAAGCACACACAACACAAATCGAAACCCAAGCGGGCCAATCTTCCTGTAATGAACACAAGGCAAATATGGGTGCCGAAAGTTTTAATTCAAACCAAAGTAACGAACATTGAAGGACCCAAGACAAAATGGGTACCTAAGAAGAATTAGAAATGCCCTTTGAATGCAAGTATCTAGAGCCAACGCCGATACTTCAGTTTGGTACATTGATAGTGGGTCATCAAGGCACATGACTGGCTCAAAAGATCTCTTCGTTAACTATCGTGCATCCAACGGTCCTCAAGTCATATTTGGTGATAACTCTAAAGGTAAAACCAAAGGTATAGGTATCATGCATAGGGGGAACATCATGATCAGTGATGTATATTATGTTGAGGGTCTTAAGCATAATTTGTTAAGCATAAGTCAATTTTGTGAAAAAGGCTTTGAAGTCCAATTCTCAAGCGACTATTGCTATGTTAACGACGCTAAGACTAAGTCTACTAAATTAAGAGGAAAAAGAACAAACAATGTGTATTTGGTAGATTGAGATTCAACAATTGATAACAACCCTACAAGCTTTGTTGCGAAGAGTCAAAATGAATTAGGTTGGTTATGGCATAGAAAAATGAATCACCTCAACTTTAAGGCAATCTCTTAGTTAATATCGCTTAATCTAGTACAGGGATTACCTAAAGGTTCCTTTTAGAAAAATCGCTTATGTGATGCATGTCAAATGGGTTACAAATTAAATCATCTTTTAAGAAGGAACCATGCCTATCTACTTCTAGAATTCTTGAACTGTTGCATTTACATTTGTTTGGTCCTATTCAAATCATGAGTGTTAGTGGTTAAAAGTATTCGCTAGTAATAGTTGATGATTTCTCTCGCTATACATGGATAGAATTTCTAGCGATCAAAGATGAAACTAGTGTCAAGATCACAGCGCTAATTCGTCAATTACAAACCTCAAAAGATCTAAAGGTGATGAGAATTCGAAATGATAGAGGAACTGAATTTACTAACCAATTTGTTGAGCAGTTTTGTACAGACTTTGGAATACTTCATGAGTATTCTGCACCTAGAACACCTCAACAAAATGGAGTTGCCGAGCGACGGAACTGAACGCTTAAAGAAGCCGCTAGGACGATGTTAGCAGAGTCTAAGCTACCTCAAAGGTTTTGGGCCGAAGCTATCAATACTGCATGCTACACTCAGAGTCGGTGTATGATCAACAAGCAACATGAGAAGACTCCATATGAGTTGTGGAAGGGACGTAAGCCTAACATATCATATTTTCATGTATTTGGTTCAAAGTGTTTCATTCATAACAATGGATCCCAAAGTCTAAGGAAATTTGATCCTAAAGCGGATGAGGGAATCTTTCTAGGATATGCTAATAATGGAAAAAGTTTTCGCATCCTAAATAAGATCAAATCGAAGGTTGAAAATCCATTCATTTTTTGTTTGATGATGCTAACCAAGAACCGAGTAAGGTTAATCCTGATGATGTAGAAGTTAAAGATCTTGCCCAACAAGCGTCACAAATCAATCTTGGTGATGATAGTGATGATGATGAGGATAGTGAGATCTTTGTGCCCAATCCTAAGGATACTCGTGAGGTTACAAATGATGATATTGTCATAAATGCTGATGATCATGAAGAGAATGATCATCAAGAGCAAATTGGAACTTTGAATGATGTAGCTACTGCGCAAGAGACAAATGAGGGTCAAGCGATTGATGATCCAGAGTCTCTCAACCCTTTCGAACCAAGTCGTAAATGGCTTAGAGACCATCCACCAGAGCTAGTGATTGGAGATATTAAAGCACCTGTTAGAACTAGGTCTGCAACAATCAATGAGGCCATGTTCACAAACTTCCTATCTCAAATGGAACCAAAGAAAGTGGATGAAGCGCTCAGTGATTCAAGTTGGGTAGAAGCGATGCAAGAAGAGCTTAACCAATTTGAGAGAAGCAAGGTTTGGACGCTAGTACCAAAACCAACTCGCCAAGGAGTTATTGGAACTAGATGAGTGTTTATGAACAAAATGGATGAAGATGGCATTGTGATAAGAAACGAAGCCAGATTAGTCGCTCAGGGTTATTGACAAGAAGAGGGTATTGATTTTGATGAGACATATGCCCCAGTAGCCCGTCTTGAAGCGATTCATATGTTCCTAGCGTTTGCCGCATTCAACAAGTTCACAGTGTACCAAATGGACGTGAAGAGTGCATTCCTGAATGGTAAACTCCAAGAAGAAGTTTATCTGGAGCAACCACCAAGATTCATCACCAACCATGGGAAAATTATGGTCAACAAATTGGATAAGGCACTTTACGGCCATAAACAAACACCACGAGCATGGTATGACACTCTCTCTATCTTCCTTATAGGTAAAGGCTTTTCAAAAGGCAACATTGATACAACGTTATTTAAAATTACCCATAATCAAGATATTCTCTTAGCCTAAATATATGTTGATGATATTATATTCGGATCTACTAATAAGCGATTGTGTGAGAAATTTTCGAAAATGATGCAAGATCAATTTGAAATGAGCATGATGGGTGAATTAACTTTCTTCTTAGGATTACAAGTTAAACAACTCCCTAATGGCATATTTATAAACCAAGCTAAATATACAAGAGATATGATTAAGAAATTTGGTATGAAAAACGCATCATCTTCAAAAGTTCCAATGAGCCAAACGCTTAAGTTAGATAAAGATGAAAGTGGGAAGAAAATTGATATCTCTAACTATAGAGGTATCATTGGACCACTTCTTTATCTTACCGCTAGTAGAACTGATATTATGTTTTTGGAATGCATGTTTGCACGCTTTCAAGCTGATCCTAGAGAATCACACTTAAATGCTGCCAAGAGAATCCTTAAATACCTAAAAGGCACACAAAATGTGGGCTTATGGTATCTAAGGGACTCTCCTTTTGAACTAATTGGTTATTCAGATGCAGATTTTACAGGATGCAAAATAGATAGAAAGAGTACTAATGGTATATGTCAATTTCTAGGTGATAGATTGATTTCGTGGCATAGTAAGAAACTACAATCCATAGCAATTCTACCGCTGAAGCAGAGTATGTAGCCGCTAGAAGTTGTTGTGCACAAATCCTTTGGATGAGGCAACAACTTAGAGATTATGGAACAATCTTAGGTCCTACCCCAATCCATTGTGATAACCAAAGCGCTTTAGCTATGACCGAAAATCTAGTCCTTCATTCTAGAACTAAACACATTGACATTCACTACCATTTCTTACGTGACCATGTCCAAAAGAAAGATATCTCCATGCATTTCATTGGTAATGACAAACAATTGGCAGATACCTTCACCAAAGCACTCAACGAACAACGCTTTCTCACTTTGAGAAGTGAACAATGTATGATTGATTTAAACGCTTAATCATAAAGCATCATATCTTCTATAAGCATATAATTTTGGGGGAATCCACTTTATTATATTGTTTCAAGCGATTTCAAATTGAAATGAGTTATCAATTTTAGGGGGAACTTTAAAATTGTACTCATATCAATCAATAAGCGTCCATGATCAAAAATGATTTTCAAACTCCCATGCATTGATCATTAGAGTTTATCTATTATGCATGACAAAATCAATCTCTAATAAAATTAAATGAAAATATCTTTTCAAAGCGATTAAACTTTATTATAGACTTCAGCGTTAAGAATATTCCCACTTGAACGCTAAGTAACTTTTTCTGAAATTCATGCATTGTTTCCATCGCTAAAAGGTAGCGTGTGGATAAGTCCAAAAGATGAGATTTGACAACTGCCCACACGTTCCTATCTAAAAACTAGGCGGTTCAGTAATTGCACCTGTCTGAGTACATGTCAGTGTACTATCAGGCATGTGTAATTCACGCTGAAAATTTTAAAATTATTTAAATGTTTTGAAAAAGTAACTGTGGACTTCAAACTTTTATAATTCACAGCTGTTATCTTATTTTACCGCACTTTTTTTACATTCGTCTTTATGGGTAAACGACTCAGATTAAATGCTTCAATTTTCAAAATTAATGATCTAACATGTGGCATTAATCCAAGCAACTGAGGAGTTATTTATTTTTATTTTTTTTGCCTCTATTTAAACCCTCCATGATTTTACAGAAAAGCTTAAAATCACTAACTCAAGGCATAAGACTTTTTCTTAACTCCCAGAAAGCTTCAAACCTTCGTCAATGGTGCCACCAAAATCTTCAAAGTCTTCCAAATTGACCACCGAAAAATCTTCCAAATCCTAAAAACCAGTCACTGTTAATGCTGAATTTCTTGTGAACTGGGACTACCTTTATGATAACCAGAACTTCCCTCTGAGGACTGTTCTTCCTCTTGTCCAAGAATCTGGTTTACGCGAACTGATAACGTCCCATTCAAACATTCATAAGGAAGAAACTCTTTTCTTCTTCCAGAACGCCAAGATTTCTGACGATGGAAACTCCATTTCCTGCGTCTTTCCGTTTGCTCGTGAGACCTTTGTTCTCACTCCTCATCTTCTATCTTCTTTATTACAACTACCCAATGATGGTGGAGAATTTGAAAACGTCACCCTTGGAGATGGCACCAAGGTCCGGGCACTGATCAAGAAAGACAAAATTGAAGCTGTGTATGAACCAAACTTCAAGAAGAATAATATGAAGGGAGAATATGTCATTGTGGTTGACATATGCTTGAAGATGATCAAATGCATGAAAGGAAGCTTCGATAAGGTCTCCAACGTTCAGTATAAAATGATGGTAGCTATTTTGACCAAGTTGAAGATCAATTGGTCACTTTACGTTTTTAATCGCTTTAAGGCAGCGATGGCTGAGTCGGTGAATCCTAAGCCTTATGGGATTGTTTTACGTTTAATTTTAAGCGCTAAGGGTTTTGTCAACACCGCTTGAATGAAGGTCCTAGCGCTTAAATTCTTCAGGAAAAAGATGATCGGTGAGTTGCTCAAACCCAAGCGTCGGGGTGGAGCATTTGTTCCCAAGGAAGAGTGTGAGCGACTTCTTGCCGAAGGAGTTGTTCACAGCAATGATGAAGAGGAAGCGTCTTCATCTATATCATCATCTTCATCGGAAGAAGCAGTGGCTGTTCAGCGACCGAAACGTAAAATAGCTGTTAAAGTCGCTGAGCCAGCCAAGCCCGAGAACAAGCAGAAGAAGAAGTCGGAGCCCAAGAAGAAACAAAAGTCTTCTTCTCCCGAATCTCCCTCTTCCCCTCCAGCGTTGATCTTTCTGCCAGAAGAAGAAGAAGTACTGCTAGCCCGCAGGCGTACTCTTTTATCCACTCTAGCTGCATCAACAAGCACTCCAGTCGAGCCAGTGAGTGTTGTTCCTCCTTCTTCTAACGCTGTTCCTGAAACCAGTTCAGAGCCTAGAGCCACTACTCCATCTGAGAGGCTTTCTCGTGTTCAGGGTAAGTACTCGTGATAAACAATGTATTCTATCTTTTCCTCATTAGCTTCTCATCTCTAATGCTAGGATAAAATTCTTTCAGCCGAGTGTGAAGCAAATATCCAGACTGTTCTTATCACTCTTGAGAAATTGCGTATTCCCATTCGTTCTGATCCCATTACTTCTTTCCTCGATTTAGATCCTGAAGAAATCCTAGAGCCTGAGGATCAAGCACCATCTGTTGAGACAGATCAAGCTACTGAAACAGTCGGTGAACCTCCTCCGGGTAAGCGTTGTAGTCTTTTGTGTCTATTTCTACCCTGTAGACATTTTTCTTGCTTTTCTCAAATGCTTACATGTATCAGTTTCAAGTACACAAGACACTGATGCACCTCCACCTGCCGAGGTTTCTATTGAAGTGGATGTTGATTTATCAACAATGGTGACAATCGCTCGAGAACTTGATGCAGTCCTTCCTGACTCTGACATTTCTCTAGAACAAGAAGCGACTACTGAAGTTAAGCGATCACCTGAAGTGACTGAGTTTGTCCCCACTCCAACTGGTCCTCCTCCTCCAGCGATCAATTTCTTTCCTAGAGGCTATAATTCAGACTTAGAATATTATTATGCCTGGAGAAAGATGACGCTTCGTTAAATGATTGATATGGAGATCAATTTTCAGACTACCCTCCAGAATCCAAAGCTTTCAATCGCTCAGAAATCAGCAGTATTTCAAACGCTTGCCACCGGTGAAATGAAAACAATGAAAGATATCATTGGCCACCTCGGATATCTGGAACCATCAACAATGTCGCTAGCCGAGTTCGAAAGCAAACACTTTAAAAAATACGGCAAGAGCATGGAACGCAATTACCCTTTTCACCGAACTCATGTCCAGATACGGAATCCACACATGGGCAATTGGGGAAAGAATCATGATGAAGAGCAAATGAAAAAACTAGGATATTCAGCTCTTCCCAAAATCGTTCACTCGGAAGCTAATCAATCCGCCGCTAAGCCACTGAAATTGTGGAAAGGAAAAGGTGTTATGCTTCAAGATCACCCTAACCCCATAAATTTCTGGTTTGAAGATGAGGCAAGGGAATTTCTCGCTAGACTGTGGGCAGATAATTTCAGTCTTGAGAAAGAGCGATTCAAAAAGTTGCTTGCCACCAGGATCGATTCTGAACTCGCTGAGCAACTAGGCAAACGCTGGATAGCAGAAACTTCCAGATGGGCAAAAGACTTTGTGTTGAAGTGCCATACCACTGATGAAATGATGAGGTATCCCTTTTTATTTAACTTTGGACTAGAATATCGGCTTGGGGGTATGCTCTATTTCTACTTCAGCAACGTGAGTCGCTTGTGGGTCCTATCAGCGCTTTACCGTACTTTAGAAGAAGTATGCAGAGTTATGTCCTAGAGCAGCTTACTCAAATCAGTCAAGGGGGCAATATATTTCACACAAGAGAAAACTTCGCCCAGCGACTTTTGATTGATCTAAATGAGGACGCTTCTAAAAGTAAGTGTAATGATCTTCATAGACCAAGTGAAGCACATATGATGGATTTAACTGATGATCTTACTGAATTTCATCGAGAACGACGAGCGATAGTTGAAAATGCCGAATCACTGGATCTTACCATTACTCCCCACTTTGGTTATGTTCTTAGTGATTTCAGGGGCTATAACTTGCTTCCCGTTTTTTTCTGCGAGCACAACATTCAAGTCACCAAGATGATCTCTCTTATCAGAAGACCTTTTGATCTAGCGTTAGCCCAAGAGCTTATGCCTTTTCTACTGGACTACAAGAATCTGTACTCATCTGACATAGAGTTCCCAGAAGATGCTGATCTGGCGTTAAGTACTGAAGCGCATGAAGACGCTATCTTGTTTATTCCATGAAATTTCTATCAAAGTCCAAAGCATGTCATGGAAGCGACTGGCCCTCTCTGGGTCATTGCTATTGAGAAACCTTCTCCTCCCTTGGAGATTGTTGAAATAGAAGAGGACCAAACTCCTGCTGTGGAAGTCGCTCAAACTGACAGCGTTCCAGTAGTCGAGGTTCCCATTCTTGAACAAGTTGATCAGATTGAGGAAGCGACTCAATCTCTTACCTCAGCGATAGAAAATGTTCGTACTGAAATTGCCAAAGAGCCTGAAGAGCTGTTTATCAGAGATAAAACCAAAAGCAAGGCTGCGGTTTCTAGCTCATATGGACTCATTCCGTCTCCCGAGCATCCTTCTTCATCGGAATCAGATTCAAAAAGTGATCAAGAGACTCAAGACTTAAGAAGAGCTGTGAGGAATTCACTCAATGCCATTGAGGGTTTCTGCTCTAAAATCCTTGAAAATGATGATACACATATCAAGTTAGTCTCTGATACTAGAAGTCGTGACATTGTAAACGATGCTACTAAGAGCACCATAGCAATCATGAATAGCATATCACCACTGATCACTACCCTTTTCAAAGAGTTCAATCGTCGTTTAGCCCAGAACACTTCAGCCGATACTAAAAGGCACAATTCTTCCAATTCAGCTGCACAGAGTATCGCTCAATAAGTCGCTCTACTTGTTGATGAAGTAAGGCTATTGCGCAGTGACATTGCTGAGTTGAAAACTTCCCTTGATGATGTCAAGAAGGGGGAAGAAGAGTCCTAAGTAAAAGGAAAAGCATTGAAGGAGCCCATCTCTAAAACAGATAACAAACATTGGCGCTCCATGTTCGAAGAAATAGTGAGCATAAAAAAATGCTTACTAAGAAGCGAAAGCCAAGATACTATCAAGGCAGGCACTTGCTTCCGGAGTTAGACGTTGAATTCTTAGAGAGTATGGGTTTTCATCCATACGCCGGACCTCTTAGAAGACCTATAAACTGGAAATCCACCAATGATCGAAGACAAAACATTTACCATGACTTGATTCGAGAACTTGGAATCCCTCCGAGGGATTGGGTGGAAAGACTATTGGAGCTCAATGAAAACGCTATACTGAGAAGGCACAACTATGATGAAGTTCAGCATATAACCATGATAGATGTTGATAGACTTCTCCTGGATCTAGCTAATGAAATCTTTGAAGAAGAGGCAAACAAGAAGCGACAGAAAAGATGATTGCTTATATTGTTTTGTATATTTCTTTTGTCGCTTTAAATTATCTACCTTCAGTGTAAATTATGTATGCTTAATTCTCTTATATGAATGAATGATTTATTGCTGAAACAACTTGTTGAGACTAATCTAACTTAGGCTAACTTAACTAACTTTCTAAACGCTAACTTGATTATTTTTGGGCTTTTCTTTGAACTCTTAATATATAAAAGAGTTATAAAAGTAAAGGTCTTGACATCATCAAAAAGGAGGAAATTCTTAGGAAATTTCATATTAGATGTTTTGATGATGACAAGATAGGATTTTATGTTAGACCCCCAAAAAATGTAAGTTTATGTTTTAATAGAACAATTGTATAAGCGTTTTAAAGGTTGTAATTTCATTAAGCTTGTAATTTTTACCTTTGTAGACTTTAGACTAAGTATTGGATACCAAGTCGCTAGTAGAATTCTAGGCGAGTTTATTAGAGATGAAGTTAAATATCAGCGTCTGAAGACAAGTGAAGATGAAAATTTTGTCGTAAGCGACTGCCAATCGCTATGGACTGTTTCAGGGTTAATGAATCAAGTGGTCAAAGCACTCAAATGATCAAATAGATCAGATTCACTTGAAATAAATTCCGAAGTCACAAAGGACTTAAATGCAATCATTTAACGGGTATTTATTTCCAACGGGAAATAAATTCAAATGCATTAAATGCTTGATAAGAGCATTAAATGTGATAAGGATAGATTGTATACGGAGCAAGCTACCTATTGGCTAAGACTGTCAGAATTTCAGAGTTCAAACCTGCCACATCAAATCAGTGCAGCAGGATTTTGGGAAAGTCAGAGAAAACGTAAGACTCACTCGCGCGTGAGAGGCACACTTCTATATGTGTCCAACGGATAAATCCCAAGAAATTGCCTATAAATACCTCACCCCCAGCAAACCCCTAAATACACGTACATACACAAGAAAGTCAAAACTTTGCTGAAATTCTCTCTCAAGAGAAAGCTTAGAAACTCCATAGCCAAAATTCTTCTAAGTTTTTTACATACATTCCAGACAGTCATAGATATCTCAAACATTTTCAAAGAAGAACCATACACTATTATTGAGATATCCTAGGTTGTTTGAACTTCCTAAAATCAAACAAACCATTGATCAAAACCCTCAACATCCCTGTCTGTGTGAAGAAGTTGTTGACTCTACAAGCAGTATTTCTGAATGAGAGAAGCTTGTTGGTGAAGATCTTCATTGGTGCTGAAGTCTGTGTGATCAAGGAGCCCAAGATCATCATCCCCTCCCCTATTTTGTAAAAGTCTCTATGTGATCCTTCGATTATCAACTTAGTGGAATTCCTCCAAGTGTTGAAGGAGAAGAAAGATGTAGCTGTGATTACACCACCCAGTGAACCTTATAAATTCTTGTGTTATTTACTGTTTTATTATATGATTTTATATTTTATCGTTTATCCTGAAAAGATAAGTAAAACGGTTAAGCGACTATGTGACCAAAACGAACGCTAAAGCTTTAAAAATCATTTCTGCTGTGCTAACCCTGATTAAGCGATCTAAACGTTACCCTACTTTGGTAAATTGCTAAAATCTCTAAGTCTAAGTTATTTTTACTGGAGCGCCTGACCTAAGCGCTCAGCTCTCTAAGTGTTCAAATATTTAAAAGTGATACGAAAGTTTTGAAGTCGAAAGGTCTTTTTGCTTGTAACATATGCCACTTGGGACCACCAAAAGGTCTTTTTGCTTGTAACGGACGGCTAGGTGATGGATTGGACCGACAGATATGGATAAAGTGGCTAAGTATAAAGAGCCTTAACTCAATATCATCCAGTTAAACTTGCGTATCAACCACATTAACTTTCACAACTCATGACTTATCACTTTTTACTCTCTTTTGCCTTTCAACTTACAACCCCCAAACTTATTTTTTTTTATACCGGATTGCACAAAATTCCAAAACCAATCAATCCATATTGATGCCTAATTCATAGACTAATCGAGAGCACTTATATATGTATATATATATCACTAAAAGAAAAAGTGCTTTTTACCACTAATTTTTAAATACATGGGAAATAACTTAGTAAAAAGACATTATTCACCATGATATTTCTATTGCGGTCAAAAGACCCAAGAATGTATCCTTTTATACTACGCAGGAGTCATTTATAGTGAAAATTCACTTATTTGCTATACCTTTTGCGGGCGCGGTATGTACACCATGGTTATGAAACCCGGACCGGACCTCCCTGTCCGACCGCTAAGAACCGGAACCGGTCCTGAAAACAGGCCGATTAACCCACAAAACCGTTTAGAGCTCAAAACCGCCGGGTTTTGCTAAGAACCGTCCAACCCGCAGGTTGGACCGGTGAACCGTAAAAACCGTTGCTAGGTCACTCGAACCGGGCGGTTAGTGCTTGTATAGATCTGAAATTCTAACCCTCTTTTCTTTCTCCCTCAAATCTGAAAATTGACCTTCACTCATGCAGAAAATGCGAGCGAGCGAGCGAGAGCGAGCGAGAGAGACACACGTTGAAGATTGCTGCATTTCTGCGTTTCTTTTATGTATGTGTGGTTCAAGTTTAAATGTTTGTGGGTGGTGATGGCTGAGGCAAGAATGCTTATATATACGTGTGTGTGTATATATATATATAAATATATGCGTGTGTATGTTCAGTTGGTGGAAGAAAATCTAGAAACTAAATGTGATGTTTTCATAATTGTGAGTACATCAGAGAAATTGGGTCTTGTTTTGTTGGAATTTTACATGTTCAATTTTGTTTTGGCTTTCTGAGGTATATTATATATATACAAATACATATAGATTTTATATTAAAAGATTTTATATACATATTATTTTATCATATTTTTATATTTTATATATTTAGTAGTGTATTATATATTAATTATTATTTATTGCATAATTATGACGTCACCGGTTCGACCGCGGTTGATCCGACGGTTGAACCGGTGACCCGTGACTCGATCTCTTTTTCAATTCACTGTCCAGTCCGATTTTCAGAACATTGATGTACAGAACTATAATTACTACGATTATCTGTGAGCATGGCAAATATAAATGTAAAAACCACACCTTCATTTTTTTTTTCTTTTTGTAGCATAATAACACCTTCATTGGATAACCTTCAAATTCAAATTCTTTTTTCCAATGCCAACCTCCAAATTTCCTATTTTTTAGTAAAATAGAAAATTCCAAAACCCCAAAACTTTCGCGCTCTTTTCCTCCTACCTCCTCTTCTATGATGCACGGATACGGTACGATACGAATACGAGATACGACAAATTTCAAAATTATAAGGTACGATACGTTGGAGATACGCATATATATATATATATATATACATATATATAATATTTAAAAATAAATTTGAGTCAATATATTTACTAACATAAATAAAATTACAATATTGACGTCATTTTATTGTTTATAAGTTGAAACATCTTTGAAGGTAACCAAAAAACTTCATCATTTCCAGTGTACGAACGTTATTCCATCAGTACCAACAACTACATTCATATCCAAAATCTTCGGTAATAAAGTATAAATAATAGATATAACGTGAGGTAAGAGAAGAAAAAACATATATGTAAGAAGTGAAACTGGTTTTCCTATTTTAAGTTTCTTTTATTTGTTTAACTCTTTAACATGTCATTATTATATTCTTATTTTAATATAAAAAAGTATTATATAATATTCAAAAAATACTTTGTCAGATACTCAATGTGTATCAGATACTTCAAAATTTGTATGAGATACGGCATTTGGAAGTATCGAATACGGTGTCCAATCTTTTTTATTTATTTTAATTATTAGATATGTCAAATAAGTATCCGATATGTATCGAATAAATATCCGATGAGTATAATATCCGATACGAATTAGATACTGGCACGGATTCAATTTTAGAAGGATCCGTGCCTAGTATCTCTCTACCTCCTTTATCAATCCCTAACTCTCTTCCCTGTTAAAAAAAACAAGTAAAAATCCCTAACTCCCTTCAATCTTGGATTCATCGGTACAATTTGATACGCACAGAATAATAAGCAGCAAGGTCCATTAGATTTGTATGGATGGATAAAAGGAGAAGAGGAGAATTGAAACACTCGCCACCATGTTCGCCGAGCATTGGCTTCAGATTCTACTCACTCTTCTAATCCGTGTTCAAATCGACATGCTTTTGCTTAAAATAGATGAGAAAAATTCAAGGTATTACAGTTATATTGTGCTTTATATTTAGTTTTTACATGTATTAATTTACAGTTAGCAATTTGGTAACTGGTTTGATTTTTGGTTATCCACAAAAATGGGTTTTGTATTTCCACTAATGATTGATTGAAAATGTTCAAATTGGTTATCTCAAGTATGAGAACTCGTGTTCGTTGATTTACATTGTATGTAAACATAAACATTTTGTGTCTTTGGATCTGAATCTGAACCGATTATGCTTGTTTGCTCCCAAACTACAGGCTGGTTATCTTCTAAATTTTTCTCTCAAATTTGACTTGTGGACCTTCAACTTTCCCCCTAAGCTCAATGGTGGTAACTTATGAGGCAAGTACTTTATGGCAATTTCATACTAAACTGATCGATCATCTGAAATTCCTATTAATAGAGATTTTTAATCATGTCGAACGTTTTCATAAAAGTAATCATAAAGATCCATGTTTGGTTTGGCATATTCAATTTTGAATGCATATCTTAATCGAAGCTTTATACGTTAAGAATATCTAGTTATCTACTGCTTTATGTAGAAAAGCTCATTGGTATGTATAATGACTTATGCCTGACAAACGAAGCCAATAGAAAATAATAGAAATAATAAGCGAAGGGATTATCCTTTTTTGCTATACCACGGTGTTCTATTAAGATTGGGATATATTACTGGCAAATATATACTGGTATTGAATGGCTAAGTTTCTGTTTAGTACAGTGATGCATTCGGGAGAATTATAGATTTCGTCCCTGAAGTTGTAGCCAAAAACTGATTTAGTCCTTTATGTTACAGACTCGACACATTTGGTCCCTCATCTTACAAAAAATGAACATATATCGTCCCTGCCGTCAATTTGCCGTTTGCAACTAACGGAAGTGCCATGTGCCGCGCACGTGAGCTGCTTTTGGGGGGAAATAACTAGATTTTGGCTGGAAAAATTACAGATTTCGTCCCCGAACTTGTCACCAAAAACAGATTTGGTCCTTCATTTTTATTTTTAATTAATTTTATTATTTAAAATAATATTTAACATATTTATTTTTGAAAATATTTTATATTAATATTTTAATCAATTTTTATTTATTTTATTCATTTATTTTTTATTTCTTTTCTATTTTTAGTTAATTTTATTATTTAAATAATATTTTATTTTTATTTTTTTTTTTTTTGCATTGTTTTATTTTATTTATCCTTTTTGATTAATTAATTTATTTATTTAACCTTTATTTATATTAGTCCAAATTTAATCATGTGGCAGATGAAGATTTGACTACCTAGGCACACTTGACTTCAAAATTGAAAGCCTCCAAATTGAAAAACTTAACCAAACCCTAATTTTTATTTTTTTTGGGGGGAATTCCGTTAATTTGGACGGAAAGTTAACGGTAGGGACGGTATGTGTTCATTTTTTGTAAGTTGAGGGACCAAATGTGTCGAGTCTGTAACATGAGGGACTAAATCTATTTTTGGCTACAACTTCAAGGACGAAAACTGTAATTTTCCCTGATGCATTCACAAGACTTCTCAATCAAAATGGAGCATTTAGGTGGTTGAGGAAGTCCTTTTATTTTAACTTGTCTATATCCATATCATTGTAAATCCTATTGTCCTTTAATCTGTTCTCTCTACTATCTGCAAATTCTCACCAAAAGGCAGAGTCAATGGACTGTGCCATTCTTATTTGTTATTTATCATAGTTGTTTGATAAGCTATATTTTATGATTACGTTTTGATGAAGTTGTATATATTAGTAATGACAAATTTACGAGGGGAAAATGTAGCTTTATCAATGTAATAATGTCATCAACTCTGTTAAGCACTTACATATTGCTTCCTTTATTGTTTTCTTAGTGAAACTTCGTCTTGCTACGAGAATTTAGTTCACGATATTTTTGCTTCAAGCTTGTTCCATTGATTAGATATATTATTACATTAGAAAATGTGAACAAGTTGTTTGGTTATATAAGTTGAATCCCTTTATAGTATAGATATTTTAAGTGGTTGATAATTGTAATTATTAGGTTTATTGTTATTTTGTTCTTTAAGTAATGTGCTGGCATACACAATGCATTTTTCGTTTCATTTATTTTTCATTAACTAAGTTAAGTTATTACTCTTGTAGGTTGGAAAACCAATCTTCGCTCTTCATACCATGGGAAACTATAGCAGATGACAGCTTGGTCTAAAAGAAATTGTGGTTGATTACACGATTTGAAGAACCACCACAAAATGGAGAATATGATTTAGTTGTGCTATTCTATGGATTGGTCAAGGTTGTTTGCACAAAAGGAAAAATTAAATCAAATTACTCTTTAGGTTTTCTCTTGTTTTGGTAGCTTGTACAACAAACCAAATTGCAAATAATAATGTATGAGTTTGTTATTGTCTTACAGCCCCTATTGCAAGATTTTGAGGATTTCTATTACTATTTTATTTATTGTGTTTTTGGTTTTCATCGGTTTGAGTGATTATGAATTTTTCATGTTAACTAATATTGAATAGTGAGTTGGAAATTGAAAACTATTAACAGATGCAATTAATCTTTAAAAAAATTATAATGGCTAGGATTAATTGTAGATAAAAATATAAAAAAAAATTTATAAATATTTATTATTTACCACGAGCAAAAAGGTGTAGTATCTGATTAGTTTATACCACAAGTGTATACGTGGGCTAATGTATTTGCGTACCTTTCCCCACATAAACAAACAAAAATAAGGACAAATTTGAAGCAAAAGCTATTTACCACAGCAATAATACCATAGTAAAGCTTTTACCTCCCCTGCAATGCCCATGGTGGCAAAAGCGTAGCACAAGCGAGGTAAAAGACCTTTTACCACAATTATTTCTTATTTGCCATGAATTTGTCCATATAGCAAAACGGTAATTTTTTTGTAGTGTATAACTCTCTCTCGACTATTTAGCCCATGGCCCAATTTAGCATTTCATCCCCTTTATTACATAATACTTCAAATCTCAAATTTCCCAACATAACCAACAACATCACTATCTAACCCATATACATTTAAACCAAAACAAGGTGAGCACCCACATACAAGCCAAATGTTATGAAATTCTAGGCTCTCTCAATTGGGTACTAGACATTGTTTTTCTTTTAGGTCAGAGGGTGGTTGATGTGGCTTATGAAAGAAAGACGAATAGTGATTTCTAGTGTGCTTAGGACACTCCATTTTTATCAATATGGCTTAACGCAAGGTCTATGGATTATGTAATATAGTGAAGGCTAAATGTAAGACTCAAGACAATGCAAGATGGCTAAATCATTTTATGACTTCGCAAAATCAATGCACACTTCAAAGTTAACAAAATTTAAAGTTCAACACTTTAAATCCTCAAAAATCCGCATAAGTATTGCTAAAAAGGGCTTTCAAGACACAAAATAATGTTGACCACATACAAGGAATTTTGACTAAGATAAAGTAGAGACACTCAAACGAATCATGCTCTATGCAAAGATGTAACAATTCGTGAATTTGAATTCAACAAAGTCTTACTTGCTAACGTGTACATAAATCGAAAAGATTTTTAGCGGATAAAGCACAAAACAAAGCAAAGTACATATACCACCCCCAAACTTAAAACAAACATTCTCCCCAATGTTCATGAAAGAAACGCAAGGTAAGAGGGATAAGGGATACAACCTTGAAATGGAGAAAGGTGGAGTGATCGTGGTGGTTGGTCAGTACCCCGGGATCGAGACCTAAACAAGAAAACCTCAGTAGAGAAAACAAGACAAAGACAAAAAAGGAAAAGAGAAAGTGCTAAAGAAACTTAGGTTGCCTCCCAAGAAGCGCTTGTTTAAACTCATTAGCTTGACTCTCCTTCCTTTTTATACCCAATACCAGTGGCGCTCTAAGTGAACATTTGATCGAGACCTTGTTCAAAACTTCATAATCTTCTTATCATTTTTAGCCATTTTTCTCAAAAGACTCGTCTGTAGGTATGACTTGGTAAACATGATGAGTGGTAGAGGATTTTTTGTTTCATCGGATAAATCAAATTTTACCTCTTCTTCTCCAACCTTGGAAGTCAACTTGCCATGCTTAACATCAATAATTGCTCCAGTTGGGGTTAAGAAAGGCCGTCCCAAAATAATGGGGACCTTAGCATCTTTGGCTTTGTTCAGTACTGTGAAATCAACTTGAATGATAAGATTCTTTACCTTGGCCAAAATGTTCTCTAAGATGCCTACACGATGCTTTACCGAGTGATTCACCAATTGAAAGGGGATTGTATTTGATTTTAAGTTCGTGAATCCGAGTTCCCTATCCACAGATAAAGGCATGAGTGAAACACTAGCACTTAAATCACATAAAGATTTTGAAAAACTCAAATGACCAAAAGTGCAAGGTATAGAGAAACTCCCGGGATCTCTCAGTTTTGGTGGAAGCATATTTTGTAGAATTGTTCAACATTCCATCGTAGTAGGCATCGTATCAACCTCTTCCACTTTTCTTTTGTTTGAGATGATCTCTTTAAGAAATATAGCATAGTTTGGCATTTTTGACAAAACACCTACAAGAGGGATGTCAATACGCAATTGTTTGAAAATATCAAGAAAATTAGCGAATTGCTTATCGAAGTTCCCTTTTTGTAGTGCAAGTCGAAATGGTTGTCGAGGTTTAGGAACGGAGGGCTCAGGAGCCTAAATACCCAACATTGGGATGAATGCTATTGAGGAATGGTGGTCGAGGATTGAAAGCTGTGGCGTTTGCTATTGTCCCAGGCGTCGTGGTGTTCCTTGCTGAACGCACAATAGGGCGCAATGTGTACATATCATGTAATGAATAGGTAGTCGAGGGCACAATCTAAGTCAAATTATTTCTCTGATGGACTTACTTGTTCCAATTTACAAAGGTTGGGTTCTCGAGTGTTGATTCTTCCATGTTGAACTTTAGTCAAAATATTATCTATGTGTTCAGACAAAGAAGGGGTTAGAGCAACCCAATGGTCCGCACATATTGCTATGTCATGCAATTGGGGTGCCATTCCCTTTTAAGTCCAATTCGGAAAACTGAGATGATGATCACATGTACGTTACCCATGCAACGTTGCCAACATATGATATTAACAAGCCAGTTGTATACCTATTAACCTTTGGAACTCAAGTTTCTGAAAAGATTCAATCCGTAGAATGATCTTTGAAGCAGTTACGCTTTGGGCCAGCTTTCACTACTTGTCAAGACCTCTTGACATTCGTCATATCCTTCATCGGCATTTCTCAGCTCGAAGGGTATGGAACTTTTAGTTCATAGGTTTATAGGTTTACTAGTTCAATCACTTTAACCGCTAGTGGTGTTTATGTTTATCGAGTCTCTAGGTTCTATTACTATCCTCATTATTTCATAAAAGTACTCCTTCACCTTGAAGGTAGAATATTATGAAATGATCCATTTCGTTTCAAGGTGTAATGAACACCATATTCCTAAGTTTCCTTAGGATACTCATCAACACAGGACAAGAGAATCTTCAATCCTTAACTCCTCTCACTGTTGGCTTGATATAAGCAATACCTCTCACATCCTTGATGTGTGTGGTTTACATGTCACATCTTATGTTATCAATTTAGGGTCACACTCATTATTCTACGTCCAATAGATTAATATGCTCGCCTAGGTTATTACCTTGGCAGCTAGATCAATGTATACATTTGTTGTGTCATATGAGTCAAATGTTGTGAAGATAGCATGTCATAATAATTAATTGTAGAACCATAAATAATAGAACGCATTTTAATAAAACATCGAATCTCCACCCATAAACCAAGGTTGAGAAAAACATGGTTCATAACATAAATTAAAAAACATGATAAAATATTCTTCCGAAAACATTGTCTCATAATTAAGAACGACAAATAAATGATTTATTGTCCTTCAGCCTCAGCTGCGAGAAAACACCTCCTTGGCATCTTCAGGACCACGACCTCATTTCTTTGTTCCTTGCTTCTTCTTCTCACCATCTGCAATCCATCGCACAAGTGAGTACCCTTACAGTGTAATTACACTTAAGAAGCGCAGTTAACTAACAAGTTAACTTTACAACAAATGTACCTTTAGTGAACTCACGAGGAGGATAAGGGCACTGATCTTTCCAGTGTCCCTTCTTATTGCTGTTAAAGCACTTCCCTTTCTTGATATTGTCCTTTGCTTGCAGTTTGTTGCCCTTCTTCTTCTTCTTTCTCCCTCTATTTTTATTCTTATCAAAAGCGGGAGATGAAGAAGTGTCAGCAAACAGCACAGTTGCCTCAGCAGTGCGCAACATGTCCAATAACTCTGGGAGAGTGCCAACCAATTGATTCATGTTAAAATTCACTACGAACTGATCGTAGGCAGGAGAGAGCGACTGAATGGCTAAATTAATAGCCGAGTCAGGATTTATCGACACTTCCATATCGTTAAGTTTGTTCACCAAGTCAATCATTCTCAACACATGGTCGGTGACCGAGGTTCCTTCAGTCTTGCGAGCTCTAAACAACTCGTGAGAATAGCAAACCTCTCACGGCGTTTCTTAATGCCGTACATCTCTTCCAGTGCAAAAACAATTTCTGATGTGTGTTCCACAGTCTCAGACTGCCTCTGCAAGTCATTAGTCATGGAGGCGAGAATGAGACAACAAATATAGATATCGTCTTTGCGCCATTGCTCATGCGCATCATGAGCATCCCTTGGAGGACTTGCCTCAGATGCAGGCTCAATAGGCTAAGTTAAGACATAGTCAAGACTTTCAGATTTCAGCACAATCTTGAGGTTGCAGTACAAGTCAGGGAAGTTTGGGCCATTTAACTTATTAGTTTCAAGGATTACCGAGAGTGGGGTTTTAGCCATTTGACTATTACTTTGCGAAAACGGAAAAAGATTAACATTCAATCATAGATCATATCCATATGATATTATGAAAATTTTAACTTCACGTGTGCTCCCACTGCTTTTCGAATTCCATCACCATTGACAGAAGATGGGAAATGTAACAATTTCTAGCGGGCATTAGCGTCAAATGTTCCAACCTCATTCCACGACTCGTGACACAATGGGCAACAACATTTGATCAGGCGCGATGGCCCCATCCACATCCAAGTCGTTCTCGAAATGTTTGCCTCACATTTCATGTACGTCCCGAGAACACGATGTAACCGTACACTAGTCTGCGTTTAAGTCCGACCCACCAAATTCTCACAGCATAACAGCAGCCAGGTGGTCCCACGACTCATGGACGACTTCTTAGCGAAACTGAAATCCATGTGCTCTTCTAATATAACATCATTGTTATAGAGAATGCTTAAATGTGAGATTAGTACACTTAATCTTGCCACCATTCCACCACTCGTGAGACAATGATGACAAGCCTCACGCTATTTCCTCTCACTAACGATAAATAACTATGAGCATGCTTATTTAAATAAAGCGGTAAATATGATCCTAGTCAAGCCAATTCTAAAAACAACCCGAGCCATCAAGGTGTCGACCAATCTAATTTAAGGACTCGGACCCTATACTAAGGTCTTCACAGCTCCTCGAGCTTGAACGTCTCCATCATCGTCTTCAAGATGTCTTCGTCTTTGTCTTCAAATTACAAAAAAACAAAAAAAAATAAGAGAAACGGAAACCTCACCCTCTCATGTACATAAAATGAAAGCATGGCATGTAGGCCTCAAATTAAAACGTAGTCTATGGCTCGACTTGGATCACCACATAATCACATAATACATCCTCGCATTATGCTTTCATAAACATAAATTTACCGACTTTAATTTAAGATAATCTAATTAAATTCGTGGACCAATTAATTATTTCTAAAAATAAATTTCAGAAAATCCCATGAAAAATCATAATTCTCCATTTATCTGAAAATTAATTCAAATTCCAAAACTCTAATATTATTCTATTCTAGGAATCAATTAATATCATATTAATTTTCCAAGAACTAAATAACAAATACACATTTTGAAAAATCAATGAAAAAGTCCACCTTTTCATTTAATCCGAAAAACCCCAATTTCAAAAATTATTTTAATTCTTCAATTTCCAAAGTCCATAAAATACCAATTTTATGTCATACTTGATATTCAAATAAAACTCATAATCTTCGAAAGTCCACTTCTTCATTTAATCACAAAGGCCCCGAATTTCAAAATTCTCAATTTCATTTTAATATTGAAAGTCAATAAAATACTAATTTTATTTCGTCCTTTCAAATTTTTTTTTAAAAAATCTATATTTTGTAAACCCATGAAGAAATCCATTTTTTCAAATGGGTCAATTTCAAAAATTCAGTTTTATTCAAATTTCGAAAACCAATAAAATACCAATTTTATTTTGTCCTTTCAAAATTGAAGTAAAAGAATCATATTTTCGAAAATCCATGAAGAAGTTCTTTTTCAAAAACTTAATTTTATTTTAATCTCACAAGCCAATAAAATACCAATTTTATTTTGTCCTTTCAAAATATAAATAAAAGCCCATATTTTTTAAAAGTCCATTTTTAGGTCCAAGCCCCAAAAATATATTCAATTGCATTTTAAACCCAAAACATAAAATTACAAAATAGCCCCACAGAGCCAAATTGCAATTTATCAAAATTCAAAAAACCCCTAGGATTCATAACTTTGTGGGCATCCGGGACTAGCGGCAACCTGTTTTTGGGTTCACGGGGCAGCCATGCGCTGCCCCTGTTAATCATGTGTCGTCACGTACGGCGGCGCTACCAAAGTGCTGCCCGCGATGGCCGAACGGTGAACAGCAGCCGCTGTTCACCACGCGAATAGCTGCCGTCCTTCGACGGTGGCAGATCTGGGTGTACTCGCGACGGCGCGTGAGTGCATTCGCAGGCTCAAGCCCGTTCGATCAGCTACCTTACACGGACGGCTCGTTCTTCTATTTCTTGAACCAAAAACGCAGCAATCCAAGTTTTACCAAAAACGCAATTTCTCAGATTTCAAAATATCCATTTTTTAGATCCAAATCAATTTTCAAGTTTAAACAATTTTAATTGGTCCAAAAATAAAATCAGAAAATCCAACGCATTTTACATGCGATAACACAAATTTAAAGCACATAAACATAAACACAGCCAAAGAATCCAAGCCATGTCAAAACTTTGGCTTTGACACCACTGTTAGGATTGCGTGGAGCCCCGGGGATGCCGGCGCAGCGGAAGACATGGATATTTAAAATTAATCTGGCATCCCCAAATTAAGACTAGGTAGACATGGTACCGTCGGATTCAAAAACTATCTTAAGAGAAAGTTTTCTCGTGTTTACCTCTTGAAGAACTTCTCCAGATGGATTTGCCCTAGTGCCTCAAGTGTTGTGCCTCTAAGTTTATCCACACCTTAGCTCATACATTCGATTATCTCCACCAGTGCTAGCCAAGAGAATATCGAATTTTGGCTTATGAGAAAAAGGGGTAGGAATATATTTGGTGTTTTTCGTACTCGACGCATGAGTTGGAAGAATTAGATGTGAAAGAGGCGGAAGAAAAAAGATGGAGAGAATTTTCAAAATCAAAATTGTATAGAATGAATTAGTTAACTTAAGAATAAAATATCAACACACACATACACATATATATATATAGAGTGAGAGTCAACAATAATGGAAACTCACACACACACACATATACATGCCTATTATGGGCGTGTATATATATATATATATATATATATTCCATGTATATATATTTTATACTTAGTTTCCTTCTATCTTATTTCTCTTCCTTAGTTAATTAGATCCACTAATTAACAAACAAGATCTTTCCATATATTTGAGATCCTTCCCAAGTATTTGAGATCTATCCAAATAAAATCTTTCCATATAATTAGTCAATTAACTAATTAAATAGATCTTACCATATCCACACTATCTATCCTAATATATTTATAAGATCTTTCCATATCAATTAGTCATCCAATTAATTAGAATAGATCCTACAAAAATTACTATAAGATATATATTAAATATATATATATATATATTTTTTTTTATAGACTTGGTTAACAAGATAAAAATCCTCCACCAAATCCATACATGTACACATGCTCATACATGTGTATTATATATATATATATATATATTTATTTTCTTCTTTTACACATTAATTAATTAGACCACCAATTAATTAATTAGTCTTTCCCAATTTAATATTCCAATATTACATTATAAGACTATTATTAATTAAGACCACTTAATTAATTTATTCCTTTTTCCCAATTAATTAATTGTAATTAATTAATCTCTCCATTAATTCACAAAAAATTAACTAGCCAATAGTTGCTACACTAAGTTAAGTGTGTGACCCCTTAGGCTCATTAACAAGCTAGCAATAAGTCCTCCCATAGACTAGTTTATTTATTCATAATAATTAACTAAGCATTGGATTAATTTCACCAATTAACCAAAGCCACCTATCGGTCGTGGTTCAATGTCTAGCAACGTCCCCACGACTTCCTAGATGTTAATGACGAAAAGAAAACCTATCCAGATTTTGATCTTTATGTGAGTCGAGTCCCTCCATCTTTTTCCCCTCAAAGGCTTAGGGTTTGGCGACGGTCGAAACCCTAGTAGCCTCGGAAACTATAACTGTGTTGGTTCCACTAATGATGCGGTCTTCTAAGTAGGAATCACCAATCCATCTTATAAGACTATGCTCTGGCCAGAGACTTTTATCGATCATTCAGTTTCACTCAACAACATAGAAAATATCGGGTACTCATGACCCTGGTTGGATCCCTTGACGACTTCCATTTGTTCCGCTGTACTACCAGACAATACAGAACATACACGCATTATGACCTCCTGGAGTGCACATGCATATCAAAGTATAGCGGGTAGCACCCTTCCAATGACATCTCTGGTCTAAGGATTATCTCACACTGCGAGACCCAAGGACTCCAAGTTCGACATCACCAACGAGGAATCCTTAGCGGGGCCGTTCAATTCCATACTCACCTAAAGTATGAATCTTCATACATGTATTGCCGTACTAGCCATTGACAATGGACACATCAACCTCTTGGGAGAGTTACATGCATGAACAAGTCTTGGTGAGGCTAGTGATATCCCACATCTCATAGCCTCTATGACTTGGAATGTGTTTTAGGATTACGATCTTTGAGGGCATATCCCGACCGCCTCCCCTAACCATATGTAATCCATTAGATCTTTATCTATACTCCCCGAGTGTTCGACCATAAAGAAGCATTCCTATAGTTTTTGATATAATCTAAATGATAAGACTGACACAGTGTTGATAATCTAGTGTTTCAAGCCAACATATAGCTCGTCGGGCATACAACACTATCATTGTAATTAATTGGAAGATCATATATACATATATATATATACATACATACATCCATACATATATATATATATATATATATATATATTGTACAGTGAACTTCAAGTAATCGGATTAATTGTTTTATAACAGAATAAGAATTTGGAGTAAAAATTGAAACATAGAAGGGGAAAGAAAAATTGCATCTTGTCTTGTAATAAAAATTTCAAAACTTTCGCATAAGGATGGGACGCCCACAATTTAAAAAATGTTCAGTTGATTGTTTACTTGTGGATAAGAGCAAGTTTTTCCAGCTTTAATTGGATTTTCTTGATTCTGAAAATGCTTCTAAGAGGTTGTGTTTCAGACCTGAGTTTTTTATGTGAAAATTGGAGGAAAGACAACTATGCCATACCAAAAGAAATGTCAGTCCAAACACATTTGACCCTCTCCAATTATTAAGTAGTTTAGATTAAGTAGTTGAAAATATGAACAATATTAAATTCGAATTGTGATGGGTGTTAGTTATACGAGTTTTGCATCAAGAAAAAATATTATGGAAATAAAAGAAATATACAAGGATGGATTCAGGGGTTGGTGGGCGCCCCCTCAGCTTTGTAAAATTCATTTTTTACCATACAAATATTTGAAATTTAAAATTTTACCCCAAAAATGTAAAAATATCCAGATTTGCCCCATTTGCTTTGTATTCGCCCCCAAACTTATATTTTTGGCCTCGTCCCTGAAAGTATACAAAGATGACCTTAGGATTTAACGTAATTTGGCTAAGTATGTTTATATGAATGGTCACACTACATCTTACAGGTTAATTTTTGGAATAATGTAGAGATGCATATTACAATGCATACCTATATGTTGGACAAAATATTCCAGACCTAGTCAAACACTATCAAACATAACCAATTACACAGTAGGAAACATACTAACTCATCGACCTCATAATAGGCGAATGTTGAGGCATGGAGCATTCTGATTGTCTAGAGCCACAGTGTTTCTTCCCCCTCCAGCTTTTTCGCTCCAATTTGACTTTTCAATCCTCTAAATCAAGCTTGTGGATTTATCTGCCAGCACTGTGATTGTGCGTTTAAGCAGCACCAGTGTTTGACTCAGAAGTACTATGATTGTGTCAGGACTAACCGTCTGACCCATGGCGCTTATGCCTTCTGGGGCACAACTACCTCACCGCTGACCATCGCTTAGGATGGTGCTTTGTGCTACCAAATGTATAAGGAAATAAATTTGTGTCTTTTCTATCAGCTACAGCTTTTAGCCCCATGACAAGTGCTCGATCCTAACAGTTGGCATCGAATCAGGGTGACTCATATTTCAAGGGTCTAACAACTCGAGTCAAAAGATCGTACATTTTTTATGTATATGAAGAGGGGTCGTCACATTGCTGTCCACTTTTCTTTGACGTTTCTAACTATGCTACTTTAAATAACTGAATGCATGAGTATTTTTTCTCTGTTGATTACAAACTCTGGAGATTACTCATGAAAGGACTTACCATTCCAGTAAACAAAGTTGAATAAATCAATGTCCCAAAGGATTGGGATAATTTTGATATCGATGACGAGAAAGCCTTGCAAATAAATGCAATGGCTAAAAACATCTTATCATGTGCTTTGATAAAGGATGAATATAATCAAGTAAGAACTTATGTCTCAAGTTAAGAGTCACATATGAAGGTACCAGTCAAGCCAGTCAAGAAAGGATCGCTCTTCTTGTTCACCAGTATGAAATGTTCTAGATGAAACAAGATGAGACCATGAGTCAAATGTACGCATGATTCATGCAAATAATCAATCCTATGTTTGGACCTGGAAAAAGTATTTCAGAATATCAACAAACTTGTAAGATACTAAGATACTTTCCCAAAGGATGGACACCGAAGGTCACTGCCATACATGAAGCCAAGGATATGAATTTTCATGACTCTGGAAGAACATGTTAGTTCTCTTGCTTGCCATGAAATGACTCTCATCTCCAAAGAAGAAAGTTTTGACTCAAAGATCCAGAAGTCTCTTGCATTCTCATCCAGATGGATAGAAAGTCCATATAATATGGAAGAAATGAGTAATGAACAATTCCATGAAGAACTTGTCATGATTACTAGGAGGATGCAATTTCTCAAACAAGGTCAAAGATTCTAGAGAAATTCCAAACTTAACTTCTAACAAAGGGATTTACAGAAAAATGAGAAGATCGTGTAGTATGAATATTTTGAATCTGGTAACATAAAACCTGATTACTCGAAACTAAAGAAATTTCAAAGGAAGAATGGAAGTTCCAACCAACATGCTCTATCTACTCCATGGGATAGATCTGAATCAGATGCATGTTATGAAGACAATGACTGTTTTATGGAAGACAAACAGGTATCTATTGAATCCAAATTTGATTTCAATTATTCTGATGATGATATCACTGATATTTTGACTTATGTGATATTCTTAAAAGTTATGAGAATCAGATCAAACACTTGATTTATAAGAATAACTTGCTTCAAAGTCAACTCAAGAAATTCTCTTTAGAAAAGGCTGAATTGGAACAAAAATTTGATGATCTCATGAAATGTAAGTTTTGCCTTGAGAAAGAAAGGGGTTATATATTTGAGAGAAAACACTTCCGTATGGAAACAAGTTTCTGATTAGAAAAAGCAAGTCAAAGTAAGAGATGTCACGAACACACCACACATGTATCATTATCATACTTATCATGCATCTACTTCTGAAACACGTTCTAACACTAAACCAGTGAAAACTTCTCATAATTATGCTCATCATGGTGAAACTAGAAAGAACACCATGCATAAACATGCTCATGGCGCTAAAACCAGAAAGAAGATATCTTCTTATAAACTTTGTCATACATATGGTAGAAATTGTCATGTTGCATACAGGTGTTACTTGAAAAGGAACATTGGTAGCAAACTTATATGGTTGCCAAAAGTCAACTATGCACCCATTGATAATTAGGTACCTAATCAAAAATAGCAATCACTACTGGAACAAACCTATCCCGGAAGAACAAATGGTACTTAAACAGTGGATGTTCCATGCATACGACTAGTAACTCCTAAAAATTCATTACCCTCAGATTTTTAACGGGTGGAAAAGTCTCCTTTGCTGACAACACAAAAGGAATTATTGTCGCTAAGGAATCCATTGGTAAGAATGGATCCACAATTATTGAAGAAGTTTACTTAGTTGAAGGATTGAAGCATAACTTTCTTAGCATTAGTAACGTCTATGACAAAGGCTATCAAGTCAAATTATTCCCTTCAAATTATTCCATTATGAAAAATAATGAACTCGATTTCAATGCTTTTCGCGATGGAAATATTTACTACATAAACCTCGATGAACCCACAAACAAAAAGTTTGGTGTCTGATAGTTGCAGATGAAGGAAGATAAACTTGGAATTAATGACTTGGACATGTCAACATGAAACTTCTCTCACACATCTATAAAAAATATCTAGTTCGAGACCCTCCCAAAATCACACTTGACAAAGATAAAATTTGCAATGCATGTCAAAAGGGGAAGCAACTTAAGTCATCCTTCAAACTGAAACATGACATCTCCTCATCTAATCTCTTAGAACTTCTTCATCTCTACCTTATTGGTCCTATGAAGACTAGTTTTATGGTTGGTAAGAAGTATGCTTTTATTATTGTGGATGATTATACTCGCTTTACATGGGTACTTTTCTTGTCTAATAAAAATGAAGCTTTAAATGCTTTTACTTCTCTTAGAGAATGTTTACAAAATGAAAAAAGCATTTTTATTAAACATATCCAAAGTGACCATGGTTCTGAGTTTGAAGAAAGTAATTTTACTTCGAGAAAATAGCAGATACCTCCCAAACTATGAGGTGATGTGCGCTTTGCCCCCCAAACTATTAAAAGTTGCACTCAACACCCTAAACTATCATATATGTGCACTTTACCCCCTCGGTTAGCACACAGGGGGCAAAGTGCTACAAACCGCATAGGTGAGGGGGCAAAGCGCACATCACCTCATAGGTTGGGGGGGGGGTATCTACTATTTTCTCTTTTTTTAAAAAAAATTTCAAATATTCTTAATATTAACTTAACCCCCCTCGGTCAGGTTCGGGAAAATTTTTACCTATTCATCATTCAATTTAAATCATGCATATTGGGATTTATTTGGATTTTTCTTGAAATATTATTTCTAGGTTTGAAATAAATAATTATCAAATGTGAAAATAAGAAAAATAAAAATAAAACATGAAAATAAATAAGAAAACAATGAAAAGAAGTATAAATTCAAATATTCATAATTTTTTAAAAACAAAAAACAATTCAAAAATTCGGAAACATGAAAATAAATAAAAAAAATGAAAAAAGTATAAAAATAAAAAATAAAAAAATTAGCAAAAATTTTAAAAAATAAAAAAATCTAGTGATGTGCGCTATGCCCCTCACATATGAGGTGATGTACGCTTTACCCTCTCATCTATGCGGTTTGTAGCACTTTGCTCCCTGTCTGCTACCCGAAGCTGGCCGAGGGGGCAAAGTGCACATATATGACAGTTTAGGGTGTTGACTGCAACTTTTAATAGTTTGGGGGGCAAAGTGCACATCACCTAATAGTATTTTTTGGGGGGTGGGGGTATCTGCTATTTTCTCTTTTACTTCTTTTTGTAATGGAAATAGTTACATTCACAATTTCTGGGTTACAAGAAATGGCTAGAATGATGTTACACTAATATGAGTTACTAAAAAACATTATGGGGAGAAGGATTTAATACTGCATGTTGTGTTTCTAATTGAGTCTTGTTAAGACCTCTTATCAGAAAAACCCCATATGAACTGTGTACAATAAAGTTCCAAATATTTCTCACTTTTGCGTTTTCAGACGCAAATGCTTCATTCTAAATGACAGGGAATATCTCACTAAATTTGATTCTGAGGTTGATGAAGTGATCTTTGTAGGTTACTCGAATCGGAGTAAATCTTATCGTGTTTTCTACAAATGTAAAAGAATTACTCAAAAATCCATACATGTTACGTTTGATGAAACTAAGCCTCTTTTAGCCAAAGATACTTTGATCTGAGTGTTAGGTGTATGCCCTCAAGGCCTATGAGGAATTAGATTGAGTAGGTCTTTGATAAGTTATTTGTACAAAATATTTATTGTTTCTATTTAAGGAATAAAGATCTTGGTTTTGTTCATATAAATCTAATGGCATTTGAACAATCGAACAAATAAATCCATGAGATTTGAAGATTAAATTTCCACCTCTTATGGTTGAGAGCAGGCACTGGAAGAGTTAAGTACTTAATCTCTTAAAAAGGAGTTCGTGAGTTAAGGAATTTAATTGGGCATTAAAATTCAACTCGTATGACACCTGCTATGACAATGAAGTGCCAGTCGAACACTAATTAGATAGTGGGAGCTAGAGTCATGAATATGGTTAATGGAATTAACATATTTGGACTCGACTCACATTAATCCGATCACATGGGTATTTACTCTTTGATAGTCAATGATTGGGATTAAGATTGCGATGCTATGTATTAACTTTTGACCTGAGGACTTATTTACAATGTGCTTGTAGTATTGGATATGTTATCAGAGTAGTTAGACCCGTATCAACAGATGGGTTGGGTCGACCTCAAAGTATGATCCATATGTTGCATTCGACATTGTAAGATAACTGTCAATATGGGATTCACCGTCTCGACAGTAAACTAGTATGTGACCTGTACGATCATAAGTAAAAGAAATTACAAAGTCTTTGGCTAAAGCAAATAAACTAACTAGTAATGGTCACTAAGGGTAGTTTGGTAATTTCACATTATTATGATTATCAAGTGCAGCATCAAGTTTTATGAGTTTGATGTACCATGGCTCTAACTTGATCGGGTCACGTCGATGAAGAGTTTATACACATATGATAGTTGTAATCAAGGTTCATGATGACATGTTCATCTCGTATGCAATTGGGTTACAATTTGGTTCCACGGTGCTGGCTAGGTGACAACCTTATCCTTTGGAATCCTCCCACTGCTAATTGAATCGAGCCTAAAGAGTCGCACTATGGGAAGAAAAGGAATATTTTCCATGCTAAAGGTATTTTGGTAAAATCACATTAGATGTGATTGACTAACAAAATGGATGACATGATTTAATTAAAAGATATTTAATTGGATTAAATAAATTAATTAAATCATATTAATTTACAAGTTAAATTAATTGGAAATTAGTTTATAAGTTGAATTAAATTAATTAGATTAATTGTAATTGGATTAAAATAATTAATTTATTGCCAATTGGATTGGACTTGGATTTAATTAATTACACATGTGCTAAGATAGAACAAAGCCCGGAAGCCCATCCCCATGAGGTCTAGCGGCCGCCCCCCTCTTAATAGACCTAGGGGTTCTATTTATTAGATATAAGTAATTAGCCAGTGTCAGAACTCAACAAGTCATTATTCAGAATTTGACTTTGAGCCAAAGAAACCTAGAGCAATAGGGAACACATAACTCCCTCCCTCTCTCTCCAACTAGCGGCCGCTACAATTGTTGCAGGGGAGATCGGAGCTTTCTCAGAGAAATTTTTTCAGCGTGATTATCTAGAAATTAAGAGGTAATTCGATTACTCTCTTACATAATACGTTCTTACTGCGTAATTATAATATCATGAAAAACCCGAATTCGATACTTGGTGTGATCTGGATCAAAAATTTTATCCGCTAGACCGAATCATAACAGTGATATCAGAGCCAAAATTAGGGGGATTCATGATATTCGTTGTATGTTTATGTGTTTTAATTGTTTCAATATCATAAACATATATTTACATATTTTATGTAATTTGAATAATTTATGTTATGCATGCGAATCGGTAAAATTGAATTTTAATGAGTTGAATTGAATTTACCGAGTAAAATAAAAAATTGAATTGGATTCGTATTTTTTAGAAAAATCATATTTTTCTAGAAAAATGCGCCGCCCAAAGAGCGACACGCCGCCACTGGAGCAGTGGCAGACGACGGTGCCGCTGCTACAACACGCGCCACCGCGCTGCTGCAACAGCAGCGCTTGGCTGCATGCCTGCGCCGTCAGGTACAGGTATTGGGCTTGGCCCAACACAATTAGGGTTATGTTAGGCTAAGCCCAACCCTAATATGAGCCCAGCGCACAAGTGTAGCGTTGGGCACTTGTGTGCTGGGCCGAGCCCAACGCAAGGACGATCCATGCTGGGCTGAGCCTAGAGCATGATAAATAGTGTTGGGCTTGGCCCAGCGTGGTTGAACTGTTGGGCCTAGCCCTTCACATTAATTTAAAAGTGTTGGGCCGAATCCAGTTGTATTTTAAAATAATAATTTGGGTTGGGCTCAACATATTTAATTATGTCAGGACAAGCCCAATGATTTAAATTAGGTTACCCAATTATCGAATAATTAATTATGTGGGTTGGACCCAATTAAAAGTTGACCGAACTATTTATCAATTGATGCACCTTAATTAAATAAATTTTTGTTTCAACTTCTAAATTGGATTTAGTGAATAAATAAATTAGATTTAAGTTTATTCAAACTCTAAATTAGATTTAGTGAATAAATTAAATCGGATTTAATTTTATTCAAAATTCTAAATTAACTTTTGTTAAATAATTTAATTTGGATTTAAATTTCTTTTATATTGTATTTATTGAAAATTTAAGTTGTCTTAAATTCTTCAAGCTAAAACTTGTTAAATGTTTTAAATTAGATTTAAACTCTTTTCATAATAGGTTGGTATATGTAAAATTAGATTTAAATACCAACTTCCTTTTACATGATATTGCTATGTGTTTAGGTTAGATTAACCATGTGACTTTATTTGATAATAGTCACACTTTAATTTGATTAAAGTAGTCAAACTAAATTAGATTTATTTTGATGGGATTAATTAAAATGTTTAAATTAAAAAATGGTTAAACGTGTTTACAGGCTCCTTATTTATGTGATGGCGACACCGTGTATGGACTTAGGATTATCTTTGTATTGGTATCTTCAATTCATATAATTTTTGTATAGATTATTTCTATGTAATTGTTTTAGAAATAGGCCCAATTGGCGAGTAATGATGGCGCATGAAGTCTTGGAGAAATATGAAAAATAGATCTTGTGTAGGCGGAAACCCTTGTAATAGATAGAACCCCTCCCCGATCACTCATTGGCTCGAGTTGATCTAGAGCAGTCCATACATGTGTGTGTTGTTAGAATTGCTAGGCTTATTCTTATGCATTTACTTTAAATTGCACGATAAAGAAATTAATGTGCAAAGTGAGACCAATTCTAATAACATTATCAAATGTTATAATTCTCACATTTGGAAAATACTAAGTAAAGGGGCATTGGATGTCCTAGCTCTCCATCAAGCTGTAGAAGATGGTTCACTTCTAGTGCATGGCGACGTCCCGGAATAAGGGGGTCATGCATCAAGACGTGGTACTCTATCTTCTCTACTGCATTTGATGCCTTCATGTCGAAGCGAGTTCCACCCAATATATTGAAAAAGGTTGCGAGGGGGGATTAAATTGTTAGAATGAAAGGAGTTGATGGGATAAATGAATCAGATGGATCAACAACTATATATCGAAAACATTTTCGGTTCAGTGATCCATAAGCTAAAGGAGATTGAATCATCGGTTGGACCGATTGGTGTATGACATCACCCCAATGATCTAACATTCCATATATCAAAAAAGGTTGCAACTTGTTTAGATCGTTGAGGAACTCAATCACTCACTATGAAACCAATCCAACGGGGTTTTTGATTATTGCAGTAGGAGTGCAATGTTTTGAGAAAAATAGTGGGAGTCAAGTAAATATTGCAATCCTTGATTTTACTTAAAAGTACTTAATAACACATCTATTCGTAAATCTTAGTATTTTTTGTAGTTTATTTACTACACAATGACTAACCCTTTGACCGTAATGCTTGAGAAAACTGTCCTCACTGGACTAAACTACAATGATTGGATCAAAATACTAAGGGCAGAGCTCAAGAAGAAATTGCTTGAGCACATTTTGGAGCATGATGGTCCATCTTTACCTAGTGTTAATGAAGAAAAGTCTGCTCTAAAAGTATATAAGAGATGGATCTCTGATGCCCAGAAGGTCAATGATTATATGTTGCATTCCATGAGCAACGAATTGAGACATGTACATTTTGATATGGGAAGTCTCAAGTCAATGATGCTTCACTTAGAGAAAATGTTCGGGGAACATGGAAAGTCTACTCGATATTATTTATTGAAAGAACTTTTCCAAACTAGAATGAGAGAAAATGATGAAGTTGCAAATCATGTTATGAATATGATATCCATGATAGGAAGACTTCAGTCTCTGGGAAGCTACATGGATTTTCGTCTGGAAGTAGATCCCATTCTTCAATCTCTCCCTAAGTCCTTGACTGCTTATGTAACTAACTTTGAGATAGATGACATAGGAGGATCCTTGATAGATCTTAAAGACAGGATTGTATATATGCAAGCCCAATTGAGAAAGGAATGGGATGATGATACTTCACCTCCAACTGAGCTACTTGGAGTAATGATTGCTTCTAAAAATTTTGAGCAAAAATCCAAAAGCTCAAAAGTTGAAAAGACTTGTCTCCACTGCAAAGAAGTGGATGAATGGAAGCATGACTGTCCTAAGCTAAGAGATGAAAGCAAATCAAGTATAGAACTCTATGTTTTCAAAATGAATTTTTCTATGATGATATTTTCTACTTCTTGCATTCTAGATTTCGGAGCTAGTGCTCATATTTGTATTTTGAACTAGGATCTGGAAGAAAGTAGAAAGGTGGATGAGAAGGAAGTAATGATCAATGTTGGAAACGCACACAGCGTGGCTGCAACGCACATTGCAATTACTTATGTTACATTATTTTCTGGACATCAAATAACTTTAGATGATTGCCTAGTTTTGCCCAATGGGATCAAGAATATTATTTTTATTCCTGTATTGGTCGGGAAAGGATATTTGTTTTCTTTTAAACATAATTCTTGTGATATTTATTTTGGAAATAAGTGTGTTGGCTCTGCAGCTTTAATTAATGGTTTATACTTTTAGAATGTCTGAAATCATGTATGGTTAATACTATGACTAGAAAACGTGGAATGAGTGAAGTAAACCAAAAACTCATATAGCACCTTAGATTGGGACATGCCGGCGAATTTAAGATTCATGAATCGGAAAAAAGTGGACTTGTTGATCCATTTGGGTCTGACCCATATCCTACTTGTAAATCATGTCTTAAAGGCAAGATGACTAGGCCACCATTCATTGGGCATTTCGAAAGGGAAAATGAAGTTTTAGGATTAATTCACACTGACATTCGTTGACATTCGTGGGCCCCTCAAGGATGAGGACCTTAGAGGTTTTCAGTACATTATCACCTTCCCAGATGAACATTCTAGGTATGGTCTAGTTTATCCGATGAAGTATAAGTCAGAAGCACTTGAATGGTTAAAGGAATTCAAAGCTTTAACTGAGAAACAAACTAGGTACAGTATTAAGACACTTCCATCTGATCAAAGTTGTGAATACATGAGTGCCGAGTTTGATGAGTTCTTAAAAGAAGAAGATATACTATTACAACTAACTCCTCAAGAAACTCCAGAACTTAATGGGGTAGCAAAAAGAAGAAATCAGACTCAGTTGGACATGATACGTTCCATGCTTAGCTACATTGATTTACCCATTTCTCTGTGGGGCATGCTTTGCTTACAACCGCGCATATTTAGAACAAATGTCCCTCGAAATCTGTTCCCACTACATTATATGAAATATGGAGCGGTAGGAAGCCTAGTCTCAAGTACATAAAAATATGGGGCCCATCATATGTAAAGAAGACAAGGTAGAGAAATAAGAGGATAGATCCTTGAAAGGATGTTTTATCAGTTTTCCCATAGATTCGATCGGATAACTCTTTTACCGGAAAAATGATCATAGGATCATCGTGGCCTTGCAAGCCCACTTTCTTGAAGAAGAATTCATTCGAGAAGCTGGTGTAGGTAGGAAGATTGTTCTGGAAAAACCAGATAACATCCCTTCGAAGACATTAGTTCAAGAATCTGAACCCAATATGACACAAATTTCACAGTGAGGATCTAGCAGAGTATCACAGCCACCTGAGAGATATGGTTATCTACACGATACACAACATTATTTGTATGTTGTTGCAGATGGAAGCCATGGAGATGATCCCTGTAACTATGATGAAGCAATGACAGATATAGATTCCTCAAAGTGGCTTGAGGCTATGAAAGCAAAGATTGATTCGATGTATTTGAACCAAGTCTAGACTCTTACAAATCTACCAAATGGAGTAAGACCAATTGGATGCAAATGGATCTATAAGAGAAAGATTGCTCTGGATGGCATAGTGGATACCTATAAGGCCAAGTTGGTGGCAAAAGGGTAGAGTCAAAAGGAGGGCATTGACTATGAGGAAACCTTTTGGCTAGTAGCTATGATCAAATCTATTAGAATTCTGCTAGACATAGCTGCAAACTTGGACTATGAAACCTAGCAAATGGATGTGAAGACCGCATTTCTAAATGGATACCTCGAGGACGACATTTATATGCAGTAGCCCAGGGGCTTCATATCCCAAGCAGATTCTCATAAAGTTTGCAAACTGAATAGGTCCATTTGTGGACTGAAACAAGCCTCTCAGAGCTGGAAACTAAGGTTCGATGAAGAAGCAAAGAAATATGGCTTCATCAAGAATGAAGAGGAAATATGGCTTCATCAAGAATGAAGAGGAACCATGTGTCAACAAAATGGTCAGTGGGAGCAAGTTGACATTCCTGGTTATATATGTAGATGACACACTACTTATAGGGAATAGCATAGACTTATTGACGTCAGTCAAAACATGGCTCTCAAGCACGTTCTCCACGAAAGACTTGGGAGAAGTAACCTACATTCTGGGAATTCACCTATATAGGGATAGAGCGAATAAAATGATAGGACTCTCCCAAGCGCTCTACTGAGAGAAAGTCCTTATGATATATGAAATGCATAACTCTAAGGGTGGACTTTTGCCCATGAGACATGGTATTCATCTTTCCAAATCTATGAGTCCTAAAATGGACAAGGATAGAATGGAAATAAAGAATACACCCTATGTATCGGCTGTAGGAAGTCTCATGTACGCGATGTTATGCACGAGACCAGATCTAGCATATGATGTAAGCATGGTTAGTAGGTTTCAAGCAAACCCAGGGGAGCAACACTAGACAGCAGTGAAGTGTATCTTAAAGTACTTAAGAAGAACTAAAGATATGCCATTGATATATGGAAATGGAGAATTGAAGGTGGATGGTTACACCGATGCAGATTTACAATCTGATCCTGATGACCTCAATTCCACCTCTAGGTACATATTCACGCTCAATGGTGGAGCAGTGTCTTGAAAAAAGTTTTAAGCAAAGCACAACTACTGATTCCCTAACGGATGAAGAATATGTGGCCACCTCTGAGGCAGCCATAAAAGCTGTTTGAATGAGAAAGTTCATAGCCGAACTTCAAGTGGTTCCAGAAAATAGCCTCAGCAGAAAATGTGGCTGGCTCACTCACCAAGCCATGATCACAGGCGGTGCTAGATAAACATCTTGAAAAGATGGGCATCAAATACCATAGCGATTGGCGTTGAGTGCAAGTGAGATATTGTTAGGTGTACGCCCTCAATGCCTATAAGGAATTAGATTGAGTAGGGCATTGATAAGTCATTTATACAAACTATTTATTATTTCTATTTATAGAATAAAGGTTTTGATTTTGTTCATATGAATCTAATAGCATTTGAATGTATTGAACAAATAAGTCCATGAGATTTGAAGATCGACTTTCCGCCTCTTATGGTTGAGAGGGGGCACTAGAAGAGTCAAGTACTTAATCTCTTAAAAGAGAGTTCGCAAGTTAAGGAGTTTTAATTGAGCATTAAAATTCAACTCGTATGAAACCTGCTTTAACAAGAAAGTGCCAGTAGAACACAAATTAGATAGTGGGAGCTGATGTCATGAATATGTTAATGGAATTAACATATTTGAACTCGACTCGCATTAATCTGATCACATGGGTATTTACTCTTTGACAGTCAATGATTGGGATTAAGATTGCAATAGTATGTGTGAACTTTAGACCTGAGGAGTTATTTACAATATGCTTGTAGTAATGGATGTGTTATCAGAGTAGTTAGACCCGTATCACCTGATAGGTGGGGTCGACCTCGAAGTAGGATCCACATGGTGCATTTGACATTGTAAGACAACTGCCAATATTGAATTTAACGAGTATGTGACCTATACGATCATAAGTAAAAGAAATTACAAAGTCTTTGGCCAAAGAAAACAAACTCACTAGTGATGGTCACTAAGGGTAGTTTGATAATTTCACATTATTATGATTACTAAGTACAACATCAAGTTTATGAGTTTGATGTACCATGGCTCTTACTTGATTGGGTCACATCGGTGAAGAGTTTAATATGCATATGGTACTTGTAATCAAGGTTCATGATGACATGTTCATCTCATATTCAATTAGGTTACGATTTGGTTCCATGGTGCTGGCTAGGTGACAACCTTATCCTTTGAAATCCTCCCACTGCCAGTTGAATCGAGCCTAGAGAGTTGCGCTATGTGAAGAAAAGGAATATTTTCCATGCTAAGGGTATTTTGTTAAAATCACATTAGATGTGATTGACTAACAAAATGGATGGCATGGTTTAATTAAAAGATATTTAATTGGATTAAATAAATTAATTAAATCATATTAATTCATAAGTTAAATTAATTAGATTAATTTTAATTGGATTAAAGTAATTAATTAATTAATTGTCAATTGGATTGGATTTGGATTTAATTAATTTCATATGGGCTAAGATGGAACAAAGCCCAGAAGCCTATCCCCATGAGGTCTAGCTGTTGTCCCCCTTCTTATTAGACCTAGGGGTTCTGCTTATTTGATATATGTAGTTAGTCAGTGTCAGAACTCAACAAGTCATTATTCAAAATCTGATTTGGAGTCAAAGAAACCTAGAGCAATAGGAAAGACAAAATTCCCTCCCTCTCTCTCCAATTAGTCGTCGCTACCATTGTTGCCGTGGATAAGATCGGAGCTTTCTTTGATAAGATCGGAGCTTTCTTTGAGAAATTTCTTCCGCATGATTATCTAGAGGCAGGAGTCTGGGGATGCTGCTGACTAATCTAATTTTTGTTGTCAAGAGGTAATTCGATTATTCTCTTACATAATACATTCTTATTGCGTAATTATAATATCATGAAAAACCCGAATTCGACTCTCGATGTGATTCGGATCAAAATTTTTATCTCCTAGACCAAATCACAACACTGAGAACCTGCAAGTACTATAGAATCATCAAGCAACACTTATGCAGAATCTGAGCAAAAGAACCTGGATCTTCCAAATGAGAATCTTAATACCGAAAAAAGTTCTAGTTCTGATGAGATAGAATCAGAACCTTCAAACCCAAATAATTTTGCTATTCCTAAAGACATAAAATTTAAGCATGCGTCCAGTCATCTTACTTGTGTTATGATGGGAAATCCAGTACCTTGTATCACCACTTGATCCAGCTTACAGAAGGATGTTGAAAGTTTTGCTTTCCTATCCCACACCGAGCCTAGCAATGTTAAAGAGGCTTTTGATGATGAATCGTGGGTCAAAGTCATGGAAGAGGAACTTGCTCAATTTGACAAGAACAAATTTTGAAAATTAGTCAAAAGACCCATAGATCATCTGTTTATTGGCACCAAATGGGTTTTTAGGAATAAACTCGACTAAAATGATAAGATTACTTGTAGCAAAGCTTGACTGGTAGACAAAACCTATGCATTTGTTACTAGGTTTGAATCCATACGTATGTCACTTGCCTTTGCTGCTTTCAAAAGTTTATTTTATTTTAGATGAGTGTGAAAAGTGCATTTTTAAATAGTTTTATAAATGAGGAGGTTTATGTGGAACAACTTCCGGGATTTACTGATAACACTATTAAAAATCATGTTTTTAAACTTTCTAAGCCTCTTGATGGCTTGAAGCAGGCATCTAAAGCCTCGTATGAAAGATTGAGCAATTTTTTTTATTAACAAAGGCTTTACCATATGCACCACTAATACCACCTTGTTTATTAACTACCACAAGCATGATCTTATTTTTGTTCAAATATATGTGGATGACCCTATTTTTGTTGGTACTAACAATTGTTTATGTGAGATTTTTCCAAAGATATACAACAGGATTCCAAACGAGCTTTATGGGAAAATTGAACTTCTTTCTCGAATTACAAGTAAAACAGAACAAGGATGAAACCTTCATATGTCACAAGAAATATACCAAGGAATTCTTCTAGATGTTCCACATGGATAAGTGTAACCCCCTCTCTACTCCCATGTGCACATCTACCAAACTTGATAAAGATGAAACATGTAAACTTGTTGATGAAAAACACTTTCGAGGTATGATTGGTAGCTTGCTCTACTTAACTACAAGGCGTCGGGGTATTATGTTTGCCACCTACCTTTGTGCTTGCTTTCAATCGAACTCTAGAGAATTTCATATATCTGCTCTTGAACGTATTCTTAGATATCTTAAAGGCACTATAAATTTTGGTCTATGGTATCCAACATGTATTAACTTTTATCTACTTAAATATTTTGATGTTGATTATGCTTGTTGTAGGGTGGATCACAAAAGTACCAACGGTACATGTCAATTTCTAGTGAAAGACCTAGTGGCTTAGTGTTACACCCTTAAGATGCCGGGTGGACTTGGCACGTCGAGCCAGCGTGCCAAGTTCCAAAGGGTGCCCACTAAGTGGCATGACGGGTTAGTTAAGTGGTGTTTGTGCCATGACACGAGATGCTTAGTAGCACATGGCACACTTGTGGGACTCTTGGTGGCACTTTGGAAATGTTTGGCTCGGCACAATGTGAAGAGTGTCGGGTGATTATCCACAATGGGTGCACGATGCGGGCTGACATTGGCCAAATGGCCGAGAAAATCAATGGTGCGCGCATACTTGGTGGTGCGTGCTAACTTGAGTGGGATTTTGTCGGATGGCCGAGCAACTTTGGCCAAGGAAGCATATTCGGACAGAACTTGGTGGGATGGCCGAGTAATCTGGGAGATGGTCGAGGACTTGGGCAATTTTGGGCCAGTTGGCCGAGAAATCTTGGAACTGGGTGGACAGTGTACGAGTCGTGCTGATCCTACTGAGAAAACTAGGCAGCGTGTGTGGCGCTGAGCCAGGCTACCGAGAAAACTCGGTAGATTGCGGGACTGGCAGGATCTTGCTAAGAAACCTCGGCAGCGTGCGAGCTGGCCGAGACTGACGGTTATTGGGACACGTGAGGGATATGTGTGGGAGTTTGGCAGCATTATCCAAGGTCAATTCTCGGCACACAAGTGGAAGAACAAGGCTGAAGTGGTGCTGAACGTGGGAAGGCAGTTACAACTGCCGTGCATGTGTTAGCATAGGATTAGTCGACTTTGCCCTAGCAGTTGGGGGTGTCAACTGCACGTTTTTGTATACTTAGGCAGGATTCCTTAGGTTGCATGAATTATTGAGTAAAACCATTGTTCCTTGTATTTTTGTGTGGAATAAAATATAAGGTTGGGCATTGCCCGTAAATCTGTGTGCATTGTGTTTGTTTACATTTTATGTTGGGTTGGCTGAAAACATGATTTAAGGCTTGAACAATCTAACACTTTTGGGTTGCGAGAAAACACGAGAGTTTGTGAAGAAAGGCCGAATGATTTTGTGGGGAAATCAGGCCGCACAGCGGGCATATGTGTGGGAAAAATCGTAGTTGAAAATTACCTCTATGATAGTTGGTATCAGAGCCAGGTTGGGTTCTGATTCAACGTGCTGCTGAGTGAAATTTGCTTCTGTTGTTGAAAGAATTTGTGAGAAATTTGTGGGTTGAATTGCGAGGAAGATGACGGATCAATCTTCGGCTGCATTGAGGGATCAGATTCTTGAATTGAAGACAAAGATTCGAAGGATTGAAGGATTTCTGGGCACTCCACCAGAACCTTTAGTTGTTCCTTTGTTTGAGACACTACAAACGAAGGGGAAGTTGCAGACTTCGGTGGATGAAATTCCAGTATTCATCGAAGGAAGGATCATGTCGGTTGCTGAGGATCTAAACATTTTACAAGATGTTATAGATTTGAAATTGGATGCGGTTAACATTGAGATAGGGATTATGAAGAGGGCGGTTGGTGGAGGTTCTCCAGCTGCGGGACTCCATCCACGTCCAAGGTGCCAAATCCGAAACCATTTGAAGGTGAACGAAGTTCTAAAGAGTTGGACAACTTTTTATGAGACATGGAGGCATTTTTTCAGAGTGCTCGAGTTGCGGATTCTGAAAAGGTCTCTATAACCAGTATGTATTTGATAGGTGATGCTAAATTGTGGTGGCGTTCTCTATTGTCCGATGTTAGTGCCAATCGGGAGAAAATAGAGACGTGGGAGACGTTGAAATGGGAATTGAAGGATCAATTCCTGCCATAAAATACTTCATGGCTTGCACGGGAGTCTTTACGAAACCTAAAACATACGAGTATTATTCGAGAATACGTGAAGGAGTTCTGTTCGTTGATGCTGGATGTGAAGGATATGTCCGGGGAGGACAGGCTGTTTAACTTTTTGAGCGGGTTGCAAAACTGGGCACATGTCGAGTTAAGACAGCAGGGTGTCAAAGATTTGCAATCTACCACGATAGCTGTTGATCAGTTGGTTGATTTCAAAGTCATGGGTGCGCCGGATTCGGAACAAGGAAAGAAGAATTCAGGGAAAGACAGAAATAAGGCTAAGGGAAAATTCAAAAAGAAAGAAACCAAAGAGGTAATCACGCAATCGGTTCAAGAGAAAACCCGACGTGGTTGTTTCCTTTGTGGTGGCGATCATATGATGAAAAAATGTCTGAAATGCAGCAGGTTAACTGCTCTGATGGCTGAATCGAACTAGAATGATGATGGAGATGATGCGCAGGTCAACTCCATGCAGTTGTTGAACTCAATTAAGGCAATGGGTAAGACATTGAACAAAAACAATTTGTTGTTTGTGAAAGTTGCAGTGAATGATAATGAAATGTTGGCATTGGTGGATACGGGTGCTACACATAACTTTATTGCTGATCGGGCTGTTCAAAAGCTGGGATTGAACTTAAAGGAGTATGAGGGTTAAGTAAGGGCTATCAATGCAGAATTGGGGCCTGTTAAAGGTGTGGCCAAGACAGTTTTGAAAGTTGGGGATTCGGATGTTTTTTGTTGCTTCATACAGTACCAATGGACGACTATGACTTGGTCTTGGGAAATTAAATTCTTGGTTGCTTCAAAGGCAATGGTGGCACCTCAAATGGGCGGGTTACTCTTAAGGGATGAAGACTCATCGTGTTTTGTTAAAGGAGAGCCGAGGCCCGAGGCTATACCAGGAAAGAATGGGAAAAAGGGAAAGGTTGCGGATGTTTGTCTTTCACCATTAATTCTGAATGAGGGAGTTTGGAAGAAAAAGGGCAGAGGCGGGAAAAAAAAAACGGGCAATGGAAGTCGACACATTGGCCGTACCGGCCAAAGTAGCTGGGAAAACTATTGAAATTGCTGGCTTTGAACAGATTGACACGATGAGGGAATTCATGTCACAAAGATGGGTTGATGTTCTTCGAAAAGACAAGGGAAAGCTAGAGGAACACGCTGATGAAAATCTGAAAGGGGAAAACGTTGCGGATACCTCACATGGCTCGATGAGGACATCAAGTTCTTCTGGTGGGGGAAGTTTGTTACACCCTTAAGATGTCGAGTGGACTTGGCATATCGAGCCAGCGTGCCATGTTCCAAAGGGTGCCGCCCAGGTTGGCTAAGTGGTGTTGGTGCCATGACATGAGCAGCTTGGCAACACATGGCACACTTGTGCGACTCTTGGTGGCACTTTGGAAATCTTTGGAAATGCACAATGCGAAGAGTGTTGGGTAATTCGTAGGAAAATGCACAACGGGTGCACGATGCGGACTGACATTGGCCAAGTGGCCGAGAAAATAAGCAATGGTACGTGCATGCTTAGTGGTGCATGCTAACTTGTGTGGGATTTTTTTGGATGACCGAGGAACTTGGGCCAAGGAACATATTCGGACAGAACTTGGTGGGATGGCTGAGGAATCTGGAAGATGGTCGAGGACTTGGGCGAGTTTGGGCCAGTTGGCCGAGAAATCCTGGAACTGGGCGGACGGTGTGCGAGTCGGGCTGTTCCTACAGAGAAAACTCGACAGTGTGCGTGGCGTTGGGCCAGGCTACCGAGAAAACTCGGAAAATTGCAGGATAGGCGAGGATCCTGCCGAGAAACCTCCGCAGCAGGTTGAAAAACTCAGCAGCGTGCAAGCTGGCTGAGACTGACGGTTACTGGGACACGTGAGGGGCATGTGCGGGAGTTTGGCAGCATTATCCAAGGTCAACTCTCAGCACACACGTGGAAGAACAAGGCTGAAATGGTGCTGATCGTGGGGAGGCGGTTACAACTGCCGTGCATATGTTAGCATAGGATTGGCCGAGTTTGCTCTAGCAGTTGGGGATGACAACTGCACGTTTTTATATACTTAGGCAGGATTCCTTGAGCTGCACGAATTATTGTGTGCAAGCCTTGAGTAAAACCATTGTTACTTGTATTTTTGTATGGAATAAAATATAGGGTTGGGCATTGCCCGTAAATCTGTGTGCATTGTGTTTTTTTACGTTTTATGCTTGTGTAGGTTGGCTGAAAATGTGATTTAAGGCTTGAACAATCAAACACTTTCGGGTTGTGAGAAAACACGAGAGTTTGTGAGGAAAGGCACAGCGAGCCTACGTGTGGGAAAAATCGTAGTTGAAAATTACCCTTGTGACACTTGGTATAGTAAGAAACAAATTGTGGTTTCTCTTACCACTACTGAAGTTAAATATATAGCTCGTGGACATTTTTGTGACCAGTTACTCTGTATAAAACAAACTTTGCATGGTTATAATTTGCATTTTGATCACATTCCCATTTTATGTCACAATACTAGTGCGATCAGCATGGCTAAAAATCCAGTGCATCATTCTCGTTCCAAACACATTGGAGTTAAACATCATTTCATCTATGATCATGTTCAAAAAGGTGATGCTACTATTAATTTTATTAGCACTGATTTTCAACTAGCTGATATCTTTACTAAAGCTATTAGGAATGATAGATTTTTTGATTTAAGATCTAAACTTGGTATTGTAGAACTTCCTAAATTTGCGCATGCATGATATCTCCCACTTAACTACTTTTTTATGATAAAGCGGGAGAGAAACGGTGCCTTATTATGGTTAGTTATAAATTTCTTTATTACCATGTATGATTTGTGATCTATTATATTATGCTTCTTTTCGATTATTATTTAGACATGGGGAGAAATCACCTATTCAGGGGGAGCTTTTAGTAAGATCGTTCAATTCAATAGTTTGTTTATCCGACAGAGGTATCTCAATACTTGTTATCATAAAAAATGGAGGAGATTGCTGACTGTTTCGTTGTAATAAATCTCGAATGCTTTTGATGATGAACATATATTCCCTCCACTAATTAGTTTTCATGCTTATGCATATTGCTTGATCCCTCTAGCATGTTAGGATTCTATATATGGGAAGTACAATCATATCTATCATATATTTCCTTAGCAGCTTTTTATTTCATCCCTTATTTTATCCATCACATGTTTTAATATAGGATTAAATTACGTCTTATCATTTATTCTGATATCTAGCCTAACTTACCTTACTGAGCGTTTGACTTATCCATTTCGGTAAGTAGCTATTGCTTGATCTTCTTGTTCTTTTCTTGAACATCGTTTACCTATTTAAGTAGTCTTTTTCTCTTTAGCAAAATTAAGAATTATACAAGCATCTTGCAGCTTACTATTGATAAAATTGTTCTATGCGTTTTAGGTACTTTCTCCAGTTGAGTTCCAGTGAAGAGGGAGCAGTATCAGAGAGTGCTTGAAGTTCTGAGTGACATATATGAGTGGTCTAGCAAAGCGTTCGAGTCGAGTCTCTCATATATTCTCTTTTGGAGTCGTTGTTTGCGGATTTACCATCTGGTTATGCATGTTTGTTCCAAGGGTGTAGTAGAGTGACACTCAGTTTATTATACTAAGTGTGTCTTGTCTTGTTACGTTTGTAGCGTTTGAATTCACCTCTGTAATTCAGAAGTTAGATTTGTTCTTTCATATTTTGTAATTTTCCTTCTAGATTCTATTTCTGGAACTTGCAAGGTTCTAATAGTATTTTATTTATGTATTTTTTAATTTTACATTTTGGTACTTTATAATTTCGTTGTACACTCTAGCAATTTTTTTAATACCCTGATTCACCTCCCTCTTAGGCATATATTAAGTTACAAAACTCCATACAATCTCATCAATCATATACTGTAAGAGAAGGTAGCCACATTCCGACTTTGTAACCTCTGTATCAGGATCTAGATATTGGAAAAAAAAAAATTTCTTTTAGAGAAGGTGGCCAAGTGTGAGGGCTAAGGGATATTACATTGCAGGGTAAATATGTCAATTAGAGTCTTTAATTGGCTCAGGCAGTAGGAGATTTTTCGTGGACTTATCAACGGTCATTTGTTAAACCCAAATATCAATTCTCCCTTTGTACACTTTTCCAAATTGATTCTAGAGTGATATTTTCGAAGTTTTTCTACAACATAGAGAGAGCATATTGCACAAATTTAATCAAGTTTCCTCTCAAGTTCATGGGGACTTTTAACTCTAACCTTCTCTGACAAAGCTCAAACATAATTTAGTTAAGTGAATAATCAATCATACAACAAACACGATTTACTCACTTTCTCAATTACCACTTAAATTCCACCCAATCAAATTTCAAGTAGAATTTTCCGTAATTCACATACTTTTCATAAGACCAAGACTGCAAATACAATAACATCAGATGAAAAGAGAAAAAAATGCAACTTCAAAATCATGGAATATTGCTTGTCTTACCATTCTATGGTACACAAGTTGTCCGCATCACTTATACATATAACTAATGAAAAAAGAAAAATTCAACTACCCTTAATAGGAATTCCACAACTTTAAATAGAGAAACATCCAATGATAGCGATCCATGTTCTTTTGTCACATCCCATGTCTTGAAACCCATGAAAATTACATATCCTTCAAGCATCTTAAGTGGCGGGCCACATCCATTCTCAAAACCCTAAACAGCAAAAAGAATCAAAATTCACAAGTGATAGTAACGGGGCCTTTTGTTCCCCGGCAAATTCTGACCCGTACCCGCCAACAAAGTGGACTTGTCCATGACCATTTTCAGTGCTCTTCTTAGTGACCCTAAACCCACATCACTTTCACTTCCAACATTTGATGATAATTTAACCCACAAAACACTCTTTGTTCTTCCTCCTATTGTAGACATTTCTGCTCTCACCACCTTTGCTGCTACTGATTTCAAGCCCTGTATCAAGTCTAGTATTATTTCTGGCCGGTCCTCGCAGCACATTGTGGCCTTAACCAAACCCGAATTATCGCAGTGGCATAGTTTGAGCTCATCTGTTTCACTAGGGAACTTGATTTTCAATGTTGTATTGTTGCTCGGATTGTGATCGTTTGTAATTTCATCGTCAGGTGCTGTCAGTTGCGCAGTTGTTTTCCTCAACTCTTTTACGTGTCGGACCGCTTCTCCTAGTAATGAAGCCTTGTCTGTCTGCAATGATCACACATCAAGAAGGAATTAATGATCATATAGAAAATTTGATATGTAAGGTAATTAGTCTCATATGTTAGAAATATGGACACTGTTTAGTCTCATAGTATTTATTGTGTGAGAAAAATAGATACTAACTAATCACGCATATCTCACATGTGACATATAGGCACTATTTATGACTCGTTATTTCTCTTGCCCGTATTGGATGTATGTGTTGTATGAGAAAGATAGATTCTGACTAATCAGATGTATCTCGTGTTCGAGAACGATAGATGTTGCTTATGACTCGCATTATCTCTTGTTTTTACTGAAAAGTTCATTGATTGAGAGAGAGAAACAATCTACTACTCTTTTCATCTCTTGTACGCTGTGTGAGAAAGATTTGCTCAGTTCTTTCACCCATTGTATCTCTTGTTCACATTGAAAAATATTTAAACCGATTATTTGCACGTATATCACATTTGACAGATAGACACTACTTATGTGAGAAGATAGATACCGATTAATTACATGTTTATATCTCACATCTGAGAAAAACGGACTCTTTTTATGACTCGTATTATCTCTTGTTCGGAATCAAAAGTACGTTGTGTTAGAAAGATGGACACTGTATAAACCATTTTATATCGATTATTAGAGTCTACAATAACATATTTTTGGGTGTTCAAGGAGCAAATAATACTACAAGTAATATTGATTTAAACTTGAAAAATAATGTGTAGTTGAATTAAAACCTTGATGGTATTGGGAAGAATGGACTTGAGGGTGGCAATGTGGGCGTTGATTCGCTTCCTTCTTCGCCTTTCGGCTTCTTTGTGACTAACGCTTGCTGCAACTGCTTTGGCTTCAGCCATGGATCTTGGGCTAAGGTTTTCATTCTCAATATCTGTTTGTGTAGTGCTCAATAATATTCCAGGAAGAATATCTTCAAAAGTATCGGAACAGCTTCCCAGTTCATAAAAACTTGGAATAGAAAACATCTCCTTTAATTTGTTTACCTAATAACTTTTTGGCTGCGAAAATTCAAACAAAAGATCTTGGAGAAAAGGAAAAGATCATCAATTTATCAAACAAGTCAAAAAAATACACCTAAAAGAAAACTCCATTTACACACCCCAAAAACACTAACAAGAAACTAATTAAAATAAATCCCACACAGAGGGGTGGAGTAAAGAATCTTTGTTTTCAATGACGGTTTACATATAGAGACACACTTAGACACACACACACACACACATATATATATATATGTATATATACGAATATTATTTGCGTTCAAGAATAATTAAGTAATTAATTAAGGAGTATTTATTTAAATAAATATTTGAAACGAACCTGTTTGAGATTTTTCTGTGCCTGAGGATTCTGATTTTGTGTGTGATCAGCAGAATCAGTTTGAATGATGATTTCCAGAAATTTGCAAAAGAGTTGTTTTCATATGTCCTAAGTTTCAAAATTCTTTGCCAGTTGAGCAAAATCAGATCTTGAGCTGCATGTTCTTTTATAGTAGCAATGTGTGACTGTGAGGACAAGCTTTTTGTTTTTTTCCATAATTTTTTTTCATTGGAACAGAATAAAATCTAGATTTTCATAATCTGATTATACACTTTTAAAGTTGAGCAATAAAGTCATGATTTTTATCCCAAGTCCTTTTAAGAAAAATCATATAGCACTTAGTACTATAGAATTTGCCTTTCAATATGGGTTCATACGACGTAGTTAGCTAATATTTAACCAAGGGTTGTGGTGGAGCGGTAGGGGCTCCTCTACCCTTAACCGAATGTCAAGGGTTTGATCATTGACTTTGGGAATGGAGCAGATTTTCTTAGCTAACAGTCCCACCTTTTGAGGTGCTTGCCATCTTCGAAAGAGAATAGTCACTGCGATCGGCGGTGGATACGCTTGGTATAACCAAAAAAAGTTAGCTAATATGTGACAACAATTATTAATTAAACATGATCCCGGCCGGAATGGATTGAACCTAAGCTAATTATTTAATGATTAGTTTATATTGTTATCTAGTGTACAATATGCGAATAATTAATTACAAAACACGTGTTATAATATTTGTTTTAATTTTCCTTTAATATGTTCGAACACGATCGAAATTAAAATACAAGTATTTTATATTTATCTTGAGATCGATTGGGCATAATCAAAGGCATGCGTGGTCGATTAGTTTAATCATATTAAGACTTTTGTAATTTTTTTATTTTTTGCATACTCTATCAAGTTAAAAATAAAAGGTAAAAAGAAATTTTCTTTCCTAATGACAAAATGTCCGTGTGATAATATTGTGTATGTAAGGACCGCATACAAAACACCTTACTGTGTGAGAGATATAGATACTAGTACAATTGAACTCGATCGAGTATAGATTTTTTCCCTTAAATTGGATACGCAGAATTGAGATAGTCAATGCAGTTTAATTACATATTTAATATAGTGCAGCAATCACGCGATAAAATATATCCAATAATTCTTCAAATCAAATAGTAAAAGTTCGATTTCAAATTTTATTATTTCACTTAACTTTGCATATAGAAAGAAAGAAAAACAAATGCTCGCGATTAATTCTTAATTGCGTTGGCTTTCTAGAGGTAACTCAAATAAATCTAATTATCTCGAAAAATGCATGTTAATTTTTCGGTATACTTGCTTTGTTCTAATTATCTATCTATCTGCATATACTATATATAATTGAGGAAGGGCTTAGAAAATTACTTTTTTATCTCACAAGCAATTTAATTTATATAACATAAAAAGAATTGTTACGTGAATTGAGTGTTCATGTAATTAGCTATTATAATGCTACTTCATGTGTTTTGGTGAAGTGATATAATGATAATTAGGATTATCAATCAAGTTGACCAAGCTGAGCTTGCATAGGCTCACACTCGGCTTGATATTAAACGAGCTTTTGTATTCAATGCTTGGGCCCGGTTTGACAAGCTTCAAGCCGAGCCCGAGCCGCCTTGAATTTAGCATATCGACGTTGTATCTTTTTAGTACAATTAATAAAATAAATCTACCAAATAAAGAAAACACATAACAATTTCTTTTTTTGCAAATAAATGGTAACCATATATTAAGAAGCAACCGAAGAGTCAGACAACAAAACAGCTACAACTTGAGTAGGCAAATCAAGAATAGGCTCTTGATTCACCAGAGCACAATGAGCAAGACAATGGGCAACCCGATTGCCAAAACGCCTAACAAAAGAAAAGGAAAGCAAAGAAAAGAATGCAGAAGAAAAAGAGACATCCTAACAGACCGCTCCAAGCGGAGAAAGATCCTTCGCCACAGACCAAAACTTGTTGATAATCTTAAGACAATCACCCTCGAGGGTAACTTCAGACCAGCCTTCGCGCCTCGCCAATTGAATAGCTTCCACCGCTGCCAATGCTTCAACATAATCCGGAGAAGTAATGAAACCCAAGCGGCGACAACTCCAAGCCAAGCAGTTTCCTAAAGAATCTCTCCCAACAGCCCCAACACCCATACAACCAGCAGCCACAGAGAAAGCCCCATCGAAATTAACCTTAACAACCCCTTCACAAGGCACCACCCAACAATCAGCATTAATCACACAAACCTCAGAAGGAATCGGAAGAATAGCATCCTGAAAAGAGCACAAAAAGGAATGAGTTGCCACAATAAGAGAATCCGGATTCAAGGTGATCTTATCCATAAGAGTAAGATTGCGATTAAACCATAAAAACCAACAAGTAACCAAGAAGAACTGATATTGAGTCAGTTCCAATGCAACATGCTGTTAGAGTTTATATTATTTTAGTATTGTTAGTCTTTATTTCCTTGTTTATCAAGTCTTGTACTCTATTTATATGCTTCTATCATTAATAATACAAGTGTGGAGATTTCATATTCTAACATGGTATCAGCCTAAACCTAGTCATCCTAGGCCTCTATTTTCTCTCACAAATAGTGCCCCCCCCACCTCCAACCGACTGCCAGCGTCTCTTCTACCTTCCCCGTCAAGTCGTTAATCTCCACAATGCGTTCTAATTATTCACTATACAGCCTTCAACAAGACTATTTTCCCACTACATCCGGGAATTTCGTGCCTTTTGTATCTCTGCCAGCATCTCAATTTCGTGTTCTTCTATGGTAATTCTTCTCTTTATCATCTTTATTTCGTTATTTTCATTATTGCTCGGTAATTAGCTTCGATTGATTTTCTCCCCTTTTCTCTGTGTCTACAATCGAATCCTCATCCCCTACTCCCACAAATCCAAAGATCCACCCACTCGACACCCCTAAACCACCATCAGTACACCCGGCTCTCGCTGCCGGTAACGTTCAATCTTCTTTCGGTTTCAAACTTTTTGATAATGATTCCAATTATAAATTATGGAGAGGCATGTTTATGGATTTATGTCGTAGGTTTTCTATTTTTTACCATATTTCTGGCAAATCAAAACCCTCCTCTGACACCGATGAAAATTGGTTTGCGCTAGATTCTACTAATTAAGAGCTGATTTTATTCCATTGTTGATTTAAAGTTGCTCAAAAACATTGATTTGGAACATGGAATTTCTCACAAAATCTGGTTTGCAATTGAAGAGAATTTTCGTAATAAGAAACCTTCTTGCTCCATGCTAATAAATGAGCATTTTCGTACTTTACAAAAAAGAGCCTTCTCTATTTCACAGTATTGTCTAGAGATGAAATTTTTTGCTAACTATCTTGCCAATCTTGATACCCCTGTTTCTGATCAAGCCTTTCTTCTTCAACTTTTACAAGGACTTCCCGAATCATACCTTTCTCTCGTCACTACACAAAAACCCCTCCCCTCATTCTCTGAAGTTAAAAATTTACTCCTTCTCCATAAGGCCGGCGAAAATCGATTTCACACAAATCTACCTACTTCTGACTCCCATACCACCATTTTCTCTCAAATTCAATCGAAACAATTATCATAATAATAATGGAAACAATCGGGGTCGAGGTGGTAATTGAAATTATGGTCGTGGAGGTCACTCAGGTTTTCGCAATAATAATCACCCTTCTTCTGGCTCCAATTCGTCATACCAAAATCACACTCAACAGCCCAGTTTGTCGCATAGCCCAAGAACTTTCGGCCCATAGCAACAGATTTACTCCCAGCCGCCTAACCCACTCTCAGTTTCAGGTAAACAATCAGCGAATTAGGCCCACTCGGTCTAACCCACTTCGTTGCCTTGGTATTCTCTCACTCCAGCTAGGCCACCTCTTACATCCGGTCCACCAGTCCAGCCCCCTCTCAGTGGGATTGCCTCTCTCTCTCTCCAAGAATACTCGGCCCACCCCTCACTTGGAATTCTCCCCCAGCTGGTCCATACAACTACTCCAGCCCACCTGCTGCCCCCAATCACGCCCCAACATGCTGCTCAACCCACTTCACTCACAAGCACAGATTTGTCTTCACTCTATCAAACCATGACACTCAACCAACCCGACGATCAGTGGTATATGGATACCGGGACTACATCTCACATGTCCTCTACCCAAGGTAATTTTGTTAATATTGTACCATGTAATTTTTCTAATTCAATTATTGTTGGTAATGGTGTTGTTATTCCTGTAAAATCCATTGGTCAATCTTCCTTCATTTTTAATTCTCGTTCTCTTCATCTTCGTGATATTCTCTTTTCTCCATCTCTAATTAAAAATCTTGTTTCTATTGTAAATTTACCCGCGACAATTCTTACTCTATTGAATTTGATCCGTCTAGTTTTTCTGTCAAGGACCTTAGGACCGATGCATTGATTCTCTCTGAGTAACAGCGACGACGACCTTTATCCCCTTTCCGCCACTTCCACCGCCCTCAGCACCTTCCGCTCCTCTGCTGACCCGTCACCATCCACTTGACACCGTCATCTTGGTCATCCCAGAGTGTCTATTTTCAATTTTGTATCGAGTTGCGAATTTATTAATTGTAATAAGGATTTTTCTCATTCATTATGTCATGCATGTCAACTAGGCAAGCACAAACGTTTACCCTTTTCCCCTTCTAGCTCTGTTAGTACTAGTTTATTTGGCTTATTCACTCTGATCTCTGGACCTCCCCTGTCCTGAGCCTTGGTGGTTTCGATATTATGTTCTCTTTTTGGACGATTTTTCCCATTTTTTATAGGTTTTCCCATTACGAAATAAATCGGATGTTTTTAATATTTTTGCAAATTTCTATTCTTATGTACAAACCCAATTTCAATTTAAAATTAAATCCTTTCACTATGACCGTAGTGGGGAATTCGATAATAAGTTGTTCCACTCCTTTTTTAATAAAAATGGTATTAAAATTCGATTCTCTTGTCCACATACTTCACAACAAAATGGAAAAGCAAAACAAATAATTCAAACAATTGACAACATCACTCGTACTCTTCTTTTTCAAGCCTCCCTTCCTCCCACCTTTTAGGTCAAAGTTCTCTATATGGATGTTCATTTACTCAATATTCTTCCCACCACCACTCTGTCTTTCCAAACCCCCTTCGAAATTCTCTACAAAACCCACCTTTTATGATCATCTTCGGGTTTTCGGCTGTCTCTGCTATCATAACCTCTTTGCCGCCTCTCCTCACAAATTTTCTCCTCGTTCCTCCCCTTGCATTTTTCTCGGCTACCCTTCTCATCACCGCGGTTTTTGATTTTTCGATTTTCAAAATAATAAAATCATTCTCTCGCGTCATATCGTCTTTGACGAAACTATTTTTCATTTTCCCTCCAAATCTTCATCTTTTCCCTCGACTCTCTATAACTTTCTCACTCCTGACGACGATCCATCTCCACTCCTCCATCTCTCGAACGTCATTCTCACCACATCGTTCGGATTCTCCTTCCCCGGGATTCTCTTCTCCTCTACCACGTCCATTACCACTCTTTCGCGTTCCCGTTGCCTCTGATTCTTCCTCTCCCCCACGGCTCCCAACCCCCTTCTCCCACAAATCCCGAACCCGGTCCTACTCATCATATGGTCACTCGTTCTAAATCAGGTATAGTCGAACCCCGTACTCTTTTTAATCTTTCTCTCTCTTCTTCTGTGCCCATATCTCCCCTCCCTCGTTTTTATACTCAAGCGTTACGGGATCCTCACTAGACCACTTCGATGAAAGATGAACTCTTTGTTCTTCATTCTAATGGCACTTGGGAACTCGTCCCTCCTCCTTCTCATTCTAATATTGTTGGCTCCAAATGGATCTTTCGTCATAAATTTTGTGCCGACAGCTCTCTTGAACGCTACAAAGCTCGTCTTGTTGCTCAGGGTTTTACCCAACAACCCAGCATTGACTACGAAGATATGTTTAGTCTCGTTGTCAAACCAACTACCATTCGTACCGTTCTCACCATTGCTCTCTCTCACTCATGGCCTCTTCATCAGCCCGATGTCAAAAATGCTTTTCTTCTTAAGAAAGCTCTCTATGGCCTCAAGCAAGCCCCTCGTGCGTGGCATCACCGCTTTGTCTCTTTTCTCTCCTCTATTGATTTTGTTAGTAGTCGTGCTTATGCATCTCTTTTTATCTATAGCCACGGTTCCTCCATCGCCTATCTTCTCTTGTATGTCGATGGTATCGTTCTCACTGCCTCTTCTATTTCTCTCATCGCTCAGCTCACTTCTCTTTTATCTTCTGAATTCTCTATGAGTGATCTTGGTCCTCTTCACTACTTTCTTGTCATTTCTGTCTCTTGCACTACCTCTGATCTCTGTCTCAAGAAAAATTTGCTCGAGAGATTCTTGAAAGAGCACATATGACTTCTTGCAATTCAGTTTCCACTCCTGCAGATACTCAATCTAAGCTCTCCTCCTCCTCTTCGTCACCCCTCTTCTCTGATCCTACTCTTTATCGTAGTCTTCTGGCGCTTTACAATATCTTACCTTTACCCGTCCTGATATTGCCTTTGTTGTTCAGCAGCTATGTCTCTTTATGCATGCCCCTCGTGATATACACATGCACGCTCTTAAACGTGTCCTCCGATACCTCAAAGGCACACTCTCTCTTGGTCTTTCTCTTGTCCCTTCTTCTACTTCGCAGCTTATATCTTACACCGACGCCGATTGGGCTGGTTATCCTGACACTCGTCGTTCTACCTCTGGCTACTGTGTCTTTGTAGGTGACAATCTTATTTCCTGGTCCTCCAAACCAACATGTGGTTTCCCGACCTAGTGCTAAAGCAGAATATCGTGGTGTCGCGAATGCTGTTGCTGAAACGGCTTGGCTTCGTAATCTTTTTCTTGAGCTTCATTGTCCTTTTTCTAAGGCTACTCTTGTCTACTGTGATAACATTAGTTCGGTCTATCTTTCTTCTAATCCCATACAGCACCAACGTACTAAACATGTTGAAGTGGATTTACACTTTGTACGTGAAAAAGTTGCTCTGTAGGAGGTTCATGTGTTACATATGCCCTCTTCCCGACAGTTTGCGGATATTTTAACTATAGGCTTGTCGACTACTCTCTTCATCGAGTTTCGTACCAGTCCCAACATTCATCCTACTGCTATTTCGACTGCGGGGGAGTGTTAGAGTTTATATTATTTTAGTATTGTTAGTCTTTATTTCTTTATTTATTATTTCCTTGTTTACCAAGTCTTGTACTCTATTTATATGTTTCTATCATTAATAATACAAGTGTGGAGATTTCATATTCTAACACATGCAACTCTCTAAACCAAGACCGAACATCGTCCCTTCAACAAGAAAGATGAGACCAAGGTAATCCCGAGAAAGCCCAAACGAGACAGGGCAAGGGACAACTAAGCAAAATATGACCAATATTTTCACGATCAAGGTTACAAAGAGGGCAGGAGCCCGGAACCTCAACTCGCCTTTGAAGTAAATTCGACCCCGTCGCAAAGCGTTAAGACAAGTTTTCCAACCAAAAAACTTTACCTTAGGCGGGATGCTCATACGCCAAATAAAATCCCACGCCTGTGGAGAAGCGGTCACAAAAGGGTTTGATGAAGAAGATGGAGCCCACTGCTTTTTGAGATCGCGAATTAACCGATAAGCACTCCGAATAGCAAAATGGCCAGATTTTGTATAATGCCAAACGATACAATCCATAGAAGAAGCTGAACCCAATGGAATCTTACGAATATTTTGTGCATCATTTGGATCAAATATCTCATCTAACCGGTTATTATCCCACCAACCCATAAGAGGATCAATTAATTGGTTAACACGCGCATCAAGGGCAAGGTGTTAGGTAAATTGTGAACACAGAAATCATCCGGGCGAGGTAACCATCTTGAAGTCCAAATACGCAGCTTTGCACCATTTCCAACCCTCCATCGGACCCCCTCAAAAATTGCAATCCCTGAGCAGACATAATACTCCTCCACATGAATGACGGGCTAGCTCCCATATTAACCTCAAAGAAAGAAGTACTGTAGAAGTATTTTGCCCGAAATACCCTTGCCATCAAACACTCGGGGTTCTGAAGAATCTTCCATTCTTGTTATGCAAGCATTGCTTGGTTGAAATCTTTGAGAGCCCGAAAACCCACTCCTCCCTCACACTTATCCCGACACAACCTATCCCACGCAATCCAACTATAATCATACTAAAAATCCTTAAACTTGATTTCATAAAGTCAAAAACACTAATTATTCTCCTATATTTCTTCACTACTTGAGAACATTTTCTATTAAAATATGGTTGACTTATTTTCGTCTAATTTGACTTTCATATTATCCTTATATTAATGATTTTTTATTATGAAGTAATAAGTGATATTTATATAGCTTTACATGTTGGTATATTATTTTAACTATATGCATATATTATATATATATATATATATATATATAATTTATTTATACAAGTCCGAGCTCAATTCAAGTCGAGCCGGCATCCGCTCACACTTGGCTTGAATATGAATTCAAGTCCTAACCTTCGACTCAAGTTTGAAAATATTCAAGCCAAATTTTCGAGCATTGAGCCTGCTTGAGCTCATTCACAATCCTAATAAAAATCACATTATTTACGAAATCAGATGTAGTAAATTGTTACCAATGATTGTTCACTCTTTCTATATCTTCTTGTATCTTCTTTTTCTATCATTTTTCTTTTAATCACGTGTAATATTATTTATCATCTTTCTCTCTCTCTCTCTTTTTCTTTTTTACTTAAATTTGATGAAATTGAACCCAAAAAGTTTCATATCAAATTTTTTAGCCACTACCAAAGACCTATTAGTCTAGTGTTGTCCACCTTCTACTTTATTTGAGAGGTCATGAGTTCGAATCCAGAATGCCACAAGTTATGGCTTTCCCCTCCTTTATGAAGCTAGATAGAGTTTTTGTAACTCATAATTATGATTATCAACCTGGATTTGTCGGGCTAAATATTTAGGTATTCCGTCATCTTGAATTAAAAAAAAATAATTTTTTTGCCACTACCATCTAGTGTGGTTATCAACTAATTTATAGAGTGAACCAATTACTTTTATCACGACATTACGTTTATAAATTGTTAATAAATAAAACAATTAGCAATTAATATTTAATATCTATTAATTAACAATCTATAATTACCTAAATATTACGGAACTAGATTAAGATCACTCGCGCTTTAATGGGATTATAAAATAATATTTCATAATTAGACTATTTTTAAATAAAAAACTCGGATCATTTTATTTTGCAGTGAAAAAAATCTATAATAAAACATGACATTACTGTGTACCACATAGTAATTAAAAATTGTTAGAACACATGTCAAAAACTAATCAACAATTGAACCTCTATACAAGAGAAATAATCGTATTTTAAGAACTTGTACTCTCATTGTACCACATAGTAATTAAAAATTGTTAGAACACGTGTTAAAAACTAATCAACAATTGAACCTCTATACAAGAGAAATAATCATATTTTAAGAACTTATACTCTCATTATAGAGAGGAAGAAACAACATTGATTTAGCTCGATTATCGTTGGGCTAGTACGAACCAAACCGACAATCTGAATGGGTCGAACCAGGATAACTATTAAACTAGATTATAGATTGGATTTGATGAAGTCAAGCTGCCTACGTACCTAATTGAATAGGATCAAGTCAAGACGTAGTTCAAAATGAGGTGTTATAATTTACATGTTTGCTTCGTACAACACAAGGCAAAATATTCTAACGATATGAGTAAGAAACCAATAAACGAAGTAAATTTAGAGAGTATTCAGAGTGAATTTTTTGTTGGTTCCTCCCATGAATGAATTTAAATGAGTATTTATAGTAGAGGAGACGACCACTATTCCTGATGTGATATTTGGGCCAATTGGGCCTGGACAATTGCTGAATAACTATTGGACCTTTGACATTCGGGTCGTCGGGTTGGTGATTAGGGTCGGATCGTAACCCGACCCGTATATCAAAGTATGCAGATTCACCAGATATCTTTGTCATAAAATAATAATATGCTGGCATAAAATAATAACATGTTGGGACTTTTGACCGTTGACCATTAAATAGTAGAGGATGGGATTTTTGTGCTCATCATTTAGTCCCCCAGTTCGTATATCACGACGCGTAGCTGATGTGATCACAAATTTGAATAACAGGTGGCCACCAGAATTAATTCTTAGTTACTGTTGTGTCTCGTTTATCGAAATGACTGATGATAATGATTTAGAATTAGATCAAGTTTATTAAATAAGTCCTGAAGCATGCGATTTTCCAGAGAGTGAGGCCACTCGCCAGTTTTGTCATATCAAGTGTAACTCCACGCGCCCTGTTAAGCATTTATTAATATTGATTTAAAATAATCATTTATTGTGAATGGATAGTAATTTGAACAGTCATTCAATCTGGGCCCTTCATTTTGATTTGACTTCCAATACCAGCCAATCTTTTCATCTTTTATTATCCTCTAATCTTCTCAGAAGAGCCTATTGCTAGGTACTTTTTCTTCCCCGTACTTGTCTGTGTCCCTCATTAGAATCTTGTGGTGGTTGATTTTGTTTATTGGCTTCGTATAGTCCATGTGATTTTGCAGTTTTTGCATTATGGTTTGTTCTACATCTAGAACTAGGTCTGAGGAATCCCTTAGGTCGTTGGCAAGAGAGGAGGAGGTAGATGAATTAGATTCATTATCTAGAACTGTAGACTATGGCGATTTAGAAAGAGATGAATACGTGGCCAATAATAATAATGAATCCCAAACCGGTGGAAGAAATTCTGATGAAGGGGAAGATGAGGATGCAGGGTCTAACCATGAGCAAGATCCAGCTCCTGAGGAAGATAGTGGAGGAGAGTCTAAGGGTGGCGAGGCAAATAGAGTACCTCAGGTATATCACTCTTGGAGTGATATGTGATTAACTTTAACTCCTAAGATGATTCCACATATAAGAGAAAGATATTATATATCCGAGGAGTATGACATTAAAATTACCGGACCAACATATTGCATAGACACCCTTCCTACAGGATATTGAACCTTCCATCTTGCTCACTTATCTGCTGGAGTAAGATTTCCTGTTCATCCTACCACAGTTCGTATTTTGTCTAGATTAGGATTGTGTCCGACCCAACTGTTGCCCAATTCTTACAGACATATTAATGCTTTCATTATCTTGATGCATCGTTGACGTGGCGCGACATCCTTAGCTCGCTTCTTGGACACTTCTAAAATCAGTAGGTCAGGTACCAGGGATCAGGGCTTTTTCTATATTTCGCCTCGTAATCCTCGTGTTTGTTTAAGAAAAATAATTCCTCGTATGGAGCATGGAAGGATAAGTCTTTCTATATAGCACAACCTAAGTTCAACAAGTGGAAGGTACCTCGTGAGTGTAGATTAGATTTACCTCACCCCGAGGATGTTGGTGAGGTGACTTGGGGTCAACATTTCATTGAAGAACACTTCTTGGACTATGCGGATTTGCTCCTACTCGAGGGAGTGTTGGTTCGGTGCCGGATTAGTCATGCTCCCATTGAATCTGCTAGAGTGAGTAAGCATGGTACTTAATCCGGTTCGTATTTTATGATTATAACTTCGTTCATTATATTTACTTTTATCTTGTTAATGTTGCAGGTATGGCGGAAAAGGCTGCTCTGATGGAAAAGAACTTGGCAAAATGATCCACTGGGAGGAACAGGCAACCCGCCCGAGGCGCCGCTATTGCTCCAAAGCCCCCGCCTCGAGTTCGGGTCACCACAGGGGGTGTTACCGAACCCATCCTTTCAGGAGATCCAGTGTTGGATATTTCTCCACTGAACTAGGCGAGGCCTGTTCATGAAACAGTGGAGATAAGTGTGGGTTCGCGTATGAACCCATATTCCCCCATTGGCTTGGCGACCGAGTTGAGGAAGAAGAAAAGGTTTGATCACTCTGGATACAGTCCCGAACCAGGTTCCACTCTTTTCAGCGAATTACACAAGACTTCTGTTGCCTTATTAATCGATAAATTTGAGGGCATATGGTTGAAAGACAGAGTCGAGTCTATGAGAGGTTGTGATCATCCTTACCTTCATCTGTCCAAACTTGCCCTCACTCCATCATGGCGCGTTTACGAGGACAACTCTATCTTAGGAGCAGAGGGGGTCCCTGATGGCTTCTGAACTAGTGCAAGGAATTTTCTTAAGTATTCCTCACAACCTTATAGAAGGGCAAGGCTTCGCCACTACTAAGGTAACCACATCTTTTCACCTAGTTCAGTTCCTATTCTATTCAGTGTCAAATTCATGTCTAACATTAGCTTCGTGCTTTATCAAATTGCACTATGTTTACACCAGCTATCAGTTGGTCTCTCGTATTGGCGCCACGACAAATTATAAACAAATGCCGAGTATAGAGAACATCAGCTCAAACTTGAAAGTGAACTGAAGGAGGCTCGAATCGTAGCAGCTGAGGCCACAGAATTCCTTAATAATGGAAAGGCAGAAATGCAAAAAGAGCTTGACTCTAAAATCTACGAAGCCAACTCGTTAAGGGAGCAAATGAGGGACCTCCGCTCCTCTCTTCAAAAGCTGCAAGTGGGTTTGCAAGAAGCCAAAGAGAAGGAGTTCCAGTCTAGCCTCGCCGAGGGTTAAACGAGGTTTGTTGCTTCGGAGGAATACTAGGATAGCCTACAGAAGACTCATTTCAAAAGGGCATAAGATGTTAAGAGTTCTGTGGCCTTTGAAAGGCTCACCAAAGAGAAAGAATCAGATTTTCTCTTCGATGGATTCGTAAAGGCTTTGGATTACTTGAAGAGGGAGAAGAAACTTCCTGATGATTTTGACGATGAGGGGTTCGCGAATCAATTTGTCGCTGCTCCCCCTCTTCGAGATTCTATTGCTGGTCCAAGCTAACCTGCAGATGCTTTTCTGGAGTTTGATACTCTCGGACCAGCTTCAGATGATGATGATGATAACGAGGCGGCTCAGGCCATTGCTGAGAATGTTTGGAATATATTTTTGCTTATGAACATTGAGATCGTAGCAGTTTGTTTCAAATTTGTGCTCTAGTTCTGTTATTCTGTTTTTAACAATTGATGTTTGAACGATGTTTTAATGATGTCTTTGATCAGAGTTTACTGATTTTATTTAGAGTATTTCTTTTTAGTGGTAACATTTATATTTCGATTTGTGTTCTTATGTTTCTATAATGAAGTAAAATATATCACACTCCAAAATGTATAAGTATGCCATTAGGAGCAAAAGATGAATACACATACACAAAATACGAGTCCCCCAGTACAAGAAAAAGGGCAGACTTTGATGAGTTCTATGCATAGAACATTCGTAGGTTCTGAATATTCCAAGGACGAGGCAAATCTTTCCCGTTCAGATCTTGCAGCCTATAGGTACCTTTCTTTGTCAGCTTGGTGACCTTAAAAGGTCCTTCCCAGTTCAGGTCGAGTTTTCTTACATGCCTCACACACCTCTACTGTTTTCAGTATAATATCTTTAACCTGGAGGCTTCATGATTTCATCTTTTTATTATAAGCCCTTGCCATCACCTCATTTTGCATCAGAATTTTGGCATAGGCTCTATCCCTCAATTCTTCAACAACATCTAGTTCGTACATCCTTGTTGCAACATTCTCCTCAGGATCATAGGATTTTACTGGGTGAGACATCATTCCAATTTCAGCAGGTATCACTGCTTCCAAACCATATACGAGGCTGAAAGGGGATTCACCAGTCGAAGTCTTTGGTGTCGTACGATATGCCCATAACGTTCCAGGCAACTCTTCGGCCCAGTTACCTCTCTTCCCTTCGATCCTAGTCTTAAGATGTTGAAGAATTATTCTGTTTTCCACTACAATTTGCCCATTCGCTTAAGGATTGCCTACCGCTGTGAAGTAGTGCTGAATTTTCAACTCCTCACACCACTTTACCACATTTTAACTATTGCACTGCAACCCATTATCTGAAATTAAGACACGAGGGATTCCAAATCACACGCAATATTTTTCCACAAAAATTTCACCACTTCGTGATCTGTTATCTTAGCCACCGCCTCGGCCTTGATCTACTTCGTAAAATACTCTATGGCCACAATGATGAACTTTCTTTGCCCTGTGGCAGGAGGAAAGGGACCTAGTATATCTATCCCTTATTGATCAAATGGATACGCAATCTTAACTGGTTCCATTTCAGTGGCAGGACGATGCAATAGATTCGAATTCATCTGACATTCTTTGCATTTTTTGGCAAATTCAAAGGCATCTTTTACCAACGTCGGCCAGTAATATTCTTGCCTTAATATCTTTTGGGCTAATGCTTGACCTCCTGATTGATTTCCGCAACTTCCTTTGTGGATCTCTCTCATAATACCTAGTAGGAGCCAGGCAACGCAACAGTGGGCCAGCTGAGGATCATTTATAGAGCTCATCATCAATTACTTTAAACCTCAAAGCTCTATACACGATCCTACGGGCCATGTTATGAACCTCAGGCAATTCTCCTTTCAGCAAATACAACTTGATCTCATTCTTCCAACTTGCTTCATCAACTGTGACCATCACCTCCGTAGCTTCGTTCGATGAGACCTTTGACTTTTCTGACACTAACAGTGTTACTGTTCTACTTTTCACTCCAGTGATCAAGTTTGCAAATTTTGAAAGAGCATCTGCTCTTTCATTTTCTCCTCGTGGAATCTAATATATATTTATTTTTTCAAATCCACACATCAACTCCCTTACCTTCTACAAATACAAAACGAGGCTTCTCTCCTTCGTCTTGTACGATCCCGCAATCTGCTTCACTACGAGCTAAGAGTCCGTATAAGCATTCAAAATTTTCACATTCATGGTTTTTGCCATCTCTAATCGCGCCACAAGCGCTTCATATTCAGGTCATTATTAGTTACATCAAAATTCAGCTTGATGGGAAATTCATGATCATTGCCTGCATTAATATTTGCAAATTATTTTAAACATGCAACAATATTAATAAGCATTATCTTCGTGTCAAATACGAATAAAGTTTATGTTAACAGAGTATTTGCATATGTTTAATATTTCACACATATTCTTTATGCAATATGATAATTATACCTTCCGGATATCGTAACCACACACCTATGCCCCTTTCTGGGTCATGGACGAACCATCTACATGGAGCATCTATTGGCCAGAAGTAGCATTTTCAGGTTCATGGTTTACTGCCATTTCAACGATAAAGTCCGTTAATGCTTGTGCTTTTACAGCGGTTCGTGGCTTATAGTCAATGGAAAATTCGCCCAGTTTAATAGCCCATTTGACGTGGCACCCTGAAATTTTAGGTTTAGCTAAGAAATGCCACAATGGCTGATCTTTAAGTACCACAATGTTATGTGATTGAAAATAGTCAAATGTTGCCTTGTCGGATATAGCCAAATATAATATAAGAGGTTCTCCAACAACTGACTTCATTAATAACGGAGTAGATGTTAAATACCTTTTGAGTTCTTGGAATGCCTTTTCGCATTCATCTGTCCATTCAAATTTTTTTTACATTTTTCAGGATTTTGAAAAAATGTAAGCCACGATCTGCCCACCTTGATATAAACCTGCTGAGAGTGCCCATTCTCCCAATTAACTTCTAGACATCCTTCACTGATTTTGGAGATTGCATCTCTCTACTACCCCCTCTATTTTTTTCCAGATTGGCCTCTATGCCTCGTTCTGTAACCATAAACCCCTAAAACTTTCCACCTCTAACACCAAAGGTACATTTCTTTAGGTTCAGTTTCATACCATACACACGCATAATCTGGAAAGTAGTTCGCAAATGATCCAGATGATTTTCTTCCTCCACACTCTTGACCAACATATCATCAACATAGACCTCCATGGTCTTCCCTATTTCATCTTTGAACATCGTATTCACCAATCTCTGATATGTCGCTTCTGAATTCCTCAAACCAAATGGCATCACATTGTAACACTATACCCCCTTAGCGGTAATGAACGAGGTCTTATCCTTATCTTCTGGTGACATCATAATCTAATTGAACCCCTGGTAAGCATCTATCATACTTAAAAGAGCACATCCCTCTGTCGAATCTACGAGGAGATCAATACGAGGAAGCGGGTATAGGTTACGAGGACAAGCCTTATTTAAGTCTATGAAGTCTGTACACATGCGTCATTGACCTCCTGATTTCGGTTCTAGCACAACATTTGCCAACCAGTCCGTAAAGCTTTATCAATAAATTCATGCAATTATCCTTGGCTAATCAACCTTTCGATTTCATCTTTTAAATGGAAGCAATCCTCAGTATCATGGCCATTGTCCTTATGAAAGTGATAATATTTAAGGCTATTTTTTCTCTTCAAATCGTATTTCATCTTTTTTAGCCAAACAACCAATTTTGAATTTTCAATGGCCATCAATGCTTTTCCTTGTGTAGTCTTTAGGGGAGTATAACTTTCATATTTAGCGTATCGCTATTGCTGTTCTTGATCCTTGTCAGATCTCGATGCTCCGCGTCGCTCTCGCTGTTCTTTCTCCTTATTCTGCTTCCACGCCTTCCTCTCTGTCGTCTTAATGCGATAGATCTCTTCCTCATGGATATATTGCCTCGCCAGAATCATCATTCTCTCTTGATCTATTGGAGGATTTCGCATCAAGACTCCAGCTAATGGTCCTTCCCTTAGACCGTTGATGAACAATTGTTGGATTATCTCTTGCTGCACACCCTGGACATCCAAAGCTTCATCGTTGAACCTATCCACGAACTCCCTCAAAGTCTCATCATCTCGCTCTTTTATCCCCAAGAGAGTAGAAACTAATTTCGCAGTTCATGCTTTACTAGCAAAGCGATTCTCAAATTTACGAATAAACTGTTCATACGAGGTAATTGTGCTTGGAAGTTGACTAATAAACCAATCCAGTGCACGATTCACAAAGGTTGTTGGAAATATCTTTGCATTCACCTCCTCACTCAAATTATGCAACACCATCATGGTTTCAAAAGTAATTACATGTTCTCTAGGATCCCTAGTTCCATCATACTTGGGTAGATTTGGTACTTTAAAATTTAATGGCATACCTTCCGACAGTATGTTCACATGAAAGGGTGAATTACGATGATGCAGTGCCAAGACTAAAACAATCTGTCTCTGTGGCACCTCGTCCTGCCTTATCTCCCCAGGCTCTAACTCTGGCCCCACCTCAACTCGAACTCTGGTACAGTGCCCCGAATTTGCATCGCTTCGTGCTTCGTGTGGGCTCCCTTCTCTTTCATCCCTTCTATCCCTTTCACCTCGGCTCATTTCGCAATGTTCCCTTCGTGGGTTAGGTTCGCGAAATAGCCGTTGGCGTGTGCCCCCATATTGGGGCCATCTTTCTCTCATTCCCTTTCCGGGTCGAGTTCCTGGAATTGCCGTCCTTGAGTGGCTGGGGTAGGATGGGCAGTTCACACATTTAGTTTTGTCGACAACTTAGCCAATTGTTCTTAGAGAAACTTCTGCCCCCATTCCTGCATTCTGCTGTTGAACTCAGCCTCGGTCATCGTAATCAACTTCTCTTGGGGCGTCTCCACTTCAGAATTTGGTGGGGGTTCCCTTGATGATGACCCCTGAGTTTTCCCTTGTCTTTGACTTGTTTCTTCCATAATATCAACTATACCAACGAACCTAAAAAGAATTTTCCCACAAACGGTGCCAAATGATTTAGCTCAATTATCGTTGGGCTAATACGAACCAAACCGACGACCCGAATTGGTCAAACCAGGATAACTATTAAACTAGATAATAAACTGGAGTTGACGAAGTCAAGCTACCTGCGTACCTAATTGAATAGGATCAAGTCTAGACGTATTTCAAAATGAAATGTTATAATATACGTGTTTGCTTCGACACGAGGCAAAATATTCTGACTATATGAGTAAGAAACTAATAAACGAAGTAAATTTAGAGAGTATTCAGAGTGAATTTTTTGCTGGTCCCCCCCCCCCGGAATGAATTTAAATGAGTATTTATAGTAGAGGAGACGACCACTATTCCTGATGTGGCATTTGGGCCAGTTGGACCTGGACACATGCTGAATAACTATTGAACCTTTGATTAGGGTTGGTGATTAGGGTCGGATCGTAACCCGACCCGTATATCAAAAGTATGCGGATTCACTAGATATCTTTGTCATAAAATAATAATATGCTGGGACTTTTGACCGTTAACCATTAAATAGTAGAGGATTGGATATTTGTGCTCATCAAACATACTAAAACACAATTAAAACTTAAAAAGATTGAAACACAAAAAAGAGAAAGGAGGTTTGACCATCATTGATTCAAGACTCATCACTAGGAGCATTGGTGGTGGCGATGATGGTGTCATGATGCATCGTGTCGTGGGAGAAGGCAACACCTCATGACTCCAGCTGTCTTCACCCAATTTGACCAATCGCCGCTAAAAAATTTATAGAGAAAAATAGAATCGAGTTGGAGAAGAGAAAGAGAAGAAGACCAACAAAACAAAATCTGAGGTGGTTCTGTGATGGAAGGCTCCTTCCAAATGAGCAAGAGATAAAACTTTAAAATTGTTTCTACAGTGTTTTGTTGGCGTAATGATATTTTGATTAATAGAATAATCAACATAATTATATAAATAAATTACTGGTGATTATATCAACCATTCTTAATTCCTTATATTGTTCGTTTGTGTTTAATAGGGTTTTGAATTAATATTAGTAGATTTTTATTTTTTTTTTGGTTTCCAAGGTGTTTACAAATTTAAACATCTAAAATTAATTTTTCAATGTACTTTTAGAGACGATTGCGTGGATCACTCCCACAAAAATTATTTATACAAGTGTTCAAGCACGAAATCTCTTACGAAGCCAATAAGTTTTTAATATACTGTCAGAAGAGATCGCGTGGACCTCTGAAAAAATATTTGTATATACACGTGAAACCCGAAATCACTTACTTATAAAACCAATCTAATACAGCTATAATTTGGCCTCTATATAATTTTAGGGAAAATTGCATTTTTCTCCCATAATTTTTCGTAGTGCCATTTTGATCTTGTTAGTTACGAATTTCTCGCATTTAATCTTATAATTTTTAAAATGTCTCAAATTTAATCCCGATCGAAGTTTCTTTCCAAAATTTAATGGATGACTCCTTTAGTCAACCTTTTCACTAGTTTTTTGGGGGGAGAATTCAAGCATAAATGCACTCACACCAATATTATATTTATTATCACGATATTTCTATTTAATATTATATCTTACTCACGCACAAAATCTCCCCGAAAAAATTGGTCAAAAGGTTGTGTAACGGAGTTCACCGTTAATTTATATTTAACTTCGATTGGGACTAAATGTGAGATGTTTTAAAAGTAATAGGACTAAAGGTGAGAAATTTGTAACGAATGAGATCAAAATTGAATTAGGACAAATTTATGGGACGAAAAATGTAGGCTATGTTTGTTTCTATTTTGGAGGGTTTTTTTGATGAAAATTTGGGTGACAAAGTTTATTCGTAGTTGTGTACTTTGGTAAATATGTATTTGATTTTGTATTTGATTTTATTTTCAAAAAAGACAAAAGTTACTGTAGCAGTCAAATCACGTAAGTCTTTTGTTTGAAAAGTTATGTTTATAATTAGTTAATGATTGAAAAAATATAATATAAAATTTATATAATACAAAAAAGTAAGCCTAAAGTGGAGAAGAGTGTAGGATGGTGTAAGCAATATAGCTGTCAAAAATGTTTAGCTAAAAAATAATACTTTGGTGAAAAATAGATAAATCAAATAAATTTTGACCAAAATTTTAGTCAAAATATGATTTCAAAATAGAAACAACAAAGCCGTAATTTTCCCATAATTTTATTACGTGTAAATAATCAATAATGCATCATTTGGAGTTTAGGGTGGGGTCTCCTTTTCAACTAATGTGATACTACTGGACGCTTCATTTTTGGTCCAATCGTGTAATCGTGTTAGGCGCCTTAGGATACTCTAGAAAAAAGCGATATTGCAATCTATTAAAGCATAAGTTAGACAGTGACATCATAGTTACAAAAGGCAGTAAGGCACCTAAGTCTAGCTATTAAGAAGAAAAAGGGAGACGTGTATGAGTAGTATTATTTAGTAATAAAATAATAAGTGGGAGTATATGGTCTCGGCCCAGTGAGGGCCGTTGAATCCCCCAATATGGGGAATCCAACGACCCTCGCTGGAATGGTCTCGGCCCAGCATAGAACAACCCATGATCTCTTGTGTTATAAAAAGGAAAAATTAAACTTTTGGTCATCTTAGGGGTGGTAAGTTTTCGGACAATTTCTTTTTCAACTTGCAATTAAGTTCAGTATCTTTTAATTTTGTGATAATTTTGGTTCTCCAGTGTCAGAAAATTCTAAAAATTGGAGATTTTTGGATTTTGAAGGGAAAAATAGGAAGGAAATTAGGAATTTGCCACTTTGGAGGAAAAATTGACATTAATTCCTTTTCATACTTTGACTTGTTGTATCTATTTTTGGTTATTCATTAGTTCTCACATTTTATAATGTCATAAAATAATATAAATTGATATTATTGAATATTGTATACAATATATATATATATATGTGTGTATATAAATATATACACAATAAAAATAAAATTCACACATTTAAATGTCATAGTAGGAATATATTTAATTAATTTATAGCTTCACACTTGCATGTTCTTTTTAATTTTTTTTATGGATTTGTCATACTTTAATTGAATTTATTATGAAGTATGAGAATAAAAATATTTTTTTTCTAAAAGTTTCAGATAAAATTTTCTAAAAATAACTTCTCATTGCTCTTACATACTTATTGACATGGATATGTGTTGAATAAAGTCAGTGACTATATATCTCAAAATTTAAAGAGAAAAGAAAAAAATGGGTACAACATGTTATGCGCCTGGAGGAGTAACCAACATGTTATGCACATGGCAAGTACTTTATATTATTTAACAAAGGCTTTCAGACAAATTTAAAATACTAAATAAGAATCCGGGAGGATAAGAATTTTACAATTAATGAAAACTTAAAAGTTATTTTTCGAATAAGATAGTAGGGGTGTTCAACCAAACCGTTAAACCGACCCAAGCCAAACCGCACCCAAATGGTTGGTTGGCGATTTGATGTGTTGGTCTTAGATTAAGTTTTAAAAAAACCTAATTTTTGCAAATGAATTTGGTTTAAACTTTTTATGTACTGCTAAAACCGCACTCAACCGCAATATATATATATATATATATAACTTAAATCACTCTCATGTAATACCCCTCATTTCACAAATGATATGTAGTTTCTTATTTTCTCAAATATACTTGTACTTTGTTATTGTAAGTATGCATTTATTAAATAATTGATAAATTATCATTTGATTTAAAGTTTGAAAAAAAATACATTCTTGAGAAAACACGATGGTATTGCAAATAAAAAGGAACTTTATTGGTGAATAGAAACTAATAAATAAACATTGATCTCTAAGCATATGTTAAATTCCTCAGCATAGTTTATGTCGTCCTTATAATTATCCGGCAAAATTTTTCATAAATATTCTACTTATTATGAAATTGATTGTGACACTAATAAAAGAAGTTTGTTCTTTTCTAAGCAGAATGTCTTTGAGTGAAGTGTTATAGTGATTTTGAAAGGAAAAAAATTGACAACAAATTAAGTTTTCTCAGTTATTAAAAAAAGAACATGATATTTTGGGATAATTGTATATTGTACCGTTGTGAAACACGAAATCTGAACACATCCCCCCTGTGTAAAAAAAATAGACTGAAATGCCCCTATGTTTTACAAAACCTTGCACGAAACCTCCAACCCTACTTCAAATGCACTGCACGTGAATGCTACCTTTCATGGATTTAACACGGAATGGGGGGTTCGTGCAGGTTTTGAAAATCATAGGGTTATTTTAGGCTATTTTTTTAACACAGGGGGGATGTGTGCAAGTTTCATGTTTCATAGGGTATGATATGCAATTATCCCTGATATTTTTGTGGCAATGATAGATTAAATTCATAGGTCTTAACATAAAACTTAAAATTATGTTGTTAGATTATTCTGTCAATGCCTCATAATTAATAATTTAATACTACCAATTTAATTACAATAAAGTTAATTTTGATAGGCTTGTAATTTTAAAGTCATGAATTAATTTGATATCTTAGCATTTTGTGACTGTGGAAATAACAAACTTATGAGTTTAGAATTGTATATGTTGTTAAGATAATATAAATCATGTGTTTTTGTTTATTATTGTACAAGTTGGAGTTATTTTGTGATAATATTTTTTAAGCCATATTTTACGTACTTCAATTATGTTTTACTGTGCAAAATATATCAAATATAATCATTCATGCAAGTATAGTAAATATAATATGAAATTTTAAATAGTGCAAATGTAATTTAACACTTGATAAATAAGTTAAAAAAGAGTACCAAACCGCAAAACATGGACCGCGAAGTGCGGTTTCAATATTTGTCAGGTCTCAATTTTGGGTTAACAAATTCAAAACCGTAAAACATCGGGTTGGGCCGAAAAAAATAGAGAAACCCGCCGTAACAGCACTGGGTACACCCATATCTGAGAGGAAAGGAAAAGTAATTGTTATCATGTACTTTATCAATTTCATGTTATAATATATATAAAAGATCCAAAATAAGTTAAAAGAGATTTTATAAATATAAACTTAGCAAATTTATATATAGATTTAATATTAGCATAAGCCCCAAGTTCTTCCCCTCCTAAATACTCAATTTTCCCTCCAAGAATTCAAAAATTCCCATATTATATGTAAAATCCCCAATTTTTTCACCTTTTTGACAATAGAGGACCAAAATTACAAGCCGGAGGACCAAAATTGACACAACATTTAAATTTATTGTAAGTTGGAAATGAAATTATCCCAAAGTTGTCACCCCTTCTAATATACAGAGCCAAAATTGTAATTTTTTCTTATTAAAATGAGCAGATCACCCCCTTTTGGTTTCTGAACTAAGGGAAAACACACATAGCCTTAATAAAATGACCCGAATCTATTCTTTTTGTATCCCACATCTGCCTATGTTCAAGCATCGGCCACTCACTTCTTGGCTCTTATCTATACCATGGTACTCACTCCTAAACCAAGCATTTCCCTCGCGCTTGGTTTTCCCTCTCCAAAAGGTGAATCCTACGTCACCCCATATGTAAGACATTTCCATTAGATATTCTAGTTAGCCCGTCTTCGCCTCCAGGAGAACGGAAACTCCTTTTCTCTCGGGATTCTCAGAAACTATTCCTTAGCTACCAACCTAGCTTTGAGACGACCATAAGGGTAAATACTTCACCGTAGTCTAAATGCATCCCATCAGCACCCAAGAGCACGCTTTCCACATAGAGGCACAAAAACGCCCTTATGCATAAAGCAATGAATTTTAAATAGATTTTCTTATAAAATTACACAACTTTATTTCATTGTTCGTAACTATTTAAAGTAATAGTTATTATATAAATATAAGTAACATATAGACACCTTCCGTTCTTCTGTCTTCCTCGCTAATATTTCACTTTCTTCTATTATATATAAAGCTAAAAAAAATATCAATTTATGTGCATATCCTTTGATTATAGATCTTATAATTTATATCATAAAATAATATAAAGTATTATAATGGATATTTGATTTTTTTCTTTATATTGTTTTAATATCTGCATGTCATATAAGATAAAATATTAAAAGTTAAAACTCACAAATTATTTTATTTCAATATTTTGATTAAAACAATAAAATATTTACAAACAAATTTATTTCACATATTTTTGAACAAAACTACATATTTATCAAAATTAGTCATATTCTATTATGTATAGAACTATATTTTCTTATAATTTTAAAAAGAAAAGGAACAATAAATGAAGAGATACCTCATAATGAATATATTAAGGGTATCTCTATCTTTTTTAATTGAGTAAATGAAATTGGGTGTTGTTTGCATCTTTTTCAATAACACAAGAGAGTAATCAGCTAATTACCAAAAAAAGAAGAAGTAGTAAGCCATTTTTTATAACACAAGGGGCAATGCGCCTCTTTTCAAGAACACAAGGGGCCAAATTGCACTTTACCCTAATAAGTTGTAATGTTGTTAAACTTGTTATTAATTCTAGATATTTAGTTATATAATATAGATATTTAGTAATAATGATTTTTTCTTTGCGATGTAATGAGTTTTACAAACTCAATAGTAACAAATAATGAGTTTTTTTCAATTGTATAAAAGAAAATATTAACAAAAAAAAAAGTACTTAAATTGTATATAGATAATTCACTAATGTCACAAATATAATCATTAACTCTTTGTGACATTTTTTGTTATCATTAAGTGTTACGAATATCAGTGTTTACACCCAAAATAAAATGGGTTTTGTCAGATAAGAAAGCCCAAACCATCCTTAATCCGAAGATGGGCTTGAAATAAAATATCTCATACAACCAAGACTATTCGAAGATGGGCTCAAATCAGGTGAGCCCAATTGAAGTCATGGGATCAGTAAAATACGAAATGGGCTCGATGGGGTCCAAATCTGAAGGCGAATCCAAAAAAGAGGGAGTTGCCCAGTTCAAAGAAACAACAATAAAAGAAATTTAAAAGTACGGTTGGGAAGTAGTTTTTCGGCCATGATGGACGTGGGTACGTGATAAAAGCAAGGCAAGGAGAAGAAAGGGGGACACACAGAAAAATCATCAACTCTGCTTTTATCTTTTCTCTCTAGGAGTAGGCGTAGCTAGGAGTAGTCGGTAGCGTAGAATTAGCCGTAGAAGTGTTGATCCAGTAGAACCGATATTTGGTGATCCTGCTTGAATTCATCAAGCTGCTCGAAGCAAACTGTTTGTATTCAATTGGAGATCAATATGGAGGTATAATATTTATCTTTTTGTCAGATTTAAATATTTGATAGGTAAATACTGTATCTGGACTTGTGTCTTCAATTCCTCTTTTTGTTGATTACTTTCGTCAAATAATTGCGGTCCAAATAGCTAAAGTTAAACAACACATCGAAGTGTTAAAGTCTGAATCACCGTCTAGCGTTTCAAACTCGAACGCGGGGGTTGTTAGATAATTCTAAGTGTAGAATTATCCCGGGGCTCGAATCGATCATATTTGATTCGTCCCTATTCAATTTGTTTTTACCCAAATAACAACATGAATACTGGAAATCAAAGTTTTACTTAGGGGGTAACTTTGGACCACAAGTACAGGATCCTAGGAGAAATCAAATTGAGTTAATAATCGAAAGAATGTATGGTCCTGGTTTTCGAAGGAACCAAAGACTGATTTCGAGAAATCCATACCCCGAATGGGTAGATAGGAATTTTCCTTTTCCTAGGACATATAAGGTTCCAAACTTTACACTATTCTCGGGGGATGATAGCGTATCAGCCTTAGAACATCTATCTCGATTTACCTGTTAGTGTCGAGAGGTAGCCGACCAAGAGTACCTTAAATTAAGACTGTTCTCTAGTTCTCTCACAGGGTCAGCATTTAATTGGTATATTAACTTGTCTCCGAACTCAATACATACTTGGGACGAAATGCAGTTCCAATTTCAAAATCACTTCGGTCGAACGGATCCTGGAATATCCATGAGTGATCTGGCTAAAATTAGACAGAACATAGGGAAATCTATAGAAGAATTCCTATCAAGATTCAAAAGGGCTCGAGTCAAGTGCCATTTGAATCTACCCAAGTCAGAGTTTGTGCAATTGGCACAGCAAAATATGTCCTTCTATTTTAGGATAAAATTCGATGGGATGATATTCCCAGATTTTCGAAGTTTGGCAAAAAGTGCCACTAGATACGAAAATATGTTCAGGGAAGAAAGTCTAAGGAAACACCAAGGACTTAATACCTTCGAAATATCTGCACCTTGGGTATTCGAAGATGCGTATGAGGTAGACCTCGCAGAGTTCATAAAAGGGCCTCCATTTCAATGTGGGGCACTTGAACCAAAAGAATGTGAGGCAATGGGTTCTTTACAATCGAAAAAAGATAAGAAATATACTTTTGATGTAGCAAAAACAGAAGAAATATTCGACTGGTTGTTAGGCAACAAAAAACTAAGAGTTAAAGGGAAACACCATTTCCCGACTAAGGCAGAAACCAAAGGAAAACCTTATTGTAAATGGCATAGTGCTTTTACACACGAGACAAAATAATGTGCCATGTTCCAAAATCTAGTACAGTCGGAACTAGATTCGAATGAGATAACTTTCCCTGTTAATCAAAAAACGAATATAGATGAGGATCCCTTCCCTGTTTTGAATTTCGAAATTAATACTGTGCTATTTGGTTCACTTGAGGGTTCTGACACTTTATCCGAATCTTTTAATGAACAGGTCTCGAAGGAAGCTAAACTGGCGAACAGGCTCTTTAATAGACTCATAGACGAAGGAGTCTTGACCTTCCCAAAAATCAATGATGACGGACTCGAAGGCATGTGCAGGTGGCACATGAACACGATGCACACCACTGACCAATGCCAAATCTTCAGACGATTTGTGGCTAAACAGCTCGAGAGGGGTAAGATTATCCTATCTGTGATAGACAAACGGATATTCAAAATTGGTCAAGACAGGAAACTCAAGGAACAGGAGTCACAAGTCGAAGTGATTCCTCGGGCCGCAAGGGCTGAGGAGAAAACATACAAGGAGGCATTCGAGACTTCCAGGTGTGAAATAGTTTATCAGGTCCCTTTGAGGGTGGTTGAGAATCTTACTCAGATGTAGAAGATGCTCTGCAGTCATTGTGCCGACACTCTGCACTATGAGTTAGTGAGGCTTCAGGCGATCCCGAATGACCCTGATTGGATTTCGGCTTATCAAAAGGAATGGAACAAAAGACAGAGGTTCGAGAACAACAGTTTCGCCTTCCAACCCTATAACCGGAATTTTCGAGGAAGGGGAGACAGAGGTTATGGAAGGCCACCATTGGCAGGAAGAGATTCTCCATTTAGCCGTTTAAGTGAATCCAGCAGACAGGTCGAGAAGAAGAAAAGTAGCCACCCGAAGGCTATCAAACAGCAAGTAGCTTACTCTCGAGCTGTCGTGGCTTTAGAAATGCAGCAAGAGGCCATTATTGTTAATTTCCGAATCAAAGAGGAGGCATTGAACAAAGGCATGTTGAAAGTTAAAGTGGAAGCAAGGCCTGAAATGGATGAATATGAGAGGGAGATGGACCAATTGAGTGACCAATTCAAAGCGACTACTCTGAAAGGAAAGAGTGCAAATTGAAGTTCGAAGAGGATGAGGAATTGGATGATTTCGAGTCAGCTGATGACCTGGACATCCTGCTGGGAGGTGACACTTGTGAAGGTTCGGCAAACGAAGCCGAGCTGAAAGCAAAAGAAGCTTCCCTAAAGAGAGCCTTGCAATTCGAAGAAGACAGAGACGTGAATATAGCGACAGTGTTACCAACTTCATTCGCTGCAAAAGAGGATGTAACAGATGAGGAAGAAAGATCACTCGAGATGCTGACCATTTCGGACTCAAGTGATAGTTCTAAGTCTCAACTTTTGAATTATAGGTTGTCTGAAATGAAGTCAGAAAATGAAAATTTAATTGATCTTTTATTTTCGAAAGAAAAGATCAACAACAACCATATGAGGCCATTATTCGTGGAGGCTGAAATCGAGGGTATTAAAATTAATAAAATCCTAGTAGATAATGGTGCTACGGTTAACATATTACCCGAAAAAATGTTAGCACAAATAGGAAAGACCGTGAAAGACCTAGTCACTACTGATGTTTCGGTAGATGGTTTTTTCGAACAAGCCACTCGAGTGGTTGGAGTCTTACCTTATCGAATAAGGGTTGGGACCCAGAGCTCGTACTCTGCATTTTTTGTAGTGAATACGAGTTCATCATCGTTTAATGGCTTACTAGGGAGAGATTAGATACATCAAAATTATTGTATCCCTTCCACCCTGCATCAAGTTTTGGTTTGTTGGAACGGACATAAATTCGAAATAATCAAAGCCGAGAAAAATTCCTATTTTGTTGACACCCACATTGTTCATGTCAGGTACCTGGCCAGAGAGGTCGAAGTGAAGAACGAACAAGCTCCACAATATCCGGCCATCGAAATGGCAGGGGTAGAAGGTGAAGATGGAAGCCTTGTAATTAGAGAAGGGGTGGAGCAGTCTACAGCCGAAGTAGATGGTAATTTAGCATAGATCGAAGTAGAAGGGTCTGTAAATCTTTAGTTGTAATGGACAAAGTTAAAAGTAATGATGTAACCGAATGCTTCATTAAGAAATTACTATTCGAAAAAGTCATTTCTGGGTTATCTGCTTACAACCATGCTTTACTCGAAAATTTTAGTACAGCTACTAGTAATAACACGATCGAATGTTTAGAAAACAAAGAAAATTGTGGGGCTGATATGTTCGAACAGGGAGTTATGGAACCTGATGAAGATATCCAAAAGGATATCCAGGACCTTTTAGAAGAGGTCAATCTAGGGACTATAGAAAGTCCGAGAGTGACCTACATAAGTGCAAAATTAAACCAATTAGAAAATGACAATTTAATCGAGATCCTACAAAAATTTAAAGATTGTTTTGCATGGGCTTATAATTAAATGCCTGGGATTGACATGAACATAGCTCAACATGAGTTGGCAATTAAACCTGGCTTTAAGCCAGTAATGCAGAATCCTCGACGTATGTCCCCAGAATTAATGGGAGCAATTAAGGATGAGAATGAAAAATTAGTCGAAGCTAAGTTCATAAGACCAGTTCGGTATGTCGAATGGCTGGCAAACATCATCCCAGTAATAAAGAAAAATGGGAAGGTGAGAATATGTATTGACTTTCGAGACTTGAACAAAGCCACACCGAAAGATGAGTATCCTATGCCTATGGCAGACATCTTGATTGATGCAGCCGCGAGGCATAAAGTGATGTCTTTTATGGATGGTTACTCAGGATATTATCAATTGAAAATATCTGAAGAAGACAGAAACAAAACGGCTTTTCGATGCCTAGGCTCCATAGGAACCTTCGAATGCGTAGCCATGCCCTTCGAATTAATAAATGCTGGAGCCACATACCAAAGAACAATGAATTATATGTTTCATGACCTTATAGGTAAATCCCTAGAGATATATATAGATGATATAGTGGTCAAATCTCAGACCTATCAGGACCACTTGAATTCTTTGACCAAAGCCTTCGAACGAATGAGGCATTTCAAATTAAAAATGAATCCATTAAAATGTGCTTTCGGTGTTGAGGCCAAAATTTTTTTAGGTTTCTTCATTCATAATTGAGGTATCGAGGTGGATAGAAATAAAGCTAGGGCCGTGTTGGAAGCCAAGCCTCCGACAAATAAAAAAGAACTTCAATGTTTTCCAGGACAAGTTAATTTCTTGCGAAGGTTCATACCTAATTTGGCTGGGAAAACGGAAGCATTCTGGCCCATCTTATGTTTAAGAAATGAGAACGAGTTCGTTTAGGGAGACAAATAGCAAGAGGCTTTCGAAGCCATAAAATGTTATTTAACGCAACCCCCAGTGTTAATTCCTCCTCGAAAAGGGAAAAAGTTGAGACTATATATCTCTGCGGCTGACCATTCGATTAGATGCCTAATTGTGCAAGAGAACGATAGAGGATATGAGCAATCTGTTTTCTATCTCAGTAAGCTCTTAAATGATGCTAAAAAAAGATACACCTCAATTGAAAAATGTTGTCTGAGCCTATACTTTGCATCAGTTAAGTTAAGGCATTATTTCATTTCATATTCGATTGAAGTGGTCTCACCAACTGATGTAATCAAATTTATGATCAATCAACCTATGATAAAAGGGATGGTTAAGTAAATAGAGTCTCAGTCTACTCCAGTTTGATTTATGTTACGTTCCTCAAAGGACCGTGAAAGGTCAAATAATAGCTGATTTCTTAGTTGATCACCCTCCAATGAAAGATGAATTGCTCGAAATCTTCAACGTTGACTTCTCCGATAAAGTCCCTTGGATTTTGTACTTCGATGGATCAAGCACTCGAGATAGTGCTGGAGTAGGGATATACATCATATCCCCATCAAAGTTGATCACTAAAATGTGCACAAGGATCGAGGGAGATTGTACAAATAATAGAGCAGAATACGAAGCTCTCATTTTAGGTTTGGAAATATTACTTGACATGGGGGCAAGAAACATTGAAGTAAAAGGGGATTCCTAATTAATCATAAATCAGATAAAGTGAATATTCAAATGTATCGGTCCAGTATCAATAGCATCATATGCTCGAGTGCATCAACTAATGTGTCACTTCGAATCAGTAGAGGTTGTATATGTGCCAAGAGAAAAGAATCAAACTGCCAATGATCTAGCCCAAATGGCATCAGGTTATAAAATCGATCCAAATTTACTCGAATCAACAATTCAACTTGAAACAAAAATTTTAACACCATTCAAACAAATGACGTTATTTATTAATAAGATCGATATCTTCAAGGAAAAGGAAGATTGGCGTTTAGAGATTATAGAATATTTAGAGAATCCAGCCAAAAGGGGGTTCTCAAACAAATTAAAGCTAATGGCCCACCGTTACTATTATGATGGTCAAGAACTTTATCGAAAAGATTACCATGGACTGTTATTGAAGTGCCTTGATCTAGAGGACGCGTTGGTTATCATGGCTGAAACCCACGAAAGGATTTGCGGTGCTCACCAAGCTGGCCAAAAGATGAGGTGGCTAATACACCGATATGGTTTTTATTGGCCCACTATCCTTCGAGATTGCATAAAATATGCAAAAGGGTGCAAACAGTGCCAAAAGTTCGGCAAAGTCTTAAGGCAACCCACAGTTGCACTTAACTCGATCATAAAGCCATGGCCATTTCGAGGGTGGGTTATGGACATCATCGGTGAGATAAAACCGGCCTCTTCAAAAAGGCACAACTATATTTTAGTAGCCACAGATTACTTCACTAAGTGGGTCGAGGCTAAAGCGTTCGAAACCATAAATTCAAAGCAGGTGATTGATTTTATTAAGGAAAATATCATAACACGATTTGGGATACTTGAGTCTATCACTTTTGACCAGGCTAGAGTGTTTAATAGTACAGAAATGCTCGAATTCTTAGGTCAATTTAAGATAAAATTGGTAAACTCAACCCCTTATTATGCCCAAGCTAATGGCCAGGCTGAATCGTCGAATAAATTAATTAAAGGGTGTATCTCGAAAATGATACAAAACAATCCTAAAATGTGGCATGAATTGTTAATTGACACTTTATGGGCATTAAGGACTATCAAAAAGGACAACCTAGGAGTTACACCTTTTCAATTGGTGTATGGTCACGAAGCTGTTATACCAATGGAGATAAATATCAAGTCACAAAGGATTTTAGAACAATCAAAACTCACACGAGAGGAGTATATCGAGAATATGACCGTGGAGAAGTTGGACCATGAAAGGATTCAAATAATGGCATTACAGGAAATCGAACTCCAGAAAAAGAAAATAGAAAAAAAGCTATAATAAAAAGGTCAAGACAAGATCTTCGAAGTAGAGGACTTAGTCTGGAAAATGATATTGCCAGAAGGCTCGAAAGATCATTTTTTAGAAAAATGGTCGCCTAAGTGGGAAGGGCCATTTTCAATCTCAAGCAAATTATCAGGAAATTCATTTAAACTTCAATACTTAAACGGAAAAGAATATGGAAGGAGTTTAAATGCGAAACATCTAAAAAAATATACACCGAGTACGTGGAAAGAAAATGCAAAGATAATACTCGAAAGATTGCCGGGAACTGGTAATTTATTTATAAATGGTGAGTAGAGTACAAGGATAGTCGAAAATACCCTACTCTATGAAACTATTCTATAAATCGCAAGGAGTCTATCAATACATTGATAGCCATAATAAAGGCATCTTTCTCAAGTAAAGTTGGCCTAACCAAAGTCTCGAACTCACGAGTTAGAAGAGTGATTTGCTGATGAACGGCAGCCAAGTCCTCTTCAGTTTTGTTAGCCAGTTCGAAGAGTCGATCCCTCTCGGCTTGGAGGTCGGCAATCCTGGCGTCCACTTCGGCAACTTGGGCCAAGTATCCAGTTCGTGTATTCTCCAGAGTGGGGACTCGAACTTAGAGTTGATCTAGTTGGGAGGATCCTGTGGGGTGAATCACTTCTTCGAAGTGAGTGAAACCTTGATCTATTAAGCCCTGGATAGCAACAAGGCAACTCTCGAACATTTGCCTCGCCATAGTAAACATAGGGCGACACTGGGTGGCAATCCTAGGTGTCGCACCATCCAAGAGCTCTCGAAGCCTCCCAATCACTTCATAGTCAGTCGGATCAAGTTTGATCACGTTGAGAGACTCGTTTAAATCCTCCCTCGAGAAGGGTATGGATTCAGTGGTTCCTGAAAATGTTTGAACAAAGTAACTAAGGAACTAGAAAGAAGAACATGAACGAGAACATGGAAAAATGGCGCGATTACTTGCCTTCGAGAAGGGTAACATTTGTCGCTAGGTCCGAAACGGGAGGAGCATCTTGAATCTCGAGAGATTGAGCCGTGCCTAGATCTTCCAATATCTCCTCGGAAGTAAGTTCGATACCTAGACTCAGAGAAAGGTTAGTGTCGGGAGAAAATTTCGATAAAGGACAATGTCTAAGGAAAGAGGCATTTTTTACATACCTTCGAAATGGATAGGCTCGTGAATTTCCTGGGTTAGCTTCGAACTCGAAGTTCTAGCATCATCAAGCCCTCGAGGGGGAAAATTGATAGGGAGACTGGTCCCCAAGGTACCCTCAGTCACGAGTCTTGGCTCTGCCGAAGGGGTAGGCCTCTCGGATGAAATTCTGTCACTTCGGGAACCTACAAGGTAACAGATTCGAGTCAAGAGTTTCAACATCGAATAAGGAGAGAGGAACTATTGACAGGAGTGAAATACCTGAAGAAGGTTCTTCAAGAAATTGAGTACGTTCCTCGGATTGAGGCTGAATGGCAAGATCATCAGACTCGATCTCATCCCCAAGTTCGATTATAGGGGTTTCGACGGGGGCAATCTCTTCAGGAGGGACTTCCCCAGAAGAAACCACTTCAGGGTCAGCTATCCCGCTCGAAGGACCTATGAGTATACGACTCTGTAAGTATAAATAAGAGAGAGTATATGAAAGATGTACGCGTAAATAAAAAAGAAAAGGGAAAGAGGATTACCAGCTTCGAAAGATCTTTGTGTCCGCTGGGATTTAGCGCGCCTATGGATTATCAGGGGCACGTCGTCATCACTTTCGTCCTCCACATCAGTTTGAGGGGTTGGAGAAGGTTCCTGGAGGGTAATACCCCCAGTCCTGCATTTTCGAGTAACAGGGGAAGAAACGGCGGCGACTAGAGCCTTCCCTTTTGCCGCCTTCAAAGGAGGGTCAGGTGGAATAACCCTGAGAGGAAGCACCGCCAGAGCTTCAGATGCCCGAAGAGCTTGGAAGAGACCCTCGCAATATTGGGTGAAGGGGCTATCCCTCTCGAATCTCCATCCCAAAGTAAGCAAATGAGGGATAACATACGCGTCATCCTGCATAAGTAATTTAAAGTAAAGAATCAAGGCGTCTAAAGTTTATAAAGAAACAAAATTGTTTGTGAAAGGAGTATACCTCAGAAGGTAAAAGTGTTGACAGTTCAGTCATTTCGACAGACCCAGCACCAGACCTTGTAGTGTCCATAACTAACTCGGTTCCAAAATTCGGGAAAGTGTGGATCCATTCGAAAGATCCTGCAGAAAACCGGGACAAGCGAAATGACCACTTAGCTGAAGGGTTTCCCTTGAATGGTTGCCTCTTCCAATTCCCTCTTGGTCCTAGGGATGGTGTAGGATCTCCCAAACTAAGGACGGTTCAAAGTACCCAGAAAGGGAATGGCAAAACTTTGGCTGATACCAAATTGCCTCGAGCACAACTGCGAAGAACATAAGGATAATAGGTGAATAAATAAGAAGCATGTATTCGAAAGACAACAAATAAAAATTTGCAAAAATAGTATACCTGAGGATTGTAAACTTCGACCCCTAGAATATTATCCGCATATAAGAGATGTCGAGAAGAAAGAACGGATCTCCAGTAAGGCCGGTCTTCATCGGTACGCCTCAAGGAGTCGATATTCAACATCCAAGAGGGTAAAGATACATGAGACCAATGGTTCGAAGGTTGATCATATCTCGTTTCAAAAAATGGGCACCAAGTAGAACTGTACAAAGGATTGTACACGGTACATAATGCCAATAGGTACGAAGCCTTTGGTAGGGGGATCAAAAGATTGACAGCTGCTTCCCCATAACATACCCATTTCGAGATGGGCTGAATGATCATTGCAGAGGGGGATTCCTCTTCGAGTGAAAGAATCCTGATGTTTAGTACTTTTGGATAGTATAGGAATGTCCAGCAAGACAGCAGCCACAGCGGACCTGCGACTCTCTTGACCTTCGAAGGGTCTTCATAGATATGATACATCATCCTGTAAAAATGGGCCAGGATAAAAGGACCTAATTCGACAGATTCCATTGTTGTGGCGATATTGGCAGCAAGAGGCAGGAAGGTTTTATTGACTGCACAGCCAGCATTCATGAATAGGCGGCAGAAAACATGATTTAAAAAGAGTACCTCCTCAAAATCGGGTACTTCATCTTCTGTGTCAATAAAACATTTGACCAATCCCGAATAAGAAATATTAGCACCCCCACTTTTACCATGGTTTTTAAACCAGAGATTGGTGGCCTTTAGGAGTGCTCGAGCACCCGCTTCTGCTTCGCCAGTACGCAGTATCACCCCAAGAGGGGATGCTCCTGTAATCAGAGCCACATCTTTGAGGGTGACGGTCTGGAACCCTCGAGGCAAAACAAAACAGTTTATGAGGGATGCCACGAAAGAGCTAGGGCATCCATCATAACCTGCTCGAAAGGGAGAGTTTGATAACAGGCTATTCGAATTAGTCCCATTATTCGATTATTCTCCCATTTCGCATGAAATCGATGGAGGCAATTGAACCAGGGAAAGGCGTCGGTATTGCCAATCTAACCTATGGTGGGTTTTGTTGGGCTAGTCCGGGCAAATTTATGGACGCCCTTTATACAAATCAGAGCATTATCGGACTCGAGGTCTGGCCATGTCCCAAGTAAATTAGGTACATGGGAGGCCTCGTCTTCAAAGGCCGATGATTCAAAGCAAGGACCTAACGCTATGTGGCTAAGGGTTTGACCTCGGCGGTCGGAAGCCCATCGAGGGATAATATATGGTATGTCGAGCGAAAAGATTTTAACATCGGAATAGTGGTCTTCGAATGCCCTAATCTCATCATAGAGATCTGACGCTTCCTTACAATCCAAAATGGATGCTTGAGGAACTAAGGAGGTTACATTGTGTATTGAACGATGTGGAGCAAAAGCCATTCCTGTGAGAAATCGAAGCACACAAAGAACTGGTGTAACAAGGGGAATGTTGGCTTTTAGGTCTAGAAGAAGAAGAAGAAGGAATGAAATTTGAATTCTTGTGTTCTCTAAAGATGAACAATTTATTGGTTCCTTATCAGTTGTCAGTGAAAAGAAATGACCATTAATAGAAAGGTCGTGGAGTGAAGGTGAATACAGAAAAACGTGCCTTTGCATGGCCGCCAAATTCACGAGTAGTGTGTCATAATAAGACGTGACTTTTGATGACCTGAAATCCGAATGGTCACCCAGTACTAAATCTGTCACAAAAGGGTGCGACCTTTGATGACATGGAATTCAAACGTGTCCTTTAATACACATAAATCTGAATTAATTCACGTGTATGAGGGGGGCATTTGTTTACACCCAAAATAAAATGGGCTTTGTCAGATAAGAAAGCCCAAACCATCCTTAATCCGAAGATGGGCTTGAAATAAAATATCCCATACAGCCAAGACTATTCAAAGATGGGCTCAAATCAGGTGAGCCCAATTGAAGTCATGGGATCAGTAACATACGAAATGGGCTCGATGGGGTCCAAATCTGAAGGCGAATCCAAAAAAGAGGGAGTTGCCCAGTTCAAAGACACGCCAATAAAAGAAATTTAAAATTACAATTGGGAAGCAGTTTTTCGGCCATGATGGACGTGGGTACGTGATAAAAGCAAGGCAAGGAGAAGAAAGAGGGACACATAGAAAAATCATCAACTCTGCTTTTATCTTTTCTCTCTAGGAGTAGGCGTAGCTAGGAGTAGTCGGTAGCGTAGAATTAGCCGTAGAAGTGTAGATCCAGTAGAACCGATATTTGGTGATCCTGCTTGAATTCATCAAGCTGCTCGAAGCAAACTGTTTGTATTCAATTGGAGATCAATATGGAGGTATAATATTTATCTTTTTGTCAGATTTAAATATTTGATAGGTAAATACTGTATCTGGACTTATGTCTTCAATTCCTCTTTTTGTTGCTTACTTTCGTCGAATAATTGCGGTCCAAATAGCTAATGTTAAACAACACATCGAAATGTTAAAGTCAGAACCACCGTCTAGCGTATCGAACTCGAACGCGGGGGTTGTTAGATAATTCTAAGTGTAGAATTATCACGGGGCTCGAATCGATTATATTTAATTCGTCCCTATTCAATTTGTTTTTGCCCAAAAACAATCAGTACTGGAAATTTTTACATAATTCTTGTATCACTAATTATTAATAAAGACAGTTTGTATGCAACTATTATCACTAATAAATTTGTAAACATTGTTTTCATGACAAAACAAAAGCTAGTGTAACTTTATATACACAATTAAATACATCTTTAACATTGTATTTGACATTTTATCACTAATAGTCTCTTGTTTTGTAGTGTAAGGCTATTCAATCGTCAAAACGAAGTTCTGTTTAATTAAAAAAATTGTACCCAAATTAATGCGTTAATGGTAATTCAACTGAATTAACAACGATATGATTATTAACGGATTTAGTTTACTAAAATCAGTCCTGTAATTCCGTTACCTCAAGCATTTATCGGAGTATTAGTGTGAAAACTGAATGGTAAAATCATAGTCGGAATTTTTTTATTTATTGTATCTATTTAAGGTTGGGTAGCTAAAGACTTTATAACATGATATAAAAAAAATTAAACATTAAATACAAAACTATGTATAAAAATTAAACATATGTCTAGATTCTCAAATTTTTTTTGTAGTAGTCAGAGAAATCTTGTCATTTTCTTGGCTTCGTTTGGTTGGGGTTTATAGAGGTGATATATGTTGGGATCACGGTATAAACCCCCGGGAACGCCGGCACAGCGGAAGGTACAAATTTTAAAAATAAAGTGGTATCCCCGAAATTAGGGCTAGGTAGACATGGTACCATAGGATTCAAAACTATCCTAAGAGGAAATTTTCTCGTGTTTACCTCTTGAAAACCTTAAAGCAGCAACATCTTTTTAAGCAACTCCCTGCTACACCTCTCCGGATGGATTTGCCCTAGCGCCCCAAGTGTTGCACCTCTAAATTTATCCACACCTTAGCTCGTACTCTCGATTATCTCCACCAGTGCTAGCCAAGAGAATATCAAATTTTGGCTTGTGAGAAAAAGGGGTAGGAATATTTTTGGTGTTTTTCGTACTCAATACATGAGTTGGAAGAAATAGATGTGAAAAAGGTAGAAGAGAAAAGATGGAGAGAATTTTCACAATCAAAATTGTCTAGAATGAATTGCATTAACTTATGAATAAAATATCAATACATATATATATAGGGTGAGAGTCCACAAATATGGAAACTCACACAAGCACATATACATACCTAAATAGGCGTGTATATATATATATATATATATATATATTATTCTAAGTTTCCTTCCATCTTATTTCTCTTCCTTAGTTAATTAGATCCACTAATTAACAAACAAAATCTTTCCATTTATTTGAGATTCTTTCCAAATATATAAGATCTATCCAAATAAGATCTTTTCATATAATTAGTCAACTAATTAAATAGATCTTACCATATCCATAATATTGATCCTAACATATTTATAAGATCTTTCCATATCTAATTAATTAGAATAGATCCTACTAAATATATTAATAAGATATATATTAAATATACATATACATACATATAATTGGTGAACAAGATAAAAAAGTCCTCCACCAAATCTATTTACATACAAGCCCAACGTGTATATATACATACATACATATATATATATATATTCATTTTCTCTTTCACATATTAATTAATTAGACCATTAAATAATTTGTCATTCCCAATTTAATATTCCAATTTTAAATTATAAGACTATTATTTAATTAAGATCACTTAATTAAATTATTTCTTTTCTCCGATTAATTAATTCCAATTAATTAATTTCTCCATTAATTCACAAAGAATTAACTAGCCAATTGGTACTACACTAAGTTTGTGTGTGACTCTTTAGACTCATTAACAAGCTAGCAATAAGTCCTTTCATATGCAAGATTAATTATTCATAATCATTAACTAGGCCTTAGTTCGATTTCTACCAACGTCGCCACGACTTACTAGATGTTAACGATAAAAAGAAAACCTATCCAGATTTTGATCATTGTGTGGGTCGAATCCCTCCATCTTTTCCTCGTCTAAGGCTTAGAGCTTGGCGACGGTCGAAACCCTAGTAGCCTCGAAAACTATGACAATGTTGGTTCCACTAATGATCCGGTCTTCTAAGCAAGAATCACCAATTGGTGGTCCCAAGTGGCATACGAAAAGGTCTAGAAAGGGGGGGGGGGTTGAATAGACCCTGAAGTCTTTTTCGACTTCAAAAGTTCGTATCACTTTTAAAGATTTGAATGCTTAGAAAGCTGAGCGCTTGGGTCAGGCGCTTCAGTAAAGATAACTTAAACTTAGTGATTTAGCAATTTACCAAAGTAGGGTAACGCTTAAATCGCTTAATCAGGGTTAGCACAGCGGAAATGATTTTTAGCGTTCGATTGGTTAATTAATCGCTTTGCAATTTTACTTGTCTTTTTCAGAATGAATGATGTAGTATGAAAATAAGACAATAAAATATAACTGACACAAGATATATAAGGTTCACTGGGTGATGTAATCCCAGTAACGTCCTTCTTCTCCTTTTTCACTTGGAGGAATTTACTAGGATGATTGTCAAAGAATCACACAAAATCTTCTACAAGATAGTAAAGGATGAAAAAGATCTCAGGCTCTTTGATCACACAGATTTCAGCACCAGTGAAGATCATCTTCTACAAGCTTCTCTCACTCAGAAATACTGCTTGAAAAGGGGTTTCAACAACTTTCTCACTCAGATGAAAGGTTGAAAGTTTGTCACAAGGTTTTTTTTGTTTTTGGGAAGATCAAACAACTCGGAATATCTCAATAGGAATTTAGGTTTCTTCTTTGGAAGAGGTTTGAGGTATTTGTGACTGTCTGGAATGTAGATAAAAAAGCTTGAAGGAATTTTAGCTATGGAGTTTCTAAGCTTTTTCTAAGCAAGTCTTGTGCATGTACGTAATTTTCTCTTGTAATATTATGTACCGTACTTTTGGGGTTTGCTGATGGTAAGGTATTTATAGGCAATTCTTAGGATCTGTCCGTTGGACACATGTAGGAGAGTGCCTCTCACGCGGCTCGTGATTCTACCTAAAACCTGACATTCCCGAAAATCTGCTGGAACCGATTAGATGGGAACAATTATAAACTTTGAAGTTCTGACAGTCTAGACAAAAAGGTGGCTTGTCCACAAGTCACAATATCTTATCACATTTAATGCTCTTATCAAGCATTTAATGCATTTTGAATTTATTTCCCATTGGAAATAAATGTCCGTTGAATGATTGCATTTAAGTCCTTCATGACTTGAGGATTTATTTCAGGTGAATCTGACATCGGTCGCTTAAGTGCTTTGAGTGCTTGATCCATAAATCCTGAAAAGAGGTCCTTTAGCGTTTGACGGACGCTAAGAAACAAATCTTCATCTCTGGTTGACTTCAGACGCTGATCTTGAATTTCTTCTCTAATATACTCGCCTATAATTCTATTAGTGATTCAGTATCTAATACTTAGTCTAAAATCTATAAAGATAAAAATTACAAGCCTAAATACCAATTACAAACTTTCAAATGCTTAAACACTAATCTATGAAAACATAAACTTACATTTTATTTGGGGTCTAACATTGAATCCCATCTTGTCATCATCAAAACATCTAACATGAAATTTCCTAGCAATTTCCCCCTTTTTGATGATGTCAAGACTTTTAACTCTTATAACTCTTTTATAATTTAAGAGTTACTTAAAAGAAAAGCCCAAATGAATATAAGTTAGCTTTCAAAAAGTTAGTAAAGTTAGCTATAGTTAGATTAGCTTCAACAAGTTGTTTCAGCGATAAATCATTCATATATTGAAAGAATAAGCATACATGATTTATACTGAAAGTAATATAAATGAAAGCCACAACAGAAATATAAAAACAATTCATTCACTTTTTCTGTCGCTTTGCTCTTTCTTCGTCTTGGAGAACTTCTAGCGCTAAGTCCATTAGGAGACGATCAATGTTGATCATTGTCGTATGTTGAACTTCATCGTAATCATGCCTATGAAGTTTAGCGCTTTCCGTCCATTCTCTTGGAGAAATTCCAAATTCACGAATTAAATCGTGATAGATATCTTTTCTTGGATCTTTTGACGGTTTCCAATTGATAGGTCATCTTAGCGGTCCGGCATAAGGTTGAAATCCCATACTTTCCAAGAAATCGACGTCCAATTCCGGAAGCGGATATCTTCCTAGATAATACCTTGGCTTTCTCTTTTTAGTTAACATCTTCTTGATGCTCACTAGTTCTTTAAACATTGATCGCCTATTTTTATTATCTATCTTTGATATTGCTTTGGACGCTTGATGCTTTACTGTGTTTCCCCCCTTCTTGGCATCATCAAGAGAGGTTTTCAACTCAGCGAATTCTCTTCGCAAGAGTCGAACTTCGTCAACTAAGAGAGCAACTTGTTGAGCGATGCTCTGAGCAGCGGCATCGATCAAAATATGTTTTTAAGTATCAGCCGAAGCGCTCTGAGCTAAGTGACGGTTGAATTCGGATGAGAGTTCAGCGACAAGTGGTGACATGCTTCTCATGATGGTAACAGTGCTTTTATTTGCAGCGTTTGCAATATCACGACTTCACGTATCAGACACTATTTGGATATGTCTATCAGCAGCCTCAAAAATCTTGGAGCCAGAACCCTCAATGTTGGTGAGCGAGTTCCGTACTGCCTGTCTGAAATCTCTAGCTTCTGAATCACTCTCCAATTTCGATTCGGAAGAAGGACGCTCAGGAGATGGAATGAGTCCGTAAGAGCTAGAAACTGCAGCCTTGCCTTTGGATTTATCTCTAATAAATAACTCTTCAGGCTCTTGAGCAATTTTAGCGTTCACTTCTTCAATCGCTTGATCCATTGAAGGATCTTCGATCGTTGGGGGCTCGACTACAGGGGCGCTAAACAAATCTGGCAAAGAAGCCTTAGAAATTGGAGCGACTTACTTGGTAGGAGCAGTATCTTCTTCAATTATTTGGATTGAGGGAGAAGGATCTTCAATAGCAATGAGCCAGAGTGCAAGTTGGATTGGGGGAGAAGGATCTTCAATAACATGCCTTGGACTAATCAGGCTTGATTGCGGAATAAAGAATATAGCGTCTTCGCGCTCTTCTATACAAAGTGCAAGTTGCACACCTTTCGACAATTCTATTCCTGAAGTATAACACTTGAAAAAGTCCAGAATAAGTGGCATCAGCGCTTGAGCTGTTGTTTGATCCACTGGCCTAATTAGCGAAATCATTTTGGCCACTTGAATGTTCTGTTGACTGAAGAGCACAGGGTGTAGATTGTATCCTCTGAAATTGCTTAACCCTGAGTAATGATTAAAAGAGATGTCCAGCGCTTGGGCATTTTCTATCACTGCTCTCATGTCTCTGTGGAAGACAGCAAACTCAGCATGCTCATTTGAGACATCAACACGAATTTGACTTTGACCGGGAAGAAGCGGTTGTTTGTTGGATGAGGCTTCTTCGTTGAGGTCAGGAAAGACACGTTGAACAAACGCTTGACGAGGATGCAAGATGTAGCGTCCGCCTTGGCTGAATAAGGCCAGATGCTGGCGAATGTAGGTTTCTATTGGTTGCCTATAGCGTGGTAAGTCGCTGACATTACCTGCAACGTGTTGACGCTGATAAAGCAAAAAGGTCGCGAATCCTCGGCGTCTGTATTCAATTCCAAATTCAAACAAAAATAGATATCTTATGAGTTCATCAAGGGAGTAGAAATGAAGAACGAACTCTTCAGCCCATCTGGCTGTATCCATCATCCATCTTTTTCCAAGCTTATCAGCTTTCTTTTGATCTTTTCTAGCGGCTAGGAATTTCTCGAAGCGCTCGATCTCTTCGTCATAATCCTCTGCCCATAATCTGGCAAGATATTCTCGGGCTTCAACTTCTATCCACGAATTCACTGGATTGAGACGCTCAGCCGCAAGCGGTCCTTTGCCTTTCCATAACTTGAGTGGGGTAGGAGAGAGAGCATTCTGAGGAGAGTTGACTACTTTAGGGAGAGCCGAATATCCTATTTTGTTTGGATCTTCCTCATCAGGATTTTTGTTCCAATCGCCCATGTGGGGATTCTTGAAGACAATCTTGCTGGCCTGAAGAGGATAGAAAGACTCGTCTGAGCGACCGGTGAATTAAACCATGCTTGGTCAAAATCTGCTCTATTGATCACTGGTCGACGAATATACTCAAAGCGAGATTGGAGTCGCTCCAAGTTGTAGAGTACTAAATCGGCAAGATGCTAAAAGAATTCAAACTTTTGGGTGTTGGAAAGATCAGGCTGATGGAGTGTTGTTTGAAAAGTGATTTCTAGATTTGCAAGCATCTGGGTGTCTCGTTCTCTAGCAGCATAATAAAATTCAAGATCAGGAGTATATCCGCTAGAAAAGAAATCGATGACACGAGGAGGAGGTCCTGTTGGAGTAGGAACAAGGGCAATCACTTCTGTTGGGATGGGGCCACTTCTATTGACCTCTCAGCATGTAAAGTCGCTTCACTAGCTGAAGATGGTTCAGTGTCCGGAAGGGCTTGAGATGCTTCTTTTGCAATATCCACAACAGTTGCCATATCCACATCTACTTCAACTGGAATCTCAGAGAGTGGAGGAGCATCAGCGGTTGATGCATCTTGAGGTGCATCTTGAGCTGATACATGTAAGCGGTGGAGAAAAGCAAGCAAAATTTCTACTAAGTAGAAATTACAAGGAAAAGACTAAACCGCTTACCCTGAGGAATATCATCGACTGACTTAGTCGCTTGATCTGTTTCTATATTAGGGACAAGTTCCTCAGGCTCCGGAACTTCTTCTTCTGGTTCTAAATCGAGAAAAGAAGTTATTGGATCAGCACGAACATGCTACAACCGAATCTACTCGTCAATATATATGAGCTACTCTTCGAATTATTAGACTCCTATTGCTTTGGTGGAAACTCCTAAATTAACTATTACCCGATGTCTCGGCACATAATAATCCTATGATTAATTGACGGTTCTCTAAATATGTCTATCCGAGAATCTAATCAAAAATCACGCATTAACGTTCTAGAGCTTCCCCGAATGAATCCGGCTAACAACACCCTGGAATCTTTACCTATTTCTAGGGCAATCCCTCATTTGTCTCGGATGATGTGTTAATTCTCTTGCACCCTAATCTATTTTCTCTCGAACAACTAGATTAGGCAAGATAGCAAGCATATGGTGATCAACCACATGATTGGAATAAAAGCATAGAATTAACACACAAAGCAATAGGAGAATTAATACAAAGAGCAACTTCACATATATTGATTCATAAATTTGGCCTTCACATGGCCTTAGTTCTACAATATTAGCCTCTCATCAAAGCCTTAAGAAAATCTAATACAAACATATACATACTCATGGAAATAAACATGTAAATGCAAATAATTAAAACTCCCTCAATTGATTGATGATGGATCTTTGCTCTCTTGATCTTCAATCCTTAACTCCTCTTTCTTTGTTCCCCTCCAAAAGTGATGAAGAAATGGTGATGAATGATGATGAGTGAAAAGTGATGGCCAAAAATGCCTCTCTCTCTCTCCTCCTCCTTCCTCTCTCGGTCAATTGCCCCAAAATCCTTAAGAAGACCACCACCAATCAGCTCCTCATGTGTGTGCCACCAATCAGCTCCTTAAGATAGCAAGCATATGGTGATCAAGCACATGATTGTAATAAAAGCTCAAAATCAACACACAAAGCAATATGAGAATTAATACGAAAATTCACTTCACATATATTGATTCATAAATTGGCTTTCACATGGCCTTAGTTCTACAATATTAGCCTCTCATCAAGGCCTTAAGAAAATCTAATACAAACATATACATACTCATGGAAATAAACATGTAAATGCAAATAATTAAAACTCCCCCAATTGATTGATGATGGATCCTTGCTTTTCAACTTCAATCCTTCTCTCCTTTCTCTTTGTTCCCCTCCACAATTGATGAAGAATGGTGATGAATGATGATGAGTGAAAAGTGATGGCCAAAATGCCTCTCTCTCTCCCCTCCTCCAAGATGTGATTCGGTCAAGTGTGCTCAACAATGCCTTAAGAAGACCACAAAATCTCAGCTCCTAGTGTGTGTCTCCCCTAGTGTGTCCTCCACTACTCTTAAAGTGAGTCATATAAAATTCCCTAAAGTAGATCTAGTAAGAAACATACTTATGACATCCCTCTCATACATGTGATGACCTCTTGGCTTTAAATCTTCCATTCCCCCATCAAATGATGATCTTTTGGCTGAAAGGAATCAAATCTCGGATGTGGCCACGCCTAGGCGCGGGAATTATGGCGCTCGGGCGCCGTCAGCAGAATGTTGGGAGTATTTGACTCTGTCTGGCGCAGTAATTGTATTTCCTTCATAACTCTCTCCGCAAAACTCCGATTTGGATGATTCAAGTCCTCATTTGAAGCTAACACATAGTTCTACAACTTTGTAGAAGGAAACTTCATCCAATTCGGTCTCTAAATATACGGAAATAGCGCTCGAACGTGGAAAGTGGTGTAGATACGGTGCCCGGGCGTGGGCAAGATGGCGCCTAGGCGTAGGGGTGCATAGCAATTTGGCCTAAACTTGTTTTATACGTCATTTTTCATCCCGTTCTTTGATTGTATCCATTTAAGACCTGAAATCACTTAATGCACGAATTAAACGCACATGTGGCAAGAATCAAGCGATAAATGAACCTAAGACATACACGCAAAGGGGCTTAAAAACACGTAAAAATGCCTCTTATCACAGCACGAATGGGAATAGGTAATTCTTCAAGAGTATTGAGAACATATTCAAAACTCGTTTCACATTGCGCTGAAAGAGATTTTATCCTAGCGTTAGAGACTTAGAAACTAACAAGGAAATGATAGACTAATTTGCTTAGCAAATACTTACACTGAGCACTAAAAAGCCTCTCAGATTGAGTAGCGGCTTGAGGATCTAAGATGATTTCGGGAACAGCGTCAAAGAGAGGAACGCTCGCTGACTCTCCAAGCGCTGGATTTGCTAAAACGCTTGTAGACGCGGCTGGAGTAGAAAGAGGAGTACGCCTTCGGGCAAGCGGTACTTCTTCTACTACTGCTTCTTCTTCTTCAGGAACTGAGAAGATAAACGCTGGAGGAGGAGAGGGTGATTTTGGAGAAGGAGAAGGAGATTTTTGTTTCTTCTTGGGCTCCGGCTTCTGCTTTTTGGCTGGTTCAGCGACTTGAGAGCGATCTTTGTTTTTGGTCGCTTAACCACCATTTTTTTCTTCAGACGAGGACAATGATGAAGAGGAAAACGCTTGCTCTTCATCATCGCTGAGAACAACGCCTTCCGCTTGAAGTCGCTCACACTCTTCTTTGGGAACCGCTGCACCACCATGTTTTCGAGGTTTGAGCATCCCGCTAATCATCTTAACGCTGGGACCTTCTTTCTAGCGGAGTTTGTAAAATCGCAAGCGCTGAGAGTTCTACTTAACACAATCCCATAAGGCTTGGGATTAACCGACTTGGCCATCGCTGCTTTGAAGCGATTAAAAACATAGAGAGACCAATTAATCTTTAATTTGGTCAGAATGGCCACCATCATCTTGTACTGAATATTTGTAACTTTATTGAATGTCCCCTTTCTGCATTCGATCATCTTGGCGCAAATGTCCGCAAGAATGACATATTCGCCCTTCATGTCATTTTTCTTGAAGTTTGGTTCATAAGCAGCTTCGACTTCATCTTTCTTGATGAGCGCCCAGACCTTGGTAGCATCACCAACAGTGACGTTCTCGACTTCAGCACCATCATTGGGCAGATTAAGCAATGATGAAAGAAGAGAAGAAGTGAGAGTAAAGGTCTCACGGGCAAAAGGAAAGACGCAGGAAATGAAGTTCCCATCGTCAGAGATTTTTGCATTTTTGAAGAAGAAAAGGGTTTCTGCTTCATGAAGGTTGAAAACGACAGCAATCATGTCGCGCAAACCAGATTACTAGACAAGTGGAAGAACAGTCCGAAGGGGAAAATTCTGGTTATCAAAAAGATAGTCCCAGTTAACAAGAAATCCGGTGTTAACCGTGACCGGTTTTTCAGCGCGGAAAGTTTTTCCGGTAGCAGACTTGGATGATTTGGAAGATTTTGAAGCTTTGGGCGCCATTGCTGAAAGTTTGAAGCTTTTGAAGGAATGAGAGAAGTTTTTACCTTGAAAGAGATGAAGATTTTACAGCAGAGAGAGTTTTTGGAAGTGATAAAGTTTGACTGTAAAAACCTTGAAGAGTTTATATAGAGGCAAAGAAAGTAACTTATGAATGGCTTAAATTTTGCCACGTGTTGAATCATTAATTTTGAAATTTGAAAAGATTTAAATCTGAACCGTTTATTCGAAGGTACGGATGTCAAATAGTGCTGAAAAAATAGGTTAACTGTTACAAAATAGAGAATTTTTGGGATCCGCAGTTACCCATTTAATTGAAAGACGTTTGAAAATTTTTGAAATTTTCAGCGTGAAATACGCGCGCCTGATAGTACTCTGACACGTACTCAGACTCATGCAGTCACTGAACCCCCTTCGTTTAGATAGGAATCATTATCCGTCAGTTTGATTTGATAGGCACGTGTGGATAGTTAACAAATCTAATCTTTTGAACTTATCCACATGTTACTTTTAGCGATGAAAACCATGCATGATATTTTGAAAGAGAATTACTTTGCCTTAAAGTGGGAATCTTTTCAACGCTGAAGTCATTTTATATAAAACAAATTTAATCTGTAAAGGATAAGATCAATCGCTTGGATTTATAAAAGACAGTTTTACTTATTAGATATTGATTTTGTCATGCATAAAGAAGATAAGCGCTAGTGGTCAATGCATATTTTCAAAGTATTTTTCTTTTATCACAGTCGCTTATGAATTGTTACAAGTACAAGTTCCCCTTAAAATTGATAACTTGTTTCAATTTTGAAAGTCGCTTTAGATGTATAAATAAAGTGGATTCCCCCTAAAGCGTATGCCTATTAAAATATGATGCTTTTATGATTTAAGCGTTTAAATCAATCATACCTAATTCACTTCTCAAAGTGAGAAAGTGTTGTTCGTTGAGCGCTTTGGTGAAGATATCTGCCAATTGTATGTCAGTTCCAATGAAGTGAACGGAGATATCTTTCTTTTGAACATGGTCACGCAAGAAATGGTATCTAATGTCAATATGTTTGGTTCTAGAATGAAGGACAGGATTTTGGGTCATAGCTAAAGTGCTTTCATTATCACAATGGGTTGGGGTAGGACCTAAGATTATTCCATAATCTCTAAGTTGTTGCCTCATCCAAGGATTTGTGCACAACAGCTTCCAGCGGCTACGTATTCTGCCTCAGCGGTAGAAGTTGCTATGGATTGTTGTTTCTTACTATGCCACGAAACTAGTATATCACCTAGAAATTGACATGTACCACTAGTACTTTTTCTATCTATTTTGCATCCTGCAAAATCTGCGTCTGAATAATCAATTAGTTCAAAAGGAGAGTCCCGTGGATACCATAAGCCCACATTTTGTGTGCCTTTTAGGTATTTAAGGATTCTCTTGGTAGCATTTAAGTGTGATTCTCTAGGATCAGCTTGAAAGTGTGCACACATGCATACCGAGAACATAATATCCGGTCTACTAGCGGTAAGATAAAGAAGTGATCCAATGATACCTCTATAGTTAGTGATATCAATCTTCTTTCCACTTTCATCATTATCTAACTTAAGCGTTTGGCTCATTGGAATTTTGGAAGATGATGCATTTTCCATACCAAATTTCTTAATCATATCTCTTGTATATGTGGCTTGGTTTATAAATATTCCATTAGGGAGTTGTTTTACTTGTAATCCTAAGAAGAAAGTTAATTCACCCATCATGCTCATTTCAAATTGTTCTTACATCATTTTCGAAAATTTCTCACACAATTGCTTATTAGTAGAACCAAATATAATATCATCAACATAAATTTGGACTAAGAGAATATCTTCATTATGGGTAATTTTAAATAAAGTTGTGTCAACGCTGCCTTTTGAAAAGCCTTTACCTATAACGAAGATAGAGAGAGTGTCATACCATGCTCTTGGTGCTTGTTTAAGGCCATAGAGTGCCTTATCCAATTTGTAGACCATACTTTTGCCATTGTTGTCGATGAATCCTGGAGGTTGCTCCACATAGACTTCTTCTTGGAGTTTACCATTTAAGAATGCACTCTTCACGTCCATTTGGTACACTGTGAATTTGTTGAATGCAGCAAACGCTAGGAACATCCTAATTGCTTCAAGAGGAGCTACTGGGGCATACGTCTCATCAAAATCAATACCCTCCTCTTAAAAATAACCCTGAGCGACTAATCTAGCATTGTTTCTTATAACAACACCATCTTCATCCATTTTGTTCCTAAAAACCCATCTAGTTCCAATAACTCCTTGGTGAGTTGGCCTTGGTACTAGCATCCAAACCTTACTTCTCTCAAATTGGTTAAGCTCCTCTTGCATCCCTTCTACCCAACTTGAATCATTGAGCACTTCATCCACTTTCTTTGGTTCCATTTGAGATAGAAAACTTGCGAACATGGCCTCATTAATTATAGCTGACCTAGTTCTAACAGGTGCTTCCATATCTCCAATTACTAGCTCTGGTGGATGGTCTCTAAGCCATTTATGGTCTGGTTGGAAAGGGTTGAGAGACTCTTGGTTATCAATCGCTTGATCCATATTTATCTCTTGCGCAGTCGCTTCATCATTCACAGTTCCAATTTGCTCTTGATGATCATCAGCGATTTTGACTTTATCATTATTTGTAACCTCACGAGTAACTTTAGGAATGGGCACAAAGATCTCATCATCCTCATCATCACTATTATCAACAAGATTAATTTGTGATGGGCAAGATCTTCAATTCCTACATCATCAGGATTAACCTTACTCCGTTCTTGGTTAGCATCATCAAACATAACATGAATGGATTCTTCAACCTTTGATTTGATCTTATTTAGGATGCGAAAACTCTTTCCATTCTTAGCATAGCCTAGAACGATTCCCTCATTCGCTTTAGGATCAAAAGTCTTTAGGCTGTGGGATCCATTGTTATGAATGAAACATTTTGAACCAAATACATGAAAATATGAAACGTTAGGCTTATGTCCCTTCCACAACTCATATGGAGTCTTGACACGCTAGAAGCTAACGTGCTTGGTAGCAAGTATACTAGTCGTGTAGTAATAAAAAATGGACAAAATAAGTCCGGGTTGTCGAACCACGGAGACTTAGATTTTTAGCTTATGATTTTCGAATAAACGTAAAGACGAATTAACGGAAATTAAGAGTAAAACAAGTAAGCAAACAAAGAACAAAAGAAATAAAACAAGCAACGGATTGAAACTCAACTGTGAGAACTAGACTAAGGCACATGCAAGACTTGATTTGATCCTTATCCGCACAAAGACTCTTGTTGAATTATTAGACCTAGTTGCTATGGTGAAAAATCCTAAGGTAAAGAATACCCGATGTCTCGCGATATGCTCCTACACTTAAGCGGTGGTTTCCTAAGTATGTCTACCCGGAAATCTAACTTCTAAGCATGCATTGAGGAACTAGAGTTTACTCGATTAGAATTGAACGACTTCACCCGGGAGTCTTTACTTATGTCTAGGGCAACTCCTATTTGATCGGTGATGCTATGAATTCCTTGCACCCTAACTTAACTCTTTCTCAAGATGCTAAACTACGCAATTTATAATACATATGGTGATCAATCACATGTAAGGAATATAAGCACAAATTCATAACTCATAGCAACAAAGGAATTAATTCAACAATTATCAATAATACGAATAATTCACAAATCAATTCTTACAAGGCCCTAGCCATATGAATTTAGCCCATAACTAGCAACGTAGCAGAATTCAACATGTTCTTATACATAAATGTAAACATCAAATGCAATGAACAATGAAAGAAACTCCCTATAAGGTTGAATGGCAATAGATCTTTTAATGTAGCTTCAATCCTTGGCTTTTATCCTCTTCTTGCTCTTCAAGATCAGTGATAATGGCCCAAAACCTCAGAAAATGCTCCCAATTCCCAAGATTCAGAACCCTCAAAATGAATTGAAAAATCCTATTTATAGTTCCAAAATTCTGTTATCGCGGCGCCTGGGCGCGCATTGATCGGCGCCTAGGCGCCGCCTATGTGGCATGTCTTTCTTGGGGCAAAAGTTTCGGGGCGCCCAAGCGCGAAAAATAGGGCGCCCAGGCGCGCGATATGTGGCGCCTAGGCATGGCGATTCAGGCGTCTAGGCGCCTCAGTGTGAAGCTTTGATTTTGTTTGCTGGGTCGCGCCTGGGCGCGAGAAAAATGGCGCCTAGGCGCCTTAGTGCGCAGCCTTGAGCAGAGTTGGGTAAATGAGTCGTCTTTTTGCCCTTTTCTTCGTCCATCGTCGCTTATTACCTGAAAGCACTTTACACACATATTAAACGCCCGAGTGGCACGAAATAAACTATATATGGGCCTGAATTGGCATTAAAAGGACCTAAAAACTTTTGTAAAAACGACTCCTATCAACCCCCCCAAACTTATCACTTGCTTGTCCTCGAGCAAGAAAAAGCACTAGATACGAACTCATCATCAACCACAGGAAAAAAATAAAAAAAAATAAAAAGAAACTACCTCACTCACTTTCGTGGAGTAAACGGTTGCATTTACGGGATGCAACAAGCCTTTGAACCCTTGAGTTACCTCAAAGGACGAATTATAGTCTCGTGAGGATTTACAGATGATATACCCACAAAATCGAAAGATTTTCAACCCCGATCACTCAACGTAAATTACAATGATTAATAGCACACAATGGTATGAATTCATCTGTTTAAGCTCAAATTACAAATATATACACATCACACACTTGCTCATGTTACGCCTTAACATCGAAAAGATCATCCTAAGGGTGTACTGTAATAAATCTCAAGTATTATAGTCGAGTGGCATTCTTACCACTTTTCAAGCATTAACCCAATATTTATCAACTTTTGATTATTCACATGGTACGAGAATGGAATACAACTTCATAGCCACTGAAAAATTCATCACTTCATTCCACTTTCGGCTTTAACTTATGCACTTTCAACTCGAAACATTAGAGACTAGACCATGTGCAATGTTCGATCCTCTTAGGCTTTCTATGACACCCTTGTAACGAGCTTTAGGCCAATAACTCCCAAACCAGACGGCTTTAGGGTATCAAGTGTGGAGACACTCCTAAGGGCTTAATCGCTCGAGTGTCAAAGGCCACAAAATCAAACTAGGTCCTTATTCACTTAACACTTGCATTGGCTTGAGCTTAGCTCAAATTAGCATAATAGTACAGTATTCTAGGCATGGTGCTCTTCGCCCCCAGTATCTATTAAGCCTGACTTTTGCAGTCATACCAATGTTCAACCTCTTTTTATTATTATTAAGCATACGAAGTTAACGTTCTCAACTCATAACACATGTGAAAATTCTAAGTTGATATTTTCGGGATCAAGCCTTTAAGTGTTTCAAAATGGTTGTCCACTCAACTCCTCTACCCTCGATTTATGTGCATATGTGAATCATCTTAAGGTCAATCTAGTCTAGTTAGGGTCCCACAAGCAAGGAACGATGTGTATAGCCATTAAAAACCAAATTGATAGAGAAAACATACCATGTATTCAAATTAACCATGCTCAATGCCTCAAGTGAAGGGTCGAAATTCTATCCAAAAAAATTAAAATTGCACACATTTCACATGTAGAGGTACAACACCCCCCCACACTTGGACCGAAATATGTAAAACATGAATACACATGACTATAATGGATCTAGTATCCCCCCCCCACGCACTTATCATGAACATTGTCCCCAATGCTCGAAAAAGATAAGGGCAAAGTACACATCACCTTAGGGGTGCTGAAAAGCAGACCCGAGTCCTCGAATGCAAATGTGTCCAAGAGTGGCAACAGCGGTGTGATTAATGAATGCAACAACTACACATTAAACGATGCTAGCCATACGAATCATCAAGCATTGGATAGAAATGATGAAAGCACAACGAAACAAACATACTAGAAGATGCAAAGATAACGAACTAGAAAGGAAACAAAAGAGCATCCAACATAAAACATTATCTAACAAAACAAATCAAAAGATAAACAAAATGACAAAGCGAGACAAGAAATGGAAAATACAAGCCAAGACTAATCCTCGGTGCTAAAACGGTCAACATAATCCTCATCCGCTCCGCCCTCGAAATCAGCCAAATTGACCATCGGGCTACCCTCATCATCATGAGCAACATCATCACCGCCCATAGGAACTATGACACCCGACTCATGCACATCCTCGGCCTGCGAAGGAGTGGGATGCGTGTAAGGTGGAGGAGTAGAATAGTCAAACGGGCACCGACCGACAAATGCATCCTGCTCGACGAGAAGCTGACGGAAATATGCACACGTGTCGGTCATCACCATCCTCATATCATCCCACAACTCATCCCTCAACTCATTCTTCAACTGTCTAATGGCGGCAGCATCCATCGGTGGGAACTGTCCAGTACCAGTAGGTCGTGATGACGATGGGCGAGGCCTCTTGGAAGGGGCCTGTGGTGGGGGAGCCTGTGTGTCATCAGCGACTACAGCTAAAGAAGAGCCAGGGAGCTCCGTACGCTCTATAGGAAGTGTTGGAACCTTGGCCGCCTTGCACAAAACAGTGATCAGTGACGGGAGAATGATAGGGCTCTTCCTGGTGGACCCAACACCCTTTTACTGAGCCAACTCCTTGTCAATCAATGGCCCCAATTCGTTCCTCAATTTCAGAAAATGATCTGTCAAAGACTTGTGAATCACCCGGGCGAAGTCCACGGCTTTCTTGGACATGATGGCATAGATGAGGGTGGCCCGTTCCTTGTTGGCCTCAGACCGATTGGTACTCGGGATTAAATTGAATCTGATGAATTCTAGCCAAAATGCGGCCTCGGGAAATAGGGCCCTACGGGGGATATGAGCTTCTCCAGGTACCCACTCCCAACCCTCTCGGGCAATAACCTGCAAGATATCAAACAAGCTAACCTGGAGGTGCCCTGCATTATATAGAGTCGTGAACTCGCATGTCGGAGGAGTGGGGGTACCTATGCATTCCCTTATCTTGTTCAAATCATAGGTAACCTCTGTGCCCCGTACCAAAAGGGAAGGCCCTGTCCATACCCGCGTCTCAATCTCACCATACACCCCAGAGTTGAAGAATTCGAGGACCCAAGGAAGATGGATGGGCTCGGGCTTTCGACAAAAGAATTGTAGGTGATGGAACTGTATCAATTCGTGCACCGAGGGCTGTCCTTGGAAGGTCAAATAATGCTCCTTGATTAGGGTGCGGGGGGTGCTTAAGCTTTGGCATAAAATCTGTACTTTAGGGTCCTGAAAACGGGGATCAAAGGGAGTCTCGGGATCGTTAGAGGAACCCTCACCCACTCTCTTCTTACCTTTGGACTGTTTGGTGGTGGTTTTTGGCATTTTTACACGACAAAGGGGTAAATTGAATCTCAATTTCTCAATGTCTCGAATCTCAAATTCTCGAATGTACCTGAATTCAACCAACCCAACACAACAATCCTCAACGCCCAACAACACACCACAATTAGATAGAAACCCACAATCCAACAACAATATCCACAAATTTCAAAGAAAAATTACACAAAATATCACAGCCAATCGCTCCAAATCCTCAAACAGAAATAACGGCTTCCCACAGCACAAAATCCACCCACTTATTCGGCTAAAGACGGAAATGGAGGAAGAAGATAGCCAAACTCACCTTTTTGTATTCAACGAATGGGTGCACCGATTTGGATGTGTACAAGGAGCCCACTGCGTGACTGCGGAGATTGGCGGTGGAGGACGGTGGAAATGGCCGGACAAACGGAGAGAATCGCCTGAATCGTGTGTGGAGAGGAGTTGATAGGAGGTATGAGGGATTTTGACCGTTTTGACCGAGAATAGAAATAAATTCAGTAAGCGGTGCCTAGGCGCACGTATTGGGGCGCCTGAGTGCGTACCTTAAGTGGCGTTTGAGTTCCTTCGGCGCCTAGGCGCCTGATGTGTGGCGCCGGGGCGAGTACATGGTGGCGCTAGGGCGCCATGATGCGAAGCGAGGTGTGCACTTGAATCCATGGGCGCCCAGGCGCGCGATAATCGGCGCCTAGGCGTGGGTCACCTGTTGTGTAGGATTTCCATTTCCTGTTTCAAAAGAAGAAGAAAAACACTTAAACACGAACTAACATGGACTTAAAGCGAGAAAATAAAGCAACGAACGGAGAAAAAAAAAGAAAAAGAGACGGAAAGAAAGCTTGGGTGGCCTCCCAAGAAGCGGTAGTTTAGAGTCGTTAGCTCGACTTAAGGCGAGAAATCATGGAGGGTCCTCAAGGATGATGGACACCTTGTCTCAGTCCATCCAACCCGGCATATGGTTTCAAACGTTGAGCGTTGGTCAAGAAAGTCTGTCCTTTATCCTTTGTAAGCTCGACGGCGCCCGAAGGATAGACATGGGAAATCAAGAATGGGCCCGACCATCTAGACTTAAGCTTCCCGGGGAAGAGTCGGAGTCGAGAGTTGTATAGTAACACCCTTTCTCCCTTGTGGAACCCCTGGGGAAGAATATGCTTGTCATGCCAAATTTTGGTACGCTCCTTGTAGAGTTTTGCGTTCTCATAGGCGAGATGACTCCATTCTTCGAGCTCGTTGAGTTGTAGAAAATGTTGTGTACCTACACGTTGAGAGTTAAAGTTCAGAAACTTAATGGCCCAATAAGCACGATGCTCAAGCTCAATGGGCAAGTGACATGTTTTGCCAAAAACAAGACGATACGGAGACATGCCAATTGGGGTTTTATAGGCAGTCCGATAAGCCCAAAGAGCATCATCCAACTTAAGGGACCAATCCTTTCTTGATGCATTGACCATTTTTTCTAAGATACGCTTAATCTCCCTATTGGTAACCTCCACTTGGCCACTAGTTTGCGGGTGGTATGGGGTCGAAATTTTATGCCTCACCCCGTATTTGTTCAATAAAAGCTCAAATTGTTTGTTGCAAAAGTGGGTGCCCCCGTCACTAATGATAGCTCGGGGAGTTCCAAATCGAGTAAAAATATGCTTCTTAAGAAAACGAGTGATGACCCGAGCATCATTAGTGGGCGAGGCCACTGCTTCCACCCATTTGGAGACATAGTCTACCGCAACAAGGATGTATTTGTTTGAACAAGAACTGGGGAAAGGGCCCATAAAGTCCACACCCCATACATCAAACAACTCACACTCTAACATGCTATTTAAAGGTGTTTCATGACGTTTAGAGATGTTCCCCATTCGTTGACAGCGATCACATAATTTGACATAATGATATGCATCTTTAATAAAAGTAGGCCAGAAGAAACCTGATTGGAGGATCTTAGCTACCGTTTTGGAGGGCCCAAAGTGGCCACCCACCGCCATATCATGACAATGAGAAAGGATAGCATGCACTTCCGTTTCGGGTATGCAACGTCGAATTAAGCCATCTGCACAAACTTGGAATAGAAAAGGTTTGTCCCAAAGATATTGCTTCACATCAAATAGAAATTTCTTCTTTTGATGAAAAGTGATATCCGGGGGAAGGAGGCCCGTAACAATGTAATTGGCAAAGTTAGCATACCAAGGTGAAATATTGTCAGAAATAGCAAGGAGGTGTTCATCCGGGAATTCCTCACGAATGGGTATCTCATCTAACGGATCACTCACTAGCTCTAATCGTGAGAGGTGGTCGGCTACTACATTTTCGGTGCCTTTCTTATCTTTTATCTCTAAATCAAATTCTTGTAGTAACAAAATGCACCTAAGGAGCCTTGGTTTAGCATCTTTCTTGGAAAGCAAATATTTTAAAGCCGAATGATCGGTGTAGACTATCACTTTGTTTAGCACGAGGTAAGAGTGGAATTTGTTGAATGCAAAGACTATGGCTAGTAACTCCTTTTCCGTGGTGGCATAATTCAATTGTGCGCCGTTAAGAGTTTTACTAGCATAGTAAATGGTTCGAAACTAAGCGTTCCTTCAAATCGAGAAAGGCCTGCATACAAGAAGAATTGAAATCAAACAGGGCATCCTTGACAAGCAAATTAGATAACGGTTTCGCAATTTTAGAGAAGTTCAAGATAAATCGCCTATAGAACCCGGCATGCCCAAGAAAACTCCTAACGGCTTTGACCAAAGTGGGAGGGGAAAGTTTTTCTATGACCTCAATCTTGGCTTGGTCCACTTCGATCCCTTTTTGAGAGATCTTGTGGCCAAGCACAATTCCCTCCCGGACCATTAAATGACATTTTTCCCAATTCAAAACAAGGTTAGTTTCCTCACAACGTTTTAACACATTATTCAAATGAGCAAGACATGTATCCAAAGTTGTGTCGAACACAAAAAAGTCGTCCATAAAAATTTCAAGGAAATCTTCAACCATATCATGAAAAATAGCCATCATGCATCTTTGAAAGGTGGTCGGGGCATTACACAAGCCAAATGGCATCCTTCTATAAGCAAATGTGCCATAGGGACAAGTGAAAGTAGTTTTCTCTTGGTCCTCGGGATCGATGGCAATTTGATTATAGCCGGAGTAACCATCGAGAAAGCAATAGAAATCATGCCCCGCTAACCTCTCAAGCATTTGATCAATAAAAAGGAGGGGGAAATGATCCTTACGGGTGGCATCATTCAATTTACAGTAGTCTATGCACACACGCCACCTGCTAAGCATACAAGTTGGGATTAAATCATTATTCGCATTCTCAATTACCGTTATCCCCCCTTTCTTAGGCACCACTTGGGTAGGGCTTACCCACGCACTATCAGAGATAGGATAGATTATACCTGAATCGAGCAATTTTATCACTTCCTTCTTTACTACCTCTTGAATTTGTGGGTTGGACCTCCGTTGTGGTTGGCGTGTAGGCTTGGCAAAGTCCTCCATAAGTATTTTGTGCATACATATTGCTGGACTAATGTCTTTTATGTCCGCAATTTTCCACCCGAAAGCTCGTTTGTGAGACCTCAACACTGTCATTAGTTGTTCTTCTTGTGGTCCTGAAAGAGACGAAGAAATGATCAATGGTAGTGTCTCATCATCGTTTAAGTACACAAATTTAAGGTAGGAGGGGAGGGGTTTGAGTTCGAGAGAAGGGGGTTCTTCAATAGATGGGCGAGTGATGCCCGACAATGATCTATCAACTTTAATGAAGCCTCTCGAATGATAGGAAGATTTGCATTCTAAGCTTAGAACGCTTTCCACTTGATCATCACTCTCCAAGTCCACTTGTATGGATTTCATAAGATCCCGTTCGAATGAATTTTCAATCGTATTGTCCTGCAAATACTCAACAATCAACGGGTCAAATGTATCAATTCGATAACATGAGTCATGATCAATAGGGTGTTTAAGGACTTTGTAAACATCAAAGGTAACCTTGTCATCGCCCACATTCAAAGTTAGCTTACCATTAGCAATGTCAATCACTGCCTTACCCGTGGCTAGGAATGGTCTCCCTAGGATTAATGGTACCTCTACATCTTCCTCCATATCGAGTACTACAAAATCCACCGGGAAATAAAACTTGTCGACTTGGACAATAACATCTTCGATTATCCCCTTAGGCCTCTTAATTGATCGATCGGCGAGTTGAAGACTCATTGAGGTCGGCTTAGGATTGCCAAGGCCTAACTTCTTAAATAGCGAATACGGGAGGAGATTGATGCTAGCTCCCGAGTCACATAACACTTTCTCGAACGACAAAGACCCAATCGTGCACGGGATTGTGACGCTCCCGGGATCTTGGAGTTTAGTTGGCAATTTATTAAGCAATACGGCGGAACATTCTTCCGTGAGGCACACCGTCTCATTTTCCTCCTACTTCTGTTTGTTGGAGAGTATGTCTTTGAAGAACTTCACATAATTTGGCATTTGGAGAATGGCATCAATAAATGGGATGTTAATCCTCACCTCACGAAAGATTGCCAAAATTCGAAGAAAGCTCGGATCCATCTCCTTCTTCTTCTTCTTGTGTGCATTTGGGAAGGGAACACGAATCTCGATAGGAGGAGAAGGCGTTGGAGGGGAAGAATCAAAACCGGTTGAAACAGGAGGCGGCGCCTGGGGGTGCATCATAGAGCGCTCGGGCGCGGAACTGCGAAGTGATTCATCCTGCAGATGTGAAGGCGGCGCCTGGGCGCCGTCTGATGGGCGCCTAGGTGCGGAAGTGCGAAGCTCCTGTTCAGAGAAGGGGAGATCTGGCGCCTGGGCGTGCATATCGGGGCGCTCGGGCGCGTGACTACTGGCAATTTCACTCTCTAATTGTTTTCCACTTCTCAAGGCTATGGCATTGCATTGAGCCTTCGGGTTTTTCTCCGTGTCACTTGGTAGAGTCCCCGGGGCTCTACCATTCACCGTGTTGGAAATTTGACCCACTTGGGTTCGCAAGTCCTTCAGTTCCATAAACATGTCCTTCATCATACCCCGAAGTTCGTTGAACGACGTATCAGACTTCTTCATGTGAGCATCGAGTCTCTCATCGGTTGTGGGAGGTCGCATTTGCACTTGACCTTGACCTTGTCCATTGAAGTTGCCTTGCCTCGGGGGTGGGTTATTGAAAGGTGGTCGTGGAGCTTGATAGATCCCCGGTTGTGCGTTTTGTGCGGGGTTGGGCCTTTTTGGAAAATTCTCGGGTACATGAAAGTTCACCCGAGGTCGATTGTGATTCCCCACATAATTGACGTCGCCAACCTCCAGTTCCAAAGCCACTACTCCCTCAACCACTTCCTCAACACAAGCAACCTTTTTAGAAGATGAGGTCTCTTCATCGTCGGGGTAAAGCTCGTCTTCTCGGGCCAACTGTTCTATTTTGTCCCATACACTTTGACAGTCTAACCCAAGGAGATCTCCTCCCGCACCCGCGTTGAGTTTATTCCGAATACGTGACTGAACCCCATCATAGAAATGGAGTACTTGTTCATTCAACCCAAAATTATGATCGGGGCATTTTCGGAGCATGCCCTTATATCTAGCCCAAGTCTCGGCTAAAGACCCATTGCTCCTTTTCCTAAACCCTTTTATATTACTCCGGAGCTCATTGATTTTGGAGGGTGGGAAGAATTTATTTAAAAAGGCCTCAACCAACTCACCCCACGTCGTAATAGATTGCGGAGGTAAGGATTTGTACTATGTTGTCGCCCTATCCTTTAATGAGAAATGGAAGACTCTTAGACGAATCGCATCAAGATCCCGTGGGTGATATTGAATGGTCACAAGAGCATCGTCTATAGTCTCTAAATGAGCGTGAGGTGATTCGTACGGTTCTCCATAGAAAGGTTCTCCTTGCACCATACTAAAGATGTGAGCCGGAATGTGGTAGTTTGGTGCGAAGAAATTAGGCAAGACTACGGGGCCCGGAATGGTATGGACCCTAGGTGGTAAGCTACCCCGAACCGATGGTAATTGTTGTTGAGGTGCCGCTTGCATGGCTTGTAGAACACCTTGTAACCTCTCCTTGTTTTCCGGTAAATTCATCTCGGGAAAATTTCCATTCGGGTTTTGGTTGAGATTATTGGCCATTTCCCTTGTTCGCCTACTAGGCCAAAGAACTCGTTGAATTTCAGGCTCCAACTCGTATAGAGGCTCGTTTGAGGAACGGGTCATGCACCGCACAAGAACCTAACAATTAAACACAAGAACGAAATTAGACTTAACACGAAAATAAAAGAAAAGCAAGAAGTAAAGAAAAGACTAATAATTATGAAAACGTAAAAGAAAACAAAAGCGAAAATGAAAATCAAAAACTCAAAATAAACAAGTCCCCGGCAACGGCGCCAAAAACTTGACACGCTAGAAGCTAACGTGCTTGGTAGCAAGTATACTAGTAGTGTAGTAATAAAAAAATGGACCAAATAAGTCCGGGTTGTCGAACCACGGAGACTTAGATTTTTAGCTTATGATTTTCGAATAAACGTAAAGACGAATTAAAGGAAATTAAGAGTAAAACAAGTAAGCAAACAAAGAACAAAAGAAATAAGAACAAGCAACGGATTGAAACTCAAGTGTGAGAACTAGTCTAAGGCACATGCAAGACTTGATTTGATCCTTATCCGCACAAAGACTCTTGTTGAATTATTAGACTTAGTTTCTATGGTGAAAACTTCTAAGGTAATGAATACCCGATGTCTCGTGGTATGCTCCTACACTTAAGCGGCGGTTTCCTAAGTATGTCTACCCGGAAATCTAACCTCTAAGCATGCATTGAGGAACTAGAGTGTACTCGATTAGAATCGAACGACTTCACTCGAGAGTCTTTACCTATGTCTAGGGCAACTCCTATTTGATCGGTGATGCTATGAATTCCTTGCACCCTAACTTAACTCTTTCTCAAGAAGCTAAACTAGGCAATTTATAATACATATGGTGATCAATCACATGTAAGGAATATAAGCACAAATTCATAACACATAGCAACAAAGGAATTAATTCAATAATTATCAATAATACGAATAATTCACAAATCAATTCTTACAAGGCCCTAGCCATGAATTTAGCCCATAACTAGTAACATAGCAGAATTCAACATGTTCTTATACATAAATGTAAACATCAAATGCAATGAACAATGAAAGAAACTCCCTATAAGGTTGAATGGCAATAGATCTTTTAATGTAGCTTCAATCCTTGGCTCTTAGCCTCTTCTTGCTCTTCAAGATCAGTGATAATGGCCCAAAACCCCAGAAAATGCTCCCAATTCCTAAGATTCAGCACCCTCAAAATGAATTGAAAAATCCTATTTATAGTTCCAAAATTCTGTTATCGCGGCACCTGGGCGCACGTTGATCGGCGCCTAGGCGCCGCCTATATGGCGTGTCTTTCTTGGGGCAAAAGTTTTTCGGGGCGCCCAGGCGCGCGATATGTGGCCCCTAGGCGTGGTGGTTCAGACGCCTAAGCGCCTTAGTGCGCAGCCTTGAGCAGAGTTGGGTAAATGAGTCGTCTTTTTCCCCTTTTCTTCGTCCATCGTCGCTTACTACCTGAAAGCACTTTACACACATATTAAACGCACGAGTGGCACGAAATAAACTATATATGGGCCTGAATTGTCATTAAAAGGACCTAAAAACTTATGTAAAAATGACTCCTATCAAGGCTTCTCATGTTGCTTGTTGATTATACACCGGTTCTGAGTGTAGCAAGCAGTATTAATAGCTTCGGCCCAAAACCTTTGAGGCAGCTTAGACTCTGCAAGCATCGTCCTAGCGGCTTCTTTAAGCGTTCTGTTCCGTCGCTCAGCAACTCCATTCTGTTGAGGTGTTCTAGGAGCAGAATACTCATGAAGTATTCCAAGATCTATACAAAACTTCTCAACAAATTGGTTAGTAAATTCAGTTCCTCTATCGCTTCTAATTCTCGTCACCTTTAGATCTTTTGAAGTTTGCAATTGACGGATTAGCGCTGTGAGCTTGACACTAGTTTCTTCTTTGGTCGCTAGAAATTCTACCCATGTATAGCGAGAGAAATCATCAATTATTACTAGCGAGTATTTTTTACCACTAACACTCATGATTTGAATAGGACCAAACAAATCTAGATGCAATAGTTCAAGAACTCTAGAAGTAGATAGACATGGTTTCTTCTTAAAAGATGATTTAACTTGTTTACCCATTCGACATGCATCACATAAGCGATTCTTTTGAAAGGAACCCTTAGGTAATCCCTCTACTAGATTTAGTGATATTAACTAAGAGATTGCCTTAAAGTTGAGTTGATTCATTTTTTTATGCCATAACCAACCCAATTCATTTTGACTCTTAGCAACAAAGCATGTGGGGTTGTTATCAAATGTAGAATTTCAATCTACTAAATACACATTATTTGTTCTTTTTCCTCTTAGTTTAGTAGACTTAGTCTTAGCACCGTTGACATAGCAATAGTCGGTTGAAAATTTTACTTCAAAGCCTTTATCCAAAAATTGACTAATACTTAACAAATTATGCTTAAGACCCTCAACATAATATACATCACTAATCATGATGTTCTCCCTATGCATGATACCTATACCTTTGGTTTTACCTTTAGAGTTATCACCGAATATAACTTGAGGACCATTGGTAGCTCGATAGTTGCTTAGAAGATCTTTTGATCCAGTCATGTGCCTTGATGACCCGCTATCGAAATACCAAACTGAAGTATCGGTGCTGGCTCTAGTACCTGCATTAAGGATAGTTCTAATTCTTCTTAGGTACCCATGTTTTCTTGGGTCCTTCAATGTTAGTAACTTTAGTTTGAATTGAAACTTTAGGAACCCATATTTGCCTAGTCTTCATTGTAGGAATACTGGCCTCTTTGGGTTTCACATCGTGTTGTGTGTGCTTTTTGGGCGTATAATAATATCCTCGATTATAATAGTAGTCATAATCATAGTCATAATCATAATCATCATAGTATCGATAATATGATCTTGACTGTCTTGGATATTAAAGCTGGTATTTCCTTAGCGCTGGTTTGGGTTGCATTTTTGGTGCTTGACGCTTAGCGCTTGATTCACAGTGTTCAGGCTTACCTTTAGCCTTTTGAGCGTTTGGATGAACTCATCTTTGTGAATCATTTGCTTTAGCCTTACCTTTGCCTGAGTCAGCTTTGGCTTTCTCATTTGGCCTCGTACCATTGTCGCTAGGTTCATTTAGCGTTTTTGGCTTTGTGAACTTTTCTCAACAAAGGTAACACCCTTTCCTTTGTTGTTCGCCGTTACATTAGATTTATTAGGTTGTTTACCGAATTTATTTTATCCTAAACCGGTCTTTTCACCAAATAATCTAGTTACCTCAGTCACATTATCCAACTTTCTAGAAGCCTTTGATAATGATGAGACGAGCTGATTTGATTTAGCAACTCTAGCGATCAGATCAGCTTCTCTCTTGACTATTATATCAAGATCGCTTTTCAATTGAGTAATTTCACTTTCAAGCGATTGGTTCTTCTCAATGCATTGTTGCTGAACTTGCAACTCTGCTTTGAGTTTTACTTTATCACTTGTGAGCGATGAAATAATGGCAAAGTGATTTTGATATATTTTGGCGGCCTCTTAACAATCTTTATAATATTTATTAACTTTGTCAAGTAATTCATCATAAGAAAGAAGATGAGATAATCATTGGTTACCTCTGGTAGCGATTCGTCAGACGCTTCATCATCTCTTGCCACGAGACAAATCAACGCTGAGTCGCTTGTAGGCTCATCATCACTGCTTTCATCTGATGATTCCAAATCCTCTTCAAGTACGGAGAATCATTCAGGTATCTACTTCAAAAGAAACTTGTTTAAAACTACCTATAGGTGGTAGGGGTCGGGTTATTAATGTGAGGTGGTTCAAATTCCGCTCGCAAACCTTATTGTCGAAGGTTGCTCCTGAATTGGTTTCTATCCACATAGTCTTACCTTGTGGGCTTAAACACATTTGGATAAGGGTAATTTTCCTGGTAGTGCCCTGGTTTCCTACAATTATAACACAATTTTTTTTCCATTTTCTGTTCAGTGGATAATCGCTTTGATCCAACTGGCACTGAGAGATTTTGAGTAGGAGTTGTAAGCGCTAGGTAAGGAACTTGCGCTAATGGTTGAGGTGTAGAATATACTGGCGCTTGATACTGCGGCGCTGGAGCAGGGGGAGGAGTTTGAAATGACGTTTGTCCGATAGGATTTCTCTTTTCATATCTTAGAAATTTCTTGAATTTCTTGACCAATAAATCCATTTCCTTTTCTTCATTTGATTCCATAGATTTAACCTCACTAACCGCTTTACCCTTATTTTTGGTGGTAATGATTAATGCTCCTGATTCAGTCACTGAAGTTGCTGTGTCGCTGACTTCACCTAACTCGAATTCAAATGCCTTTAACTCTAAAAACACATGTTCTGGAGTAAGAGTCTCCAAGGTCTGTGATTCTCTCATAGCAACAGTCTTAATCAAGTATTTACTTGGAAGACTTCTGAAAATCTTATTGATCATTTCCTTGTTGGTCAATTCCTTATCTAGTGACGCTAACTCGGTAATGAGCAAAGTAAACCCTGTGTCCAATTGTTCTAGCGTCTCATTGGGCTGCATCTTGAAATGCTCAAATCTTTGCATGGCTATGGAGAGCTTGTTCTCCTTCATTTGTGCTGAACTTTCACATACTATAGCCAGCTTATCCCATATTTGTTTGGAATTCTTACATTGCTTGATCTTGTTGAACAATGCATCATTATCTCCTAACGCTGAGTAGAGTGCACTTCATCCAACATTATCCAGATTTGCTCTTTTTCTATCCTCTGACGTCCATTCTAACTTAGGTTTCTCGACATAGCCATCTGGAGTAGCCTCGGTCGCTCCAGGGGCTCGAGTTACAACTTTCATAATCTGAATGGGGCCATCTGTAATCATATCACACATTTCATTATCGCAAGAGCATAAATAAGCGAATGCTCTAAGTTTCCAAGAATCTGTTTGATTCTACCAACTTAGGCATTTTGTTAAAAGCCATAATGATATGTTAAAAAAATTAAAGCGATTAGGTTTTAGAAAAAATGGATCTAAACAAGCAATTACGCTCGGAAACGGTTAGGTTTCTACTTCAACCGCTCTGATACCACTTGGTGGTCCCAAGTGGCATACGAAAGGGTCTAGAAGGTGGGGGTTAAATAGACCCTGAAGTCTTTTTTACTTCAAAAATTCGTATCATTTTTAAAGATTTGAACGCTTAGAAAGCTGAGCACTTGGGTCAGGCGCTTCAGTAAAGATAACTTAGACTTAGTGATTTTAGCAATTTACCAAAATAGAGTAACGCTTAGATCGCTTAATCAGGGTTAGCACAGCGGAAATGATTTTTAGCAATTTTACTAGGATGATTATCAAAGAATCACACAGAATTTTACTTGTCTTTTTCAGAATGAATGATGTAGTATGAAAATAAGACAATAAAATATAAATGACACAAGATATATAAGGTTCACTGGGTGATATAATCCCAGTTACGTCCTTCTTCTCCTTTTTCACTTGGAGGAATTTACTAGGATGATTATCAAAGAATCACACAGAATTTTCTTACAAGATAGTAAAGGATGAAAAAGAACTCGGGCTCCTTGATCACACAGATTTCAGCACCAGTGAAGATCGTCTTCTACAAGCTTCTCTCACTCAGATATACTGCTTGAAAAAGGGTTTCAACAACTTTCTCACTCAGATGAAAGGTTGAAGGTTTGTCACAAGGTTTTGTTTGTTTTTGGGAAGATCAAACAACTTGGAATATCTCAATAGAAATTTAGGATTCTTTTTTGGAAGAGGTTTGAGATATTTGTGACTGTCTGGAATGTAGATAAAAAGCTTGAAGGAATATTAGCTATGGAGTTTCTAAGCTTTTTCTAAGCAAGTCTTGTGCATGTACGTAATTTTCTCTTGTAATATTATGTACCGTACTTTTGGGGTTTGCTGAAGTTAAGGTATTTATAGGCAATTCTTGGGATCTGTCCGTTGGACATATGTAGGAGAGTGCCTCTCACGCGGCACGTGATTCTACCTAAAACCTGACATTCCTGAAAATCTGCTGGAACCGATTGGATGGGAGCAGCTATAAACTCTGAAGTTCTAACAGTCTAGACAAAAAGGTGGTTTGTCCACAAGTCACAGTATCTTATCACATTTAATGCTCTTATCAAGCATTTAATGCATTTTGAATTTATTTCCGGTTGGAAATAAATGTCCGTTCAATGATTGCATTTAAATCCTTCATAACTTGAGGATTTATTTCAGGTGAATCTGACATCGGTCGCTTAAGTGCTTTGAGTGCTTGATCCATAAATCCTGAAAAGAGGTCCTTTAGCATTTGACGGACGCTAAGAAACAATCTTCATCTCTGGTTGACTTCAGACGCTGATCTTCAACTTCTTCTCTAATAGAATCACGTAAAATTCTATTAGCGACAGTATCTAATACTTAGTCTAAAATCTACCAAGATAAAAATTACAAGCCTAAATAACAATTACAATATTTCAAACGCTGAAACAATAATCTATGAAAACATAAACTTACATTTTATTTGAGGTCTAACATTGAATCCTATCTTGTCATCATCAAAACATCTAACATGAAATTTCCTAACACCAATCCCTCTTATAAGACTATGCTCTGGCCAAAGACTTTTTCGATCATTTAGCTTCACTTAACAGCATAGGAAATGCAAGGTTGATAGCCCAAGATTGATCCCTCAACGACTGCCACTTGTTTCACTGTACTACCAGACTATACCTAACATACACGCCGTATGACTCTTTTGGCGTGCACGTGCACATCAAAGTATAGTAGGCAGTACCCTTTCATATGACATCTCAGGTCCAAGGATTATCTCACACTACAAAACCGAAGGACTCCATGTTCGACAATACCAACGAGGAATCTTTGCGGGACTGTTCAATTCCATACTAATCCAAAGTATGAATCTTCATCTTCATTCATGTATTGGCTATACTAGCCATTGACAATGGAAAACGTCAACCTCTTGGAAGAGTGACACCCACTAACAAGTCTTGGTGAGGCCAGTGATATCCCACATCTCACAGCCTCTATGACTTGGAATGTATTTTTAGGATTACGGACTTTGAAATCATTTCATAGGTATCCCGACCGCTCCCCTAACCATATGTAATCCATGAGATCTTTATCTATACTTACACAAGTAGTCGACAATAAAGAAGCACTCTGTAATAGGTCTAATATAATATAAATGATAAGACTGTCACAGTGTTTATGTTCAAGCCAACAGATGGCTCGCTGGGCATATAACACTTTCAATCTCCCACTTGCCCAAGAGCCTACTGTTCACACACAGGTCCATTGTCCAGATGACCTATTGAACACAACTACTACTCAAGGTTTTTGGTGAAAGGTGGTTTGCCACGTTTCCGTTGAGTTTACTCATTCCACTCGAACGCTAACTCTAAACAAATAATCTCTTAGATTATTCGCTTTGCCACTAGGTATGTCAATATTTTAGGTGAGACCTCTGCTCCTTTTTAAGAGCTCATACCCTGATCGATAATCATAATACTTATGTACTTGATATTCGATTGGTAGAATCTTATAGGTCCACTCATCTAGATACCTTTTATCACTGCATTTTAATGTGTGTTTTAAATGATAGAATTTTCCATTGTCTCTTCTCAAGAGACGTCCTCGGCTTTTACTCCCACTTGGGGCAAACAAATCCTCGATCATCATTTAAGTGCATGTCTTAAGACTAGAGATTCTAGTTTCAATTTTTCCATGTTGTTTTCCAATGAACAACACCAATCCAATCCATTGGACCAAATAGTGATTCGACTATATACATGAGATGTATTAGTCAACACCAATTTTGACACATAGAATTGCATGTACTTTTCAGCTATGCTTTACAGGAAGAACTACCTTTTAATTCTTCCATGTTGAGCTTAGTCAATATATTATCTATGCTTTTGGACAGAAAAGGATTATGGCAACCCAATAGACCGCACATATTGCTATCTCGTGCAATTGGGGCACTTTTCCCTTTTCAAGTCCATATCGAAAATTGAAATAATGATCACATGTACGTTACTTGCACAATGTTGCCAACATATGATACTAACAAGCCAGTTGTATAACGATTAACCTTTAGAACTTATGTTCAGAAAAGATTCAATCAGCAGATTGATCTTTCAAGCAGTTACGCTTTAGGCCAGCTTCCAATACTTGTAAAGATTTTTTGACTTTCGTCGTATCCCTCGTCAACATATTTCATCTCGAAGGATATGGAACTTGTGTTCATAGGTTTACAGGTTTACTAGTCTATTCATTTTAACTGTCAGCGGTGTTTATGTTTATCAAGTCCCTAGTTTTCATTACTATCCCCATTCTTTCATAAAAGAACTCCTTCACCTTGAAGGTAGGATATTATGAAACGATCTTTTTCATTCCAAGGTGTAGCGACCATGATATTCCTAAGTTTCCTTAGGATACTCGTAAACACAAGACAAGAGGTTCTACAATCCTCTATTCCTCCCACTGTATGCTGGACACAAGCAATGCCTTTCACATCCTTGACGTGTGTGGTTTCCATGTTACATCTAATGTGACTAATTAAGGGTTACACTTACTATTCTATGTCTAATAGATTAATATGCTCGCCAAGGCTATAACCTTGGTAGTTAGATCAATGCATGCATTTGTTGTGTTATATGAGTCAAATGTTGTGAAGTTGGCGTGTCATAAGAATTAGTTGTAGAACCATAAATAGTAAAATGCATTTTAATAAAACAACGAATTACCACCCATAAACCAAGGTGGAGAATATAAACAAGGTTCACAAATTAATTCAAAAACATCACAAAACATTCTTCCAAAAATATTGTCTCATAAAAATGAAAAAGTAAATAATTTCTTTGTCCATCAGCCTTGGCTACGACAGACGCTTCCTTGGCATCTTCAAGATTACGACCTCAATTCTTTATTCCTCGCTTCTTCCCTCCATCTGCAATCGATTGCATAAGTGAGTACCCTAACAATGTCATGACACTTAAGAAGCACAATTAACTAACAAGTTAACTTTGCCACAAATGTACCTTTAGTGCACTCACGAGGAGGCTCAGGGCATTGATCTTTCCAATGGCCACTCTTCTTGCAGTTAAAACACTTCCCTTTCTTGATATTGCCCTTCACATGCATTTTGTTGCCCTTCTTCTTCTTTTTTCCCCCCTTGTTATTCTTTTTACCAAGAGTGGGAGATGAAGAAGTGTTAGCAAGAAGCACAGTCTTAGACTTCTTAACTGTTACCTCAGCAGTGCGCAACATGTCCAATAGCTCTGGAAGGGTGGCAACCAATTAGTTCACATTCAAATTCACTACGAACTGATCGTAGGCTAGAGAGAGCGACTGAATACTAAATCAATAGCCAAGTCAGGATTTATCGACACTTTCATGTCATTGAGTTTGTTCACCAAGGTAATCATTCTCAACACATGGTCGGTGACCGATGTTCCTTCATTCATGCGAGCTCTAAAGGGAATTGCATTTATTCCCATAACTTAGCCCATGTGTGCTTTTGATCCCAGTATTATTGACTTTAGCATTATACGTCCCATAAATCCAAAAAATATGCATTTTTGGTCCCAACGCAGCAACTCGTAAGAGATGGAGAACCTCTCACGGCATATCTTAACGCTGTACAGATCTTCCAACGCAGCAACGATTTCTAATACATGTTCCACAATCTCAGACTGCATATGAAACTCATTAGTCATGGAGGCTAAAATGAGACAACGCACATAGATATCGTCTTTGCGCCATTTCTCATGCGCATCACGGGCAGCCCTTGGAGCACTTGCCTCAGGTGCAAGCTCAATAGGATGAGTCAAGACATAGTCAAGGCTTTCAGATTGCAGCACAATCTTGAGGTTGCGGTACCATTCAGGGAAGTTTGGGCCATTTATCTTATTAGTTTCAAGGATTACGAGAGTGGAGTTTTAGCCATTTAACTGTTACTTTGCGAAAATGAAAAAACATTAGCACTCAATCATAGATTATATCCACATATAATATTATAGAAATTTTAACATCACGTGTGCTCCCACCGCTTTTCGAATTCCATCACCCCACTGATAGAAGACGGGAAACTTGACCATTTCCAACGGGCTCGAGCGTCAAATGTTCCAACCTTATTCCACGACTCGTGAGACAATGGGCGGATACATTTGATTAGGCATGACGGCCCCATCCACATCCAGGTGGTTCTCGAGGTGTTTGCCTCACATTTCATGTATGTCCCGAGAACACGGTGCAACCGTACACTAGTCTGTGTTTAAGCCCGACCCATCAAATTCTCACAGCATAACAGAAGCCAGGTGGTCCCATGACTCATGGACTACTCCTTAGCGAAACTGAAACCCATGGGCACTTCTAGTATGACTACCTTGTCACATACAAGGCCTAGTTGTGAGATTAGTACACTTAACTTGCCACCATTCCACGACTCGTGAGACAATGATGACAACCCATGCTATTCCCTCTCACATCTAATGATGGAAGGCACTGGACCTATCAAGGGGCTTCCGGCCCCCTGATTTTTCCATTTACGGACTTAATATTTTAATATGGGGTTTTTCACATTCAAGGTCTCACCATTTTCAGTTATATATCTTTCTTAGGTGATCATGCAACACAACATACCATATATAAGATACTAATGATAGATAACAACAAGCATGCTATACACAAAGCGGTAGATGTGATCCTAGTCAAGCCAATCCTAAAAACACCCCGAGCCATCAAGGTGTCTAATCTAAGGACCCGAACCCTATACTAAGGTCTTCACAGCTCCTCGAGCTTGAACGTCTCCATCATCGTCTTCAAGATGTCTTCATCTTCTTCTTCAAATTGCAACAATATAATATAAAAGGAAAACTCACCATCTCATGTACGTAAAATCCAAACATGTCACGCGGGCCTTAAAATAAAACGACTTGTCTATGGCTCAACCCGGATCACCACATAATCACATAATACATGCTCGCATCATGTTTTCATGAACATAAATTGACCGCCTTTAATTAAGGATAATCTAATTCAATTAGTGGACCAATTAATTATTTTATAAACACAAATTTTAGAAAATTTCAATGGAAATTCACAATTCTCTATCATTCGAAAATTAATTCAATTTCCAAAACTCTAATATTATTTTATTCTAGGAATCAATTATATCATATTAATTTTCCAAGAATTAAATAATAAATACATGTATTGAAAACCCAATGAAAAATCCACTTTTCAATTAGTCCGAAAAATCCCACGTTAAAAATTATTTATTTTATTCAATTTCCAAAGTCCATAAAATACAAATTTTATCTCATACTTGGAATTCGAATAAAAGTCATATTCTTTGAAAGTCCATGAAGAGGTTCACTTCTTCATTTAATCACAAAGGCCCCAATTTTTAAAAATCTCAATTTCATTTTAATATAAAAAGTCACTAAAATACCAATTTTATTTCGTCCTTTCAAAATTTAAATGAAAATCCATATTTTGAAAAAATATGAAGAAATCCATTCTTCATAGAGAGGCCAGTTTAAAAAATTTCAGTTTTATTCTAATTTCGAAAGTCAACAAAATACCAATTTTATTTTTTCCTTTCAAAAATTAAAATAAAAGAATCATATTTTCGAAAATCCATGAAGAAACTCATTTTTCAAAAACTGAATTTTATTTTGATCCCGAAAGTCAATAAAATACAAATTTTATTTTGTCCTTTCAAAATATAAATAAAAGCCCATGTTTTTAAAAAGTCTATTTTTAGGTCCAAGCCTAAAAATATATTCAATTGCATTTTAAACCCAAAATATAAAATTACAAAATAGCCCACAGGACCAAATTGCAATTTACAAAAACTCTGGAAAAACCCTAGGGTTCTAAACCTAGTGGGACGCCGCCGCCATGGCGGCCCGTTCTCGATTCGTCGGTGGGGCAGTAGCCGCACGGACCCTGAAACTCACATCGTTGCACATGACGGCGCTGTATCTTACAAGGCCGTCTTGTTACACCTCCCGCCTTAGCTCGTACCCTCGATTATCTCCACCAGTGCTAGCCAAGAGACTAACGAATTTTGGCTTATGAGAAAAAGGGGAAAGAATATTTTTAGTGTTCTTCGTACTCAACACATGAGGTGGAAGAAATAGATGTGAAAGACGTGGAAGAGAAAAGATGGAGAGAATTTTCAGAATCAAAATTGTGTAGAATGAATTGCATTATCTTATGAATAAAATATCAACACACACACACACATATATATATAGGGTGAGAGTCCAAAAATATGGAAACACACACACACACAGAGATACACGCCTTAATAGGTGTGTATATATAGAACCAAAAATATGGAAACTCACACACACACACACATATACACGCCTAAATAGGCATGTATATATATATATATATATATATATATTATTCCAAGTTTCCTTCCATCTTATTTCACTTCCTTAGTTAATTAGATCCACTAATTAACAAACAAGATCTTTCCATATATTTGAGATTCTTCCCAAATATATATGATCTATCCAAATAAGATCTTTCCATATAATTAGTCAATTAACTAATTAAATAGATCTTACCATATCCATAAAATTTATCCTAATATTTTAATAAGATCTTTGCATATCTAATTAATTAGAATAGATCCTAACAAATATATTAACAAGATATATATTAAATAAACATATATGTATACATGGACATGGTGAACAAGATAAAAAATCTTCCACCAAATCTATACACAAACAAGTCCAACGTGATATAATTATTTTCTCTTTCACATATTAATTAATTAGACAATTAATTAGTTTATCTTTCCCAATTTAATATTTCAATATTAAATAATAAGACTATTATTTAATTAAGACCACTTAATTAAATTATTCCTTTTCTCTGATTAATTAATTTCTCCATTAATTCACAAAGAATTAACTAGCCAATAAGTACTACACTAAGTTTGTCTGTGATCCTTTAGGCTCATTAACAAGCTAGCTATAAGTCCTTCCATACGCTAGATTAATTATTCATAATAATTAACTGGGCCTTGGATTAATTTCACCAATTTACCCAAGGCACCTATCGGTCGTGGTTCGATGACTAGCAACGTCGCCACGACTTCCTAGATGTTAACGATCAAAAGCAAACCTATCCAGACTTCAATATTGTGTGAGTCGAATCCCTCCATCTTTTTCCCGTCTAAGGTTTAGGGCTTGGCGACGGTCGAAACCCAAGTAGCCTCGAAAACTACAACTATGTTGGTTCCACTAATGATCTGGTCTTCTAAGCAGGGATCACCAATCCCTCTAATAAGACTACGCTCTGATCGGAGACTTTTCGATCATTCAACTTCACTCAACAGCATAGGAAATGCCAGGCTGATAGCCCTGGATGGATCCCTCGACGACTGCCACTTATTCCACTGTACTACAAGACTATACCCAACATACACGCCGTATGACTCTCCAGAAGTGCACATGCATATCAAAGTATAGTGGGTAGTACCCTTTCCATTGACATCTCAGGTCTAAAGATTATCTCACACTACAAATCCTAAGGACTCTAAGTTTGACAGTACCAACAAGGAATCCTTGCGGGGCCGTTCAATTCCATACTAACCCAAAGTATGAATCTCCATGCATGTATTAGCTATACTAGCCATTAACAATAAAACGTGTCGACCTCTTAGAAGAGTTACACACACGAACAAGTCTTGGTGAGGCCAGTGATATCCCACATCTCACAGCCTCTATGACTTGGAACGTATTTTTAGGATTACAGTCTTCGAGAGCATTCCAGAGGTATCCTAACCACTCCCCTAACCATATGTAATCCATGGGATCTTTATCTATACTTACACAATTAGTCGACAATAAAGAAGCATTCCAACAGATGGCTCGCTGGGCATATAACACTTTCGATGTCCCACTTGCCCAGTAGCCTACTGTTCCCACACAGGTCCATCGTCCTGATGACCTATTGAACAAAGCTACTACTCAAGGGTTTTGGTGAAAGGGGATTTGCTACGTTTTCGTCGAGTTGACTCGTTTCACTTGAACGTTGACTCTGATAAAATAATCTCTCAGATTATTCGTTTTCACACTCGGTATGTCTAGATAGTAGGTGAGACCTCTACTTCCTTTTAAGAGCTCACACACTTACAGATAATCATAATACTTATATACTTGATATTCAATTGGTAGAACCTTATAGGTCCACTCATCTGGACACCTTTTATCACCGCATTCTAATGCGTGTTATAAATGGTAGAGTTAGCCTTTAATCTCTTCTCAAGAGACGTCCTCAGCATTTACTCTCCCACTAGGCACAAAAAAATCCTCGATCATCACTTAAGTTCATGTCTTAAGACTGGAGATTCTAGTTTCAATTTTCCCAAGTTGTTTTCCAATGAACAACACCAATCCAATCCATTGGATCAAATAGTGGTTCGACTATATACATGAGATGTATTAGTCAACACCAATTTTAACTCATAGAATCGCATTTACTTTTTGGTTATGCTTTACAGAAAGAATTACCTTTTAATTCTTCCATGTTGAGCTTAGTTAACATAATATCTATGCTTTTGGATAGAAAAGGATTATGGAAACCCAATAGCCCGCACATATTGCTATCTCGTGCAATTGGGGTGCTTTTCTCTTTTCAAGTCCATATCGAAAATTGAGATGATGACAACATGTACGTTATTTACTCAACGTTAATAACATGCCAATTTTATTTCATCCTTTCAAAATATAAATAAAAGAATCATATTTTTCCAAAATCTATGAAGAAGACTATTTTCAAAAACTCAAATTCATTTTAATTTCGAAAGTCAATAAAATACAAAATTTATTTCGCCCTTTCAAAATATAAATAAAAGCCCATGTCTTTTGAAAAGTTCAATTTTAGGTCCAATCCCAAAAATATAAAATTACAAAATAGCCCCACAGGGCCAAATTGTAATTTTCCAAAAATTGGAAAAAAAAACTTAGGGTCTAAACCCTGGTGGGCCGCCGTCGACATGGTGGCCCATCTTTGATCATGACGGGGCAGCAGGCGCACTGCCCCGGATGTCGCACCGTCGTGACGGCGACGCTATCACTGACAGTGTTGCCCGCAGTAGCGGCGCAAAATGTTTGCACCTCCACGCGGACAACTCTCTAGCTATCCACGCGTGGAGTTGCAACAGTGACCCGCTGTCCTTCTCTGCGATAAGGTACTGTGCACCACATTTCACTTACAGCGACGGCAGCGGGTGCGCACAATCGCGGGGTTAGGCCCATTTTCCATTGCCTTCTCATACATGGTGGTACACGAATCCTACGTGCAATTTCATGATACAAAGTTTTTATGCAGCAACCCAAGTTTCGTCAAAGCACAATTCCTAGATTTTGAAAAATCCATTTTTCAAATCCAAATCGATTTTCAGATTTAAATAATTTTAATCGGTCCAAAAATAAAATCATAAAATCTAAACTATTTTACATGCAATAAAACGAAATTTAAAGCACATAACAATAAACACATACAAAGAATCAGAGCCACGTCAAAACCTTAGCTCTGATACAGCTGTTGGGATCTCGATATAAACGCTCGGGGACGCCGGCACAGCGGAAGGTATAAATTTAAAAAAATGAAAGCGGCATCCCCGAAATTAGGGCTAAGTAGATATGGTACCATCGGATTCAAAACTATTCTAAAAGAAGTTTTCTCGTGTTTACCTCTTTAATACCTTAAATCAGCAACGTCTTTTTAAGCAACTCCCTGCTACACCTCTCTAGATGGATTTGTCCTAGCGCCCCATGTGTTGCGCCTCTAAGTTTATCCACACCTTAGCTCGTACCCTCGATTATCTCCACCAGCACTAGCCAAGAGAATATCGAATTTTGGCTTATGAGAAAAGGGGTAGGAATATTTTTGGTGTTCTTCGTACTCAACATATGAGTTGGAAGAATTAGATGTGAAAGAGGTGGAAGAGATGGAGAGAAAGAATTGAAACGTCAAAACTTTTGGTTTTTAGAAAACTCTTGAGAGAAAAACTTAATTAGTTTTAAAACAACAACACACACACATATATAGGGCATACACGCCCTACACACACACACTTTGTGTGTGTGTTCACATTGCCTAAGTAGGTGTGTGATATATATCTATGTATGTGTTATTTTAGTTTCCATTCTTTCTCAAACTCTCTTCCTTTATTAATTGGATATCTTTCCAACTAATAAAATATTTCCATATCTATCCAATAAGATCTTTTCCATATAATTAGTCAACTAATTAGATCTTACCATATCTACAATATATATCCTAATATATTTCTAAGACTTTTCCATATCAATTAGTTAGAATAGATCCTACCAAATATATTATAAGATATTTATTAAATATACACACATATATATATATATACATAGACTTGGTGAACAAGATAAAACATCCTCCACCAAATCTATACGCATACACGTCCAACGTGTATATATACATCCATATATATATATATATATATATATATATTTTCTCTTTCACACATTAATTAATTTGTCTTTCCCAATTTAATATTTCAATATTAAATTATAAGACTATTATTTAATTAAGACCACTTAATTAAACTATTCCTTTTCTCTATTAATTAATTCTAATTAATTAATCTCTCCATTAAGTCACAAAGAATTAGCTAGCCAATAGGTACAACATTAAGTATTATGTGTGACCCCTTAAACTCTTTAACAAGCTAGCAATAAGTCCTTCCACAAGCAAAATTAATTATTCATAATAATTAACTAGGGCTTGGATTAATTTCATCAATTTCACCAAACCTATCTAGATTCCGATCTTTGTGTGAGTCGAATCCCTCCGTCTTTTTCCCGTCTAAGACCTAGGGTTTGGTGAAGGTCGAAACCCTAATAGCCTCAGAAACTTGACTATGTTGGTTCCACTAATGATCCAGTCTTCTAAGTAGGGATCACCAATCCCTCTTATAAGACTATGCTCAAGCCAAAGACTTTTCGATCATTCAGCTTCACTCAACAGCATAGGAGACTATGCTCAAGCCAGAGACTTTTCGATCATTCAGCTTCACTCAACAGCATAGGAAATACTGGGTACTCGTGACCATGGACGAATCCCTGCCTACTGTCACTTATTCCGCTATACTACCGGACTATACTCAACATACACGCCATATGACTCTCCTGGAGTGCACGTGCATATCAAAGCATAGTGGGTAGTACCCTTTCCAATGACATCTTAGGTCTAAGGATTATCTCACACTACGAAACCGAAGGACTCCAAGTTCGAAAGCACCAGCGAGGAATCCTTGCGCGGCCATTCAATTCCATACCAACCCTAAGTATGAATCTTCATACGTGTATTGGCTATACTAGCCATTGACAATAGAACGCGTCAACCTCTTGGAAGAGTTATGCACACGAACATGTCTTGGCGAGGCCAGTGATATCCCAAATCTCACAGCCTCTATGACTTGAAATGTATTTTTAGGATTACAGTCTTTGAGAGAATTCCATAGGTATCCCGACCGCCTCCCCTAACCATATGTAATCCATGGGATCTATATCTATACTCGTTGAGTAGTTGACAATAAAGAAGCATTCCATTATAGGTTTGATATAATCTAAATGATAAGACTGACATAGTGTTAATGTTCAAGCCAACAGATTGCTCATTGGGCACGTAACAATTTCAGCTTTGACCACTAAGAACTTCACCATCTTCGTAGAGCGGGTTAGAAATGCACCCAAAGTTATAAGAAGAGACACCTCCCCTAGTGCTTCCACCGTCTCACCAGAATCCTCTTCACCCAAAAGTTAGAGATGATCGCCGATATCACTAAGGCGTCGTTCACTTACGGGATGTGGTTCTCAAGGTCTAGCACTCCAAAACCTATAGTTAGCGCATTTGGCTCCACTTGATTCACTTGCTCACCCCGTGGGGAGCTGATGGTATGTAGCCTCGTAGCAGCTCTTGGTGAAGTTTCTCTAGAATTCACAGAGTCTCCCCCCGCCGGGCCTCCCAACATTACCCCTATAATTCCATTCACCACGGGGTTGTCCATATCAAAGTCCGCCCTGGGGGGGGGGGAGGAGGGTTTACCTTTGCCCCCATCTCTGCCCCACAGTCCCGATTGGTCTTGGGTGGTCACACCGGATGGTGCTACTACTTCTTGTAGGTAGCCCCTTTTGATGAGCTTCTCAATCTCCATCTGCAGATGGTGGCATTCTTTGGTAGTGTGACCTTTGTCACGATAGAACTTATACTTTTTTTTATTATTATTATTTGAGACGGTTGAGATTATCTTTTATCTTTTTGGGCCATTGGACTATGCCTTGTGGCTCGATGATGGCCAGAACTTACTCCCGCGAGAGTGTAAGAGAGGAATACTTAGAAAGCCCCGAAGGAGGCATGTGTTTTCGTTCCTTAGGCTTCGACATTTTATCATCTTCCCTTGCTTTTCTTTTATTGCTATCTTCCTCTTTCTTTGCCGAACCTATGGTCTCTTCGATCCTAATATAATTTTTGGCTCTAGTCAACAACTCCTTTATAGTCGATGGCGGCTTCCAAGCTATAGACTCGTTGAATCTACTATTGCGCAAGTTCCCTTGCATTATCCCTGATAGCAATTCATGATTGACATGCGGTACCTCGGACATCGCTGTGGAGAATCGTTTTACGTATTCTCTAAAGGATTCTCCATCCTTTTGGACCACCGTGAACAGAAAAGACGCTGTCTTCAAATACTTCTTGTTCATAGAAAAGTTGTTAAGGAAACGCCTTATCAACTGCTCGAAATCGGTAATGGTACTGGCGGGAAATTGGTTAAACCAGCTAAGGGCCCGACCAGACAGTGTAGTTTAAAAATTTTTACAGCACGCCGCATCGCTGATGTCGTACATGTCATCCTTGGCATTAAATTTGTCGACGTGCTCTTGAGGGTCTCTAGCTCTCTCATATTCATTTAGGTATGGCATCTTGAGTCTTTATAGTCGAGAATCTGCCAAAATTGCTGGGCAAAAAGGACTTCTCTTAGGGGGGAGCTAAAGCTAAGGCTACTAGCTGCATATCCTCATATCTTCCACGGTTCTCCAAGATTTCATCATGGTGGGTTCTTGTCTACACCGACCTTCTCGCCTTAGCAGGGTCTCTTCGAGGGTAAATGAGAGTTGACCTCTATGTGGAGACGTAGAAAGCGTTTGCCTTTTATCTTTTCCCCGTGGTGATCTCTCATGAGGTGAAAACACGCTACTTTCTTCCTTTTCTTATGCTGCTCCATTCACCGGAGAGTTGGATTGCCTTCATCCAATCCCACAGGCGGTGAGGGACTTATGACCTCGGCAGGGGGATTGGCTAAGCTCAACTCGCTGGGGGTGGCTCTTCTCTCGAGGCTCTTGACCTCTACAAATTAACTGAGGGAGTGGAACTTGAGGCCCATTCTCTTGAGGTGGGGGCGCCTCTTGAGGATTTCTCACTTGGAGGTCTAGCCACCTGACCGCTGAAGAAACATGCAGGCGTCACATGTGACGGGTGAGCCTGGGCATACTGCTGGACTGCCTGTACTGCTGCACGCACTAAGGCGTCTTCAACAAGAGCAAGCAGTGCCTCTTGAGTGATTTTGAACACCCTAGTTGTAGGGGGTGGAACCACTGCTGGTTTTATAGGAGGCGTGTTTTGCTTATTCACCGGAGGTGGTATATTAGGACCTCCTCTACCAACTTGAACATCCGGTAGAACTTCTCCACAAACTTGAATGCCTGGTAGACCTCCTGGTGTGGGGTTATCATCACCTGCTACTGGCGTATTGTTACTAGTTATCATATCACCAGCGGTACGTGCTTGGGACCTAGTTTGCATGATCAGTGGCTGGAGCGCTTTTCCCACAGACGACGCCAAACTGATGTGAGTAAAATTTGTCAGTAAGTTAATGTCACGTGATTTGCCACGTGGGGAGGAAATTCGACCTAACACGCGACAAACTAGGCACTAAGGTTGTTAATATTTAGACTGCATTCACTATAGGCAAGCTGCCTATGTACCCACTTTAGTGGGATCAAGTCTTTTCGTAGTTCAACGGTGGGATTATTTTCTATGATCGCTGGCTGCTTTATCCCTAGCACTCTTTTTGGTAGGGAGAGTCGATCCTCCTTTATTATGAGCTCTTTTGGGATATATATATATATATATATATAGAGAGAGAGAGAGAGAGAGAGCTGTAAGTGGGTTATGGGTCGTGGGCTAAAACTTAGCACTGACCCATTAGATTATTTATTAAACCCAATACTTAGACATTTTATATTAAGTAGCCCCACTGTCATCATAGCCTCTTTAACATAACGGGCTATATTCATAACGAACCGCCAGCCCTATGGGCTTGACTATAATATTATACGCGGACTTTGGTCCGCGGGGAGGCGCCCCGATTCAACGCAGGGGTAGATTAATTACCATAGTGCCCTTAGACATTTTTGATACACATCACGAGGGCATCCCCATAAAAGAGGACATTTGATCATTTTGTCTTCGAAGGGTGTATCATTTTTTCTTTTTATAAGAACTTTCCGCTTTGTTTGGATGTGTTTTCATTTCATTTTCAACCGTCATTTTCTAAAATCTATGGGAGAACGTGTTTTTTTATATTCGTGTGAGAAAAGTGAAAAAAAATAGGTGTGTTTGGTTATGTGTTTGAAAATGGTTGAAATTTGTGAGTGTGATATGTGAAATGATTGAAAAGTAATGATTAGATAAATAGTATTGGATTTGATGTTGAATATTGATGAGAGAGGAGAGAGAGAGAGGATGTTGATGGGTGGATGAGAGAGAAAATATGAGATAAGTGATGTGAAATATAATTTTAAATAAATGATTAAAATTTCTCGGGAACGTAAAAACAAGAATGAAAATGTGAATATTTTCAGTTAAAAACAGTATAAATTATGTATTTCCATTTTCAGATGAAAATGAAAATGAAAAAAGTATAATGAAAAAACAAACAAACAAAGCCTTCGTATTTTACTGATTTCTACACTTTTATGTTTTTTCTCCTTTTTTTTTTTTAGGTTTTTATAAAAAAATTTGATGAAAAAAATCCTAGTCATTGCCTTCCATTTGTATTTTTTATCTTCTCATCGATATTTTTAAGACAATGCATTATAAGGTATTCTCTAAATGTTCATGATTTACCATATTGTTTTTATCCAGTTTTCATCAAAATATACAATATTTGGGTCATTTTGCGCCTGTATGGTATTTCTGCCTTTTTCCTATCTTTTCCAATATTTTCCAAGCATTTGATAATATATGTTGTATTTTTCCTTTTTTTTTTCTACATTTCCCAAACATTTAACTGTCATTCAGGCCAAAAGTCAAATAAATTTAAGGGAAAATTGCAAAACATACTCCTGTGAAACACGAAAGTTGCATGAAACCTACCTGTGTTATAAAAATAGCCTAATATACTCCTGTGTTTTTTAAAACCCTGCAAGAAAACCCTCATCCGTTAGAAACTAACGGAGAGTAGCATCCACGCATGATTTCAGCGAATTTGGAAGTGTATTAGGGTTTTTGAAGGTTTAAAATGCCCTTTTCCTACTTTATTTTTCCTCTTTTTTCTTTTTCCTTTTTTTCTTTTCTTTTTTTTTTCCTTTTTTCTTTCCTTTCTTTTCCCCTTCACTTCCTTCTTCTTCGTCGATCTGCACAGCAGCCTTACCTTCACCGCCTGCTGTCTCCAATCACCATGATGGCACTGCAAAATAACAGCATCAACACGCCGGCAACAACCTGCCCCTACAAACTCGCAAATCCCCAAAAAAAAGCCACCATTCAACATCTCGTCTCCCACAGATCTGCCGCACCACCACCGTCCAACCCCGTCGCCCCTCTTTGTAGTGAAACCAGGCACCATTGACACCTCCGCCACCAGTCCACCTGTTCGCCACCACCCAGTTGCTTGGATTTTTTTTGATTTTTTGATTTTCGAATTTTATAGATTTAATCTACTTTTCGGAATTTTATTTTTGAAATTTTATATAATTATTTTTTATGACTTTTTCATAAATTTTCTGATTTTTTTCTCAAATTTGGATATTTTTTCCTTGAATTTCTGATTAGTTTTCTATTTTCTTTGAATTTTTTTATTTTCAGAAAAAAATAATTCATTATTTTCTTGTTTTGTTTGTGACAATTTTCAGTAATTTTTTTATTTTTTGTCAAATTTTGTTGAAATTATTTTTCGAAATATTTCTTGAATTTCAAATTTATTTTTCATTTTTCCATTTTTTGAATTTTTTCTACTTTTTTTCAATTTTTATATTTTTCTGAAATTAATTTTGATTTTCAGGTTTATGATGAACTTTAGATTTTTTCGATAATTTTTCTAAAATAATTTCTGATATTTTCTAATTTTGCCAATTTTTTTTGGGGAAAATAGAATAACATAAAGCTTAATTAAATTTTTTTTCTAATTTTCTATTGAATTTTTCTAATTTTTATTGTTATTTCGGATTTTTTTGAATTAAATATAAAACATAATGAACAAAATATAAATAATAATCAAATATAAAACATAATGAACAAAACATTTAATGATTGGCAATAAAAAATATAAAATTGAGGGGTATAACGGTCAAACTGTACAAAATATTAACACCGTTAATATATACTAACAGAAAGGGAGAGTGTGCAAACTACAGGATAACAAAGGGGTATATTAGGCTATTTTTTTAACACAGGTGGGTTTTGTGCAGATTTTCGATAACACAGGACGGTTATATGCAGTTTTCCCTAAATTTAAGCTATTGGACTTTGAGTGCGATTTCCTTGATGGCCGCATGACTTTTTTCATCAGCCATTTAGCGGTTGTAACAAAATGAAAAAAAAAAAATCGTACGTTTTCTATACCAAAAGTTATATTATTATAACTAATGTTATTAAAAATGTACAAATGATTAGATATGATACCAAAAGTGAGATATCCCCGATTAAATTTAATCAATAAACTCTAAACCAAATCATATATTTAAGTAGAAGAAAACATATATATTATGAAAATAGAAAATTTTACAAGCCGATAGAATTCAAAGCTAAAGAACTACAATAGAATTACAATTATTTCCCTCACTTCTTGTAAACTTTACATAAAAAAAAGGGTCGCGTCATATACATCTTTTTACATGCATACACTTTTTCTCAAGTTTCTTTCCACAAAACATCCATGATTGTTCAAAGATAAACCATGAAGAATATTAGAAAGTGCATACAAACGAAAAAGGGCAGAGAATAGAACACAATAGAATAGAATATAGATCATAGGTGGTTAATTAGCAGAATATTAATTTGTTGTTTTGCAGAAAAAAGAGGGCCTAGTTAGTACTCGGAATATAGATCATAGGTGGTTAATTAGCAGAATATTAATTTGTTGTTTTGCAGAAAAAGAGGGCCTAGTTAGTACTCAGAATTCCTTCCTTTTGGTGAAGAAGTTCAAAAGGGCAATCATTTTCCGGCGCAGTTTTGGTTACAGAGTGGATGGATGATATGACAGCTGAATTTCTCTTTGTGTTTGTTGGGGTCCCAATGAAAAAGAATCACAAGTTGTTTGTCCATTCCTTCCCACACACAAAACCTGCAATCTTTCTGACTCACCTCTTTCGCTTCCACACAAAATGGGAGGGACCATTATATTCATTCACATCTCTAGGGTTACAACTTACCAACAAGGTAAATTACTAAGGAAAACACATACACAGACATATACATATATATATATATATATAGTCATGTCTAGTTGTCTACAATATGAATGAGTTTAATTCAGCTTTTGATTATAGGATAATTGGTTCTCGGACAAAAATTAGAATTTTTCATTTTGCCAAAATGTGATTTTATAATGCAATAATGTTCAAATGGAATTAGAGAAAAAGAGTTCAAACACTCATTGGAATAGCGATTAAATTCCGTACACAGATTTTAACTTTTAACGGTTGAGCCAAAACACACTTATATTATTTGGATGTTCTCAGATTAGCATAATGATTATGTCACAATTGATGTGACCTCATTCTCGTCACTTGGTGTTAGAATCCAATTCTTTTAAGAATTTTCTTGTAATCACCTATTAAAGAAAAGAAAGTTTCACGCTACATAATTATTGGATGATACAAAAATGGGAAAATGCTTAAATGAATCTGCTATTCAAATATCAAAAGTTAGGATGTAGTCACGTTATTATCCACTATAGTCTATTAAGGACATGGATTCCTCAAGATCCATTAATATTTGAACACCTTTGTCTAAGCATTTCCCAAAAATGAGCTTAAACAGGTATTATATAAGTATATAGCATCGTAAAGTGAAATAATATTATCAAATTGAGGCTTTGAATCCTTTATCTACAACTCACAACCTATAATGGGTTTTTGTCACTAATAATGGTGTGATTTAATATGACGAATATAAGAATTTGTTAATAAATGATTGCTCTTTAATGCATGCATAGTTTTTGGGTCAACTTGGATCTCAAAAATCTACTCCGCGATCCTCTCAAAAGTAGGTCATCTGATCTAATACAATACCTTTTGCGTTAGCCAAAAAATTCGTCTAACAGGGATTTGAATTCATGGCTTTATGTGTCACAAGCTTTATCGTACACTACTGCTGTACTGCATCAAACCCTTGGGGTTAACTCATTCCTACAATTTAAATCGAGGTTGATTATTGAGTTTAATTTACGTAGAAGGAACTAGGAATTTTATTTTGTGTTAAATAACTTTATGGGGGAAGATCACATTTTTCATCTAATAATTTTACCTCATTTTAATTTTGATTTCATTCATTATAAAATCTCACATATAATACTATAACTTTTAAAATGTCTCGCATTTAGTCTTGACAAACATTTCCGTCCAAATTTTTAATGGTCAAACTCATGTACTCTTTGGTCAACATTTTTGACCAATTTTTCGGGGACATTTGTAAGTGAATGGCACTTCAAAAATAAAGTCTATACAATATCACGTATCACTGATGCATGAATTCTACTCAAAATCATCTGTGAAAAGTGTTGACTAACAGAGCATAGAACTTTGACCAATAAAGTTTGGACGGAAATATCGGTTGAGACTATTTAAATACGATATACTTTCAAAGTTATGGGACTAAATGTGAGATTTCATAATGAATTAGACCAAAATTAAAATGAAACAAAGTTGAGGGACAAAAAATATAAATCGCATTTTTGTCCCATATCTTTCTCTAATTTTCGATTTCCACTTTAGTCCCATTTGTTACGAGATTCTCAAATTACAACTCATAACTTTCTAAAAAAATCTCTCACTTGGTCTTAGTCCAAACTTTCGTCAAGTATTTAATGATCAAACTCATATACTCTGTTAGGCAATATTTTTTACCATTATTGTGGGGAGGATTCGTACGAGAGTGACACATGATATTGAATAGAAATAATATGATATCAAATAGAATTCGTGTTTGAGTGTCATTCACGCACCATATTCTCCCAAAAAAATCGGTCAAATATGTTGACTAACATACATTGATGCGTGTCGTAGCACACCAAAATATACTATTTATATTTTGCCTTGATACCTAATGTAAAAGTGATAAGCAAGGGTCGACCCAAAGGAGTATAGACTGATTATAATGGTTAAGTACCTTGTGATACTTAAATAAAGGGGGGGGGGGGGATTTGGTTGCAATTAGATGATAATAAACAAACGAAAATGTTAAGCAATTAAATGATAGAGATAAACGATAATGGAAAAACCCGGTCAACTGTAATCACCCTTCATATTTTCGATTTTATCATGGATACATGGGATTAATTCTAATCAAGTAACCAACTAAGAAAATCATTGGTAGCATGTGAACCTCCTACTCTTTCCTTAAGTGTAACTTACCAACGGATAGCCAATCAATAAATTCTTTCTCCTAAAACACATCTAGGTACTAGGCTTTCGGTTAATTAGAGGATAAACATTAATTACTAGAAGAAAGATCTCGGGTGTCGTGACTGGGTCTTGACGGCTATCTACGCGAGTCCTCAAGTGGATACCCGGGACCATCTTTGGGAGTATATCAAACATCTTTCTCGTCCGATTCATGGTCCGTGGCTTTTATCTGGGGACATGAATGTAGTAACAACGATAGATGAGAAAACGGGAGGAGCGCCGATTGATTATAACAAATGCTGCAAGTACATCGAATGTGTGGAGGACTGTGGGTTTATTGATCTCAAATATAGAGGGCCCCCCTTCACTTGGACCAGAGGGGGCAACTCGCCTCTTCAGGAGCGGTTAGATAGAGCTATTTGCAACTCAGAATGGCGGTTGGCTTTCCAGTCAGCAATAGTTCGTCACTTACCGCGCACAGCTTCGGATCACTCGCCTCTCCTCCTTTCACTGACTAGCGAGCAAAGAGTTTACGATAATCGCACTAATACTCTGATACAAGCAGCGTGGTTCACAGATTCACGTTTTCAGCAGTTTTTGGCAAACTAGTGGCAGAGTCATCTGGGTCACAACATTGCGGACAATATTCTTGACATTAGGAATAGAGCGGGCCAGTGGAATAGATAGATTTTTGGAAATGTTTTCAGACGCAAACGGGAGTTACTGGCTCAGATTGGAGGAATTCAACGAGCTCAAAGTCACAACTTCAATAATTATCTTCGAAAGTTGGAAATCAAGTTGATTAAGCAGTACCACGACACGTTGAGACAAGAGGAAATCATATGGAAACAGAAATCCAGAATTCATTGGCTTAAAACAGGTGATATGAACACTAGATTTTTTCACATTGCTGCTGCCAATAAGCAGGGGCGGGCTAGGATTAGTAGTCTCTTACGTGAAGACGGTACTTGGGAGACAGAGACATCAAATCTAAAAGAGATGGCGGTGAACTTCTATAAATCTCTTTATAGATCTGACGAATCCGTTTCTCAATATCTTCCGACCGAGAGTTTCCCTAAGCATACAGACCATCAGATTGCAATTCTCGAGATGCCAGTTTCTAAAGAGGAGGTAAAAAAGGTTTTGTGGGAAATGCATCCGACCAAATCATCGGGACCTGATGGGCTTCAACCTATCTTTTATCAAAAATGTTGGAATACGGTCGGTGATGATATTACTAACACGGTGAGTGAAGCTCTCCGCACAGGTATGATCGATCCCCGTCTTAATGAATCTCTTATTACCTTAATTCCTAAAGAGAAGAATCCAACACATCTTTATAAATTCCACCCAATCAGTCTTAGCAACGTGATTCTCAAAATCATTACTAAAACCCTCGCTAATAGACTTAGGGATATGATGGACATTCTTATACCGCAAACTCAGAGCAGTTTTATTCGGGGTAGACAAACTATAGATAATGTGATTATTACCCAGGAAGTCATTCATAATATGCGACGTATGAAGGGTCATAATAGAAAGTTGGATAATGTGACTGAAGTAACTAGATTATTTGGTGAAAAGACCGGTTTAGGATGCAATAAATTCGGTAAACAACCTAATAAATCTAATGTTACGGCGAACAACAAAGGAAAGGGCGTTAGCTTTGTTAAGGAAAGTTCACAAAGCCAAACGCTAAATGAACCTAGCGACAATGGTACGAGGCCAAATGAGAAAGCCAAAGCTGACTCAGGCAAGGGTAAGGCTAAAGAAAATGATTCACAAAAATGAGCTCATCCAAACGCTCAAAAGGCTAAAGGTAAGCCTGAACACTGTGAATCAAGCGCTAAGCGTCAAGTACCAAAAGTGCAATCCAAGCCAGCGCCAAGGAAATACCAACGTCAATATCCAAGGCAGTCAAGATCATATTATCAATACTATGATGATTATGATTATGACTATGATTACTACAATAATCGAGGATATTACTATACACCCAAAAACACACCCAAAAGAAGGTGAACAAAAAGCACACACAACACTATGTGAAACCCAAAAAGGCCAGTATTCCTACAATGAAGACTCGGCAGATATGGGTTCCTAAAGTTTTAATTTAAAACAAGGTTACTAACATCGAAGGACCCAAGAGCACATGGGTACCTAAGAAGAATTAGAACTATCCTTAATGCAGGTACCTAGAGCCAGCGCCGATACTTCAGTTTAGTATTTCGATAGCGGGTCATCAAGGCACATGACTGGATCAAAAGATCTCCTAGTCAACTATCGAGCTACCAATGGTCCTCAAGTTATATTCGGTGATAACTCTAAAGGTAAAACCAAAGGTATAGGTATCATGCATAGGGGGAACATCATGATCAGTGATGTATATTATGTTGAGGGTCTTAAGCATAATTTGTTGAGCATTAGTCAATTTTGTGATAAAGGCTTTGATGTTAAATTTTCAAGCGACTTCTGCTATGTCAACGACGCTAAGACTAAGTCTACTAAACTAAGAGGAAAAAGAACAAATAATGTGCATTTAGTAGATTGGGATTCAACATTTGATAACAACCCCACATGCTTTGTTGCTAAAAGTCAAAATGAATTAGGTTGGTTATGGCATAGAAAAATGAATCACCTCAACTTTAAGGCAATCTCTCAGTTAATATCACTAAATCTAGTAGAGGGATTACCTAAGGGTTCCTTTCAAAAGAATCGCTTATGTGATGCATGTCAAATGGGTAAACAAGTTAAATCATCTTTCAAGAAGAAACCATGCCTATCTACTCCTAGAGTCCTTGAACTATTGCATCTAGATTTGTTTGGTCCTATTCAAATCATGAGTGTTAGTGGTAAAAAGTACTCGCCAGTAATAGTTGATGACTTCTCTCGCTATACATGGGTAGAATTTCTAGCGGCCAAAGATGAAACTAGTGTCAAGCTCACATCGCTAATCCGTCAACTGCAAAATTCAAAAGATTTAAAGGTGACGAGAATTAGAAGCGATAGAGGAACTGAATTTACTAACCAATTTGTTGAGCAGTTTTGTACAGATTTTGGAATACTTCATGAGTATTCTGCCCCTAGAACACCTTATCAAAATGGAATTGCTGAGCGATGGAACAGAACGCTTAAAGAAGCCGCTAGGACAATCCTTGCAGAGTCTAAGCTGCCTCAAAGGTTTTGGGCCGAAGCCATCAACACCGCTTGCTACACTCAGAACCGGTGTATGATCAACAAACAACATGAGAAGACTCCATATGACTTGTGGAAGGGACATAAGTCTAACGTTTCATATTTTCATGTATTTGGTTCAAAATGTTTCATTCAAAATAATGGATCCCACAGCCTAAAGACTTTTGATCCTAAAGCGAATGAGGGAATCTTTCTAGGCTATGCCAAGAATGGAAAGAGTTTTCGTATCCAAAATAAGATCAAATTGAAGGTTGAAGAATCCATTCATGTTGTGTTTGATGATGCTAACCAAGAACCGAGTAAGGTTAATCCTGATGATGTAGGAATTGAAGATCTTGCCCAACAAGCGTCACAAATTAATCTTGATGATAATAGTGATAATGAGGATGATGAGATCTTTGTGCCTATTCCTAAGGTTACTCATGAGGTTACAAATGATGATAAAGTCAGAATCGCTGATGATCATGAAGAGAATGATCAACAAGAGCAAATTGGAACTGTGAATGATGAAGCGACTGCGCAAGAGACAAATATGGATCAAGCGATTGATAACCAAAAGTCTCTCAACCCTTTCCAACCAGACCGTAAATGGCTTAGAGACCATCCACCAGAGCTAGTAATTGGAGATATGGAAGCACTTGTTAGAACTAGGTCAACTGCAATTAATGACGCCATGTTTGCAAGTTTTCTATCTCAAATGGAACCAAAGAAAGTGGATGAAGCGCTCAGTGATTCAAGTTGGGTAGAAGCGATGCAAGAAGAGCTTAACCAATTTGAAAGAAGTAAGGTTTGGACGCTAGTACCAAGTCCAACTCATCAAGGAGTTATTGAGACTAGATGGGTTTTTAGGAACAAAATGGACGAAGATGGCGTTGTTATAAGAAACAAAGCTAGATAAGTCGCTCAGGGTTATTGTCAAGAGAAGGGTATTCATTTTGATGAGACATATGCCCCAGTAGCCCGTCTTGAAGCAATTAGGATGTTCCTAGCGTTTTCCGCATTCAACAAATTCACAGTATATCAAATGGACGTAAAGAGTGCATTCTTGAATGGTAAACTCCAAGAAGAAGTCTATGTGGAGCAACCTCCAAGATTCATCAACAACCATGGCAAAAGTATGGTCTACAAACTGGATAAGGCACTCTATGGCCTTAAACAAGCACCAAGAGCATGGTATGACACTTTCTCTCTATCTTCCTTATAGGTAAAGGTTTTTCAAAAGGCAGCGTTGACACAACGTTATTTAAAATTACCCATAATGAAGATATTCTCTTAGTCCAAATTTATGTTGATGATATTATATTTGGTTCTACAAATAAGCGATTGTGTGAGAAATTTTCGAAAATGATGCAAGATCAATTTGAAATGAGCATGATGGGTGAATTAACTTTCTTCTTAGGATTACAAGTTAAACAACTCCCTAATGGAATATTTATAAACCAAGTTAAGTATACAAAAGATATGATTAAGAAATTTGGTATGGAAAATGCATCATCTTCAAAAATTCCAATGAGCCAAACGCTTAAGTTAGATAAAAATGAAAGTAGGAAGAAAATTGATATCACTAACGATAGAGGTATCATTGGATCACTTCTTTATCTTACCTCTAGTAGACCGAATATTATGTTTTCGGTATGCATGTGTGCACGCTTTCAAGCTGATCCTAGAGAATCACACTTAAATGCTGCCAAGAGAATCCTTAAATATCTAAATGGCACACAAAATGTGGGCTTATGGTATCCACAGGACTCTCGTTTTGAACTAATTGGTTATTTAGACATAGATTTTGCAGGATGCAAAACAGACAGAAAAAGTACTAGTGGTACATGTCAATTTCTAGGTGGTAGACTAGTTTTGTGGCATAGTAAGAAACAACAATCCATAGCGACTTCTACCTCTGAAGCAGAATATGTAGCCGCTGGGAGCTGTTGTGCACAAATCCTTTGGATGAGGCAACAACTTAGAGATTATGGAATAATCTTAGGTCCTACCCCAATCCATTTTGATAACCAAAGCGCTTTAGCTATGACCCAAAATCCTGTCCTTCATTCTAGAACTAAACACATTGACATTAGATACCATTTCTTGCGTGACCATGTTCAAAAGAAAGATATCTCCATGCACTTCATTGGTACAGACAAACAATTGGCAGATATATTCACCAAAGCGCTCAACGAACAACGCTTTCTCACTTTGAGAAGTGAATTAGGTATGATCAATTGAAACGCTTAAATCATACGAGCATCATTCCTTTCATAGGCATATGCTTTAGGGGGAATCCAATCTATATATACATCTAAAGCGTCTTTCAAAATTGAAACGAGTTATCAATTTTAGGGGAAACTTTAAAATTGTACTTGTAACAATTTATAAGCGACTGTGATAAAAAATGACTTTAAAAATATATGCACTGATCACTAGCGCTTATCTTTATGCATGACAAAGTCAATTTCTAAATAAAAATGTCATTTATAAATTCAAGCGATTGACTTTATCTCAAATTTTACAAAATTAAATTTTGTTCTCCAAAAGTGTTAAGCGTTAAAGAGATTCCCTTGTTAACGCTAAGAAAATTATTTTTAAAAAATCATGCATAGTTTTCATTGTTAAAGAAACGTGTGGATAAGTACAAAAGATTAGATTTGATACTATTCACGCGTGTCTATCAAATCAAACTGACGGTTAATGACCTTTATCTAAAACCGAGACAGTTGAGGTCTGCACGAGTCTGATTACGTGTCAATGTACAATCAGGCACGTGTATTTCACGCTGAAAATTTCAAATCTTTTCAAATGTTTTTCACTTAATTTGGTAACTGCGGATCCCAAAATTTCGCTCTTTTTGGTAACGGATAAACTATTTTACCGCACTTTTTGCATCCATATTTTCCTTAAAACGTATCAGATTTGAATCCTTTCAAAATTCAAACTCTTTGACTGTCCACGTGTCAAAATCGTAGCCATTGAGAAGATACTTTTTGCCTTTATTTAAACCCTTCAAGGTTTTTACAGTCAGACTTTATCACTTTCCCAAATTCTCTCTACTGTAAAACTCTTCATCTCTCTCAAGGCAAATACTTCTCTCTCTCAAAAAGCTTTCAAACTTTCAGCAATGGCACCCAAAGCTTCAAAATCTTCCAAATCATCTAAGTCTACTACCGGAAAAACTTCCCGTGCTGAAAAACCAGTCACGGTTAACGTCGGATTTCTGGTTAACTGGAACTACCTGTTTGATAACCAGAACTTTCCTCTTCGAACGGTTCTTCCACTCGTTCAAGAATCTGGTTTGAGAGATATGATCACTACTATTTTCAACTATTTTGAAGAAGAGTGTCTACACTTTTTCAACAATGCTTAGATTTCTGAAGACGAAAATTCCATATCCTGTGTCTTCCCTTTTGCTAAAGAGACTTTTGATCTCACCCCTTCCTTGATTTCTTCATTGTTGGTTCTACCCAATGATGGCACTGAGGTGGAACAAGCCAGTTTAGAAAATGCTACAGAAGAAGTGGTGGTCAAGCGACCTAAGAGAAAGATAGTTCTCAAAGTCGTTGAGCCATCCAAGCCAGCAAAGAAACAGAAGCCTGAACCCAAGAAGAAGAAGCCAGAGCCCAAAAAGAAGCAAAAAATTCCTTCTCCTTCTCCCTCTTCTAAATCTCCATCGCCTCCTCCAGCGTTTATCATTTTCGTTCCCGAGGAAGAGGAAGTAGTAGAAGAAGAAGTACCGCTTGCACGAAGACGTACTCCTCTTTCTACTCCCACAACCTCCCCTAGCGCTTCAGCGAAACCAGCGCTTAGAGAGTCAGCGAGCGTTCCTCCTTCTGACGTTGCTCCCGAAATCAGCTCAGATCCTCAAGCCGCTACTCAATCTGAGAGGCTTTCTAGTGTCCAGGGTAAGTATTTGCTAAACAAATTAGTCTATCCTTTCCTCGTTAGTTTCTAAGTCTCTAACGCTAGGATAAAAACTCTTTCAGCGCAATGTGAAGCAGATATTCAATATGTTCTCAACACTCTTGAAGAATGAGATATTCTCATTCGTGCTGATCCTATAACTTCTTTTCTCGACTTAGATCCAGAAGAAGTAGTCCAAGAGCCTGAGGAACCTGTCCAAGAAATAGATCAAGCGACTGAAATAGTCGATGATATTCCTCAGGGTAAGCGATTTAGTCTTTTCTTTTCTAAATTTCTACTTAGTGGAAATTTTGCTTGCTTTTCTCAATCACTTACATGTATCAGCTCAAGATGTACCTCAAGAGGCACCAATCGCTGATGCCCCTCATTCATCCGAGATTCCAGTTGAAGTGGATGTAGATCTAACTACTGTTGTGGATATCGCTAAGGAAGTATCTCAAGCCCTTCCTGACGCTGAAACATCATCAGCCAACGAAGCAACTTTAAACACTGAGCGGTCGAAAGAAGTGGCCCCAATCCCAACAGAAGCGATTGCCTTTGTTCCCACGCCAACGGGGCCTCCTCCTCGTGTCGTCGATTTCTTCCCACGCGAATATACTCCAGATGTTAAATTCTATTATGCCTCCAGAGAACGAGACACTCAAACGCTTGCCGAGTTGGAAATACAATTTCAAACAACTCTTCATCGACCTGATATGTCCAACTTTCACAAGTTTGCAATTTTCGAGCGTATTGCCAATCTAGGACTATATAACTTGGAGCGTCTTCAATCACGCTTTGAGTATATTCGTCGTCCAATTTTCAACAGAGCTGACTTTGATCTTCAGTGTTTTAATTTAAACGGTCGCTCGGACGAGTCCTTTTATCCTCTGCACCAAAGCAAGATTGTTTTCAAGAACCCCCACATGGGCGATTGGAACAAAAATCCAGATGAGGAAGATCTCAACAAGATAGGCTATTCGGCTCTCCCCTCCATTGTTAAGTCTCCCCAGAACGCTCTCTCTCCTAATCCACTTATGTTATGGAAAGGTAAAGGACCGATTGTTGCGGAGCGCCTAAATCCGGTTAACTCGTGGATAGAAGATGAGGCTTATGAATATCTAGCCAGATTATGGGCTGACGACTATGATGAAGAGACGGAACATTTTGAGAAGTTCCTTGCCGCTAATAAAGAGCAAAAGAAAGCGGACAAACTTGGAAAACGTTGGATGATGAATACAGCTAGGTGGGCTGAAGAATTTGTTCTTCACTTTTACACCATTGAAGAACTGATCAGATATCCCTTTTTGTTCGAATTCGGGATAGAGTACAGACGCCGAGGTTATGCAACCTTTTTGCTTCAACAACGTCAGATTATTGCAGGGAATGTTAGCGCTTTGCAACGATATAGAAAACCAATTGAAATCTACATTCGCCAGCAACTTGCCTTATACAGCCAAGGCGGACCCTACGTTCTGCATCCTCGTGCAGGGTTTGTTCAACGAGTCTTTCCTGACCTAAATGAAGACGCTTCATCAAGTAAATGACCACTTCTTCCAGGCCAGAGTCAGATTCGTGTGGATGTTTTGAATGAACACGCTGAGTTCGCTGAGTTCCACAGAGAAATAAGAGCAGTGTTTGAAATTGCCCAAGTGCTGGACATCAGTTTCAATCACTATTCCGGGTGTTACAATTTCAGAGGATATACTCTTCACCCTGTGCTCTTTAGTGAATCAAATATTCAAGTGGCCAAGATGATCTCGCTGATTAGGCCAGTGGACCAAGAAGCAGCTCAAGCGCTCATGCCTTTGATTTTGGACTTTTTCAACTGTTATACTTCAGGGATTGCTTTACCGGAAGGTGTGCAACTTGCACTAAGTACCGAAGAGCGCGAAGATGCTATATTCTTTATCCCGCAATCTAGCCTGATCAGTCCAAGGCATGTGCTGGAAGCCCTTGGCCCCCTCTGGGTCATTGGTATTAGAGAACCTTCTCCCCCAATCCAAATTATAGAAAAAGACATTGCCCCTACTGCGGAAGTCGCTCAACATCCTGAGGCTTCTTTGCCAGATTCTTCTAGCGCCCCGGTAGTCGAGCCCCCAACGATTGCAGATCCTATCATGGATCAAGCGATTGAAGAAGTGCACGCTGAAATTGCTCAAGAGCCTAAAAAACCTTTTATCAGAGATAACTCCAAAGGTAAGGCTGTAGTTTCAAGTTCTTACGGACTTCTCCCGTCCCCAGAGCGTCCTTCTTCTAATTCAGATTCCGAGAGCGATTCAGAAGCCAGATACTTCAGACAGGCAGTCCGGAACTCGCTTACCAACATTGAGGATTCCTGCTCCAAGATCTTTGAGGCTGCTGATAGACATATCCGCATAGTGTCGGATACGCGGAGTCGTGATATTGGAAACGCTGCAAATAAAAGCACTATTGCTATCATGAAGAGCATATCACCTCTTATCGCTGAGCTCTCATCTGAATTCAACTATCACTTAGCTCAGAGCGCTTCAGCCGATGCTGAAAGGCACGCTTCATCCGATGACGCCGCTCAGAGTGTCGCTCAACAAGTTGTTCTTCTCGTCGAAGAAGTTAGACTCTTGCACCGAGATGTCGCTGAACTCAAGACCTCCCTTGATAATGTCAAGAAGGGGGAAGATAAAGAAAAGCCCAAAGTGATTTCCAAGACAGATACTAAACATTGGCGTTCAATATTCGACGAATTAGTAAGCATTAAGAAAATGCTATCCAAGAAAAGAAAGCCAAGGTATTATCTCGGAAAATACGCGCTTCCAGAGTTGGACCCCGAGTTCTTAGAAAGTATGGGATTTCCTGCATATGCCGGACCGCTACAACGACCTATCAATTGGAAACCGTCAAATGATCGACAAAGAGATATCTATTATGATTTAATTCGTGAACTTGGTATTCCACCAAGGGAATGGACGGAAAGGTTGTTAGAGCTAAATGAAAGCGCCAGTCTTCGTAGGCATGATTATGATGAAATTCAACATACAACGATGATTGACATCGATCGACTCTTGAAGGACTTAGCGTTAGAAGTTCTACAAGGCGAAGAAAGAGCGAAGCGACAGAAAAAGTGACTGGATTCCTTTTATGATATTCTCTCAGTGTAAAACATGTATGCTTTAATTCTTTCAATGAATGAATTTTTTAACGCTGAAACATCTTGTTGAAGCTAATCTAACTTTAGCTAACTTTACTAACTTTTCAAACGCTAACTTATATTCCTTTGGGCCTTTCCTTTTTAAAGTAACTCTTAAAAATATAAAAGAGTTACAAGAGTTAAAAGTCTTGACATCATCAAAAAGGGGGAAATAGTTAGGAAATTTCATGTTAGATGTTTTGATGATGACATAATAGGATTTAATGTTAGACCCCAAAAATACAATGTAAGTTTCTGTTTTTCATAGATTGATGTATAAGCGTTTGAAAGTTGTAATTTATTTTAGGCTTGTAAATTTTTATCTTTATAGAATTTAGACTGAGTCTTAGTAAACTAAATCGCTAGTAGAATTCTAGGTGAGTCTATTAGAGAAGAAGTTGAAGACCAGCGTCTGAAGTCAAGCAGAGATAAAGATTTTCTTCTTAGCGTCTGTCAAACGCTAAAAGACCTCATTTCAGGATTTATGGATCAAGCGCTCAAAATCTCTCAAGCGACTTATGTTAGATTCACCTGAAATAAATCCTCAAGTCATGAAGGACTTAAATGCAATCATTCAACGAACATTTATTTCCAACGAGAAATAAATTCAAATGCATTAAATGCTTGATAAGAGCATTAAATGTGATAAGCCACAGTGACTTGTGGACAAGCCACCTTTTGACCAGACTGTAAAAAATTTTAGAGTTTCAGCTGCTCCCGTCCAATTGGCTTCAGCGAATCAGATTTTAGGTAAACTCACGCGCTGCGTGAAAGGCACGCTCCTACATGTATCCAACGGACAGATCCCAAGAAATTGCCTATAAATACCTTACCCCAAAAAACCCTAAAAATATACAATATACAAGATACAAAAGATACGTACGAAAAAGAGAAGAGAAATTATCGCCAAAAATCTTACGTACATTTTCTGGGAAAAAGCTTAGAAACTCCATAGCCAAATCTTTCAAGATTTTTATTTACATTCCAGACAGTCACAAATATCTCAAACATCTTCCAAAGAAGAAACCCAAATTCCAACTGAGATATTCCAAGTTGTTTGATCTTTTCAAAAACAAACAAAACCCTAGTGACAAACCTCAACCTTTCATCCGAGTGAGAAAAGTTGTTGAACCCTTTCAGGCAGTATTTCTGAGTGAGAGAAGCTTGAAGAAGACGATCTTCATTGGTGCTAAAGTCTGTGTGATGAAGGAGCCCAAGATCATTTTCACCATTTACTATCTTGTAGAAGATTCTGTGTGATTCTTTGAAAATCAACCTAATAAATTCCTCCGAGTGAAAAGGAGAAGAAGGACGTAGCTGGGATTAAATCACCCAGTAAACCTTATACATCTTGTGTTATTTATCTTTACTGTCTTATTATTATTATTACATCATTTATCTTTGAAAGAGACGAGTTAAAATGCAAAGCGAGTAAATTAACTAAAAGAACGCTAAAACTCATTTCCGCTGTGCTAACCCTGATTAAGTGATCTAAGCGTTGCCCTACTTTGGTAAACTGCTAAAATCACTAAGTCTAAGTTAACTTTCCTGAAGCGTCTGACCCAAGCGCTCAGTTATCCAAGCGTTCAAACCTTTAAAGTGATACTAAATTTTTGAAGTCAAAAAAAACTTTAGGGTCTTTTCAAACCCCCCCCCCCCCTTCTAGACCCTTTCGTATGCCACTTGAGACCACCAATATTATAAAAGAGTTTCCAACTCTGCCTTCTCTCTTCCTAGAAGTTGTTAGGAAGGATAAACCCGTATTAGATGCACACACCAGATACTTTAATCACTTCAACTCACACACCTCTTCTAGCAAGTTACCAACAAATGTGTCATCATTTAAACGTATTTCCTCCAGTTTTTAAATCCAGCGTTCAGATAAGTTTTTTAGGAGTCCTGAGATCTTCCCATAAAATTGATTACTGCCTAGATTCAATGACTTCTTTTTGCGTAAGAAGCTCTACGACACATTAGATCATCGTGTCTTTGCGGTGGACCTTTAGTGGATAATCTCAAACGCCGTAATTTATTTCGTTCATCCTTGTCCATACCGTATCACTTATAACCAGAATCATGTACAAGATTATGATAGCAAAGAAGAATGCACAAGAAATGAATACATATACGACATTGCAACTAAAGTCAACAAAAGCTAGCTATTTGTTTTCAAATAATATATGGCTGGCATATATATATATATATACATATATTGCAAGTAGATATTAGTATATTAGTGTAAAAAAATGAAAATGCTACTGGGAGCAAATCTAACTAAAACCAAGAAGCATCATTTGGAGGGAATAATCTAAGATGGCACAAAATTGAAAAATGCCACCAAAAATCAAGTAGATATCAGTATATTAGTGTAAAAAAATAAAAAATGCTACTAGAAGTACATAAAAGTAAAACCAAGAAGCATCATTTGGAGGGAATAAGCTAAGGGAATAATCATTCGGAGGGAATAATCCAATTAGTCTAAGTAAAACCAAGTAGATATCAATAATATACTGATTTAGTAATAACCAAAAGCTCGTTATTTGTGATTTTTTTTTTCAATGTACTAAGATAAATTAAACGCAAGTGCCGACCTAAATCATGGATTCGTTAGTACTAATTAGAGCAGAATGAAATAAAAATAAAAAAAGAAATGTATTAAAAAAAACTCACGCACCAAAGAGAAATCAAGCAACAAAGAAGAATGAAGCAACAATTTGTTGGGGATGCAGTAATCAAATTCAATATAAAGAAATCAATTAACTAATGGTTTCATTATTTAATCCCATCAACAAAAAGTTTTATGATAAAAAACGATGTCCGCGTCAAAACCCGCACGGGTATACAATCAAATGTCCCAACTCCTCAGTCCAACAAAGGTAGAGTCAAAGTCAACTCCTATGTCCAACAAAGGTAAGGTCATAATCAACCAACTCCCATGTCCAGCAAAGGTAGAATCATAATTTAATTATTTAAGTCAAAAATCACAAGATTGTAGCCAGCCATTAGAGAGTCACAATGCAAAGTAAATTATTTTAAGTTTTCCTAACACCAGGGGCAGATCTACATGGTGTTGAGGGGGGGGGGGGGGCGCAGTGCCCCCACTCAATTTTTTTTAATATATACATATTTTTTAATTTTAATTTATAAATTGCATTAATGGCCCCACTCAAATTATTAAATGCCCCCCCTCAATTTTGAAAGTATTAAATGCCCCCCTCAATTTTGAAAAATCATTTTTTTACCTTACAAAATTTTTTATATTTGAATTTCGCCCCCCCTTAAGATCGAAAAATATCACGTTTTCTCCCTTTACTTTGAGTTCACCCCCCCAAAACCCAAAATTCTGACTATAACAAAAGAGGTATAAGAGTATGAATTATGTCAAAAGTTGTAATTGAACCTAATTCCTTATTATATTTTCTCCCATAAATATAGTGTACCGTACCGCAGGGGGCTCGACATATTATATTGCTATATCACAACAATCTCGCCCCTCCGGTAAAATTCCTGGTGCCCCCACTGAATAAAAATTTTAGATCCGCCACTGCCTAATACTCGGAACTTCCCGTGACAAAATTGTCTAACATTCATCAATTTTTTCATCGGTAAACTGGCTTGCTTCTGGTGCGTAAAAGATTGATGTTACAATTTTTGCCCTTTTTTTTTTGTCAAGTGCATGCATGTAGGAAGACAGATACATTGAACATTAATACAAAGCCATGAACTCATCCAAAATGCAAAAAAAGGAAGCCATGAAACTCATTCAAAATGAAAAGAAAGTAACAAACCTTTACAACTCTTGGAAGAGAAAAGATCGCTTGCTACACAACCTTTAGAAGCTTTTGGAAAGTAGATGAATATCTATCAATAAAAACAGCAAAAAAAAAATAAAAAAAATCAACAAACAGCAAGAGGAGAAGAAACAAGAAAAGAAGAGAGAATTTGCCTTTCACAACCTTGGTAGACTTTTGGAAGATGAGAATGGACTAAGAGAGGGTAACTTTTATAGACAAAGAAATATGCACATGCAGAGATAGAGGCACAATTAGGTGATGGCACGTGACTTCTGGTTGGAAAATTAATTTTCGGAGTGAAACGACGTCGTTTGAAGGGCTCATGGGAAAAAAATAAAAAATAAAAAATAAAAAATGGGCAAAAATACGACGACCAAGTTTTACTGTTCATGGCCATTCCCACTTATAATATATTAATGTGTGTATATATATATATATATATATATATATTAATGTGCAGATATTTGAACATTCTAGAAATAAGTTCCACAAACTTACCACTTATGTATACTAAAAAAAAAAAAAAAAAAAAAAGAGTTCCCATGAGAAATGGAGTTAGATTGACATTCTTCTCAAACTTTTCTAATGACCATTAGCCCGCTCACTAGCCCCAATAAAAGGAGGGAAGCAAAGCAAGCAGCCGGATCCACAATTCCTAAAGTTTACTGGTTCTTCATATTGAGCAAGAAAATTAAAATTGACCTCTAGGATGACACATAGAATTTTAATGTGGTTTGCTAAATTGCCAACATCCACGGACTAACACTGAATCTAAATCTGCCAACATCCACGGACTAACACTGAATCTAAATCTTTATTTCTCGAAGTCAATTGTCAATTATAATTTACAAACTCATAGATAGAGAGTGAGGGACTTGATAATTAGGTAAACTAAAACTTGATCTGAATAAAAAACACAATCATACCTTTTAAGTCAATTAAAAAAAACAATACTAATACAAATCAACTACGAAATTTAATCTAAAAGCATCTAGGAAACAACAATTCCCCGCTGCATGATGCCAAACCCGCATTCACCACGATCAAACTTACTCTGACCATCTCTGGGACCCCTTTTGGCCTCTCCTTTAACTTTTTCTAATGCTTTATATCAACCAGTTTCCACAAACCCATCACTTCAGATATCGTTCCTCAATAGAATACACTTTTACGCGGGAAAACAGAGTGAAACTCTCTCTCAGTGGAACCTGTTGGGTAGGTAGAGCGCCACTAAATCACTTGCTATTGCAGTTAATGATGTTCCAGAATCTTTTGTTCACCAGGAGTTCGAACACCAACCAATTGAAAGGACTACATTCGTGCATGAGTGATATTCATCATACACAAGTGATTATGATTGTTAAAATAATTGATAATCGGATGCTCCTTAATAATCACTTGAAATAGATTAAGGGGACGATATAGATAAAAGGACATTTATGTAACTCGAGTATGAATAGTTTGAGCAGAGTCCACACTATGGAGACAAAAGGCATTTGGATAATTGTCTGTTCCAATATTTGTTTTCTCAGTTTTCGACCAAGCAATGCTCTCTTCACCCTAAAGTGTAATAGGGAACACAACCGAAAGGTCTAAGTGGGACGAAAAAATAGTTTTTCTGCACTCTGCAAAAGTGGACGTTTCCTTTGTGTTCTCTTCTTTTCTACCTTTGCCAATACTTTTCACATCAGATAATGCAATGAGGATTTAGCCATTTTCATACTAATAAGTAACATTTTCATATTTTCGGTATTAGGATAAGGAAAAATTGGTAGAAAATTCCCAATTGCTATTCAAACTCATGAATCAATCCCTAAGCATGATTTCAAACTCTGCACTCCCTAGTGATTCACTCTCTAGTCACTTGAAAAGACAAAAATGCCCCCCACTTTATATATTTTTAATCTTCTCTTCTCCACTTCTCTCTCCTATTTTCTCTTTTCTCCTTTACCATAAATCCGATTACATAGGCCTTTTCGGTGATCAAAATTGTTCAAAAAATGACACCATCTTGTTCTCCATGTTGAAAGGAACAAATCGAAATACAGACCGCCTATATTCCAAGTATACTTTTTTTTTTGAATTTCATATGAACAACAAATGAAGTACATATAAGCCATGTCCGATGTATATTTAGTGCACAATAGAAGTATTTTCAATTGATATTTAACAGTTTACCGCAATCTTCGAGAAGTTCTATAACGCTGTAAACAACAAATTTTAAGTCTGCAATTTAACAAACAAGAAATGTTGTACAAAATATATTTAATTGAATCAAATGATTAATGAGTACAAATCTCTAATTATTTATTCTCTGATTCTTCACTTCAAGAACTTGGTCTTCGGGATTTGAAATTTTGAAAGAGGAGCTTGTGCATTAATCTCCTTCAAACTTGATCATCTTCTAATAACGTTACTTCGAGGACTTCACGTCTTATTTCGAATCAAACGTTATGATTTGATGAAGATTGATGGTCGATTTGATGTTTCGACCTCCTTTGGAATTGACTTGAATTTCTATAACGTTAATTCGTGGGTTTAACACCTTAATCACGAATCAAACGCTAAGATTTGATGAATTTCGCCACGAACTTCTTGAATTTTGCCTAGAACGCCGTGGATCTTTTTGAACTTGATGAACTTGAGTTGAGAGAATTCTTCAAGATTTCTTCAATGCTTCTCTTGCTCAAATGCACTTGTGAATTGGTGAATTGGTCAATGAATCCTTGAATTTGAACTCCTATTTATAGTTGTAGGGGTGGAAGACTTTCCATAATCACCATGATTTGATTGACAATCACTACCATTTCTAAGTGGTTTATTTGATTTAATTATGATTAAATTGCCATAATTATGTGATTTGATGACAATTTATCATATTTACCAAAAAAAGATGACAATCATCATTTAATTTGAAAGACATAATTTAATGTTGCCATACTTATGTTTCTCTTGCCACATGGCGCTTCGTGATTGGCCATAATATATATATATTCAAATATCAATTATTCAGTTATTTAATTTAGGGATAAAATTTATTAAATCCTTAAATATAAATAAATGAATTTATTTGATATTAAATTACACATGTCGTCATTTAATTGGCTGTGAATTTTAATTGTCTACAAATGCCCTCTCGCGACTTGTCCGCGGATGACGCTTGAAGTTGCGTCTTGAGTGGATAAGTCACGACATCTTAAAGTTTGCAATTGGCCTTCACGGGATACATGTGGACTTTTTGGATTTGAATAAATAACCAAAGATTTAAATATTCAATCCTTTGCCCATTTAATTTGTGACTCAACTTCTATTCCTTTTGGTCTTCCACGAGCAGGTAGGATCTTTTGTGAAATAAGAGGCCCACCAATTAGAAATATAATCAAGTTTTGTTGGATTAATTCAACTCATCAACTTGAAAATCCAAAGACCCAAACTGAAAATAATTTGCCAAGCTGAAGGACCTTAGTTGGGGTATTTCGATTCGGAATTGGCCCGTTTGTAGGTTCAATATTTTTTCAGCCCAAAGGAAGACTTTTGCAAATTAAACAAGAAAAGGCCCAAACTTCTTTTCATTATTTCTCCTTGAGCCCATAACTTCTGGTGTAGTGAAGCGGCTACACGGGATTCGGATCTGTCTTCTTCCCAAAACATTGGTACGCCTTTCCTTGTTAGACTCCATTGAAGGGTATCTTTAGCTGAATCAAACTCTGAATTTTTTCGATTTGTTAATAAATCTTTCCATCTTTAAACTCAATTAGCCAGAACCCTTTTTTTTTGGACGAACTTCACCGTGATTTGCCATGAAATTGATTTCCTTTAATCTCTTCCCCAAAGATGGAATGAAAGACTTTCACATCTAGAGAGATTTCAAATAAAATTTTCGGAGCTATTATTCATTCTGCTGATTTTGTTTTCTCTAAAAAGGAAAGATTCTTCCAAGACTTTGGGTCAATTTCAGCTGAGTGATCTTGCTATAATCTCTTGGCAAATCACGAGAAGCAACATTTTTTCCTTTTTGATTTCATTCCTTCCCCAGTTTCTGGTATATGGAAGTTTTCTTTAAAAATGTACGTCACTAGCTATAAAATGGGGCCGAGCTCAGCTCAATGTACACATCCAAGAATTTGTTCTTCTCCCTTTTCTCTTGCAACTCGTCCAGTTAAAAAAAATATTGCTCCTCTATTTTCTTTGCATACAACAGAGAAACGAAGCGCTTTCCTTCTTTCAATTCTGGTGAACAATTCGAGATCAACTCCTCTTTTGCGGCTGCCACTTGTGATTCGGTAAGCTATGTGCGCATCAATTATCATGTTTCAATTTGTCATCTCTTTCACACACAACACGCCGACGAAACGCGAGAAGGGCTGGCTTTTTGAAATCTGTCTTTTTTTGTTTTCTTTTCGCAGAGGCAGCGGCGTTTCTTTGAAGGATACGTCAAACCCGGGACTTCGAGAGTTCCAGTGTTGTTTGCTTGGTGAACTCCCTTTTTTTTAACGTGTATATATATATATACATGTTTCTATGTGTCATGCCTTAGAGGGCAGGAAGTTTCAAAAGGCTATGGGATTTAATGTCCAGTTATAAATTTGTCTGCCATATTTCATCTGGCACATGTCATGGGAAAGTTATCATCTGCCACATGTCATGGGAAAGTTAATGAAAAACTTTCAAGACCGTATAATAAATATATATATATATATATGTATATTTTTTTTTGATAAATTTGGTTGAATAATTTTCACGGTCATAATTTGCAACAAGTCCCTTTTGAGTATCCCCAAATATTCTTTTTTTTTTATACCCATTCAACTTTTTGGGGTTTGATCCTTGAATCAAATTGAGCAAAATAATTTTTTGTTTAACTCAAATCTTTCAAGTTTTTTCATTTTTTTAAAACTATTTCATTCACACCTTGTTTCCTTTGGACATTGGCAGGTAACGCAATGGTTTTCTTCAAAGATGTTTCGACCCCTTCCGGAGATCAATGCTTGACAATCCTTGACGATGAAAACCAACCTCAGGAGAAGGGAACTACGCTGACCGTTCACCGCCCTCTAATTGGTCAAATGGCAGAGGCCCGTCCACCATTGAAGAATCATCTCTACCTCGCAGAGTGGTCTCAAGAGGTTTCTATGAACAAGGTGACGAAGGCGTGGGCTTTACGGACTTCACGCCATTGTCAATCGAAGGAGTCTTTTGTATTGTTGATGCTCGAGAGACGTATTATTGAGGGCAAGACGAAGTGTGACATTGATGATCTCCAATTCCTTGGCGAATTCCACAACACCAAAGGCTATTGGGAGTGGACGGAGGACGTGCTGAGCCGATGCGAAGACAAGCTGCGAGCGGGGAGTATATACGACTCTGTCTATGCTTCGTTATTCCCGTATGACCGGAACTCCAACATTCTCCAAGCCTTCTTCGAAGCATGGTGCCCACTCACGAACACACTGCTGACTTCCATTGGCGAACTGTCGATATCTTTGTGGGATTTGCACACTCTTTCAGGCCTTCCTCTGACGGGAGTTCTATATGACGAAGTCGTCCCCAACGATGTGGAGCTCACTGGTACTGACAAGAAGGGGGTTAGATATGCACATCACTCTTGCAAGCATCTGTTCCACGCTTACCACATACTCCGAGGAGGCGCTACTGGAGATCATCATTCCTGAGTGCCTATCGACAAATGGGTGCGATTCTGGTCTAAGAAGAAGGTGAAGTATTCTAAAGTTTCTCCAAGTGAAGAAAGAAGGACGTATTGTCGCCCTAGACCGACCTACAATCCTCTTGGTGATTTTAGCCCTCACGAGAACTGGTCGTCTGCAGAAGAGTTGTTATTTACCAAGTTTGATATCAGGGGTCCTCAGAAGGAAGAGGCATATTTGGCGGCCTTTTTAGCTTTTTGGCTCTGCACATTCGTCCCTCCGGTGAGAGATGTCAATTACATTCGTCCAAGCACATTCAAAATGGCAAGCATAATGGAGAGCGGCCAGAAAGTCAGCTTAGCTGTCCCCGTCCTACCTAGCATCTACCGTGGATTGAATGTCCTCTCCAACTCTCCACGACCATATCGCTCAGACTCTTTCTTCCCCATCCATTTTTTCTATGCTTGGCTGGCACACTACTTCAAGACCCATCATCGAGTTTGGCAGAGATTACGCTGCCCTAAGATGGTAGAGTTCTCTGGTGAAGGAGGCGCAAAGTATGACGATCCTCGAGAGGCGCGCAAGAAGATCCATAAGGAAGAGTTTGTCTTCTTGACTTGCAACGTGGTCACAAAGAACAAGGATTTCTTATTTGTTGATAATGGCAACGGAGAAGAATTTGAGCAAGATTACTTCATCTCCATTCGATCCAGTTATCTTCCTTTAAGGCAAGGCGAAGAATTTATTATCGAGCCTTACAGTCTGCATAGGTTCAGCCGGCAGTTTGGGCATTATCAAGAGGTGCCCGGGGTTATCAAAGAAGATGTTTGCACTGCTACATTAGAGGAAGGGCTTCGCTTATGGCGGGTGTGCATCATATCTAAATCTTCTTCTAGAGCGTCGCTTCCTTCCATGCCCCCTCAAGCTAAAAAATACACTTCAGGAGATTACAAGAAATGGTGGGCTCAGACTCACGAGAGTTATCTTGATGACAACATCGCGAGGCTTATCACTTTGAAGTTAAGCAATGATCAACTTGAATGCAAAGGAAATGATGAAAGGGATGCCCCACTTGATGATGACACGAACAGTCCTTTGCGTCCACGTCTTCCTTCTCTCGTGGTCAAAGGTCCTACAAAATCTAACATTGCTGAGGCAAGCAAGAGAAAGAGCACTTCACTCAACTTGGATGATAGTGAAAGTAGTAATGCAGAGCGCCATTGGAAGAGGACTAAAAAGGATCACAAGTCTTTGGAACCAATTAACATTAGAACGGAAGGTGACGTTTTAGGCCATCCTCAATCTGCGGAGAACTTTGCTGAACAGATCACGTTTTTAATTTAAGCCCCTCTTTTTTTTTTTAGAATAAAATCAAATGCCAGCCCTCTAATATCTTCTCTACTCTTTCAGTTGGAAGGAATTCTAGAAATTGAAGATGAGGCATCTCAAGGTAGTCAAGGGTCGATTGTAGGCCCTAATGTGTTGAACACTTTCTCAAGCTAGCAAACAGGTCCCCGAGGAGATGTCTAAACCAGTTGCGAATAAACAAAGGCCACATCGTGCTGAAGTTTCAGTGTTCAAAGGAAACAAGTTCGTGCTCAATCATCAGAAAATATATCTTCAGACTACATGGAACGATCTTCGCAAGCGGCTATCTGATAAGCCAGTTGATTCTATCTCCGAGATGAAAGATAAAGTTCAAATTGTGATTGAGTCAATGAAGAGCTTCAACTGTTTTGATATTTCTCATGTGGAAGGATTACTAACAATCCTTTTTGACAAAGCTGTTGCATATGATGAGGCAAAGCCAACATCCTCTGAAGGGATATCCAAAGAACACTTCGAGCAACAATTGAATGAAGCCAAAAATCGTCTTCATGAAGGCCATCCTAGAGAAGGCATAGAGGCTACCCATGTCCAATCTACAAAGGACGAGTTGGGGCTTATCAAGAAGTAGATTGGGAATTCAAACGAAGCCAAAAGCATTTGAATGCATCATTGAAACGACAAGAACAACTTCTTCATAGTGCTCAACATGACGTTCGTGAGTTTGAAGGAAAAATAGCTGATATTGAATCTACTCCTCAGTTGGGCAATGGAGCCATGGAGAATTTGAAGAGTTCATTAGCTCATTTAGAAGCTGCTAAAGAGGAACTAGAGAACTTGAACCTCTTCGCTTGAGCTTCTCTCATAGAGATTTTTTTTTTATTTGCCCCCATGTTATAAACATCATTGCTTTTGCGATTGCGTAATAAGATTTCTCCATTTTGTTCCATGTTGCAACTGTTTGAATGTGTTCACTTTCTTTAATGCTAATTTCTTTTGACTTCTAGCATTCCACACAAACAACATAATTTACTTCGCAATAAAGACTGGACTTAGAAAAGTCTAAGTTGCCTATGTACCCTAATAAAAGGGATCAAGTCATAACGTAGTTCAAGGACAAAACAATTCGATTTGGGGGGGGGGGGGTGCCGTACACAATTTATACTCTTGCGGGCCAGGAGTATCCATTGCTTAACCACCCTGAACTAGGTGGAGTATTTAATATTTAACCACATGAAATACTTATAGTGAGATAAATGAGAACTTTTACCACATGCACTTAACAATTGGTGGAGTTTAATAGTTTAACCACATATATTACCATTGGTGGGTACCGTACACAGTTTAGACTCGTGCGGGTCAGGAGTAACGTGTAGTTTATGCTCGTACGTCAAGGAGCATTTTCTTTCTTCTTTTTTTTTTTTTGTAAGGACCTCAAACATAGTAGCGTTTTAGAAAATTCCCTTTGATCGGGCCGATCTTTAAACCATCTTCTACTACTAATTTGTATGTGCCATTTGTGCATACTTCCTTGACAACATAAGGACCATCCAATTTTGATGTAAACTTATTTTCAGTTCGATGGGTAGTGATGATTGGCCTTCTCACAGCGAGTACCAAGTCATCAACTTGGAAGGAGCGTGCTCGCACCTTCTTATTTAACGACTTTGAAAAACGAGCTTGATAACATTCCAGTCGTTGTTGTGCTTCCAGTCTTTTCTAATCTAAAGCCTCCAACTCCTCAAGGCGTAGATGAGCGTTCTCCTCTTCAATAAGCCCTTCTTGCACGACTATCCTTAAAGATGGGATTGGTTGTTCGAGAGGAACGATAGCTTCTACTCCGTAAACTAATGCATAAGGCGTTGCTTGGGTAGGAGTTCTAAAAGTGGTTCTATAAGCCGACAAAGCTTCTGCCAATCTCGTTGCGACTTCCCTATCACTTTCTTCAACAAATTACACAGAGTTTTATTGAATGCTTCAGCAAGGCCATTTGCGGCGGAATTGTACATCGATGATTTCCTTTGCTTGAAGTTGAATTTTTGGCACAACTTGTCTATCAGAGTGTTGGAAAATGGCTTTCCATTATCACTGACTATATACCGAGGGACCCCATATCGATATATGATGTTGATGAGTATGAAATCAGTGATATTCTCTTTCTTGACTTCTTTGAGGGGTACTGCTTCGGCCCCTTTTGAGAAGTAGTCAGTTGTAGCTAAGATGTACAAATGTCCAGCGGAGGACTTCATCATAGGTCCAACAACATCCAAGCCCCAAGCATCAAAAGGCCAGGAAGCGACAGTAGCGTGTAATAGCTCAGGCGGTTGATGGATGAAATTTGCATGAAATTGACATGCTTGGCACTTCTGTGCGAAATCCATACAGTCTTTGACCACTGTGGGCCAGTAGTAATCTATGCATTTTATACGAAAGTGCAACTTCAGGCCTGATTGATGAGCGCCACATACTCGAGAATGAGCTTTTTCCATGGCTTATACGGCTTCATCATCATTTAAGTAGCGTAGAAAGATCCCGTCAAACGAGCGCCTATAAAGCGTGCCTTTATAGTAAATGAAGCGTGCCGCTCTGCGCCGAACATCAATTCTTTGGCGTGGATCACTAGGCAACCTTTCATGCTTCAAATAGTCCACGAGCAATTGTCTCCAATCTTCTTTCTCTGTCTCTAACACCTCGATAGTGTGATTCTCTTCTTCATCACAGTTCTCATCCTCAAAGATTGGTGAAATGACCCAACTTCTACATATTAGCACGCGAGCTTCATTTCCAGGTATCGTGAGCGTAGAAGCAAGTTTTGCCAATGCGTCAGCCTATTTGTTGTCTTTCGTCGGCACATGCTAAACCGTCACATCCCCTAGCCATCCGATGAATAGTTTTGCATAATTGAAGTAGGGAAGTAAGTCGGCTTTCTTTACTTCATATGATCCTTGTAAATAATTCACCACCGATTTGGAATCTCCAAACACTTTGAGTTGTAGTTGCTTTATATCCACCGCCATCTCTAACCCAAGGATCAAAGCTTGATATTCAGCAACGTTATTTGAGCAGTTTTCAGTTAGAGTGAAGGAGTATGGTAACACTTCTCCATCAGAGATGATAAACACTACTCCAGCGCCAGCTCCTTCTCTATGAGAAGCTCCATCAAAATACATCTTCCAAAGGGGGAATAACTTCAACCAGTAGAACGTCTTCGTCGGGTACATCATCTGATAGCTCCCATTCGGTGGGGATTGGATGATCCGCCAAAAATTCAGCTAGAACTTGCCCCTTCACAGCCTTTTGAGAAACATAGACAATCTCAAATTGTTGCAATTGAAGGTACCACCTCGCAAGTCTGTCAGAGAGCACAGGTTTCGACATCAGATACTTTAGTGGGTTTGCCTTTGAAATAAGGCGAACAATATGAGCTTGGAAGTAATGTTTTAACTTTTGGATGACGAAGATAAGAGCTAAGCAAATCTTTTCAATTGGCGAGTATTTCATCTCGTTTGGCATCATCATCCTACTTAAGTAGTATAAAGCGCGCTCTTTCCCGTGATCATTCTCTTCTGCGAGCAAGGCCCCTACAGAACGTTTTTGAGCAGCAATGTAAAGAATTAATGGGCGTCCTGGGACCGGTGCAACTAGCACGAGTGACTTCATCAAATATGCTTTTATGCTTTTAAAGGCATTTTTGCAAGCTTCATCCCATGTAAATGGAACACCTTTCTTCATGAGGCGACTAAACAGTTGACATCGACCGGCTAAATTTGAAATAAACCTTCGAAGATATGCTAGCTTCCCCTGCAAGCTCTTGAGTCCATGGATATTTTGAGGTTCAGGCATTTTCGAGATTGCATCAATTTTTGCTTGTTCGATTTCTATGCCTCGATGCCGAACAATGAATCCAAGAAACTTCCCCGAAGTCACGCCGAATGCGCATTTCAGAGGATTCATATTCAGTTGATATCTTCGTAAGCGTTCAAAAACCTTTCTTAGGTCCGCGAGATGATCTACTCGCCTTTTAGACTTCACAACCAAGTCATCGACATAGCACTCCACATTTTTATGAAGCATGTTGTCAAAGATCTTTTGCATGGCCCTTTGATATGTTGCTCTGGTATTCTTTAGTCGGAATGACATCACTTTATAGAAATATATACCTTTTGGGGTATGAAATGTTGTTAACTCTTCATCCTTTGGTGCCATGCGTATTTGATTATATCCAAATGACCCAGCCATGAAAGATAGAGCTTCGTGGCCAATAGTAGCATCAATCATGAGTTCAACACTAGGCAACGGGAAGTCATCTTTGGGACATGCTCCGTTGAGGTCCCTAAAGTCAACGCACACTCGAATTTGTCCATTCTTCTTTCTCACTAGAACGATGCTCGAAATCCATGTCGGGTATTTGACTTCGCGGATGAATCTGACTTCAATGAGTTTGTTTACTTCTGTTTCAATTAAAGGGACCAACTCGGGTCGAAATTGACATTGAGCTTGCTTGATAGGACGAGCCCCTTTTTTTATTCATAGATGATGGACCGCAACCTTTGGATCTGGGCCGGGCATTTCTTTGTACTACCATGCGAATACGTCTTTAAACTCATGTAGCAACTCAATGTAGGCTTCTTCTTCATCAACAGTTAGTAATGCACTTATGTAGATTGGCCTAATATTGTCGACATCACCGAGGTTAATCTCTTTCAATTCGTCGATCGTGGCTTTGACACCTTCTTTGAGTTCAGGTGGTGCCATCTCTGCATCTTCTTCTTCTTCTTCTTCAATGTAGTCTCCCTCTCTTGAAGTGATGTGATATGATGACGCCACACTCTCTTTATCACTCTCTTTAGCCTTCAAGACTTTACCGTATGATATAGTCAAATCGGTGCATCCCATGCGAGACGGTATCAAGATATGAAGGTTTGTAGTGCCATGTGATTCATTGACTTTGTTAAAGTGCTTCGACCCTTTCAAGGCACCCAACCTCCGTTTATCGTTTCTCTTATGGCCATTTTTCATTGGAGGACCAAGTCTTTCAAAGACGGATATATGTCGCGTCTTATTTCCACTCTCGTCAAAGACATCCTCTGTTGAGGACAATGCTTCTTCACTCACATGGTTGCTACTAGCTCTTCTTATTGTGATGCGAATTGGGTTTTGGAGAACAAACCCAAGACCGGTTCGAGGGCTCTGAATAGCGTGCCCACTTTCTCTAAGCATTCTCTAAGTAGCATTGAGCCCATGAACTTGTTCACCATAGACTTCTGGAGGGAGTTTTCCCAAAACAGAGTCTTCTTTTGGGTTGTACCCTACTTTGGTAAGGAGTTTGTAAGTCTTTGGATCAAAGAACTTGTCGGTACGGGTATCTCCATGTTCTTCTTTGGCACCTTCAATCGGACGGACAAATCCTTCGAGCGGCGGACGAGATGGTTTGTTCACATCAAGTCTCGTCATAGGTAGTATCAATTCTTCCAATGACTCAGATTTGATAGGAAGCGATTCAGCTTTTGAGTGATTTTCACCGCTGGAATGTAGAGTATCATTCGCCTTACCCCTCGTAGTTTGTTGATTTTCTTCCCTTAGCTTCTTATCAAGTGAAGTTTCCGCCTTCATGGTCTTTGGTCCTTCAAGGTAGTATTTAGCATTGGCGTAATGCAACTCAACTTCAGTGAAGGGTTTATCATTGGAAAACACCTTCTTTACTATCCCCTCTTAGCAATATTTGAAGCATTGGTGCCAAGTCGAAGGGACCACACCATTCTCATGCAACCAAGGCCATCCAAGAAGCATGTTGTAAGAGGTTTTAGCATCTATAACATGGAACAATGCATTCGACGACATCTCTCCCATCATCAGCCTCATCCTTATGATCCCGACTGCTCTTTGTCCCCTTTGGTTGAAACCTTGGATCATCAGACGACTACTAGAAAGTTTGTCAGCAGAAATCCCCAATTTTCTCAATGTATGTAAAGGTAGAATGTTGACTGCAGACCCTCCATCAACTAAAATTCTATTTACTCTTTGCTCATGAGTGTAGCAAGTGACAAATAATGGCCTATTATGAGGATTGAATCCAAGTAACAAATCCTCATCCGTAAAAGCGATTGTTGACAAACAGTGATCAACAAAAGGCCCTACCTCAGACAAACTATCTTCTTTTGGCAGGATTTCTTGTTCATGTGTTGCATTACATAAGAGATGGTTAGCATCATTAAGCTCTTCAAAAGCACTCCACTCGGCGTCTTCACCCATCATAACCTTAAATGACCCAAACGTGATAGAGATGACATTGGCGGTCACATTATCTTCGAGAGAGAGATCTTTCCTTGACGAGCTAGTTGAATCACTTTATCTTTAAATATGAAACAGTCGTGAATTGGGTGTGCAACTAGGCGATGGTACTTGTAATATTTTGGATCATCTACACGCCCGGCTTCCTCCGGTCGTTTCATTGTAGGTAGATTGATGAGATTTTCATTGAGCAAGTCATCAAATATTCCAGAGACATCGGGGTCGAGAAACGGGTATTGCTTTGCTTGTATTTCTTTTAGAGTTGATCTTCTTTGCACTTTATCTTGCAAAACATCTCTTATCCCATCGTTTTTATCATTTGCCTTACCTCGTAACTTGATAGGTGCTGCATTCACCGCCATAGACTCTTTGTTTGGGGCCTTGGAAAATGATCTACCACCTTTCTTGAACTCTTGTTTCTCTACGACTTTTTGAGGGTCTTGGATGGGTGGCCCCTCGATTCCACTTGATGACATACTCAGCTCAATATCATGTGCTCGAGTGGCTAGTTCTTCAAATGTCTTGGGTTGAGTCCCTTGAAGGATGTACCGAAGACCCCAATGCATCCCCTGGATGCACATCTCTATGGCTGATACTTTAGATAAACGATCCTTGCAATTAAGGCTTAAATTCCTCCAACGATTTATATAATCGATGGCGGCCTCTTCTTTCCACTGGCGAGAGTTAGTGAGCTCCACCATGCTGACCGTCCTCCGGGTGCTGTAGAAGCGGTTGAGGAATTCATGCTCCAGTTGTCCCCAACTATCAGTTGATCAGGCTTCCAAGTCTGTGTACCAGTCGAATGCATTCCCTTTTAATGATCGGACGAATTGCTTAACGAGATGGTATCTGTAAGTCCCAGCATTGTTACACATTTCAATGAAATGGGCTACGTGTTGCTTTGGGTTGCCCAAGCCTTCGAATTGATGGAATTTGGGAGGTTGGTAACCATTCGGCATCTTGAGTCTATCAATTCTCTGGGTATATAGCTTCGCGTAAGCCAAAGATAACTTAGAACTTCCATCGAGTTTATATTTGATAGTCCCCATGATAAATTCCTTTAGCTGGTCAATGGGGATTGATCCATCGGACGATACTTGAAACTTTTCAATGGGAGATTTCTCGTTTCTCTTTGATTGTTGCCCTTCATATGTTTCAGCTTCCTCACGGATTTCAGGTTGTTTTCCTTGTGCGCGACTAGCCTCACTATTATCCAGTCTATCCATCAATTTTGAGATTTGAGAATCTTGTTCTTGCATATGCTTGGCGAATCCCTCAATGATTTTTGTCAAGTTGGTCATTTGTTCTTCCAGAGTTGTAGCGTTTGTCACCATGGCACGCGCTATGTTTGAAATAAATGGGTAACTTGATGTTGATCGAGGGGAGGTTGGAAGAGATTCATCACCATCGCATACATTGCAGAGATGATGCAACTCCTTTTCAACAAATCCGAGGAAATGAGTCGACTCAGAAGATGTTTGAAATCTTTTGGACATGCTCCTGGTCACGACGCCGACACTATCGACCGTAGCACTCGAAGAAATTGAAGTGGCAATTTGGAACGATGCATTCTTCAGGGCAGTCATTTGTGAAACTTTGAACTTTTGATGAAGTGAAGAGTTGAGAGGTAGAGATTGTCCCACTGGGCGTGCCGAAATTTGTAAACAACAAATTTTAAGTCTGCAATTTAACAAACAAGAAATGTTGTACAAAATATTTTTAATTGAATCAAACGATTTAATGAGTACAAATCTCTAATTATTTATCCTCTGATTCTTCACTTCAAGAACTTGATCTTCGGGATTGAAATTTTGAAAGAGGAGCTTGTGCTTTAATCTCCTTCAAACTTGATTTAATCTTCTAATAACGTTACTTCGAGGACTTCGCGCCTTATTTTGAATCAAACGTTATAATTTGATGAAGATTGATGGTGGATTTGATGTTTCAATCTCTTTTGGAATTGACTTGAATTTCTATAATGTTAATTCGTGGGTTTAACACCTTAATCAAGAATCAAATGCTAAGATTTGATGAATTTCTCCACGAACTTCTTGAATTTTGCCTAGAACTCCGTGGATCATCTTGAACTTGATGAACTTGAGTTGAGAGAATTCTTCAAGATTACTTCAATGCTTCTCTTGCTCAAATGCACTTGTGAATTGGTGAATTGGTCAATGAATCCATGAATTTGAACCCCTATTTATAGTTGTAGGGGTGGAAGACTTTCCATAATCACCATGATTTGATTGACAATCACTACCATTTCTAAGTGGTTGATTTGATTTAATTATGATTAAATTATCATAATTATGTGATTTGACGGCAATTTATCATATTTACCAAAAAAAGATGACAATCATCATTTAATTTGAAAGACATGATTTAATGTTGCCATACTTATGTTTCTCTTGCCACATGGCGCTTCGTGATTGGTCATAAATTATATAATATTCAAGTATCAATTATTCAATTATTTAATTTAGGGATAAAATTTATTAAATCCTTAAATATAAATAAATGAATTTATTTGATATTAAATTACACATGTCGCCATTTAGTTGGCTGTGAATTTTAATTGTCTACAAACACGTTGTAGTATACTCGAAATCATAAACCGTTTTTTTTCATTGAAAGTAGACACATAGAGATTTCTAAATAATTATGACATATTATCAAGAAACATCTGGTATAAAACAACTTTTGCTTCAAACAGAAGCTAAAATTTAATGACAGTTTTGCGCGACTTCACGAGAAAGTCTATAGCGCATTGTAGAATTCTCGGAATCATAAACTGTTTTTTTTGTTTCAAAGTAGACACATAAGGATTTCATAAAATGTATGACATATTTTCAAGAACAATCTAGTATGAAACAGTGCTTTATTCAAAAGTAAGCTAAATTGTTTTTATAGTTTTGCGCAATCTTACAAGAAATTCTATAACGTGTTGTAGGATGCTCGGAAATATAAATTGTATTTTTGTTTTGAAAGTAGACACGTAGAGAGTTCTAAATATATATGACACATTATGAAGACACGTCTAGGCGGAAGCAATCTTGTGTACAAATGTAAGCTAAAATTTGAGGTAGTTTTGCGCGACTTCACGAGAAAGTCTATAACGCATTGTATGATACTCGAAATCATAAACAATTTTTTTACTTAAAAAGTAGACACATAGAAATTTTTGAAAATGTATGACACATTATCAAGAAATATCAAGTATGAAAAATTTTTATGTACTGATAATAGGTCAATTTTATGTACTAATACGTCAGTTTTAATGTCCAAATATGTCAATTAATAGATAAAAATACGTCAACTGATATGAAATCATATGTCAGTTGAAATGAAATAATACATTCACTTAATGTACTAATACATCAATTTTAATATACAAATGCATCAATTAATAGAGAAAAATACTTCAATTGATATGAAATCATACGTCACATTGAATGAAATAATACGTCCATTTAATACTTCGGTTTGCTGTTGAAATACATCATTTAAAATGTATAATTTATATATACTAATACGTCAACTTATTTGACCACGTACGTCATTAGAATATACACATACGTCATTAGATTATACACATATGTCATTTTTACTAACATAATACATCATCTTAAATGTTGACATACGGCGTTAATATTTATTAATACATACTTTTAGTTGTAACAATACAACATTTCATATGTAATAATATTTCGATTTTCTGTTGAAATATGTAATTTAAAATGTATAATTTATATATATATATATATAATACATCAACTTACTTGACCACATACGTCATTAGACTGCACACGTACGTAATTAGACTATACACATACGTCATTAGATTATATATGTACGCCATTTTTATTAAAATAATATGTCATCGTAAATGTTGACATACGGCCTTTGTATTTATTAATACATCCTTTTAGTTGTAATAATACATCATTTCATATGTAATAATACTTCGGTTTGCTGTTGAAATACATCATTTAAAGTGTATAATTTATATATACTAATATGTCAACTTATTTGACCACGTAGATCATTAGACTACACACGTACGTCATCAGACTATGTACATACGTCGTTAGATTATACACGTACGTTGTTCTTATTAAAATAATACATCATCTTAAATATTGACAAATGGTCTTAATATTTATAAATACATCATTTTAGTTGTAACAATACATCATTTCATATGTAATAATACTTTAGTTTGCTGTTGAAATACGTCATTTAAAATGCGTAATTTATATATACTAATACGTAAATTTGACCACGTACGTCATTAGACTATATATACACATACGTCGTTAGATTATACATGTACGTTATTTTTATTAAAATAATACGTCATCTTAAATTTTGACATACGGCCTTTATATTTATTAATACATCCTTTAGTTGTAATAATACATCGTTTCTTATATAATAATACTTCGGTTTACTGTTGAAATACATAATTTAAAATGTATAATTTATATGTACTAATACGTCAATTTATTTGACCACGTACGTCATTAGACTAGACATGTACGTCATTAGACTATACACATAGTCTGTTAGGTTATACACATACGTCATTCTTATTAAATAATACGTCATCTTGAATGTTGACATACGACCTTTATATTTATTAATACATCATTTTTATTGTAACAATACATCATTTCATATGTAATAATACTTCGGTTTGCTGTAGAAATATGACATTTAAAATGTATAATTTATATATACTAATACGTCAACTTATTTGACCATGTATGTCATTAGACTACACACGTATGTTATTAGACTATACACATATGTTGTTAGATTATACACATATATCGTTTTATTAAAATAATACGTCATCTTAAATCTTGACATACGGCCTTTATATTTATTAATACATCCTTTTAGTTATAATTATACATCATTTTAAATGTAATAATACTAACCCCTAACCCCTAAATCCTAAACACTATGACACCTTATACTATACCCTAAAATTAAATGTTCACATATATCTAAGCAAATTATGCATTTCATATAATTCAATGTACATTTTTTCACTAACTAGTATTATTTTGTGTTTCCAAAACTCAATGTTCTCATATACTACTAGTAATAATCAATTGACTTTTCGTGTGAGTTTGTAGTTTTGAGATACTCATACACATGATTATACATAGGCATGTTATATATTTAATCTTATACTCTTTTATTAAGCCTCAAGAGGTTAGAGAAACCGAATTGGTGTGCTTTGGTCATTTAGAGTAAATTTACTCAACTAGCCTCTTAACTAATTAAAAAACAAAGTGGAATGAAAGGCTAAATTTTTTTTGGTTGCCCACCTGGTTCATTGGAGCTTTGCCCCGACTACATCCGGACGAGACCCACGTCGTGCCCTTGGCAGTGGTGGGTGAGTCTCCCGGCGGGGGTTTTCTGCATTCACAAGGTTTCGAACCCGAGACCTTGCTTAAGTAGAAGCGAGCCGCATAACACTCAAGCAAACCCCCGTTGGTAATGAAAGGCTAAATGAGTAATATTCATACATCCAAATCCATCCAAATCACACGTGGAAGGACAGAGAGAGATTCACTTCTCAGATTAACAAACCACCACCCATGTTCAATAGTCAATGGAAATGAAAATGAATCATTTTCTAATTAATCACCCATGCAACCATTCTCCACGTAGATTTAAACTGAATGTATACACTAAATTTTTATCTTTGCTGTAATTTTACAAAAACTGGAAGAGGAAACTTGCTCCGCATTTGCTCCATAGAGTTTCATCAACTCGAGTTTTTTATACCAATTATTAGTAAGTTTATATAAATTTATTACAAGTTGATTGCTCTATGCATGGTGGCGTGCTAACTAGAAATTTAGAATGATACTAATTTCTTTTTATGTGCAACAGACTGATAAAGCTTTGGGTTGCAGTTGTATGGAGGCATCTTTTGTTTTGGGTAATTGTATGCAAGCACTTCATCTATTGCTTTTTCATGTAGCAAATTCATCAATTTGAAAATTGATTTTCATGAAACTAAATTCATCTTTTGTACAGTATTTTTTCAAGAAAAATATTTCAGCTTTTTTTACTTTTAAGTTTCTAACTTCCCCTTATGTAGTATGTTCTTTGAAAATCAAATCGATCCATAATGTACTAAGGTTTTTACTTAATCCTTAATTTCTTCACTTTTTTAATTTCTTAATATCAATATATATTCATTTTATTTATTTTATTAAGAACATAGTTTTAGTAAAAAGAAATGAAGGGTCCTATGGTATATAGTGAGAATATTATTTATTTAGAAACTCTTGGAAACACTCTCGCATTTTAAACTCTTCTCATATTTCTTTTAAATGATGATTTGAAGGTACATTGGTTTTTTCTTAAAAAAAGATTCAGTCAAAGTTAGGTTCGTTGAACTATTTGTGTAATTATGATTTATTTTCTTTGTAACGTGTAAATCCTTTGATAAAACAGGGGATTTCTTACTAGAGTTGTGATGGAGTCATGGAACTCAACCAATGAAGTAATATATTAAGTCGATTTTGCAAAAATAAGGCTGTTCGTTTGAAGCTTCATTATTTCTCTACAGTATACACATGTTGTGGAATTTTTATACATCTTCAAAAAAATAATATTATGTTTGATTTATCTAATTGCAAAAATTACATTTGTTCATGTGTACTCATTTCAACCATTCTTTTCACCCAATTCCATTGATGATTACATTATATATCTATAAGATATATGCATGCATGTCAACGCATATTACATGCATTTGCGGCAAAACCAAAATATATCTTCTTTTTTTGTTGGTCCTACTCATCTATCAAACCCACCGCTTGAAATGTGCTTAGTGGAGATTTTAAAATTAAAGAAGTTGGACAGTTTGTTATGTCTTCTTTTCTAATTAGTAACAAAAAAGCTTTTGTATCTGCTTGGGGAAAAAAAGATTGTTATACTAAAATTATATCACCATTTCGGTTTTTAGATATGGATCCAACAAGTACTCCAAGTGATTCTGTTCATTGGATTGTCGAAAATACTCGAGCGCGTCAGCATCATACAACACGTGATTGTCTATCAAGAGAAGAATCCCTTGCACGTCGTAGTGAAAGATATCGAACAATCCCTTGCATGTCGTAGTGAAAGATATCGAACAAGGCGTACGAATCAACCAGATGACGTCAATGGTGTAACTGAATGCCCGGTGAATAGGCTGACATCATCTACTAGCACAAATGGTGTGTAGGATTTAAATTTTTTACTGAATCTTTTCATATATTAAGAATAATATAGCAATTAAGATATTACCAACACTAGCGGTTGATGCACACTTTATCAGTTTTAACAAGTACTTTGAAATATCTTTGTTATTGATACAATAAAATTACTTACTACAATCAGGAAAAATATAAAATAATATTTTATTTTCCTTTTTAAATATATGCAAGTTGTATTAGTTATGATATTGTATATAAGACTAAGAATGATGCAAATTCATTAAAAAGTCATTTAAAGGTAGAAAAATATAAATGTAAATAGATACAAAGGTTTCATGTTTATTTAACACTAACGGGAAGAAGAAACAAAATCTAATAATAAAATTAAATTATTACCATGGGGATGATAAAGCAAGCTATAAAGAATAGGGTGAATCAAATGTTAGTCACCTTGAAGGGGAATATTTTTTCTCCAAGTAGCCCACATTCCTTCAACTCTTTAATTTTTATTATGAAGGTTGTCGTTTTTTTTATAAGATTGCAATTATCCTGTTGTTTTTATTTTTTCAATAGTTGTGACACAATATTTGTAGTTACACAAAAAGTGGCTAAGTTCCAACAAAATGTGGGATGATATAGAAAAAAATATATACAATTTTGGATAGTACTATAATGTTAAGCTTATATCTTCAAATTAAGTACGACTTACTATTTTATTTGTCTATTTTCTCAAATAAGAATTCAACAACATACAATGAGTCATTTATTGGTGTAAAATATAGAAACTACCAGTCGACGGCAAGAACGCCATGCAGCTCAACAATGTCAAAGAAGGCATTCAATGTCAGCTAAACGAAGGGAAGCGTATCTTGCTCGCAGGCGGGATTCTTATCGAAGACGCCAGACTCAATCTGTAAATGGTGCAAACGCAAATGCATCCAACTCTAACCATTCTGAACCTCAATGTTCAAATCATGGTGGTAATTTTTCATTTGGCAAATTAACAGAAACAAATTTTAGTTTTACTTAAATATTTTGCATATTAATCTATTTTGTATTTAACAATTCTGTATTAGCTCAGTTACGAAATTGATTTTTATATTGCTATAATTGCATAAAAAGTTACTTGCGATGGAGACACGCTCAATACATGTGTGTATTGTGTTCCGTTAATAAGTAAAAAACAATCACGAATAAAAATACTTTAACTATTGCAATTGAGTGGAACAAAATAAACAGCTGATGAAAGATGACAAGTACTGAAGGATGAATAAATGGATACCTATTTGACATGTCATTGTACAAATTATCTTAGTAAAGAAAATTTTAGTACCTCATTAATATTTTTATACACTGCTTCTAATTCTAAAACATATTTCACAAGTTGTTATTAAAAATAAAGTATGAAATACAATAAAAATAATTTCAAATGTCAAGTACTTATATATGTAATTACAATATATTGGCAGATATTGAGAGAAGTACTGTGAGACAAACCTCACGTGTATGCCCCATAACATACACTACAAATTCTTCGACATTTGACTGTGGTGATACGAGTAGAGGTCACATACCACCCATGAGAGAAGTTCAAGGTAAAATGATTTTCAATAAAGAAATTCATTATAGTAGAATGTCCAATAACTTTTTATATGACATTGTTAGCATGCTATAAGTACATGTTTAGTATATCACATCAACACTTTTATATCAAGACAAAAATCTATTAGTATGTGGTTCTGTATAGTATTTTAGCAGATGGTCGTTCGACTGTGGTTCAACAGATTTTCAATACAAGGTCAGTAATTTACACGGCTTCTTCATGAACTTATGGACATGGTAACACGAGCAGTACTCAAGATCCAATGCAAATCAGAATCCAGATATCAATATCATTAGAATCATCTTAATGTTTTCAGTTAAATGTTACACAATACCTTTAAAGCATATAAGTTAGTTCTTTTATTTAATACGTAGTAGGCGACACTCGATGGGCGTGGAGAGATATTTCTTCTAACAATATATTTTTTAAAAAATAAGTCAAACTTATTTATAGCATATTATCAGGAAGATGGCGCACATTAAATACATGGACTTTAAACAACTAATAAAAACTAGAGTTCTTTGCACAAACATATGTGTGCTTAAATTCTTAAGGCATTAATTTAAAAATACTTATTTACACTTTTATATGATTGAATAATTTTTGTAATCATTTCAAGCTATATATTTTAATTTATAATAATTAAAAGGAAAAAGAAAAAATATTGACGATACAACTTAAGGGGGAAACAAAAGAACAAAAACAAAATAAAGATATAAACCAAAGAATATTAGATAAGATAGAACAAACTTTGTACTCTCTTTTTACGTCCCGTTAGTATTGTTAATTTATTAACAACATACCAATTTTTTGGGAACCTTCTACATTTAAAAAATTGTATAGAAGTATAGAAAATAATAAATATTGACAACACAAAAATAACTAAAATTAATGAAGAATTAGCCACTTAATAGATAAATTTATATTATATAATTTTTTTTTAAGAAATTCAGTATAGAAAAGCTAAAATACTAGATTTCTTTCTTACTCATTGCCTGAGTTAGACAAATGGCTTTGAAAAATAAAAAATGTTTATATTTTAAGATAAATTTATTATTTTAGTACAATGCTATATAGATATATAACTTAATTACATTCTTAATATAGTAGTAAAGCGACTAAACAACTTACAAATGCATATCAGTGGAATTCTAGGAGATTATGGCATTATTGAATTTAATAAAATTATTACCATTAACTTTATATAAAAATACATTAAAAAATTAGGTACAAAGATATTTATTTAATGTACTTAGTATTAAACAGGAGATGACCATGTAATGTCTGACCGTGTTGTCAACCCATCCATCAATAATGTTGGTCAAGAGAATCGAAATGTTGCTAATTGACATCATGTCTCCCATCCTTGCCGATATCATAATATTGCAAGAAATTACCATGAGAGTACGAGATACATTAGGTATGAATTGTCTTCTCCAAGGACATGCACGTACTGCGGTGCCAAACTCTTTCATGGAGAAACATCTCAACTCTGTTGTCGAAATGGAGCTATAATATCAGATCAAATACCAGGTCCTACTGAATTGCGCCAAATATTTACAGCACAAAATGCTGAAGGGAGGCATTTTAGGCAATATATTCGAGCTTATAATCATGTATTCTCATTCACATCCATGGGTGTGCATATTGATGAGGATGTAGCTTATGGTGGCCAAGGGATATTTTCGTTTCGTGCTCATTGCTCCATATATCATCAGATCCGAAGTCCTCTTCCAGTTTCAAATCATAGGCCCAGGTATCTGAAAGTATGGATAGTAGACACAGAGCATGAAGTAGATAATTGTCTCTTAGAAAATGAAGAGTTGAATCGAAATTTATTGATAAAGCTACAAAGAATTCTCGATGCGTGCAATCCCTTTGTTTCTGTATTCCGAAAACTTGGTCATCGTTTTGATATTCCTCGATGCAAGCTTATAATCAAACAACAGGTACCTGGTCAACATCAATATAGTCTTCCCACATCATCTCAAGTTGCTCCAGTTATTGTTAATACTGAAGGAATTGAAAACTTGAACAATAGGGATATTATCATCCAAGCCGTGGATGGACAACTTATAAATATCTAAGATATTGTTGGTTACTATGACCCTTTACAGTATCCTCTAATTTTGCTTTAAGGTACATATGGATGGAACATAAATACACGAACTACTGGGGGAAGACGTTTAACATGTCGGGAATTTGGGGCATATTTTTTTCAGGTAAGTGCAAAAGATTCATCTATCTAAACTCTCAATCAATATGACTATTTTTTTTAACTTTAACGTTTTCCAATGGAATTTGACTATGTAAGATATATAACTATTTCATTAAATTAAATTATAATTATATATATATATATATGTGTCTGTGTATACTTTCAGATTAGAGAAAACGATCCTTCACCATTACTTCTAGGAGGTCGGTTGTTGCAACAGTATGTGGTAGACAATTGTGTAAAAATTGAAACGCATAAACTTAGATGGGTACGCCAACATCAACGTACTATTCGCTCTAAACTTTATCAAGGCCTCCAATATTGTTTTAATGATGGTGAAGATACTGCAGGTACATCAATATACCAATTTTCTTTAAAAATATTATTTAAATTACAATAGATTTTTTAAGAAATTGTGATTTTTTTAGGAAATGTTGGTCATAGAGTAGTACTTCCATCATCTTTTACCGGAAGTCCACGTGACATGTATCAATGTTATCAAGATGCTATGGCTCTGGTTCAAACATATGGCAAGCCAGATTTGATGTTCACAATGACATGCAATCCTAATTGGATTGAGATAAAAAAATAAATTGAAGACTTGACAAACACTGCAAGATCATCCAGACCTAATAACATGGGTTTTCAATGCAAAATTCGAGGAATTTAAGAAAGATGTAGTGGATAGAGGAGTTTTAGGCAAAGTTCATGCTTATACATATGTAATTGAATACCAAAAAAGAGGACTACCACATGGCCACTTAATAGTCATTTTGGACAGTCGTGACAAGTTACGCACTCCAGATGACTTTGATCCAGTTGTGCGAGCTGAAATTCCTTCTAAAGAAGAAGAGCCTGCCCTATATGAAGCAGTTTTAAAGCATATGATTCATGGACCATGTGGCGCTCACAATCCCCAGTGTTCATGCATGAAAGATGGTAAGTGCAAAAAAAAAATTCCAAAGCCATTCACTCCGTTCACTTTACTAGGAAATGATTCTTATCCATTATATCAAAGACATGAAGGTCCTCCGGTTCCACTAAACAACACTTCTGACATAATGGTAGGCAATGGATGGGTTGTTCCTGACAACCCATGGCTTCTTTTGAAACACGATTGTCATATCAATGTCGAGGTTTGTGGAGGAATCAAAGGGGTCAAGTACATATATAAGTACATTCATAAAGGTCCAGATCGAGCAACTTTCGAGTTGCAACAGACAAAAATATTGATGAGATCCAACAATTTGTAGATGGAAGGTGGATTTCAGCACCAGAAGCATTTTGGAGGATCTTTGGATTCATTATGAGTAGAATGTATCCTTCAGTGGTAAGACTGCAAATACATTTACCAAATCATCAATCAATATCTTTTAATAGTCGGCAGTGTATAGGTGATATCTTGGAAGATGAACAAAATGCAAAGACTATGCTTATAGAATTTTTCAAAATGAATTGTGATCCTTAATTGGCTGGTAAGTATTTATATCGGGAATTTCCACAACATTTTAGATGGATTCAGCCTGAAAGAAAGTGGGTCCACGTATAAGTAATATTAAAGTAATTGGAAGGATATATACTGTGTCACCTTCTGAAGGTGAAAGATTTTATCTACGTGTCCTTCTAAATCATGTTAGAGGACCAAGATCATTTGAAGAGTTGTTAATTGTAAATGGAATAACATATGCTACATTCAAAGAGGCTGCACAAAGACGAGGTTTTCTTCAAGAAGATGATTACGTTCGCCAATGCTTACATAAAGCATGCTTTGCTAGAATGCCCTGTTCCTTAAGAAGATCGTTTGCCTCAATATACGTTTTTTGCCAACCAATTGGGGTCCGTCAATTGTGGAATGAATTTTTTCCTTACACGGTTGAAGATTATGCAAGGTCGAGTTCAGCAAATAGTTCTTATACTATGAATAAATTGATGCTTACATTGAGAAGATTATTGCATTATTATAGAAAGAAGCTTTCTGATTTTGATTTGCCATCTCTTAGTGATGACTTTGTCAACAGCTCACCAGTTGCTAGGATAATTGAGGATGAACTCTCTATCCACATTCCAGAAGAAGATCTGAGATACGCAGAAATGTTGAATTACCACCAAAAAATTGCATTTGATGCTATTATGACAACAATTTTGCAAAATCAATCTGCAATCTTCTTCATAGATGGACCAGGGGGATCTGGAAAAACTTTTTTGTATCATGCTTTGTCAGCTCATTTGAGAAGTAATGGTCATATTGTTATTGCAAAAGCAACATCAGGAATATCAACAATTTTATTGCCAGGTGGAAGAACTACACATTCACGTTTCAAGATTCCACTAAAGCCAAGACCTGGAAGTTTCTGTAAACTTGACAAACAAAGTGATCTTGCAGAATTGATTCGACGAGCTACAACAATAATATGGGATGAATCCCCAATGGCAAATCGTTATGCTTTCGAGACTGTAGAAAGAATCTTTCAAAATATAATGTGAAATAATTTGCCATTTGGAGGCAAAATTATGATTTTGGGTGGAGATTTTAGGCAAGTGTTGCCCGTCATAAAAGGAGGCTCATTTGGTGAGCAAATAGCCAGAAGTGTTTCAAAGTTAACATTTTGGCCCGGTGTAAAGATTATTCATCTTCAACAAAATATGCGATCCCAACAAGATGGTGAATTCTCTCAAATTCTAATGAGAATTGGTGATGGGGTTCAACATACAATCAATGGTGACTTTGTAGAATCGCCTCAATCGATGGTCATACCATGGAAAGGTGGGCAATCACTTTATTATTTGATTGACTCTATTTTTCCCAACATGATTGATCATGCAAATGATGCAAATTACATGGTGGGAAGGGCCATAATTACGCCAAGAAATGTTGATGTAGATAAGATCAATGAAATGCTAATTGGATTATTTCCTAGTGAAGAGAAAGTATACACATCTTGGGACTCAGTAGATGATGACAACCACAATCTCTAATTGGAAGAATTCTTAAACTCTCTTAGTCCAAGTGGTATGCCACCTCACAGAATCGTTTCGAAAAGACGTTCTCCAATAATGCTGTTAAGAAATGTTGCGCCTGAACTTGGACTTTGCAATGGTACTCGGCTAATATGTCGTAATCTCGCTAGAAACTCTATTGATGCTGAGATAATGACAGGACCACATATAGGTACAAGATACTTTTTATATCGTATGCCTCTGAAAAGTGAGGAGAACTCTGGCTTGCTGTTTGTCTTAACACGGGCACAATTTCCAATAAGACTGAGTTTTGCTCTTATAATAAATAAATCTCAAGGTCAGATGATTCCAAATGTTGGAATATTTTTAAGGAATCATGTGTTCAGTCATGGACAACTTTATGTAGCACTTTCTAGAGGTGTTTCTCAACAATCCACAAAAGTTTTGGTTAAAAATGGAAAGCAAGAGCGTCGATCTGGTGTATATACAAGGAATGTAGTGTACAAAGATGTTTTGTTACCATCAAACAAATGGAAATCCATAAAAAATGTTTAAAATTTATGCAGTTATTTCATTAATTTGTAAATATTAAAATTTAATGGATTATCAAAAAATTGAAGATTGATTTATGTTACCACTTGGTTTTCGCAGAAAGAGATATATATAGTACAAACCATTTTTTTCCTGCTTCTGTTGCTTGCATTCAAGAATTGGAAGAATAGATGGAATCATGGTACATGTGGAAGGAATTTAGACAACAAAATCCACATGTAAGGGTATGCATCTTATTTCTCTCGAGAACTACATACATATCGCTTAGTATAATATTCTAATGTAAAGACTGATGAGATTGTTATTTCTTTGATAAAAAATCGTGTAGCCTTCCAAGACACAAATATGGAGTCCAGGTTGGAAAACTATTGTGGGGATAAATGGAAATGATTTAAGAAGATGGATCTTACGAGTATTAAGGAAACAAAGGTAAGCTTACGTTGTTTAATTTATAGTTTTAATTACTAAGTACTATTCACAATTTCAACTATGACATTTATTTTTACAGGGAAGAATACATAGTTTCGACAGAAGAATGGGACTTCACAAAGGTATAAAAGTCTAAATCTATCAATAATATTCAAAAGTATATATTGTGACAAATCTATTACCTTAGACATTTAAAAAAAATATTGACAGAAAAATATAATAAAAAGGAGATATACAGATGAGGAAAAGAGTATGGTACTTATCTCTCAAATTCTGTTTAATTTTTGAAAAAATTGAATGTCTTGGTAAATAATCCTCATTATTTTCTTATTATTAGGAAAAGAGTTCTAGATTATGTCGACATGGGAGTGGTACAAAATAACTTATTAAAAAAATAATTATTATTATTTACAAAAACTCTATTCGTTAATTTTTAATTCTTATTTTTATTTTAATATTTCAACCATCGTTATCAAAGGTGGTGCGCAGACGTCAAAGAATACAAGTGTGATTGCAAAGCAGCTATAAGGTTATTCTTTTGAATTTGTATTTAACATCAGTAATATTAAAATATTAAATCTATATATGTCATTTAATCTCCAAATACAAATACAGGTCCATGACACGAGTTTGTTGTGCGAATTTGTAATTATTTACCCTATTGCGAGTTGAAAATGGAGTTATAATTAGTTTTCAAATTTCACTTTGTTTGTAAATTAACATTGCAAATGTTTTTTATTTCTTTTTAGTTCAAATGAATGTTTAGGCTGGATTATATGTCATTTTTACTTTATTTCGCAATCATATATTTTTTTACATCAAAATTTCATTGTTATTTTTTATTAATTTCACACCAGTACCGAATCCATACATATGCATTTATTGTATTCAAATATTCGTTGCACACACATCAAGTGTGCACCGGTCGCTAGTAACAATTATTTATAATGTCATGAAGGTGCATTAAACAACATACTTGGACCAAAATAGACATTAAATAGATATACCAAACACTATGTATATCCATACTATTACTAGTTGTCACTTGACTTTATGTGCAAGAATTTACAATTTTGAGATATTTATACACTTGAGTTTAAATATTTAATATTGTTCATTTATGATGTATCTTTACCAATAATCTGACGTATCGTTACAAAATGTATTGTTATAACTAATCAGATGAATATACAATGGCGTAGTACTACACATGCAATGTCGTATTATTACATAAGAATTGACTTATTATTACATATCAAATGACACATGATTAAATATAAATTGATATATTCTCAAAAATCTATTTACGTATAGTTGCATATAAATTGACGTAGGACTACATATCAATTGACGTATCTTACATATCAATTGACGTAGGGTTGCATATAAATTGACGTATGACTACATATCAATTGATGTATGGTTACATATCAAATGCCGTATTGTTACATATGAATTAACGTATTATTACATATCAAATGACGTATGATTACATATAAATTAACGTATTCCTACATATCAACTGACGTATGATTACATATAAAATGCCGTATTATTATATATGAATGGACGTATTATTACATATCAAATGATGTACGGTTACATATAAATTGACGTATTATTACATATCAATTGACATATAGTTGCATATAAATTGACGTATGACTACATATGAATTGACGTATTCTTACATATCAATTGACGTATGGTTGCATATAAATTGATGTATGACTACATATCAATTGATGTATGGTTACATATCAATTTCCGTATTGTTACATATAAATTAACGTATTATTACATATCAAATGACATATCATTACACATCAAATGACGTATTTTTACATGACAATTGACATATGTGTACATGTAAATTGACGTATTTGTATGCATAAAATGATGTATGGTAACGTACAAAATGAAGTATTATTACATATATATGACTTTTTATGCCATTTAAATGACGTAGTCTTACATATGAAATGAAGTATTAGTACACATCAAATGACGCATTTTTACATGACAATTGACATATGAGTACATGTAAACGACATATTTTTACATATAAAACGACGTATGGTAACATACAAAATGAAGTGTTACATTTCATTTTAAGGACGTATTCTTACATTCAAAATGAAGTATTATCACACTTCAAATGACGTGTTTTTACATGACAATTGACGTATGCATACATGTAAATTAACGTAATTTTACATAAAGAATGACGAATGGTAACATACAAAATGAATTATTATTGCATATTAATGAATTTATTTTATTTAAAGGAAGTATTCTTACATATGAAATGACATTATTACATGACAAGTGACGTATGTGTACATGTAAATGACGTATTTTTACATATAAACGACGTATGGTAACATACAAATGAAGTATTATTACATATAAATGACTTTTTATTTTATTTAGAGGATGTGTTCTTACATATGAAATGATGTATTATTACACATCAAAAGACGTATTTTTACTTGACATTTAATGTATATGTACATGTAAATTAACGTATTTGTATATATAAAACAACATATGGTAACATGCAAAATGAAGTATTATTTCATATTAATGACTTACATGACAATTGACGTATGCATACATGTAAATTAACGTAATTTTACATAAAAAATGACGTATGGTAACATACAAAATGAATTATTATTTCATATTAATGACTTTATTTTATTTAAAGGAAGTATTCTTACATATGAAATGACTTATTATTACATGACAAGTGACGTATGTGTACATGTAAATGACGTATTTTTACATATAAAACGACGTATGGTAACATACAAATGAAGTATTATTACATATAAATGAATTTTTATTTTATTTAGAGGATATGTTCTTACATATGAAATGATGTATTATTACACATCAAAAGACGTATTTTTACTTGACATTTAACGTATATGTACATGTAAATTAACGTATTTGTATATATAAAACGACATATGGTAACATGCAAAATGAAGTATTATTTCATATTAATGACTTACATGACAATTGATGTATGTGTACATGTAAACGACGTATTTTTACATATAAAACGATGTATGGTAACATACAAAATGAAGTATTATTACATATAAATGACTTTTTATTTCATTTAAGGGATGTATCCTTACTAGATATTTCTTAATAATGTGTCATAAATTTTCAGAAAGCCTATGTGCCTACTCTGAAATACAAAAATGGTTTAGGATTCTGAGCATTGTACAATACGTTATGGACTTTCTCGTGGAGTCGTGCAAAATTGTCAAAAAATTTTAGCTTATGTTTGATGCAAACACTCTTTTATATTAGATGTTTTTTGATAATGTATCATGCATTTCTAGAAAGCCCTATGTTTCTCCATTGAAAGAAAAAAAAATGATTTATAATTTCGTGCACCGTGCAATACATTATGGACTTTCTCGTAAAGTCGCACAAAAGTGTCAATAAATTTTAGCTTATGTTTAAAGAAAGACCTGTTTCATAATAGACATTTTTTGATAATGTGTCATATATTTTTAGAAATCTCTATGTGTCTACCTTGAAATTAAAAAAAGCAGTTTATGATTTTGAGCATTATAAGTGCGTTATAGACTTTCTCGTGACATCGCACAAAACTGTTGATAAATTTTAGCTTATATTTGAAGGAAAAACTGGTTCATGGTAGAAATTTTTTAGTAATGTGTCTTACATTTTCAGATATCTCTATGTGTCTATTTTGAAATTAGAAAAATTGCATATGATTCCGACCATCGTACAGTGTTAGGAAATTTCAAGTTAGAAGTTTTGATGATGAAAAGATAGGATTTAATGTTAGACCCCAAAATATAATGTAAGTTTATGTTTCATAGATCAATTGTATAAGCGTTTGAAAGTATGTAATTTTGTTAGGCTTGTAACATTTATCTTTGTAGATTTTAGACTAAGTATTAGATACCGAATTGCTAATTGAATTCTAGGTGAGTCTATTAGAGATGAAGTTGGAGATCAGTGTCTGAAGTCAAAAGAAGATGAAGATTTATCCTTAACTTCTGTCAAACGCTAAATGACTATTTCAAGATTCATGAATCAAGCGCTCAAAGCACTCTAGCGATCAGTATCAGATTCACCTGAAATAAATCCTCAAGTCATGAAGAACTTAAATGCAATCATTCAACTGACATTTATTTCCAACGGGAAATAAATTCAAATGCATTAAATGCCTGATAAGTGCATTAAATGTGATAAGCCAATATGACTTGCGGACAAGCCACCTTTTGACCAGACTGTCAGAATTTTAGAGTTTATAGCTGCTCCCATCCAATCGGAACCAGCAGAATTTTAGGAATGTCAGAGAAAAGGTATAATCACGCGCCGCATGAAAGGCACGCCCCTACATGTGTCCAACGGACATAATCCCAAGAATTATCTATAAATACCTAATTCCAGCAAATCCTAAAGAGATATATACGTACATGCACAAGAAAACTCTGCCGAAATTCTCATTCAAAGAAAAGCTTAGAAACTCCATAGCCAAAATTCTTCAAGCTTTTTACATACACTCCATACAGTCACAAATATCTCAAACATCTTCCAAAGGAGAAACCTAAACTGTTACTGAGATATTCCAAGTTGTTTGATCTTTTCAAAAACAAACAAACCCTTGTGATAAAACCCTCAACCTTTCATCTGTGTGAGAAAGTTGTTGAAACCCCTTACAGACAGTATTTCTAAGTGAGAGAAGCTTGTAGAAGAAGATCTTCATTGGTGCTGAAATCTGTGTGATCAAGGAGACCGAGATCATTTTCACCTATTTACTACCTTATAGAAGATTCTGTGTGATTCTTTGATAATTATCTTAGTAAATTCCCTCCAAGTGAAAAAGGAGAAGAAGGACGTAGCTAGGATTACATCACCCAGTGAATCTTGTGTCATTTACTTTCATAATTGTCTTGTTTTATATTATTTTATCTATTCTGAAAAAGACAAGATAAATCTGCTAGGCGACTATTTAACCTAAACGAATGCTAAAGCTTTAAAATCATTTCTGCTGTGCTAACCCTGATTAAGTGATCTGAGCATTACCCTACTTTGGTAAATTGCCGAAATAACTAAGTCTAAGTTATCTTTATTGTAGCGCCTGACCCAAGCGCTCAGCTTCCTAAGAGTTCTAACTTTTAGAAAGTGATACGAAATTTTTGAAGTCCAAAAAGACTTCAGGGTCTATTTAGCCCCCCCCCTTCTAGACCCTTTCGTATGCCACTTGGGACCACCATACAGTATGTTATGGACTCTATCGTGAAGTCGCGCAAAACTATCTATAAATTTTAGCTTACGTTTGAAGAGAACTTTCTTTCATATGAGACATTTATTGATAATGTCTCATATAATTTCCGAAAGCCCTATGTGTCTATTTTCAAAATAAGAAAATGGTTTATGATTCCGAGCATTCTATAGTGCGTTATAGACATTTTCATGAAGTTGCGCAGATCTGTCAACTTATCATTTGAAAATACTTCAACTTTGCACTAAAAATACACACATGGCTTGTCGATATTGCAATAACTATACATATAAAATTTGAATATATATATATATATATATATATATATTACTCGGAATATAGGCAGTATGGATCTCGATTTGTTCCTTTCATCGGGAGAATAAAATGGTGTCACCTTTGAACACATTTAATCACCGAAATAGCAACCTAATTAGATTTATGGTGATGTATGAAAGGAAAAAAGAGAATACAGATGTGAGGAAGAAGATGATTAAAAAAAATTAATAAAGTGGGGGTAAGGGGAAGAGAAGTCATCGTGAGGAAAAGGAGAGATAAAAAGAGAGTTTTGTAATTTTGTGTTTAGTTGAGGGAATTTTTGTCTTTTATATCAATTAGGGAGCTAATTCAAAGAGTGAATATGAATTGGGGAGTGCATGGTTTAAAAACATGGGAAGGAACTGACTTTTAAATTTCATTAGTGAGTGGGGATTTGTCTCCAATTTGCTGTTAGTATAATCAAACAATAATAATATTTGATTCATTTATGAATCTAATGCATTTGGCGTGTCATTGGGTGGATAGTACCGAAACATAGGCCCAATAAATGAATTTGATACCCAAGCCTAGGCTCAGGCTCAGGCCTAAACCCTGTTAGTGAGTCTCAGAGTGATGCTACATAACATTCATTTTGAGTCACATATTTTTCACTTCCTATGTGGCTTTCCTAGTCACCCTCCAACTCAACATTCTATTATTATTATTATTATTATTTTATCTTTTTATTCTTCTAGATTTTATTCCTAAGATTTCTCTTCTTTTCTTTCCTTTCTCACGCCTCTACCCATCAATTGGATTTTTCCTAAACTAAAACTCTTTTTTTTTTCCTGCTGTTGTTTTTTTCTTTACTGTTGCAGCATCTCCAAAATTTCATCTTTCATCTCCTCTCAATATCATCATCATGCATTCCCAATACAATACTAAATGATTCAAGAGAAAAATGCATCAATTCTTAATGGCAATAACTTGGATGAAAAACTTAGAACCCCAGATTCCAAGGTACTAATGCAATTTAATTGATTTTTTTATTTTATTAATGATTTTTTTGGATTTTTAATTGTATCATGTATCATTATCAGTACAATTTTGATAATGGCCGATGGAATAGTTAGTCAAAGAAAACTAGTTCTTTACAAATAAAAACAATTTCATTTGATACTAGAGGCTAATCGTTTCTCATAAAATCTGTTGACCTTTTTGAAAAACAATCGGACTAATTTTGACAATGACAAGGAAACTCCTTTTAACATAATTATTCTTGCCTTTCCTTTTATGCAGATTGCTCATTCAAAGGAAGACGACATTCAATGTCTTCTCCAAAAGGAAAAAATATCATCAAATCTGCCATCTCTTAAAAAGAGAAGTAAATCAATCCTATCTCATTTAATTTCTTAAATTTATTTATTAAAATTGGAAAGTATTCGTTAGACTTAAAATGGGAAAGAGCCGTTTCACATCAGCTGTATTCTCTGTCATATCTTCTATAAATGTAGAAGATAATCCTTCTCAAGGATTCACGAATTTTCTGAAGTATTCTTAAGCTTACATTCATTACGTGTAATTCATCTCATTAGGAACAATATTCTATTCCAGTGAGGAAGAAGAAGTACCAGTCACTGCTTCAGAGTTCCACTTATCAAACACGAGTGATTAGCGAGGAGTTTTTGGAGTCAAGTCTCTTTTGTAATCCATATTAAAGTAGTTGTGTGGAAATTCCATCTGGTTCCACACCTAGTCTCTAAGATCTTTTGAGTGTTACTCAAATCCTCATATCGAATGTGTTTGTTATTTCTTTTTAGATAACATTAGTTGTTTTTTAGTTTTCTTCAGGATTTTGTTTTGGAACTTATATGTTCCACCTTTTATCTTCAATAATAAGTATTATTTAGTTTTTAATTTTGGTATTATTAAGTTCCGTTGTGAAAATTTTTAAATACTTAATTTGCCCCCTCTTAGGCAATTCTTGAGTTACATTTGGCATCAGAGCAAGTTGGCTCAATTCTAAGAGCTTAACCACCCGAGTTGGAAGATCCACATGGTCGCCTCCATTGCCGATACATATGCAGAGGGGTAATCACATTCTCGCCCACCACTTTTCGAAGAATCTAACTATGCAGTCTGGAAGGACCGAATGAAGAAATATGTCATCTCAATAGATTTCAAACTACGGAGAATTATAATGAAAGGTCCGACTATTCCCACTAAAACGGTCAACGGAAGAAATGTTCCAAAGAAGTAGGATGACTATGATGACGAGGATGAAAAGGCCCTACAAATGAATGCTAAGGCTGAAAACATCTTAGCCTATGCTCTCACCAAAGATGAGTACAATCGCGTCAGTACTTGTATCTCGGCCAAACAAATTTGGGAAATGCTACAAGTCACTTATGAAGGTACCTGTCAAGTTAGACAAGAAAGGGTTTCTCTATTGGGGTTTGATAAGTCCATATTTTACAGTATTTTATGCCCCATTGTGATATGATTTGCTCGTTACTTTGATCACTTTTTATCCCTCATAATGCTTTGATTAGTATAGATTTTGTTTTGTAGGATAGAAGTTGATTTACGCATGAAAGACGAGAAAGGAGATCCAAATTGAGCTTGAAATTGAAGAAAGAAACAAAAGAAGATAGTTGATGAAAGATTTTACACAATGCTCATATAGACACGAGATTTTCGTCAACTTAAAAGCCTAATCAGATTAAGGTTTCTTCTCCAATATTGTAGAGCATTGTCTTAGCTTCACGTAGCAACTTGAATCACCACAATCTGACATCTGTAGGGATAGTTATGATTAAAATACGAAAGCTGCGCATTTTGCATCAGACAACCGCGGCACGGGACCGCGGTCTTGCTTCGAAAAATTGGTTCGCACTTTTTGTGCTGCGGCACAGCACCGCGGCACTGTTCCCTGCTGCCCTATTTTTATATCCGCCGTTTTTGGTCTTTATAACACATTCTTCACTTATCAAAAGGCTACACTTGTTCTAAAAACACATAGGGAAGCCATAGGAAGACCCAAGGAAGCTTGAGGAGCCATTTTCATCATCAAAAGCTTGGATTCACACCTTGTAATAGGGAGTAATTCAACTCTTTCTCTTTGATTAGTTTATCAACTATGTCTTATAGAATTGTTGAATCATTTGTTATTGTAAGTATGAGCTAAGCATCTTTGTGGTTGGGTTATGTAAATACTTTGTGATGTTTTGTGTTTAATGAATGATTAATTTCCGGATTTATTACATTCTTGTTACATGTTTGATTTTAGGCTTAATGCTTTCACATGAATGATCACCATGTGTTTGATATAATGCTTTGTCTTGAGACCGAGAGGAGATAGATAAAGGGAGATCGAAAAATTAAACATCATAACGTAACAATTGACTAGAGATAGAATCGATTGCGTTGTGTGGCTTTTTGTGATAAGATGACTCGATTGAATGTAGGATCTTCGTAAATAAGGAACTCTTTTGAACCTAAATGTATGTTAGTTAATTCAATCTTCACTATAGAGATATAGGGAGTTGTTAACTAGTATAGGCTTGTTATTTCAAGAGATTGAATAACAAATACATTAGGGGGTTTCGCCATAACAAGAGCGTCCTAAAAATCCGGATAGTTAAGAGTTCATGAACATAGAATAGAACATAGTAGGATCCTAACCCAATCACCTCTTCCCATTTGATTTATTACCTTGATAATCATTTTAGTTATCTTTAGTTATTTTCATAGTATAAACACCTATCATCTTATAAATTGATTTAGCTTAGAAATAGGTAATATAGCAATTACGAGCATTGAATCCAATTGTCCCTTAGAGACGATACACCCCGGGCTAAATAGTCCACTTTATTACTTTGCACGACCTAGTATACTTGCTAGGATTTCGCGTGTCAAGTTTTTGGCACCTTTGCCTGGGACAATTGCGTTATTTGATATTGTAATTCACTTATCTTCTCTAAGACTAAGTTGCTGTTTTTCAAGTTACTGTTTTTGTGTTTTTGGTTGCTGGTTTTGTGTTTTAAGATGCTGTTTTTGTTTTTTTTAGTTGTTGGTTTTGTGTTTTAAGTTGCTGTTTTTGTTTGTTTTAGATGTTGTTTTGTTATTTTTTTTATTTTTATTCTTGAATAGATGAGCATCAATGACTTTTATTGGTCAAAACAAGGATGGGATGAAGGTGCCGAATACGGGAGCGAGTGCAAGATTTATGTTCGTGGTGTGGAGACGCTCATCATAGCGATTATTGTCAACACGGATGGAGAAGTCAGCAAGACTTGCCATTGAGTTATTATGTTATGAGAGATTCACAAGCATACCTGCATCAAGATAGGTCCCCCTTTCTAATGCAGGGAGAATTTGAATCGACTAACTTTCAGAACCATGGGGATTATCAGCAACAATGTCATAGGAACCCAAGTTTTGAGGAGTTGATGATCCAATGGATGAATTCGAACGATGAGCGATCTCAAAATCTCGAAGCATCTATAATGGAATTGCAAACACAACTCAACCAACTTTCCAACTTATTGGCAGAGAGATCATCAGACACTTCTCAGGGTGGCACAGAGGAGAATGATGAGGTACTTGATACAGGAGTTGAACAAGTTGTTGATTCGGCACCACATTGTTTGTACCCTATTGCTATACCAGCACTACCTTCAGAATCTATGTGTGGTGAAGTAGATACAACATCACTGGAGCACCTTCAATTCAGCATTGAGATCCCAAAATCCACTCCATCAAATGACCAAGAAAAAGCATTAGAAATATTCAAGAATCCAACACCACCTACCTTCATATCTCTCGAATTCTTGCAAAAGTGTATCAATAACCAGAGAGACAGAGTGGAGGAGGTTGAAGTCAAGGTTTACAACTCTAGTGATCCATTCGATACATATTTGGAAAACCCAAGTGATGCTACGGTTGAGAATGAGAAAATTAGAGGATATCTAAATCACTTGGATATACCACCATTTAAGTTGTCAAAACCAAGTCTATGGGAGTATGGAGCAGCCACATATGAGTTGCAATCATCCATTGATGATCCTTTCTCACTTCCAATTAAACTTTCATCTTTACACTTCAATTATGTATTTCTGAAAGAGACCTTATGCTTACTTCTAATTCTTTTAGGTTGTGTGATAGATATTGGAGGGGAGAAGCCTTTACGCAACTGGAAAAAACACAAAAAGGCTCATCCATACAAAGTTGGCATTGCTTCTTATGATCCACCATGAGCAATGCAAGGTAGTCGAGCTAATGACTTAAAACAAGCGCTTCGTGGGAGGCAACCCACGTTTTTCGTGCTTTCTTTCATTTCCGTTATTTTTCTTTTTCTTTTATTTTTCTCGTGTTATGTGTTTTTAGTGTTATGATGATGTTTTTTGTCTCTTCTTGTTTTTCTAACTTCACAGATGGCTAGGCTTTATTGTCAGACTCTCCGTCTTGTTGCTCTTTCGCTTTTTGGACATCACTTAGATTCAAACATCAGGGACGTCTTTCCTTCCTTTACTTTACATTTGTATGTTCGCTCATTGGGGACAATGTGCTAGATTAGTTGGGGGTGGGATAGACGTCCTAATTTTATTGTGATGTGGTGATTTTGTGTAACTTGTACTCATTTGTTAAGTTTCATGCTTGATTTGGGATTAGAAAACTGTGATAATCAATGATTTCATATTCATGATTTGTTACACTTTTGCTTGGAACATGATTCGTTTGAATGTCTCTACTTCATCTAAGATGAAATCATTTTTCGTATTTTATATGTGAAAGCCTTTTTAGCCATGCTTATGTGAATTGTTGAGGATTTAAAGCATTGAACTTTCAATTTTGTCAATTTTGAAGTGTGTGTTGAGTGTGCGAAGTCATGAAATGATTTAGTCCATCTTTCATTTTCTTTAACCTTACAATTGGCCTTCACGATACTACATAATCTCTAGACCTTATTTTGAGCTATATTGATAAGAATGGAGTGTGCTAAGCATACTAAAAACCACCATTCGCTTTTCTTTCGTAAGCCACACCAACCACCCTTTAGCCTAAAAAAAAGAAAAACAAAGTTTATTTCCCAAGTAAGAGAGCATATAACTTCATATTATTTGGCTTTAATTTGGGTTTACGCTTTGTTTTGGGTGTCGAATCTCATAGATTAATGGGTTAAAAGGTGTGTTTGTTCTTGATGATTTTGAGAAATTTTGAGGTCTTGAGTTTATGTGAAATAAAGAGAGGAAAATAAAATGTTGTAAGTTGGCTAAAGAGTCGAGAGATTGGAAGTTACCGAAAAATATATTATGTGAGCTCTCTCTCGACTTGGCTACGAACTGAGCTTCAATGTGAATTATTTGGTTTGGGAATCATTTTTCCACCCCTAGCATCAAAAGAAACACCAATACGAGATGTTCCAGATGAAGTCCAATGAAACCATCATTCAGATGTATACTCGGTTCATGCAACTCATAAACCCTATGTTTGGACTTGGAAAAATCATTCCTGAAAATGAGCAAATTCGGAAGATACTAGGATCTCTTCCCAAGGAATGGACTGCCAAAGTCATTGCCATACATGAAGCAAAAGATTTAAATGTTATAACTATGGGAGAGATCATTGGATTTATCACTGTTAGGTATATGCCCTAGATGCCAATGAGGACAAATAGTTAGATTAGGGTATCTTATTATGTTGTACAAACTATTGAGAAGAAATTAATAAAGGCATTTATATTTTGTTCATATAAATTTTTTCGGCATCTAAATAAGTATTGAACATATAGTCCATGTGAATAAAGGTTTGACTCTTTGCCCTTTATGGAATAAAGACGTGGCATGGGAAGAGTCTTACACCTTATCACTTAAAAGGGTTCGCAAGCCAAAGAATCTTGATTGGGCATTAAGATTCGACTTGTATGACACATGCTCTGTCGATGAGTGCCAGTCGAACACTATAGGGATAGTGGGAGCAAGTATCATAGATATGTCAATGGAATTGACATATTTGAACACGGCTCGTAGTAATCCGATCACATGGGTATGTACTCAGTGACTGTCAATGATTGGATTACTGATCATAATAGTATGCGTGAGCCTTAGACCTGAGGGTTCATGATCAATGTGTTTGTATTATTAGATCTGTTACCAGAGTAGTTAGGCCCATATCACCTGTCGGTGGGGTCGACCTCGAAGTGCGATATCAATGAGACACGTAGCAGTTGATCAGTGATCGCCAAGATGGGATTCACTATCTTGATAGTAAACGAGAAAGTATCCTGTGCGATTATAGGCTAATGAAATTATAAGTCTTTAGCCAAAGCATAAACAACTAACTGATGTGGGACATTGAGGGTAGTTTAGTAATTTCATTATGCTATAATCTAATGCACAGTATCAAGTTTAGTGAGTTTGACATTTTCCATGACTCTCACTTGATCGGGATACGTCAGTGAAGGGCTTATACTCATACGGTATTTATGGTCAAGAGGTTCGTAAAATGATTCATTCATTTCGTACTCAATTGGGTTACGATGTGAGTCCACGGGACTGGCTAGGTGACGCTCACATCCTTAGGTAATTTCTCCCTTTGCCAATTGAGACGAACCTAAAGAGTCGCGCTATAAGAAACAAGCGGGATGTATCTTTTTGTGTAAATCTTTTAGAAAGAATTAAATGGACAGATTGATTTAATTAGATTAAATCAATTAATTAAATAATTAATTTAATTATATTAGATTAAATTATTTAATTAGTATATTATTTAATTGGAATTAATCAATAGTATATATTATATTTAAATTGGATTTAAATTTTAATATATGCAGATGGGCTAGAAATTAGACAAGCCAATTAAAAGCCCACCCAGTCCAAAGAAAGTCCTAAGGGGGCGGCCACTCTAGGGTTTTTGGAGTAGCCTCCAACTTGTTCCACAAGCTAGTTGAGTTTAAATAGGACTCCTATAGTGGAACAAACCCTAGGTGACAAGATAACATTACACAACACAAAAGGAAAAGAACTCTCTCCCCACTCTCCTCTCTAGCCGTCCATCATTGTCAAAAAGGAGGAGTTTCGGGATCTTTGGAAGGCTCCTTTCGCGTGAAGCTTTAGAGACAGGAGCCCTTAGAGGATTGTTGTTCTGCAGAATCAATAAACGAATCAAAAGGGTATGTTTATTTATTCTAAATTTCGCGAAACCCATGAAAAAATTATCAGATCTTTTTTTGTGATCTACCAGTAGGAATGCTCGAATCTTCCGCTGCAATTCTCTGTTTTTACTGTACGGGATTCATAACAGTGGTATCAGAGCCGACTTAAACGGATATGATAATTTTTACGTTTAAGATTATTTTGGTTAAAATTGGATTTTTATAAAATTTGATTTTATGTATTTAATATTCGATGTTAAATCTGAAATTTTGAAAATATTTATCGCCATGAAATCGTCGCATGATTACATGTTTTCCGTCGTTGGCAACGGTAAATTGGGGTGGCACCACCATGTGTTTTTGAAGCACACGCGAGCACCACCCCATTCGTGTAATCAAAGAAAAACAAAAAAACAAAAAAAAAAAGGGAAAAAGGAGGGAGACGGCGTTGATTTGCGCCACCACGCGGCGGCGGAAAGTAGGGCGGCATAAGCCGCCCTAGACGTGCGCCCTTACGGGCGCTGGGCCCGGCCCAGTGTATTAATATATATATATATATTTTATATTTAAATATATATATAAATTAATAAATATTAGGGTTTGACCGTAATAGACAAATTCGACCCGTGGTTTGTCAAAACTCTTTTTTTCGAAAATGTTTTTCTTAAAATTAAATTGGATTTAATTAAGTTAAATTGGATTTGACTTTAATATTAAATTGGATTAAATAATATCATAAATTAAATTGAATTTTTATTTATGATTTGCGACGACTAAATAAATAGGATTTATTTAAGTTTGATTATATTTTTTCAAAATAAACAAGGAATAGGTTTGACTTATTTCCTAAATAATAAATTGGATTTATTTCCCTTTAAAATTGAAATCAAAATTCATCTCTTCTAATTAAATTAGATTTAATCGGTTTTTGAATTTCTTTTCGATTTTAAACTTAAAACCAACATAAACTTAAATAGTTTACTTACATGCTTTGATGTATGTTGTGGTGGATGCTTCCATGGACTTAGGGTTTTACCGCTTTGGTATTATCTGGGTTGTATTGGGCAATTGCCTCCCAGTTTGTACTTTAAATTATGGTAGTATAATGTATATGGTGTTTTCTGAGTTGTGTAAAGTAGAGGTAGGACCTTTTCTAGCTTGGAGCCTGAAGATCTATTAGAAATTAGATTGATAATAGACCCCTATCCCCCTGATTGATCTATTGGCTTAGATCAATCTAGAATGTCCATGGAAATGTATGTTGTTAGAATAACTAGGTTTTTCTATGCATGCATGATTATAATCCATATATGCGCGTAATAAATTAATGTGCAAAGTGAGACCTTAATTTTTCAAAAATTCTCCCACTTTAAATACTAAGTAAGTAAGGGATATTGGATATCCTGGCTCTCCATCAAACTTGGAAAAGATGGGATTATGAGTTATGCATGGCATCGTCCCGACTAATGGGGGTTATGCATTAATTCATAATCCATATCTCTTCAAGTGCATTTGATGCCATCGGTCGAAGCAAATCTTATCCCATATCACCATTACAGGTTGCAAGATAAGATTCAACTGTTAGATCGATAGGAGTTGATGGGAAAGTACTTAGATGGATCACCACCAATATTTCGTTACAGGCTGAGGTTGTGTGATCCATGAGCCAAAGGTAGATTGAATCATCAGTAAAACTGGTTGACATGGCATGTCACTTCAAAAGTTCCAATGAGCCATACATCGTTACAGATTGCAACTCATTGAAAGTTTTAAAGAACTCAATCACTCACTATGAAATCTTTCCAACGAGATTTTCGTTCATTGCAGTGGGAGTGCAATGGTTCGAAAAATGTAGTGGAAGCCAAGTCAAAAATTAAAGTCCTAATTTTTACTTGGGTACAACATAATTATCTAATTGAATCTTGGTTAATTTTCTGCAGTAGTTTTATCTCTCTCAAAATGGTTAATAACCCTCTATCCATACTGCTTGAAAAGAATGTCCTCACTGGACCCAACTTTGCCGACTGGCTCAAAAACCTAAGGATTGTCCTTAGCTTAGAATCATTGGGCTATGTACTCGAAGGAAATCATCCCCCTGTCCCTGGAGACGATGACGATGAAGACGCCCATGATAACTACAACACTTGGATCAAAGATGATACTCGTGTTAAAGGTTACATGCTCGGCACCATGAGCAATGACCTGCAGCGATCCCATGAAAACATGGATGACGCAAAGTCAGTGTTATTGCACCTCAAGGAGCTGTACGGAGAGCACAGTAGGACTGCTCGGTATGACATATCGAGAGAGCTCTTTGGCGCAAGGATGGGAAAAGGTGAAGATGTGGGCACCCACGTCATAAAAATGATTTCCATGATCGAGAGATTGGAAGCTCTTGATTTCAACATGCACTTCCACCTTCAGACAGATCTCATTCTTCAATCACTCCCCAAATCCTTTTCACAGTTTATTGTGAACTTCAACATGAACGACATTGAGTGCACATTAGCTGGGCTATTGAACAAGCTCTCAACTACTCAAGGTCAGATGAAGCCCAAGGGGAAGGAAGTTGTTTTAGCCGTTACCACGGGGACATCCAAGCCCTTCAGAAAGAAGAAGGGTAAAGGCAAAAAGCAATTGGGAGTGTCTAAAATATCGAGTGACACAGGCAAAGGGAAAAATAAAGGGTTCAAAAGAAGAGGTCCAAAGAAGACAGACAAATGTCTTCACTGCCATGAGATGGGACACTGGAAACGTGACTGTCCCAAGCTGAAAGCAGAGATTACTTCAGGTATGGAACTTAATGTTTTAGAAACAAATTGTTCTGTTAACATATTTTCAACTTCCTGGATTCTAGACTCTGGGGTTAGTGCTCACATATGTGTTGTGAATCAGGAGCTGGAAAGAAGTAAAAAGCTGGAGCTTGGTGAAGTGATGATTAATGTTGGCAGCGGTCATAGTGTAGCAGCCTCAGACATTGGCACCACTTCCCTTAGTTTATCATCTGGACATTTATTATATTTAGACAATTGCCTTGTTTTGCCCAACGGGCTTAAGAATATTGTTTCAATTCCTGTTTTAGTCAGGAAATGTTATTTATTTTCCTTTATGAACAATTCTTGTGACATTTATTTTAGAAATGAATGTGTTGGCAATGCGTCTTTAATAAATGGTTTATATTATATTAATGTCCAAAATGATTGTAATGTTAATGCTGTAACAAGAAAACGCAGAATGTATGGTACAAACTTGAGATAGTTGTGGCACTTAAGACTAGGTCATGTCGGGGACCAAAGACTACACGAGTTAGAAAAGGGTAGAGTCATAGACTCATTGGGATCAGATCCCTATCCCACTTGTGAGTTTTGTATCCAAGGCAAAATGACCAAGTCCCCCTTCACAGGGAATTTTGAAAGAGCCATAGAAGTCTTAGGTCTAGTTCATATTGATGTGTGCGGACCATTTGGAAATATGGCCCGCGGTGGTTTTCAGTACTTCATTACATTTACCGATGACCATTCTAGGTATGACTACGTGTATTTAATGAAGTACAAGTCTGAATCATTGGAGAAATTCATTGAATTCAAGACTTTAATCGAAAACCAAACCGAGCATCATAGAAAGACACTTCGGTCTGACCGCGGTGGCGAATATATGAGTGTAGAGTTTGACCAGTTCGTTCGAGAACATGGCATACTGTTACAACTTACTCCTCCAGCAACTCCACAATTGAATGGTGTAGCAGAACGAAGGAATCGAACACTGTTGGACATGGTTCGATCCATGCTCAGCTACACAGATTTGCCCATTTCACTGTGGGGACACGTCCTGCTTACGTCTACTCATATTTTGAATAGATGTCCCTCCAAATCTGTTCCTGGAACACCATATCAGATATGGCATGGAAGGAAGCCTAATCTGAAGCACATAAGAATATGTGGTTGCCCAGCTTACGTGAAAAAGACCAAGGCAGAGAAATTGGAGACTAGGTCCATGAAAGGACGATTCGTTGAATATCCCGAGGATTCTATGGGATACCTTTTCTACCTTCCCGATGATCAAAGGATCATTGTTGCCTTACATGCAATCTTTCTCGAAGAAGAATTCATTCGAGAAGGAGGAGCTGGTAGAAGTATTGTTCTACATGAACAAAATGAATCCCCTGTGGAAGACACTGTTCAAGAGACCCAACCCGACCCAAAAACGACACAACCATCAGTGCGCAGGTCTACTAGAGTATCTCAACCGCCTGCGAGATATGGTTCTCTGCTACAAGGAGAGCATAATTTGCATGCAGTAACAGAAGGAAACCATGGAGACGATCCCTCTAGTTATGACCAGGCAATGATGGATATGGATTCTGCAAAATGGCATGAAGCTATGAAAGTGGAAATGGATTCGATGTATTCGAACCAAGTCTGGAATCTAGTAGATCCTCCCAAAGGTATTGTACCTATTGGATGCAAATGGATCTATAAGAGAAAGATAGGTTCGGATGGCAAGGTGGATACCTATAAGGCCAGGCTAGTGGCGAAAGGGTATAGTCAGAAGGAGGGCATTGACTATGAGGAAACCTTTTCACCAGTAGCTATGATCAAATCCATTAGAATTCTACTTTCAATAGTTGCGTACCTGGATTATGAAATATGGCAGATGGATGTGAAAACCGCCTTCCTAAATGGATTCCTCGAGGAGGATATCTATATGGAGCAGCCCAAAGGTTTCATATCCAATACCGATTCTCATAAGGTCTGCAAGTTAAATAGGTCCATTTATGGACTAAAGCAGGCCTCTCGCAGTTGGAACCTTCGTTTTGATGAAGAAGTACGAAACAACGGCTTTATAAAAAATGAGGATGAACCATGTGTCTATAAAAAGGTCAGTGGGAGCAAGATATCATTCCTGGTACTATACGTGGACGACATTCTACTTTTAGGGAATGATACAGATTTGCTAACTTCGGTTAAGACATGGCTTTCAAGCACATTCTCCATGAAAGATTTAGGAGAAGCCACCTATGTCCTAGGAATTCGAATCTACAGGGATAGATCGAATAAGACAATAGGTCTCTCCTAAGCTCTCTACTTAGAAAAGGTCCTAAAGCGATTTGGGATGGAAAATTCTGAAAGAGGTCTTTTGCCCATGAGACATGGAATTCATCTCTCCAAAAAGATGAGTCCTCAAAGTGAGGAAGATCGAAGAGAAATAAGTACCATCCCCTATGCCTCGGCAGTGGGAAGTCTTATGTACGTGATGTTATGCACAAGACCAGATCTTGCATACACTGTGAGCGTGGTAAGTAGGTTTCAAGCTAACCCAGGCAAAGAACATTGGATGGCTGTGAAATCAATCTTAAAGTAATTGAGAAGAACTAAAGATATGATCCTCACATATGGCAATAGAGAAATGAAAGTGGATGGTTATACTGATTCAGATTTCCAATCTGACATCGATGAACGAAAATCCACTTTTGGGTTCATATTCACTTCAAACGGTGGAGCAGTGTCTTGGAAAAGTTCCAAGCAAAGCACAACTGCCGATTCGACCACCGAAGCTGAATATGTGGCAGCCTCGGAGGCGACAAAGGAGGCTGTTTGGATAAAGAAGTTCATTACTAAACTTGAAGTTGTTCCTAGCATGGAGCTTCCGTTGCCACTATGGTGTGACAACAACGGAGCCATCGCGCAAGCAAAGGAACCAAGGTCTCACAATAAATCCAAACACATAGAGAGGAGATATCACATAATTTCAGAAATCGTTGGAAGAGGTAACATCGCCGTGCAGAAAATAGCTTCAGCTGATAACGTAGCTGACCCACTCACTAAGCCATTAGCGCAGGCGGTGCTAGAGCATCATCTTGAGAAGATGGGTATAAGATACCAAAGGGATTGGCATTAAGTGCAAGTGGGAGATTGTTAGGTATATGCCCTAGATGCCAATGATGACAAATAGTTAGATTAGGGTATCTTATTATGTTGTGCAAACTATTGAGAAGAAATTAATAAAGGCATTTATATTTTGTTCATATAAATCTTTACGACATCTATATAGTCCATGTGAATAAAGGTTTGACTCTTTGCCTTTTATGGAGTAAAGACGTGGCTTGGGAAGAGTCTTACACCTTATCACTTAAAAGGGTTCGCAAGCCAAAGAATCTTGATTGGGCATTAAGATTCGACTTGTATGACACATGCTCTGTCGATGAGTGCCAGTCGAACACTATAGGGATAGTGGGAGCAGGTATCATAGATATGTCAATGGAATTGACATATTCGAACACGGCTCGTAGTAATCAGATCACATGGGTATTTTGTTAGGAATTTCATGTTAGAAGTTTTGATGATGACAATTAGGACTTTTTGTTAGACCCCAAAAATATGTAAGTTTTATTTTGGTAGAAAAATTTGTATAAGCTTTGAAGCGTTAGATTTGTAATAGGCTTATTAGGCTTTGCTTTATTTTATTTTAGATTGTTAGGCAACGTAGTCTTAGGCTGAGCGTCTGATAATTTCTGAGTGAGTTTATCTGTGGTAAAGTTTGAAGACTCAAGCGCCTGATCTCTGAAGGAAGATACAGTCTCCAAGCGTTCAATTGACCAGCTATATCAAGCGTTACCTTATGGGACAGAAGTGATTTCACCTGAATTTATTTCCAAGTCCAGAAGGAGTTTAATGCAAATATTCTCAAAGCATTAAGTACCAACGGGTATTTGATTCAAATGCATTAAATGCTGATAAGAGCATTAAATGTGATAAGCACTTTCAGAAGTACGGAGAAGCCACCCTATTGGACTGTCAACTATCTCAGACTGCAGCACCAACTTTTGTGCAGCAGATTTTCAGGAAAAAGGACAAAAGTTGTTCATTCGCGAAAGTGAGAGACACGCGCCAGTGCATGTGTCAAACGGACACTTTCTCCAAGAATGCCTATAAATAGAACTTCAACAACAAACTAAGAAGAGAACCATCATCAAGTCGAATTGCTGTTGCATTGAAGTCTCATTCCTTAAATTCTCAGAAAAGCCAGAATATTCAAGAAAACATTCCACTTGCTTTTCTTCAAATCCTGAGACAGTCAACAAATACCTCAAACATTCTTTTCGAAGAAACCACTTTCCTACTGAGATATTCCCAAGTTTTTTGAACTTCGTCAAAATCAAACAAACCGTTTTTTAGAAAACCCCATCCAAGCCTCGCAATCTGTGTGAAGTCGAAGTTGGATACTTGCATTATTTCTGGGTGAAAGAAGCAAGGGGATTGAAGTGATTTGGAGCAGAAATCTGTGTAATCAAGGAGCTCAAGTCATCGACATCCATCTCTCCCTAATTTGTAGAAGATTCTGTGTGATTCTTTGAGAATCATTTTAGTGGATTGCCTCCGAGTGCAAAGGAGAAGAAGGACGTAGTTGGGATTACACCACCCAACGAACCTTACAAACATTGTGTCATTTACTTTTCAGTTAATTCCTTCATCTATCCTATCATTGCATAAGTAAAACACAATCAAAAGCTAAGGAACTAAGAAACCTCATGTGACGCTAAAACTTTAAAAGAGAAGACTCTATAAATCATTCCGCTGTGCTAACACTGATTAAAAGAACTGAACGCCTAACCTACTTGGTCAAAGTATTCAATTCTTGAAGTGTGAGTTAACTTTATAAAATAGTTTTCATCAGACGCTTCGCCAAAGCACCAATATTTTAAGTGAACGCTTAAGTCAAGCGTTAAACACTTCAAGTGTCTATCTTTTCAAGCGTCCAAAAGCCTTTTAATAAGAAATCTTTTGAAGTTGAAAAAGACTTTAGGGTCTATTCAACCCCCCCCCTTTCTAGACCCTTTCGTATGCCACTTGGGACCAACATATTTACTCAGTGACTGTCAATGATTGGATTACTGATCATAATAGTATGCGTGAGCCTTAGACCTGAGGGTTCATGATCAATGTGCTTGTATTATTGGATCTGTTACCAGAGTAGTTAGGCCCATATCACCTGTCGGTGGGGTCGACCTCGAAGTGCGATATCAATGAGACAAGTAGCAGTTGATCAGTGATTGCCAAGATGGGATTCACTGTCTCGATAGTAAACGAGAAAGTATCCTGTGCGATTATAGGCTAATAAAATTATAAGTTTTTGGCCAAAGCATAAACAACTAACTCATGTGGGACATTGAGGGTAGTTTAGTAATCTCATAATGCTATAATCTAATGCACAGTATCAAGTTTAGTGAGTTTGACATTTTCCATGACTCTCACTTGATCGGGATACGTCAGTGAAGGGCTTATACTCATACGGTATTTATGGTCAAGAGGTTCGTAAAATGATTCATTCATTTCGTACTCAATTGGGTTACGATGTGAGTACACGGGACTGTTTAGGTGACACTCACATCCTTAGGTAATTCCTGTCTTGGCCAATTGAGACGAACCTAAAGAGTCGCGCTATAAGAAACAAGCGGGATGTATCTTTTTGTGTAAATCTTTTAGAAAGAATTAAATGGACAGATTGATTTAATTAGATTAAATCAATTAATTAAATAATTAATTTAATTAGATTAGATTAAATTATTTAATTAGTATATTAAATAATTGGAATTAATTAATAGTATATATTATATTTAAATTGGATTTAAATTTAAATATATATAAATGGGCTAGAAATTAGACAAGCCAATTAAAAGTCCACCCAGTCCAAAGAAAGCCCTAAGGGGGCGGCCACTCTAAGGTTTTTGGAGTAGCCTCCAACTTGTTCCACAAGCTAGTTGAGTTTAAATAGGACTCCTATAGTGGAACAAACCCTAGGTGACAAGATAACATTACACAACATAAAAGGAAAATAACTCTCTCCCCTCTCTCCTCTCTAGCCGTCCATCATTGTCAAAAAGGAGGAGTTTCGGGATCTTTGGAAGACTCGTTTTGCGTGAAGTTTTAGAGACAGGAGTCCTTGGAGGATTGTTGTTCTGCAGAATCAATAAACGAATCAAAAGGGTGTGTTTATTTATTTTAAATTTCGCGAAACCTATGAAAAAATCATTAGATCTATTTTTGTGATCTACCGGTAGGAATCCTCGAATCTTCCGCTGCAATTCTCTGTTTTTACTGTACTGGATTCCTAACACTCACATCACACGAAATGACGTTAATGTCCAAAGAAGAAAGCTTAGTTTTAAAAACTCAAAAATCCATTGCTTTCTCTACTGACATCTTGGAACCAGAAGATATGAGTGACGAACAATTTAGTGAGGAACTTGCCATGGTCACAAGACGACTGCAAACTCTCAAGCAAAGCAGGAAGTTCCAACGCATTCCCAGAAATAACTTTAAACAAAGGGATCTGCAGAAGAACAATAAGATTGTGTGCTATGAATGTTTTGAACCGAGTCATATTCGACCACATTGTCCGAAACTAAAGAAGTTCCAGAAAAATGATGCAAGTTCCAAACAATGTGCCTTATCCTCACCTTAGGAAGAATCTGAACCTAAGAACTTTGATGATGAGGATGACTGTCTCATAGTTAACAAACAACTATCTACAAAATCTAATCTTGAATTAAATTTCGATGTTGATTTTGATGAAAGCCAAGACATGCATGATATCATTAAGGAATATGAAAATCAAATTGATAACATGATTTACAAAAAGGAACTTTTTCAAGAAAGTCTCACAAAATCTCTTCATGATAAAAATCAATTGGAACTTTGCATTAAAAACCTTACTGAAGATAAACCCTGTCTCGAAAAGGAAAGAGATTATCTCACTAAGGAAAACACTTCGATTTGGAAACAAATTCAAGATCTTAAAAGACTATGAAAGGCAAAGATATCATGTACTCTCCTCATCAAAACCTTTCATCAGACATTGCCTAAAGCTCCGGTACAAACATTTCTTGATGGCAAAATCAAAATATACGACAACCTTATGAAAAGTTCCAAAGGAAAGCTTGTCATACATGTGGTAAAACTAGTCATACCTCTCAAAGATGTTTTGTGAAACGAGATATTGGTACTAAACTTGTTTGAGTTTCAAAACTCAATTATGCTAACCTTGCAGGACCCAATGAGAAATGGGTACCTAAGAAATTATAGCAATTATTGCAGGATTCGCTTCGAAACCAGATCCGAAAAAATAAGTGGTACTTGGATAGTGGATGTTCCAAGCATATGACAGGAGACACATCAAAATTCATTACTCTAAATGATTTCGCTGGTGGAAAGGTCTCCTTCGCTGACAACACAAAGGGAAGCATTGTAAGTAAAGGACCCATTGGTAAGAATGGATCCACCATCATTGAGGAAGTATGTTTGGTGGAAGGTTTGAAACATAATCTTCTTAGTATCAGATAATTCTGTGAAAAGGGTTATCAAGTTCAATTTTATCCAACTCACTGTTCCATTATGAAAAACGATACATTAATCTTTAATGCTTTTCATGATGGAAATGTATTGTATAAATCTTGATGAACTTACTAAACAAGATGTTAAGTGTCTGGTAGCTGCAGATGATGGTACTTGGATTTGGCACCGAAGGATGGGACATGCTAACATGGAGCTCCTTACCCATCTATCCAAAAAGGATCTTGTCAGAGGTATTCCAAAAATTCCTTTTATGAAAAATAATATTTGTGATGTTTGTCATAAAGGGAAGCAAGTCAAGAGTTTCTTCCAACCAAAGCATGATATTTCTACATCTAGCCCTTTGTAACTTCTCCATTTGGACCTTTTTGGACCAATGAAGACCGCAACCATGGCAGGTAAGAAATATGCTTTCGTAATTGTAGATGACTACACTCATTCCACTCACTAAACGTTTGCAAAATAAAAAAGGAGTTTCCATCAAACGCATTTGTAGTGATCACGGTACCGAATGAGGAAAACAATTTTACTATTTTTTGTGAAGAAAATGGATATAATCATAATTTCTCCTCACCCAAAACCCCTCAACAAAACAGGGTTGTAGAAAGGAAAAATCGTGTTTTACAAGAAATGGCTAGAACCATGCTTCATGAATATGACTTACCTACCTTCTTTTGGGGAGAAGCTATGAACACTGCCTGTTACGTTTCAAATCAAGTTTTCTTAAGGCCTTTAATTAGGAAAATCCCTTTTGAATTATGGTATGATAAAGTCACAAATATATCCTACCTTCGTGTCTTTGGATGCAAGTGCTTTATTCTAAAGTTTCATTTAAAGGCTGATGAAGGAATTTTCATGGGGTATTGTATTCATAGCAAATCTACTCGTTTTTTCAATAAACGCAAATGAATCGTTCAGGAATCGATGCATGTTACCTTTAATGAAACTAACCCCTCTACAGCCCAAGAATATTTGAGCTCGGAACCTGCAGGTATAACTAGTACTTCCACCTGTACAAACTCTGATATTCTTCCAAAAGATTCAGAAGTTCCAAGCACAAATGATAACATCAACAATGATTTCTTCAATGAAGAGGAATTGGAAGCGCCAACAGAAGCTGGAACTTCCAAAGAAAGAAAATTCAAGCATGCTTCAAGTCACCCAACAGATATCATCCTAGGTAATCCTAATGCTGGAATTACCACCAGATCCAGTTTAAAGCAAGTTGGGACTGATGCTCCAAACACTAGAGTTGTGCATTTCTTTCTCTTACCGAACCAAGAAACATTGATGAAACCTTAAATGATGAATCCTCGATAAAGGCTATGGAGGAAGAACTTGCTCATTTAAAAAAGAATCAAGTTTGGACTCTGGTAAAAAGACCCATTGATCATCCAGTCATTGGTACCAAATGGGTCTTCAGAAACAAAATTGATGAAAACATTAATGTAATTCAGAATAAAGCTAGACTGATAGCTAAAGGCTACAGTCAAAAGGAAGGTATAGACTATGATGAAACATACGCTCCAGTAGCTAGACTTGAGTCTATTCGTATGTTACTTGCTTTTGCTGCTTTTAAGAAATTCACCCTTTTTCAAATGGACGTCAAAAGTGCCTTTTTAAATGGTTTAATAAATGAAGAAGTATATGTTAAACAGCATCCTAGTTTTACAAACAATTCTTTCCCAAAACATGTTTTCAAACTATCAAAGGCTCTCTATGGGTTAAAACATGCTCCAAGAGCCTGGTACGAGAGATTGAGCAAATTTCTTGTTGATAAAGGATTTTCCACGGGCACTATCGATACCACTTTGTTTATAAAGTATCACAAAAATGATCTTTTATTGGTACAAATATACGTGGATGATATCATTTTTGGTGCAAATAACAATGTTTTATGTGAGAGTTTTTCAAAAGAAATGCAGCAAGAATTTGAGAGGAGCTTTATGGGAGAACTGAACTACTTCCTCGGTCTTCAAGTGAAACAAATGTCTACTGGGATCTTCATCTCTCATGAAAAATACACAAAGGAGCTCCTTAAGAAGTTCCAAATGAATGAGTGCAATCCAGCGTCAACCCCTATCTGCACCTCTGTGAAACTTGATAAAGATGAGTCTGGTAAGTCCATCGATGAGAGACACTTTCGAGGTATGATTGGTAGTTTACTTTACTTAATTGCTAGTCATCCAGATATCATGTTTGCTACTTGCCTTAGTGCTCAGTTACAATCTGAACCAAAAGACTCTCATCTTATTGCGGTCAAATGAATCTTGAAATATCTAAAAAGAACTGTTGATTATGGCCTTTGGTATCCTAATACTACCAGCTTTGACCTCGTCGGATACTCTGATGCAGACTAGGTTAGTTGTAAGGTAGACCGTAAAAGTACCAGTGGAACTTGTAAAATTCTTGGCAAGAGCCTAGTAGCCTGGTACAGTAAGAAACAAAATGTTGTAGCTCTCTCAACCACTGAGTCTGAATATATGGCTCTTGGAAACTGCTGTGCTCAACTCTTATGGATGAAACAAACTTTGCGAGATTACAACCTTCATTTTGATAAAGTTCCAAATTTTTGTGATAACACAAGTGCTATTAGCATCACCAAAAATCCTGTCCATCATTTTCGTACCAAGCATATAGAAGTCAAACATCACTTCATTCGGGATCATGTTCAAAAAGGGGACATTCAAATAAATTTTGTTAATTCAAGCTTTCAATTGGGCGATATTTTTACAAAACCGTTGAGCATTGAACAATTTTCAGAAGTAAGGAAAAATCTTAGAATTACAAATTTTTCCTCTTGGTTATATCAATTAAGGCTTTTCCCGCCTTTTTCTCAAAAATACTTTTTTAAAGAGGGATTTGGATTCTTTCAAAAAGTACTACAAATGGCAGTCAGTAATAACTGCCTTCCAACTCCACCTTTTTCTCGGTAAGTGGTGACCTTCTCGGAGATTGGCCAATCAACTGCAAAAGGTAAGTCACTGTTAAATCTTATGTTCTTGGTACAAAAGTTAGTTTTACTTCTGAAAAAATCAATTTTCTTTTGGATTTAGAATATGACGGTGTTCGATTTTTTGATATGAACAACTGGTGCTCTCTTCCTTGCTTTAAAGTGGATGATGCTTACTCCCGCTTCTGGAATGGGCACGACTACAAACTTTCTGGTGGCGCTGCTGTCAACAATCTTTCCATCCCTCACTTTCTCCTCCACAAACTAATCACCATGTCTCTACATTCTGGCTCCACCCTTAGTGGTGGACATACTACTGACATGAATCGTATAACGGTTTTCTTGCTCTATATGGCGGTTACAGGTCAAAAATTGGATGTCGGGTGACATGCTAAAACCTAACGTGCTCTAATACCAAGTATACTAGTTGTGTGTAGTGATAGATGGACAAAAAGTCTGGGTTGTCGCACCACAAGGACTTGAATTCTAGTTTAAGATTTTTGATAAGAGGAAAGACAATTAAAGTAAAGTGCAAACAATTGATCGAACAAACGAAGAATGAAAAAGAAAATGAACTATGAATTAAACGTCACGTATGATAAAGCGACCAAGGCACATGCTATAACCGTATTTACTCGTCAATATATATGAGATACTCTTCGAATTATTAGACTTCTATTGCTTTGGTGGAAATTCCTTAATTAACTATTACCTGATCTCTCGTCTTATAATAATTCTATAATTAATTAATGGTTCTATATCTATCCGAGAATCTAACCAATAACCATGCATTTACGTTCTAGAATTTCCCCAGATAAATCCGGCTAACAGCACACGGGAATCTCTATCTATCTCTAGGGGCAATTCCTCATTTGTTTCGGATGACATGTTAATTCCCTCGAACCCTAATCTATATTCTCCTGAATGAATAGACTTGGAAAGATTGCAAGCATATGATGATCAAGCATATGATTGGAATATAACCATAAAATTAACGCACAAAGCAATAATAGAATTAATACGAAAAATCACTTCATATATATTGACTCATAAATTCGGCCTTCACATGGCCTTAGTTCTTCAAAATTAGATCATCATCAATTGCTTAAGAAGATCTAAAAAAATCGTATACATAGTTATGAACATAAAAATGCAATGAAATCAAGTAAAACTCCCTAAAGCTTGGTTGGTGAAGAATCCTTGCTTGGAACTTCAATCTCTACCTCAATTCCCCTTCTTCTACTTCAAAGAGTGATGAAAAGTTGGCTCAAATCTCAGAAAATCATCTCCAAACTTTAAAATCTGAACCCCCTTCTTGTGCGAAGAATTTCGCTTTATAGGTTCAAAAACGATTACGGTGGCGCCTAGGCGCGGGTAGATCGGCGCCTAGGCGCGATCTACGTGTCAGAGCTGGCTTGGGGAAAAAGTCGGAGGACACCCAGGCGCAGGGAACCTGGCACTAGAACGCGGACTGTACGCTGCCTAAGCGAGGGTAATGTGGCGCGCCGTTATTCGAACACAGCTTCTTCTATTCAGTATCCGGCGCCTGGGCGTGGTTAAGGTGGCACCTGGGCGCGGGTATGCGAACCACTTTCCTTAAGTTCGTTTGACACGTCGTCTTTTTGCCCTTTTCTTCATTTGCATCCACTTAAGGCCTGAAATCACTTAACACACATGTGACAAGATTTAGGCGATAAATAAATCTAAAATATAAACACAACGGGCTTAAAAACACATAAAAATAACTCCTATCTACCCCCTCCACACTTATCAATTGCTCGACCTCGAGCAATAAGAGCTATAGGACACGAACAACATCATTAACCAAAGGGAGAAACAAAAAGAAAGGTACCTAACTCACTTTCGTGGAGTAAACAGTTGCACTTAGCTTGTGCAACAGGCCTTTAAACCCTTGAGTTACCTCAAAGGACGAGTTGTAGTCTCGTGAGGATTTCCATGCGATATACCCACAAAATCGAAGGATTTTCAACCACAACTATTCAACACAAATCAACATGAGTAATAGTAAACCAATGGCATTAATTCATTTGCTAAAGCTCAATGTTACATGCATACACGTCACATACTTGCTCACGTTACGCCTTAAGCTCGAAAAGATCATCCTAAGGATGTAGTGATAATAAGTCTAAGGTGTTATAGTCACGTGGCATGCTTACCACTTTTTAGACATTAATCCCATATCTATCAACTTTCAATTAGTCACAGGGTACGAGATTTGAAGAAAACCTTATATCTGTTTCAAGTTCATCACATTATATACGTTAGGCTTAAAATTCATGACACTTCCACTTCAAACACTAGAGTGTAGGCCATGTGCAATGTTTGGTTCCCTTAGGCTTTCTATGACACCCTTGTAACGAGCTTTAAGCTAATAACTCCCAAACCGAACGGATTTAGGGTATTAAGTATAGATACACTCCTAAGGGCTTAATCACTCGAATGTCAAAGGCAACGAAAAAAAACTAGGTCTTTAATCCATTTACACTTTCATTGGCTTGAGCTTAGCTCAAATTAGCATACTAATACAATATCTAACCATGTTGCTTTTTGCCCCTAATACATAGTAGCCTGACTCTTCAGTCGTACCAATTTTCAACCTCGGTGATTGTTATTAAGCATATAAGGTCAACATTCTCAGCTCATAACATAAGTGACAAGTCTAGGTTGATATTTTTGGGAAAAAGTCTTTAAGTGTTTCAAAATGGTTACCTACTCAACTCCTCTACCCTTGACTTATGTGCAACTGCAAATCATCTAAGGACAATCTAATCTCCCCTAGGGTCCCATGAGCAAGGTAAGGACGTGTATAGATTATTAAAGTCTAAATTGATGGAGAAAGCATGTCACTGTTTTAAACTAATCAATCTCAATGTATTGAATGAAGGTTAAAATCCTAGGAAATTTTTTTTTATGCTTACAAATTAACACATTTTCACATGTATAAGCCGACCTCCCCGAAACTTGGACAAAAATATATGTAACATGAAAACAAACACGACCATCATGGATCAATGACACCCCTCCAAACTTAGAATAAACATTGTCCCCAATGTTCGAAAGAAATAAGAGAGAAGTATACTTCACCATGTGGGATGCTGAAAAGCAAACCCGAGTCCGTGAATGCAATCTGTCTAAGATTGGCAATGAGAGCCCAAAGTGAGCTAAACCACTACACAATGAAAACTGCTAGCTAGCCATACAAAACAGTTAAGCATTGGATAAAATCGTTAGCCAAACAAAAACGGAGCATAATCAACATCAAAACATAAACGAAACATGTATCCAATAAACAAAACAGAAGACTGTTCAAACGAGAATCCACAAAATAACAAACTAAAACAAGAATCCCAAAAAGACAACTACAAAAAATGGACTACAGAAGCAGGCTAATCATCTAACAAATGGTCAATATCTTCATCTCCCACATCGGGCACGACCTCATTCGCATCTCCACCCATAATATCATTAACATCGAACAAATCATCTATGCCCCCATCATGCTCATCATCATCCGCACCTTCGACGACTAAGGCACACGAACCAACCCTGTCATCCGGCTGAGGTGTGGAGGAGTGCAAGAACTATGGTGGCGCTGAATAGTCGAAGGGCCCCCATCCCAAAAATGTGTCCTGCTCTCGAATAAGCTAACGGAAGTAAGCATACCCCTCACTCATCATCGCCTGCATGTCAGTCCTCAACTGATGCAAGTCATCCCTAAGGTCATCTACATCAGATGATGTGGTACGGCTGGATCCGGTGCCACGAGCAGAAGGGGGCGAGATATCTTGGAAGGATGTGGCAAAGCTAAAGCGGCAGTCGGGGATGGAATATCAGTGAAAGTGAGAGCTGATCCGGCAGGCTCTGTACCCTCTGTCGGGTAAGCCTCGACAAGGGATGTCGAACATAAAGCCGTAATCATAGATGCGAAAACAATCAGGTTCCTCTCCGATCCCCATGCTTTTTCTAGCCTTTGTCGGATCGATCAACAGAGTGAACACAATACCCATCTTGCGGAGAGTTCCTAACAGTGACCGGTGAATCAACCCCACAACGTCAATCTTCCTCTTAGCCATAATTGAATAAATCAAAAGTCCCCATTCCCTATTCACCTCTAATTTGTTGGTACTCGAGAGAAGATTGTAATGAATAAAATCGTTCCAGTAAGCAGCCTTGGGGCGTAAGAGGCGACAGGCTAGATGAGCCTCCTAATCCAGCCAAACTGTACCCTCCTGAGCAATAACCCTTGTGACCTCAGTGAAGGATACGGTGTATGTGTCATCGGGCTTATGGAGGGCTTGGTACTCCCAGATTTGAGGAATATTCATCCTAAGACATACACTGATGGAAATCGCATCATACTCTACCTCCCTGTCTCAAATCTCAATGGTACGCTCCTGCCATCCCGCTTTAATAGTAATGTTCACAAAAGCCCCGGCGGCAAAGAACTCCTGAACCCATGGGCCTCGGATAGGCTCTAACGGTCTAGTGAAATACCCTTGATTGTGGAAGTTAATCAATTCTTGCAACAATGGGCGAGCACTAGCATCGATCGGTTTTTCCTTGATGAGGACCCGATTTTGCTGAGCGTAATAGATGAGCTCAACTTGCGGGTGTGAGAAAAGTAAAGCTAATCCCGATGGATTCAGTCTCGTTGTAGGCTCGGGGTTTGTTGAGGGCCCTTTACCTCCTTTCTTATTTCCCTTGGATATGGTCAACGCATTCTTAGGCATGTTTAGCAAAATTTTGACGGCGTAACGACATAGATTTCGTTCCTAGTTCTTGATCAAACTTCAACAATACCGCAACAACCCAACCAAAAATCCACTCAATCAAAACCAACCAACCAACAATTGGCACACAACATTAGATAACAAATTCGCAGAAAATAGCCCCTAGCCGAACTTCAGGAGCCCAAATCACACAGATGGAGACCAAATATGCAAAGAATTCCCAAAAACTCACTGTATACCCAAACATCGACTTGGAAATCGCTATTAATCAACAAAGATTTCACAACTCCACACAACAACGACTAATGCGGTGCACAAATCACTCAAAAGTACGAGGATGAACAGTTAAGCGAGCCAATCACTCACCTTTATGAAAGAGAGATGAGCAAAATTGGTGGAGAGGAGCGACGGAACTGTAGACGGCGAAGAGAACAACGGAGATGATGAGCGGTGTGGCGGAGCTAGTCGAAATAGACTATATTGGTCGTGGGAAGTGACGAATTGGCGGTGGAGATGAGAGGAGGCGTGGTGGAGATAGGGTTGAGGTAGAGAGAGATGAGGAATTTTAAGCTATTGTTGACTGAGAAAAATAAAAATACCTGAGCGTCGCCTAGGCGCGCGTGTGATGGAGCCTAGGCGCAGTAAGTCGAATGAAAATTTGACCTTGGGGATGCATGCGGCGCCTGGGCGTGAGGTTTGCGATGCTTAGGTGCGGATGGATCGGCGCCCAGGTGACACGACAAAATCCTAGCAAGAGAACTAGGTCGCGTAAGTAGTAAAGTGGATGTTTAAGTCCAGGGTTATCGTATCCACAGGGACAACTATAATCTAAGTACCGGGACTACTGTATTACTCAATTCTAAGTTAGATCGGTCGATAAAAGGTTGATTTTAACTAATTACTTAAGTTAATTACTAAAATAGTTTATAACCAAATAAGTGGAAGAAACGATAGAAGAGAAGCGATTAAGGCACATGGTTCAACCATTTATGTATTTCGATTTTGATTAAGGTTCTATTGGATTATTAGATGGATTTAGCTAAGGCAAAATTCCCTAACATACGTACTACCCAATCTCTTGGCATAGCAACCCTACCTTAGTTAACGATTTCCTATATATCTCTATATGAAAACCCGTCTTAACAAAGATGCATTTAAGGTCTAGAAATTCCCCACGTGAATGGAAAGCCACCTAAAGAAACCGAGTCTATCTCTAGTCGGTTTAACTATAGGGTATTCAATGTTTATATCTTCCCTAGGTTATTATCTCTCGATCTCTAACCTAGGCATTTTATCGAACACTTGGTGATCAAACAAGCGAAGCATTAAGCTCAACTATTGAAAACATAGCTAAAACCAAAATTAATCCAATAAACACCAACAAATCAACAATCAAAATAACATAAATGGCCTATCCATGGCCTCAATCAAACAAGTTTAGCTCATATTCATGTCAAAAGTGCAAATATAAATCATATAAGTCATAAGAGGTTTGAACAAATTCAAAAAATAAATATGTAAAAACTCCCTAATTCTTGTAGAGATGTGGATTCCTCATTGAATTCTCCATCTTCTCACGAATCCGGGCCTTCAAGTAGACGTTTTGACCTTCAAAATCACTCTCCCAAGCTCCCTCTCCCTCTCTTTTGGCGTGGCTGCTGCTATCTATGGTGAGTTCGGGTAAAAAATGGCTAAAAGGGGTATTTATAGACCAACCCGCTGTCTCGAACGCCGCAGCGTTGGGTGTCGAACGCCGCGGCGTTCAACATTCTGCTCCTGAACGCCGCGGTGTTCCCCTGCTGCTCCGGTCAGTTTTGGTAAACTTCGCATAACTTTCTCTACCGATGTCGGAATACACTGATTAAAGATGATGTAGAATCCTAAAACAAATATCTACAACTCTCAAGAAGACACTGGGGCCTAAATCAAATGTTAAAGATGACAAAATCGTCTCACAAGTCACTGAATGAGAAAACTCCATCATAATACGTCTCTTCCGATGACGTTTCACCTCCTTCCCTACATATCTGATCTTTTTCTTAAACATAAGAAATGTACCTTTGCCTCTTATCTTTCCATTGGTATAAGAAGTGTGTAATTTGGACATGGTTAGAGAAATCTATTCCATAAACTCTAGCACTGCGCAGACAGTTTGTATCTTTATGCATGATTTATCTTCAATCCTTGTTCTTTTCCTCCAAATGTTATGTTATTCTATAAAATATGTGAAAACAAGGGCCAAAGCATCATATTTGATCAAATTATCAAGGAAACAATTGAAACTAAGTCGATAAACGGGGGAAAACTAGTGTAAAAATAACATATATCACCAGGCGTGGCATTTGTGGCGCTCATGCATCATAGTGCGAAAGAATTGGACTGCTGGGCTTCCTTCGGTGCCCAGGCGTGAAATTTTAGTGCCTAGCCGTGGGATGGTTGGTGCCCAGGCGTGAATTTTAGGGCGCCTTGGCGTGGATATGCATACATAATGTTCAGATGTGGGCGATCGGCGCCTGGGCGCAGATGCATGTTTTGAATTGAGGTCTATTTCCAGCAAAAAATAAAGCAAGAAAACACTTAAACACAAACTAACAAAGACGAAACAACATAAAACAAAGCAAACTAAAGGAAGCGCTTGTTTATAGTCATTAGCTTGACTGCTCAAAGTTGACTAAATGAGGATCATAGAGTGGAATAGATAACTTCTCCACTTTCCTATCGATTTCCGGGCACAGCTTTGTCCCAATACCCGTTGTGGGTAACGGTTGACCAATATCAAGTAAACTTCCCACTACTCCTTTCTTCTTGAAATTCTGGTGAGTCATCTTCAGTGGATCATACGAAGAGTGTTCCTGTGATTTCTGAACACATAAAAGATTAAACGTATCTAATTTTGAATAGTTCGTGTTTGGTTGTAGTCTACGTTTTGTTTGAATGCATTGAGACACACTCTTTTACTTCCCATGTTTAAGACTAACTTACCATTCACCATATCAAGCGTGACATTACCGGCGCCTAGGAAAGGTCTTCCTAGGATCAGAGGTGCTTCAATGGCATCATCCATCTCACAAGTTATGAAGTCGATCAGAAAATGATATTTGTCAATTTTCACGAAGACATTCTCGACAACTCCCCTCGGGTGTTTCAATGATTTATCCTCGAATTGTAACCGCATTGACGTGGGCTTAAGCTCGTTAAAACCCAACTTATTGAACCATGTATAAGGAAGAAAATTAACTCCAACTTTCGAATTCAGAATGACATGATCAAACTTCGTTTCTCCTATAGTGCACGGGATGGAAAGCAGTCCTGGGTCCTTACATTGCCTTGAAGGATCATGGAGAGTAACCACCTAGTAGATTTGAGTCAAACAAACTATGTGCACTTCTTCCCAAGGTTGCTTGTTCAACAAAATATCCGTGGATAGCTTTGAGATACATTGCGTTTGCAGGATAGAATCGACAAGGGGCTCGTTAACCTTCCCCTCTAGCAAATTTTATAAGACTTGATCAAATTCACTTTTCTCTCATCTTAAAGTTAAAGAAAATGGAACACGTATTTGAGAAGGTTGAGAGAGAATGGAAAGAGATTTCTCAGTTTTGGGGCTCTCTATCTCGGATGCTCTCAAGTAGGTTTCCTTTGTGAGGTGTTTAAGTTGACAACCCATCTCCGTGATCCCCAAACATATGTCCTTTTCCATAAGGCGAAGCTCTTCCATGATATTATCGGATTCTTCCTCCACAGAGAGAATATCCACTTGGTAGTGTTTTGGAAAGAATTTTTGCCTTATGGCTTGAATTTTCCTAGCATGGGGTCTCTATGACTCACATAGTCCTTGTTGTGGTAGAGCTGTAGTGACTATTGGAATGACGATTAGAGTAGGTGCCTCAATCAATGGTGATACTTCCCATGGGCGAGGTGGGACTACTAATGGTTTCATGTCTCGAATAGTGTTTTGCAACCAATCTACCTTCCCCTTCACAGTTAGACTATGAAATTGTGTGGCCATTATTAGCACTTGAAATAAACGAAAACAAAGAATTATGAAGGCGTAAAATAAAATCAAAACTAAAATAAACAAGTCTCCGACAACGGCGCCAAAAACTTGACACGCTAAAACCTAACGTGCTCTAATAGAAAGTATACTAGTCATGTGTAGTGATAAATGGACAAAAAGTCCGGGTTGTCGAACTATGAGGACTTGAATTCTAGTTTATGATTTTTGATAAAAGAAAAGACAATTAAAGTAAAGTGCAAAGAATTGATTGAACAAATGAAGAACGAAAAAGGAAACAAACTATGGATTAAACCTCACGTATAATCAAGCGACTAAGGCACATTGCTATAACCATATTTACTCATCAATATATATGAGATACTCTTTGAATTATTAGATTCCTATTCCTTTGGTGGAAATTTCTTAATTAACTATTACACGATGTCTAGGCTCATAATAATCCAATGATTAATTGACGGTTCTCTAAATATGTCTATCCGAGAATCTAACCAATAACCATGCATTTATGTTATAGAATTTTCTCGAATAAATCCGGTTAACATCGCCGGGGAATCTCTACCTATCTCTAGGGCAATTCCTCATTTGTTTTAGATGATGTGTTAACTCCCTTGAACCCTACTCTATATTTTCCCGAAAGAATAGACTTGGCAAGATAGCAAGCATATGATGATCAAGCTTATGATTGGAATAAAATCATAAAATTAACACACAGCAATAATAGAATTAATATGAAGAATAACTTCATATATATTGACTCATAAATTCGGCATTCACATGGCCTTGGTTCTACAAAATTAGCTCATCATCAATAGCTTAAGAAGATCTAAATTAATCATATACATAGTTATGATCACAAAAATGCAATGAAAGCAAGTAAAACTCCCTAAAGCTTGGTTGATGATGAATCCTTGCTTGGAACTTCAATCTCTAGCTCAAATCCCTTTCTTCTCCTTCAAAGAGTGATGAAAAGTTGGCTCAAATCTCAGAAAATAATCGCGAAAATCCAAAATCCGAACCCCCTTCATGTGCTGAGAATTTGGCTTTATAGGCTCAAAAATGGTTAGGCTCGGGTAGATCGGCGCCTAGGCGTGACTTACGTGTCAGAGCTGGCTTGGGAAAAAAGTCGGAGGGAGTCCAGGCGCGGGGAACCTGGAGCTCGGGCGAGGAGGGTACGGCGCCTAAACGAGGGTAATGTGGCGCCTAGGCGCCGTTATTCGAACACAACTTCTTCTATTCAGTATCCGGCGCCTGGGCGTGGTTGAGGTGGTGCCTGGGCGAGGGTATGCGAACCACTTTCCTTGAGTTCGTTTGACACGTCGTCTTTTTGCCCTTTTCTTCGTTTGCATCCATTTAAGGCCTGAAATCACTTAACGCACTGATTAAACGCACATGTGATAAGATTTAGGCGATAAATGAATCTAAAATATAAACACAACGGGCTTAAAAACACGTAAAAATGACTACTATCAACCCCCCACACTTATCAATTGCTCGACCTCGAGCAATAAGAGCTATAGGGCACGAACAACATCATCAACCAAAGGGAGAAACAAAAAGAAAGGTACCTAACTCACTTTCGCGGAGTAAACGGTTGTACTTAGCGTGTGCTACAAGCCTTTGAACCCTTGAGTTACCTCAAAGGACGAGTTGTAATCTCGTGATGGTTTGCATGCGATATGCCACAAAATCGAAGGATTTTCAACCTGAACTATTCAACACAAATCAACATGAGTAATAGTAAAACAATGGCATGAATTCATCTGTTAAAGCTGAATGTTACATGCATACACGTCACATACTTTCTCACGTTACGCCTTAAGCTCGAAAAGATCATCCTAAGGGTGTAGTGATAATAAGTCTAAGGTGTTATAGTCAAGTGGCATACTTACCACTTTTCAGACATTAATCCCATATCTATTAACTTTCAATTAGTCACAGGGTATGACAATTGAAGAAAACCTTATAGCTTTTTCAAGTTCATCAGATTATCTATGTTAGGCTTAAAATTCATGACACTTCCACTTAAAACACTAGAGGCTAGACCATGTGCAATGTTTCTTTCCCTTAGGCTTTCTATGAAACCCTTGTAACCAGCTTTAAGCCAATAACTCCCAAACCGGACGACTTTAGGGTATAAGTGTCGAGACACTTCTACGGGCTTAATCACTCGAGTGTCAAAGGCCACGAAACAAAACTAGGTTAGGATTATGCCCTTAGATGCCATGGAGGATAGAATATGTAGGGCATCTATCTTGTATTGAACTTAAATTTAATTTTTAAAACGAATTACTTCGTTTTTCACTTAATTCTTATCTGCATCTAGTTGTGTAAAAATGTTTTGCCCTTGTTTTCAGTGTGATCCCTCTATTTCCTATAAGATAGGAAGAAAAGCACTCGAGAGATCAACCTGGATTACTAAAACTAGTTCCTAAGTTATATGAAGTCTTTAATGGGCAAATAAAGACTTCGAATACTTATACAATCTTAGATCTGACATGGGAGTGTTTGTCTATCTAATATCATGGGATGGTAGAAGATTGAGATTGTAGGCACATCAGTGGAACTGATATGCTCGAACACGACTCGCATCGGTTCTATCACATTGGTTTTCACTTTGTGACTGTCAATGATAGAACTGATTATGCGTAATAGATATATGTGAACCTTTGACCTGAAGTATCAGGCTGAAGATGCACTTGTGACATCAAGTTTTTCACTAGAGTAATTAGACCCAATTCACCCGTTGGTGGGGTCGACCTCGAAATGCGGACTTGATGTGCAAGTGGTAGTCTTAGCAGATATCTAATATGGGATTTGTTCTCTCATAAGTTAATCACAATGTACCCTATGTGATTATAGATAAATAGAGATCCAAGTCTTTGGCCAAAGTAAAAGAGATGCTTGTGCTAGGCACTAAATCAATCTCATTGATCTCGTATTATTATAATTAATACGTATGGTCAAGTCCAGTGAGTTTGACATAGCCATGACTCTCACTTGACCGGGGAACATGAACAAAGGGTTTATACATATACGGTATTTACGATTGGAAGGTTTTGGAATGATCCTATCATTCGTTTTCGTTTGGGTTACGAAGTGAGCCACATGACTGGCTAGGTGTTACTCACTTCCTGGTTTCCTCTCATTGCCAAGCGAAACGAACCTAAAGAGTAGCGCTAAAGGATCGACAAAGAAAAATGAAAAAGGAATTTCTATTTTCTTCTAGGAGTTTTAATTTATTGGATAAATTAAATAATTAATTTTTCATTAGATGAAATAATTAATTATATGGATAAGATTAATTATAAATTAATTTTCTAGGGAAATATATTAATGAATTAATTTATCTAATATATTTGGTTATTTAATTAATTAATTTATTTATTGAATATAATAAGTTATTAATTGAAATAAGAAATTAATTAAACAAACCAAATCTTGGCTTCTAGAAGGAGTCCACTAATATCCATGTGGTGCCCTAGTTTAGGGCTCTTTTGTTATGACTTGTCCAATAAGTCATGAGATATATAAAGATTCTTTGACTTTGAACAAGTAAGAGAACATCATAACTCTCATAACTCCTAGAAAAGAAAGAAGAAAATATTCCTCCCCTCTCTAATACCTTAGTCATCGCCCTCTTAGAGAAAGAAGTGGGATTTTTTGTTTGTTGATCCACGCGTGATTATTTAGAGATGATGTAATTTCGTTTTTCGAATCAAGGTTCAAGATTTGAAGATTAAATAAAGAATTGATGATTTGGAAGCTTCCAGTTTCGAGTTTTTGGAGGAAGAAAAGTTCTTTATCAAATTCGTAATAACTAGTAAGTTTTTATTCGTTAATTTATTGTTCAATTTGAATATGCGATTATTGAATTCAACTTTGGGTTTTAAAATAAATTTTTTGAAAAACTTCCACTGCATTTATGTTATTTTTCGCGAAACCCAACAGTGGTATCAGAGCCAATCTCTGATTCGCATATTTATCTGAGTTTATATGATTTATGATATGCATAATATGTGTGTTTGAAGCTTGCGATTATGTGTTAATTAACTCTGCGTTTTTATGGTTTAAAGCAGGGATTTTGATTTTTTTATATTTATTGTATATCTGCGTATATTTATGATGGATGAAAAACATTAAGAACGAAGAAAAATGGGGCTTGAAAAGCCCTGAGAAATCTGTGCGGAGCTGCTGTGCGCGTGCTACTGCGCGCAGCTGCCCCACAGCTAGGCCTCATGCGCGGCCCGTTCGTCCGTGTGCATGGCCAGGCGGGTCGTGTTTTTCGAAACCCGATTCGCTGATTTGGGTCTGGGATCCGGGTCTGTAAATGGGCTATGTAATGGGTCGAAATTGAAATTTGGATTTCGGTAAATATAATTATTCGGGTGGGTCAAAAGGATGATGACCCGATATAATTTAATTAAGTCCAACAAGAAATTTAATCAATCTCGACTTATTAATTAATTTGGGTTTGATTTAATTAATTCTGAATGGGCCATTGGATAGTTGATTTGAATTTTAATTAAAAATAGCTCAATAGAAATTAATAAAGTGTGCATATTATTTCAAATTAATTAATTTAAGCACAATTGAATTAAATCCAAGTAAACCAAAAGGATGGTAATTAACTTGGGTTTGATGGTAATTAAATCCAAGTATGGTAATTTAATCCAAACTAAACCAAAAGGATGGTAATTAAATCCAAGTAAACCAAAAAGGATGGTAATCCAAGTAAGCACAATTGAAATTAAATATTTAATTAGAAATAATTAATTATTTTTGTTGGAGATTATAATTGATTTATGGGTTAAATATTATTAATTTTGTCTCAACTTGGAAAATACTTAGATAATTGAATATAGAATATATTATTTTTCTTGGATGATTAATAGTTAATTCTTCAATGAAATAAAAGTCTTTCCATTTAATGATTGCTTTTAATCATAATAAAATAGAATTCCATATTTTACGTATTTATTTTGTTGGACTAATTTTATTTTAAATAAAGGTAGATATACTTAATTTTGAATTTTGTATATATAAGTCATCTAGTAGGACTAGAATGATTTTAATTGAAATAAACAATATATAAAAGTTGAGAATTTATTAAAGGACTTTTTAGTTGCACTAAATTTTAAATAATCAACATAAGTGATTTAATACTGCGAGCATGTATTAATTGATGCGAGCATGTCTTATGTGATCGAAACACCGATCATGGATTTAGGTTTATTTGTTTTACTTTTATAATTTATGGGTTATCAAGTTTGATGTTATTTATTATATTCTTAGAAATAATGCATGAGTTGTTTTAGGAAAGAATAGTTCAAAATTGATAAAGTGAAAAGGCCCATGAATGTTAAATAGGTTTTAATTTATGCCTTTTCTGATGGTCCATTGGCTCGGACCTTCTAGTAAAAGTCCAGGATCGAGTGATAAATTTATTTATTTAAATTTCATGAATATTTATATTGAAAGGTATGATTATTAGTAGTATTTTTATGCATGATGAATATAAAATAAAAGCCCTATATAAACTGAATAATGTGCAAAGTGAGACCAAAACTTTTGACAATTTAAATTCTCCTAAATAAATAATACCGAGTTAGAAAAGGATGTTTGACATCCTCACCCTCCACTAAGCTTTCTAAAATTAAATTTACTATAAATGTGTAATGCTTCCCAGTTACGGGGGTTATGTATTTAGAAATAATTTGAATTTTTATTAAGTGCATGAAATGCCTTAATCGAAGCATATTTCACCCCAGAAATCTGTTCGGTTGCAAGGTCAAATTCAAATGTTAGATTATAGGAGTTAGTGGGAATCAACTCTAGTAGTTCACGAGCTTAAAAACCTGTTCGGTTGCGGTTTGGTGAACTAGGGGGAAAGCTATTGAAATGTTTATTGGATAAATTGATATTAGATATCACTTCAAATACTTAATGGGCCAGAAATCGGATAGGTTGTAACCCATCTAATTAATTGAGGACCTCAATACCCGCTGGGGAATCGATGCCAATGATGATTCCCGATTTTCACATGGGAGTGTGGGATTCGAAAAATGCAGTTGGAGCCAAGATAAATTTTAAGTCCTTAATTTTTCTTGGTTAAGTCAAAACAAGTAATCTAATTAAATTTGTTTCTTTTCTGCAATTATTTTCTTGTTTATCTCTCTCAATTATGACAAACCCACTTTCAATTTTACTCGAAAGAAATGTTCACTGGACCCAATTACATGCAATGGCTCGCGATCTTAAGGAATGTCTTGAGTGAAGAGTCAATTGATTATGTATTGGAAATTGAGCGTCCTGTTGTTCCTGAGAGGAATGAGGATGAAGAGGTTCAACTAGCTCACTTTAATTGGACTTGTGACAATTATAAAGCTAGAGGATACATTCTATACTCAATGTGCAGTGAGCTGCAAAGTTCACATGATACAATGAGCAATGCAAGGGACATAGTTCTTCATCTGGAAAAAATGTTTGGAGAGCACGGTAGGACCGTAAGATAGTTCATATCAAAAGAACTCTTCAGAGCGAGGATGAGAGAGGAAGAAAATGTGGGAGACCACGTTCTCACGATGATGACCCTAACGGAAAGACTTAGGTCAATGCATTTCTATATGGATATTCATCTTCAAGTTGATCTCATCTTACAGTCACTCCTTGACTCCTTCTACTACTTCGTCATGAACTTTGATATCAATGATATCGATTGTTCATTAGATGGGCTAACAAAGAAGTTTGAAATTGAACAAGCTTGGATAAGGACGAATAAGAAGAAGGATTCTTCTATCTATTTAACGAATGATTCATTTGATGATCAACGTAATGGAAAGAGGAAAAGGCAAAGGAAAGTATCCACAAGAACTCAAAAGAGGTTTGGACATGGCCGTAAGAGCAAAGGGCCTAAGAAAATGGATAGATGTCTCGATTGCGGTGAGCTTGGCCATTGGAAGAGGAACTGTCCCAAATTAGGCAAAGGCGCAAAAGGTATGGAACTTTTTCTTTTTGAAACTAACTGTTCTATGAACGTCTTTTCTACTTCATGGATTCGGGACTCAAGGGATAGTGCCCATGTTTGTTGTTTGGATCAGGATCTGCAGAGAAGTAGAAATCTGGGCCGAGAAGAAGTGATGATCAAAGTAGGCAGCGGGGAAATCATCGCAGCTACTAGGATTGGATCTACTTCTCTTTATTTGAATTTTGGACATTTACTGTTATTGGATGATGTTTTAGTTTTGCCCATGGGGCTTAAGAACATTATTTCTATTCATATCTTAATTAAGATTGGATATACATTCCGTTTTTCTAAATTAAATAGCGATATTTATTATGGAAATAAATCAGTTGGCAATGCTTCTTTAGTTAATGGTTTGTATTATTTAAATGTCCATAATTTATCTGATGTGAATATGTAACTTGTAAATGTGGTAGGCAAGAACCTAACCTATGACTCAAGTGGCATCTTAGACTAGGTCATGCCGGAGACCACAAGATCTACAAAATGGAAAAAGATGGGCTTTAAAGCTCACTGGGGTCGGGTCCCTATCCAATATGTGAATCATGTCTCTTAGGCAAGTTGGTTAGATTACCCTTCACCGGGACTTTTGAAAGTGCTACTCAAGTCTTAGGGTTAGTGCATACCGACGTCGGCGGACCATTTAGATAAATGGCTCGTGGGGGTTTCTACTACTTCTTCACTTTCATAGACGATCATTCAAGATATGGTCTAGTATATCTGATGAAGCAAAAGTCTGAATCCTTTGAAAGGATCAAAGAGTTCAAAGCCTCAGTAGAAAATCAAACTGGGCAAACTATAAAAACTCTACGATCGGATCATGGAGGAGAATATATGAGTGCCGAGTTTGATGAATTCGTTAGACAACACGGAATAATGTTACAACTAATACCACCAGCAACTCCCCAACTAAATGGAGTAGCCGAGCGAAGGAACCGAACACTATTGGACATGGTTCGTTCCATGCTTAGTTACACTGATTTACCCACTTTGTTGTGGGGACATGCGCTCCTAATTGCTGCTTATATATTGAACAGATGTCCCTCCAAATCCGTTCCTAAAAATCTACATGAGATGTAGAGTAATAGGAAACCAAGTCTTAACCACATTAAGATTTGGGGATGTCCCACTTATGTCAAAAAGACTAAAGTGGAGAAATTGGAGACAAGATCCCTTATGAGACGTTTCATTGGTTATCCTGAAGATTCCATGGGATTCTTCTTTTACCTGCATGATGATCAGACAATCATCGTGGCCCTACAAGCTCACTTCCTTGAAGATGAGTTCATCTTGAAAGGGGGCAAAGGTAGGAAAATTGTTCTAGAGGAACAAAATGAAACTCCCTCAGAGACATCTGTCCAAGAACCAAGGACTGAACCAATAGTGGCACAACCACCACGTAGATCTGGTAGAATACCACATGAACCCGAGAGGTATAGGTATCTACTGCAGGGGGAGCCAGAGCTTCACACTGTAGTATAAGAAGGTCATGAAGATAATCCTTGTACCTATAATCAAGTGATGGTGGATGTCAATGCTTCAAGATGGCGAGAAGCCATGGAAACAGGGATGGATTCTATGCAATCGAACCAAGTCTAGACTTTGGTAGATCGTCATGAAGGTGTCAAACTTATAGAATGTAAGTGGATCTACAAAAGAGAAATAGGTAGCGGTGGCATGGTTGATACCTTTAAAGCCAGGCTCGTAGCGAAAGGGTATAGTCAAAGAGAAGGAATTAACTATCAAGAAACCTTTTTGCCCGTGGCCATGATAAAATCCATCTGAATACTGTTATCCATAGTTGCATACTTAGATTATGAGATATAGCAAATGGATGTCAAAACGGGTTTCCTAAATGGATTCCTCGAGGAGGATATCTATATCGAATAGCCAAAGCATTTTGTATTCGAGACCGATATCCATAAAGTATGTAAACTTGAGAGGTCCATTTACGGTCTCAAGCAAGCATCTAGAAACTGGAATCTTTGTTTCGATGAAGTAGTAAAGGGATATGGATACATCAAGAACGAAGATGAACCCTGTGTCTACAAGAAAACTAATGGGAGCAAACTCTCGTTCTTAGTACAATATGTGGATGACATTCTACTTATAGGAAATGATGCAGAAATGCTCACCACAGTCAAGAAATGGCTTTCGAGTACGTTTTCCATGAAAGACTTGGGAGAAGTGACATACATTTTAGGAATTCGTATCTACAGAGACAGAACGAATAGAATGACAGGTCTCTCCCAAGCCCTTTACTTAGAAAAGGTTCTAAAGAAGTTTAGGATGGATAATTCTAAGAAATGGTTTCTTCCAATGAGACATAGAGTAAACTTATCCAAGTCTATGTGTCCTCAAAGTGAGGAAGACAAACAGGAGATGAGTAATGTACCCTATGCTTCTGCAGTTGGTAGCCTAATGTATGCAATGCTGTGTACTAGACCCGACATTGCCTATGTTGTAAGCATGGCGAGTCGATTTCAGGCAAACCCGGGAAAGGAACATTTGATAGTTGTGAAGAACATCCTAATGTATCTTAAAAGAAGTAAGGATATGATTCTCATCTATGGAGGTGGAGACCTGAAGATGGAAGGTTATTCTGATTCAGACTTTCAGTCTGATGTTGATGATCGAAAATCAACTTCAAGGTTTGTTTTTACTCTTAATGGTGGAGCGGTGTCGTGGAAAAGTTCCTAGCAAATCACAACTGCTGATTCCACCGCTGAAGCAGAGTATGTCGCAGCCTCAGAGGCAGCCAAAGAAGTTGTTTGGATGAGAAAGTTTCTTGGAGAACTTGATTTGGTCCCTAGTGCTTGGCTCGCATTACCACTTTATTGTGATAACAATGGAGCAATAGCGCAAGCCAAGGAACCGAGATCTCATAACAAGTATAAACACATTGAGAGAAGATTTCATGTCATCAGAGAGATCGTTGGCAGAGGAGAGATAGCAGTGCAAAAAATAGCTTCAGCTAACAATGTAGCTGACCCGTTCACCAAACCACTGCCTTAGGCTGTTTTGGACTGACACCTGGAAAGGATGGGTATAAGATACCACAATGAGTGACATTGAGTGGAAGTGAGAGATTGTTAGGATTATGCCCTCAGATGCCATAGAGGATAGAATATGTAGGGCATCTATCTTGTATTGAACTTAAATTTAATTTATAAAAGGCATTACTTAGTTTTTCACTTAATTCTTATCTGCATCTATAAGTTGTGTAAAAACACTTTGCCCTTGTTTTCAGTGCGATCCCTTTACTTCCTATAGGATAGGAAGAAATGCACTAGAGAGATCGACCTTGATTACTAAAACTAGTTCGCAAGTTATATGAAGTCTTTAACTGGCAAATAAAGACTTTGAATACTTGTACAATTTTAACTTTGACATGGGAGTGCCTGTCCGGTATCATGGGATGGTAGGAGATTGAGATTATAGGCACATCAATGGAACTGGTATGCTCGAACATGACTCACATTTGTTCTATCACATGGGTTTTCACTCTGTGACTGTCAATAATAGAACTGATTATGCGTAATAGGTATATGTAATCCTTTGACCTGAAGTATCAGACCGAAGATGCACTTGTGACGTCAAGTCTTTCACTAGAGTAGTTAGACCCAATTCATCCGTCGGTGGGGTCGATCTCGAAATGCAGACTTGATGTGCAAATGGTAATCTTAGCAGATATCTAATATGGGATTTGTTCTCTCATAAGTGAATGAAAATGTACCTTATGTGATTATCGATAAATAGAGATTAAAGTCTTTGGACAAAGCAAAAGAGATGATTGTGCTAGGCACTAAATCAATCTCATTGATCTCGTATTATTGTAATTAATCCATATGGTCAAGTCTAGTGAGTTTGACATAGCCATGACTCTCACTTAACCGGGGAACATGAACAAAGTGTTTATACATATACGGTATTTACGATTGAAAGGTTTCGGAATGATCCTATCATTTGTTCTCATTTGGGTTACGAAGTGGGCCACGTGACTGGCTAGGTGTTACTCACTTTCTTTGGTTTCCTCTCATTGCCAAACGAAACGAAAATTAAAAGTCGCGCTAAAGGATCGACAAAGAAAAATAAAAAAAGAACTTCAATTTTCTTCTAGGAGTTTTAAGTTATTGGATAAATTAAATAATTAATTATTCATTAGATTAAATAATCAATTATATGGATAAGATTAATTATTAATTAATTTCGTAGGGAATATATTAATGAATTAATTTATCTAAATAATTTGGTTGTTTAATTAACTTTTTTATTTATTGGATATAATAAATTATTAATTGAAATAAGAATTAATTAAACAAAAAAAATCTCAGGCTTCTAGAAGGCGTCCAAAGTGGACGCCTAATAGGCCTAAATGGGCGTCCATGTGATGCCCTAGTTTAGGGCTCTTTTGTTTTGACTTGTTCATTAAGTCATGAGGTATATAAGGATTCTTTGACTTTGAACAAGTAAGAGAACATCATAACTCTCACAACTTCTAGAAAAGAAAGAAGAAAATATTCTTTCCCTCTCTAATACCCTAGTCGTTGCCCACTTAGAGAAAGAAGTGGGATTTTTCGTTTGTTGATCCGCCCGTGATTATTTAGAGATGACGTAATTTCGTTGTTCAGATCAAGGTTCAAAATTTGAAGATTCAAATAAAGAATTGAAGATTTGGAAGCTTCAAGTTTCGAGGTTTTGGAGGAAGAAAAGTTCTTCATCAAATTCGTAATAACGAGTAAGTTTTTATTCGTTAATTTATTGTTCAATTTGAATATACGATCATTGAATTCAACTTTGGGTTTTAAAATAAAAAATTTGAAATCCTTCCACTACATTTATGTTATTTTTCGTGAAACCCAGCACATAGTAGCCTGACTTTTTCAGTCATACCAATTTTCAACCTCGTTGATTATTATTAAGCATATAAGGTCAACATTCTCAGCTCATAACACAAGTGACAAGTCTAGCACTACCACAAAAAAGTCCTATTACAGCGCACCTATGACAGCGGTTTTGAAAACTGCTGTAATAGGAGGCATTCGGTTCGGACCTATGACAGCGGTTCGAGCCAAAACGCTATCATAGGTTTCAGAAAAAAAAAAATATTTTGAATGTGGCAGCGGTTCGGCCAGAACCGCTGCCAAAAAGCACACGTATGGCAGCGGTTCGGCCGAACCGCTGCCACAAAGCGCACGTATGGCAGCGGTTCGGCCGAACCGCTGCCAGAAGTGTACTTTGTGGCGGCGGTTCTAGCCGAACCGCTGCCACAAACACACATGTGCCAGCGGTTCGGCCGAACCGCTGGCACAAGGGCCGGGTTTTCTACAACCCGGCCCCCCTCACTCTCACTCTCACTATCACTAGATCTCACCCACTCACTCTCTCTCTCTCTCTCTCTCAACTCTCTCACCACCACCACCACCACCACCATCACAACCACCACCACCATCGCGAGCACCACCGTCCGCCGACCCCCTCTTTTTTTCTCTCTCTATCTCTAGATATCTACCCCTCTCTCTCGGTTTTTCTCTCTCTCTCTCTCTCTCAACTCTCTCTCTCTCACCACCACCACCATCACCACCACCACCACCACCACTACCATCGCGACCACCACCGTCCGCCGCCCCCTCCCTTTTTCTCTCTCTATCTCTAGATATCTACCTCTCTATCTCGGTTTTTCTCTCTCTCTCTTTCTCTTTCTCTTTCTACCACCGTCCGCCGCCGTCACTCCGGTAATATCTCTCTCTCTCTTTCTCTCTTTCTCTTTCTAGATATATATATATATATATGTGCATATATATGTATATATTCTCTATATATATAAAATTAACTCTCTATATATATATATAGATAGTGCCGACCTCCGCCGACCGCCGCCGACGCCGACCTCCGCCGCCGCCGCCCGCCGCCGCCCCTGCCGCCCACCTCCGCTTCCGCCGCCGTGGTCCATTTAGTTTTGGTATTTTCTTTTAGATAAATATAAATATATATATATATACACACACACACACACATAGAGTATGTATAGATGTATGTATATGTGGGTGTATGCATATATGAGTGTATGTATATATATTTGTGTATGTGTGCGTGTATTTGTGTATATGTGGGTGTATGCATATATGAGTGTATGTATATATATTTGTGTATGTGTGCGTGTATTTGTGTATATATGGGTGTATGTATATATATTTGTGTATGTGTGGGTGTATAAAAAATTTAAGGGAACTAGGAATTTGACTGAATTTAATATTAATTTTAGTTAGTCGGGTGTTAATTCCGTTTGATTTGAGATTAAATTGTGGTTATTTGGTGGTTTAGGGTACATTGATCCAACTGGTGATCTATATTTATACTTAGTTGCTGAAAATATAATGTTTTATTTATAGTTTTATGTGATTTATGTGATCCGACTGGTGATCAATATTTGTAGTTGCTGAAAATATAATTAATTAAGATTGAAATTGGATTTTAGCGGATCGTCAGATCCGAATTTTGTTGGATTCAACCTACCCGGGTGAAGATTAAGTCGAGAACTTGGTAGTAATTTTTGCGTTGTTACTCTGCTGAATTTTTTCTAGAATAATGGGAAATAAATTAAAATACAAATTATTTAATTAATTTAACTATCAACTGATGATAAAATTGTTTAATTTGATTAATTCAGAATCAAAATGGATCGAAGTTGGATTTTAGCAGATCGTATGTCGGAACAGTATGAGAAAGGTGTGAAAGAGTTCATAAAGTTTGCGGTTGACCATGCACCAGATCGAACTAGGATCACTTGCCCGTGTTTACGTTGTTGTTTTGGAAAGAGAATTAGTCCACGTGAGTTGGAAGATCATTTGGTGTGTAATGGAATTGATAAAAGCTACAAACGTTGGACAAGACACGGTGAAAGCAGTGTCCCGTTGGATGATTTGGGTGGTACATCATATCCATCACACGATTTCAACATGAATGATTATGAGCCTGATCGTTTGGAGGAGATGACAAATGTGATTGAGGAGGATTTGCGAAATTGTCCTAAAATGTTTGACAATTTGACAAGTGATTCAAAGACACCACTGTATAGTGGTAGTAAATTCACGAGATTGAAAACAGTTCTTAACCTATACAAGTTAAAAGCCAACAATGGGTGGAGTGATAAGAGTTTCACAGACTTGCTTGGTTTATTAAAAAGCATGCTACCTGAGGATAATGTGTTACCTAATCGTACTTATGAGGCTAAACGGATGTTAACCTCAATTGGCATGGGATATGAGAGGATACATGCCTGTCTCAATGATTGCGTATTATTTAGAATTGACTATGCATCATTGAAGGCCTGTCCAAAATGTGGCGCCTCACGGTACAAGAAGAATGGATCTACGCCTGTCAAAACCATGTGGTATTTGCCTATAATACCACGATTTAAACGCATGTACAGTAGTAAAGAGTTAGCCAAGGACTTGACATGGCATGCTGATAGAAGGTTTGAAGAAAGGATTGAAGATGACAAGATTCGACATCCCTCAGATTCTCCTCAATGGAAAAAGATTGATGATGATTTCCCTGAATTTGGTGAAGAATCAAGAAACCTGCGCCTTGTATTGGCTACAGATGGCATGAACCCTCATGGCTTGCAAAGCAGCTCACATAGTACATGGCCGGTGATTTTGATGATCTACAACCTTCCCCCATCGCGATGCATGAAGCGAGAGCATATAATGATGCCTATACTCATTTCTGGGCCGAAACAACCTGGAAATGATATAGATGTCTACTTGACCCCTTTAATTGAGGATTTGAAGGTGTTGTGGGACACCGGTGTTCAAGTATATGACGGGTTGAGAGAAGAAAATTTTAATCTCAGAGTCATGTTATTTGGAACAATCAATGATTTTCCGGCAAGAGCAAACCTCGAGGGATATGGTGTACATGGCCAATGTGGATGCCCCATATGTACATGGCTAAATCGGAACCATCGATATCGTCGGTGGAAGAAAACTTTCAATGGGAATATAGAAGAAGGTCGAGCTCCTAAGTGCTTAACTAGTGAAGAAGTGTTTGAAAATGTAAGAGACTTGGAGGTTAAATTTGGAAAGACTTTTGCATGTGGCCTTGCAAAAACTGGGTGGAAAAAAAAGTCAATTTTCTTTGAGTTGCCGTATTGGACGTCTTTACATGTTAGACATTTTCTCGATATAATGCATATTGAGAAAAATGTATTTGATAGCGTCATTGGAACACTTCTAAATGTGCCCGGAAAGACAAAAGATGGCGTAAAGGCACGGTTAGACTTGATTGAAATGAAGATAAGAGGAAAATTGACACCAACAAATAAGGGGAAACGTACTTATTTGCCTCCAGCAGCTCACACTCTAGCCAGGAAAGAAAAAATTGCATTATGTGAGTTTCTTAATGGAGTGAAAGTTCCAGAAGGGTATTCTTCAAACATTAGCAGTCTTGTATCAATGAAGGATTTGAAGCTAAAACACTTGAAGACTCACGATTGTCATGTAATCATGGATCATTTGCTACCAATTGCTATACGGGCCATTTTGCCAAAAAAGGTGAGAGACACGATAACTAAATTGTGTTTCTTCTTCAAAGCAATGTGGAGCAAGGTGTTTGATCCTGAGCAATTTCCTGCACTTCAAAAACAAAGTGTCATCACTTTGTGTGAGCTTGAAATGTATTTTCCACCTGCTTTTTTTGATATAATGACTCATCTACCCATTCACTTGGTTAGAGAGACTCAACTATGTGGACCGGCTTTTATGAGATCTATGTATCCGGCTGAGCGTTATATGAAGGTATTGAAAGGCTACGTGAAAAATCGTAGTCGACCGGAAGGTTGCATTGTTGAACGGTACATAGTTGATGAAGCCATTACATTTTGCACAGAGTATCTGACAGATTCTAATGTTGCAGAGCTCCCAAAGTCTCATGTTCTGGGAGGGGGAACAGAAGGAGTCGGATTAATGGGAAAACAATTAGCTAGTGTTCATATTACACAAAGGGATCAGGCACACCTATATGTGCTCCACAACACCGATGAGGTTGACCCATATGTTGAAGAGCATAAGAACCAACTTAGGAGATTCAATCCAATTAAAAATGAGAGTTGGATTTCAAGAGAGCATAATAAGAGTTTCATCGATTGGTTCCGAAAGCATTTTGAAGAAAAACAGAAAGAGAATCCACAGCTTTCAGTTTTAGATAAATTGACACGGCTGTCGATGGGTCCGGACAGACTAGTATTTTGTTATTCAGGTTATCGTATAAATGGTCGCACATTCTATACAAAAGACCAAGACGAACGAAGTACAATGCAGAATAGTGGTGTGAGTCTTGTAGCTCAAGCAATGCATATCTCAAGTGCGAAAGATAATAATCCTATCTATGCCGATTTATCATATTACGGGGTGATTGAACGTATATGGGAGCTTGATTATAGTTGGTTTCGGGTGCCTGTATTTGGGTGTAGGTGGGTTGACAATAAACATGGTGTCGATAATAGTGAAATAGGCTTCACTCGAGTAGACCTTGAAAGGGTGGGATACAAAGATGAACCTTTCATTTTAGCGTCACAAGCTAAACAAGTATTTTTTGTTACCGATCCTATTGATAAGAGGTGGTCCATTGTTTTATCGGCAAACAAAAATACATGTATTGAAGGTGATTATGAAGAAAGTGAAGATGATGGAGAAAACCCTATCTCATTAGGTGATTCACAATCAATTGATAGTGACGATGACTTGGATATAAGTGATGATGAATTGTATATGCGTCAAGATCACCAAGAGGGGATATGGATTAATCCGTCAGTTCGTCGCCGTACTAAAAAAAATGGTCGTACCGATGGGAAGCAAAAGACTGCTAAGCCAACGACAAAAAGAAAACGATGAAAGGTATTTGAATTTATTTCATAATTGTATGATAGACTTCTTTCAATATTTATACTTAGTTGCTAGAAAATTTATATTCTTGAGATTTGCCAATTTTTGTGGAAAATTTAAGGGAAATAGGGGTTGATTGATTTTAAGGTTAATTTGGTTTAGCTAGGGGTTAATTATGTTTAATTGAGGATTAAATTTTGTTTATTTTGTGGTTTAGGATAATTTTGTTTATTTTGTGATTTATTACTTCTATTTGAAATTTATTATTGCCAAATGAATCTGCCAAATTTATATGAAGATAACTTCTGTATTTATTACGTCTATTTGAAAATTATTATTGCCAAATGAATCTGCCAAATTTATATGAAGATAACTTCTGTATTTATTACGTCTATTTGAAAATTATTATTGCCAAATGAATCAGCCAAATTTATATGAATCTAACTTCTGTATTATTTGTCTTTTGTAGGTCGATGGCTTCAAATCCTGATGGTAGTTTTCCCGACGATGATGTATATGGATCAGATAGCGGTCATGAGAAGGACATACGGAGAGGTGTCTCTGCTATGAAAAAAGTTGTCAATGCCAGAAGTAAAGGCATAAGGCTACCTGTCGGCTGGAATGACAGAGGTCAGCCAATTAACCCCAACAAATCAATATTTGTTGGGTATATAGGCGTGCAGGTTCGGCAGAAGGTGTCGATTGCCATTAGTACTTGGCGCAAAGTCCCGTCAGCAACAAAAAAAAACATTTGGGATGAGATGAAGGTAATTTGGATATTATCTTATTTGTAAGTGTTAATGTATTACCATATTCTCTAAATTATAATTTTATATATACTTTATTGTTTGTTTTTTGTAGTTGGCGTTTGATATTGACGAAAGTCGACAAAAGTACGTACTAGCAGAAGCTGGGAGGCTAGCACGTAACTTCAGGAGCTACATAAGCAGAAAGTATGTGCGAGATGATGATGGAAACGTTAATGTCAACCCACCTCCACAATATGAGATATCCCAAGCCGATTGGGCGGCATTTTTAGAGGTTCGCTTAGGTGAACCTTGGCAGGTAGCTAGTCATTTTAATTTACAGTTTCATTTGTTGGTTATTGCGTTTATATTTAGCTAATAATTTGATAATGTAATAAACAGAAAATAAGCATGGACAATCAGGAAAGAGCAAAGAACCCTGAATATCCTTACCGGAAAGGGAGTTTTGGAGATGCTGTTGTGGAGCAAATGGAGGTATGTAGTTCATTTAGCAGTGAATCCTTACAATTTTTTAATAATAATTCTATGTTAATGCATACATATATTTTTTAATGAAAATATAGATAAATAAAAGAAGGGATGCGGGATCCGATTGTACAGATGTGACACGAGCACTCGTGTGGAGGGTTTCGCGTTCCGATCCGACAAATCAAATTGATAACGAAAATGTTAGAAGAGTGGTGAATGAAATGGTGAGTTATTGGCAATTTTAGCTCTATTAATTGTTTTATTGAAATACTATTAAAAGCACAAGGTTCACTATTTTTTTTAATTTTTAAAAATATATCATTACAGGAGAGCATTTCACAAGAGAGCACTAGCCATAGTGGAACTTACACGAGTCGAGATGACCTATTGGCTAAAGCTATTAAAAGGAAAGAGCATCCGGGTCGCGTTAGGGGTGTTGGCTTTGGGGTCTCACAAAGAGACTATTTTAAGGATCCAAAGCCTGCTTCAGAAAAGGAGATGGAAAACTTGAGAAACATAGTGAAAAACCTCTCCGAAACTATGGTTGCCATGCAACAACGAATTGATGTTTTGGAAGCCCCTAACTCGCGTCAGCCACATGAAGATGACGTCATTTCTTTGAAAGATAGCAGCCCAGAACCAGGTTATAAGATGCTTCCTGAGGTAAAAATTTGAACTTGTTTATTAATCATACAACTTGCGACTCTCTATTTTCTGTAAATCATACAAAACTTTCTAATATAATGTTGTATATATATACGTGTGTGTGTAGGGTATCACTCCATGTCAATTAGCACTTTCATCTCCATCATATCGTGTGCTGGCTAAAGGACAGCTATACAATCGATCAGAGACTGATAGAACACTTCACAACTGTCAATTAGCCACCAACAATGTGAAAGTGCGCATTGACACTGCAGTTGAGGCTAATACACTCCTGCCCGTCCCTCTCAATGATGAAATATTCTCCATTTCTCATGCTCTGGGTACCTTTGTTGCTTGGCCAGCGAGTCTTGTCATTGTCACTGCTGCACCGGTATGTAATTAATAGCTAGTCATTAATAAATTATAACAATTTGTTTGAGGTTACTAAATATACTTTGGTGTGTAACATTTATATTTTATTTTCTTGCTTAAACAGTCCAAATCATCTGCAAACCGTAAGTCAGGGACGTCGAAGCGGTCAGCTGTCAAAGGAAAATCTCAAGTGGCCGAGCCTGCAGGTGAAGTAGACATATGTGCAGATCTTCAACTAGATGGACTCCCTAATGACCTTGTATTTCTGGGAAAGTACACGAAGATGATGAAGATTGATGCCCTGATCAATATACATATGGACGAAGCCATTATGAATCTTTCATTTCCAGAGTTCATTGGGAAGGAGGAGATCTATCACCTTCTGTGTAGAAAAGAAATAGGAGCCTCTATCATTACAGCGTACATAAAGTAAGTTTTTTAATTATTTTATTACATCTAAACTACGATTATTTTCGTCACTCGAAATTCATTTTTTATGCTCAATTTAGGTGTTTGTGGTTTAACTACGTGATCCCCGAAGGAAAAGAAGCAAGTTTCGGGTTCCTTAGCCCACATTCCATAGCTGCTCAAACAGACCCGTCAGTTCAACAAGTGCAGTACATAGCACGTGCTATGATGCAGAGTACACAACAAAATAAGTTATTTCTTGCACCTTACAACACCGGGTGAGCTACTAAAGACTCGACTTTAATTTGTAAAACTAGCTACGCAAAACAAATTTTCAACTTATCTTTTGAATGCTTTGTAGGGGTCATTGGTTGTTGCTTGCAATTAATCCATTTAAAGAGATTGTTTACTATCTAGATTCTGTGCATGGTGAGGCGCAATACCGAGATGATATGATACTACAATTCAATCAGTAAGTTTTTCATTCAATCAATGTATCCATTATATTTAATATTTTTTAAATTGTATTTATTTCACATAATTTCTTGTTTTTAACATATTTTCTTGTTGTTTATATTTTTTTATAGAGCTGTGCACATATTTCGTGCAAACTGCAACAACCAATCCAACAAATCAAGAAACTCGGACTGTAAATGGATTACTATAAAGGTTAGCATTTTCTAGGTTCATGAGATTATATATTCGTATAGAAGTTCGTCTTCTAATACAACGTAAGTTTGATTGCTTTTGTAGTGCCCCCGGCAGACCAACGAGGTGGATTGTGGCTATTTCGTTATGAGATTCATGAAAGAGATTATTAGCCACGGACTATCTATAATCCCAACAGCGGTATACATAATCCTTATATATATATATATATATATATACTTAAATTCTATTACTTTTGAAATTATTAAACCTTAATTGGTAGGTAATTGAAATGTTATTTCACTTTGCAATTAATCTCTATATATATACATATATCTTGCAGTACTTTAAGGATTGTCAATCCTTCTATACTGATGATCAAATTGATGAAGTACGCTGCGAAGTTGCACGTTACATTTTCTTAGCAGCTCCTTAGAAATTAGGTAATTTAGTTTTTGTACATTGTGACTTGTTATAAATTGAGATTTGATTTATTGTATTTCGTAAGGTCATTAGTAATTTAATTAGTTAATTGTACATTTTGTTGGAGATTAAAGATGGTAATATTGAAGTTTGGGGTGATGTTTGTTTATGTTGAATATGTTTTGTTGTTAGTTGAAATTTGTTGATTGGATCATTGCATATTATTGTACAGGCACTATCATGACAGCGCAATAAATAATTAAAAAAAAAACAGCGGTTCTGCAGAACCGCTGCCACAGAGCTCACCTGTGGCAGCGGTTCTCGAAGAACCGCTGCCAAAGGTCTCACCTGTGGAAGCGGTTCTGCGAGAACCGCTGCCAAAGGTGAGACCTTTGGCAGCGGTTCTCCCAAAACCGCTGCCACAGGAGGACCTGTGGCAGCCGTTCTGGAAAACCGCTGCCACAGTTCTCACCTGTGGCAGCGGTTTTCCCAAAACCGCTGCCACATGTGAGACCTTTGGAAGCGGTTTTCCCAGAACGGCTGCCACAGGTCCTCCTGTGGCAGCGGTTTTGGGAGAACCGCTGCCACAGGTCCGTTATTTATTTTTATTTTTTGGTTTTTTCACAGCGGTGTTCAGGGAACCGCTGTCATAGGTAGACCTATTACAGCGGTTTTGTAACCGCTGTCATAGGTCCACCCCTATAACAGCGGTACCTATGACAGCGGTTAAAACCGCTGCCATAGGCCCAAAAAAACCGCTGTCATAGGTCATTTTTGTAGTAGTGTAGGTTTATATTTCCAGGAAAAAGTCTTTAAGTGTTTCAAAATGGTTACTCGCTCAACTCCTCTACCCTTGACTTATGTGCGATAGTGAATCATCTAAGAATGATCTAATCGCCCCTAGAGTCCCATGAGCAAGGCAAAGATGTGTATAGATCATTAAAGTCCAAATTGATGGAGAAAGCATGTCATTGTTTTAAACTAATCAATCTCAATGTATTGAATGAAGGTTAAATCCTAGGCAATTTTTTTTTTAATGATTACAAAGTAACACATTTTCACATGTAGAAGCCGACCTCCCCCAAAGTTGGACAAAAATATATGCAACATGAAAACAAACATGACCATCATGGATCAATGAAACCCCCCCAAACTTAGAACAAACATTGTCCCCAATGTTCGAAAGAAATAAGAGGGAAGTATACTTCACCATGTGGGATGCTGAAAAGCAAACCCGAGTCCTCAAATGCAATTCTGTCCAAGATTAGCAATGAGAGCCCAATGTGAGCTAAACCACTACACAATAAAAAGTGCTAGCTAGCCATACAAAACAGTTAAGCATTGGATAAAATCGTAAGCCAAGCGAAAATGGAGCATAATCAACATCAAAACATAAACAAAACATGCATCCAATAAACAAAATAGATAACTGTTCGAATGAGAATCCACAAAATAACAGACTAAAACAAGAATACCAAAAAGACAAAACTACAAGAAATGGACTACAGAAACAGGTTAATCATCTAACAAATGGCCAATATCACCTTCTCCCGCATCGGGCACAACCTCGTCTGCATCTCCACTCATAATATCATTGACATCGAATAAATCATTTGTGCCCCCGTCATGCTCATCATCATCTGCACCTCCGACGACTAAGGCATCCGAACCAACCCTGTCATCCGGCTGAGGTGCGGAGGAGTGCGAGAACTGTGGTGGCACTGAATAGTCCAAGGGCCTACGTTCCAAAAATGTGTCCTGCTCCCAAATAAGCTGACGGAAGTAGGCACATCCCTCACTCATTATCGCCTGCATGTCAGCCCTCAACTAATGCAAGTCATTATTAAAGGCATCCACATCAAATGATGTGGTGCGGCTGGATCCGATGCCATGAGCAGAACGAGGGTGAGATCTCTTGGAAGGATATGGCGGAGCTGGAGCGTCAGTCGGGAGTGGAATATCAGTGAAAGTGAGAAGTGATCCAGTAGGCTCCGTACCCTCTGTCGTGTAAGCCTCGACAAGGGATGTCGAACATAAAGCCCTAATCAAAGATGGAAAAACAATCGAGTTCCTTTGGGGCCATAGGACTCCCCACGCTTCTTCTTGGCCTTTGTCAGATCGATCAACAGAGTGAATGCAATACCCATCTTGCGAAGAGTCCCTAATAGTGACCGGTGAATCAACCCCACAAAGTCAATCCTCCTCTTAGTCATAATCGAATAAATTAAAAGTCCCCATTCCCTATTCACCTCCGATCTGTTGGTACTCGAGAAAAGATTGTAACGAATAAAATCATGCCAGTAAGCAGCCTCGGGGCATAAGAGATGAAAACTAGATAAGCCTCCTAATCCGGCCTAACTGTACCCTTCTGAGCTATAACCCTTGTGACCTCAGCGAAGGATACGGTATATGTGCCATCGGGCTTGTGTAGGACTTGGTACTCACAGATTTGAGGAATATTCATCCCAAGGCATACACTGATGGCAACCACATCATCCTCTACCTCCCTATCTCTAATCTTAATGGTATGCTCCTGCCATCCCACTTTAATAGTAATGTCCACAAAATCCCCGATGAAAAAGAACTCTTGAGCCCATGGGACTTGAATAGGCTCTAACGGTCCGGTAAAATACCCTAGATTATGGAATTGAACCAATGCTTGCAACAATGGGCGAGCACTAGCATCGATCAATTTTTCTTTGATGAGGACCCAATTTTGGAGAGCATAGTAGATGAGCTCAACATGCAGGTGTGAGAAACGTGAAGCCAATCCTGATGGATTTAGTCTCGGTGTAGGCTCGGGGTTGGTTGAGGGCCCTTGCCCTACTTTCTTCTTTCCCTTTGATACGGTCGAGGCTCTCTTAGGCATGTTTAGCACAATTTTGACGGCGTAATAACGTAGATTTCGTACCAAGTTCTCGACCAAACTTCGACAATGCCGCAACAACCCAACCAAAAATCCACTCAATCAAAACCAACCAACCAATAATTTGCACACAATATTGAATAACAAATTCGCACAAAATAGCCCCTAGCCGAACTTAAAGAGCCCAAATCATACAGTTGGAGACCAAATATGCAAAGAATTCCTAAAAATCACTGTATACCCAAAAATCGACATGGAAATCGCAATTAGTCAACAGAAATTTCACAACTCCACACAACCACGGCTAATGGGGTGCACAAATCACTCAAAAGTACGAGGATGAACAGTTAAGTAAGCCAATCACTCACCTTTGTGAAAGAGAGATGAGCAAAATCGGTGGAGATGAGCGACGAACCTGTAGATGGCGAAGAAAACAGCAAAGATGATGAGAGGTGCGGCGGAGCTAGTCGAAATGGACTATTTTGGCAGTGGAAAGTGACGAATTGGCGGTAGAGATAAGAGGAGGCGTGGTGGAGATAGGGTTGAGGTAGAGAGAGATGAGGATTTTTGACCTGTTGTTGACTGAGAAAAGTATAAATACTTGAGCGGCGCCTAGGTGCGCGTATGATGGCCCCTAGGCGCCTAAGTTAAATCAAAATTTGGCCTTTGGGTTGCATGCGGCGCCTGGGCAAGAAGTTTGTGACACTTAGGCGCGGATGGATCGTCGCCTAGGCGTGGAATTTGTGGCGCTCAGGTGCCATGGTGCGAAATAATTGGACTGCTGGGCTTCCTTCGGCTCCCAGGCACGAATGTTTTGGCGCCTGGGCATGAATCTGCATACATAATGTTTAGATGTGGGCGATCAGCGCCTGGGCGCGATAAACTCGACGCCTAGTCGCGAATGCATGTTTTGAATTGAAGTCTGTTTCCTTTAAAAAATAAAGAAAGAAAACACGTAAGCACAAACTAACAAAGATGAAACAACATAAAACAGAGCAAACTAAACTAAAAACACAAAAAAGGGAAAATAAAGGGCTAAGGTTTCCTCCCAAGAAGCGCTTGTTTATAGTCAATAGCTTGACTATTCAAAGTCGATTTAATGAGGATCATAGAGTGGAATAGAAGAATTTTTCACTCTCCTATCGATTTTCGGGCACAGCTTCGTCCCAATACCCATTGTGGGTAACGGTTGACCAATATCAAGTAAACTTCCCACTACTCCTTTCTTCTTGAAATTCTTGTGAGTCATCTTCAGTGGATCATACGAAGAGTGTTCATGTGATTTCTCAAAACTTAAAAGATTAAGCGTATCTAATTTTGAATAGTTCGTGTTAGGTTGTAGTCTACGTTTTTCTTTGAATAGACTTGGTAAGATAGCAAGCATATGATGATCAAGCATATGATTGGAATAAAAGCATAAAATTAACACACAAAGCAATAGTAGAATTAATACAAAAAATCACTTCATATATATTGACTCATAAATTTGGCCTTCACATGGGCTTAGTTCTACAAAATTAGTTCATCATCAATAACTTAAGAAGATCTAAAACAATCATATACATAGTTATGAACATAAAAATGCAATGAAAGCAAGTAAAACTCCCTAAAGCTTGGTTGATGATGAATCCTTGCTTGGAACTTCAATCTCTAGATCAATTCCCCTTTTTCTCCTTCAAAGAGTGATGAAAAGTTGGCTTAAATCTCAGAAAATGATCTCCAAGATCCAAAATCCGAACCCCCTTCATGTGTTGAGAATTTGGCTTTATAGGTTCAAAAACGGTTATAGCGGCGCCTAGGCGTGTGTAGATCGGCACCTAGGCGCAACCTACATGTCAGAGCTGGCTTGGGGAAAAAGTCAGAGAGCGCCCAGGCGTGGGGAAACTGGTGCTCGGCCGCGGAAAGTACGGCGCCGTTATTTGAACATAGCTTCTTCTATTCAGTATCCGGTGCCTGGGCGTGGTTGAGGTGGCGCCTGGGCGCGGGTATGCGAACCACTTTCCTTTAGTTCATTTGACACGTCGTCTTTTTGCCCTTTTCTTCGGTTGCATCCATTTAAGACCTGAAATCACTTAACGCACGGATTAAACGCACATGTGACAAGATTTAGGCAATAAATGAATCTAAAATATAAACACAATGGGCTTAAAAACACATACAAATGACTCCTATCATCGGGTACCTTATTATGCGGTACATGATCATGTCTTGTGAGCATCCTTCCAAGAATCTTCCTTATGCCATGCTACTAACTCACTTTCTTCAATATGAGGGAATCTGTCTTCCGGATGCTTGGAATGAAGCTCCCTCTGACTACAAAATGGTTGATACGCACTATCTTCATAAAATTCATCTTGACATCTCTGAAAGAAGTGAGTGGTTCAAAACCACCGATAAAAGTCGTATTCATCCTCCAAGGCGTCCAAGTGCTCGTCAAGCTGCTGCTCGTCTAGCCTCTGGTTCCATTTCTGATGACTTGGCTACCGATGGTTCTCATTCTGCTCTTGGCCTAAGTTCCACCAGTTTCAATCCTGATATCTCTTTGTTTATCCACTTTGTTTGTTCCAAACTCAAGGGTGCCCTTGCCACTCTCAAGAAACTGGAAAAGAAAGTGAGGAAGCTCCCCTCCTAGACCTTTTTGATGATGAAAGGTGAGAAGTAATAGTGTTATGAAGTGACAATATTAATGTTTTGTGGTTGCTGCTCAGTAATGCTCTGTTAAAACTTCACAGTCTTATGGGTGGTTTATGTTTCTTTTGTCATGTAAACAAATGCTCCACTTTGTTGATCTTATATGCATTTCTATGATTATCTGGTTGCTCTAATGTCCTTGGTAGTACCATTCTTTTTTCTATCTGGTTCTAACATACAGGGGGAGAACATCTGTTCCGGGGAAGTTCTGGGTACTATCTTTCTTATCTCTTCTCTACCTTTTTCGATACCTTGTCATCATCAAAAAGAAGGAGATTGTTGACCTTTATGGAAAGCAATCAGACTAATTTTGATAATGACAAGGAAATCTCATTTTAACATAATTATCCTTGCCTTTCCTTTTACGCAGATTGCTCATTCAAAGAAAATGGCATTCAATGTTTTCTCCAAAAGGGAAACATATCATCAAATCTGCCATCTCTTATAAAGAGAAGTAAATCAATCCTGTCTCCTTTAATTAATTAAATTTTTTCATTAAAATTGGAAAGTATTTGTTAGACTTAAAACGGGAAAGAGCCATTTCACATCAGTTGTATTCTCTCTCATCTCTTCTATAAATGCAGAAGATAATCCTTCTCAAGGATTAACGAATTTTCTGATGTATTCTTAAGCTTACACTCATTACATGTAATTCTTCTTGTTAGGTATAATCTTCTATTTCGGTGAGGAAGAAAAAGTACCAGTCGCTGCTTCAGAGGTCCACTTATCAAACACGAGTGATTAGCGAGGAGTTTCTAGAGTCAAGTTTGTTTTGTAATCCATATTAGAGTAGTTGTGTGGAAATTCCATCTGGTTCCACACCTAGTCTCTAAGATCTTTTGAGCGTTACTCAAATCCTCATATCGAGTGTGTTCGTTATTTCTCTTTGGGATAAATGCAAAAAATCCCCCTCTGTTAATGCGAAATTGCAAAAAACAATAGGCTAAACACCACCATGTGTTATTCAAAAGTCTGCAAAAAGTCACTTTTTATTAAAAAGATAGAAAGAAATATGTGTTATTTGGGTGAAATAACACTATTTGACCTTTTATTTTGTTTGGAGAGTGTATAAATGACAAAGCAGCATGTCACTAAATGTGAAAAACATGAAAAACAGACTCATTTTTTTTTTCAACAAGTGGCTTTTTGCAGACTTTTGAATAACACATGGTGGTGTTTAGCCTATTTCGTTAACATTGGTGTTTTTTTTGCAATTTCGCATTAACACAAGGGGATTTTTTGCAATTATCCCTTTCTTTTTAGATAACATTAGTTGTTTTTCAGTTTTCTTCAAGATTTTGTCTTGGAAGTTATATGTTCCACCTTTTATCATTCAATAAACAATATTATTCAGTTTTTAATTTTGGTACTTATTAATCCGTTGTCAAAATTTTGAATACCTAATCCCCCCCTCTTTGGCAATTCTTGAGTTACAAAATCAGTATATATTTTCACAGCCTTAGCTACTCCTAGTGATCAATCACCATGTTCTTTCATTTAACGCCACCACATTCCTATTATTAAACTAATGAAATACGTTATAATTCATTCTAATTTTGAACTTTTAGATGAAAAAGTCATTACAAATTCTTAAAATGAAAAGCATGCAGTAATCTTGAATCTCAGGTTATACTTTTAAAAACTTTGCCTTTACTACTGGATAAAATTCATTTGTTGCTTATGACTATTATATAAATCTCGTATAATTTTTTAACTAATGAATAATATATTTTTACTGTGGTTCACCTAATTGTATTCAACTACAAAATTCGCAGATGATTTCTTGGATGAAATTGTACCATCATCATTACTCCCGGATAATCAAGAAATGGATGAAAATCTATAAGAACTGATGTGGATCCTATGAAGCAGTATATGAATTTTACCAACAATACGCTATCAAGAAGGGATTCGGTGTTACGTAACAAAGATCTGAACCTGGAGACTTCGGGTTATTGAAATCATTCAGTTAATGTTGTTGCAAGTTAGATAATCCTAGACATACTGCACTAAATGATTTTCAAAAGAAACCATCTACCAAAACTAATTGCATGGCTAGGATAAAAGCAAGACTAAGTGATGATGCAGTATATTTCTTGTCGGTTGTGGTGTTAGACCATAATCATGAACTTAATCCATCTATATCATGCATGTTTAGAGTGGTGGTCCCAAGTGGCATACGAAAGGGTCTAGAAGGGGGGGGGGGTGTTGAATAGACCCTAAAGTCTTTTTCGACTTCAAAAATTTCGTATCACTTTAAAGGTTTGAACGCTTGAATAACTGAGTGCTTGGGTCAGACGCTTCAGGAAAGTTAACTTAGACTTAGTGATTTTAGCAGTTTACCAAAGTAGGGCAACGCTTAGATTGCTTAATCAGGGTTAGCACAGCGGAAATGAGTTTTAGCGTTCTTTTAGTTAATTTAATCGCTTTGCACTTTAACTTGTCTCTTTCAAAGATAAATGATGTAATAAAAAGAATAAGACTGTTAGGAATTTCATGTTAGATGTTTTGATGATGACAATTAGGACCTTTATTAGACCCCAAAATTATGTAATTTTGTTTTTCAGCTTTGAAGTGTTAGATTTGTAATAGGCTTTGTTTTATATTTGTTCTAGATTGTTAGGCTAAGTAGTCTTAGGCTAAGCGTCTGATAATTTTTGAGTGAGTTTATCAGTGATAAAGTTCGAAGACTCAAGCGCCTGATTTCTGAATGAAGATAAAGTCTCCAAGCGTCCAAATTGACCAGCTATATCAAGCGTTACCTTATAGGACAGAAGTAATTTCACCTGAATTTATTTCTAAGTTCAGAAGGAGTTTTAATGCAAATACTCTCAAAGCATTAAATTCCAACGGGTATTTAATTCAAATGCATTAAATGCTGATAAGAGCATTAAATGTGATAAGCACTTTCAGATGTACGGAGAAGCCACCCTATTGGACTGTCAACTATTCAAAGACTGCAGCACCAACTTTTGTGCAGCAGATTTTCAGGAAAAAGGACAAAAGTTGTTCACTCGCGAAAGTGAGAGACACGCGCCCTTGCATGTGTCAAACGGACACTTTTTTCAAGAATGCCTATAAATAGGACTTCAACAACAAGCCAAAGATAGAGAACAATTATCAAGTCGAATTGCTGTTGCATTGAAGTCTCAGTCCTTACAATCTCAGAAAAGCCAAACTTTCAAGAAATTATTCTCTTTGCTTTTCTTCAAATCTTGAGACAGTCAACCCAATATCTCAAACATTCTTTTCGAAGAAACTACATTACTACTGAGATATTTCCAGTTGTTTGAACTTCATCAAAATCAAACAAACCCTTTTAGAAAAACCCCTATCCAAGCCTCGCGATCTGTGTGAAGTCGAAGTTGGATACTTGCCATATTTCTGGGTGAAAGAAGCAAGGGGATTGAAGTGATTTGGAGCAGAAATCTGTGTGATCAAGGAGCTCAAGTCATCGACATCCATCTCTCCCTAATTTGTAGAAGATTCTGTGTGATTCTTTGAGAATCATTTTAGTGGATTGCCTCCAAGTGTTCGAGGAGAAGAAGGACGTAGTTGGGATTACACCACCCAACGAACCTTACAAATATTTTTTCATTTACTTTTCAGTCAATTCTTTTAACTATCATATCATTGCATAAACTGATTAAGTAAAACACAATCAAAATCTAAGCAACTAAGAAATTTCTTGTGACGCTAAAGCTTTTAAAAGAAAACTACAAAAATCATTCCGCTGTGCTAACACTGATCAAAGAAGTGAACGCTCAAACCTACTCGGTTATAGTATTCAATTCTTGAAATCTAAATTAACTTTATAAAAATAGTCTTCGTTAGACGCTTCACCAAAGTGCCTATATTTTAAGTGAACTCTTAAGTCAAGCGTTAGACAATTCAAGCGTCCAAAAACCATTTTAGTACGAAATCTTTTGAAGTCGAAAAAGACTTCAGGGTCTATTCAACCCCCCCCCCCTCTAGACCCTTTCGTGTGCCACTTGGGACCAACAAGTGGTATCAGAGCGGTTAAAATTAAAATTTTAAAATTTCCAAGCATAACTGCTTGTTTAGATCCTTTTTCAAAATCTAATTGCTTTTAAAATTTTCGATATGGCATTTGCTAAAGTTCCCAAACTAACTGAATCAAATTTTGACACATGGAAAGTCAAAGCATTTACATATCTCTGTTCATGTGATGATGACATGTGTGATATTATTTCAGATGGGCCAATCAAAATATATAAAGTTATCACAAGAACGCCTGGAGCCACGGAAGAAACTCCCGATGCTTACGTTGAGAAACCAAAACAAGAATGGTCTCCAGATGAGCGTCGAAGAGCTAATTTGGACAATGTTGGTCGTAACGCTCTATATACGGCTATTGGTGATAATGACAACTTATTCAACAAGATCAAGTATTGCAAAACCACTAAAGAAATATGGGATAAGTTGGCTACAATTTGTGGTGGTTCAACTCAGATCAAAGAAAACAAACTTTCCATTGCCAAGGAAAAGTTTAACGGATTTAAGATGCTACCCAATGAAACGTTAGCAATTAGATATAAGATTTACAGCTCTAGTTACAGAACTTACATCGTTGGGAATGGATTTAAAGAATCGAGAAATGGTGGTTAAGATCTTTAGAAGTTTACCAAGTAAATTCTTGATGAAGACAACCGCTATGAGAGAATCAAATATGCTGGATCTCCTAACTCCAGAAGACGCCTTTTCAGAGCTCAAGGCATTTGAGTTCGAGTTGAATTCTGCTAGTGATGTTGTGAGTAGTTCGGTGATTGAATCTGGAGCGCTTATAACATCAATCAAAGACAAATCGAGGAATAAAGGAAAGAATTTAGATATCACAGAAGAAGAGGAATTAGCTCTGCTGAATAGATTCAGGAAGTTCTTGAGATATGAAAAGAAAGGAAAAGGATTTAATAATCAAGGACAAAGTTCATATCAAGCACCTTCTCCGATGCAACAACAGCTTCATGCGCCTTAGTATTCCGTTCCTTCACCCCAAGCGCCTATTCAGTACCAGGCGTCTACTCAAAATCTCCCAGCTCCAGTGGTCTCAAAACCACATATTGCAAGGTTAACAAATTAACAAAAGATGAAAACTAATCTTTGTTACAATTGCAGGAAACCAGGGCACTACCAGGTAAACTGCCCTTATCCAAACGTATCCAAGCCCTCAAGGCAGGATTACTTGGATAGAAACCAATTCAGGAGCAACCTTCGTCAACAAGGTTTGCTAGCGGAATCAGAACCAGCATCCGCACCTGAAGATTTAGAATCATCAGAAGAAAGTAGCGACGATGATGAGCCATTAGATGACTCAGCGCTCATATGTCTCATGGCCAGAGATGATGAAGCGTCTCTTGAGGTAATCAATGAATTGTCTATTCCTCTTTCTTATGATGAATTACTTGACAAAGTCAAAGAATACTACAATGAATGTCAAGAAGCCGCCAAAATATATCAAAATGATCTCGCTATTATCTCATCACTCACAAGAGATAAAGTGACGCTCAAAGCAGAGTTGCGAGTTCAGCAACAGTGCATTGAGAAGAACCAATCGCTTGAGAGTGAAATCATTCAATTAAAAAGCGATCTTGATATAATAGTCAAGAGAGAAGCTGATCTGATCGCTAGACTTGCTAAATCATAGCAGCTCATCTCATCATTATCAAAAGCTTCTAGAAAGTTGGATAATGTGACTGAAGTAACTATATTATTTGGTGAGAAGACCGGTTTAGGATGCGATAAACTCGGTAAACAATCCAATCAATCTAATGTTACGGCAAATAACAAAAGAAAGGGTGTTATCTTTGTTGAAAAAGGTTCACAAGGTCAAACTCAAAATGAACCCAGTGACAATGGTAAGAGGCCAAATGAGAAAGTCAAAGCTAACTCAGGCAAGGGTAAGGCTAAGGCAAATGATTCACAAAGACAGGTTTATCCAAACGCTAAAAAGGCTAAAGATAAGACTGACCATTGTGAATCAAGCGCTAAGCGTCTAGCACCAAAAGTGCAACCCAAGCCAGCGCCAAGGAAATACCAGCGTCAATATCCAAGACAGTCAAGATCATATTATCGATACTTTGATGATTATGAATATGACTATCATTATAATCGAGGATATTATTATACACCCAAAAAGCACACACAACACGTTGTGAAACCCAAAAAGGCCAGTATTCCTACAATGAAGACTAGGCAAATATGGGTTCCTAAAGTTCTAATTCAAACTAACAAAGTTGCTAATGTTAAAGGACCCAAGCCACAATGGGTACCTGAACAGAAATAGAACTTCCCTTTTGGTTGCAGGTACCTAGAGCTAGAGCCGATACATCTGTATGGTACTTTGATAGTGGATCGTCAAGGCACATGACTGGTTCTAAAGATCTTCTGATCAACTATCAAGATGCCAATGGTCCTCAGGTTGTATTTGGTGACAACTCCAAAGGTATAGGTACTGTGCATAGGGGGAACATCATGATAAGTGATGTTTATTATGTTGAGGGTCTGAAGCACAATTTATTAAGCATAAATCAATTTTGTGATAAAGGCTTTGAAGTCATATTCTCAAGTAACTGTTGTTATATAAACGACGCTAAGACTAAGTCTACTAAATTGAAAGGAAAAAGAACTAACAACGTATATTTGGTAGATTGGGGTTCAACATTTGATAACAACCCAACATGTTTTGTTACTAAAAATGAATCTAAAATGGGGTGGTTATGGCATAGAAAAATGAATCACCTCAACTTCAAAACAATCTCTCAGCTTATAAGTCAAAATCTTGTAGAGGGATTACCAAATGGACCATTTCATAAGGATCGCATTTGTGACGCTTGTCAAATGGGTAAACAAGTTAAATCATCGTTTAAGAAAAACGTCATCTATCTACCTGTAGAATACTTGAACTACTTCACATGGATTTGTTTGGACCTGTTCAAACGATCAGTGTAAGCGGTAAAAAATATACTTTGGTGATAGTAGACGATTTCTCTCGATTTACTTGGGTGGAATTTCTTTCATCCAAAGATGAAACATGTGACAAGTTAACAACGCTTATTCGGCAACTTCAAATATTGAAAAATCTTAAGGTTGCAAGAATAAGAAGCGATCACGGTACTGAGTTTACTAACAAGATTGTTGAGAAGTTTTGTGCAGAAAATGGAATACATCATGAGTATTCAGCTCCCAGAACTCCCCAACAAAATGGTAATGCTGAGCGCCGAAACCGAACGCTTAAGGAAGCTCCAAGCTCGCTCCTAGGTTTTGGGCTGAAGCAATCAACACTGCCTGTTACACTCAAAACCGTTGCATGATCAACAAACAGCATGGGAAAACTCCATATGAATTGTGGAAGGGATGTAAGCCAAATGTTTCATATGTTCACGTCTTTGGTTCTAAGTGCTTTATTCATAATAATGGATCCCAAAGCCTAAAGACTTTTGATCCTAAAGCGGATGAGGGAATCTTTCTAGGCTACGCCAAGAATGGAAAGAATTTTCGCATCCTCAATAAGATCAAATCGAAGGTTGAGAAATCTATTCATGTTGTTTTTGATGATGCTAACCAGGAACTGAGTAAGGTTAATATGAATGATGTAGGAGTTGAAGATCTATGTCATCAAGCGTCTAAGATTACTATTGATGAAGATACTAACGACGATGATGAGATCTCAGTGCCACCTCCTAAGATTACTCGTGATATTACTCTAAATAATCATGTAAGAAATATTGATGGTCATGAAGAGAGTGATCATCAAGAGCACACAGGGAATTGTGAACTTGGAGCGCCTACACAAGAAGGTAGTCAAGCGTATGATCCTCAAGCGCCTGTTCAACCCCTTAACCCCTTCCAACCAGACAGACTATGGCTACGTGATCATCCACCTGAGCATATTATTGGAGATATTGAAGCGCCTGTTAGGACTAGAGCCGCTTCGTTCAACGAGGCTATGTTCGCAAGCTTTCTATCTCAAATGGAACCTAAGAAAGTGGATGAAGCGCTAAGCGACCCAAGCTGGATTGAAGCTATGCAAGTAGAGCTTAATCAGTTTGAACGAAATAAGGTTTGGATGCTTGTACCAAGGCCAACTCACCAAGGAGTTATTGGAACTAGATGGGTATATAGAAAAAAGATGGATGAGAACGACATTGTGATAAGAAACAAAGCCAGACTCATAGCTCAAGGATATTGCCAAGAGGAGGGTATTGACTTTGATGAGACATACGCTCCTGTCGCTCGTCTTGAAGCAATCCGCATGTTTCTAGCGTATGTTGCGTTCAACAAGTTCATGGTGTATCAAATGGCCGTGAAGAGTGCCTTCCTAAATGGTAAACTCCAAGAAGAAGTATATGTGGAGCAACCACCAGGATTCATCAACAATCATGGTAAGGGTATGGTTTACAAGCTTGACAAAGCACTTTATGGGCTTAAGCAAGCACCTCGAGCATGGTATGACACTCTCTCTATCTTTGTTATTGGTAAAAGCTTTTCAAAAGGCAGCGTTGATACAACATTATTTAAAATTACCACTAACGAAGATATTCTCTTAGTCCAAATTTATGTTGATGATATTATATTTGGTTCTACTAACAAGCGTCTGTGTGAGAAATTTTCGAAAGTGATGCAAGAACAATTTGCAATGAGCATGATGGGTGAATTAACTTTCTTCTTAGGATTAATACAAGTTAAACAACTCCCTAATGGAATATTTATTAACTAAGCTAAATATACAAGAGATATGATTAAGAAATTTGGTATGGAAAATGCATCATATTCAAAAATTCCAATGAGCCAAACACTTAAGCTAGATCAAGATGAAAGTGGAAAGAAAGTTGATATTACCAATTATAGAGGTATCATCGGTTCACTTCTTTATCTTACTGCCAGTAGACCTGATATTATGATTTCAAGCTGATCCTAAAGAGTCACACTTTATTGCCGCCAAGAAGATCCTTAAATACGTTAAAGGCACACAGAATGTGGGCTTATGGTATCCTAGGGATTCTCCTTTTGAACTAATTGGTTACTCAGATGCAGATTTTGCAGGTTTCAAAATAGATCGTAAAAGCACTAGTGGTACTTGTCAATTTCTAGGTGATAGGTTAGTTTCATAGCATAGCAAGAAACAACAATCCATAGCTACCTCTACAGCCGAAGCTGAATATGTAGCTGCAGGAAGTTGTTGTGCACAAGTATTATGGATGAGGCAACAACTTAGAGATTATGGAATAATCCTAGGTCCAACCCCCATCCATTGTGATAACCAAAGCGCTCTAGCCATGACTCAAAACCCCGTTCTTCATTCCAGAACCAAACACATTGACATTAGATACCATTTTCTTCGTGACCACGTTCAAAAGAAAGATATCTTCGTGCACTTCATTGGAACTGACAAACAATTGGCAGATATCTTCACCAAAGCACTCAACGAACAACGTTTTCTCACTTTGAGAAGTGAATTAGGTATGATTGATTTAAACGCTTAATCATTTTGCATCATATTTTATTAGACATATAATTTTGGGGGAATCCACTTAATTTGTGTCTAAAAGATTTTCCTAACTGGTACAAGATATCAAATTTAGGGGGAACCTTAAAATTGTACTTGACCATAACTTCAAGCGTCAATGATCAAAATTTTCAGATGCATGATCATCAACGCTCAGTATTACTTATGCATAAAATATTGGACGATCAAATATAAAAATCTTTTCAATCCTAAGCGTCTAATTTTCATATACCAACAAGTGGTATCAGTTAAGCGTTGAATCAATTCCAATCAACTCTTAATATAAAAATATTTCCTTTACAAGCCATGCATAAAGTTTACAATCTTCTTTCGAAGTAGTAGGTATACTCAAAAGTCTATTTTGTACTCTACTTGCACGCTTCTATCACATCAAACTAGTGGGTAATCAAAAGTTTCTTTTTCAAAATGACGGTTCAGAGATAGTACGTGTTTGTGTACGTGTCAGTGTACAAACAGGCGCGTACATTACACTCTGAAAATGTCAAACGTTTTCAAAATTTTAACTCGGATGTCAAATCTTTATATGAGAATTACCAAATGTAACTTCTCTCTATTACACAAAACTCGCGTCCGCAGTTAATGAATTTATGGCTAAGATTCAAAAGTCGTTACACATGTCTAAATCCTACAGAGACTAGAGAACACAAGTTTCAAAAATTCTTTACTGTGTCATTTAAAATACAATTTCTGCAGAAAGACAATTCACTTTTACTCAAACATATCTGCAAAATTTATTCTCTCTCTCTCAAAGCAAAAGAAAATCTCAGTTCATCTCTTTCACTAAAAATGGCACCAAAGAAATCTTCGTCTACTTCTGCCGAACTTACCATCAAGGTTACTGAAGGCCTTGTTGTCGACTGGAAATTCCTCTATGAACAACCTCAGATCAATCTAACAGACATGATGGACATGGTCGTCAAAGCTAGGCATAAACCGTTCTTGACCCAATATTCCTATCTGTTTCCGACTGAAGTCGACACCTTCTGGAAAACTGCTAAACTTTCGCATGACAAGAAGTCTATCTCTTGTCTAATTCCCTTATCCAAGAAGGAGTCTCCCAAGGAATTTATTTTGTCTGCTGCCTCCATTGCCGAGAACTTCAATCTTCCAAATGAGGGCGAGGCATTGGATTATGTTACTTTAAAACAAATCAAGGAAGCATAGACAACCATGAGTGCGTACGACGATGTACCCTACACTTAGTATTTTGAAAAGAAAGAACTGGTATCTAAATACCGTCTGTTGGCTGATTTTTGCACCAAGATCATAGAATGCCGAGTGGGAATCTTTGATAAGGTGAACCCAGTACAATTTCAGATGATGACTGCTATACTCCTCAACATCAAGATCAACTGGAGTGAGTACACTTTTGGAAGGTTTCGGGACTGTCTAAGCGCCTCGAATAAACCTTATGGGCTTGTTTTAAGTGACCTGCTGTACAAATCAAAGTGTGTATACTCGTCTGGTCTTCCTTTGAATAAGACCAAGTTACTGGGACGAAGGATTCTGAATAATCTTTTTAATCCTCCCAAAATTGGTGGTGCTGCTAAACCACTATCTGAGCGTCTGGAAGTACGTCAAGCGTCCGATGAGGAAGCGGAGCGTCCAGTGCCAGAAGAAGCCGTGAAGCGTCCGGCTGTTACCAAGAAGAGGGCTCCTAGAAAGCCCAAGGTACAAGTTGTTCCTCCTCCTCAGAAAGATGATGAGGAAACTGATGAGGATGCACAGGACAAGTTACCTCTAAAGCAGAGGAAGCTGGAAGGAATCATCAAACAAATCGAATTTGATAAACCAGCTGCTGCTCCTCCTGTTCAAGCGCTTAAGCTCGTTGAAGGAGTCAACGTGAAGAAAATATTCAAGCGCTCCAGGACAAGCAAGCGTCGGGCTGCTCCTGTTCCTGAAGAGCTTGAGACTATTGAGCCAAGTGCTCAAGTCGCTGTTGAGCCAAGCGCTCAAGTTGCTGCTGAGCCAAGCGCTCAGAGTATTGCTGTTGAGACTAGTTCTCAGGGTAAGTTTATTTCTTCCCACAGCATTTCTATTCCTACATCTGTAGAAGATCCTGCTCTTATAGAGGATAGTTCTTTTGTTACAGCTATGGTTCCAGTCGTCGCTGAAGCATCAACTGATGTCCTCCTAGACGTTGAGATGACAGAAGTTGTGGTTATCGCTAAAGATGTTGCCGCAGAAGTTGCTGCACTTGAAGCTGAGGAACCTGCTACTAAAGAGGTTCAAACATCAATCCCTATTCAGGCAATAACAGAGGCACGCTCAAAAGGTCAAAGCATTGAAATTGAGCGAGAGTTTTATAGAGCCATTGAACTTGGAAAAACCCCTGGTCAAATACCGTCTTCTCTTATCCTTCAACAAGACAAACATGGAGGAAGGACTCCTAGATGCGATGAGGATTTGGCATATTATCTTGATTATGGCCACAGCAGGAGTACAGGCTTCGCCCTAAGAGATTACAACATTCGGGTGTATGAGCTTCTTCGTCCTAGCTTTCTCAATCCATCCGAGGCAGTATTGAACAGAGAAGGCTACACACACTTTCCTCAGACTGCTAATAGTATTGAAAATCTATCTTCAGTTAACCCACTTCGCCTGTAGAAGCATAAAGCAATTCATGCCGGTGAGCGTCTAGAATCATTGACAGATTTAATTCAGACTGAAGCCGATGCATACTTTGACAGCGTCTGGAATGCCAACTATTAGACTGATAGATATCACTTTGAATCTATCAGAGATATTCATCATGAAGGCATTCGCGCTATGGTCAATGCTGGAACAGATTATTGCATGAATGAAGTCAACTGGGTTGAAGCGTATGTGGGACACAAATACACATTCTCAAAGTTAGTCCAAGCTCCCCATTTATTTGGCATAGGCATGCATGACAAGAAGCGTCAGTTCGCCAAGTATTGCCTAAAGAAGCGTCAACAGAGAGTTGGACCTGTTCTGAAGCTCCCACTTGTTAGACATCAAATTGAGCAATGTCTGCATCAAGAGCTTCACCGACTGTCCAATACTCCTCTACTCTTCAACGCTCAAACATCTTCCAGTGGTACCTCTTTTATATCGTGCTTGAATTTTGCTTCGAGCCACTGCGAGGATAAGTTCAATATGATGGTGAAGATTATGACTCCATTATCTCTGTTCGACAAAATCTTCACTGCAAATCTCCGACAATGGAACGGCTCTGTAATCAACTCTTTCCGAGGATATCCTTTGCTCCTTTCTCTCCGCATAGAGGCACTCAATCATTATGAGTTTGTCCTCTCACTACTTGAAAGAAATCAGGGACTAGCTCAAGCGATCTATCCATACTTAGAAGAGTACTACGCTGCTTATGTGCCAGAGGATCAGCGTCTCCAGTCTTTCCCTTCTGACTGCTTGATTGGATTTTCTCGAGTTTATTGCCCAGATTCAATCTTCTCCATCTGTCAAGCGCCGTCCACGGTTTTTTCGAATCATGTGCTAGATATCATTGGTCCAATGCACATCAGGGCCATTGATAGTCCCCTTCGCACATTCATTTTCGGAACCTGTGTGACTAGAACCAGACTTGATGAACTTTTGGAAGCTGCGTCCACTTCCTATGCCGATTTAGCAAATTGGAACTTCCAATTCCATGACTTTCGTCAACCTGAGTCAACGCTTGAGGAAGCGCCTGCTAAGTTAATTCAAGCATCTCCACTAGAGGATATTCCTGACGCTCCTGAACCCGTGGCAGATGATATTGCTGAGGATCTTTCTCTTGACATACGAGGTAATGTCTTTGATCCTGCATATCAAGTTCCTATTCACTCTCTCAAACACTCCTCAAGCGGTTCAATCAGATGAGAGTCAATCCTTGGTCCTTTGCTTAAATCCATTTTGGAGAATATCAGTGCCCATGGTGCTCAGAACGAAGAATCCCTTCACTGGATTAAGGATGATTTGGCAAAGATTGAGACTCACGTTATGAGCGCTCAGATTGCTCATATGCGTAGTTCAGCTCAAGCGGCTGTTGGTGAGTGCAAACAAGATTTTCAAGAAATGCATGATGCCACTCAAGCAACCCAACTTGCCATGAAAGAAGAGCTTGAAAAGCGCCTCGAAACCCTTGAGACTTCTCTGAATGATGCTACCAGCGCCAAGCTCCTCGCCCTGCAGGAACGTTTCGACAAGCGTCTGGACGACATCACAGATTCTATGTCTCAGATTGCTCATCAGGTCAGTTTACTCACAGATCACTTTCTAAAGTCTGATGATGGCAATAAGGGAGAAGAGAAGAAGAAAGGAGAAAAAAGGAAAACGTCGAGTTCAAGAGCTCAAGAACCCACGCCTCTCAAGCGTCACGTTCTAACCTCTCCTTCAGCGCTAAGTCTCCCATCCTGGATAACCACTTTACAAGTAAGTGACTCTGGAGCGCCTAGTAGAACACAACCTCCAAGAGCACTATATCTAAATCTACCAATACCTACAAGAGCAATGATAGAACAGTTCGACATCCCTCTTCAAAGAACATCCATTCCAGAACCTTCAGATCCTAAAATTTTAGCTGAAGAGAGGCAGATATGTGAATTTGTCCGAACTTTCAGAATTTGTCTAAGATATATTGGTATCGATCCAACGGATTAGGACAAACACTTTACCGCCTTCAAGAAGAGACAACAAGAAGAAAACAAGCTCATAATCAACAAAGATCATGAAGCGATGATGACCTTGGAAGACAATCTGACTGAAGCTATCCGAGCTGAAATGCCCAAGCGATACAAAGTTAGATCAAGTCATTAGAGCTTTTTGATTTGCATTATCTATATTCTTGTCTCTCATTTTATTTTTTTTTAAGTTGTAAAAATGCTTGTAACTCTCGATATATATAAAATGCATTTTCAGCTGAAACATCTCGTTGAAGCGTAACTAACTTTAACTAACATTATCTAATCAAAGCTAACTTTTATTTTGGCTGTCTAACTCTTGAACTATAAAAGAGTAAGTATTGCCATCATCAAAAGGGGGGAAATTGTTAGGAATTTCATGTTAGATGTTTTGATGATGACAATTAGGACCTTTGTTAGACCCCAAAATTATGTAAGTTTGTTTTTCAGCTTTGAAGTGTTAGATTTGTAATAGGCTTTGTTTATATTTGTTCTAGATTGTTAGGCTAAGTAGTCTTAGGCTAAGCGTCTGATAATTTCTGAGTGAGTTTATCAGTGATAAAGTTCGAAGACTCAAGCGCCTGATTTCTGAATAAAGATATAGTCTCCAAGCGTCCAAATTGACCAGCTATATCAAGCGTTACCTTATAGGACAGAAGTAGTTTTACCTGAATTTATTTCTAAGTCCAGAAGGAGTTTTAATGCAAATACTCTCAAAGCATTAAATACCAACGGGCATTTAATTCAAATGCATTAAATGTGATAAGCACTTTCAAACGTACGGAGAAGCCACCCTATTGGACTGTCAACTATTCAAAGACTGCAGCACCAACTTTTGTGCAGCAGATTTTCAGGAAAAAGGACAAAAGTTGTTCACTCGCGAAAGTGAGAGACACGCGCCCTTACATGTGTCAAACGGACACTTTTTCCAAGAATGCCTATAAATAGGACTTCAACAACAAGCCAAAGATAGAGAACAATTACCAAGTCGAATTGTTGTTGCATTGAAATCTCATTCCTTACAATCTCAGAAAAGCCAAACTTTCAAGAAATTATTCTCTTTGCTTTTCTTCAAATCCTGAGATAGTCAACCCAATATCTCAAACATTCTTTTCGAAGAAACTACATTACTACTGAGATATTTTCAGTTGTTTGAACTTCATCAAAATCAAACAAACCCTTTTAGAAAAACCCCTATCCAAGCTTCGCGATCTGTGTGAAGTCGAAGTTGGATACTTGCCATATTTCTGGGTGAAAGAAGCAAGGGGATTGAAGTGATTTGGAGAAGAAATCTGTGTGATCAAGGAGCTCAAGTCATCGACATCCATCTCTCCCTAATTTGTAGAAGATTCTGTGTGATTCTTTGAGAATTATTTTAGTGGATTGCCTCCAAGTGTTCGAGGAGAAGAAGGACGTAGTTGGGATTACACCACCCAACGAACCTTACAAATATTGTGTCATTTACTTTTCAGTCAATTATTTTAACTATCATATCATTGCATAAACTGATTAAGTAAAACACAATCAAAAGCTAAGCAACTAAGAAATTTCTTGTGATGCTAAAGCTTTTAAAAGAAGACTACAAAAATCATTCTGCTGTGCTAACACTGATCAAAGAAGTGAACGCTCAAACCTACTCGGTTATAGTATTCAATTCTTGAAATCTAAGTTAACTTTATAAAAACGTCTTCGTTAGATGCTTCACCAAAGCGCCTATATTTTAAGTGAACGCTTAAGTCAAGCGTTAGACAATTCAAGCGTCTACTTTTTCAAGCATCCAAAAACCATTTTAGTACGAAATCTTTTGAAGTCGAAAAAGACTTCAAGGTCTATTCAAACCCCCACCCCCCCCCCACCCCTTCAAGACCCTTCGTATGTCACTTGAGACCAACAAAGACAGTAAAGATAAATAACACAAGATATATAAGGTTCACTGGGTGATGTAATCCCAGCTACGTCCTTCTCCTTTTCACTCGGAGGAATTTACTAGGTTGATTTTCAAAGAATCACACAAAATCTTCTACAAGATAGTAAAGGGTGAAAATGATCTTGGGCTCCTTGATCACACAGACTTCAGCACCAATGAAGATCGTCTTCTTCAAGCTTCTCTCACTCAGAAATACTGCCTGAAAGGGTTCGACAACTTTTCTCACTCAAATGAAAGGTTGAGGTTTGTCACTAGGGTTTTGTTTGTTTTTGAAAAGATCAAACAACTTGGAATATCTCAGTTGGAATTTGGGTTTCTTCTTTGGAAGATGTTTGAGATATTTGTGACTGTCTCGAATGTAGATAAAAAGCTTGAAAGATTTGGCTATGGAGTTTCTAAGCTTTTTCCCAGAAAATGTACGTAAGATTTTTGGCAATAATTTCTCTTCTGTTTTTCGTACGTATCTTGTGTATCTTGTATATTTGTAGGGTTTGCTGGGGTAAGGTATTTATAGGCAATTTCTTGGGATCTTTCTGTTAGACACATGTAGGAGCGTGCCTTTCACGCAGCACGTGAGTTTACCTGAAGTCTGACATTCTTGAAATTTCGCTGAAGCCGATTGGACGGGAGCAGCTGAAACTCTAAAATTTCTGACAGTCTGGTCAAAAGGTGGCTTGTCCACAAGTCACAGTGGCTTATCACATTTAATGCTCTTATCAACCATTTAATGCAATTGGAATTTATTTTCCGTTGGAAATAAATGTCCGTTGAATGATTGTATTTAAGTCCTTCTTGACTTGAGGATTTATTTCAGGTGAATCTAACATAAGTCGCTTGAGAGATTTTGAGCGCTTGATCCATAAATCCTGAAATGAGGTCTTTTAGCATTTGATAGGCGCTAAGAATAAAATCTTTATCTCTGATTGACTTCAGATGCTGGTCTTCAACTTCTTCTCTAATAGACTCACCTAGAATTCTACTAGCGATTCAGTTTACTAAGACTTGGTCTAAATTCTATAAAGATCAAAATTTACAAGCCTAAAAAATAAATTACAACTTTCAAACACTTATACATCAATCTATGAAAAACGGAAACTTATATTGTATTTTTGGGGTCTAACATTAAATCCTATCTTGTCATCATCAAAACATCTAACATGAAATTTCCTAACAATTTCCCCCTTTTTGATGATATCAAGACTTTTAACTCTTATAACTCTTTTATATTTTTAAGAGTTACTTTAAAAAGAAAAGGCCCAAAGGAATATAAGTTAGCGTTTGACAAGTTAGTAAAGTTAGCTAAAGTTAGATTAGCTTCAACAAGATGTTTCAGCGTTAAAACATTCATTCATTGAAAGAATTAAAGCATACATGTTTTACACTGAAAGAATATCATAAAAGGAATCCAGTCACTTTTTCTGTCGCTTCGCTCTTTCTCCGCTTTGTAGAACTTCTAACTCTAAGTCCTTCAAGAGTCGATCGATGTCAATCATCGTTGTATGTTGAATTTCATCATAATCATGCCTACTAAGTCTGGCGCTTTCATTTAGCTCTAACAATCTTTTCGTCCATTCCCTTGATGGAATACCAAGTTCACGAATTAAATCATGATAGATATCTCTTTGTCGATCATTTGACGGTCTCCGATTGATAGGTCGTTGTAGCGGTTCGGCATATGCAGGAAATCCCATACTTTCTAAGAACTCGGGGTCCAATTCTGGAAGCGCGTACTTTCCGAGATAATACCTTGGCTTTCTTTTCTTGGATAGCATTTTCTTAATGCTTACTAATTCTTCAAATATTGAACGCAATGTTTAGTATCTGTCTTGGAAATCGCTTTGGACTTTTCTTTATCTTCCCCCTTCTTGACATTATCAAGGGAGGTCTTGAGTTTAGCGACATCTCGGCGCAAGAGTCTAACTTCTTCGACGAGAAGAGTAACTTGTTGAGCGACACTCTGAGCGGCGGCATCGGATGAAGCGTGTTTTTCAGCATCTGTTGAAGCACTCTGAGCTAAGTCACAGTTGAATTCAGATGAGAGCTCAGCGATAAGAGATGATATGCTCTTCATGATAGCAATAGTGCTTTTATTTGCAGCGTTTCCAATATCACGACTCCGTGTATCCGACACTATGCGGATATGTCTATCAGCAGCCTTAAAGATCTTGGAGCAGGAACCCTTAATGTTGGTAAGCGAGTTCCAAACTACCTGTCTAAAGTCTCTGGCTTTTGAATCGCTCTCGGAATCTGAATCAGAAGAAGGACGCTCTGGGGACGGGAGAAGTCCGTAAGAACTTGAAACTGCAGCCTTACCTTTGGATTTATCTGTGATAAAAGGTTCTTCAGGCTCTTGAGCAATTTCAGCGTGCACTTCTTCAACTACTTGATCCATGATAGGATATGCAATCGCTGGGGGCTCTAGAAGAATCTGGCAAAGAAGCCTCAGGATGTTGAGCGACTCCTACAATAGGAGCAATGTCTTCTTCTATAATTTGGATTGGGCCAATGACCCAGAGGGGGCCAAGGGCTTCCATCACATGCCTTGGACTGATCAGGCCAGATTGTATGATAAAGAATATAGCATCTTCGCGCTCTTCGGTACTTAGTGCTAGTTGCACACCTTCCGGTAAATCAATCCCTGAAGTATAACAGTTGAAGAAGTCCAAAATCAAAGGCATGAGCGCTTGAGCTGCTTCTTGGTCCACTGGCCTAATTAGTGAGATCATCTTGGCCACTTGAATATTTGATTCACTAAAGAGCACAGGGTGAAGTGTATATCCTCTGAAATTGTAACACCTGGAATAGTGATTGAAACTGATGTCCAGCGCTTGGGCATTTTCAAACACTGCTCTCATTTCTGACTTTGGCCTGGAAGAAGTGGTCGTTTACTTGATGAATCGTCTTCATTTAGGTCAGGAAAGACTCGTTGAACAAACCCTGTATGAGGATGCAGAACGTAGCGTCCGCCTTGGCTGTATAAGGCAAGTTGCCGGCGAATGTAGCTTTCGATTGGTTCTCCATATCGTGGCAAAGCGCTAACATTCCCTACAATAATCTGACACTGTTGAAGCAAAAATGTTGCATAACCTCGGCGTTTGTTCTCTATCCCAAATTCAAACAAAAAGGGATATCTGATCAGTTCTTCAATGGTGTAAAAGTGAAGAACAAATTCTTCAGCCCACTTGGCTGTATTCATCATCCAATGTTTTCCAAGTTTGTCCACTTTCTTTTGATCTTTATTAGTGGCAAGGAACTTCTCAAAACGTTCCGTCTCTTCATCATAGTCGTCAGCCCATAATCTGGCTAGATATTCACGAGCCTCATCTTCTATCCACGAGTTGACCGGATTTGGGCACTCAGCAACAAGCGGTCCTTTACCTTTCCATAACTTAAGTGGATTAGGAGAGAGAGCGTTCTGGGGAGACTTGACAACGGAGGGGAGATCCGAATAGCCTATCTTGTTGAGATCTTCCTCATCTGGATTTTTGTTCCAATCACCCATGTGGGGGTTTTTGAAAACAATCTTGCTTTAGCGCAGAGGATAAAAGGACTCGTCCAAGCGACTGTTTAAATTGAAACGCTGAAGATCAAAGTCAGCTCTGTTGAAAACTGGACGATGAATATACTCAAATCGTGATTGAAGACGCACCAAGTTATATTGTCCTAGATTGGCAATACGCTCGAAAATTTCAAACTTGTGAGAGTTGGACATATCAGGCCGATGGAGAGTTGTTTGAAATTGTATTTCCAACTCGGCAAGCGTTTGAGTGTCTCATTCTCTAGCGGCATAATAGAATTCAACATCTGGAGTATATCCGCGCGGAAAGAAATCGATGACACGAGGAGGAGGTCCCATTGGTGTGGGAACAATGGCAATCACTTCTGTTCGGATTGGGGCCACTTCTATCGACCGCTCAGCGTTTAAAGTCGCTTCACTGGCTGATGATGTTTCAGCATCAGGAAGGGCTTGAGATGCTTCCTTAGCGATATCCACAACAATTGCCATATCCACATCTACTTCAACTGGAATCTTGGATGAATGAGGAGCATCATCGATTGGTGCCTCTTGATGTACATCTTGAGCTGATACATGTAAGCGATTGAGAAAAGCAAGCAAAATTTCCACTAAGTAGAAATTTAGAAAAGAAAAGACTAAATCGCTTACCCTGAGGAATATCATCGACTATTTCAGTCGCTTGATCTGTTTCTTGGACAGGTTCCTCAGGCTTTTGGACTAGTTCTTCTGGATCTAAGTCGAGAAAAGAAGTTATTGGATCAGCACGAATGGGAATATCTACTTCTTCAAGAGTGTTGAGAACATATTGAATATCTGCTTCACATTGTGCTGAAAGAGTTTTTATCCTAGCGTTAGAGACTTAGAAACTAACAAGGAAAGAATAGACTAATTTGCTTAGCAAATACTTAGTCTGAACACTAGAAAGCCTCTCAGATTGAGTAGCAGCTTGAGGATCTGAGCTGATTTCGGGAGCAGCGTCAAAAGAAGGAACGCTCGCTGACTCTCTAAGCGCTGGTTTCGATGAAGCGCTAGAGGATGCTGCGGGAGTAGAAAGAGGAATACGTCTTCGTGCAAGCGGTACTTCTTCTTCTACTACTTCGTCTTACTCGGGAACGAAAAAGATAAACGCTGGAGGAGGCGATGGAGATTTAGGAGAGGGAGAAGGAGAAGGAATCTTTTGCTTCTTTTTGGGCTCCGGCTTCTTCTTCTTGGGTTCAGGCTTCTGTTTCTTTGCTGGCTTGAATGGCTCAGCGACTTTGAGAACTATCTTTCTCTTAGGTCGATTGACCACCACTTCTTCTTCGGACGAAGAGGATGATGATGAAGAAGAAGACGCTTGATCTTCATCATCACTACGAACAACTCCTAAAGCACGAAGTCGCTCACGCTCTTATTTTGGAACAGCTGCACCACCAATCTTCCTTGGCTTTTGCAGCTCACCGATCATTTTCTTTCCGTAGAATTTTGTCGCTGGAATCTTTTTGCCAAAAGATTATGCATTACTGCAAGCGCTAAGAATACGACTTAACACAATCCCATAAGTCTTAGGATTCACCGACTTGGCCATCGCTGCCTTAAAGCGATTAAAAACGTAGAGAGACCAATTTACCTTTAATTTGGTCAGAATGGTCACCATTATTTTATATTGGATATTCGTGACTTTATCGAATGACCCTTTTCTGCAATCGATCATCTTTGAGCATATATCCGCGAGAATAACGTATTCGCCCTTCATATCGTTTTTCTTGAAGTTCGGCTCATACGCAGTATCAACATCTTCTTTCTTGAGCAATTCCCAAACTTTTGTAGCATCTCCGAGAGTGACGTGTTCCACCTCAGTGCCATCATGGAGTAGAACCAACAATGAAGAAATCAAGGAAGGGGTGAGAACAAAAGTCTCTTTAGCAAAAGGGAAGACGCAGGATATGGAATTTTCGTCTTCAGAAATCTGGGCATTGTTGAAAAAGTGTAGACACTATTCTTCAAAATAGTTGAAAATAGCAGTGATCATATCTCTCAAATCAGATTCTTGAACGAGTGGAAAAACTGTTCGAAGAGGAAAGTTCTGGTTATCAAACAGGTAGTCCCAGTTAACCAGAAATTCGGCGTTAACCGTGACTGGTTTTTCAGCACGGGAAGTTTTCCAGTAGCAAACTTGAATGATTTGGAAGATTTTGAAGCTTTGGGTGCCATTGCTGAAAGTTTGAAAGCTTTTTTTTTTTTTTTGAGAGAGGGAAGTATTTGCCTTGAGAGAGATGAAGAGTTTTACAGTAGAGAGAATTTGGGAAAGTGATAAAGTCTAACTGTAAAAACCTTGAAGGGTTTAAATAGAAGCAAAAAGTAACTTCTCAATGGCTACAATTTTGACACGTGGACACTCAAAGAGCTTGAATTTTGAAAGGATTCAAATCTGATACGTTTTAAGGAAAATATGGATGCAAAAAGTGTGGTAAAATAGTTTATCAGTTACCAAAAAGAGCAAAATTTTGGGATCCGCAGTTACCAAATTAATTGAAAAACGTTTGAAAAAATTTGAAATTTTCAGCGTGAAATACACGCGCCTGATTGTACATTGACACGTAATCAGACTCGTGCAGACCTGAACTATCTCGGTTTTAGATAAAGGTCATTAACCGTCAGTTTGATTGATAGACATGCTTGAACAGTATCAAATCTAGTCTTTTGGACATATCCACACATTACCTTTAGCGATGAAAACTATGCATGATTTTTAAAATAATTTTCTTAGCGTTAACGTGGGAATCTCTTTAACGCTTAAGACTTTAGGAGAACAAAATTTAATTTTGTAAAGTTTGAGATAAAGTCTGTTGGTCCCAAGTGGCATACGAAAGGGTCTAGAAGGGGGGGGGGGTTGAATAGACCCTGAAGTCTTTTTCGACTTCAAAAGATTTTGGACGCTTGAAGAGTCTAACGCTTGACTTAAGCCTTCACTTAAAATATAGGCGCTTTGGTGAAGCGTCTAACGAAGACTGTTTTTATAAAGTTAACTTAGATTTCAAGAATCGAATACTTTAACCAAGTAGGTTTGAGCATTCACTTCTTTGATCAGTGTTAGCACAGCGAAATGATTTTTGTAGCCTTATTTGAAAAGCTTTAGCGTCACAGAAAGTTTCTTAGTGCTTAGCGTTCGATTGTGTTTTACTTAATCAGTTTATGCAATGATATGATAGATAAAAGAATTGACTGAAAAGTAAATGACACAATATTTGTAAGGTTCGTTGGGTAGTGTAATCCCAACTACGTCCTTCTTCTCCTTGAACATTTGAAGGCAATCCACTAAAATGATTCTCAAAGAATCACACAGAATCTTCTACAAATTAGGGAGAGATGGATGTCGATGACTTGAGCTCCTTGATCACACTGATTTCTGCTCCAAATCACTTCAATCCCCTTGCTTCTTTCACCCAGAAATATTGCAAGTATCCAACTTCGACTTCACACAGATCGCGAGGCTTGGATAGGGGTTTTTCTAAAAAGGTTTGTTTGATTTTGATGAAGTTCAAACAACTTGAAATATCTCAGTAGTAGTGTAGTTTCATCGAAAAGAAAGTTTGAGATATTGGGTTGACTGTCTCACGATTTGAAGAAAAGCAAAGAGAATAATTTCTTGAAAGTTTGGCTTTTCTGAGATTGTAAGGAATGACACTTCAATGCAACAGAAATTCGACTTGATAATTGTTCTCTCTGTATTTTTGGCTTGTTGTTGAAGTTCTATTTATAGGCATTCTTGGAAAAAGTGTCTGTTTGACACATGCAAGGGCGCGTGTCTCTCACTTCCGCGAGTGAACGACTTTTGTCCTTTTTCCTGAAAATCTGCTGCACAAAAGTTGGTGCTGCAATCTTTGAATAGTTGACAGTCCAATAGGGTGGCTTCTCCGTACGTCTGAAAGTGCTTATCACATTTAATGCTCTTATCAGCATTTAATGCATTTGAAATAAATGCCCGTTGGATTTTAATGCTCTAAGAATATTTGCATTAAACTCCTTCTGATCTGACGCTTCAGGAGAATGTTTGTCATTTGATAGACGCTTCATTCATGAGCTGAAAGTTCCATTTAATCTGGAGGACTATTTAATGTTTGGACATTTGGAATAGTCTTCAGAATTCATTTAGAAGTGTAGACGCTTGAGGAGTCTTCAGTCTTCGTTACTTGACACCTCACTCAGAACATGTCAGGCGCTTAGAGTAAACTTCTTCACACTTCATTCATTATTGATTTCTTGGACGCTTGAAGTCTTCAGATTTCGCCGTCTTGATAAGCTCACTCAGAAAGTATCAAACGCCTAATCTAACCGACTTCTTGATCTAAGAATGTCAAAAGTAAAAGATAAAATAGAGCCTATACATTTCTAATGTTCAAACGCTTATACAAGTATCTATGAAATTTAAGCGTACATAACTTTGGGGTCTAACAAAATTCCTAATTGTCATCATCAAAATCTTAACATGAAATTTCCTATCAATTTCCCCCTTTTTGATGATGGCAATACTCACTCTTTTATAGTTCAAGAGTTACGACAGCCAAAGTTAATAAGCGTTATGTTAGTTAAGCTTCAACGAGATGTTTCAGCTGAAAAATGTACTTTATATATATTCGGAGAATTCATACATTTTACAAACTGTGTAGAAACAAAAGAAAAGATTGAATTACAAAGAACTATCACGATCTACTTTTTTCTGGTAAGATTTCGTCGTCTGATCATTTCTGTTCTGATGGCTTCTTCGATGAGATCTTGAAGGGTGATCATTATCTGATGATCTCTGTCAATTACGAAGCGATTTTCCCTTTTTCTCCTTGTTTCATACATTTTATGCCGTCGATCCCATTCGAATGGATCAATACCCATATGCCTAAGCACTGCTCTGAACGCTTGAGAGAAGTCAGAGAACTCCATTTCCGCAGCCAAGTCTTGAGGAGTAGTAGGCTCTGGAAGTGGCGCTCGCTCCATCAGTATATTGAATTGTTCAAGTAACGCTTGAGATGGCACATGTATATCTGCTCTGAAAGCGATGGGAGGAAAACCAGTTCTTCTATTAGGAGTTCCCGTGGCGGCAACCCATGAAGGGTAATTGGATTCGGGCAATGGAGGAGGAGGTGGCAAGAAGACAAAATCTTGTAGAATTTTCGGCTCTGGACGCTTCACTTCTTGGCGCTTAGAACTTGATTGAGCTCTTGAACTTGCAGGAGCTTTCCTCTTTTCCCCTTTATTGCCATCATCAGTCTTTACTGCATTTTCAGTAAGAATGGCAATTTGAGCGGCCATTTGGGCCATGGATGCAGCCAACGCATCAAACTTTGCTTCAAGAGATTCTTTCACTGCAATCTGATTGGCTGCAAGTCCATCGATCATCGTCTGCATACGAGAAATAGCGGCATCTATGGCAGCATCAGCAGCTCCGTGCATATGAGCAGCTTGAGCGCTCATATTCTCCTTCTCGATGTTAGCCAAGTTTTCCTTGATCCAGTGAAGAGATTATGCATGATTTGACGCTTGAGCGTTCATCTCTTCCAATGCGTCAGTGAGGAGAGGCACAAATGTTTGAAGCACATTTTGAGAGGTAGCTTGTTGTTTAAATTTTGAAGTGTGCTTTACTGACTCTAGAATGGTTGTTGAAATTCTGTATCGAATACAGACTGATGAATTTCCATCCCAGCAGCCTCAGGAATAGTTGAAGTTGAAGCGTCAGGCACAGCCTTTGGTTGAGACGCTTGAACTGGTTTCACTATTGGCGCTAAGGCAACTTCTGCATCAGATGTGGAAGGTAAAGAAGGGACAGTAGTTAGATAACTAAAGTCAGAGAATCTGAAGTTGAGCCTTCCAAAATCTGAATCAGCATACTCCGTTGAGGAACTGTTGATTAACTCATTTACTCGAGAAACAGGAATGGTCGAGAAATCCCTTAAAGTTCGGATTGGAGTGTCCAGTGCTATGACCCATCCTGGTCCTAAGATCTGAAGCATGTGAATAACAAAGATCTTCCACCGTGGAGCCTTAATAAAGAATAGAGCATCGTCATGTGGAGCGAATGAAAAACGTAGCACTCTATGTTTTAGCATCTCCGATGGACGCTCAGACTTTGATACGTACATTGCCATGTATTCTTCAACGTAAGGCAGGGCTGCACGCGAGATGTCCGGATTTTGCTCGAGTAAAGAGAGTACATAGTTATAGTGTTCTATCAGTTCCTGTCGGAAAGAGGAGAGCAATGGATACCCAAAAAGAGGTCTGATAATGGATCCATTTGGCTTCCTCAGATTTGCAGTGAAGACGTTGTCGAAATCTCGTAACGGAGGGAGCATCTTCAACATATGTCTGATGTTGTCTTCCTGCTGACCAGGTGTAAGCGTCAAATCTAAAATAGGCTTTGTTCCGCTTGGTGACGCTTGGCCACAATAATTGATTGGCAAATCTGCAATCCTAGCCAACGCTTCACGTAGAAAGCGTTCAATTGGTTGACGGAAAGATGATAAGAGAGCAAGTGGGCCAACTCTTGCTTCTCGGCGCTGTAAGCAATATCGGGCAAACTGTCTTCTTTTATCTACCATGCCGAGTGTGAACAGGTGAGGTTCCTTGACCAGTTCTTCAAATTTGTAACGCTGGCCGACGTAGGTTTCACACCAGGTAACCTCATTCATGCAGAAGGTTGTGCCTGCATTCAGAATGGCACGAAAGCCTTCATGATGAATATCTCGGATGGCTTCAAAGCGATGCTTATCAGGCTAATAGTTTGCATTCAGGACGCTTTGTAAGAAGTAATCAGTCTCCTCTTGAATGGGAGCATTTAGAGAGGCAGGACGCTCACCGATATAAGGACTTTTATTCTTCCACAATCTTAGGGGATTTGGAAGACTCGTATTAGCAGCACTGTGCACGACTGTACGAAAGTGGGAATAACCTTCTTTGTTTAAAATTTCCTCTTTAGGATTTAAAAACACCACAGGTAGACGCTCATAGGCCCTAATCTTGTAGTTTCTTGGAGCAAAACCTGAAGGCTTACTGCGTCCCATATCCAGAAAGTAAGCTAAGTCCACATCCCTTTGTGGAATTTTATCAGTACCCCGTTTTTCAAAAATCTGTATAGAAGCTGGGTTAGGAGGTAGAGGATCTCCGTTGGCCAGTGCCAAGTAGTATGCAAATTCAACGCTTCTGACTTCATTGCTAAACAGCATTTCCACAAGAGCCCGATCGCTATCAATTATCTTGGCTAAATCATTTTCAGCGACGATGTAGCATTCTTCATTATAGCCAGCTAGAATGAATTCTTCTTCAGGGACTAGAGGCATGAAGTTGACAGAGTGATCAATTGTTCTGGAGGGGTCCAGACTAAAGAATTGCCTTGGCACAGGAGAACTCTCAATTAATTTTGTAGCGTCTTCAGCAATGCTCTGATTTTCTGAGATTTCCTCTGCTGTAATCAATGTTGTTGGTGGTGGGGAAGCTTCCTCTGAGATAGGCTCCTCAATGTCCAAAGTCATGCTTCTGACAACATCTTTGGCAATGGCCACCACTTCAGTCAAGTTGACATCCAGATGGACATCAGTTGACGCTTCAGCCGCAGCTGGAATAAGAGCTGAGAGAGAAACATCCTCTATAAGAGCAGGATCTTCTATAGATGTAGGAACGAAAGAGCTGTGGGAAGAAATAAACTTACCCTGAGAACTTGTCTCAACAGCAATACTCTGAGCGCTTGGCTCAACAGTCTCAGGCTCTTCAGGAACAGGAGCAGCCCGACGCTTGCTTGTCCTGGAGCGCTTGAATATTTTCTTCACGTTGACTCCTTCAACGAGCTTAAGCGCTTGAGCAGGAGGAGCAGCAGTTGGTTCATCAAATTCGATTTGTTTGATGATTCCTTCCAGCTTCCTCCGCTTTAGAGGTAACTTGTCCTGTGCATCCTCATCAGTTTCCTTGTCATTTTCTGAGGAGCAGGAACAGCTTGTACCTTAGGCTTTCTTGGAGCCCTCTTCTTGGTAACAGTCGGACGCTTCACGGCTTCTTTTGGCACTGGACGCTCAACTTCCTCATCGGACACTTGACGTACTTCCAGATGCTTAGATAGTGGTTTAGCAGCACCACCAATCTTGGGAGGATTAAAAAGATTATTCAGAATCCTTCTTCCCAGCAACTTTGACTTATTCAACGGAAGACCAGACGAGTATACACACTGCGATTTGTACAGCAGGTCACTTAGAACAAGCCCATAAGGTTTATTCGAGGCGCTTAAATAGTACCAAAACCTTCCAAAAATGTACTCACTCTAGTTGATCTTGATGTTGAGGAGTATAGCAGTCATCATCTGAAATTGTACTGGGTTCACCTTATCAAAGGTTCCCACTCGGCATTCTATGATCTTGTTGCAGAAATTAGCCAACAGTCGGTATTTGGATACCAGGTCTTTCTTTTCAAAGTACTGAGTGTAGGGTACATCGTCGTACGCACTCATGGTTGTCCATGCTTCCTTGATCTGTTTTAAAGTAACATAGTCCAACGCCTCACCCTCATTTGAAAGATTGAAGTTCTTGGCAATGGTGGAAGCAGACAAGATAAATTCCTTTGGAGACTCCTTCTTGGATAAAGGAATTAGACAAGAGATAGACTTCTTGTCCTCTGAAAGTTTAGCAGTCTTCCAGAAGGTGTCGACTTCAGTCGGAAACAGATAGGAGTATTGGGTCAAGAACGGTTTAAGCCCAGCTTTGACGACCATGTCCATCATGTCTGTTAGATTGATCTGAGGTTGTTCATAGAGAAATTTCCAGTCGACAACAAGGCCTTCAGTCACCCTGATGGTAAGTTCAGCAGAAGTAGACGAAGATTTCTTTGGTGCCATTTTTAGTGAAAGAGATGAACTGAGATTTTCTTTTGCTTTGAGAGAGAGAGAATAAATTTTGCAGATATGTTTGAGTAAAAGTGAATTGCCTTTCTGCAGAAATTGTATTTTAAATGACACAGTAAAGAATTTTTGAAACTTGTGTTCTCTAGTCTCTGTAGGATTTAGACACGTGTAACGACTTTTGAATCTCAGCCATAAATTCATTAACTGCGGACGCGAGTTTTGTGTAATAGAGAGAAGTTACATTTGGTAATTCTCATATATAAAGATTTGACATCCGAGTTAAAAATTTTAAAACGTTTGGCATTTCCAGAGTGTAACGGACGCGCCTGTTTGTACACTAACACGTACACAAACACGTACTATCTCTGAACCGTCATTTTGAAAAAGAAACTTTTGATTACCCGCCAGTTGGATGTGATAGAAGCGTGCAAGTAGAGTACAAAATAGACTTTTGAGTCTACCCACTACTTTGAAAGAAGTTTGTAAACTTTATGCATGGCTTGTAAAGAAAATAATTTTATATTAAGAGTTGATGGGAATTGATTCAACGCTTAACTGATATCACTTGTTGATATATGACTTTTATATATGAAAATTAGACGCTTAGGATTGAAAAGACTTTTATGTTTGAGCGTCCAATATTTTATGCATATGTAATACTGAGCGTTGATGATCATGCATCTGATAATTTTGATCATTTGGTTAAGTACAACTTTAAGGTTCCCCCTAAATTTGATAAGTTGTACCAGTTAGGAAAATCTTTGAGACACAAATTAAGTGGATTCCCCCTAAATTATATGTCTAATAAAATATGATGCAAAATGATTAAGCGTTTAAATCAATCATACCTAATTCACTTCTCAAAGTGAGAAAACGTTGTTCGTTGAGTGCTCTGGTGAAGATATCTGCCAATTGTTTGTCAATTCCAATGAAGTGCATGGAGATATCTTTCTTTTGAACGTGGTCACGAAGAAAATGGTATCTAATGTCAACGTGTTTGGTTCTGGAATGAAGAACAGGGTTTTGAGTCATGGCTAGAGCACTTTGGTTATCACAATGAATGGGGGTTGGACCTAGGATTATTCCAGAATCTCTAAGTTGTTGTCTCATCCATAATACTTGTGCACAACAACTTCCTACAGCTACATACTCAGCTTCGGCTGTGGAGGTAGCTATGGATTGTTGTTTCTTGCTATGCCATGAAACTAACCTATCACCTAAAAATTGACAAGTACCACTAGTGCTTTTACGATCTATTTTGCAACCTGCAAAATCTGCATCTGAGTAACCAATTAGTTCAAAAGGAGAATCCCTAGGATACCATAAGCCCACATTCTAAGTGCCTTTCAGGTATTTAAGGATCTTCTGGGCAGCAATTAAGTGTGACTCTTTAGGATCGGCTTGAAATCGTGCACACATGCATACCGAAAACATAATATCAGGTCTACTGGCAGTAAGATAAAGAAGTGAACCGATGATACCTCTATAATTAGTAATATCAACTTTCTTTCCACTCTCATCTTTATCTAACTTAAACGTTTGGCTCATTGGAATTTTTGAATATGATGCATTTTCCATACCAAATTTCTTAATCATATCTCGTGTATATTTAGCTTGATTAATAAATATTCCATTAGGGAGTTGTTTAACTTGTAATCCTAAGAAGAAAGTTAATTCACCCATCATGCTCATTTCAAATTGTTCTTGCATCATTTTCGAAAATTTCTCACACAGACGCTTGTTAGTAGAGCCAAATATAATATCATCAACGTAAATTTGGACTAAGAGAATATCTTCGTTATTGGTAATTTTAAATAACGTTGTATCAACGCTGCCTTTTGAAAAACCTTTACCAATAAGAAAGATAGAGAGAGTGTCATACCATGTTCGGGGTGCTTGCTTAAGCCCATAAAGTGCTTTTTCTAGCTTGTAAACCATACCCATACCAGGATTGTTGATGAATCCCTGTGATTGCTCCACATACACTTCTTCTTGGAGTTTACCATTCAGGAAGGCACTCTTCACGTCCATTTGATACACTATGAACTTGTTGAACGCTGCATACGCTAGAAACATGCGGATTGCTTCAAGACGAACAACAGGAGTGTATGTCTCATCAAAGTCAATACCCTCCTCTTGGCAATATCCTTGAGCTACGAGTCTAGCCTTGTTTCTTGTCACAATGTCGTTCTCATCCATCTTGTTTCTATATAACCATCTAGTTCCAATAACTCCTTGGTGAGTTGGTCTTGGTACTAGCATCCAAACCTTATTTCGTTCAAACTGATTAAGCTCTTCTTTCATAGCTTCAATCCAACTTGGGTCGCTTAGCGCTTCATCCACTTTCTTAGGTTCCATTTGAGATAGAAAGCTTGCGAACATAGCCTTATTGAACGTAGCGGCTCTAGTCCTAACAGGCGCTTCAATATCTCCAATAATCTGCTCAGGTGGATGATCACGCAGCCAAAGTCTGTCTGGTTGAAAGGGGTTAAGAGGTTGAACAGGCGCTTGAGGATCATACGCTTGACTACCTTCTTGCATAGGCGCTCCAAGTTCACAATTCCGTGTGTGCTCTTGATGATCACTCTATTCATGATCATCAACATTTCTTACATGATTATCTAGAGTAATCTTAAGAGGTGGCACTGAGATCTCATCATCGTCGTCAGTATCTTCATCAATAGTAATCTTAGACGCTTGATGACATATATCTTCAACTCCTACATCATTTATATTAACCTTACTCGGTTCTTGGTTAGCATCATAAAAAACAACATGAATAGATTCCTCAACCTTCGATTTGATCTTATTGAGAATGCGAAAATTCTTTCCATTCTTGGCGTAGCCTAGAAAGATTCCCTCATCTGCTTTAGGATCAAAAGTCTTTAGGCTTTGGGATCCATTATTATGAATAAAGCACTAAGAACCAAAGACGTGAAAATATGAAACATTTGGCTTACGTCCCTTCCACAATTCATATGGAGTTTTCCCATGTTGTTTGTTGATCATGCGATGGTTTTGAGTATAACAGGCAGTGTTGATCGCTTGGGCTTAAAACCTAGGAGCGAGCTTGGATTCTGCTAACATAGTCCTAGCGGCTTCCTTAAGCGTTCAGTTCCGGCGCTCAGCAACACCATTTTGTTGGGGAGTTCTGGGAGCTGAATACTCATGATATATTCAATTTTCTGTACAAAACTTCTCAACAATCTTATTAGTAAACTCAGTACCGTGATCGCTTCTTATTCTTGCAACCTTAAGATTTTTCAATATTTGAAGTTACCGAATAAGCGTTGTTAACTTGTCACATCTTTCATCTTTGGATGAAAGAAATTCCACCCAAGTAAATCGAGAGAAATCATCTACTGTCACCAAAGTATACTTCTTACCGCTTACACTGATTGTTTGAACAGGTCCAAACAAATCCATGTGAAGTAGTTCAAGTATTCTAGACGTAGATAGATGAGGTTTTCTCTTGAACGATGATTTAACTTGTTTACCCATTTGACAAGCGTCACAACGACGATCCTTATGAAATGGTCCATTTGGTAATCCCTCTACAAGATTTTGACTTATTAACTGAGAGATTGTCTTAAAGTTGAGGTGATTCATTTTTCTATGCCATAACCAACCCATTTTAGATTCATTTTTAGCAACAAAACATGTTGGATTGTTATCAAGTGTTGAACCCCAATCTACTAAATATACGTTGTTAGTTCTTTTTCCTTTCAGTTTAGTAGACTTAGTCTTAGTGTCGTTTATTTAGCAACAGTCACTTGAGAATATGACTTCAAAGCCTTTATCACAAAATTGACTTATGCTTAATAAATTATGCTTCAGACCCTCAACATAATAAACATCACTTATCATGATGTTCCCCCTATGCACAGTATCTATACCTTTGGTTTTACCTTTGGAATTGTCACCAAATACGACCTGAGGACCATTGGCAGCTTGATAGTTGATCAGAAGATCTTTGGAACCAGTCATATACCTTGCCAATCCAGTATCAAAGTACCATACAGATGTATCGGGTCTAGCTCTAGTTACCTGCAATCAAAAGGGAAGTTCTATTTCTGTTTAGGTACCCATTGTTGCTTGGGTCCTTTAACATTAGTAACATTGTTAATTTGAATTAGAACTTTAGGAACCCATATTTGCCTAGTCTTCATTGTAGGAATACTGAACTTTTTGGGTTTCACAACGTGTTGTGTGTGCTTTTTGGGTGTATAATAATAATATCCTTGATTATAATGGTAGTCATAATCATAATCATCATAGTATCGATAATATGATCTTGACTGTCTTGGATATTGACGCTGGTATTTCCTTGGCGCTGGCTTGGGTTGCACTTTTGGTGATGGACGCTTAGCGCTTGATTCACAATGGTCAGTCTTATCTTTAGCCTTTTGAGCGTTTGAATAAACCCGTCTTTGTGAATCATTTGCCTTAGCCTTACCCTTGCCTGAGTTAGCTTTGACTTTCTCATTTGGCCTCTTACCATTGTCACTTCGTTCATTTTGTGTTTGACCTTGTGAACCTTTTTCAACAAAGATAACAACCTTTCCTTTATTGTTTGCCGTAACATTAGATTGATTGGATTGTTTACTGAGTTTATCGCATCCTAAACCGGTCTTCTCACCAAATAATCTAGTTATTTCAGTCACATTATCCAACTTTCTAGAAGCTTTTGATAATGATGAGATGAGTTGCTCTGATTTAGCAAGTCTAGCGATCAGATCAGCTTCTCTCTTGACTATTATATCAAGATCTCTTTTTAATTGAATAATTTCACTCTCAAGCGATTGGTTCTTCTCAATGCACTGTTGCTAAACTCGCAACTCTGCTTTGAGCATCAATTTATCTCTTGTGAGTGATGAGATAATAGCGAGATCATTTTGATATATTTTGGCAGCTTCTTGACATTCATTGTAGTATTCTTTGACTTTGTCAAGTAATTCATCATAAGAAAGAGGAATAGATAATTCATTGATTACCTTAGGAGACGCTTCATCATCTCTGGCCATGAGACATATGAGCGCTGAGTCATCTAATGGTTCATCATCATCGCTACTTTCTTCTGATGATTCTAAATCTTCAGGTGCGGATGCTGGTTCTGATTCCGCTAGCAAATCTTGTTGACGAAGGTTGCTCCTGAATTGGTTTCTATCCAAGTAATCCTGCCTTGAGGGCTTGGATAAGTTTGGATAAGGGCAATTTACCTGGTATTGCCATGGTTTCCTGCAATTATAACAAAGATTAGTTTTCATCTTCAGTTCATTTGTTAACCTTGCAGTGTGTGGTTTTGAGACTACTGGAGCTGAGGGATTTTGAGTAGGCGCTTGGTATTGAACAGGCGTTTGGGGTGAAGGAACAGAATACTGAGGCTTTTGAAACTGTTGTTGCATAGGAGAAGGCGCTTGATATGAACTTTGTCCTTGATTATTGAAACCTTTTCCTTTCTTTTCATATCTCAAGAACTTCCTGAATCTATTCAGCAAAGCCAACTCCTCTTCCTCATTGATATTTGAATTCTTTCCTTTATTACCCGATTTACCTTTGATTGAAGCAATAAGCGCTCCAGATTCAATCACTGGACTACTCACAATATCACTTGCAGAATTCAACTCGAGCTCAAATGCCTTGAGATCTGAAAAGGCGTCTTCTGGAGTTAGGAGATCCAACATATTTGATTCTCTCATAACGGTTGTCTTCATTAAGAATTTACTTGGTAAACTTCTAAATATTTTAACCACCATTTCTCGGTTCTGTAAATCCATTCCCAACGATGTAAGTTTTGTAACTAGAGCTGTAAATCTTATATCCAATTGCTCTAAAGTTTCATTGGGTAGCATCTTAACTCCGTTAAACTTTTCCTTGGCAATGGAAAGTTTGTTTTCTTTGATTTGAGCTGAACCACCACATATTGTAGCCAACTTATCCCATATTTCTTTAGTGGTTTTGCAAAACTTGATCTTGTTGAATAAGTTGTCATTATCACCAATAGCCGTATATAGAGCGTTACGACCAACATTGTCCAAATTAGCTCTTCGACGCTCATCTGGAGACCATTCTTGTTTTGGTTTCTCAACGTAACCATCGGAAGTTTCTTCCGTGGCTCCAGGCGCTCTTATGATAACTTTATATATTTTGATTGGCCCATCTGAAATAATATCACACATGTCATCATCACATGAACAGAGATATGTAAATGCTTTGACTTTCCATGTGTCAAAATTTGATTCAGTCAGTTTGGGAACTTTAGCAAATGCCATATCAAAAATTTTAAAAGCAACTAGATTTTGAAAGAAAAGGATCTAAACAAGCAGTTATGCTTGGAAACTTTAAAATTTCAATTTTAACCGCTCTGATTCCACTTGTTGGTCCCAAGTGGCATACGAAAGGGTCTAGAAGGGGGGGTTGAATAGACCCTGAAGTCTTTTTCGACTTCAAAAGATTTCGTACTGAAATTGTTTTTGTACGCTTGAAAAAGTAGACGCTTGAAGAGTCTAACGCTTGACTTAAGCGTTCACTTAAAATATAGGCGCTTTGGTGAAGCGTCTAACGAAGACTATTTTTATAAAGTTAACTTAGATTTCAAGAATTGAATACTTTAACCGAGTAGGTTTGAGTGTTCACTTCTTTGATCAGTGTTAGCACAGCGGAATGATTTTTGTAGCCTTCTTTTAAAAGCTTTAGCGTCACAGAAAGTTTCTTAGTGCTTAGCATTAGTTTGTGTTTTACTGAATCAGTTTATGCAAAGATATGATAGATAAAAGAATTGACTGAAAAGTAAATGACACAATATTTGTAAGGTTCATTGGGTGGTGTAATCCCAACTACGTCCTTCTTCTCCTTGAACACTTGGAGGCAATCCACTAAAATGATTCTCAAAGAATCACACAGAATCTTCTACAAATTAGGGAGACATGGATGTCAATGACTTGAGCTCCTTGATCACACAGATTTCTGCTCTGAATCACTTCAATCCTCTTGCTTCTTTCACCCAGAAATATGGCAAGTATCCAACTTCGACTTCACACAGATCGCGAGGCTTGGATAGGGGTTTTTCTAAAAGGGTTTGTTTGATTTTGATGAAGTTCAAACAACTGGAAATATCTCAGTAGTAGTGTAGTTTCTTCGAAAAGAAAGTTTGAGATATTGGGTTGACTGTCTCATGATTTGAAGAAAAGCAAAGAGAATAATTTCTTGAAAGTTTGGCTTTTCTGAGATTGTAAGGAATGAGACTTCAATGCAACAGAAATTTGACTTGATAATTGTTCTCTCTGTATTTTTGGCTTGTTGTTGAAGTTCTATTTATAGGCATTCTTGGGAAAAATGTCCGTTTGACACATGCAAGGGCGCGTGTCTCTCACTTTCGCGAGTGAACAACTTTTGTCCTTTTTCCTGAAAATCTGCTACACAAAAGTTAGTGCTGCAGTCTCTGAATAGTTGGCAGTCCAATAGGGTGGCTTGTCCGTACGTCTGAAAGTGCTTATCACATTTAATGCTCTTATCAGCATTTAATGCATTTGAAATAAATGCCCGTTGGATTTTAATGCTCTGAGAATATTTGCATTAAACTCCTTCCGATCTGACGCTTCAGGAGAATGTTTGTCATTTGATAGACGCTTCATTCATGAGCTGAAAGTTCCATTTAATCTGGAGGACTATTTAATGTTTGGACGTTTGGAAAAGTCATCAGACTTCATTTAGAAGTGTAGACGCTTGAGGAGTCTTCAGTCTTCGTTACTTGACACCTCACTCAGAACATGTCAGGCGCTGAGAGTAAACTTCTTCAAACTTCATTCACTATTGATTTCTTGGACGCTTGAAGTCTTCAGATTTCGCCGTCTTGATAAGCTCACTCACAAAGTATCAAACGCTTAATCTAACCGACTTCTTGATCTAAGAATGTCAAAAGTAAAAGATAAAATAGCGCTTATACATTTCTAATGTTCAAACGCTTATACAAGTATCTATGAAATTTAAGCGTACATAACTTTGGGGTCTAACAAAATTCCTAATTATCATCATCAAAATCTTAACATGAAATTTCCTATCAAAGTCAATCGCTTGAATTTATAAATGACATTTTTATTTAGAGATCGACTTTGTCATGCATAAAGATAAGCACTAGTGATCAGTGCATATATTTTTAAAGTCATTTTTTATCACAGTCGCTTATAAATTGTTATGAGTACAATTTTAAAGTTCCCCCTAAAATTGATGACTTATTTCAGATTTTTGTCAAACGCTTTAGACATAAACATAAGGTGGATTCCCCCTAAATGGTATGCCTATTAAGATATGATGCTTTTATGATTTAAGCGTTTAGATCAATCATACCTAATTCACTTCTCAAAGTGAGAAAGCGTTGTTCGTTGAGTGCTTTGGTGAAGATATCTGCGAATTGTTTGTCAGTTCTAATGAAGTGCATGGAGATATCTTTCTTCTGAACATGGTCACGCAAGAAATGGTATCTAATGTCAATGTGTTTAGTTCTAGAATGAAGGACAGGATTTTGGGTCGTAGCTAAAGCGCTTTAGTTATCACAATAGATTGGGGCCTCCATAATCTTTAAGTTGTTGTCTCATCCAAAGGATTTGTGCACAACAGCTCCCAGCGGCTACACATTCTGCTTCAGCAGTAGAAGTCGCTATGGATTTTTGTTTCTTCCTATAGCACGAAACTAGTCTATCACCTAGAAATTGATATGTACCACTAGTACTTTTTCTATCTATTTTGCATCCTGCAAAATCTGCGTCTCAATAACCAAATAGTTCAAAAGGAGAGTCCCGTGGATACCATGAGCCCACACTTTGTGTGCCTTTTAGGTAATTAAGGATTCTCTTGGCAGCATTTAAGTGTGATTCTCTAGGATCAGCTTGAAAGCGTGCACACATGCATACCGAAAACATAATATCCGGTCTACTAGCAGTAAGATAAAGAAGTGATCCAATGATACCTCTATAGTTAGTGATATCAATTTTCTTCCCACTTTCATCTTTATCTAACTTAAGCGTTTGGCTCATTGGAATTTTTGAAGAAGATGCATTTTCCATACCAAATTTCTTAATCATTTCTTTTGTATATTTAACTTGGTTTATAAATATTCCATTAGGGAGTTGTTTAACTTATAATCCTAAGAAGAAAGTTAATTCACCCATCATGCTCATTTCAAATTGATCTTGCATCATTTTCGAAATTTCTCACACAATCGCTTATTTGTAGAACCAAATATAATATCATCAACATAAATTTGGACTAAGAGAATATCTTCATTATGGGTAATTTTAAATAACGTTGTGTCAACGCTGCCTTTTAAAAAGCCTTTACCTATAAGGAAGATAGAGAGAGTGTCATACCATGCTCTTGGTGCTTGTTTAAGGCCGTAGAGTGCCTTATCCAATTTGTAGACCATACTTTTGCTATGGTTGTTGGTGAATCCTGGAGGTTGCTCCACATAGTCTTCTTCTTGGAGTTTACCATTCAAGAATGCACTCTTCATGTCCATTTGGTACAATGTGGATTTGTTGAATGCGGCAAACGCTAGGAACATCCTAATTGCTTCAAGAAGGGCTACTGGGGCGTATGTCTCATCAAAATCAATACCCTCCTCTTGACAATAACCCTGAGCGACTAATCTAGCTTTGTTTCTTATAACAACGCCATCTTCGTCCATTTTGTTCCTAAAAACCCATCTAGTCCCAATAACTCCTTCATGAGTTGGCCTTGGTACTAGCGTCCAAACCTTATTTCTCTCAAATTGGTTAAGCTCTTCTTGCATCGCTTCTACCCAACTTGAATCACTGAGCGCTTCATCCACTTTCTTTGGTTCCATTTGAGATAGAAAACTTGTGAACATGGCCTCATTAATTGTAGCTGACCTAGTTCTAACAGGTGCTTCCACATCTCCAATTACTAGCTCTGGTGGATGGTCTCTAAGCCATTTACGGTCTAGTTGGAAAGGGTTGAGAGACTCTTGGTTATCAATCGCTTGATCCATGTTTGTCTCTTGTGCAGTCGCTTCATCATTCACAGTTCCAATTTGCTCTTGATGATCATTCTCTTCATGATCATCAGCGATTCTGACTTTATCATCATTTGTAACCTCACGAGTAACCTTAGGAATAGGCACAAAGATCTCTTCATCCTCATTATCACTATTATCATCAAGATTAATTTGTGACGCTTGTTGGGCAAGATCTTCAATTCCTACATCATCATGATTAACCTTACTCGGTTCTTGGTTAGCATTATCAAACACAACATGAATGGATTCTTCAACCTTCAATTTGATCTTATTTAGGATGCGAAAACTCTTTCCATTCTTGTCATAGCCTAGAAAGATTCCCTCATCCGCTTTAGGATCAAAAGTCTTTAGGCTGTGGGATCCATTATTATGAATGAAACATTTTGAACCAAATACATGAAAATATGAAACGTTAGGCTTACGTCCCTTCCAAAACTCATATGGAGTCTTCTCATGTTGTTTGTTGATCATACACCGGTTCTGAGTGTAGCAAGCGGTGTTGATGGCTTCGGACCAAAACCTTTGAGGCTGCTTAGACTCTGCAAGCATCGTCCTAGCGGCTTCTTTAAGCGTTCTATTCTATCGCTCAGCAAATCCATTTTGTTGAGGTGTTCTAGGGGCAAATTACTCATGAAGTATTCCAAAATTTGTACAAAACTTCTCAACAAATTGGTTAGTAAATTCAGCTCCTCTATCGCTTCTAATTCTCGTCACCTTTAGATCTTTTGAATTTTGCAGTTGACGGATTAGCGCTGTGAGCTTGACACTAATTTCATCTTTGGTCACTAGAAATTCTACCCATGTATAGTGAGAGAAATCATCAACTATTACTAGCGAGTATTTTTTACCACTAACACTCATGATTTGAATAGGACCAAACAAATCTAGATGCAATAATTCAAGAACTCTAGAAGTAGATAGACATGGTGTTATCAAATGTAGAATCCCAATCTACTAAATACACATTATTTGTTCTTTTTCCTCTTAGTTTAGTAGACTTAGTCTTAGCGTCGTTGACATAGCAGAAGTTGCTTGAAAATTTAACATCAAAGCCTTTATCACAAAATTGACTAATGCTCAACAAATTATGCTTAAGACCCTCAACATAATATACATCACTAATCATGATGTTTCCCCTATGCATGATACCTATACCTTTGGTTTTACCTTTAGATTTATCACCGAATATAACTTGAGGACCATTGGTAGCTCGATAGTTGACTAGGAGATCTTTTGATCCAGTCATGTGCCTTGATGACCCGCTATCGAAATACCAAACTAAAGTATCGGCGCTGGCTCTAGGTACCTGCATTAAGGATAGTTCTGATTCTTCTTAGGTACCCATGTGCTTTTGGGTCCTTCGATGTTAGTAACCTTGTTTTGAATTAAAACTTTAGGAACCCATATTTGCCTAGTCTTCATTGTAGGAATACTGGCCTTTTTGGGTTTCACATAGTGTTGTGTGTGCTTTTTGTTCCCCTTCTTTTGGGTGTGCTTTTTGGGTGTATAGTAATATCCTCGATTATTGTAGTAATCATCATAGTATTGATAATATGATCTTGACTGCCTCGGATATTGACGTTGGTATTTCCTTGGCGCTGGCTTGGGTTACACTTTTGGTGCTTGACGCTTAGCGCTTGATTCACAGTGTTCAGGCTTACCTTTAGCCTTTTGAGCGTTTGGATGAGCCCGTTTTTGTGAATCATTTGCTTTAGCCTTACCCTTGCCTGAGTCAGCATTGGCTTTCTCATTTGGCCTCGTACCATTGTCGCTACGTTCATTTAGCGTTTGGCTTTGTGAACTTTTCTTAACAAAGGTAACACCCTTTCCTTTGTTATTTGCCGTAACATTAGATTTAGTAGGTTGTTTACCGAATTTATTGCATCCTAAACCGGTCTTTTCACCAAATAATCTAGTTACTTCAGTCACATTATCCAACTTTCTAGAAGCTTTTGATAATGATGTGATGAGCTGCTCTGATTTAGCAAGTCTAGCGATCAGATCAGCTTCTCTCTTGACTATTATATCAAGATCGCTTTTCAATTGAGTAATTTCACTTTCAAGCGATTGGTTCTTCTCAATGCATTGTTGCTAAACTTGCAACTCTGCTTTGAGTGTTACTTTATAACTTGTAAGCGATGAAATAATGACGAGATCGTTTTGATATATTTTGGCGGCCTCTTGACAATCTTTTTAATATGCATTAACTTTGTTGAGATAATTCATCATACGAAAGAGGATGAGATAATTGGTTTCTATCCACATAGTCTTGCCTTCTGGGCTTAGACACATTTGAATAAGGGCAATTTACCTGGTAGTGCCCTGGTTTCCTGCAATTATAACACAAATTAGTTTTCATTTTCTGTTCAGTGGATAATTGCTTTGATCCAACTGGCGCTGAGAGATTCTGAGTAGGCGATGGAGGCGCTTGAAATGGAACTAGCGCTACTAGTTGAGGTGCGGAGTACACTGGCGCTTAATACTGAGGCGCTGGTGCTGGGGGAAGAGTTTAAAATGAAGTATGTCCAATAGGATTTCTCTTTTCATATCTTAGAAATTTCTTGAATTTCTTGACTAATAAGGCCATTTCCTTTTCTTCATTTGATTCCACTGGTTTAACCTCACTAACCGCTTTACCTTTATTTTTGGTAGTAGCGATTAATGCTCCTGATTCAGTCACTGAAGTTGTTGTGTCGCTGACTTCACCTAACTCGAATTCGAATGCCTTTAACTCTGAAAACACATGTTCTGGAGTAAGAGTCTCCAAAGTTTGTGATTCTCTTATAGCAACAGTCTTAATCAAATATTTACTTGGAAGACTTCTGAAAATCTTATTGACCATTTCCTTGTTGGTCAATTCCTTGTCTAGTGACGCTAACTCGGTAATGAGCAAAGTAAATCTTGCGTCCAATTGTTCTAGCGTCTCATTGGGCTGCATTTTGAAATGCTCGAATCTTTGCATGGCTATGGAGAGCTTGCTCTTCTTCATTTGTGCTGAACCTTCGCACACAATGGCCAACTTATCCCATATTTCTTTGGAAGTCTTACATTGCTTGATCTTGTTGAACAATGCATCGTTATCTCCTAACGCTGAGTAAAGTGTACTTCATCCAACATTATCCAGATTTGCTCTTTTTCTATCCTCTGGTGTCCATTCTAACTTAGGTTTCTCGACATAACCATCTGGAGTAGCCACGGTCTCTCCAGGGGCTCGAGTTACAACTTTCATAATCTGAATGGGGCCATCTGTAATCACACCACACATTTCATTATTAGACGAACATAGATATGCGAATGCTCTAAGTTTCCAAGAATCATAATTTGATTCTACCAACTTAGGCATTTTGTTAAAAGCCATAATGAGATGTAGAAGAAAGTAAAAGAGGTTTTTAAAAAAATGGATCTAAACAAGCAGTTACGCTCGGAAACGCTTAGGTTTCTACTTCAACCGCTCTGATACCACTTGGTGGTCCCAAGTGGCTTACAAAAGGGTCTAGAAGGGGGGGTTGAATAGACCCTGAAGTCTTTTTCGACTTCAAAAATTTTGTATCACTTTAAAGGTTTGAACGCTTGGATAACTGAGCGCTTGGGTCAGACGCTTCAGGAAAGTTAACTTAGACTTAGTGATTTTAGCAGTTTACCAAAGTAATGCAACGCTTAGATCGCTTAATCAGGGTTAGCACAGCGGAAATGAGTTTTAGCGTTCTTTTAGTTAATTTAATCGCTTTGCACTTTAACTTATCTCTTTCAAAGATAAATGATGTAATAAAAAGAATAAGACAGTAAAGATAAATAACACAAGATATATAAGGTTCACTGGGTGATGTAATCCCAGCTACGTCCTTCTTCTCCTTTTCACTCAGAGGAATTTACTGGGTTAATTTTCAAAGAATCACACAGAATCTTCTACAAGATAGTAAAGGGTAAAAATGATCTTAGGCTCCTTGATCACACAGACTTCAGCACCAATGAAGATCGTATTCTTCAAGCTTCTCTCACTCAGAAATACTGCCTGAAAGGGTTCAACAACTTTTCTCACTCAGATGAAAGGTTCAGGTTTGTCACTAGGGTTTTGTTTGTTTTTCAAAAGATCAAACAACTTGGAATACTCAGTTGGAATTTGGGTTTCTTCTTTGGAAGATGTTTGAGATATTTGTGACTGTCTGGAATGTAGATAAAAAGCTTGAAAGATTTGGCTATGGAGTTTCTAAGCTTTTTCCCAAAAAATGTACGTAAGATTTTTGGCAATAATTTCTCTTCTATTTTTCGTACGTATCTTGTGTATCTTGTATATTTTTAGGGTTTGCTGGGGTAAGGTGTTTATAGGCAATTTCTTGGGATCTTTCCGTTGGACACATGTAGGAGCGTGCCTTTCACGCAGCACGTGAGTTTACCTAAAGTCTGACATTCCTGAAAATTCGCTGAAGCCGATTGGACGGGAGCAGCTGAAACTCTGAAATTTCTAACAGTCTAGTCAAAAGGTGGCTTGTCCACAAGTCACAGTAGCTTATCACATTTAATGCTCTTATCAAGCATTTAATGCAATTTGAATTTATTTTCCGTTAGAAATAAATGTCCGCTGAATGATTGCATTTAAGTCCTTCATAACTTGAGGATTTATTTCAGGTGAATCTAACATAAGTCGCTTGAGAGATTTTGAGCGCTTGATCCATAAATCCTGAAATGAGGTCTTTTAGCATTTGATAGACGCTAAGAAGAAAATATTTATCTCTGGTTGACTTCAGACGCTGGTCTTCAACTTCTTCTCTAATAGACTCACCTAGAATTCTACTAGCGATTCAGTTTACTAAGACTTAGTCTAAATTCTATAAAGATAAAAATTTACAAGCCTAAAAAATAAATTACAACTTTCAAACGCTTATACATCAATCTATGAAAAACGGAAATTTACATTGTATTTTTGGGGTCTAACATTAAATCCTATCTTGTCATCATCAAAACATCTAACATGAAATTTCCTAACAAGGAGTAACAGGAAGTTGGATACTCCAACCAAAAAGCGACTTGAGTTAAGCGATCGAGCAGGTATTAGACTAAGCAAGACTTTTAACTCATTTCTATTTGAGAATAGGGGTCATGAAAATATGACTTTCGGAGAAAAAGATTGTCGAAATTATATGGATAAGCTTAGGCGTCAGTTGTTTGGTGAAGGTGATGCACAAGCTTTACTTAGTTATTTTATGCGCATGCAGCATAAAAATCCAAGTTTCTTCTATGCTATCGATGTTGACAAGGAAAATAGAGTGAAAAAATGTATTTTGGCTGATGCCAGGTGCAGAGCAGCATATGAATCATTTTTTGATGTTGTAACTTTTGATAGCACATATCTAATTAATAAGTATGACAAGCCTTTTGCCCCATTTTTTGGCATAAACCATCACAATCAATCTATATTGTTAGGATGTGGTCTGCTCTCTGATGAAAGTACTACAACATATATATGGCTGTTTATAGCTTTCTTGGAGTGTATGTTTAACGTCCAACTGAAAGCAATAATTACTGATCAGTGTGGAGCAATGAAGAATGCTATATCTGAAGTTTTTCCTGATGCTCATCATCGTTTATGTGTGTGGCATATAATGAAGAAAGTTCCAAAAAAGTTGGGAAGACATGCTTGTTATCATTAAATTTCCCAAGTCCTACACCATCTAGTGTATGATTCTCTACGAGTTACTGACTTCGAAGAGGATTGGAACAAAATGATAGAATTTTGGTTTACAAAGTAACGAGCGGTTAAAAAGGTTGTTCAGGGATCAAAACCATTGGATTCCAGTTTATTTTAAAGATAAGTTATGGGCAGGAATGTCGAGTAGCCAACGAAGTGAGAGTATGAATTTAATTTTTGATGATTATGTTCATAGCAAAATTACACTTAAACAATTTGTTGACCAATATGATGCAGCAATGCAAAAGAAGGTAAAGAAGGAAATTGACTAGGATTTTAGATCAACCAATTCAAGACTCCCTTTGATCACAGATTTTGTTATGGAAGGTCAATCTAGAGATGTCTATACCAATGAAATTTTTAAAGAATTTCAGCATGAACCTATGTCCTTAATTTATTGCAGCAACATTGCACTTGTTGAGAAAATGAGTCAATATCTACTTTTCATGTTAAAGATGTTTCTAAAAAGATTGATCAGGCAATTGTACTTAGAGAGCATTCAATTTATGATGTCACTCTTGATATTGGTACAATGAAAGTGAATTGTATCTGTCGAAATTTTGAATTTCGTGGACTATTGTGTAGGTATGCAATATGTGTTCTAATTGATCAAAAGACCGATACTCTTCCACCTTAATATATTTTATCTCGTTGGAGATAGGATATTAAGTGCCCACATACAGATGTAAAGATATTTTATGATGAATTTGAGTGCACTGAAGAAATTGTGCGATATGAGAAATTGCATGCGCGACTCATGGTACTTGCAAGAATGGGGGCAAAGTATCTTGATTAGTTTAATAAGACATTAAAGTGTGCAGATGATATGGAAGAGAAGCTTCAAAATAATGACTGCATAAATACACAAAATGAGGTAATGAATGAGGTTAGGTCACAAATCAAGCTTTTGAGTCCTTTGCATGTGTCAAGAAAGGGTCGCCCTCCAAGTAAAAGAAAGCAATCTGAGGTAGAGAAAAAAGTCACAGCGAAAAGGAAAAAGGTATATATTGTTGTTCTTCATTTCGTGCTATTAGTTTTGATTATTTAAAGAAATGGACATATCTAAATCTTATGTGCACGTTTATAATGAGAAATTAAAGGAGCAAGAATCCAATTCTATTCAACGTAGACGGAAGCGAGGAAAGGTATTGTAAAAATATAAAGTTGACTTAATTTATTTATCTTAATTTTTACTTATTTAATATACAACATTGCAAACTTCTATTGGAGTACAAGATCTAAATCAAGAGATTTCAGTTCTAGGATTTGTAAGTATATTAATACTAATATTATTTAACATCTAGCTATGTCCTATATTATGATCAATTTGAATTGTTTTATGTGTCACATACTTTGAAGGAGGTGAAGATGACAAATATCAAGATACTATATTTCCATATAGCCTAACTATGTCTCCCAGCAACAATAAGACACATGAAAGTGCGAGTTTAGCTACTAAACAAGCCGACAACTGAAGTTATGTTAGTAGTCAATCAGTGGTGTGTAGCATATATATAGCTCCTTTTTGTTTATGATTATTTTATGAAATTTGATTGTAAATTTATTGAATTGATTGTAATTCAAATAGATAAGTTCACTTTATGAGCAAACACCAAAAAACACAATCAATAATGAAATTGGTTTCGTGCAACTCTTACGGGTATCGTTCTATCTTTTCAAGCATTTCTTTTGTTTTAGAATTACTGGTGAAAGTTACAGAGGTAATCACCACGTAATTCATTTTCTTTGTTTACTCATTTCAGCAATATGGAAGATCCACTTAAAGGAATATAAGCAGTGGTTGTGGCTAGGAAGTAAAGCAAGATGATACCACGAAAAACACTTCGGCTTTCATAGAAAATTTCAAATTAGATAACTTTATTTTGTTTTGCATAAACCCTATCACTATTTCAATGGAGGTTGTAGTTAACTGTATTTCGTTGTTTTCAATCAAATTAGATAACTCTATTTTGTTTTGCATAAACCCTATCACTATTTCAATGGAGGTTGTAGTTAACTGTATCTGGTTGTTTTCAATGAGATAGTGTGAGATTTTCTTATGATGATAAATTGATATTACTTCTTACGTTATTGCTAATTTGAGAGAATCAGTGAGCTTTGTATTATCATTTATGCATCAAGAGGTAAGTAAAATTTTGTGTTACTAATGTGCACATATGAGCATCAATATTTCAGTTGTGTGCTAGAGAGAAGAATAAGGTTAAAACATATCCATTTTTTGCCATTACAAGAATCAAAATATTGATTAGTGAAATTAGTTAGGAAAAAGTGGTACTAGAGATTGATGCTCATTTAGACTTGAGACCAGCCACAAACCTCTTAACTACTCATGCTCCTAATAAATTTGTAAGAATTCAAGCACATTGTCAAGTTATTTGTTGGACCAGCAAAACTTATTTCACCTTATACAAAAAAATTGTCATTAAGCATTGTAGACGCTGATGTTGTGGGGATGATAGGTGCAGGATTTTAGAGCAAACAGGATAGAGAACTATCCGTAGGCAAGGAGTATTCTTCCATTCGGGATTGGAGTTTGAGCGCTTTGAGATCTGACGAGGATTAGGCTTTCCTTATAGCAAATTCCTTACAGCAATGCCCACGAATTAGAGCAGGCTCTAAACAACCAATCCGGGGAATGAGAATTGATTAGGAAAAAATATTGGAAAAAGTTTTGAGTTTTGTCAGTATAATTATTTTTCTTCTATTTAGCAAACTGATTCTATTAATATTGTATCATTGAGTTTGTTAAAGCTGATTAGCCAGCCACTACTAAAACTTGGGAGATGGGGAAATAGGAATTCCCATTGATGCCGCAGCAAAAAACATTGTGAGACGACGTATGCATCTTCGTCAAACTTCCATTAGTCTTGTGAATTTATCATGCACATTGATGGAGTTATTTCACAAACAAAATATTTGTCATTAGACATTGTATAATAGACAAAAAACAACAACAATATAATGTCCTCATAATTGTTCTTCTCAATTACGGAGAACAACGGCACACCAGTACTCTTTGTTCTTGACGTCTAACTTTGTCAATAGCCAAAAGAGCAGCAACCTTTGTCAGCGTCGAAGCTCCACTCTGAATTTGTGCAAGTAGATTTCCTCCTCCCCTTTTCTTATCCTCTGTCTCTTTGTTAAACACAAATACAGGCCTAATGGAAAGAAGTTAAAATTATTTCTTTATCCTTCTTCACACAAACAGCCAAAACCAATTTCTTGGCTCACAAATCACCACCTATCATCATTATCATCCATGGAAATTTCTCCACCTCAAAAAACCCTTCATTAAATCTTGTTTTGCAGAACATAGTGTTTACACCATAAAATAATTTGGGCTTTCGAATTAAAGAGCCCAAATAGCCCAAACTGGGAAAACTCGAAAAAGAAGGAAATGGGTTTACAAATAGACCAGACAAGACCCATTAAATTCAGAAAATAGCGAAGACAGGGGCTGAATTGACAAAAAGCCCAAGAATCGAATCTAAAACATAAAATGAATCCAAAAGCCGATAATCTGCATTCAAGGAAGACGCGCCAAGTTAAAGATTTTGAAAGAGACGGTTGGATGCAGTTGACGGAAGTTCCAAAAAACGAGGAGAATGGGTTGAAGACGGTTCCCAAGGACAAGATATATAGGAGCCGCGGAGAAAAGAAAAGGGAGATCGCAAGATCACCAGACTTCTGCATTTTCGTTTTCTTAGGAGTAGTTCATAGCGTAATGTAGGAGTAGCTCTTAGCATAATTTAGGAGTAGCCGTAATGTAATTTAGTATTAGACTCGAAGGAATTTACCTTTTTAAGGCTTGTATCGGCATTCGATTGCCTGTAATTTTTACGAATCGAAGACTTTTATGGAGGTATAGATTACATGCTTTCAGATTTCAGTATTTGACAGTAATTTGTATCTTGATCTAAGTTTTCTATTCATTAACATCGTTTTGAAAAAGAAAGGTTCTCACGTAGGTACAAAATTATCTTGTGTCAGATTTAAGTATCAGAGAGATAGTTTTTACCTGGACTTGAATTTTTCTTTTATAATATTATTGTGTCATCCGAAGACAATAATCAACATCTAAAATAATACATTCGATCGAGAGATTCTCACGTAGGTATAAGATTATCTTGTGTCAGATTTAAGTATCAGAGAGATAGTTTTTATCTGGACTTGAATCTTTCCTTCACTGTATTATTGTGTCATTCGAAGACGATAAACATTTCAGTCAATTGCGGTCCTAACAACTAAGTTAAATAACACGTCGAAGTGTTAAAGTCCGAACCACCGTCTAGCGCATCGAACTCGAGCGCGGGGGTTGAAAGATAATTCTAAGATAAGAATTATCGTGGGGCTTGGAGCACACAGTTGGATCCACCCTAATCGAATTTGTTTTTAATTTCGAAACACATAGCGTTCAATTACTCGTTTCGCTCAAAAAGCCATATCTCAATCTGAGCTTTACTTTGCAGAAATCAGAAGATGAGACTAATGGAATGGGCTAATTTGAATCCACCCGTTTCCCATGGTTTGTATGGTATGGATACTTTCAGAATTAATTTTGATTGAGATAAATTATTTTACAGGCAGCAGCATAGCCATGAAAGAATGGAAGAGAAGAAATAATTATAAGAATTAGGAAGAAATCGGATCTCATGGGATGATATTGGTGGCTCCGGCAATTCATCTCCCGGAGTCTATCTACTACACAAAATGTATTATCACAATAAAATATATATATATATATATTTTGGTGGACCCCATAAATGTTTTAATACTGTTCGTGGCTGATATTTCCCGAAAGTCGAATTCCCGGGAACTACCAAGTATCAACTGATCTTATGGGTTGGAGGGGTGAATAAGGGAAGAGAAAATAATTTTTTTAGGAACAAAGTTGGGAAGAATAGAAAGAGAAAAAAGAGCAAAAAAGTAATTATATGCTGAAGTGTAGAGTGACTCAGTCACATGGGAAGTAAAAAAAAAAAGTGACTCAAAATTAGGTGGTATATAGTATTTTCCTAAATAATACATCCACAATTATAACATGTCATTTTTTGTATTACTTGTTTATATACAAATTTCTGGTCCTACTTTCATACAAGTTAGATTAAGACATTTCCTATATATGAGTATGTATTTGTTTGATATATTTATATATATATAGTAAAACATGTACATATTATATTTATATTCAGTGTAAAACACATTTTTATAGTGATATAATACTACTTTTTCCTATTCTAAACGTATGATACTCTTATATAATTATATTTAATGACACAAGTATTTTTTTAATGATTCATGGAGTTTAATTTTAATAAATGTTTCTCAAGCAAATATTTTTTTAGTTATGAATTATCATTATCTTTTTATTAATTAGTTTAACAAAACTATGACAAACATTGATTGCTTATTTAGTTTCAATTTGTAAAATAACTTGAAAAATCGCACAAAACCGCAATCGATTTTGATTTACAAAGCCACAATTTCAAATTTTATTTCCTCCAAATCGCACTTGGCAATTAAATTTAAAATTAATAAAAAAAACCTTATAACCGATCCGCAATCACCCTTCCCTATACCTGATAATTTCTTAATAAATTTGGTTGGGTGTTTGTTTTAAAACTTAAACGCACTACACCGCATCGCATCAACTACTATTAAACATTTGAATTTTAAGTTTATATTTCAGTCCTTGTCAAATGAATCCAATTTAATTGTTCACAGAAATCCTTATCAAGTTTAATATATTTTTTTAATTATTGATATTAGTTTTTCTTTGATATCTATCTCACTTACATATTGAAGTATAAAATCATTAGCTCTTAGCTCTTCTGAAATTAGGCTCTTATTGTTTTTTAATGTCGAAAAATTCATTTTTCTTTGCTAATATTCTGAAATTAAACTTTTAGAAAATTAGATTTCTCGTCCTACAACTTTGTTCTATTTCAATTTTGATCCAACTTTAATTCATGATACTGACAATCCTCTAAACTTTCATGTAGTGGAAGAGGTCAAAACTCCCGGGACTCGATAGTCATGAGAAAACACAACCATTCATGCAAGAAACGGATGGAGGATCCTCATATGCGAATGGTTCTATCGTCACTCCAAAGCCCCGCCCCGGAGCTCCATTTTGGGCATCTAATTATCTCAATAAGTTCAAAAAAAGCTCAGCAGCAAAAGAATGTTGATATGGGGTTTGTAGTAGAAGAAAAACCAGAGCCAGGAGATCATTTTTTCTTAGGGATAATTACACTCACACCCCCTCAATGATGGGGTAAGTACACAAACCTCTCATCACTAATTGATAATTACAAGCACGCCCCCTTGTAAACATTACAAATAGACCCCTAAGGGGGTGTGCGTGTAATTATAGATTAGTGAGGTGAGGTTTGTGTAATTACCCCATCATTGAGGGGGTGTGAGTGTAATTATCCCCTTTTCTTAACATCAAACACAATAAACGAGCTCGGCAATACCACAAGTTTAAATAAAGAGCAAGGAGCAAATCAAATTAACTCACAATTGGCAAAGATAGTTAGACAATCATAGGCCAGATTAGATAGCAATCACTTGCAGGTATAACTAAGTAGACGACAACTTAATAATAAAGCAACAAAATCAATAGCTTTGAACTGCGATTATTAATAATCCCCCCAAATAAGTAAAAACGCTGTTACAAATGAAGAGAATGGTGGAGAGTCATGCTACCAAGTTCAAAACAAGTGGTGTTGCCAGATGATACTCTCTGTCTAGATGATGAAGGTGCAGAACCAGTCGGATGCAGAAATACTTAATTCATGTTTATCAACATCAAGGAAGGTTAACAAAGAAACAATGTTCGTGTTCATGTTTAGGAAGGAAGGAATCTTGAGAATCACAATTCTTGATTGACATAGGAATCAATTCAACCTACAACCGAGAAAACATTTCTTCAAATCCTGCAGCCATAAATCTAACAGAGAATGAGATCCCGATTTCCGCCCACGTATAGATCTCCTAATGTGGAATCATCGAGATTTCTTATTTTAAGAACTCTGGTCATGAATAACTCATCATAGAGATGATAGCAACCAAAGTACCAAGCTCAACAACAAATGTTTTGCCATAGATTGCGACACTCTTTATATACGATGAAGAACCACTAAGTATGCCCATGATCAAGAATGAAGTAACACAAAGACAACCAAATAACTAATTTTGCTTCTAAAATTTCTAGAATCCGGTTTACGAACAAACAGAAAAACAATACTGTTCTATTTTCCAGAAGTGATTATAAGAAAAAATAAGGTCAGCTTTAGGACATCAACGGTGAGGATTGCAGTTCAAGTATCAATTCCCATACAAAATCTAATCTATTCGTAGAAAAAATAGAAAAATAACAGAAAACGAAGCCCAGATTCTGAATAGAGCAGTAATATGAGTTCATGAAGCAGATGAAGGAAAAAGTTATCCTAAAAAATTTCAATGTTTTCATAAAGTCTTATATGGCAACTAAAATCCGTCATAGCTAGACCAAAATACTTCTCGCATTCCTATCCCAAAAAGTTAGAAATTTACAAAACCAATTTCAGAACGAAATGAACCAACAGTTAATCCATATTCCTAAAGGAATGTTAGAAAACCTAGCATTCAGCGTTCGATCAAGCTCGAGTCATTTCTACGGACCATATAACCGAAACCAGAAAACTTTACATCTCCCAAAGCCTAACACTCAACAAGCTCAAAGGCATCCATATCCTAAATCAGAATCGCACTGTAATCGTACTAATATATCATCAATCCCCTCAAAAAAATCCACCTCACTCTCAATATCATTATTCGTGTCACCTCCAAACACAGGTTCCAATTCCTCATTTCCATCTACATTCAAATACTCTTCTTCACCAACACCATGTGTGGGAAGAGCCACATCCATATCAATTCGTAATCCTCTCCCAGTCAACTTCTTCGAATTCAAGGGCACGTGCTTTTTCCTCCTCTCTCTCTCTGCCCCCTCCTTCACACTGTTCTTCATAGAACCACCGTTATTTTCCCCAATACTTTCCGACTTTTCAACATTAACATTCTTAAGCTCATCATTATTATTACCTTCTCCTTTGATTTTCCACTCTTTACTATCATCATGAACCTCAAAATCCATCTCTTCAGTTTCTTCAACACCTGCTGCGTTAACATTATCATCAGCCATATCAATTATAAATCCATCACCATTCAGATCACCCGTAAAATGGCACCCCATTTGGATCGGGAATGGGACCCACAAGTTCTCCACATCTCCCCCTCCATTGTTTTCACCAGACATAAACGGCCTAAACCCTGGACACATGTATTTCCCCTTCTCCGCCACCTCCGGCGGCGGCGGCGCCCCAATGGCCACCGCGTGGAACCCTCTTCTGCACCCGCCATTCGCACACCTTAAACAGCACTCCTCATAAACATTCACATACTCGTACACGTAATAGCAATAAGGGCACATTGTCCAAAAAGTACCACCATCTCTCCCAGGCGTACAACCACCCGAAACCCTCCTCAACTCCTCATCAAATCGAACCTTTTCAATGGGGTCAGAAAGAACGGACCAAGCTTTAACCACCACGTCAAATGCTTCGCAAGAAAGAGGGTACGGGTTCACATTCGGATTCAAAACAGAGGTTAGGTTTTCAAAGCATGACCTGATTCGAGCTACATCGGACTCATATCGGGGGATTTCAAGAACGGCGTACAAGTCGGGTAGGGTAGAGGTGATGTTCGGGCAGATAAGAACAGACACTATAGCTAGTATTCGGGTAGAATCGGGGTGAGTCGGGTCTGAATTTTTTGCTTGAATGGCGTAATTTTGGCAGTCGGCGAAGTTGCGGAGGCGGAGGGAGTGCTCGGCTGCGGCGAGAAGACGGCGAGTTTCTGGTTTGGGTTTTTCTTGACGCCGCCGGTATTTCCGCTTACCCATTTGAGAACAACACTATTTGTCCAGTTACAAAAAACAAAATTATCTTTGATACAATGCGGGGGAGGGTTTTTGGTTTCTTGGGCTGCTATGAATAGTACTAGAGAAGAATACAAGTGGTGACGAAACTGCATTGGCGCCATTTTACAAGGGGCCACGTATCCTCCATCCTTTCCAATTTTTCTCATTTTCATCCCTTTACCCCTAAATTTGCTAAAAAAACTCCTTTCCAACTTTTAATTTACATATAAGTCCCCTCAAATTTAAACTTATGCACTCAGAGTTTCTATCTTTGTAAAAAGAAACTAATTAGTGCAATTCTCACGTTGCAACTTAGCTAGCTCTCCTTTCCTCCCCCCCTCTTAGGATTTGGATGCCATTTTCGCAATTTCTTCAATCGTCTTCAACCATTTTCAGCCAAGGGTTAGGTTTGAAAATCACCATGTTCCAGGTTTAAGGAACCAAAAATTTCCACTTTCAGTCATAGAGTTCATCTAATGATTTAAAATCGATTTTTATGTATTCCCCTCATTGTATTCCATCCACTGTAGCCACCACCACCGGCGGGTATTGCTCCACCACCACAAGTGCATCAATTTCTGCTCTCAAATTTAGATTTTGAGAAGTTAAATTGAGTATCTACCTAATGTATTGAGAACGTATACTTTTATTGAAATGTTAAATACTTATTAGGTTATATGTAATTGGTGTTAAAATTTATGTTTTAAGACGGTCTTGGAGAGGGGCAAGAACTCCAAGGAGAGGATGGCTCTTCCTTGTGTTACCCTACTTCATGTGTTCTAAGTCTTAACTCCATAATTCAATAGAGGTAGTAGGATCTTGGGACTCTCCCACTGCTCGTACATAGATATGGTGCTGGCTATGTCTTGTATGGAAGAATCCAATAAGGATATCATCCTGTCAGACATGGCCTCCATCTTTGCAAGTCGATATACCCTAAGACGCCTGAAGATAGAGATAACATGTCTAACATACCTTATGCCTCAATAATTGGTAGCATAATATATGCTATACTATGTACATGACCGGATGTGGCTTATGCACTTAGTTGACAAGCCGCTTCCAGCCTAATCCAAGGATGGATCTGTTAGGTCTATGCCCTTAATGTCAATAAGGAATTAGATTTAGTAGGGCATTAATAAGATATTTTATACAAACAATTATATGTTTCTATTTATAGAATAAAGGTTTTGATTTTGTTCATATAAATCTAAATGACATTTAAGTGTGTTGAACAAATAAGTCCCTGAGATTTGAAGATAAACTTTCCACCTCTTATGGTTGAGAGGAGACACTGGAAGAGTCAAGTACTTAATCTCTTAATGATAGTTCGCGAGTTAAGGAATTTTAATTGGGCATTAAAATTCAACTCATATGACACTTGCTTTGACAAAGAAGTGTCAGTCGAATACTGAGTAGATAGTGGGAGCTGGGGTAATTAATATAGTTAATGGAATTAACATATTTGAACTCGACTCCCATTAATCCATTCACATGGGTATTTACTCTTTGACAGTCAATAATTGGGATTAAGATTGCGATAGTATGTGTGAACTTTAGACCTGAGGAGTTATTTACAATGTGTTTGTAGTATTGGATTTGTTACCAGAGTAGTTAGACCCGTATCACCTGATAGGTGGGGTCGACCTCGAAGTACGATCCACATGGTGCATTCGACATTGTAAGATGACTGACAATATGGGATTCACTGTGTTGGTCCCAAGTGGCATACGAAAGGGTCTAAAAGGGGAGAGGGGGTTGAATAGACCCTGAAGTCTTTTTTTGATTTCAAAAAGTTTTGTATTAAAATTTGTTTGGACGCTTTAAAATGTAGGCGCTTGGCTGAGCGTCTACCTGAAGACTATTTTGATAATATTAACTTAGACTCAAGATTTGAATACTATAACCAAGTAGGTTTAAGCGTTCAGTTCTTTAATCAGGGTTAGCAAAGCGAAATGATTTTTAAGTCTTCTTTTTGAACTATTTTAGCGTCACAAAGGTTTTCCTTAGTTGCTTAGCTTTCAAAAGATTTTATCAATGTGTTACTTCACCGATTATGCAATGAAATGACAATAATTAAAATGCGGCAAAGTAAGGAACACAATATTTGAAAGGATTGTTGGGTGGTGTAACCCCAACTACATCCATCTTCTCCTCGAACACTTGGAAGCAATCCAGTAAAATGATTCTCAAATAATCACACAGAATCTTCTACAAATTAGGGAGAGATGGATGTTGATGACTTGAGATCCTTGATCACACAGATTTCTACTCCAAGACACTTCTATCCTCTTGGTTCTTTCACCCAGAAATAATGCAAGTGTCTAACTTCGATTTCACACAGATCGCGAGGCTTGGATGGAACTTTGTTTCACGGCTTGTTTGATTTTTGGAAAGTTCAAACAACTTGGAAATATCTCAATAATAGTGTAGGTTTCTTCGAAAAAGAATGTTTGAGATATTGGTTGACTATCTCAAAAATTGAAGAAAAGCAAAGAGAATGTTCGCTTGAATATTCAAGCAAACATTCTCTAATGCTTTTATCAACATTTAATGCATTTGAATTAAATGCCCGTTGGCAATTAATGATCTGAGAATATTTGCATTAAACTCCTTCTGGACTTAGAGATAAATTCAGGTGACATTTGATCATTGATAGAAGCTCAATCACTACTGAATGATTTATGTCCTCAATCAATGATTGGATGCTTGGACGCTTGGAAACTTCATCTTCATTCAGACTTCAGACGCTTGGATCTTCAAACTTAACTACTGATAAACTCACTTAGAAATTATCAGATGCTCGCTCTAAAAACTACTTAGCCTATTAGTCTACAATAAAAACAAATAAAACTTATACAAATCTAACTCTCAAAGTCTATACAAGATTTCTAACAAAATCAAACTTACATATTTTGGGGTCTAGCAAAAATCGTAATTGTCATCATCAAAATCTCTAACAAGAAATTTCCTAACAATTTCCCTCTTTTTGATGATGGCAGTACTTACTCTTTTATAGTTTAAGAGTTAGACAGCCAAAATACAAAAGTTAGCTTTGAATAAGTTAGATAAAGTTAGTTAAGGTTAGTTAGGCCTCAATGAGATGTTTTACTTGAAAAATGCACTTCATTAATATATCAAGTAAAGTACAGGCATTTTAAAACTAATCAAAGTACAATAAAGAGACAAGAATATAGATAATGAAATGTAAGATCTCTTAATGTCTTGTTGAGAGGTTGCGTCTCCTAATCATCTCAGTTTTGTTCGCTTCAGTAAGATTTTCTTCAAGTGCAATCATAGCAGCATGATCTTTGTCAATGACGCTCTTCTTTTCTATTGTCTTTCTCTCTTGATAAGTTACATAACGCTTATCCCACTCACTAGGGTTGATACCAATATGCCTTAGACATATCCTGAAATCTCGATTGAAATCTGACAACTGCTACTCCTATGCAATAAGCTTGGGATCACTAGGCTCTAGTAGAGGCGCTCGTTCAATATGAACATCAAACTGTTCAAGCAACGCTTGAGACGACACTGGTAGATTAGCATAAAAGGTAATTGGAGGGAACCCAGAAGTTCTGCTAGGCGCTCCAGTTGCAGCTATCGAAGTGGGATATCTAGAATCAGCTCTAAGTAGTGGAGGTAGAGGTAGTGTAACTTGACGCTTTGGCGGCGGCGGAGGAGCTCTTGAACTTGATGCTTTCCTCTTCTCCCCTTTCCCTTTATCTTCCCCCTTATTGCCATCATCAGTCTTCAAAAAGTGTTCTGTGAGTAGACTGACTTGAGTAGCAATCTGAGCCATTGAGGCCTCTAAATTGTCTATGTGCTTGTCGAAATGCTCTTTCATTGCTAGTTGATTTTCCCTTGTAGCATCATTCATCTCTTGAAATTCCTTCAGGCAATCAGCAACTGCTGCTTCAGCTGCACCACGTATATGAGCAATTTGGGCGCTCATATTTTGAGACTCAATTTTGGCCAAATCAATTTTCATCCAATGAAGGGCTTCAACATTCTGAGTGGCATGATCACTCACTTCCTCCAATACTGATTTCAAGAGTCGCCTAAAAGTTTGACTCACATTTGAAGTAACCCCTTGAGTAGCAGGTCGCTTAAAATTTAATGCGTATTTCAGTGAGTCAATAGAAAGTTGATGTGCTGGATCAAGCATTGTGCCTCGCACTTCAATCTGTAATTCAGCAACATCATCAGCAATAATCGAAACAGAAGCGTCAGAAATAGCCTCTGGAAGAGACGCTTATTCTGGTTCCTCGATACGCTCGGAAGTACTTACGCTTCAACAATTACTTCCTCAGGCTCTGAAATAATCTGACGAAAGTCAGTAAACTGAAAGTTCAGCCTGGATAATGCTATACTAGCGCAGAAGTCTGTTGAATAGTTGAGAAGCTCATATAATCTTCGATTAGGCAAGCAAGTGCCTTGAACTAGTGTGCGGAGTAGACTATCTTTGGCCCTGACATACATTGGCCCCATGATGTCCAACATATGCCTTGGAAAAATGCTTGACTGTGGCTTATGAATAAGAAAAGGCATATCTTAAGCTCCCACCATCACATGGTGTTCGACCGACGCTCCCATGTCAGAGCTAAGATTGTACAAGTATCTGAAGTCTTTATTTTCCCATTAAAAACTTCATATTACTTGCGAACTAGTTTTAGTAATCAAGGTCGATCTCTCTAGTGCCATTCTTCCCGTTCCATAGTAAGTAGAGGGATCGCACTGAAAACACGGGCAAAGCGTTTTACACAACCTATAGATGCAGATAAGAATTAAGTGAAAAACTAAACAGTGCCTTTTATTAATAATAATTAAGTTCAATACAAGATAGATGCACTACCCATTCTATCCTCTATGGTATCTGAGGGCTTAATCCTAACAGATTCAGCCCAGCGTTACACTTATGTGTTGGGCTCGGCCCAGCGCTGTACATATTAGTGTTAGGCTTAGCCCAAAAAGCCTAATTTGTGATGGGCCAAGCCCAACACCCCCACCTCTACAAACCCGTGCGATCAGGTGCGGATGAGCAGCATGCGGCGGTGACAGGACTACGAATGCTGCTCCGACGGCAGTGCGTTTTTTCGAAAAACCTGATTCTTTCACTAATTTTGAATCCAATTCAATTTTTATTTTACCAGATAAATCTAATTCAACATAAAATATAATTTTACAGATTCACATACATAACATAAATTACCTATTTACATACAATACGTAAAATCATGTTTATGCTATTAAAACAATTAAAACACATAAACATACATTGGATATCATGAATCACCCTAATTTTGCTCTGATACCGCTGTTGTGATTTGGTCTGGTGGATTAAATTTTAATTCGAATCACTCCAGAAATCAAATAAGGGGTTTCATGATATTGTTTCGCAAGAAGAAAAATTACAAAATAGGATAATTGAATTACCTCTTGACGAAAAAACTCGAATGTTGACCAATTCTTGAAAAGTAAACCTGTTCCCCATATATTCTTCAACCTAACTCACTTCATTCATGCAGTTGTCTGTACCTGCATTCACTATGGCCCGAATTCCTCCGTGGTAAATGTCTCTGATAGATTCAAATCTATGCTTATCTGATTGGTAGCTGGCATTCCATACTCTTTTAAAGTATTCATCAGCTTCCTCTTGAACAAAATCAGTCAGAGACGCTGGACATTCACCAACGTAAGACTTTTGTTCTTCCATATCCGAAGTGGATTATCTTTATTAAAGTTTTCAAAGCTGTGCGCCACCTCCGGAAAATGGGTATAACCTTCACAATTTAGAAGCTCTTCATAAGGGCTGAGGAACTCTACTGGCAGATGCTTGTAGACACTAATCTTGTAATTTCTAGGAGTAAAGCCTGAAGACTGATAAGTCCATATTTTACAGTATTTTATGCCCCATTGTAATATGATTTGATCGTTACTTTGATCATTTCTTATCCCTCATAATGCTTTGATTGGTATATATTTTTTTTTGTAGGATAAAAGTTGATTTACGCATGAAAGACGAGAAAAGAGATCCAAATTCAGCTTGAAATTGAAGAAAGAAATAAAAGAAGATAGTTGAAGAAAGATTTTACACAATGCTCATATATAAATGAGGTTTTTGTCCTCTTACAGGCCGAATCATACTAAGGTTTCTTCTTCAATATTGTAGATCTATTTCTTAGCTTCGTGTTGCAACTAGAATCAACTCAATCCGACATTTGTAGAGAGAGTTATGATCAAAATACGAAAGGTGTGAATTCTGCGTCAGAGGACCGCGGTCTGATAAGAGTTTGTGCCGCGGTCCAATTCTCCCGAAGCCCTAAAATTAAGTCCGCCATTTTCTTCCTTTTTAACACACTTTTCTCTTGGAAAACACTATACATGTTCTAAAAAAACACGTAGGGAAGCCATAGGAAGACCCAAGGAAGCTTGAGGAGCCATTTTCATCATCAAAAGCATGGATTCACACCTTGTAATAGGGAGTAATTCAACTCTTTCTCTTTGATTAGTTTATCAACTATGTCTTATAGAATTGTTGAATCATTTGTTATTGTAAGTATGAGCTAAGCATCTTTATGGTTGGGTTATGTAAATATTTTGTGATGTTTTGTGTTGAATGAATGATTAATTTCCGGATTTATTACATTCTTGTTACATGTTTGATTTTATGCTTAATGCTTTCACATGAATGATCATCATGTGTTTGATATAATGCTTTGTCTTGAGACCGAGAGGAGATAGATAAAGGGAGATCGAAAAATCAAACATGATAACGTAACAATTGACTAGAGATAGAATTGATTGCGTTGTGTGGCTTTTTGTGATAAGATGACCCGATTGAATGTAGGATCTTCGTAAACAAGGAATTCCTTTGAACCTAAATGCACGTTAGTTAATTCAATCTTCACTATAGAGATATAGGAAGTTGTTAACTAGTATAGGCTTGTTATTTCAAGAGATTGAATAATAAATACATTAGGGGGTTTCGCCATAACAAGAGCGTTCTAAGAATCCGGATAATTGAGAGTTCATGAACATAGAATAGAACATAGTAGGATCATAACCCAATCACCTCTTTCCATTCGATTTATTATCTTGTTTATCACATAGTTGTCTTTGATTATTTTCATAGTATAATCAACCATCATCTTATAATTCGCTTTAGCTTAGAGTTAGATAATATAGCAATTACGAGCATTGAATCCAATTGTCCCTGTGGAGACGATACACCCCGGGCTAAATAGTCCACTTTATTACTTTGCACGACCTAGTATACTTGCTAGGAATTCGCGTGTCAAAGGCCAACTATGTCCCATATCTAGGAAATATCCTAAGTCTTTATCAGCACTTTGAGTCCTTGCTTTTAGGATTCCTCTCAAGAATCAAAACCGATGCCGAAATCTGCTTCACCGGTTCTTCATTGGCAACGACCATATAATATTCTTGCTTAATGTCTGTCAGATTAGTGTTGAATATCATTTTGTAGATAGAACGATCACGCTTTATCAACATGGACACTTCATTCTCTGCAACCATGTATCTTTCTTCATTGTAGCCAACATGAATGAAGTCTTCTTCAGCGGCTGGTGGCATAAAATTGATTGAATGATCAATCGTATTAAGAGGATCTAGCTTGAAGAATTGCCTTGGTCTTGTAACGTCTTTAGCAGCACTCTGATCTTCTAAGCGTGCTTCTATTGTGACCTCTGATGTAAGTAGTGGTTAGACCCCTTTCGATGTAGGTTCCTTGGCATCCACAACAATGGTTGTTGCTTCTTTAGCAATAGCCACCTTTTCTTCTAGGTTAACATCCAGATGGACGTCAACACGTGCTTGATCATCAACTGGAACAATAGCTGTAGCACAAGAACTATCCTCTATAAGAGCAGGATTTTCTACAAATGTAGGAAAAGACACGCTGTGGGAAGAAATATACCTACCTTAAGATGACCCGATTGAATGTAGGATCTTCGTAAACAAGGAATTCCTTTGAACCTAAATGCATGTTAGTTAATTCAATCTTCACTATAGAGATATAGGAAGTTGTTAACTAGTATAGGCTTGTTATTTTAAGAGATTGAATAATAAATACATTAGGGGGTTTCGCCATAACAAGAGCGTTCTAAGAATCCGGATAATTGAGAGTTCATGAACATAGAATAGAACATAGTAGGATCATAACCCAATCACCTCTTTCCATTCGATTTATTATCTTGTTTATCATATAATTGTCTTTGATTATTTTCATAGTATAATCAACCATCATCTTATAATTCGATTTAGCTTAGAGTTAGATAATATAGCAATTACGAGCATTGAATCCAATTGTCCCTGTGGAGACGATACACCCCGGGCTAAATAGTCCACTTTATTACTTTGCACGACCTAGTATACTTGCTAGGAATTCGCGTGTCAAGTTTTTGGCGCCGTTGCTGGGGACAATTGCGTTATTTGATATTGTAATTCACTTATCTTCTCTAAGACTAAGTTGCTATTTTTCAAGTTGCTGTTTTTGTGTTTTTAGTTGCTGTTTTTGTGTTTTTAGTTCCTGGTTTTTTGTTTTAAGTTGTTGTTTTTGTGTTTTTAGTTGCTGGTTTTGTGTTTTATGTTTGCTGTTTTTGTGTTTTTAGTTGTTGTTTTTGTGTTGTAAGTTGCTATTTTTGTGTTTCAAGATGCTGTTTTTGTTTTTTTAGTTGTTGATTTTGTGTTTTAAGTTGGTGTTTTTGTTTTTTATTAAGTTTCTGTTTTTGTTTTTTTTAGTTGTTGTTTTGTTATGTTTTTTATTTTTTTATTTTTTATTCTTGAATAGATGAGCATCAATGACTTTTATTGGTCAAAACAAGGATGGGATGAAGGTGCCGAATACGGGAGTCGAGTGCAAGATTTATGTTCGTGGTGTGGAGACGCTCATCATAGCGATTATTGTCAACACGAATGGAGAAGTCAGCAAGACTTGCCACTGAGTTATTATGTTATGAGAGATTCACAAGCATACCTGCAACAAGATAGGTCCCCCTTTCTAATGCAGGGAGAATTTGAATCGGCTAACTTTCAGAACCATGGGGATTATCAGCAACAATGTGATAGGGACCCAAGTTTTGAGGAGTTGATGATCCAATGGATGAAGTCGAACGATGAGCGGTCTCAAAATCTCGAAGCATCTATAATGGAATTGCAAACACAACTCAACCAACTTTCCAACTTATTGGCAGAGAGATCATCAGACACTTCTCATAGTGGCACAGAGGAGAATGATGAGGTATCTGATACAGAAGTTGAACAAGTTGTTGATTCGACACCACATTGTCTACAACCCATTGCTACACCAGCACTACCTTCGGAATCTATGTGTGGTGAAGTAAATACAACATCACTGGAGCACCTTCAATTCAACATAGGGATCCCAAAATCCACTCCATCAAATGACCAAGAAAAAGCATTAGAAATATTCAAGAATCCAACGCCACCTACCATCATATCTCTTGATTTCTTAAGAATGTGCATCAATAACCAGAGAGCTAGAGTGGTGGAGGTTGAAGACAAAGTTTACAACTATAGTGGCCCATTCGAGGCATACACTAAGAACCCAAGTGATACTACGGTTGAGAATGAGGAGATCCGAAGATATACAAATCACTGGGATATATCACCACTAAAGTTGTCAGAATCAAGGCTCAGGGAGTTAGGCCTGGCCACATACTTATTAAAACCATCAATGGAAAACTCCCCATCTTTAAAATTCACTTTTAGTTATTTACAATTTTATTACATTTTTATAAAAGTGAATCTGAGCTCATATCTTAGTTTTTCAGGATTTGTGAATGTGATGGGAAATGAGAAGCCTTTACGCAATTGGAAAAAGCACAAAAAGGCTCATCTATACAAAGTTGGCATTGCTCCTTATGATCCACCATGAGCAGTGCAAGGGAGTCGAGCTACCGACTTTAAACAAGCGCTTCGTGGGAGGCAACCCACGTTTTACATGCTTTCTTTCATTTCCGTTATTTTTTTTTGTTTTGTTTCTTTTGTTTTAAGTGTTCTAAGTTTTTTTGATGATGCTTTTTGTCTCTTCTTGTTTTTCTAACTTCACAGATGGCTAGGCTTTATTGTCAGACTCTTCGCCTTGTTGCTCTTTCGCTTTTTGGACATCACTTAGCTTCAAACATCAGGGACGTCTTTCCTTCTTTTACTTTACATTTGTATGTTCGCTCATTGGGGACACTATGCTAGATTAGTTGGGGGTGGGGTAGACGTCCTAATTTTTTTGTGATGTGGTGATATGGTGTAACTTGTACTCATTTGTTAAGTTTCATGCTTGATTTGGGATTAGAAAACTGTGATAGTCAATGATTTCATATTCATGATTGGTTATACTTTTGCTTGGAGCATGATTCGTTTGAGTGTCTCTACTTCATCTAAGATGAAATCATTTGTCGTATTTTATATGTGAAAGCCTTTTTAGCCATGCTTATGTGAATTGTTGAGGATTTAAAGCATTGAGCGTTCAATTTTGTCAACTTTGAAATGTGTGTTGAGTGTGCGAAGTCACGAAATGATTTAGGCCATCTTTCATTTTCTTTAACCTTACAATTGGCCTTCACGATATTACATAATATCTAGACCTTATTTTGAGTCGTATTGATAAGAATGGAGTGTGTTTAGCACACTAAAAACCACCATTCGATTTTCGTTCGCAAGCCACACCAACCACCCTTTAGCCTAAAAGAAAGAAAAACAAAGTCTATTTCCCAAGTAAGAGAGCATATAACTTCATATCATTTGGCTTTAATTTGGGTTTACGCTTTGTTTTGGGTGTCGAATCTCATGGATTAATGGGTTAAAAGGTGTGTTTGTTCTTGATGATTTTGAAAAATTTTGAGGTCTTGAGTTTATGTGAAATCAAGAGAGGAAAAAGAAATGTTGTAAGTTGGCTAAAGAGTCGAGACATTGGAAGTTACCGAAAAATATATTATGTGAGCTCTCTCTCGACTTGGCTACGAACTGAGCTTCAATGTGATTTATTTGGTTTGGGAATCATTTTTCCACCCCTAGCATCAAAAGAAACAAGTTTTGAGGTTATGAGTTCAAGGGGAAAAGAAATCAAAAAGCTATAAGTGGCGAGATGTGGAGATTTATTCGGTTGATAAGTGAGTGTTTAGCTCGATGATATTGAGTTGTATTCTCTCTTGAATTTAGTCACTTTATCCATATATTCCCGTCCAAGCCACTACCTAGCCTTACGTTACAAGCCAAAAAGAACTTTTGATCTTGACTTTCACATTTCATGCACACCGATAGGTTAACAAGTTTTGAAGTGTTTTAATGTTTTTATTATCTAATGAGTTTGCATAATCTTGCTTAAAGTGTGCTCTTGGCATAAAAATGGATATGGAGTTCATGATTTTGAGATGGAATCGAAGATGTTTTGGAGGCTTTCAAATTGTTGAGTGTTCTAGGTAAAGTGTAACTTGTCATAATCATTTTCGAGGGTTTAATTCGTGTACGTGCTTGATTATTGAGACATAAAACCTTTCAAGATCCCAAAGCAAGTTGTAAAATCTGAACTTATGAGTACTCGTTCGCCATTTATTGATCGAGACGATCATAGCCTAGTTGGGGGGTAGTTGATAAGTCCATATTTTACAGTATTTTATGCCCCATTGTAATATGATTTGATCGTTACTTTGATCATTTCTTATCCCTCATAATGATTTGATTGGTATATATTTTGTTTGTAGGATAAAAGTTGATTTACGCATGAAAGACGAGAAAAGAGATCCAAATTCAGCTTGAAATTGAAGAAAGAAACAAAAGAAGATAGTTGACAAAAGATTTTACACAATGCTCATATATAAATGAGATTTTCGTCCTCTTACAGGCCGAATCATACTAAGGTTTCTTCTTCCATATTGTAGATCTATTTCTTAGCTTCGCGTTGCAACTTGAATCAACTCAATCCAACATTTGTACCGAGAGTTATGATCAAAATACGAAAGATGTGAATTCTGCGTCAGAGGACCGCGGTTTGATAAGAGTTTGTGCCGCGGTCCAATTCTCCCGAAGCCCTAAAATTAAGTCCTCCGTTTTCTTCCTTTTTAACACACTTTTCTCTTGGAAAACACTATACATGTTCTAAAAAAACACATAAGGAAGCCATAGGAAGACCCAAGGAAGCTTGAGGAGCCATTTTCATCATCAAAAGCATGGATTCACACCTTGTAATAGGGAGTAATTCAACTTTTTCTCTTTGATTAGTTTATCAACTATGTCTTATAGAATTGTTGGATCATTTGTTATTGTAAGTATGAGCTAAGCATCTTTGTGGTTGGGTTATGTAAATACTTTGTGACGTTTTGTGTTGAATGAATGATTAATTTCTGGATTTATTACATTCTTGTTACATGTTTGATGTTATGCTTAATGCTTTCACATGAATGATCACCATGTGTTTGATATAATGCTTTGTCTTGAGACCGAGAGGAGATAGATACAGGGAGATCGAAAAATCAAACATGATAACGTGACAATTGACTAGAGATAGAATCGATTGCGTTGTGTGGCTTTTTGTGATAAGATGACCCGATTGAATGTAGGATCTTCGTAAACAAGGAATTTCTTTGAACCTAAATGCATGTTAGTTAATTCAATCTTCACTATAGAGATATAGGAAGTTGTTAACTAGTATAGGCTTGTTATTTCAAGAGATTGAATAATAAATACATTAGGGGGTTTCGCCATAACAAGAGCGTTCTAAGAATCCGGATAATTGAGAGTTCATGAACATAGAATAGAACATAGTAGGATCATAACCCAATCACCTCTTTCCATTCGATTTATTATCTTGTTTATCACATAGTTGTCTTTGATTATTTTCATAGTATCATCAACCATCATCTTATAATTCGATTTAGCTTAGAGTTAGATAATATAGCAATTACGAGCATTGAATCCAATTGTCCCTGTGGAGACGATACACCCCGGGCTAAATCGTCCACTTTATTACTTTGCACGACCTAGTATACTTGCTAGGAATTCGCGTGTCAAAGGCCAACTTTGTCCCATATCTAGGAAATATCCTAAGTCTTTATCAGCACTTTGAGTCCTTGCTTTTAGGATTCCTCTCAAGAATCAAAACCGATGCCGAAATCTGCTTCACCGGTTCTTCATTTGCAACGACCATATAATATTCTTGCTTAATGTCTGTCAGAATAGTGTTGAATATCATTTTATAGGTAGAACGATCATGCTTTATCAACGTGGACACTTCATTCTCTGCAACCATGTATCTTTCTTCATTGTAGCCAACATGAATGAAGTCTTCTTCACCGGCTGGTGGCATAAAATTGATTGAATGATCAATCGTATTAAGAGGATCTAGCTTGAAGAATTGCCTTGGTCTTGTAACGTCTTTAGCAGCACTCTGATCTTCTAAGCGTGCTTCTATTGTGACCTCTGATGTAAGTAGTGGTTAGCCCCCTTTCGATGTAGGTTCCTTGGCATCCACAACAATGGTTGTTGCTTCTTTAGCAATAGCCACCTTTTCTTCTAGGTTAACATCCAGATGGACGTCAACACGTGCTTGATCATGAACTGGAACAATAGCTGTAGCACAAGAACTATCCTCTATAAGAGCAGGATTTTCTACAAATGTAGGAAAAGACACGCCGTGGGAAGAAATATACCTACCTTGAGAACTTGTCCCAATCATAGTAGCTTCTTGAGCGTTTGGCTCAACATTCTCAGGCTCTTTAGGAGCAGAGGCAGGTTGACGCTTGCCTGTCCAGGGACACTTGAAGATCTCGTCCATTGAATATAAGAGAGCAAATGATGGAAAGATCCGTAGCTCAAAGGTTAAGTGAGAAGAAAGTCCTTTAAAAAGGGGGTAGGTATAATGCACGCAGGCCAAGTCAAGAAAAGGACTCCTATCTTGGATTCTTGCCTTCTCTCCTCCTCTCTTTCCGGCACTAAGCTTGCTCTTTTGGGGACAAGAAAGAGAACAAACAATAAAAGAATTGGAACAATCACGAGATATGCCTTGCCTGCATTAAGATTTCAAACTTGTCGTCTACTTTCAGGAAATGTTTGGAACAGAGAACTTACACACATTCACACCTTCAATTTTGAGTACTTAGAATGGAGAAGCAACTGGTTCTACTTCAAAGTTTATTTTCTTGATAACTGCAGCCAGTTTCCGTCTCTTGAATGACAGAATCTTATTCTCTGCATCCTCATCTGTTTCTTCCTCATTAACAGCTTTTGGTGGGGAGAAACACTGTAGCCTTAGACTTGCGAGGAGCCCTCTTATTCTGCTCAGTCGAACGCTTCACGGTTTCTACAGGTACCACTTGGCGCTCAGACAGTGGTCTCATAGCACCACCAACTCTAGGAGGATGGAGAAGATTCTTCAAAATCCTCTTCCCCAGCAGCTTGGCCTTGGCCAAAGGGAGGCTAGAATAGTGAACACACTCTGTTCTGTATAGCAGATCACTTAAAATATTTTCATAAGGCTTGTTTGTTGTTGATAAACAATCCCTGAACCGACCGAACACATACTCACTCCAGTTGATCTTGATATCCAGGAGTATGGCTGTCATCATCTGAAACTACATTGGGTTGACCTTGTCGAAGGCTCCCACCCTGCATTCTACAGTGTTGCTGCAGAAATCATAAAGAAGTCTATACTTGGGCACAATATCTTTCTTCTCGAAGTGCGGTTTGTATGGTATATTATCACATGCACTCGTTGTTGACCATGCTTCTTGAATTTGTTCACCAGTAATAGACTCTAATGCCTCACCCTCATTTGGTAGTTTGAAGTTCTTGGTAATGGAAGAAGCAGAAAGGACGAATTCTTTCGGAGTCTCCTTCTTGGAGAGAGAAAAGAGACAAGAAATAGAGGTCTTGTCCAGAAAGCTTGGCAATTCTCCAGAAAGTATCCACCTCAGGAGCAAACAGATAAGAATATTTCGTCAACGACGTCTGAAGCCCAGCCTTGGCTACAGAGTCCATTATGTCCATCATATTGATCTCATTCTGTTCGTAAAGAAATTTCCAGTCCCCCACAAGGCCTTTAGCAACCTTGATGGTGTCTCCAGCAGTGTTCACAGATTTCTTAGGTGCCAATTAATTGTTTTGAAAGAGATGAACTGAGATTTGCTTTGAAAGAGATAGAGGGAGAGTAATTTTGCATATAGCTTGAGTAAAAGTGAATAATTTTCTTGTAAAAAAAAATTGTTTTAAATGACATAGTTGAAAATTGTGGTTTCTCGTCTCATTAAGATTTTGACACGTGTAAAGTTCATGAATCTCAGCCATCATTATTATTAACTGCGGACGCGAGTTTTAGGCAAGAGAGAGAAGTTATATTTGGTAACTACCATTTATAAATCTTTGACGCCCGAGTGAAAATTTTAAAAACGTTCAGAATTTTTAGAGTGTATTTCATGCACTCATAGTACACTGACACGTATACAAACACGTACTTACTCTGAACCGTCATTTTGAAAAGTTTTTAATTTACCCGCCAGTTTGATGTGATAGGAGCGTGTGGATAATGGTCAAAATTAATCTTTGAGTCTATCCATCACGTCACTAGTCATTCAAAAACTATGCGTGAATTTTATTTAAAAATTATATTAAGTGTTGAAGGGAATGTATTCAACGCTAAACATATACTGCTTTGTAAGATATGTTGTAAGACTTATGTTGGCACTTGAAAATAAATTCTTTTTACATTTGAGTGCCCAACATATCATGCGTAAATAATGATAAGAGTTGATGATCTATGCATATGAAAATAGTCTTGGATCATTGACGCTTACAGATGTGTACAATAATAATTTTAAGGTTCTCCCTAAATTTGGTAACTTGTAACACTTTTCAAAAATCTTTTAGAAACAATTAAAGTGGATTCCCCCTAAATTGTATGTCTAATGAAAGTATGATGCATAATGATTAAGCGTTTAAATCAATCATACCTAGTTCACTTCTTAAAGTGAGAAAGCGTTGTTCGTTGAGAGCTTTGGGGAAGATATCTGCTAATTGTTTTCAGTTTCAATTAAGTGCATGGAGATATCTTTCTTTTAAACATGGTCACGAAGAAAATGGTATCTAATGTCAATATGTTTGGTTCTGGAATGAAGAATAGGGTTTTGAGTCATGGCTAAGGCGCTTTGGTTATCACAATGAATGGGGGTTGGACCAAGGATTATTCCATAATGTCTAAGTTGTTGCCCCATCCACGAAACTTGTGCACAACATGTTCCTGTAGCTACGTACTCGGCTTCAGCTGTAGAGGTAGCTATCGATTGATGTTTCTTACTATGCCATGAAACTAACCTATATTTCTATACTCAAGATTGCACCGAAGAAATTGATAAGAAATTTATTGCGGTACTAGAAGCCCAAGCTAATCTCGGGAATATGGTTCATTCAAAAATTGATGCACTATTCATTGCACGTGAAGAGGTTAACGATACATTAGGTACAAACTTTCCACTACATATTTTCGACAGAGGCTCTATAAATTGAGCAATAGGTATGTTGTTTTCAAAAAAATTACTGGCTACTCGGGTGTAGCTTGGGATAAGGATGCTAATGTGATACATGCTTCCCCAGGCTGTTGATTGGCATGGATAAAGGTAAATTGACAATTCAATTTTCTTTTTAGGTAAACATATTTCAATGATTTTGTATTTGATAATTGCAGGTATAATCACATAGGGTACATTCTCATCCACTTATCAGAGAACAATTTACATATTAGATATCTGCTACGACTACCACTTGCCCATCAAGTCCGCATTTTGAGGTCGACCCCACTAGCGGGTGAATTGGGTCTATCTACTCTAGTGAAAGACTTGACGTCACAAGTGCATCTTCAGCCTGATACTTTAGATCAAAGGTTCACATATACCTATTACGCATAATTAGTTCTATCATTGACAGTCACAGAGTGAAAACCAATGTGAGAGAACTGATACGAGTCGTGTTCGAGCATATCAGCTCCACTGATGTGCCTACAGTGCTCCACATCTGTTCAGTATGGGCATGCATGACAAAAAGCGTCAGTTTTCCAAATACTGCCTTGAGAAGCATCAATAGAGAGTAGGGCCACTTGATCAGTTACCAAGCGTCCGCCAACAAGTTGAGAGATTTCTGCGCCAAGCATTGCAAAGACTCCACTTCAGTTCTGCGGCTAAGCATCCACAAGCGGCTCAAAACCAGTGTCTGATCTGACCATACTCCGAGCCACTGTGAAGAGAATTTTTGGTTGATGATGAAGATCATGGCTCCCATTCCTCACTTTAACAAGATCTTCACAAAAAACTTACGGAAACCCAAAAGCTCTAGGATTCACTCCTTTCATGGTTATCCTTTACTTCCATCAATCAGACAGGAAGTGAGTGAACACTACGAGTATGTCCTTTCGTTGTTGGAACAAAATTAGGACATTGCTAAAGCTGCCTATCCTTATGTGGAAGAGTACTACAGAATGTACGTGCCAGAATCTATACGCCTTCTGCGTCTTCGTACAGATAGGATACTTGCCTTTTCCTTGCATTACTGCCTAGTCGTCTATCAATGACCAAATGTAACCTGAATTTATTTCCAAGTCCAGAAGGAGTTTAATGCAAATATTCTCAGGTCATTAGTTGCTAACGGGAATTTCATTCAAACGCATTAAATGTTGATAAGAGCATTAAAAGTGATAAGCTCTTCAAGACGTACGGAGAAGCCACCCTATTGGACTGTCAACTTTACAGAGACTACAACACCAACTTTTTTGCAGCAAATTTTATGGAAAAAAGGACAAAAGTTGTTCACTCGCGAAAGTGAGAGACACGCGCCTGTGCATGTGTCAAACAGACACTTTTTCCAAGAATGTCTATAAATAGACTTTAGCAACAAGCCAAAATCAGAGATTACCACGGCACAAACTTACAAGCCAAAACTCTGTTTCATTGAAGTCTCAAACCTCAAACTTTTAGAAAAGCCAAAATATTCAAGAAAACATTCTCTTTGCTTTTCTTTAATTCCTGAGACAGTCAACCAATATCTCAAACATTCTTTTCGAAGAAACCTACTCTATTATTGAGATATTTCCAAGTTGTTTGAACTTTCCAAAAATCAAACAAACCGTGAAACAAAATTCCGTCCAAGCCTCGCGATCTGTGTGAAGTCGAAGTTGGATGCTTGCATTATTTTTGGGTGAAAGAACCAAGGGGATAGAAATATCTTGGAGCAGAAATCTGTGTGATCAAGGAGCTCAAGTCATCAACATCCATCTTTCCCTAATTTGTAGAAGATTTTGTGTGATTCTTTGAGAATCATCCTCCAAGTGTTCAAGGAGAAGAAGGACGTAGTTGAGATTACACCACTTAACGAATCATTCAAACATTATGTTCCTTACTTTACCGCATTTTTATTATTGTCATATCATTGCATAATCGGTTAAGTAACACATTGATAAAATCCTTTAAAAGCTAAGCAACTAAGGAAAATCTTTGTGACACTAAAATATTTCAAAAGGAAGACTTAAAAATCATTCTGTTGTGCTAACCCTGATTAAAGAACTGAACACTTAAACCTACTTGGTTATAGTATTCAAATCTTAAGTCTAAGTTAATATTGTCAAAACAATCTTCAGGTAGACGCTCAGCCAAGCGCCTACATTTTCGAGCATCCAAACGAATTTTAATACGAAACTTTTTGAAGTTGAAAAATACTTCAGGGTTTATTCAACCCCCCCCCCCCACACACACACACCCTTTCGTATGCCACTTGGGACCAACAAGTGGTATCAGAGCAGTTAAAGTTGAAATTTTAAAATTTCCAAGCATAACAACTTGTTTAGATCCTTTCAAATCTAGTTGCTTTAAAAAATTTCATGGGATTTGCTAAAGTACCTAAGTTGATCGAGTCAAATTATGACTCATGGAAGGTCAAAGTATTTACATATCTTTGTTCATGTGATGACGAAATGTGTGGTATTATTTCAGATGGACCTATTCAAATTCTCAAGGTTATCACTAGAGCGCCTGGAGCCACAGAAGATGCTCCAGATGGCTATGCTAAAAAGCCAAAAGAGCGAATGGTCTACAGATGAGCATCGAAGAGCAAATTTGGACAATGTTGGTAGAATGCTCTATACACAGCCATTGGTGGCAATGATTACTTATTCAACAAGGTCAAATCATGTTCTACTACCTAGGAGATATGGGATAAATTGGCTATAATTTGTGGTGGTTCAACACAAATCAAGGAGAACAAACTTTCCATAGTCAAAGAAAGATTTAACAGCTTTAAGATGTTGCCCAATGAGACGCTAGAGCAATTGGACATAAGATTTACCGCTCTTATTACAAAATTAATAAATTTGGGAATGGACTTACAAAACAGGGAAATGGTGGTCAAGAATTTCAGAAGTCTTCCCAGTAGATTTTTGATGAAAACAACAGCGATGAGAGAATCAAGCATGTTGGATATTCTAAGTCCAGAAGATGCCTTTTCAGAGCTCAAAGCATTTGAGTTCGAGCGGAATTCAGCAAGTGATGTTGTGAGCAGTCCAGTGATAGAGTTCGGAGTGCTAATAGCATCAATCAAGGGTAAATCGGGTAACAAGGGAAAAGTGCCAGATATTAGTGAGGATGAGGAACTAGCGCTTCTGAATGATTCAGAAAGTTCTTAAGATATGAAAAGAAAGGAAATAGTCTTAATCATCAAGGACAAAGTTCATATCAAGCTCCTGCTCCAGTACAACAACAGTATCAAGCGCCTCAATTTTCTGCACCTTCTCCCTCAGCGCCGATTCAATACCAAGTGCCTACTCAACAGAATCTCTCAGTGCCTATGGTCTCAAAACCACAAACAACAAGGTTAACAAATGAACAAAAGATGAAAAATAATATTTGTTATAATTGCAGGAAACTAGGGCACTACAAGGTAAATTGCCCTTATTCAAACATATCTAAGCCATCAAGGCAGGATTATGTGGATAGAAACCAATTCAGGAGCAACCTTCGCCAACAAGGTTTGCTAGCGAAATTAGAACCAGCGGCCGCACCTGAAGATTTGGAGTCTTCGGAAGAGAGTAGTGATGATGATGAGCCAGTGGATGACTCAGCGCTTATTTGTCTCATGGGCAGAGATGATGGAGCGTCACCTGAGGTAAACACTGAACTTCTCTCTTATGAAGAACTACTTGACAAAGAAAATAAATATTATAGAGATTGCCAAGATGCCTCTAAGTTATATCAAAATCATTTCGATATCATTTCATCGCTCAAGAGTGATAATGTGACGCTCAAGGCAGAGTTCAAGTTCAGCAACAATGCATTAAGAAGAACAAATCACTTTAGAGTGAGATAACTAATTTGAAAAATGATCTTGATATAATAGTCAAGAGAGAAGTTGAGTTGATTGCTAGACTTACTAAATCAGAGTAGCTCGTCTCATCATTGTGTAAAGCGTCAAGAAAGCTAGATAATGTGACTGAGGTAACAAGATTATTTGGTGAAAAGACTAGTTTAGGATGCAATAAATTCGGTAAATAACCAAATAAATCTAATGTTACAGCAAACAACAAAGGAAATGGTGTATTCTTCGTTGAGAAAGGTTCACAAAGTCAAACACCTAATGAACCAAGAGACAATGGTACGAGGACAACTAAAAGAGTCAACACTGACTCAGGTAAGGGAAAGGTGAAAGCAAATGATTCACAATGACGGGTTCATCCAAACGCTCAAAAGGCTAAGAATAAACCTAACCACTGTGAATCAAACGCTAAGCGTCAAGCACCAAATGTGCACCCTAAACCAGCGCCAAGGAAATACTAGCGTCAATATCCACAAAGGCCAAGATCATATTATCGATACTATGATGATTATGATTATGACAATGATTATGATTACTATTATAGTCGAAGATATTATTATACACCTAAGAAGCACACACAACACAAACCAAAACCCAAGAAGGCCAATCTTCCCATAATAAAGACCAGGCAAATATGGGTTCCAAAAGTTCTAATTCCTACTAACGCTACTGATGTGAAAGGACCCAAGCAACAACGGGTACCTAAAAAGAACTAGAATTACCCTTTTGATTGTAGGTACTTAGAGCTAGAGCCGATACATTTGTTTGGTACATCGATAGTGGGTCGTTAAGGCACATGACAGGCTCCAAGGTTCTCTTGATCAACTATCGAGCTGCCAATGGTCCTCAGGTTGTATTTGGTGACAACTCCAAAGGTATAGGTACTGTGCATAGGGGAACGTCATGATAAGTGATGTTTATTATGTTGAGGGTCTTAAGCATAATTTATTAAGCATAAGCCAATTTTGTGATAAAAGCTTTGAAGTCAAATTCTCAAGCGATTGTTGCTATATAAATGACGCTAAGACTATATCTACTAAATTAAAAGGTAAAAGAACAAACAATGTATATTTAGTAGATTGGGGTTCAACAATAGATAACAACCCAACATGCTTTGTGGCTAAAAGTGAATCTAAAACGGGTTGGTTATGGCATAGAAAAATGAATCAGCTCAACTTTAAGACAATCTCTCAGCTTATAAATCTAAATCTTGTTGAGGGATTACCTAAAGGACCATTTAGTAAGGATCGTCTTTGTCATGCTTGTCAAAGGGGAAAACAAGTTATATCATCTTTCAAGAGAAAACCTTGTCTATCTACCTCTAGAATACTTGAACTACTTCACATGGATCTGTTTGGATCTATACAAATGATCAGTGTGAGCGGTAAAAAGTATACTTTGGTGGTAGTAGATGATTTCTCTCGATCTACTTGGGTGAAATTTCTTTCATCCAAAGATGAGATACGTGACAAGTTAGCAATGCTTATTCGGCAACTACAAACATTGAAAAATCTTAAGGTTGCAAGAATAAGAAGCGATCACGGTACTGAGTTTACTAACAAGGTTGTTGAGAAGTTTTGTGCAGAGAATAGAATACATCATGAGTATTTAGCTCCAAGAACTCCCTAACAGAATGGTGTTGCTGAGAACAGGAACAAAACGCTCAAGGAAGCCGCTAGGATGATGTTAGCAGAGTCCAAGCTTGCTCTTATGTTTTGGGCCTAACCAATCAACACTGCTTGTTACATTCAAAATCGTTGCTTGATCAACAAACAGCATGGGAAAACTCCATATGAACTATGGTAGGGACGTAAGCCAAATGTTTCATACTTTCACATCTTTGGTTCAAAATACTTTATTCACAATAATGGATCCCAAAGCCTAAAGACATTTGATCCTAAAAAAAATGAGGGAATCTTTCTATGCTACGCCACAAATGGAAAGAATTTCGCATCCTAAATAAGAACAAATTGAAGGTTGAGGAATCTATTCATGTTGTTTTTGATGATGCTAACCGAGAACTGAGTAAGGTTAATGTGAATGATGTATGAGTCAAAGATCTGTGTCATCAAGCATCTAAGATTACCATTGATGATGATAGTGACGATGATGATGGGATCTTGGTGCCCCCTTCTAAGAATACTCGAGAAACTTTGGACAATCATGAAAAAATTGCTGATGATCATGAAGAGTGTGATCATCAAGAGCAAGGTAGAATTAGTGAACTTGAAGCGCCTACACAAGAGGATAGCCAAGCGCTTGAGCAAATGAACCAAACGCTTGCTCAATCTCTTAACCCATTCCAACCAGATAGACTATGGCTGTGTGATCATCCATAAGAGCAGATTATTGGAGATGTTGGATCACCTGTAAGGACTAGGGCCGCTACATTCAATGAGGCCATGTTCGCAAGTTTCCTATCTCAAATAAAACTAAGAAAGTGGATGAAGCGTTATGTGATCCTAGTTGGACTCAAGCCATGCAAGAAGAGCTTAATCAACTTCAGTGTAGTAAGGTTTGGACACTAGTGCCAAGGCCAACTCACCAAGAGTTATTAGAAATAGATGGGTTTATAGAAACAAGATGGATGAGAATGGCATTGTGATAAGGAACAAAGCCAAACTTGTCACTCAAGGATATTGTCAAGAAGAGGGTTTTGATTTTGATGAGACATATGCTCCTGTCGCCCGTCTTGAAGCAATTAGTATATTTTCTAGCATATGCAGCGTTCAACAAGTTTACGATATATCAGATGGACATTAAGAGTGCTTTCCTGAATGGTAAACTCCAAGAAGAAGTTTATGTGAAGCAACCACCAGGATTCATCAACAACCATGGTAAGGGTACAGTCTACAAGCTAAATAAGGCACTTTATGGCCTAAAGCAAGTGCCCCGAGCACGGTATGACACTCTTTCTATTTTCCTTATTGGTAAAGGCTTTTCAAAAGGCAGCGTTGATACTACGTTATTTAAAATTACCAATAACGAAGATATTTTTTTAGTCCAAATTTATGTTGATGATATTATATTTGGTTCTATCAGCAGCAACCCCTGACTCCTGCCTCTAGATTATCACGAGGAAGAAAAATTTCTAAGAAAGCTCTGATCTCTTCCCCGGCAACTATCGCAATGGTGGAGGTTAGTAGATGGAGAGAGTGAGGGAATTTTATCTTATCTTTTTGCTCTAGGTTTCCTTGGCTCAAAGTCAAATTCAGAATTATGACTTGTGTAGAATTTTGACACTGACTAACAACTTATATCAAGATAATAAAACTCCTAGTCCAGCTAAGAGGGGCGGCCGCTAGGTGTATTTGGAATGGGCTTCCGGGCTTCGTTCCATCTTAGACCATGTGTAATTAATTAAATCCAAATCCAATCCAATTGACTTTTAATTAATTAATTTAATCCAATTAAACTTAATTCAATTCAACTTATAACTTAATTTCCAATTAATTTAACTTATGAATTAAATGATTTAACTAATTTATTTAATCTAATTAAATATCTTTAATTAAATACTACCCTCAGTGACCGTCACTAGTTAGTTTATATGCTTTGACCAAAGACTTTGTAATTTCAATTACTCATGATCGTACAGGTCACATACTCGTTACTATCGAGACGATGTGTTAGGAAATTTCTTGTTTGAGATTTTGATGATGACAATTAGGATTTTTGTTAGACCACAAAATATGTAAGTTTGATTTTTTTTGAAATCTTGTATAGGCTTTGAGAGTTAGATTTGTATAAGTTTTATTTGTTTTTATTCTAGACTGTTAGGCTAAGTAGTTTTTAGACTGAGCGCTTGATAATTTCTGAGTGAGTTTATCAGTAGTTAAGTTTGAAGATTCAAGCATCTGAAGTCTGAATGAAGATAAAGTTTCCAAGCATCCAAGCAATGATTGAGGACATAAATCATTCAGTAGTGATTGAGTGGTAATTTCACATTATTATGATTACTGAGTACAACATCAAGTTCTATGAGTTTGACGTACCATGACTCTTACTTGATCGGGTCATGTCGGTGAAGAGTTTATACGCATGGTTTCATGATGCTGGCTAAGTGAGAACTTTATCCTGTAGAATCCTCCCATTGGCAATTGAATCGAGCCTAGAGAGTTGCTCTATGTGAAGAAAATGAATGATTTTATATGCTATGGGTATTTTGGAAAATTCGCATTAGATGTGAATGACTAACAACATGGATGACATGATAAATAGAGATCAAAGTCTTTGGCCAAAGCAAAAGATACAATTGTGATAGGCACTTAATCTATCTCAATGATCCTGTATTATTATAATTTATACATATGGTCAAGTCCAGTGAGTTTGACATAACCATGACTCTCACTTGACCAGGAAACGTGAACAAAAGGTTTATACATATACAGTATTAACGATTGGAAGGTTGTGCAATGATCCATTCATTTATATTTCGTTTGGGCTACGAAGTGGGCCACGTGACTGGCTAGGTGTTACCCACTTCCTTTAGTTTCCTCTCATTGCCAAATGAAACGAACCTAAAGAGTCGGGCTAAAGAATTGATGAAGAAAATTGAAAAGGATTTTCTATTTTTTTTTTGGAGAGATTTAATTTATTGGATAAGTTAAATAATTAATTAATTACTTATTGGATAAGATAATTAATTAAATGGATAAGATTAATTATTAATTAATTTCTTAGAGAAATATATTAATGAATTGATTTATCTAATTAATTTTATTATTTAATTAATTAATTAATTTATTGGATAAAATAAATTATTAATTGAATAAAGAATTAATTAAACAAAGCAAGAGAAAAAAATATGGGCCCCATGTGCTTCGTCATCATTAGGGCTAGAAGGATGATCATGTTGGTCTCTTTTGTTTTGTCTTGGTCAATAAGTCATTGAAATATAAAAGGCTTCTCTTGACTTTAACCAAGATAACAATTTACAATTCATTGTAACTCTCCAAAGAAAAGAAGAAGAAAAATATCCTCCCACTCTATACACACTAGCCGTCGTTCATATAGAGAAGAAAAAGGGATTCGTGCGTGATAATTTAGTGACAACGTGTTGTTTGGATTTATTTACAAGAAACTTCAAGAAATCAAGACTTGAAGAAAACTACGAATAAAAAATTCAAGGAGTTCGTCAATTCGAAGTTTTGAAGAACAATTGGATTCTCCTACCACCTCGCTTCAATGGGTAAGTTGAATTTATTCGTTAAAGCAATTTTAGATTCAATTATGCGATTAGAGAAACACTTTGGGTTTTAATCAATTTTTGAAATCCTTCTACTATGTTTATGAGTTTTTTTGCGAAATCCAACAATGGTATTAAAGCCAATCTCTGATTTGCATATTTGATCTTGTTTACGTGATTTAAGATATGCATGATATGTGTATTTGAAGTATGTTTGTATGTTTCTTGAATCTGCGTTTTTCATGGTTTTTGCCTAGAACTTTTGATCTTTTAGTTATTGTAAATCTGGGTATATTTGATAATATTAAAAAATTGAAAAATTCGAGAAAAAATGGGGCTTGGAGTCCCCGAATGATATGCGCGCGTGCGCTAGTAGCACGCTGCTCAGCTATTTGGGCAGTGTGGCCTGGCCACCGGGCCACGCAGCCACACGACCTGATGGGTCGGGTGCTTCGGCACACAACCCGCTGAACCGGATCTTGGACCCGGGTCTTCAAACGGGCTATGTTTGGGTCGAAATTGATATTTAGGTAAGTTTAAGTAATCGGGTGGGTCAAAAAGATGATGACCCGAATAATTTAAATTAAGCTCAATTGAAAATTATCCAATTTCGATTTGTTAATTAGTTTGAACTTAATTTAATTAAATCTAAATGGGCCAATTAAATTGGTGATTTAGATTTAAATTAAATTTAGCCCAATAAAAAATTAATGAAAACATGCATGTTTTTCTAATTAATTAATTTGAGCCCAATTAAATTAAATTCAAGTTGACCAAAAGGATGGTGACTTGGGTTTGATGAAATCAAGCCCAATAAGATTAATTGGAATAAAATATTTAATTAAATTTAATTATTTATTTTTATTAGATATTAATAATTAATTTATGGATTAAATATTGTTATTTTTCCTCGACTTGGAAATTACTTAATTTTTGAATAAGGAATATATATTATTTTTCATAGAGATTAATAATTAATTTTTTGATCAAAAAAAAATATTTCCAATCAAAGATGGCATTAAATCATAATGAAATAGAATTCCATATTTTATGTATTCTTATAGTAGGACTAATATTATTTTAATTAAAGGTAGATATAATTAATTTTTAATTTCGTATATCTAAGTCATCTAGTTGGACTAGAATGATTTCAATTGAAATAATGATTGTATAAAAGGTTGGGAATTTTATAAAGGACTTTTTAGTTGAACTAAAATTTTAATAATCAAAAGCAACAGGATGTGGCCTAGCGGTCACAAGGCCATTGGCTGTGAGAACCCACCCGGGTTCGAAACCCAGGTGTGGGGATTGGGGGTATTTCCCCTATATCCTCCTCTGGGGGACCCTGCGCTTATCGAGCCCGTCTCCTATGGGTAACCTCGGGCGGCTTACCCCCATACGTGGTTTGCGGGATATTGCGTGTGAGCATGTTTGCTCTGCTGGGTGACTGGCGGAGATTTACCTTGAGATTTTCAAAAAAAAATAAATAATAACTTTAATAGTCAACATAAGTGATTTAATATTGCGAGCATGTATTAAATGTTACGAGCATGTATTAATTGATGCGAGCATGTCTTATGTGACTGCAACACCGATCATGGACTTAGGTTTATTTGTTTTACCTTTATGTTTTATGGGTTATCAAGTTTGAAGCTATTTATTATATTCTTAGAAATAGTTTCCCATGTTTGTTGTTTGGATCAGGATATGCGGAGAAGTAGAAAGTTGGGGCGAAAAGAAGTGATGATCAAAGTAGGCAGCGGGGAAAGCGTCTAGGATTGGATCTACTTTTCTTTATTTGAATCTGGACATTTATTGTTATTAAATGATGTTTTAGTTTTGCCCAAGGGGCTTAAGAAAATTGTTTTCATTCCTATATTAGTTAAGACTGGTTATACATTCCGTTTTTCTAAATTGAATTGGGACATTTTTTATGGAAATAAATTGGTTGGAAATGCTTCTTTAGTTTATGGTTTGTATTATTTAAATGTCCTTAATTTATCTGTTGTGAATGTTGTAACTCTTAAACGTGGTAGGCAAGAAGCTAACCTAAGGCTCAAGTAGCATCATAGACTAGGCCATACCGGAGAGCACATGATACACAAAATGAAAAAGGATGGGCTTTTAAGCTCACTGGGGTCGGATCCTTATCCAACATGTGAATCATGTCTCTTAGGCAAGATGGCTAGATCTCCCTTCACCGGGACTTTTGAAAGAGCTACTCAAGTCTTAGGGTTAGTGCATACTGACGTTTGCGGACCATTTGGAGAAATGTCTTATGGGGGTTTCTACTACTTCATCACTTTCACAGACGATCATTCAAGATATGGTTTGGTATATCTGATGAAGTGAAAGTCTAAATCCTTTGAAAGATTCAAAGAGTTCAAAACCTTAGTAGAAAATCAAACTGGGCAAAATATAAAAACTCTACGATCAGATTGTGGAGGAGAATATATGAGTGCCGAGTTTGATGAATTCTTTAGACAACAAGGAATAATGTTACAACTGACACCACCAGCAACTCCTCAACTGAATGAGGTAGCCGAGCGAAGGAACCGAACACTGTTGGACGTGGTTCGTTCCATGCTTAGTTACACTGATTTACCCATTTCGTTGTGGGGACATGTGCTCCTTACTGCTGCTTATATATTGAACAGATGTCCCTCCAAAACCGTTCTTAAAACTCCGCATAAGATGTGGAATAATAGGAAACCAAGTCTTAACCACATTGATATTTGGGGATGTCTCGCTTATGTTAAAAAAACTAAAGTGGAGAAATTGGAGACAAGATCCCTCTTGGGACGTCTCAGTGGTTATCCTGAAGATTCCATGGGATTCTTCTTTTACTTGCATGATGATCAGAGAATCATCATTGCCGTACAAACTCACTTCCTTGAAGATGAGTTCATCTTGGAAAAGGGCAAAGGCAGGAAAATTGTTCTAGAAGAACAAAATGAAACTCCCTCAGATACATCTGTACAAGAACCAAAGCCTGAACCAATAGTAGCACAACCACCACGTAGATCTGGTAGAATACCACATGAACCTGAGAGGTTTGGGTATCTATTGCAGGGGGAGCCAGAGCTTCACACTGTAGTACAAGAAGGTCATGAATATGATCCTTGTACCTATGATCAAGCGATGGTGGAGGTCGACGCTTTAAGATGGCAAGAAGCCATGGTAACAAAGATGGACTCTATGCAATCGAACCAAGTCTGGACTTTGGTAGATCGTCCTAATGGTATTAAACCTATAGGATGTAAGTGGATCTACAAAAGAAAGATAGGTATCGATGGAAAGGTTGACACCTTTAAAGCCAGACTCGTAGCGAAAGGGTATAGTCAAAGAGAGGGAATTGACTATCAAGAAACCTTTTTGCCCGTGGCTATGATAAAGTCCATCCGAATACTTTTATCCATAGATGCATACTTAGATTACGAGATATGGCAAATGTATGTCAAAACGGCTTTCCTGAATGGATTCCTCGATGAGGATATCTATATGGAACAAGCAAAGGGTTTTCTATCCGAGACCAATATCCATAAAGTATGTAAACTTGAGAGGTCCATATACGGTCTCAAGCAAGCATCTAGAAGCTGGAATCTTCATTTTGATGAAGCACTAAAGGGATATGGACACATCAAGAACGAAGATGAACCCTGTGTCTACAAGAAGACTAGTGGGAACAAACTCTCGTTCTTAGTACTATATGTGGATGACATTCTACTTATAGAAAATGACATAGGAATGCTCACCACAGTCAATAAATGTCTTTCCAGTACGTTTTCCATGAAAGACTTGGGAGAAGCGACATATATTCTAGGAATTCGTATCTACAGAGATAGAACAAATAGAATGATAGGTCTCTCCCAAGCCCTTTACTTAGAAAAGGTCCTAAAGAGGTTTAGGATTGACAATTCTAAGAAAGGGTTTCTTCCCATGAGGCATCGAGTACACTTATCCAAGTCTATCTGTCCTCAAAGTGAGGAAGATATACAGGAGATAAATAACATGCCCTATGCTTCTGCAGTTGGTAGCATGATGTATGTAATGCTGTGTACTAGACCCGACCTTGCCTATGCTGTAAGCGTGGTGAGTCGATTTCAGGCAAGCCCTGGAAATAAACATTGGATAGTAGTGAAGAATTTTCAAAAGTATCTCAAAAGAACTAAGGATATGATTCTCATCTATAGAGGTGGAGACCTGAAGATGGAAGGTTATTCTGATCAGACTTTCAGTCTGATGTTGATGACCAAAAATCCACTTCAGGGTTTGTTTTTATTCTCAATGGTGGAGCGGAGTCTTGAAAAAGTTTCAAGTAAAGCACAACCAATGATTCCACCACTGAAGCGGAGTATGTAGCGGCCTCAGAGGCAGCCAAAGAAGCTCTTTGGATGAGAAAGTTTCTTAGAGAATTTGAATCGGTCCCTAGTGCTTAGATCCCATTAACACTTTATTGTGATAACAATGGAGCAATAGCGCAAGCTAAGGAACCGAGGTCTCATAACAAGTCCAAACACATTGAGAGAAGATTTCACATCATTAGGGAGATGTTTGGAAGATGAGAGATAGTAGTGCAGAAAATAGCCTCAGCTGACAATGTAGCTGACCCGTTCACCAAACCACTACCTCAGGCTGTGTTGGATCGACACCTGGAAAGGATGGGTACTAGATACCACAATGAGTGACATTGAGTGCAAGTGGGAGAATGTTAGGATTATGCCCTCATATTCCATAGAGGATAGAATGAGTAGGGTATCTATCTTGTATTAAACTTAATTATTATTAATAAAAGGCACTATTTAGTTTTTCACTTAATTCTTATCTGCATCTATAAGTTGTGTAAAACGTTTTGCCCGTGTTTTCAATGAGATCCCTCTACTTCCTATGGGATAGGAAGAATGGCACTAGAGAGATCAACCTTGATTACTAAAACTAGTTCGCAAGTAATATAAAGTTTTTAATGGGCAAATAAAGACTTCGTATACTTGTACAATCTTAACTCTGACATGAGAGTGTCAGTCGAACACCATGTGATGGTGGGAGCTTAAGACTGTAGGCACATCTGTGGAACTGATATGCTCGAACACGACTCCCATCGGTTCTGTCCAATGGGTTTCACTTTGTGTCTGTCAGTGACAGAACTGATTATGTGTAATAGGTATATGTGAAGCTTTGACCTGAAGTATCAGGCTGAAGATGCAGTTGTGACGTCAAGTCTTTCAGTAGAGTAGTTAGACCTAATTCACCCATTGGTGGGGTCGACCTCGAAATGCGGACTTGATGGGTAAGTGGTAGTCTTAGCATATATATAATATGTGATTTGTTCTCTCATAAGTGATTGAGAATGTACCCTATGTAATTATAGATAAATAGAGAGCAAAGTCTTTGGCTAAAGCAAAAGAGACGATTGTGCTAGGCACTTCATCGATCCCAATGATCTCATACTATTATAATTTATACATATGGTCAAGTCCAGTAAGTTCAACATAACCATCATTCTCACTTGATCGGGGAACATGTACAAAGGGTTTATACATATACGGTATTTACGATTGAAAGATTATGGAATGATCCATTCATTCGTATTTTATTTGGCCTACGAAATGGGCCACATAACTAGCTAGGTGTTACCCACTTCCTTTGGTTTCCTCTCATTGCCAAATGAAACGAACCTAAAGAGTCGCACTAAAGAATTGATGAAGAAAATTGAAAATGATTCTCTATTTTATTTTTGGAGATATTTAATTTATTGGATAAGTTAATTAATTAATTAATTAATTATTGGATAAGATAATTAATTAAATAGATAAGATTAATTATTAATTAATTTCTTAGAGAAATATATTAATGAATTAATTTATCTAATTAATTTTATTATTTAATTAATTAATTTATTTATTTATTGGATAAAATAAATTATTAATTGAATAAAGAATTAATTAAACAAAGCAAGAGAAAAAAATCCTGGCCCCATGTCTAGGATGCCCATTAGGGATAGAAGGATGATCATGTTGGTCTCCTTTGTTTTGTCTTGGTCAATAAGCCATTGAGATATAAAAGGCTTCTCCTGATTTTAACCAAGACAACAATTTACAATTCATTGTAACTCTCGAAAGAAATGAAGAAGAAAAATATACTCTCCCTATATACACACTAGCTGTCATTCATATAGAGAAGAAAAAGGGATTTTTTTCATCATCAATTCGTGCGTGAAAAATTTAAAGACAATGTGCTTCGTTGTTTGGATTTATTTACAAGAAACTTCAAGAAATCAAGACTTGAAGAATACTAGAATTGAAGAATTCAAGGAGTTTGTCAATTCAAGGTTTTGAAGAAGAATAGGATTCTCCTACCACCTCGCTTCAACAGGTAAGTTGAAATTTATTCGTTAAAGTAATTTTAGATTCAATTATGCGATTAGAGAAACACTTTTGGTTTTAATCAATTTTTTAAATCCTTCCGCTGCGTTTATGAGTTTTTTCGCGAAATCCAACGTACAAGGTACAATGCTGGGCCGAGCCCAGAACAAGATAAATAGCATTGGGCCAAAGTCAATAGTCCCAGCACATTATATTAAATTCCTGGGCTCTTTTATTTAAAATATTATCCGGGCCGGGGGCCCAACATAATTAATAATGCCCGGCTTGGCCTAGCGATTTGATTGGGTTATCCAATATAAAATAATTAATTATGTGGGTTCACCCAATTAAAGTTTGACCAAACTATTTATCAAGTGTGAAACCCTAATTAAATAAAATTTTCGTTTCAACTTCTAAATTGAATTTAGTGAATAATTTAAATTAGATTTAAGTTTATTATTTTAAATTGGGTTTAATGAATAATTTAATTGGACTTAATTTTTCTAACTAAATTAGATTTATTTAATGATTTAAATTATATTTAAATTCTTTTCAAATTAAGTTGGTATGTACAAAAATAGATTTATAAACTGGATTTAAATACTGACTAGTTTATTTTATTTGATTTCGTTATGTGTTTAGATTAAATTACCCATGTGACTTTATTTGATATAGTCACATTTTAATTTAGTCAAACTAAATTAGATTTATTTTGATATGATTAAATTAGATTAAATCAGTTATTAAATTAGATTTAATATATTAAATTAGATTTAATATTTATTTCACATTAGTGTTTAATTCTTTTACATGCTCCTTATTTATGTGATGGTGACACCATGTATGGACTTATAAGGGTTTATCTTTGCTATCTTATCTGGGTTTTATTGGACCGGAGTTTGAGCCCCCCGCTTGTATCTTCAATTTCATAGATTTTTTGTATAGGTTATTTCTATGTAATTGTTAAGAGATAGGTCCAATTGGCAGTCCATGGTGGCGCATGAAGTCTTGCAGAAGAAGATTAGATTTTGTATAGGCGAAAACCCATGTAATAGATAGAACCCCTCTCCGATCACTCATTGGCTCGAGTTGATCTAGAATAGTCCATATATGTGTGTGTTATTAGAATTGCTAGGCTTATTCTTATGCATTTCCTTTAATTGCGCAATAAAGAAATTAATGTACAAAGTGAGACCAAACTAACTAATATTTCAAATGTAATAATTCTCCCATTAGAAATATATTGAATAAGTAAAGTGGCATTGGATGTCTTAGCTCTCCGTCAAGCTTTAGAAGATGGGTTCACTTCTAGCGTATGACGACATCCCCGAATAAGGCGGGATATGCATCAACTCTAGTTCATTTGATGTCTTCATGTCGAAACATATTTCGCCCCATATATCGAAAATGACTGAAAGGAGTTGATGGGAAAAATGACTTACATGGATCACCATCTATATATCAAAAAAGGTTGTGGTTCTGTAATCCACGAGCTAAAGGAGATTGAATCATCGGTTAGACCAATTGGTGTAAGACACCACCTCAAAGATCTAATAAGCCATATATCGAAAAAGGTTGCAACTTGTTTAAATCATGAGGAACTCAATCACTCACTATGAAACCCATCCAACGACATTTTCAATTATTACAGTGGGAGTGCAATGTTTTGAGAAAAATAGTTGGAGTCAAGTAAGTCTTGAAATTCTTGATTTTACTGGAAAGTACATAATAACACATCTTCGTATTTTCTGTAGTTTATTTCCTACACAATGTCTAACCCTTTGAAAGTATTGCCGGAGAAAAATGTCCTCATTGGACCAAACTACTATGATAAGCTCAAAGCTGATGGTCCCAAGTGGCAAATGAAAAGATCTAGAAGGGGGGGGGGGGGGTTGAATAGACCCTGAAGTCTTTTCCGACTTCAAAAATTCGTATCACTTTTTAAAGATTTGAGCGCTTGGAAAGCTGAGTGCTAGGTCGGGCACTTAAAGATTAGATAACTTAGACTTAGAGATTTCAACAATTACCAAAGTAGTTTAATGTTTTAATTGCTTAATCAGGGTTAGCACAACGGAAATAATTTTGAGCTTAACATTCTCTTTTGCCAATTAGTCGCTCAATCGTTTTAATGCCCTTTTCTAAGATATAATATGAGAATATAAAGTAAAGCACTAAAGTAGTAAATAACACAAGATATTGTAAGGTTCACTAGGTGATGTAATCCCAACTACGTCTTTCTTCTCCTTTGCACTTGGAGGAATTTACTAAACAGATTATCGAAGGATCACACAGAGACTTCTACAGAGTAGATGAAAGAGAAGATGATCTTGAGCTCCTTGATCACACAGAGTTCAGCTCCAATGAAGATCTTCTTCAACAAGCTTCTCTCACACAGAAATACTGCTTGTAGAATCAACAACTTTCTCACTCAGATGAAAGAGGTTGAGGGTTTAGTCATGGGTTTGTTTGATTTTTAAAAGTTCAAACAATTTGGGATATCTCAATAGGAATTTAGGGTTCTTATCTGAAGAGGTTTGAGATATCTTTGACTATCTTTGGAATGTATAAAAAGCTTGAGAGGATTTTTGGCTGTGGAGTTTATAAGGAAAATTGCATAAGACCCCCCCTGTGATATGCGAAACCTGTGCGAAACTCCCCTCTGTTAATATTTTGCGAATCACCCCCTTGTGTTATTTTTTATTCTGCATATTCCCCTTTTTTGGTTTTTTTTGGTGTTTTTTTCGGTCATAAATGTCAATCCAAATGCATTTTTGCTCCAAACATGTTTATAATAGTTAAATAATTTAATTTGGGTTGGATCTAGAACATTTATGATGGAAAAAAACACCAAAACAAATCGAAAAAGGAGGAATATGGAGAATAAAAAATAACACAAGGGGGTGATTCGCAAAAAAATTAACACAGGGGAGTTTGGCGCAGGTTTCGCATATCACAGGGGGGTCTTATGCAATTTTCCCAGAGTTTATAAGCTTTTCTCTCAAATAATTTCAGCAAAGTTTTGACTTTTTTCTTGTGCATGTACGTGTATATTAGAGTTTGCTGAAGGGTACTATTTATAGAGATTTTCTTGGGATTTGTCCGTTGGACACATGTGGGCGCGTGTATCTCACGCAACGCATTAAACAATCTCTTGTTTGACATTCCTAACTTCATGTTGATTCCGATTGGACATGAGCAGGTTTTGAACTCTGATTTTGGACAGTCTAGTCAAAAGGTGGCTTGTCCACAAGTCATAATATCTTATCACATTTAATGCACTTATCAGGCATTTAATACATTTGAATTTATTTCCCGTTGGAAATAAATGTCCGTTGATGATGGCATTTAATTCCTCCATGACTTGAGAATTTATTTCAGGTGAATCTGATCCTTGATTGCTTGAGTCATTTGAGCGCTTGATTCAACAACCCTGAAACAATCCTTTAGTGTTTGACAAACACTAAGAACAAATCTTCATCTTCACTTGACTTCAAACATTGATCTTCAATTTTATCTCTAATAGACTCACCTAGAATTTCATTAGCGACTCGGTATCTAATTCTTAGTCTAAAATCTACAAAGATAAAAATTACAAGCCTAATAGAATAACAAACTTTCAAATGCTTATACAATCGTTCTATGAAAACATAAACTTACATTATTTTTGGGGTCTAACATAAAGTCCTATTCTTGTCATCACAAAACATCTAAGATGAAATTTTCTAACAATTTCCCTTTTCTTGATGATGTCAAGACCTTAACTCTTACAACTCTTTTATTGGTTAAGAGTTTAAAGAAAAGCCCAAAATAATCATAAGTTAGCGTTAGAAAGTTAGTTAAGTCAGCTAATGTTAGATTAGCCTCAACATATGTTTCAGCGATAAATCATTCATTCATTAATATGATAAGTAAGCGTACATGATTTATGCCAAAACAATAAAGAGCGACATCATACACAAAGAAATAAAAGATAAATCAATAGACAATCATTTTCTGTGTCGCTTCTTCGAAGCCTCTTCTTGATAGATTTCATTCGCTAGACCTAGAAAAACTCAATCGATGTCTATCCTTGTTGTGTGATACACTTCGTCATAGTCCTTGCTTTGATTCTTGGCACTTCGATTTAATTCAATTAACCTTTCCACCCAATCCCTTGCAGGGATCTTGAGTTGTCTGATCAAATCAATGTATATATCCCGCATTCGATCATTGGAAGGTTTCCAATTGAGAGGTCTTCTCAGCGGTGCTGCGTATGGATTGAAACCCATACCTTCAAAAAATTCAACATCAATGTCTGGAAGCCTGTGCCTACCTTGGTAGTATCTCAGATTTCGCTTTTTAGAGAGCATCTTATTAAGACTCACTATTCTTTAAACATGGAGCGCCAATTTTTGTTGTCAGTTTTAGAAATTGGCTCCGTCAAGGCTTTTCCTTTGGCTTTGGACGATTTATGCTTTTCTTTCTCTTCTTCCCCTTCTTGGCATCATCAATGGAGGATTTCAAACTAGGGATATCTTGCCTCAATAGCTGAACTTCATCAACAAAAAGAACGACTTGTTCAGCGATACTCTATGCAACTAAGTTGGAAGCATTGTGTCTCTCAGTATCTGCTGAAGCATTTTGGGCTAAGTGGCGATTGAACTCTTCGGAGAGGCCTTTGATCAGCAGTGAGATGCACTCCATAATTGCTATAGTCCTCTTTGTTGCATCGTTTGCAATATCACGACTTCTAGTGTCAGAGACTAACTTGATATGTAGATCATCATTGTCAAGCATCTTTGAGTAGGATGGTGTTGAGCGAGTTCCTAATGGCTCGTCTAAAGTCTCGTGCCTCTGGATCACTTTCTGAGTCTGAGTTTGAAGAAGAAGAATGCTTAGGGAACAGAATGAGTCCATATGAGCTAGAAACGATAACCTTTCCTTTGGATTTATCTCTGATAAATGGCTCTCCAGGCTCCTCGGCCATTTCAGTATGTACTTCTCTATCACTAAATCAAGAGATTGAGTCACTTCCTCAATCTGAACAACTTGTTCAATTACGGGCGCATCAACCACTGTAACGCTGGGGGCATCTATCATCAAAATATCTTCTTGGATAACTTCAGCGTCTGCAACAGTAGGATCCAGCTCTGCTTCAACTTCTGTGATCTCCACAGAAGTAACTCTTTTCACCGGCACAACCCACAGTGGGCCAATTGCTTTCATAACATGCCTGGGACTTTGATAGAAAGTTCTCGGAATAAACATCACAGCGTCTTCGTGTACTTTGGTACTCAACGCTAGATCAGCGTCTTCTGGGAACTCTACTCCAGAAGTGTAAAGTGTCTTGTAGTCCAGCAAAAACGGCATGAGCGCTTGGGCTAGTGCCTGATCCATTATCTTGATTAGAGAGATGAACTTGGCCACACAGATGTTATGTTTGCAAAATAAGACGGGATGTAAATTATATCCAAGGAATTCACTAAAACTCAAACCAAAGGGTTGGTTGAAGGTGGTATCAGCGATTGGGCGTTCTCGACAATCGCTTGTCTTTCTCAGTGAAACTCTGCAAAATCATTGGTTATTTGAAATTGGGCATCGCTTGGTCCTGGAAGAACATCCTACTTGCTTCTAGAAGAGTCTTCGTTTAAGTCAATCTGGAGTCGCTGAGCAAGGTTTAACTCACAACCCCCTCGACTGATTTGTCTATGTTGATCACGGATGTAACTTTCCATGCCTCGTCGAAAATAAGTAAGGCATTTATTGGAACCACAAGCGATTCTCACCTCTGCAACAGAAATAAGGCTTACGCTCTATGCCTATAATCTATCCCAAAATTAAACAAAAATGGATAACTGATCATCTTGTCAATTGAATGGCAGTGCAAGACAAAAACCTCTGCCCATCTTGATGTATCCATTATCCAGCGTTTTTCGAGAGAGTCAGTGAGTTCTCTATCAATTCTTGTATCAAGTAATTTCTTGAATCCCTGTTTCTCTTCCACATAACTTTCTGCCCATACTTTGGCAAGGAACTCCCTAGCCTCATCTTCAACCCAAAAGTTAATAGGATTAGGGTGATCTTGAAGCATCTCACCGTTTCCCTTCCATAATCTTAGCGACTTCTTGGAAGCATCGCCCATGTGAGGATTCCTTATCTGGACATGAGTTCGGCGGAAAGGATAGTTACATTCCATGCTCGTGGCGATTTCTTCAAAGTATTTGCTCTCGAACTCTGCCAGATCTTTTTATGAAGTTTCCAAATACTTCAAGCAAGCAATAATTTCTTTCATAGAAGTTCCTCTGCTGTTGGGAAGCTCCTCAAATATAATCAATTTTTGAGCGTCTGAGAGCCTTGGATTGTGGAGCGTAGTTTGAAAATTGAGCTCCATATCAATCAATTGCCTAAGTGTCATTTCTCTCCAGGCATAATAATACTCCAAATCATAAATATAGCCTCTGGGAAAGAAATCATCTGCTTGAGGAGGTGGACATGTTGGTGTGCGAATAATCTTGGCCACTTCTGTAGACCACTCAGTTTCCACAGTCAGTTCCTGTGCTGGTGAGATTTCAGCGTCTGGAAGGACAGTATCCATTTCTCTGGCGATTTCCACCACTGTTGATAAATCAACATCCAAATCAAGGTCTGCCTCTAACTGGGGAGGTGCATTAACCACATAGGTTCTTTGAGCTGACACATGCAAGCGTTTGAGAAACAAAGCAGATTTCTACTAAGTAGAGAATCAAGATATAAAGAACAAAAATGCTTACCCTAAGGACTATCTTCGACTACAGTATTTGCTTCAACTTTAGGAACTTCAGTTTCCATAGCCTCAGGCTCCGGAACAACTTCATCATCTTCAAGATTGAGGAATGAAGTAAGGGGATCAGCACGAACAGGGATATGGAATCCGTCTAAAATATTCAGAACATATTGGATATTATGTTCTCTAAATGTTGAAAGACAATTTATCCTAATTTTAAAAGGAAAAACATAGGAAAGGATAAAATACATTGTCTAAGACAAGTACTTACCTCAATCTCTAGCAAGATCTGTTGAGAGAGCACCAGTGATGGGTTCTGCAACGGATTCAGCGATTGGATCAAAAAGTGGAGGAGGAGGTGGAACACTAGAAGATTCTTCAAGCGCTGGTTCTGCTGGAACGCTTGTTGAACTTCGGGGAGTGGACCAGGGTATGCGTTTATGAGCAAGCGGCACTTCCACTTCTGTTTTTTCTTCTGTCTCTTGCGAAATGGTAGTCGCTGGAGGAGGAGAAGGGGTTTTCTCTGGGGAAGGGGTAGGAGATTTTTCTTTCTTTTTTTTCTCTTTCTTTTGTTTCTTCGCTGGCTGGGAAGGCTTAGCAACTTTCATAGTAACCTTTCGCTTTGGCTTAACAACTACTTCTTGTGGCTTGTCTGAAGAGGAAAAATTGATCCTCATCATCACCACGAAGTTGACCTTCACCTTTGGTGAGGCCTGCAGCAAGAAGACGCTCGCACTCCTCTTTTGGAACCGCTGTACCACCGCGACGCTTAGGGTGTAGCAACTCTCCTGTCATTTTCTTCCCATAAAACTTTGTACCTGGTACTTTGGATCCCTTGGATGTAGCGAATCCAGAAGCACTCGAAAGAAAACTTTACAAAATCCCGTAAGGCTTAGGATTAAAAGATGCTTGCATCGCAGCTTTAAAACGATTGAAAATATACGAAGCTCAATTGACCTTTAGGTTGGTCAAAATGGCAATCATCATCTTAAACTGTATAATTGAAACCTTATCAAAGGAACATTTCCTGCATTCTATCATCTTAGTACAGATGTCAGCCAAGATGACATATTATCCCTTCATGTCATTTTTCTTGAAATTTGAAGAGTAGTTTGCATCCACTTCGTTGCGACGAACAATTTTGCATACCTTGGTTGAAACAACCATGGACATATCCTCAACTTCACAACCATCAGAGGGCAGTGGCAGAAGACCAGCGATCAATTGTGCAGTAACAACAAAAGGGGTTTTAAGAGATGGAAAAGAGCAAGAGAAAGAGTTGTCGTCTGCAGAAATAACAACATTCTTGAAGAAAGGTTTAACTTCATCCTCATGCAGAAGAAAATGAGAGGTCAGAAGGTTTTTTCAAGCCAGATTCATCAATGAGAGCAAGAATTTCTCTCATCGGAAAGTTTTGGCTGTTGAACAGGTAGTCCTAGTTAAGAAGGAAACCTGCGTTGTAACCCATTGGTTTGGTAGATTTTTCGTCAGTAGAAGATGACTTTGGTGGCGCCATTAAATAGTTTTGAGAACTTTTGAGGGGAGAGAGAGAGAGAGAGTAAACTTTTTGCCTTAGGAAGAAAATGAACTTTTACAGCAAGAGATTTTGAGTTTTTGAAATTTTCAGCGTGAGGTGCACGCGCCTGTTGGTACACTGACACGTACCCAGGCAAGTACACATGCAGAACTGCCAATTTTGGATAGTGGTAAAAAGAACTGTCAGTTTGATGTGATGGGGACGTGGGAACAGTTATCAAATCTTATATTTTGGACTTGTCCACACGCTTCCCTTTTAGCGATGAAAACAACGCATGATTTTCATAGAAAGTTACTTAGCAATAAAGTGGGAATATCTTTAACATTGAAGTCTTTTAATAAAATTCAATCGCTTTTATCCTTGAAAGACATTTTCATTTAATTTTATTAGAGATTGATTTTGTTATGCATAAAGGATAAACGATAATGATCAATGCACAAAATTTTTAAAATCATTTTTGATCATAGACTCTTATGGATTGGAATAAGTGCAATTTTAAAGTTCCCCTTAAAATTGATAACTCATTTCAATTTTGAAAGACGCTTTGGACATAATAATAAAACGGATTTCCCCTAAATTATATGCCTTCAAAATATGATGCTTTATGATTTAAGCGTTTAAATCAATCATACCTAATTCACTTCTCAAAGTGAGAAAACATTTTTCGTTGAGCACTTTGGTGAAGATATTTGCCAGTTGTTTGTCAGTACCAATGAAATGCATGGAGATATCTTTCTTTTGAACATGGTCACGCAAGAAATGGTAGCCAATGTCAATGTGTTTAGTTCTAGAATGAAGGACTGGGTTTTGGGTCATAGCTAAAGCGCTTTGGTTATCACAATGAATTGGGGTAGGACGTAAGATTATTCCATAATCTCTAAGTTGTTGTCTCGTCCAAAGGATTTGTGCACAACAAGATCCAGCTACTGCATACTCTGCCTCTGCGGTAGAAGTCTCTATGGATTGTTGTTTCTTACTATGCCACGAAATCAGTCTATTACCTAGAATTTGATATGTACCACTGGTACTCTTTCTATCTATTTTGCATCCTCCAAAATCTGCGTCTGAATAACCAATTAGTTCAAAAGGAGAGTCCCTTGGATACCATAAGCCCACAATTTGTGTGCCTTTAGGTATTTAAGGATCTTCTTGGTAGCAATTAAATGTGACTCTCTTGGATCAGCTTGAAAACGTGCACACATGCATACCAAAAATATAATATCAAGTCTACTAGTAGTAAGATAAAGAAGTGATCTAATGATACCTCTACAGTTAGTGATATCAATTTTCTTCCCACTTTCATCTTTATCTAACTTAAGCGTTTGGCTCATTGAAATTTTTGAAGATGATGCATTTTCCATACCAAATTTGTAAATCATATCTCTTGTATATTTAGCTTGGTTAATAAATATGTCATTAGGGATTTGTTTAACTTGTAATCCTAAGAAGAAAGTTAATTCACCCATCATGATCATTTCAAATTGATCTTGCATTATTTTTGAAAATTTCTCACACAATCTGTTATTAGTAGATCCGAATATAATATCATCAACATAAATTTGGACTAAGAGAATATCTTCATTATGGGTAATTTTAAATAACGTTGTATCAACCTTGCCTTTTGAAAAGCCTTTACCTATAAGGAAGATAGAGAGAGTGTCATACCATGCTCCTGGTGCTTATTTAGGTCCATAGAGTGTCTTATCCGATTTGTAGACCATACTTTTGCCATGGTTGCTGATGAATCCTGGGGGTTGCTCCACGTATACTTCTTCTTGGAGTTTACCCTCTTCTTGGTAATACCCTTGAGGGACTAGCCTGGCCTTGTTTTATATAACAATGCCATCTTCATCCATTTTGTTCCTAAAAACCCATCTAGTCGCAACAACTCTTTGGTGAGTTGATCTTGGTACTAGCGTCCACACCTTACTTCTCTCAAATTGGTTAAGCTCTTCTTGCATCGCTTTTGCCTAACTTGAATCACTGAGCGCTTCATCCACTTTCTTTGGTTCCATTTGAGATAGGAAACTTGCAAACATGGCCTCATTGATTGTAGCGGCCCTAGTTCTAACAGATGCTCCAATATCTCCAATAACTAGTGTTGGTCCCAAGTGGCATACGGAAGGGTCTAAAAGGAGGGGCGGTTGAATAGACCCTGAAGTCTTTTTCAACCTCAAAAAGTTTGCATTAAAATAAGGTTGGACGCTTGGAAATGTAGATGCCTGGCAGAGCGTTTACTCGAAGACTATTTTATAAAGTTAACTTAGACTTCCAGATTTGAATACTATAACCAGTTAGGTTTAAGCGTTCAATTCTTTGATCAGTGTTAGCATAGCGGAATGATTTTTAAGTCTTCTTCTTTGAAAGTTTTATCGTCACCAAAAGGTTTATTAGTTGCTTAGCGATTGATTGTGTTTACTTTAACAGATTAATGCAACAACATGATAATAATAAAATTGATTGTAAAGTAAAAAACACAACATTTATAAGGTTCGTTGGGGGGTGTAATCCCAACTACGTCCTTCTTCTCCTCGAACCCTCGAAAGCAATCCACTAAAATAATTCTCAAAGAATCACACAAGATCTTCTACAAATTAGGGAGAGATGGATATTGATGACTTGAGCTCCTTGGTCACACAAATTTTGGCTCCAAGACACTTCTATCCCCTTGCTTCTTTCACCCAGAAATATTGCAAGTAACCAACTTCAACTTCACACAGATCGCGATGCTTAGATATCATTTTTCTAACGGTTTGTTTGATTTTGATAAAATTGAAACAACTTGGAATATCTCAGTAATAGTGTAGGTTTCTTCTAAAAGAATGTTTGAGATATTGGTTGACTGTCTCAGGATTTGAAGAAAAGTAAAGAGAATGTTTGCTTGAATATTCTGGCTTTTCTGAGAGTTTGAGTACTTGAGACTTCAATGCAATAGCAATTTGGTTTGTAATACGATGGTTTTTTTTTGGCTTGTTGTTGAAGTCTTATTTATAGGCATTCTTGGAAAAAGTGTCCGTTTGACACATGCATAGACGCATGTCTCTCACTTCCGCGAGTGAACAACTTTTGTCTTTTTTCCTAAAAATATGCTACACAAAAGTTGGTGCTGCAGTCTCTGAATAGTTGACAGTCCAATAGGGTGACTTCTCCGTACGTCCTAGAGTGCTTATCACATTAAATGCAGTAAATGCCCGTTGGCAATTAATGAACTGAAAATATTTCCATTAAACTCATTCTGGACTTAGAAATAAATTCAAGTGATATCTTATCTTTAATAGACGCTCATTCAATTTGAACCACTTTTGTCCTTAAATCAATCGCTTGATATAGCTTGACGCTTGGAATCTTCATCTTCATTCAGACTTCAGACGCTTGGGTCTTCAAACACTGATAAGCTCACTCAGAAATTCTCAGATGCTTAGTCTAAGACTACTTAGCCTAACAGACTAAAATGAAAATAAATAAAGCCTATTACAAATCTAACGCTCAAAGCTTATACATGATTTCTAGTAAAATCAAACTTACATATTTTGGGGTCTAACATAGAATCCTAATTGTTATCATCAAAACATCTAACATGAAATTTCCTAACAATTTTCCCCTTTTTGATGATAGCAATACTTACTCTTTTATAGTTCAAAAGTTAGACAACCAAAATGTAAAAGTTAGCTTTGAACAAAGGTTAGATTAAGTTAGTTAAGATTAGTTAATCTTCAACGAGATGTTTTAGCTGAAAAATGCACTTCATTAATATATCAAGGTGAGTACAGGCATTTTACAACTAAATAAAAAAAATAAAGTGACAAGAATGTAGATAATGCAAAGTAAGCAAGAGTTCTTAATCTTCTGTTTGAGCGTTGACTCTTCTATTTACTTCAACCCTGATTGCTTCAGATATATCTCTTCAAGTCTAATCATGGCAGCATGATCTTTGTCAATTACGGATTTCTTCTCTTTCTTTTATCTTTCTCTATAAGCAACAAATTTCTTATCCCATTCAACTAGGTCAATACCAATACGCCTCAAACAAATTCTGAATGTTTTGTTGAAATCTTCCATCCCCTGTTCCTTAGTTATAAGTTTGGGATTAGGAGGCTCTGGAAAAGGCGCTCGTCCGAATGGAACGTCAAATTGTTCAAGTAATGCTCGAGAAGGCACTGGTAAACTAATAAGAGTAGGAGGAGTTATTTGACGCTTGGTCGGAGGACTAGCATCTCTTGAACTAGAAGCTTTCCTCTTCATCCATGTTTTCCTTCTCTTCTCTTCCGTTCTTTTCTCTTTCCCTTTATTGCCATCATCAGCCTTCAAAAAGTGTTCTGTTAATAGGCTGACTTGAGTAGCAATCTGAGTTATTGAGGCCTCTAAAATGTCTATGCGCTTATTGAAATTCTCTTTCATGGCTAGTTGATTTGCCCGTGTAGCGTCATTCATTTCGTGAAATTCTTTAAGGCAATCAGCAACTGCCGCTTGAGCTGCACCGCACATATGAGCCACTTGGGCGCTCATGTTTTGAGACTCAATCTTGGCCAAGTCAGTTTTGATCTAATGGAGGGCTTGACCATTCTGAGTGGCATGATCACTCACTTCTTCCAATACTGATTTCAAAAGTGGCCTAAAGGTTTGACTCATATCTGAAAGAACCGCTTGAGTAGCCGGTCGCTTAAACTTTGATGAGTACTTGAGTGAGTCAAGTGAGACTTGACGTCCTGGATCAAAGACGGTGCCTCGCGCTTCAATCGGTAACTCAGCAACATCTGGAACATCTGGTTCGGAAACGTCAGGATTGACCTCTGGTGGAGACGATGTACTTGTTCCTCAGCAGACGCTGGAATACTTGCTACTCCTGATGCAAGCTCTGGTTCAGACTCTTCAAGTAATTCCATAGGTACTTCCTCAAGCGCTGACTCCTCTTGACGAAAGTCAATGAATTGGAAATTTAACCTGGCTAATGGTATATCTACATAAAAGTTTGAAGCACTCTCAAGATCCCTGAATAAATTTGTGGATTGGACTATCTCTGGCCCTGACATACATTGGACCCATGATGTCCAGCACATGATTTGGAAAAATCCTTGACTGCTGTCTGGGGATCAAAAATAGCATATCTGGGCAGTAGTGCAAAGAAAATCCAATGATCCTATCCTTTGGAAGGCATTGAGATTTGTGAGCTTCAGGCACATACATGCTGAGTACTCTTCTAAATAAGGATAAACGGCTCAAGCGATGCCTTGATTCCGTTCCTGCAGGGAAAGGACATACGCATAGTGTTTGCTTACTTCCTGTCTGGTAGTTGGTAGGTGTGGATAACCATGGAAGTTGCAAATCCTAGAGCTGTTGGGTTTGGTCAAGTTTTCTGTGAAGATCTTGTCAAAGTGAGGAATGGGTTCCATGATCTTCAACATTAACTAAAATTGTCATCACAGTGGCTAAGAGTAGTTGATAAATTTAATACTCGAAAACATCCACTGCTGGATCCTTGATTATTGAAGTTAAGAGGAGTGACTGCAAGCCTATGTAGCGCTTGACGCAAAAACTTCTCTATTGGTTGGCGAACACTTAGCAGCTGAGCTATTGGTCTCACACGCTGTCTACACTTCTCCAGGCAATACTTAGCAAACTGACGCTTCTTGTCATGCATGCCTATGCCAATCAAGTGTGGAGCGTTGACCAAATCCTGGAAAGTATACCTATTGCCCATGTACGCTTAAACCAAATTAACTTCATTCATGATTATTTCGGTACTTGCATTGACTATAGCCCGAATGCCTTCATGGTGAATGTCTCTGATGGATTCAAAGCGGTATCTATCTGTTTGATAGCTAGCATTCCAAACGCTTTGGAAGTAGTCACCCGCTTCTTCTTAAATCAAGTCTGTGAGAGATGCTGGATGATCACCAATATAAGGACCTTTATTTTTCCAAAGGCGAAGTGGATGAGCTGAATTCAGATTTGCTGCGCTCTTCACCACTTCTGGAAAATGCGAGTATCCATCTCTGTTCAAGAGTTCTTCTGATGGATTTAGAATTGCAACCGATAGACGCTCATAGACTCTGATCTTGCAATTTCTAGGAGCAAACCATGATGGTTTGCTATGCCCCATATCCAGAAAATATGCTAAGTCCACGTCGGCCGGAGGAGTTCTGCCATCGTTTTATTTTCATGAATGAGAATGGAAGCAGGAATATGACCTGTAGGTTGATCATCTTCAGTGGCCTGGTAATAAGCTCGCCCTACATCAGTCAAATCTGTGATGAATAACATCTCACTGATATATTTGTCATGCTCTATCAACATGGCTACTTCATTCTCCGCATTAATATAACTCTCTTCGTTGTAGCCTGCGGGAATAAAGTCTTCTTCAAGGGCTGGTGGCATATAGTTGATTGAATGGTTAATCGTCTTGATAGGATTCAGCTTGAAAAAGTGCCTTGGTCTTGTAATGTCCTCAGCGATGCTCTGACCTTCTGAGTGTGCCTCAGTTATGACCTCTGAAGAAAGTCGTGGTTGGACCCCTTCAGTTGTAGGTTCCTCGGCATCCAATGCAACGCTTGTTGCAATATCATTGACAATGGTCTCCACTTCTTCTAAATCAACATCCAGATGGACGTCGATTGGTACTTCAGCAGCAGTTGGAACAATAGTTGTAGCATAAGAACTATCATCTATAAGAGCAGGATCTTCTACAGATGTAGGCAAAGAAATGTTGTGGGAAGAAATAAACTTACCCTGAGAGCTTATCTCAATAGCAGCAGTTTCTTGAGCGCTTGGCTCAATAATCTCAGGCTCTTCAGGAGCAGGGGCCGGTTGATGCTTGCCTATCCTGAAACGCTTGAATATTTTCTTGACGTGGACTCCTTCCACAAGCTTAAGCATTTTGGCTGGAGGAACAACAGTTGGTTCTTCAAAAGTCGATTTTCTTAATAATGCCTTCCAACTTCCTCCGCTTGATTAAAGGAATCTTGTCTTCCTTATCCTCATCAACAGCCTTAGGAGGAGACTAATAATAGGAGCCTTGGGTTTACGAGAAGCCCTCTTCTTCTGCACATCCGGACGCTTCGTGGCTTCAACCGGAGCAGGACGCTCAGCTTCCTCATCGGACGCTTCACGCACCACTTGGCGCTAAGATAGTGGTCTCGCAGCACCACCAACTCAGGGAGGGTGAAGAAGATTAGTCAGAATTCTCTTCACCAACAGCTTGGCCTTGGCCAAAGCGATCCCAAAAGAGTGAACACACTCTGCTCTGTACAGCAGATCACTCAAAATCACACCATAGGGCTTGTTTGCTGTGGATAAACAATCCCTGAACCGATCGAACACATACTCACTCCAGTTAATCTTGATGTTGAGGAGTATGGCCGTCATCATCTGAAACTGCAACGGGTTGACCTTATCAAAGGTACCCACCCTGCATTCAACAATCTTGCTACAGAAATCAGCAAGAAGCCTGTATTTCGACACTAAATCTTTCTTTTCGAAGTGAGGATTGTATGGTACTCCATCATATGCACTCATAGTTGTCCATGCTTCATAAATTTGTTCTAGAGTAACACAGTTCAGTGCCTCATCTTCATTTGGCAGATTGAAGTTTTCGGCAATGGTAGCAACAGAAAGGACAAATTCTTTCGGAGACTCATTCTTGGATAGGGAAAAGAGGCAAGAGATAGACTTCTTATCCTCAGAAAGCTTAGCAGTCTTTCAAAAAGTGTCTAATTTATGAGTAAAAATATATGAATACTTCGTCAAGAATGTCTGAAGCCCAGCCTTGGCCACAGAGTCCATCATATCTGTCATGTTCCACCACAAGGCCTTCAGTAACCTTGATGGTGTCTTCAACAATGCTCACTGATTTCTTGGGTGCCATTTGAGTGTTTTGAAAGAGATGAACTGAGATTTGCTTTGAAAGAAAGAAAGAAAGAGACAGAGAGAGAGAGAGTAATTTTTGCAAATAGCTTGAGTAAAAGTGAATAATTTTTTTTTGCAAAAAATAATTTGTTTTTAAATGACATAATTAAAATTTTGAAATGTGTTCTCTCGTCTCAGTAGGATTTTGACACGTGTAAAGTTATTGAATCTCAGCCATAAATGTTTTTAACTGTGGACATGAGTTTTGGGCAAGAGAGAGAAGTTACATTTGGTAACTCCCATATATAAAAGCTTTGACGTCCGAGTAAAAATTTTAAAATGTTTGGGATTTTCAGAGTGTAATGCACGCGCTTGATGGTACACTAACACGTACTAACTCTGAACCGTTATTTTGAAAAGTTTTTAATTTACCCGCCAGTTTGATGTGATAGAAGCGTGTGAATAGAGTTCAAAATAGACTTTTGAGTCTATCCATCACGTTATTAATGGTGTAAAATTTATGCATGAATATTATAAACAATTTATATTAAGTGTTGAAGGAAATAAGTTCAACGCATAACATATACCACTTGTTATATTGTAAGTTTTAAGTTTGACACTTAAAATTTAAATTCCTTTTTGTGTTTAAGCGTCCAACATATTATGCACAAATAATACTGAGCGTTGATGATCTATGCATATAAAAGTTTTTGATCATTGACGCTTACAGGTATGTACTAGCACAATTTTAAGGTTCCCCCTAAATTTGATAGCTTGTAACACTTTTCAAAAATTCTTTTAGACAAAACTAAAGTGGATTCTCGAAAACTATATGTCTAATTAAATTATGATGCATAATGATTAAGGGTTTAAATCAATCATACCTAGTTCACTTCTTAAAGTGTAAAGCGTTGTTCGTTGAGAGCTTTGGTGAAGATATCGGTGAATTGTTAGTCAGTACCAATAAAGTGCATGGAGATATCATTGTTTGGAACATGGTCACGAAGAAAATGGTATCTAATGTCAATATGTTTGGTTTTGGAATGAAAAAAAAGGTTTTGCGTCATGGCTAGGGCGCTTTGGCTACATACTCGGCTTTAGCTTGTAGAAGTAGCTATGGACTGTTGTTTTTTACTATGCCATGAAACTAAACTATCACCTAGAAATTGACATGAACCAGTAGTACTCTTACGATCAGTTTTGCAACCTGCAAAATATGCATCTGAGTAACCAATTAGGTCAAAAGGAGAGTCCCTTGGATACCATAAACCCACATTTTGTGTGCCTTTAGGTATTTAAGGATTCTCTTGGCAGCAATTAAGTGTGACTCTTTAGGATCATCTTGAAAGTGTGCACACATGCATACCAAAAACATAATATCAGGTCTACTAGCAGTAAGATAAAGAAGTGAACCAATGATACCACTATAATTAGTGATATCAACCTTCTTCCCACTTTCATCTTTTTCTAACTTAAGCGTTTGGCTCATTAGAATCTTTGAAGATGATGCATTTTCCATACCAAATTTCTTAATCATATCTCGCACATATTTAGCTTGGTTAATAAATGTGCCATTAGAGAGTTGTTTAACTTGTAATCCTAGAAGAAATTTAACCCACCTATCATGATCATTTCAAATTGTTCTTGCATCATTTTTGAAAATTGCTCACACAAACGCTTGTTACTAAAACCAAATATAAAATCATCAATATAAATCTGGACTAAGAGAATATCTTCGTCATTGGTAATTTTAAATAACGTTCTATCAACGCTTCCTTTTGAAAATCCTTTAACAATAAGAAAAATAGAGAGAGTGTCATACCATGCTCGGGGTGCTAGCTTCAGCCCATAAAGTGCTTTATCTAGCTTGTAAACCATACCCTTACCATGGCTGTTGATGAATCCTGGTGGTGGCTCAACATAAACTTCTTCTTGGAGTTTACCATTCAGGAAAGCACTCTTCACGTCCATCTGATACACTGTAAACTTGTTGAAAGACGGGCGATAGGAGCATATGTCTCATCAAAATCAATACCCTCTTCTTGGCAATATCCTTGAGCAACAAGTCTGGCTTTGTTTCTTATCACAATGCCATTCTCATCCATCTTATTTCTATAAAATCATCTAGTTCCAATAACTCCTTGGTGAGTTGGCCTTGGTACTAGCGTCCAAACCTTACTACGCTCAAACTGATTAAGCTCTTCTTGCATGGCTTCAATCCAACTGGGATCCTTTAACGCTTCATCCACTTTCTTAGGTTCCATCTGAGATAGGAAGCTTGCGAACATGGCCTCATTGAATGTAGCGGCTCTAGTTCTTATAGGCGCTCCAACATCTCCAATAATCTGCTCTGGTGGATGATCATGCAGTCGTAGTCTATCTAGTTGGAATGGATTAAGAGGTTGAACAGGCGCTTGGTTCACTTGCTCAAGCGCTTGGCTATCCTCTTGCGTAGGCGCTTCAAGTTCACAGATTCTACCTTACTCTTGATGATCACTCTCTTCATAATCATTAGCATATCTTACATTGTTATCCGAAATAACCTCACGAGTAATCTTAGGAGGGGGCACCAAGATCTCATCATCATCGTCACTATCATCATCAGTTGTAACCTTAGACGCTTGATGACACAGATCTTCAACGCCTACATCATTCACATTAACCTTACTCGGTTCTTGGTTAGTATTATCAAAAACAAGATGAATAGATTCCTCAACCTTCGATTTGATCTTATTTAGAATGCAAAAATTCTTTCCATTTTTGGCATAGCCTAGAAAGATTCCCTCATCCGCTTTAAGATCAAATGTCTTTAAGCTTTGGGATCCATTATTATGAATAAAACATTTAAAACCAAAGACGTGAAAGTATGAAATATTTGGCTTACGTCCCTTCCATAGTTCATATGGAATTTTTCCATGTTGTTTGTTAATCATGCAACGGTTTTGAGTGTAACAAGCAGTGTTGATCGCTTCGACCCAAAACCTAGGAGCAAGCTTGGACTCTCCTAACATTGTCCTAGCGGCTTCCTTGAGCGTTTTGTTCCGGCGCTCAGTAACACCATGCTGTTGGGGAGTTCTGGGAGCTGAATACTCATGATGTGTTCCATTCTCTGCACAAAACTTCTCAACAACCTTGTTAGTAAACTCAGTACCATGATCGCTCCTTATTCTTGCACCCTTAAGATTTTTCAAAGTTTGAAGTTGCCGAATAGGCGTTGTTAACTTGTCACATGTCTCATCTTTGGATGAAAGAAATTCCACCCAAGTAAATCAAGAGAAATCATCTATTATCACCAAAGTATACTTTTACCGCTCACACCGATCGTTTGAACAGGTCCAAACAGATCCATGTGACGTAGTTTAAGTATCCTAGAAGTAGATAGATGAGGCTTTCTCTTGAAAGATGATTTAACTTGGTTTCCCATTTGACAAGCGTCACAAAGGTGAGCCTTATGAAATGGTCCTTTAGGTAATTCCTCTACAAGATCTAAATTTATAAGCTGAGCGATTGTCTTAAAGTTGAGGTGATTCATTATTTTATGCCATAACCAACTCGTTTTAGATTCACTTTTTAGCCACAAAGCATGTTGTGTTGTTATCTATTGTTGAACCCCAATCTACTAGATACACATTGTTTGTTCTTTTACCTTTTAACTTTGTAGATTTAGTCTTAGCGTCTTTAACATAGCAATAGTCGCTTGAGAATTTGACTTCAAAGCCTTTATCACAAAATTGACTTATGCTTAATAAATTATGCTTAAGACCCTCAACATAATGAACATCACTTATTATGATGTTTCCCCTATGCACAGTAGCTATATCTTTGGTTTTACCTTTGGAGTTGTCACCAAATAAAACTTGAGGACCATTGGCAGCTCGATAGTTGATCAAAAGATCCTTGGGGCCTGTCAAGTGCCTTGACAACCCACTATCGATGTATCAAACAGATGTATCGGTTCTAGCTCTAGGTACCTGCAATCAAAAGGGCAGTTCTATTTCTGTTTAGGTACCCATTGTGACTTGGGTCCTTTAACATTAGTAGCATTGTCAGTTTGAATTAGAACTTTAGGAAACCATATTTGCCTGGTCTTCATTACGGGAAGATTGTCCTTCTTGGGTTTCACATTGTGTTAGGTGTGCTTTTGAGGTGTATAATAATATCCTTGATTATAATGGTAATCATAATCATAGTCATAATCATAATCATCATAGTAATGATAATATGATCTAAACCATTGTAGATATTGACACAGGCTTGGGGTGCACTTTTGGTGCTGGACGCTTAGCGCTTGATTAACAATGGTTAGGTTTATCCTTAGCCTTTTGAGCATTTGGATGAGCCTTTTTTTGTGAATCATTTGCTTTCGTCTTTCCCTTGCCTGAGTAAGCTTTAGCTTTCTCATTTGGCCTCGTACCCCTGTCACTTAGTTCAACAGGTGTTTAACTTTGTGAACCTTTCTCAACAAAGAAAACACCCTTTCTTTTGTTGTTTGCCGTAACATTAGATTTGTTTGGTTGTTTACTGAATCTATTGCATTTTAAACCAGTCTTTTCACCATACATCCTTGTTACTTCAGTCATATTGTCTAGCTTTCTTGATGCTTTAGACAATGATGAGACGAGCTACTCCGATTTAGCAATTCTAGCAATCAGCTTAGCTTCTCTCTTCACTATTATATCAAGATCACGTTTTAGATTGATTATATCACTCTCAAGTGATTTGTTCTTCTCAATGCATTGTTGCTAAACTTGCAACTCTGCCTTGAGTGTCACATTATCACTTTTGAGCAATGAAATGATATTGAAGTGATTTTGATATAACTCGGCGGCATCTTGACAATCATTATAATATTCTTTGACTTTTCCAAGTAATTCTTCATAAGAGAGAGGGTAAGATATCTCAGTGTTTACCTCAGGAGACGCTTCATCATCTCTGGCCATGAGACAAATAAGCGTTGAACCATCCACGGACTCATCATCATCATTGCTCTCCTTTGAAGACTCCAAATCTTTAGGTGCGGACGCTGGTTTTGATTATGCTAGCAAACCTTGTTGACGAAGATTGCTCCTGAATTGGTTTCTATCCACGTAATCCTGCCTTGAGGGCTTGGATACAGTTGGATAAGGACAATTTACCTGGTAGTGCCCTGGTTTCCTGTAGTTATAACAAAGATTAGTTTTTATGTTTTGCTCATTTGTTAACCTTGTAGTGTGTGGTTTTGAGACTACGGGCGCTGAGAGATTCTATTAAGTAGACGCTTGATACTGAATCAACATTGAAGGAGAAGATGCAGAATATTGAGGTGCTTGATACTGTTGTTGTACTGGAGCAGGCGCTTGATATGAACTTTGTCCTTGATGCTTAGGACTGTTTCCTTTATTTTCATATCTTAAGAACTTTCCAAATCTATTCAGAAGCGCTAGTTCCTCCTCCTCAATGATATCAAAAACCTTTCCCTTGTTACCCGATTTACCCTTAATTGATGTTATAAGCGCTTCAGACTCAATCACCGGACTGCTCACGACATCACTGGCTGAAGTCAACTCAAAATCAAATGCTTTCAGCTCTGAAAAGGCATCTTCTAGACTTAGAAGATCTAACATGTTTAATTCTCTCATTATTGTTGTCTTCATCAAAAATCTACTAGGTAGACTTCTGAAAAATCTTAACCACCATTTCTCTGTTCTGTAAATCCATACCCAAGGATGTTAACTCTGTAACAAGAGCTGTAAATCTTATGTCCTATTGCTCTAAGTTTCATTAGGGAACATCTTAAAACCGTTAAACCTTTCCTTGGCAATGGAAAACTTGTTTTCTTTAATCTGTGCTGAACCACCACAAATCATAGCCAACTTATCCCATATTTCCTTAGTAGTATTACACGACCTGATTTTGTTGAATAAGATGTCATTATCACAAATAGCTGTATAAAGAGCGTTACGACCAACATTGTCCAAATTCGCTCTTCGACGCTCATCTGGAGACCATTCTTGCTTTGGCTTTTCCACATAGCCATCCGAAGTTTCTTCTGTGGCTCCAGACGCTCTAGTGATAACTTTATATATATGAATTGGTCCATCTGAAATAAGATCGTACATGTCTTCATAACATAAACAAAGATATGTAAATGCTTTGACTTTGCATGTGTCATAGTTTGACTCAGTCAATTTAGGAACTTTAGCAAATGCTATGGAAAATTTTGAAGCAACTAGTTTTGAAAAGGATCTAAACAAGTTGTTATGCTTGGAATTTTTTTTAATATTTCAACTTTAACCGCTCTGATACCACTTGTTGGTCCCAAGTGGCATACAAAAGGGTCTAGAAGGGGGAGTTGAATAGACCCTAAAGTCTTTTTCGACTTCAAAAAGTTCGTATTAAAATAAGGTTGGATGTTTGAAAATGTAGACGCTTGGCAGAGCGTTTACTCGAAGATTGTTTTACAAAGTTAACTTAGACTTCAAGATTTGAATACTATAACCAGTTAGGTTTAAGCGTTCAGTTCTTTGATCAGTGTTAGTACAACAGAATGATTTTTGAGTCTTCTTTTTTGAAAGTTTTAGCGTCACCAAAAGGTTTATTAGTTGCTTAGCGTTTGATTGTGTTTACTTTAACATCTTAATGCAATGATATGATAATAATAAAATTGACTACAAAGTAAAGAATACAATATTTATAAGGTTCGTTGCGTGGTGTAATCCCAACTACGTCCTTCTTCTCCTCGAGCACTAGGAGGCAATCCACTAAAATGCTTCTCAAAGAATCACACAAAATCTTCTACAAATTAGGGAGATGGATATTGATGACTTGAGCTCTTTGGTCACACAGATTTCTGCTCCAAGACACTTCTATCCCCTTGCTTCTTTCACCCAGATATATTGCAAGTATCCAACTTCGAATTTGGACAGATCACGAGGTGTTAGGAATTTCGTGTTAGATGTTTTGATGGTGGCAAGATAAGATTTTATGTTAGACCCCAAATATAATGTAAGTTGCTGTTTTCATAGATCTATATATAAGTGTTCGAAAGTTTTTAATTTTATTTAGGCTTGTAATTGTTATCTTTATAGATTTTAGACCAAGCATTAGACACCGAATCGCTAATAGAATTCTAGGTGAGTCTATTAGAGAAGAAGTAGAAGATCAGCGTCCGAAGTCAAATGAAGATGAAGATTTGTTTTTAGTGACTGTCAAAAGCTAAAGGACTATTTCAGGATTTATGGATCAAGCGCTCAAAGCACTTCAGCGATCAGTATTAGATTCACTTGAAATAATTTCTCAAGTCATGAAGGACTTAAATGTAGTCATTCAACGGACATTTATTTCCAACAGGAAATAAATTCAAATGCATTAAATGTAATAAGTCATTATGACTTGTGGACAAGCCACCTTTTGACTAGACTATCAGAATTTCAGAGTTTATAGCTACTCCCGTCCAATCGGAACTAGCAGGATTTCAAGAATGTCAGAGAAAAGGTAGAATCACGCATCGCGTGAAAGGCACGCTAATAAATACATGTGCCTAACAGATAATCCCAAAAAATTGCCAATAAATACCTCACCTCCAGCAAACCCTAAGTAGATATATACGTACATGCACAAGAAAACTTTGCTGAAATTTCCGTTCAAAGAAAAAGCCTAGAAACTCCATAGCCAAAATCCTTCAAGCTTTTTACATACATTCCATACAGTCACAAATATCTCAAAGATCTTCCGAAAAAGAAACCTAAATCCTTACTGAGATATTCCAAGTTGTTTAATCTTTCCAAAAACAAACAAACCCTTGTGATAAAACCCTCAACATTTCATCTGAGTTAGAAAGTTGTTGAAACCCCTTACAGGCAGTATTTCTGAGTGAGAGAAGCTTGTAGAAATTTTCATTGGTGCTTAAATCTATGTGATCAAGGAGCCCGAGATCATTTTCACATATTTACTACCTTGTAGAAGATTCTGTGTGAGAAGAAGGACGTAGCTGGGATTATATCACCCAGTGAACCTTACAATTTCTTGTGTCATTTACATTTATTATTGTCTTGTTTTATATTATATTATTTATTCTGAAAAAGACAAGCTAATCTGCTAAGCGACTATTTAACCAAAACGAACGCTAAAGCTTTAAAATCATTTCCGCTGTGCTAACCCTGATTAAGCGATCTAAGCGTTACCCTACTTTGGTAAAGTGCTAAAATCACTAAGTCTAAGTTATCTTTACTGAAGCGTCTGACCCAAGCGCTCAGTTGCCTAAGCGTTTTAATCTTTAAAAGTGATACGAATTTTTTGAAGTCAAAAAAGACTTCAGGGTCTATTCAACCCCCCCCCCTTTCGTATGCCACTTGGGACCACCACGAGGCTTGGATAGAATTTTTCTAATGGCTTGTTTGATTTTTATAAAGTTTAAACAACTTGGAATATCTCAGTAATAGTGTAGGTTTCTTCTAAAAGAATGTTTGAGATATTGGTTGACTGTCTTAGGAATTGAAGAAAAGCAAAGAGATATGTTTGCTTGAATATTCTGGTTTTTCTGAGAGTTTGAGTACTTGAGAATTCAATGCAACAACAATTTGGCTTGTAATACGATATTTTATTTTGGGCTTGTTGTTGAAGTCCTATTTATAGGCACTCTTGGAAAAAGTGTATGTTTGACACATGCACAGGCACTTGTACCTCACTTCCGCGAGTGAACATCTTTTTTCTTTTTTTCTGAAAATCTACTGCACAAAAGTTGGTGCTACAGTCTCTGAATAGTTGACAGTCCAATACGGTGACTTCTCTGTACATCCTGGAGTGCTTATCACATTCAATGCTCTTATCAGCATTTAATGCATTTGAATTAAATGCCCGTTGGCAATTAATGAACTGAGAATATTTGCATTAAGCTTCTTCTGGACTTAGAAATAAATTCAGGTGAAATCTTGTCTTTAAGAAACACTCATTCAATCTGAATCACTTTTTTCCTTAAACCAATCGCTTGATATAGCTTGACGCTTCGACGCTTTGAATCTTCATCTTCATTCAGACTTCAGACGCTTGGGTCTTCAAACTTAACTACTGATAAGCTCACTTAGAAATTATCAGACGCTTAGTCTAAGACTACTTAGCCTAACATACTAAAATGAAAATAAATAAAGCCTATTACAAATCTAATGCTCAAAGCTTATACATCAATTCTAGTAAAATCAAACTTACATATTTTGGGGTCTAACATAGAATCCTAATTGTCATCATCAAAACATCTAACAAGAAATTTCCTAACTAGCTCTGGTGGATGATCTAATCCATTTACGATTTGGTTGGAACGGGCTCAGAGTCTTTTGATTATCAACCGCTTGACCCTCATGCACAGTCACTGCATCACTCACAGTTCCAATTTGCTCTTGATGATTATTCTCTTCATGATCATCGGCATTGCTTACAATGTCATCATTAGTAATCTCACGAGTAACCTTAGGATTGGGCACAACATGAATGGATTCTTCAACCTTTGATCAGATCCTATTTAGAATGCGAAACTCTTTCCATTCCCTCATCCGCTTTAGATTGTGGGATCCATTATTATGAATGAAACATTTTGAACCAAATACATGAAAATAAGAAACGTTTGGCTTACGTCCCTTCGACAACTCATATGGAGTCTTCTCATGTTACTTGTTGATCATACACTAGTTCTGAGTGTAGTAAGCGGTATTGATAGCTTCGGCCCAAAACCTTTGAGGCAGCTTGGACTCTACTAACATTGTCCTACCGGTTTCCTTAAGCGTTCTGTTCTATTGATCAGCCACTCTATTCTGTTGAGGTGTTCTAGGCGCAGAATACTCATGAAGTATTCCAAAATCTGTACAAAACTTCTCAACAATATGGTTAGTAAATTCAGTTCCTCTGTCGCTTCTAATTCTTGTCACCTTTAGATCTTTCGCAGTTTGTAATTGACGAATTAGCGACGTGAGTTTGACACTAATTTCATCTTTGGTCGCTAGGAGATCTACCCATGTATAGCGAGAGAAATCATCAATTATTATTAGCGAGTACTTTTTACCACTAACACTCATGATTTGAATAGGACCAAACAAATCTAGATGCACTAGTTCAAGGACTCTAGAAGTAGATAGATGAGGTTTCTTCTTAAAATATGATTTAACTTGTTTACCCATTTGACATGCATCACATAAGCGATTCTTATGAAAGTAACCCTTAGGTAATCCCTTTACTAGATTTAGCAATATTAACTGAGAGATTACCTTAAGGTTGAGGTGATTCATTTTTCTATGCCATAACCAACCTAATTCTTTTTTACTTTTAGCAACAAAGCATGTGGGGGTTGTTATCTATTGTTGAATCCCAATCCACTAAATACACATTGTTTGTTCTTTTTCCTCTTAATTTAGTAGACTTAATCTTAGCATCGTTAACATAGCAATAGTCACTGGAAAATATGACTTCAAAGCCTTTATCAAAAAATTGACATATGCTCAATATGTTATGCTTAAGACCCTCAACATAATATACATCACTTATCATGATGTTTCTCCTATGCATGATACCTATACCTTTGGTTTTACCTTTGGAGTTGTCACGAAAGACTACTTGAGGACCATTGGTTGCACGATAGTTGATCGAGTGATCCTTTGAGCCAGTAATGTGCCTTGACGACCCACTATCAATGTACCATATTGAAGTATCAGTGTTGGCTCTAGATACCTGCATTTGAAGGGCAGTTCTAATTCTTCTTAGGTACCCATTTTGTTTTGGGTCCTTCAACGTTTGTGACTTTGGTTTAAATTAAAATTTTCGGAACCCATATTTGCCTTATCTTCATTATGGGAGGACCGACCTTCTTGGGTTTCGATTTGTGTTTTGTTTGCTTTTTTGGTATATAGTAATATCCTCGATTATAATACTAATCATAGTCATAATCATAATGAAATTCATCATAGTATCGATAATATGATCTAGATCTTTGAGGATATTGGCGCTGGTATTTCCTTGGCATTGACTTAGGAGTCGCTTTTGGCGATTGACCCTTAGTGTTTGATTCATTTAAAGATAGTTTATCCTTACCCTTTTGAGTGTTTGGATTAACCTTCTTTTTTGAATCGTTCACTTTCGTCTTCTCTTTGTTACCTGAGTTGGTATTGACCTTCTCATTTGGCCTCTTACCATCGTCCTTTGGTTCATTCAGTGTTTGACTGTGAATTCTTCTCAACAAAGAATACACCTTTTCCTTTGTTGGTTTTCGTAACCTTAGACGTTTTTGATGTATAACCAAATTTATCACAATCTAAACCGGTCTTTTCACCAAAATTTCTGGTTACCTCGGTCAGATTATCTAGCTTTCTTGACGCTTTAGACAATGATGAGATAAGTTGTTCTGAATTGCAAGTTTAGCGATCAATTCAGCTTCTCTCTTAACTATTATATCAAGATTACTTTTCAACTGAGTAATTTCAATCTCAAGCGATTGGTTCTTCTTAATGCATTGTTGCTGAACTTGCAACTCTGCTTTGAGCATCACTTTATCACTTGTGAGGGATGAAATAATATCGAAGTGATTTTGATATATCTTGGCGGCATCTTGACAATCCTTATAATATTCATTTACTTTGTCCAGTAATTCATCATAAGAAAGAGGATGAGAGAATTCAGTGGTTACCTTAGATAGCGAGTCATCAGACGCTTCTTCATCTCTTGCCATGAGACAAATTAACACTGAGTCGCTTGTTGGCTCATCATCACTCCTTTCATCTGATGATTCCAAGTCCTCTTCAGGTGCAGAGAATGGCTCAGATTCCGCTAGTAGACCTTGTTGGCGAAGGTTGCTCCTGAATTGATTTCTATCCACATAGTCTTGCGTTGTGGGCTTAGACACATTTGGATAAGGGCAATTTACTTGGTAGTGTCCTGGTTTCCTACATTTATAACAAAGTGTTAGGAAATTTCATGTTAGATGTTTTGATGATGACAAGATAGGATTTTTATGTTAGACCCCAAAATATAATGTAAGTTTTTGTTAAATAGATCATTTGTATAAGCGTTTGAAAGTATGTAATTTTGTTGGGCTTGTAATTTTTATCTTTCTAGATTTTATACTAAGTATTAGATACTGAATTGCTAATAGAATTCTAGGTGGGTCTATTAGAGAAGAAGTTGAAGATCAGCGTCTAAAGTCAAATGAAGATGAAGATTTATCCTTAGCGTCTGTCAAACGCTAAAGGACTATTTCAGAATTTATGGATCAAGCGCTAAAAGCACTCTAGCGATCAGAATCAAATTCACCTGAAATAAATTCTCAAGTCATGAAGGACTTAAATGCAATCATTCAACGGACATTTATTCCAAACGGGAAATAAATTCAAATGCATTAAATGCTTGATAAGAGCATTAAATGTGATAAGCCAATATGACTTGTAGACAAACCACCTTTTGACTAGACTGTCAGAACTTCAGAGTTTATAGCTGCTCCCGTCCAAACGGTAGCAGCAGGAATTCAAGAATGTTAGAGAAAAGGTATACTCACGCGCCTCGTGAAAGACACGCTCCTACATGTGTCCAACAGACATAATCCCAAGAAAAAGCCTATAAATACCTAGGGATGGCAACGGGACGGGTTGGGCAAGACTCATTTCCCGTCCCGTTAAAAAATATTTGGACCTGGACCCGGTCCCGCTTGGACCCGGTCATTTCCCGGCGGGTTCGGGTCCTTCCCGTTGGACCCGGATGAATTTTTTTTTTTTAAAAAAAATCTTCTTCTTTTTCTTCTTCTTCCCTACTGCTTCTTCTTCCTTTTTCTTTTTCTTCGTCTTCTTCTACACCAACAAACATGAACAACAAAACATAAAGCAGTTGAAACATCCAACATAAGTTCATTAATTTTACAGTAAACCAGTAATTAAAATAAAAGTCACATAATTTCTTCCTGTCCATTTATATATATATATGTCCATCTACCAAAAAGAAAAGTAAAAGAAGAAAAATGGGCATAATTGAAAAGACTCATCTGTCCATAGATTCAAACACTTCAGGGCTCTCAGTTATGCTGTCCAAAGATGGTCTCCAAGTGATACCATTGCCAGGTGAGAGAAATGGCGAGAGAAAATGAGAAATAGAAAATAAGGTATTAGGGTTTGGTTGATATAATTATTATTATATATATAAAATTAAAAAATATATATTATACTACCGGGACGGGTCCGGGACAGGAAATCAACTGGACTCATTTCCCGTCCCGGACCCGGTCGGGTCTTGAATTTCGATACCCGGACCCGGACCTGGTCCCATTTTTTTAGACTCATTCCCGTCCCATTAGGGATGGGTCCGGGACGGGTACTCATTAGACCCGATCCCATTGCCATCCCTATAAATACCTTACCTCCATCAAACTCTAAAACAGATATATACATAATACACGACAAACACACAATACACAAGATACACACAAAAAGAAAAAGCTTAGAAACTCCATAGCCAAAATCTTTCAAGCTTTTTACATACAGTCAAAAATATCTCAAACTTCTTCCGAAGAAGAAACCAAAGTTCTTACTGAGATATTCCAAGTTGTTTGATCTTTCCAAAAACAAACAAACCCTTGTGATAAAACCCTCAACCTTTCATCTGAGTGAGAAAGTTGTTGAAACCCCTTACAGGTAGTATTTCTGAGTGAGAGAAGCTTGTAGAAGAAGATCTTCATTGGTGCTGACATCTGTGTGATCAAGGAGCCAGAGATCATTTTCACCTATTTACTATCTTGTAGAAGATTCTATGTGATTCTTTGATAATCAAGTTAGTAAATTCCCTCCAAGTAAAAAAGGAGAAGAAGGACGTAGCTGGGATTACATCACCTAGTGAACCTTATATATCTTGTGTTATTTACTTTTACTATTGTCTTGCTTTATATTATTTTTATCTATTCTGGAAAAGACAAGCTATATCTGTCAAGCAACTATTTAACCAAAACGAACACTAAAAGCTTTAAAATCATTTCCGCTTTGCTAACCCTGATTAAGTGATCTAAGTGTTACCCTACTTTGGTAAACTACTGAAATCACTAAGTCTAAGTTATCTTTACTGAAGCGTTTGACTAAGCGTTCTAATCTTTAAAAGTGATACGAAATTTTTTATGTCAAAAAAGACTTCAGGGTCTATTCAATCCCTCCCCCTTCTAGACCCTTTCGTATGCCACTTGGGACCACTAAGTGATATCAGAACGGTTGAAGTATAAATCTAAGCGTTTCCGACCGTAAATGCTTGTTTAGAACCAGTTTTCTAAAACTTTGTCGCTTTAAAATTTTCTTTAAAAACATCGCATTATGGTTTTTAACAAAATGCCTAAGTTGGTAGAACCAAATTATGATTCTTGGATACTTAGAGCATTTGCGTATTTATGTTCTTGCGATAATGAAATGTGTGATGTAAATTCAGACGGCCCCATTAAGATCATGAAAGTGATAACTCGTGCACCTGGAGCTGATGAAGCCACTCCGGATGGATATATCGAGAAACCTAAATTAGAATGGACGCCTGATGATCGGAAAAGAGCAAATCTAGATAATGTTGGACGAAGTGCACTTTACTCAGCGTTAGGAGACAATGATGCATTGTTCAACAAAATCAAGCAATGTAAAACTTCCAAAGAAATATGGGATAAGTTGGCTATAGTGCGTGAAGGTTCAGCACAGATGAAGGAGAACAACCTTTCCATAGCCATGCAAAGATTTGAACATTTCAAGATGCATCCCAACGAGACGCTAGAACAATTGCACGCAAGATTTACTATGCTCATTACAGAGTTAGCGTCATTGGATAAAGAGTTGACCAATAAGGAAATGGTCAATAAGATTTTTAGAAGTCTTCCAAACAAGTATTTAATCAAGACTGTTGCTATGAGAGAATCACAGGCATTGGAGATCTTTACTCTAGAACATGTATTCTCAGAATTAAAGGCATTTGAATTTGAATTGGGTGAAGTCAGCGACACATCGACTTCAGCGACTGAATCAAGACCTTTAATTGCTACCACCAACAGTAAGGGTAAAGCGATTAGTGAGGTGAAAGCGACAGAATCAAATGAAGATAAAGAAATAGCTTTATTGGTCAAGAAATTTCTAAGATATGAAAAGAGAAATTCTGTTGGACAAACTTCATTTCAAACCCCTTCCCCAGAACCAGTGCCTCAGTATCAAGCGCCAGCATACTCAGCACCTCAAATAATAGAACCAGTTCCTTATCAAGCGCCTTCAACTCCTACTCAGAATCTCTCAGCGCAAGTCATTTCCAAGTAATTAACCACTGAACAGAAAATGAAAACTAATTTGTGTTACAATTGCAGGAAACCAGGGCACTACCAGGTAAATTTCCCTTATCCAAATGTGTCTAAGCCCACAAGGCAAGACTATGCGGATAGAAACCAATTTAGGAGCAACCTTCGTCAACAAGGTTTGCTAGCGGAATCTGAACCATTCCCCGCACCTGAAGAGGATTTAGAATCATCAGATGAAAGTAGTCATGATGAACCAACAAGCGACTCAGCGTTGATCTGTCTTATGGCAAGAGACAATGAAGCGTTTGACGACTCGCTACCAGAGGTAACCACTGAATTATCTCATCCTCTTTCTTATGATGAATTACTTGACAAAGTTAATGAATATTATAAAGATTGCCAAGATGCCGCTGATAAGAGGTGTTTTTACGTGTTTTTAAGACCGTAATTCTTATGATTTGGATTCACTTATTGCTTAAATCATGTCACATTTGCATTTAATAGGTGTGTTAAGTGAATACAGGTAATAAATGAGAATACATGAAGAAAAGGGAAGAAAAACGATGTACAAAACAAGTTCAAGCATGTTTTTCAACACCTAGGCGGTTTATGCATCTCCTACCACATTCGAGCGATAATTCCGTATATTTCGAGACCGACTTAGACAAAGTTTCCTTCTACAAAGTTTTAGATGTATGTCTTAGCTTCAAATGGGAACTTGAAACATCAAAATCGGAGGTCTATAGAGATAATTGTGAAGGAAATACGATTGCTGCGCCGAACAGAGAAGTACATGTGTCAGGATACGCCCCAGCACCCTCCTAGTCATGCCTAGGCATGGATAGTCCGAATGTTACTCCTTTTTCAGCCTAAATTCCAGCATTATATGATGGGTAAGAATCACTTTTGGCCATAATTCAGCACATGTGTTGAGGGGTTGTCATAAGTGTGTTTCTTGGTAGATTTACTTTATGGGTGCCAAATCAGAAACAACCTCCATGTTGAAACGTAATTTAGGTATACTTAAAGACCGAATTGGACAAAATGTCCTTCTGCAAAGTTGTAGATCTATGTGTTATCTGAACATGGGGACTTGAATCATCCAATTTGGAGATCTGTGGAGAAGTTTATGAGGAAAATACTAAGACTGCGCTGGAAAGCAAGAAAATGGCAGCATGCATGTGTTTTGTTGAAGTTTTCACATGGTTATGCTTGGTGGAATTCTTAATGGCCGAAAGTTCAACATTTTTTAGCTGGTTGGAATCTTAAAAGCCAAACTTTAAGCATCACCTTAGGTGGAATTCTCATTGGGGAACTTTAATGGGAATTCTTAATGCATACTTTAGTGGAATTTTGGCTATAAAAGGAGGGGGAACCCATACTCTTCATCATTCACTATCAATTTCAGATTCTTAGAGGAGAGGAGGAGGAGGAATCAGTCCTCAAGCTTCATTCATCACCATTCTTCATCATTCTAAGAGGAGAAAGCTAGGAATTGAAGGCTCAACTTCAAGATCCATCATCATTCAATTAGAGGGAGTTTTTATAGCCTTTTCATTTCATTCATGTCTATGAATATGTGTATTTACTCATTATTGTTTTTCATACTATCTATTATGAACTAATTTCATAAGACTAAGGCCATGTAAGGTCAAATTGTGATATATACTTATAATAGATGATTGTTGAGGTTATTCTTATATTGTTATGTGATGTGAATTTGTGTTTTTACTTATCTTGCATATACTTGATCACTATATATTAGAATCTTATGCCTAGGTTGATATTTCGGGAGAAAATTAACTTAGGGTGCAAGAAATTCACATCATGACCCGCAACTAATGAGGAATTGCCCTAGACATAGGTAAAGATTCCCGGGTGAAGTTGTTCGATTCAAATCGAGTGAACTCTAGTATGTTAATGCATGTTTAGTGGTTAGATTTCCGGATAGGAATATTTGGGAAATCACGATCTAAGCATAGGAGTTTATACGCGAGACATCGGTTATTCTCTACCCTCGGAGCTCTCACCATAACAATATAAGCGTAATCTTTCAACGAGAATCTTTATAAGTATAATTGATCAATTTGAACCTAGCATGTGCCTTAGTCTCCCTTTCTATTTTGTTTTAAATCATTTGTTCAACCTTGTTCTTATCTTACGCATTTCACACTCAATTTACCTTTATTGTTTTGATCTTTGTTGTTATAAAATCTTAAACTAGAATTCAAGTCCTTGTGGTTCGACAATCCGGACTTCTCGTCCACTTTTATTACTACACACGACTAGTGCACTTGCTATTATAGCACGTTAGCTTTTACCGTGTCAAGTTTTTGGCGCCGTTGCCGGGGACTTGTTCATTTTAGTTTTTAATTTTTCGTTTAAATTTTCATAATTCTTAGTTTTTCGTTTATTTCTAACCTTTCTTTTATTTTATTATTCTAATTTTGTTTTTTGTGTTTAATTGTTAGGTGTAATTTGTAGTGCATGACCCGCTCTTCTAACGAGCCTCTATACAATTTTGAGCCGGAGATAGAGCGTGTTCTTCGATCTAGTAGACGCACTCGAGAAATGGCCGACAATCTAAATCCAAATGGGAATTTTCCTGACATAAATCTCCCGGAAAACAGGGAATGGTTGCAAAATCTATTCCAAGCTATGCAACCGGCACCTCCTCAAAGACTTCCATCGGTCCGGGAAAGTCTACCTCCAAGGGTCCACACTATACCGGGGCCCGTAGTCTTTCCAAATTTCTTTGCACCAAATTATCACATTCCGTCACACATCTTTAGCATGGTGCAAAGCGAACCCTTCTATGGAGAGCCCCATGAATCACCTCATGAGCATTTGGAGACTTTAGACGATACTCTCATGACTACCCAATTTCATCCACGGGATCTCGATGCAATTCGTCTAAGAGTCTTCCACTTCTCATTAAAGGAAAGGGCGACCATGTGGTACAAATCTCTACCACCCCAATCCATCACAACATGGGGACAATTGGTCGATGCCTTTTTGAGCAAATTCTTTCCACCCTCCAAAATCAATGAGCTAAGGAGCAACATTAAGGAGTTTAAGCAGGGGAATCATGAGTCCTTAGCCGAGGCATGGGCTAGATATAAAAACATGCTCCGAAAATGTCCGGATCACAACCTAAGATTGAGCGAGCAAGTATTACGATTCCATGATGGAGTCCGTTCGCGCATCCGAAATAGGCTCAATGCCGGCGCCGGTGGTGATCTCCTTGGGCTCGATTGCCAAAGTGTGTGGGACAAGATTGAGCAATTAGCCCGAGAAGATGAACTCTATCCCGATGATGAAGAAATCACACCCACTAAAAAGATTGCTTGTGTTCAAGAGTTGGGCGAAGAAGTTGCTTTGGAAACAATGGTTGGCAATGTAAACTATGTTGGAAATGCCAATCGAGCAAAATTTTCCAAGGAGGCCCAATCCGGCACAAAATGCCCATCCCGGCGTCTATCAAGCACCAAGGCCCCCATTCAACAATAACCAAGCTCAAAGGCAAGGTAATCCTCATATACAAAGGCAAATAAGACCTCTTACAACTGAAGAGCGTCTCGATGAACAAATAAAGAAATCAGATTCAGCAATCAACGAACTCCGTACTATGATGAAGGATATAATGATGGACATGAAGGATTTAAAGACACAAATGGGTCAAATGGCAAAGGCGATCAGCGAGAGAGCCCCGGGAACTTTACCAAGTGACACAGAAAAAAACCCGAAGGAGCAATGCCACGCCATCACCTTAAGAAGTGGCAAACAGATAGTCAATGATGCTGTTCGCATTTCCGCGCCCGAGCACCCCGATGAGAACGCCCAGGCGCCGGAATCAACCCACAGTGAACGAATGCTTCGCAATTGTTCGCCCGAGCGTCCCGATGATCACGCTCAGGCGCCCGAGACCCAGCACCCTGGCGCCGATCGTCGCGCCCAGGCGCCACCTCCTGAACCCTCCACAGCGGGCTCTTCAACTCCAACGCATCCTCCCATCGAGGTCCGTCTGCCATTTCCTAATGCACATAGAAAGAAAAAAAAGGAGATGGATCCAAGTTTCCTTCGAATCTTAGCAATTCTTCGTGAGGTTAGGATTAATATTCCTTTTATAGACGCAATTTTACAAATGCCAAATTACGTGAAATTTTTCAAGGATATTTTGTCCAACAAACAAAAGTGGGAGGAAAACGAAACGGTGTGCCTAACCGAGGAATGCTCCGCCGTATTGCTTAATAAATTACCAATGAAACTTGAAGACCCTGGGAGTCTCACTATTCCTTGCACGATTGGGCCATTATCCTTCGAAAAAGTTTTGTGCGACTCGGGAGCTAGCATTAACCTCCTCCCGTACTCTCTTTTCAAAAAGTTGGGCCTTGGTAACCCAAAGCCGACTTCAATGAGCCTCCAACTTGCCGATAGATCAATCAAGAGACCACGGGGAATAATCGAAGATGTAATCGTTCAAGTCGACAAATTCTACTTCCCGGTTGACTTTGTGGTTCTTGATATGGAGGAAGATGTTGAGGTACCCCTGATCCTAGGAAGACCATTCTTAACCACTGGTAAGGCGGTAATCGATATTGCCAATGGTAAGCTAACCTTAAATGTGGGAGATGAAAAGGTCACCTTTGATGTTTTTAAAGTGCTTAAACACTCATGTCTACGCATCGACGTATTTGATATGTTGATTGATGAGACTTTTCAGGCACAAATGGTAGACGACCCATTGGAGACATGTCTTTCCAAATCTATGGATGTCGATTCAGCGAGTGAAGAACAATTGGAAACCATGTTTAGCATAGAGAAGCCACCTTTTTACCACGTCATTGGAGCTAAAAAATTAGAAAGATCACTCTTGGCTCCTCCTCGCCCTTCTATCGAAGAGGCCCCTATCCTTGAGCTTAAACCATTACCATTACATTTGAAATATGTATTTTTAAATGATAATGAGACTCTACCTTTAATTATCTCATCTTCTTTGACAGGAGAACAGGAGGAGCGACTCATGAGAGTATTGAAGGCCAACAAAAAGGCCTTCGGGTGGAAAATTGCGGATATAAAAGGCATAAGTCCAGCGGTGTGCATGCACAAAATACTCATGGAGGAGTCTGCAAAACCTACACGCCAACCACAAAGACGGTCAAATCCACAAATACAAGAGGTGGTAAAAAAAGAGGTTATAAAACTACTCGATGCAGGTATAATCTATCCTATCTCTGATAGTGCATGGGTAAGCCCGACTCAAGTAGTACCCAAGAAGGGCGGAATAACTGTGATAGAAAATGCGAACAATGAATTAATCCCTACTCGAATGCTTACCGGGTGGCGTGTGTGTATAGATTATCGCAAGTTAAATGATGCCACTCGTAAGGACCATTTCCCCCTCCCATTCATTGACCAAATGCTTGAAAGGTTAGCCGGACATGATTTTTATTGTTTTCTAGATGGATATTCCGGCTATAACCAAATTGCCATAGCCCCCGAGGACCAAGAGAAAACAACTTTCACTTGTCCCTATGGCACGTTTGCTTATAGGCGGATGCCGTTTGGATTATGCAATGCCCCGGCCACATTTCAACGATGTATGATGGCGATCTTTCATGACATGGTTGAAGAATTCCTTGAGATTTTTATGGATGATTTTTCTGTTTTTGGAACCTCATTTAACACATGTCTTGATCATTTGGACCGTGTTCTAAAACGCTGTGAGGAAACAAATCTTGTTTTGAATTGGGAAAAATGTCATTTTATGGTCCGGGAAGGGATTGTGCTAGGTTACAAAATCTCCCAAAAAGGGATTGAAGTGGACCAAGCCAAGATTGAGGTAATAGAAAAGCTTCTTCCACCTACATCGGTGAAAGCCGTGAGGAGCTTTCTTGGTCATGCCGGCTTCTATAGGCAATTTATCAAAAAAATTTCCAAAATTGCAAAGCCGTTATCTAACTTGCTTGTCAAAGATGCACCATTCAATTTTGATTCCCTTTGTTTACAGGCCTTCATGACTCTTAAGGAGCTATTGATATCCGCTCCCATCATGGCACCTCCCGATTGGAGTTTGCCCTTCGAATTGATGTGTGATGCTAGTGACACCGCGGTGGGTGCGGTCCTTGGCCAAAGGAAGGATAAGGTATTTCAAACCATCTACTATGCTAGTAAGACTTTAAATGATGCACAAATGAATTACGCAACCACGGAAAAAGAATTACTAGCCATAGTATTTGCATTTGACAAGTTCCATGCTTATCTCATTTTGAATAAAGTAATTGTGTACACTGATCACTCCGCATTAAAATACTTGCTTGCCAAAAAGGATGCCAAACCTAGACTCATTAGGTGGATTTTACTTCTTCAAGAATTTGACATAGAAATTAAGGATAAGAAAGGAGTAGAAAATGTTGTTGCCGACCACTTGTCTAGGATAGAGATTCCTAACCCTGAGTGTGTGTTTGATAAACCTATTTGTGAGGAGTTTCCCGATGAGCAATTGTATGCTATACTTCATAATGATGCTCCTTGGTATGCCAATTATGCAAATTATCTTGTCACGGGAGTTCTTCCTCCGGATATCACTTATCATCAAAAGAAGAAATTCTTATTTGATGTGAAGCGATATTTGTGGGACGAACCATATCTATTTAAGATTTGTGCAGATGGCCTCATTCGACGATGTATCCCCGAGGAGGAAATAGCATCAATTCTCGCCCATTGTCATGATATGTCGGTAGGTGGTCACTTTGGACCCTCTAAAACAGTGGCTAAAGTGCTTCAATCAGGTTTCTTTTGGCCTACTCTTTCTAAAGATGCATTCTTGTATGTTCAATCTTGTGATAGGTGTCAACGAACAGGTAACATCTCTAAAAGACACGAAATGCTATTGAATAACATGCTTGAATGTGAACTATTTGATGTATGGGGTATTGATTTTATGGGACCCTTCCCTAGTTCTTGTTCCAATAAGTATATTCTTGTTGCGGTCGACTATGTCTCCAAATGGGTCGAAGCTGAGGCTTTACCAACTAATGATGCTCGGGTGGTTACTCGATTTTTTAAAAAAAGGATTTTCACTCGTTTTGGAACTCCTAGAGCAATCGTTAGTGACGGGGGCACCCATTTTTGTAACAAACAATTTGAGCACTTACTGAACAAGTACGGGGTACGGCATAAAATCTCAACCCCATATCATCCTCAAACGAGTGGTCAAGTGGAGGTGTCGAATCGGGAGATTAAACGCATTCTTGAAAAAACGGTTAACGCATCTAGAAAAGATTGGTCCCTTAAACTAGATGACGCCTTGTGGGCATATAGAACCGCGTTTAAAACTCCGATTGGCATGTCCCCATATCGCCTTGTCTTTGGAAAAGCATGTCACTTACCGGTTGAGCTCGAACATCGCGCTTTTTGGGCTATTAAATTTCTAAATTTTGATTCTCAACTCGTAGGTACCAAGCGATTACTCCAATTACACGAACTTGAGGAATGGCGCCATCAAGCGTATGAGAACGCCAAGCTTTACAAGGAGCGAACGAAAACATGGCATGATAAGCGTATTATTCCCCGAGAATTTCATGAAGGAGACAAGGTTTTACTATACAATTCTCGCCTTCGACTTTTTCCCGGGAAGCTCAAGTCAAAATGGTCGGGACCATTTGTTGTATCTCGTGTGTATGCTTCTGGTGCCATTGAACTTATAACGGATAATGGACGAACCTTCATGACAAACGCCCAAATGTTAAAGCATTACATTGGGATTGACGGGTCGAGGGATAAAGTGACCATTCCCCTCCAGGATCTTTAGCGATTCTTTATCTCAAGTCGAGCTACCGACTCTAAACTAGCGCTTCTTGGGAGGCAACCCAAGTTTGTAAGTTTTCTTTTCTTTTTGCTTTCGTTTTTGTTTTGTTTAGTTTGTTTCTTTTTATTGTGTTCAAGCATGCACTTTGGGCATGTATGTTTTTCTTATGCTTGATGGTTTAAAAAGTTGAAGTGTTAGATATGATGCACATTTGGACCCCACCTTTAGAGATTCTTATTTTACTCGATAAGAGGAGAAACTTTGTAAGGATGCATTGGAAGCTTAAGGATGTTCTTCAATATCCTTGGTTGTAAGTGTTCTTTTACCTTTGTGTATGCATGTTGTAACAACATTGGGGACAATGTTGGATTTAAGTTTGGGGGTAGAAGAGTATCTATTTTGAATATTGAAAATGCAATCCTAATTTTTAACTTGAATTTGGGGAAAGTTTGTTTGATATCATGTTTATATGCTTCTTTGTTGAGAAAATCAAGCATGAAAAAATTTTAGTCCTTCCAATTGATGCATTGAAATTGATTGACTTGGAAAAATGGCATGAATTCTTGAAATAATCTGAATTTAATGGAATATATATATCTTTGAAATTGCTCGTGGAGACCTTAGACTAGAATTGATTCTTTAGATGATTCACAATGCACTTAAATCGAAGGTAGAGGAGTTGAGAGGATAACCATCTTGAGACACTTAAGGAATTATTCCCAGAAATATTAACTTAGATTTCTCATAAAGTTATAAGTTGAGTAGTAATTTTATATGCTAACAATGAATTGAAAAGGTTGAATTTTGGTATGACCAAAAGTGGTCAGGCTAATACGTACTGGAGGTGAAAAGTTTCATACCTATATACTGTACTATTATGCTAATTTGAGCTATGCTCAAGCCAAAAGAAGTGAATTGTTTAAAAGATCTAGTTTTATTTCGTGGCCTTTGATACTCGAGTGATTAAATCCTTAGGAGTGTCTCTACACTTAATGCCCCAAAACTATCTAGTTTGGGAGTCATTGATCTAAAACTTGTTACATGGGTGTCATAGAAAGCCTAATGGAATAAAACATTGCACATGATCTAGCCTTAATGAAGTTTAATGGAAATTCCATATGAATTGAATGTTGAATATTTGAGATAATGAAATTTAAATGGCTATGAGATTTTCTATAATTCTTGTGCCTTGTGTTTGATCAAAAGTTGATAGATATGGGATTAATGTCCAAAATTTGGTAAGGATGCCTCTCGACTATAATACCCTAGATTTATTTTTCACTATACCCTAGGGAGTCGTTTCAAGTATTGGTGTCACATGAGCAAAAGTAGTTGATATGTATATATATATTTGTGAACTTTAAAAGGTTGATTTTATGCCATTCATTCTTGTTGATCATATTGAGATGTGTTGATTCGGTTGGGATTGAAAATTTGTTAGATTTTGTGGGTATATCTTATGCAAACCCTCACGAGACTATAACTCGTCCTTTGAGATAACTCAAAGGTTTAAAGGCTTGTTGCACCCGCTAAGTGCAATCGTTTACTCCACGAAAGTGAGTTAGTTAGTTGTTTTGTTTTCTCTCATTGAATGATGTTGGTCTTGCCTTATAGCTCTTATTGCTCGAGGTCGAGCAATTGATAAGTTTGGGGGTGTTGATAAGAGGTGTTTTTACGTGTTTTTAAGACCGTAATTCTTATGATTTGGATTCACTTATTGCTTAAATCATGTCACATTTGCATTTAATAGGTGTGTTAAGTGAATACAGGTAATAAATGAGAATACATGAAGAAAAGGGAAGAAAAACGATGTACAAAACAAGTTCAAGCATGTTTTTCAACACCTAGGCGGTTTATGCATCTCCTACCACATTCGAGCGATAATTCCGTATATTTTGAGACCGACTTAGACAAAGTTTCCTTCTACAAAGTTTTAGATGTATGTCTTAGCTTCAAATGGGAACTTGAAACATCCAAATCGGAGGTCTATAGAGATAATTGTGAAGGAAATACGATTGCTGCGCCGAACAGAGAAGTACATGTGTCAGGATACGCCCCAGCGCCCTCCTAGTCATGCCTAGGCATGGATAGTCCGAATGTTACTCCTTTTTCAGCCTAAATTCCAGCATTATATGATGGGTAAGAATCACTTTTGGCCATAATTCAGCACATGTGTTGAGGGGTTGTCATAAGTGTGTTTCTTGGTAGATTTACTTTATGGGCGCCAAATCAGAAACAACCTCCATGTTGAAACGTAATTTAGGTATACTTAAAGACCGAATTGGACAAAATGTCCTTCTGCAAAGTTGTAGATCTATGTGTTATCTGAACATGGGGACTTGAATCATCCAATTTGGAGATCTGTGGAGAAGTTTATGAGGAAAATACTAAGACTGCGCTGGAAAGCAAGAAAATGGCAGCATGCATGTGTTTTGTTGAAGTTTTCACATGGTTATGCTTGGTGGAATTATTAATGGCCGAAAGTTCAACATTTTTTAGCTGGTTGGAATCTTAAAAGCCAAACTTTAAGCATCACCTTAGGTGGAATTCTCATTGGGGAACTTTAATGGGAATTCTTAATGCATACTTTAGTGGAATTTTTGGCTATAAAAGGAGGGGGAACCCATGCTCTTCATCATTCACTATCAATTTCAGATTCTTAGAGGAGAGGAGGAGGAGGAATCAGTCCTCAAGCTTCATTCATCACCATTCTTCATCATTCTAAGAGGAGAAAGCTAGGAATTGAAGGCTCAACTTCAAGATCCATCATCATTCAATTAGAGGGAGTTTTTATAGCCTTTTCATTTTCATTCATGTCTATGAATATGTGTATTTACTCATTATTGTTTTTCATACTATCTATTATGAACTAATTTCATAAGACTAAGGCCATGTAAGGTCAAATTGTGATATATACTTATAATAGATGATTGTTGAGGTTATTCTTATATTGTTATGTGATGTGAATTTGTGTTTTTACTTATCTTGCATATACTTGATCACTATATATTAGAATCTTATGCCTAGGTTGATATTTCGGGAGAAAATTAACTTAGGGTGCAAGAAATTCACATCATGACCCGCAACTAATGAGGAATTGCCCTAGACATAGGTAAAGATTCCCGGGTGAAGTTGTTCGATTCAAATCGAGTGAACTCTAGTATGTTAATGCATGTTTAGTGGTTAGATTTCCGGATAGGAATATTTGGGAAATCACGATCTAAGCATAGGAGTTTATACGCGAGACATCGGTTATTCTCTACCCTCGGAGCTCTCACCATAACAATATAAGCGTAATCTTTCAACGAGAATCTTTATAAGTATAATTGATCAATTTGAACCTAGCATGTGCCTTAGTCTCCCTTTCTATTTTGTTTTAAATCATTTGTTCAACCTTGTTCTTATCTTACGCATTTCACACTCATTTTGCCTTTATTGTTTTGATCTTTGTTGTTATAAAATCTTAAACTAGAATTCAAGTCCTTGTGGTTCGACAATCCGGACTTCTCGTCCACTTTTATTACTACACACGACTAGTGCACTTGCTATTATAGCACGTTAGCTTTTACCGTGTCAAGTTTATATCAAAACGATCTCGCTATTATCTCATCACTCACAAGAGATAAAGTAACACTCAAAGCAGAGTTGAAAGTTCAACAACAATGCATTGAGAAGAACCAATCACTTGAGAGTGAGATTATTCAATTAAAAAGCGATCTTGATATAATAGTCAAGAGAGAAACTGATCTGATCGCTGAACTTGCCAAATCAGAGCAGCTCATCTCATCATTATCAAAAGCTTCAAGAAAGTTGGATAATGTGACTGAGGTAACAAGAATGTTTGGTAAAAAGACCGGTTTAGGATGCAATAAACTTGGTAAACAACCAAATAAATCTAATGTTACTATGCACAACAAAGGAAAGGTTGTTTTCTTTGTTATGAAAGGTTCACAAAGACAAACGCTAAAGGAACCAAGTGACAATGGTACGAGGCCAAATGAGAAAGCTAAAGCTGACTCAGGCAAGGGAAAGGCGAAAGCAAATGATCCGCAAAGACGGGTTAATCCAAAAGCTCAAAAGGCTACGAATAAATTTGACCACTGTGAGTCAAGCGCTAAGCGTTAAGCAACAAAAGAACAACCCAAGCCAGCGCCAAGGAAATACCATCGTCAATATCCACAAAAGTCTAGATCATATTATCGCTACTATGATAATTATGATTATGACTATGATTACTACTATAATCGAGGATATTATTATACACCCAAAAAGCACACACAACACAATGTGAAACCCACGAAGGCCAGTATTCCTACAATGAAGACTAGGAAAATATGGGTTCCTAAAGTTTTAATTCAAACCAAAGTCACTAACAATGAAGGACCCAAGACAACATGGGTACCTAAGAAGAATTAGAACTATCCTTTAATGCAGGTACCTAGAGCCAACACCGATACTTCATTTTGGTACATTGATAGTGGGTCATCAAGGCATATGACTGGATCAAAGAATCTCTTGATCACTATCGTGCAACCAACGGTCCTCAAGTTATATTCGGTGATAACTCAAAAGGTAAAACCAAAGGTATAGGTATCATGCATAGGGGGAACATCATGATCAGTGATGTATATTATGTTGAGGGTCTTAAGCATAATCTGTTAAGAATTAGTCAATTTTGTGATAAAGGCCTTGAAGTAAAGTTTTCAAGTGACTTCTGCTATGTTAATGACGTTAAGACTAAGTCTACTAAATTAAGAGGAAAACGAACAAATAATGTTTATTTAGTGGATTGGGATTGATAATTCTATATTTATATAGAATTATCTAGCTTTTATTTGGTGGTTTGCATGCTCTTTCGTCATTTCGTGTTGATGATTTCGAGTATTTTTAGTGTTTTTTCGTTGTTTTTGTGTTAAGTTGTCTTTGGTAGTTGTTTTAGTATATTTTTGTTATGTTTTGGGGTGTTTTTAGTAATTCTAGAGTCTTGGGTGTTGCTATTAAATGAAATTATGTTTTATAGGTTCTCAATGGCATAAATCCACAATTGAGAAGAGCAAATCACAAAGAAAGAGGAGAAAATCGCATAGGAGAAGGAAGAAAATCGTAAATTAAGGAAAGAGATAAGGAAGAATCAAAGAAAATCTGAGAATGTCACGTCAGGCCGTGGCGTGCCACGGCGCGCGAGTAGGCAGCCAATTGCATGTACAAATTTGAATTGGACATGCCAGGGCATAGAACTTCATGCCGTGGCGTGAGACCTGCTCCTGATTTTTCGTCCAGCGACCAGGCTGCACTCTTTTGACCATATCTCCTCAACCAAATATTCAAATCTCTTGATTCCAGCGGGCTTTTAAAACTAACAAACGAGGCTTCAAATTTCCTATTAGGATTGGACTCATTGGAAGCTGTTAGATCAGAGAAAATCGAGCTTAAAGTGGATGGCTGAGATCCATTAAAAAAAAGAAAGGAATTTTGGAGATAAAAAAGGATTGGTGAGCTACATAATGAAGGGGGAGAGGGTTTTTTTCTGAAAGGAGGAGAGAGGAAAACCTAGAGAAAACACATGTTGAGCAAAAGAAGAGGATTTTACAAGAATACAAAGGATTCAAGCGAAGATTGAACATCACTAGAGAGAAGAATATTTCACCTTACTGATTTATTTCTTTTCCCTATTGGTTAGATCTTTCCATGTTGAATTTGTGGATTGTAAACATGAATTATCTTAAGTTTTGTGTGTTTTTTTTTACTATCATGAGCTAAATTTGTAGTAGGCGCACCCCGGAACTCTAGTTATTTGGATTTAATGTGAAGTTTATATTTTTAGTTTAATTCTTCATCTCGTTGCTTGTTTAATTTTGTGCTTTATGCCTCAAGTAGATTGGCCACCTATTTTGAGTATTTATTTACTTAGTTGCACTAAACATAGGAATATTAAGTATAGAACTTGGATTAAACAGAGAAGGATAATGAACTTAGGATAGGATAAGTTGCATTATTTGTCATTGAGGATAGACATATACCCTTAGACCCTTCTTAGCTTGAAGATAACTTAATCTCAATGTGTCTAGTTTTAGTTTCTTCTTGCATAGACATATGGAGAAGACTAGAGTTAGATAAGCTTTTATGTATTCGACAGTTGCATAGAAGTATATTAGTGTTTAGAGTTAGTAATTGAGATGGTGATAGAACTAGAGATTAATTCATTGCTTTAATCCAGTAACTAGAGGGAAGGGGGGAGCCTATATTTAATTAATTTGGTTAATTCTCACTTAATTCTTGTTTTTAATTAAGTGTCAGTTTTTATTTTTCGTAGTAGGTTAATTACACAATCATATTATTAATTTGATATAAAAGGCTCTTAGATATAATTTTCACTTTAATTCTTTATAAATTTGGTTAAGTCTTCGTAGGAACGATATCCGTACTTGGTACACTTTATTACTTGTCGGCACGTGCACTTGCGTTAAATTGGTCTTAATTTTATATACGCTAAACGACCAACAGGGATTCTACAATTGATAACAACCCCACAAGCTTTGTTGCTAAAAGTCAAAATAAATTGGGTTGGTTATGGCATAGAAAAATGAATCACCTCAACTTTAAGGCAATCTCTCAGTTAATATCACTAAATCTTGTAGAGGGATTACCTAAGGGTTCCTTTCAAAAGAATTGCTTATGTGATGCATGCCAAATGGGTAAACAAGTTAAATCATCTTTTAAGAAGAAACCAAGTCTATCTACTTCTAGAGTTCTTAAACTATTGCATCTAGATTTGTTTGGTCCTATTCAAATCATGAACGTTAGTGGTAAAAAGTACTCGCTAGTAATAGTTGATGATTTCTCTCGCTATACATGGGTAGAATTCCTAGCGACCAAAGATGAAACTAGTGTCAAGCTCACATCGCTAATTCGTCAATTGCAAACTTATAAAGATTTAAAGGTGACAAGAATTAGAAGCGATAGAGGAACTAAATTTACTAACCAATTTGTTGAGAAGTTTTGTATAGATTTTGGAATACTTCATGAGTATTCTGTTCCTAGAACACCTCAACAGAATGGAGTTGCCGAGCGACGGAACAGAACGCTTAAAGAAGATGCTAGGACGATGCTTGCAGAGTCTAAGCTGCCTCAAAGGTTTTAGGCCAAAGCTATCAATACCGCTTGCTATACTCAGAACCGGTGTATGATCAACAAGCAACATGAGAAGACTCCATATGAGTTGTGGAAGGGACGTAAGCCTAACGTTTCATATTTTCATGTATTTGGTTCAAAATGTTTCATTCATAATAATGGATCCCAAAGTCTAAAGACATTTGATCCTAAAGCGGATGAGGGAGTCTTCCAATGCTATGCCAAAAATGGAAAGAGATTTCGCATCCTAAATAAGATCAAATCGAAGGTTGAAGAATCCATTCATGTTGTGTTTGATGATGCTAACCAAGAACCGAGTAATGTTAATTCTGATGATATAGGAATTGAAGATCTTGCCCAACAAGCATCACAAATTAATCTTGGTGATAATAGTGATGATGAGGATGAGGAGATCTTTGCACCTATCCCTAAGATTACTCGTGAGGTTATAAATGATGATAGTATCAGAATCGCTGATGATCATGAAGAGAATGATCATCAAGAGCAAAATGGAACTGTGAATAATGCAGCGACTGCGCCAGAGACAAATAAGGGTCAAGCGATTGATAATCAAGAGTCTCTCAACCCGTTCCAACCAGACCATAAATGGCTCAGAGATCATCCACCAGAGCTAGTAATTGGAGACATTGAAGCACCTGTTAGAACTAGGTCCACTACAATTAATGAGGCTATGTTCGTAAGCTTTCTATCTCAAATGGAACCAAACAAAGTGGATGAAGCGCTCAGTGATTCAAGTTGGGTAGAAGCAATGCAAGAAGAGCTTAACCAATTTGAGAGAAGCAATGTTTGGACGCTAGTATCAAGACCAACTCACCAAGGAGTTATTGGGACTAGATGGGTTTTTAGGAACAAGATGAATGAAGATGGCATTGTTATAAGAAACAAAGCCAGATTAGTCGCTCAGGGTTCTTGTCAAGAAGAGGGTATTGATTTTGATGAGACGTATGCCCCACTAGCCCGTCTTGAAGCGATTAGGATGTTCCTAGCGTTTGCCGCCTTCAACAAGTTCACAGTATATCAAATGAATGTGAAGAGTGCATTCTTGAATGGTAAACTCCAAGAAGAAGTCTATGTGGAGCAACCTCTAGGATTCATCAACAACCATGACAAAAATATGGTCTACAAATTGGACAAGGCACTCTATGGCCTTAAACAAGCACCAAGAGCATAGTATGACACTCTCTCTATCTTCCTTATAGGTAAAGGCTTTTCAAAAGGCAGCGTTGATATAACGTTATTTAAAATTATCCATAATGAAGATATTCTCTTAGTCCAAATTTATGTTGATGATATTATATTTGGCTCTACTAATAAGCGATTGCGTGAGAAATTTTCTAAAATGATGCAAGATCAATTTGAAATGAGCATGATAGGTGAATTAACTTTTTTCTTTGGATTGCAAGTTAAACAACTCCCAAATGGCATATTTATAAACCAAGCTAAATATACAAGAGATATGATTAAGAAATTTAGAATGGAAAATGCATCATCTTCAAAAATTCCAATGAGCCAAACGCTTAAGTTAGATAAAGATGAAAATGGAAAGAAGTTGATATCACTAACTATAGAGGTATCATCGGATCACTTCTTTATCTTACCACTAGTAGACCCGATATTATATTTTCGGTATGCATGTGTGCACGCTTTCAAGTTGATCCTAGAGAATCACACTTAAATGCTGCTAAGAGAATCCTTAAATACCTAAAAGGCACACAGAGTGTGGGCTTATGGTATCCAAGGGACTCTCCTTTTAAACTAATTGATTATTCAGACGCAGATTTTGCAGGATGCAAAATAGATAGAAAGAGTACTAGTGGTACATGTCAATTTCTAGGTGGTAGACTAATTTCGTGGCATAGTAAGAAACAACAATCCATAGCGACTTCTACCGCTGAAGCAGAGTACGTAGCCGCTAGGAGCTGTTGTGCACAAATCCTTTGGATGAGGCAACAACTTAGAGATTATGGAACAATCTTAGGTCCTAGCCCAATCCATTGTGACAACCAAAGCGCTTTAGCTATGACCCAAAATCCAGTTTTTCATTCTGGAACTAAACACATTGATATTCGATACCATTTCTTGCGTGACCATGTTCAAAAGAAAGATATCTCCATGCACTTCATTGGAACTAACAAACAATTGGCAGATATCTTCACCATAGGCGCTTAACAAACAATGCTTTCTCACTTTGAGAAGTGAATTAGGTATGATTGATTTAAACGCTTAAATCATAAAACATCATATTTATAGGCATGTAATTTAGGGGGAATCCACCTTATGTTTATGTCTAAAGCGTTTGTCAAAAATCTGAAATAAGTCATCAATTTTAAGGGGAACTTTAAAATTGTACTTGTATCAATATATAAAGCGACTGTGATCAAAAATGACTTTTAAAATCTTATGCATTGATCACTAGTGCTTATCTTTATGCATGACAAAGTCAATCTCTAATATATGAAAATGTCTTTTATTAATCCAAGTGATTGATTTTATCTCAAACTTTAAGAAATTAAATTTCTATTCTCAAAAAGACTTCAGCGTTAAAAGGATTCCCACTTTAACGCTTAGTGAATTTCTCTAAAAATCATGCATAGTTTTCATCGCTGAAAGTAGCGGGTGGATAAGTCCAAAAGATTAGATTTGACAAATGTTCACACGTGCTTATCACATCAAACTGACGGTTAATGATTCCTATCTAAAAACTAGGCGGTTCAGTAATTGCATCAGTCTAAGTACGTGTCAGTGAACTATCAGGCTCGTGTATCTCAAGCTGAAATTTTCAAAATTTTCAAACATTTTTTTTACAAGGTAACCGCGGATTTCAAATTTTATACTTCACAGTTGTTACCATATTTACCACACTTTTTGACATCCGTATTTATGAGTAAACGACTTAGATTTTATTTTTATTATTTTCAAAAGTAGTTTCTGTACACGTGTCTTTCATCTACCAGTTGAGGAGTTACTTTATGCCTCCTATTTAAACCCTTCACAACCTTTACAGTAAAACTTTATCACTTCCAAATCTTCTCTACTGTAAAAGTTATCTCTCTAAAGCAAAAAGAACATATTTTTCTCTCCTCTACCGAAGCTTTTCAAGTTCATCAATGGCACCCAAATCTTCCAAATCAGCTGCCGGAAAATCTTCCAAACCAGAGAAACCAGTCACTGTTAACGTTGGTTTTCTTGTTAACTGGGACTATCTCTTCGATAAGCAGAACTTTCTTCTCTGGACTGTTCTTCCATTTGTCCAAGAGTCTGGTTTACGCGATATGATAACTACCATCTTTAATTACTTTGAGGAAGAAACTCTCTTTTTCTTCAAGAACGCAAAAATCTCCAACGACGGAAACTCCATTTCCTGCGTCTTTCCCTTTGCCCTTGAAACCTTTGTCCTTACCCTTTCTCTGATTTCTTCCCTACTAAATCTGCCCAATGATGGTGCCAAAGTAGAAAATGTCACTCTTGGAGATGCTACAAAGGTATGGACTTTGATCAAGAAAGATGAAGTTGAAGCTTCTTATGAACCCAATTTCAAGAAAAACGATTTGAAGGGCGAATATGTCATTCACGCGGACATTTGTGCCAAGATGATCGAATGCAGAAAGGGAACTTTCGATAAAGTTACAAATCTCCAGTACAAGATGATGGTTTCCATTCTGACCAAACTGAAGATCAATTGGTCCCTTTACGTTTTTAATCGCTTCAAACAAGCGATGGCCAAGTCGGTTAATCCCAAGCCTTACGGGATTGTTTTAAGTCGTATTCTTAGCGCTAGCAGTTTCACCAACTCCGCTGGAAAGAAGATCCCAGAGCTAAAGTTTTATGGAAAGAAGATGATCAGCGAGCTGTTGAAGCCAAGAAAACGTGGCGGTGCAGCGGTTCCCAAAGATGAGCGTGAGCGACTTCTTGCCAAAGGAGTTGTTCGCAGCGATGATGAAGATAAAGCGTCTTCGTCGTCATCATCATCTTCATCGAAAAAAAAGGTGGTGGTTAAGCGACCCAAACGAAAGATCGCTGTTAAGGTCGATGAGCCAGCCAAGCTAGCAAAGAAGCAGAAGCAGAAGCCAGAGCCCAAGAAGAAACAAAAGTCTCCTCCTCCTTCTCCTAAATCTCCCTCTCCTCCACCTTCCTTCATCATTTCTCCAGAAGAGGAAAAAGAGGTAGAAGAAGTACCGCTTGCCCGAAGGCGTACTCCTTCATCCACTCCAGCTGCTTCGACAAGCGTTCCAATAAAGACAACGCTTGAAGAGCTAGCGAGTGTTCCACCTCCTTTTGACGTTGTTTCATAAATCAGCTCAGATCCTAAAGCCTATGCTCAATCTGAAAGGCTTTCTCGTTTTCAGGGTAAGTACTTGTGAAAAACAAAGTAGTTTATCCTTTCCTCGTTAGGTTTTCCTTTCTAACGCTAGGATAAAACCTGTTTCAGCCGAAGTTGACGTGGATATTCAAAATGCTCTTAACACTCTTAAGTCTTTGAATATACCTATTCGTTCTGATCCCATCACTTCTTTTCTTGATTTAGATCCAGAAGAAGTTGTCCCGGTGCCTGAGGAAACTGTACCAAATGTTGAAACAGATCAACCGACTGACACAGTCGATGATAGTCCTCAGGGTAAGCGTTGAAGCTCTTCTTTGTAATTTCTACTTAGTAGAAATTTTGCTTGCTTTTCTCAACCGCTTACATGTATCAGCTCAAGAAGCACCAGACGGTGATGCACCTCCATCTTCAACAATTCCCATTGAAGTAGATATTGATCTGGCAACTGTTGTGGATATAGCTAAGGAAGTAGCACAAGTCCTTCCTGACGCTGAAACATCACCAGTCAGTGAAGCGACTGAGCATGCTGAGTGGTCGATAGAAGTGGCCCCTATCCCAACAGAGTCTATTGCTTTTGTTCCCACTCCAACAGAGTCTCCTCCTCGTGTCATCGATTTCTTTCCTCGTGGATATTCTTCCAAAGTTGAATTTTATTATGCCGCTAGAGAATGAGACACCCAGACCCTTGCTGAAGCCGAAATCAACTTTCAAACCACTTTTCATAGGCCTGATTTATCTAATTCTGCCAAGTTTGAATTCTTTGAGCGATTCGCTGATCTAGGTGCTTACAATCTTGAGCGACTCCAATCTAGACTTGAGTATATTCGTCGACCAGCGATCAACATGACAGAATTTGACGACAAGCATTTTAACTTTTCTGGCCATTCTGAAGAGCCCTTTTATCCTTTGCGCCAGAATAAAGTCGTCATCAAGAATCCTCGTATGGGTGATTGGTCAAAGAATCCATGCGAAGAAATTCTTAACCAGATCGAATACTCTGCCTATCCCAAAGTCGTTCATTCTCCTCAAAACGCTCTATCCCCTAAACCTTTTAGACTTTGGAAAGGAAAAGGACCAATAGTTGCTGAGCGTTCCAATCCTATCAACTCGTGGATAGAAGATGAAGCCCGAGAATACCTTGCAAGATTATGGGCTGAGGATTACGATAAAGAAATTGAACGCTTTGACAAGTTTCTTGCAACTAGAAAAGAACAAAAGAAAGCTGACAAACTTGGTAAGCGATGGATGATGGATACAACCAAATGGGCTGAAGAGTTTGTTTTACACTTCTATACTCTTGAAGAACTCGTGAGATATCCATTCCTTTTTTAATTTGGAATCGAATACAAACGCCGAGGGTTTGCTAACTTTTTACTTCAGCAGCGTCAGCATATTGCTGGAAATGTTAGCGATTTACCAAGTTACAGACAACCCATTGAGAGCTACATTTGCCAGCAGCTAGCCTTATTCATTCAAGGCGGACGCTATGTGTTTCACCCTCGACAAGCGTTTGTTCAGCGAATCTTTCCAGACTTGAATGAAGAAGCCTCCATCAGTAAACGGCCACTTCTTCCTGGACAAAGTGAATTTTTTGTCAAAATTTGAAATGAGCACGCTGAGTTTGCTGAACTCCACAGAGATAGAAGAGCAGTGATAGAAAATGCACAAGCGTTGGATATCACTTTCAACCACTATTCAGGGCTGAGCGACTTCCGAGGATACAATCTTCACCCTGTGCTCTTTTGTCAACAGAATATTTAAGTGGCCAAGATGATTTCGCTAATCAGGCCATTGGACCAAGAAGCAGCTCAAGCGCTGATGCCATTTATTTTGGACTTTTTCAATTCTTAAACTTCAGGAATTAATCTGCCAGAAGGAGTGCAACTTGCACTATGTAATGAAGAGCGCGAAGACGCTATATTTTTCATCCCGCAGACAAACCTGATTAGTCCAAGGCATTTAATGGAAACGATTGGCCCACTCTGGGTCATTGCTATTTAAGAACCTTCTCCTTCCGTCCAAATAGTTGAAACAGTCGATTCTCCTACTGTGGATGCTGCTCAAATTCTCGAGGCCTCTTTGCCAGATCCTTCTAGCGCCCCAGTAGTTGAGCCCCCGTCAGCGATTGTAGATCCTTCCATGGACCAAGCGATGGAAGAAGTTCACGTTGAAATTGCTCAAGAGCCTAAAGAGACATTTATCAGAGATAAAACCGAAGGCAAGCCTGTAGTTTCTAGCTCTTACGGACTTATTTCGTCCCCTAAGCGTTCCTCCTCCGACTCGGACTCGGATAGTGATTCAGACGCTCGAGATTTCAGAAAAGCAGTACGGAACTGTCTTAACAACATTGAGGGCTCTTGGTCAAAGTTTTTGGATACCGCTGATAGGCAAATCCGAATCATTTCTGATACTCGAAGCCGTGATATCTCCAACGCTCCTAACAAGAGCACAATCGCAATCATGGACAACATATCTCCTCTAATCGCTAGACTCTCCTCAGAATTCAATCGTCATTTAGCCCAGAGCGCTTCAGTTGATACTGAGAGGCACATCTCTTCCAATGTCGCTGCCCAAAGTATCGCTCAACAAGTCGGTCTACTTGTTGACAAAGTTGGATTTTTGTGCAGAGATATCGCTGAGTTAAAACCCTCTCTTGATGATGCCAAGAAAGGGAAAAAGGAGAAAGAAAAGCATCAGTCGTCCAAAGCAATATCTAAAACAGATAATAAACACTGGCGATCAATGTTTGAAGAAATAGTGAGCATAAATAAGATGCTAACTAAAAAGAGAAAGCCAAGATATTATCTAGGAAAGTACTTGCTTCCGGACTTCGACGTCGAATTTTTAGAGAGTATACCATCCAACGATAGAAGACAAGACATCTATCACGACTTAATTTGTGAAGTTGGTATTCCTCCAAGGGAATGGGTGGAAAGGTTGTTGGAATTAAATGAAAGTGCTAGAAAACAAAGGCATGACTATGATGAACTCCAACATACCACCATGATAGATATTGATCGACTCCTTATGGACTTCGCAAATGAGATCTATCAAGGTGAAGAAAGAGCAAAGCGACAGAAAAAATGAATGCTTTATTATGCTTTGTTATTGCTTTCAAATAACTTTTATTCAGTGTAAATCATGTATGCTTATCTCTCTATATAAATGAATGATTTATCGCTGAAACAACTTGTTGAGGCTAATCTAACATTAGCTAACCTTACTAACTTTCCAAACGCTAACTTATATTTTATTTGGGCTTTTCTTTAAAACTCTTAAATCTATAAAAGAGTGGTAAGAGTTAAAAGTCATGACATCATCAAAAAGGGGAAAATTGTTAGGAAATTTCATGTTAGATGTTTTGATGATGACAAGATAGGATTTTTATGTTAGACCCCAAAATATAATGTAAGTTTTTGTTTCATAGATCATTTGTATAAGCGTTTGAAAGTATGTAATTTTTTTAGGCTTGTAATTTTTATCTTTCTAGATTTTAGACTAAGTATTAGATACTGAATCGCTAATAGAATTCTAGATGAGTCTATTAGAGAAGAAGTTGAAGATCAGCGTCTGAAGTCAAATGAAGATGAAGATTTATCCTTAGCGTCTGTCAAACGCTAAAGGACTATTTCAGGATTTATTGATCAAGCACTCAAAGCACTTTAGCGATCAGAATCAAATTCAGCTGAAATAAATTCTCAAGTCATGAAGGACTTAAATGCAATCATTCAACGGACATTTATTTCAAACGAGACATAAATTCAAATGCATTAAATGCCTTATAAGAGCATTAAATGTGACAAGCCAATATGACTTGTAGACAAGCCACCTTTTGACTAGACTGTCAGAACTTCAGAGTTTATAGCTGCTCCCGTCAAATAGGTACTGTCAGGAATTCGGGAATGTGAGAGAAAAGGTATACTCACGCGCCACGTGAAAGGCACGCTCCTTCATGTGTCCAACGGACATAATCCCAAGAAAAAACCTATAAATACCTTACCTCCATCAAACCCTAAAACAGATATATACATAATACACGACAGACACACAATACACAAGATACACATAAAAAGAAAAAGCTTAGAAACTCCATAGCCAAAATCTTTCAACCTTTTTACATACATTCCATACAGTCGGAAATATCTCAAACTTCTTCCAAAGAAGAAGCCAAATTTCTTACTGACATATTCCAAGTTGTTTGATTTTTCCAAAAACAAACAAACCCTTGTGATAAAACCCTCAACCTTTCATCTGAGTGAGAAAGTTGTTGAAACCCCTTACATGCAGTATTTCTGAGTGAGAGAAGTTTGTAGAAGAAGATCTTCATTGGTGCTGACATCTGTGTGATCAAGGAGCCCGAGATCATTTTCACCTATTTACTATCATGTAGAAGATTCTGTGTGATTCTTTGATAATCAACTTAGTAAATTCCCTCCAAGTGAAAAAGGAGAAGAAGAACCTTATATATCTTGTGTTATTTACTTTTACTATTGTCTTGCTTTATAGTATTTTTATCTATTCTGAAAAAGACAAGTTATATCTGTTAAGCGACTATTTAACCAAAACGAATGCTAAAAGCTTTAAAATCATTTCCGCTGTGCTAACCCTGATTAAGTGATCTAAGCGTTACCCTACTTTGGTAAACTGCTAAAATCATAAGTCTAAGTTATCTTTACTGAAGCGTTTGACCCAAGCGCTTAGCTCTCTAATTATTCTAATCACTACTACAAAAATACACTATTACAGCGCACCTATTACAACGGTTCTTGGTTGAACTGCTGTAATAGGTCATCCGGTTTGACCTATTACAGCGGTTCAACCAAGAACTGCTGTAATAGAACCGGAGCTATTACAGCGGTTCTTGGTTGAACTGCTGAAATAGCTAAGAACCGGAGTTATTACAGCGGTTCTTGGTTGAACCGCTGAAATAGCTAAGAACCGGAGCTATTACAGTGGTTCAACCAAGAACCACTGTAATAGAGCTCCGGCTCTATTACAACGGTTCTTGGTTGAACTACTATAATAGCTCGGCTATTATAGCGCTTCAACCAAGAACCGCCATAGTAGCCCTTTCCCCCTCCCCCCTAAAATAAAAAAACCGACCAATTTCCCTCCCATTTCTCTCTCTTACTCGACTCTCTCTCTCTACTCTCTCTCTCGGCCTATCTCTCTCTCTTTACTCTCTCTCTCGGCCGATCTCTCTCTCTACTCTCTCTCTCGCTCGACCACCACCACCCTCATCGCCGGCGCCCCACCACCACCGTCTCTCTCTTTCACTTTCGCTCTCTCCCTCTCTCTCTTTCTCCATCTCCCCCTTTCTCTCTCTCTCTCTCTCTCGCCCCGGCATCGCCCGTCCCTTCGCCGCCGTTGCTCGTAGCCCGTCGCCGCCGCCCGTCAACTGCCGCCGTCGTAGGTATAGCTCTCTCTCTATATATATATATAATATGTATACATATACACACACATATATAGAGTATAAAGTTTGAGTTAGATAAATATTTTTGTATGTATATTTTGTGTATGTGTGGATGTATGTATATTTGTGTATATATGGGTGTATATATTTATGTATGTGTGGGTGTCTGTATTTGTGTATATGTGGATGTATGTATATATATTTGTGTATATGTGGGTGTATGTATATATATTTATGTGTGTGTGGGTGTATGTATTTGTGTATATGTGGATGTATATAATTTGTGTATGTGTGGATGTATGTATTTTTGTGTATAGCTGGGTGTTAATTACATTTAATTTGGGATTAAATTGTGGTTATTTTGTAGTTTATTGATCCAACTGGTGATCTTTCTTTATACTTAGTTGTTGAAAATATAATACTTTATTTGTAATTTTATGTGATTTATGTGAATTTTGTATATATGATTTGAATTTTGTTGGTTGCAACCCACCCGGGGGAAGATTAAGTCGAGAACTTGGTAAAAAAATTTGCGTCGTTACTCTGCCGAATTTTTTCTAGAATAATGGGAAATAAATTAAAATAAAAATTATTTAATTAATTCAACTATGAAGTGATATTAAAATTGCTCAATTTAATTAATTCAGAATCAAGAGAGATCGAAGTTGGATATTAGCGGATCATATGTCCGCGCAATATGAGAAAGGGATGAAAGAATTCATCAATTTTGTGATTGAGCATGCATCAGATTGGACTAGAATCAGTTGCCCGTGTTTACGTTGTTGTTTTGGAAAGAGAATTAGTCCACGTGAATTGGAAGATCATTTGGTGTGTAATGGAATTGATAAAAGCTACACACGTTGGATAAGACACGGTGAGAGTAGTGTCACCTCAAATGGTTTGGGTGGCACATCATATCGATCACGGGATTTGGACATGAATGATTATGAGCCTGATCATTTGGAGGAGATGACAAATGTGATTGAGGAGGATTTGCGAAATTGTCCCAAGATGTTTGACAATTTGACAAGTGATTCAAAGACACCACTGTATAGTGGTAGTAAATTCACAAGATTGAAAGCAGTCCTAAACCTCTACAAGTTAAAAGCCAACAATGGGTGGAGTGATAAGAGTTTCACAGACTTACTTAATCTATTAAAAAACATGCTACCCGAGGATAATGTGTTACCTAATCGTACTTATGAGGCTAAGAAGATGTTATCCTTAATTGGCATGGGATATGAGAGGATACATGCATGTCTCAATGATTGCATATTGTTTAGAACTGACTATGCATCATCGAAGGTTTGTACGAAATGTGGCGCCTCGCAGTACAAGAAGAACGAATCTGCTCCTGTCAAAACCATATGGTATTTGCCCATAATACCACGATTTAAGCGCATGTACAGTAGTAAAGAGTTGGCCAAGGACTTAACATGGCATGCTGATAGAAGGCTTGAAGAAAGGATTGAAGATGACAAGATTCGACACCCCTCAGAGTCTCATCAATGGAAAAAGATCGATGATGATTTCCCTGAATTTGATGAAGAATCAAGAAACCTTCGCCTTGTATTGGCTACAAATGGCATGAACCCTCATGGCTTGCAAAGTAGCTCACATAGTACATGGTCGGTGATTTTGATGATCTACAACCTCCCACCATCGCGATGCATGAAGCGAGAACATATAATGATGCCTATACTCATTTCTGGGCCGAAACAACCTGGAAATGATATAGATGTCTACTTGGCTCCTTTAATTGAGGATTTGAAGGTGTTGTGGAAGACCGGTGTTTAAGTATATGAAGGGTTCAGAGAAGAAAATTTCAATCTCAGAGTCATGTTATTTGGAACAATCAATGATTTTCCAGCAAGAGCAAACTTCGAAGGATATGGTGTACATGGCCAATGTGGATGCCCCATATATGTCAAGAGTATAGATCAATATCGATTGACACACTCTCAGAAATATGCGTTCCAAGGGCATTGGAGATGGCTAAATCAAAACCATAGATATCGTCGGTGGGAAAAAGCTTTCAATGGGAATATAGAAGAAGGCCGAGCTCCTAAGTGCTTGACTGGTGAACCAAATGTTTGAGAATATAAAAGATTTGGAGGTTAAATTTGGAAAAACTTTTGCAGGTGGCCTTGCAAAAACTAGGTGGAAAAAAGGGTCAATTTTCTTTGAGTTGTCGTGTTGGACGTCTTTACATGTTAGACATTTTCTTGATATTATGCATATTGAGAAAAATGTATTTGATAGTGTCATTGGTACACTTCTAAATGTGCCCGGAAAGACAAAAGATGGCGTAAAGGCAAGGTTAGACTTGGTTGAAATGAAGATAAGAGAAAAATTGGCACCAGCAAATAAGGGAAAACGTACTTATTTGCCTCCAGCAGCTCACACTCTATCCAGGAAAGAAAAAATTACATTATGTGAGTTTCTTAATGGAGTGAAAGTTCCAGAAGGGTATTCTTCAAACATTAGTAGTCTTGTGTCATTGAAGGACTTGAAGCTAAAGCATATGAAGACTCACGATTGTCATGTGATCATGGATCATTTGCTACCAATTGCTATACGGGCCATTTTGCCAAAAAAAGGTGAGAGAAACTATAACCTCATTATGTTTCTTCTTCAAAGCAATGTGGAGCAAGGTGTTTGATCCTGAACAATTGCCTGCACTTTAGAAACAAATTGCCATCACTTTGTGTGAGCTTGAGATGTATTTTCCACCAGCGTTTTTTGATATAATGACTCACCTACCTATTCACTTGGTGAGAGAGACACAACTATGTGGACCGGCTTTTATGAGATCTATGTATCCGGCTGAGCGTTATATGAAGGTATTAAAAGGCTACGTGAAAAATCGTAGTCGACCGGAAGGTTGCATTGTTGAACGGTACATAGTTGATGAAGCGATTACATTTTGCACAGAATATCTGAAAGATTCTAATGTTGCAGAGCTTCCAAAGTCTCATGTTGTGGGAGGGAGAACAGAAGGAGAAAGCGTATTTGGAAAGCAATTAGTTAGTGTTCCTTGCACATAAAGGGATCGGGCACACCTATATGTGCTCCACAACACCGATGAGGTTGAGCCATATGTTGAAGAGCACAGGGACCAACTTAGGAGATCAAATCCAAATAAAAATGAGAGTTGGATTTCAAGAGAGCATAATAAGAGTTTCTCTGATTGGTTCCGAAAGCATATTCAAGAGAAACAGAACGAGAATCCACTTTCAGTTTCAGATAAATTGGCATGGTTGTCGATGGGACCGGGCAGACTTGTACTTTATCATTCAGGTTATCGTATAAATGGTCGCACATTCTATACAAAAGACCAAGATGAACGGAGTACAATGCAGAATAGTGGGGTGAGTCTTGTAGCTCAAGCAATGCATATCTCAAGTGCGAGAGATAATAACCCTATCTATGTTGATTTATCATATTATGGGGTGATTGAACATATATGGGAGCTGGATTATAGTTGGTTTCGGGTGCCTGTATTTGGGTGTAGATGGCCTGACAATAAAAATGGTGTCGATAATAGTGAAATAGGCATCACTTGAGTAGACCTTGAGAGGGTGAGTTACAAAGATGAACCTTTCATTTTGGCATCACAAACTAAGCAAGTGTTTTTGGTCACCTATCCTATTGATAAGAGGTGGTCAATTGTTTTATCGGCAAACAAAAATATTTGTATTGAGGATGATAGTTCATATAGTGATGATGATGGAGAAAATCCTATCTTAGGTGATTCACAAGCCACTGATAGTGATGGTGACTTGGATATCAGTGATGATGAATTGTATATGCGACAAGATCACTAAGAAGGGATATGGATTAATCCATCTGTTCGTCGACGTACTAAACAAAAGGGTCATACTGAGGGGAAGCAAAAGACTACTAAGCCAAGGACAAAAAGAAAACGATGAAAGGTATTTGAACTTATGTGATAATTATATGATATACTTATTTCCTAAACTTTTTTGTTGGTTCATATAAGCACTTGTTAGTGTATGAGTCAGGGCGTCTCTTGTTAGTGTATGAATTGAAAAATTATGTTGTTGCTATATGAAACTAACTTCTGTATTTTTGGCTTTTGTAGGTCGATATTGTATACCACCGCCGCCACCACCACCACCGGCACATCCACAGCCGCTCTCTCTTCCTCCTCTACGACCACCACCACCCCCTCCACCACTACCACCACCACCACCACCGTAAGCTTCTTCTCTCTCACTCTCTCTATATGATAACGAGTATTATTATTTGAGTACATATCATGAGTATAGCCTGTTTGTTGTTATGTATTTTGATTATGTATCGTGATTGGATCAATATGTGTTGTTTTGTTGACATCGTTTAATGCATTCATGGTTTTGTGAAATTTGATTGGTTTTGTGAAAGAATTGATGGATTGGTTTTGTTGTTTGCAATTTTGGGGGAAGATTAAGTCGAGAACTTGGTAAAAAAATTTGCGTCGTTACTCTGTCGAATTTTTTCTAAAATAATGGTGGCTTTATTTGGTACTATATATTTAGTATATGAATCTAAATTCTGTATTTTTGGCTTCTGTAGGTCGATGGATTCTGGGGGTGCTTCAAACAAATGTGTTCAAAATGAGATACGTAGAGGTATTGCTGCAATGAAAAAAGTCATAAATGCTAGAAGTAAAGGCTTAAAGCTACCAGTCGGCTGGAATAAGAATGGCCAACCAATTAACCCAAATAAATCAACATTTGTTAGTTACATTGGAGTCATAGCTCATGAGAGGGTCCCGATTACCATCAGTGATTGGCGACACATCTCGGAAGCAACAAAATCAGCAATTTGGAATGAAATAGCTGTAAGTTGGTTATTATCATGTTTCTAATTGGTTAATGTATTTTTTATTTATTCAATTTTCTCTAAATTATAATTTCATATATACATTGTTGTTTGTTTTTCATCAAAAACTTGACACACTAGAAGCTAACGTGCTTGGTAGCAAATATACTAGTCGTGTAGTAATAATAATGCACAAAATAAGTCCGGGTTGTCGAACCACGGAGACTTGGATTTTTAGCTTATGATTTCCGAATAAACGTAAAGACAAATTAACGGAAATTAAGAGTAAAACAAGTAAGCAAACAAAGAACAAAAGAAATAAGAACAAGCAACGGATTGAAACTCAAGTGTGAGAGATAGACTAAGGCACATGTAAGACTTGATTTGATCCTTATTCGCTCAAAGACTCTTGTTGAATTATTAGACCTAGTTGCTATGGTGAAAACTCCTAAGGTAAAGAATACTCGATGTCTCGCAATATACTCCTACACTTAAGCAGTGGCTTCCTAAGTATGTCTACTCGGAAATCTAACCTCTAAGCATGCATTAAGGAACGAGAGTTTACTCGATTAGAATCGAACGACTTCACCCCGGAGTCTTTACCTATGTCTAGGGCAACTCCTATTTGATCGGTGATGCTATGAATTTCTTGCACCCTAACTTAACTCTTTCTCAAGATACTAAGCTAGGCAATTGATAAAATATATGGTGATCAATCACATGTAAGGAGTATAAGCACAAATTCATAACACATAGCAACAAAGGAATTAATTCAACAATTATCAATAATTCGAATAAATCACAAATCAATTCTTACAAGGCCCTAGCCATATGAATTTAGCCCATAACTATCAACATGGAAGAATTCAACATGTTCTTATACATAAATGTAAACATCAAATGCAATGAACAATGAAAGAAACTCCCTATAAGGTTGAATGGCAATAGATCTTTTGATGTAGCTTCAATCCTTGGCTCTAATCCTCTTCTTGCTCTTCAAGATCAGTGATAATGGCCCAAAACCCCAGAAAATGCTCCCAATTCCCCAGATTCCGAACCCACAAAATGAATTGAAAAATCCTACTTATAGTTCCAAAATTCTGTTATCGCGGTGCCTGGGCGCGCGTTGATCGGCGCCTAAGCGCTGCCTATGTGGCATGTCTTTCTTGGGGCAAAAGTTCTGGGGCGCCCCGGCGCGCGATATGTGGCGCCTAGGCTTGGCGGTTCAGGCGCCTAGGCGCGGAAGTGCGAAGCTTTGATTGTTGTTTGCTGGGTCGCGCCTGGGCACGAGAAAAATGGCGCCTAGGCGCCTCAGTGCGAAGCCTTGAGCAGCGTTGGGTAAATGAGTCGTCTTTTTGCCCTTTTCTTCGTCCATCGTCGCTTACTACCTGAAAGCACTTTACACACATATTAAACGCACGAGTGGCACGAAATAAATGATATATGGGCCTGAATTGTCATTGAAAGGACCTAAAAACTTATGTAGAAACGACTCCTATCAATAGTTGGCCTTTGATATTGAAGAAAGTAGACAAAACTTTGTTTTAGCCGAGGCTGGAAAGCGAGCTCGAAACTTCAGGAGCTTGTTGAGCAGATTGTGGGTAGAGGATGATAATGGGAATATTAATTCCAGCCCACCCCAAAAATATAATATATCTCAAGAAGATTGGACAGCGTTTTTACATATTCAGCACAGTGAAGGTTTCCAGGTAATTATTTTAATTTACGGTTTCATTTGTTGCATATTGCGTTTATATGAACATTGACTAATGCTTTGATTATGTAATGAACAGCAACTAAGTAAGGAAAATCAGGAAAGAGCTAAGGAACCTGAATATCCTTATAGGAAATCACGTCTTGGATATGCTCAACTGGAGCAAATTGAGATACGTAGTTCGTTTAACAGTGAATCCTTACAAGTTTTCTAATAAAAATTCCTTATTAATATATATATATATATATTTAATCATAATATAGATGGAAAAAAGAAAGGAAGCTGGATCAGATTGCACAGACGTGACACGAGCACTCGTGTGGAGGATTGCACATTCTGACAGCCAGGATAACATTGATAATGTCAATGTCAAAAGAGTAGCGAATGAAATTGTGAGTTATTTGCAATTTTAGCTATATAATGTGTTGTATTTTTGTTTTGAAATATTTTTAAAAGAGCAAGATTCACTAATGTTCAAAATGTATTATTACAGGAGTGCTTATCACATGAGGGTAGCCATAGTGGAAATGAGAGGACCCGGGATGATATATTGGCTAAAGCTCTTAAAAAGAAGGAGCATTTGGGTCGCGTTAGGGGTGTAGGCTTTGGGGTATCACAAAAAAACTACTTTACTGATTCAAAGCCTTCTAAAGATGAGGAGATTGATAACTTGAAAAACATGGTGCACGTGCTCATTGCATCATTATCCTCATTGCGATGCGAGTTTAATCAACATAGGGCGTCTGGGTCGCAAGAGCCACATGAAGATGAGGCGGTTTCTTTGAAAGAAAGCTGCCCAGATCCAGTTAAGAACCTTCCTCAGGTAATGATATGAAATTATTAAGTGATCATATAACTTACAATTCTCTAAAACACACACAATTTTCTAATATAATGGTATATATATATATATATATTATATATGTAGGTTGTGGCGCCATGTCAATTGGCACTTTCAACACGGTCTTATCGTATGGTGGCTAAAGGACAAATGTACAATCGATGATAGAACGATGCATACACGTCCATTACCCACCCACCTTGTGAAAGTGATGATTGACATTGCAATTGAAGATATTGCACCCCTACCAGTCCCTCTCGCTGATGAAGGAGTGTTCACAGTTTCTGAGGCTGTGGGATACATTGTTGCTTGGCCTAAGAGTCTTGTCACTGTCAGTGATGCATCGGTACATAATTATTAATATCTAGCCATTAATAAATTATAACAATTGTTTAAGGTTACTAAATATACTTTGGTTTGTAACATTCACGTTTTATTTTCTTTGCTTAAATAGTCTCTTGGAAAATCCAAATCATCAGTTGGAAAACATAAATCAGAGATGACGAAGCACTCAGCTGTCAAACGAACACCTCCAGTGGCCAACCCTTCACATGAAGATGACAGAGCAGCAGACGTAACAGCTGATCAACGCCCTCAGCCACTTGTAACTCTTGAAAGGTACCTGTAGATAATGCCTATTGAACGACTGGTCTCTATAGACATTCCCGAGGCAATCTATAATAACGAACCCTATCAAGAGTATCTTGGGCGGGAGAAGATCTGTCACTTTTTGCGCAAAGAACAGATAGGAGTCTCTATCATTTCAGTTTACATCAAGTAAGTTTTTAAATATGAATTAAAAACTAGTAAGTTTTTAAATTATTTTATTGCATTAATTTGAACTATATATGTTTATTTTCTTTGCTCGAGTTTATTTTATGCTCAATTTAGGTGTTTGTGGGCTAAGTATGTGGTCCCCGAAGAGAAACCAAATAATTTTGGGTTCCTTAGCCCACATACTATAGCTGCGGGAGCAGGTCTTAATCCCTCTCAGCGTATCATACAAGCGCAATATATGACAAATGCCATGAAAGATTGCGCAGATGGGAAGTTGTTTATTGCACCTTACAACACCGGGTGAGCTACTAAAAACCCAACTTTATTTTGTAAAATTTGTTACGTACGCAAAACTAATTTTGAACTTATCTTTTGAATGCTTTTTAGGGGACATTGGGTGTTGCTTGTGATTGATCCAATTAGAGAAATCGTTTATTATTTGGATTCTTTGCACGGTGATCTGAAGAACCGGCTCGATATGAAAGAAACATTCAATCAGTAAGTTTTTCATTCAATCAATGTATCCATTATATTTAATATTAATTTTAAAGTGTATATATCTTCCTAGATTTCACAAATATATTTGCTTGATATTTACAGCTTTCCTTGTTTTTTGATGCTTTTAACAGTGCTGTATTGATGTTTCGTGTAAATCGTAACACCCAAAAGATCAAATCCAAAAACATGGCCTGTAAATGGACTTGTATAAAGGTTAGTGTAATTTAATATTTTCAAGAGATTATTCGTATAAAAGTTATTGTTCTAATACAATTTTGATTTCAATTTTGTAGTGCCCCTTGCAGTTAAACGACAAAGATTGTGGCTTCTTCATTATGAAATTCATGAAGAATATTATTAGCCACGAAGAATCTACAATCCCACCAACGGTATGTATATATAATCCTAATTAATACTCATCATCAAATTCTAATTTCCCTTTATAAGTTATTAAACCTTTGTTGGGTTTTCCATCTCTATCGTGCAGTACTTTCCTGATTGTCAATACGTCACTTACTCTATAGAGCAACTTGATGAAGTATGGTGGTCCCAAGTGGCATACGAAAGGGTCTAGAAGGGGGGGGGGGTTGAATAGACCCTTAAGTCTTTTTCGACTTCACAAAATTTTCGCATCACTTTAGAAATTTGAACGCTTGGAAAAACTGAGCGCTTGGGTCAGACGCTTCAGAATAGTTAACTTAGACTTAGTGATTTCAGCAGTTTACCAAAGTAGGGCAACGCTTAGATCGCTTAATCAGGGTTAGCACAGCGGAAATAATGTTTAGCGTTCTTTTAGTTGAATTCATCGCTTTGCAATTTTACTTGTCTTTTTCAGAATAATATGAAATGAATAATATAAGACAATAAAATAAATGACACAATAATTTGTAAGGTTCACTGGGTGATGTAATCCCAGCTACGTCCTTCTTCTCCTTTTTCACTTGGAGGAAATTACTATGATGATTATCAAAGGATCACACAGAAACTTCTACAAAATAGTAATGGATGAAAATGATCTTGGGCTCCTTGATCACACAGACTTCAGCACCAATGAAGATCGTCTTCTTCAAGCTTCTCTCACTCAGAAATGCTGCCTGAAAGGTTTCAACAACTTTTCTCACTCAGATGAAAGGTTGAGGTTTATCACTAGAGTTTTGTTTGTTTTAAAGAAGATCAAACAACTTGGAATATCTCAGTTGGAGTTTGGATTTCTTCTTTGGAAGATATTTGAGATATTTGTGACTGTCTGGAATGTAGATAGAAAGCTTGAAAGGTTTTGGCTATGAAATTTCTAAGCTTTTTCCAGAAAGAATGTACGTAGGATTTTTGGCAATAATTTCTCGTATATTCTTGATGTTGTTCTATATATTTTGATTTTCTGGATTAAGGTATTTATAGGCAATTTCTTGGGATCTGTCCGTTGGACACATGTAGAAGCGTGCCTTTCACGTAGCGCGTGATTGTACCTAAAATCTGACATTCCTGAAAATTCGCTGGAACCGATTGGACGGGAGCAGCTAAAACTCTGAAAGTTCTGACAGTCTGGTCAAAAGGAGGCTTGTCCACAAGTCACAGTAGCTTATCACATTTAATGCTCTTATCAGGCATTTAATGCAATTTGAATTTATTTCCCGTTGGAAATAAATGTCCGTTGAATGATTGCATTTAAGTCCTTTATGACTTGAGGATTTATTTCAGGTGAATCTTCTATAAGTCTCTTGAGTATTTGAACGCTTGATTCATGAATCCTGAACTGCGGTCTCTTAGCGTTTGACAGGCGCTAAGAAGGAATCTTCATCTTCGGTTGACTTCAGACGCTGGTCTTCAACTTCTTCTCAAATAGACTCACCTAGAATTCTATTATTGATTCAGTCGCTAAGACTTAGTCTAAAATCTATGAGGATAAAAATTACAAGCCTAAACAGAATTACAAACTCTTTAAACGCTTTATACAATGATCTATGAAAGCATAAACTTACATTTTATTTGGGGTCTAACATTGAATCCTATCTTGTCATCATCAAAACATCTAACATGAAATTTCCTAACAATTTCCCCCTTTTTGATGATGTCAAGACTTGTAACTCTTTTATAATTTTTAAGAGTTAAAAAAGAAAAGGCCCAAAGGAATATAAGTCAGCGTTTGAAAGGTTAGTAATGTTAGTTAAAGTTAGGTTGGCTTCAACAAGTTGTTTCAGCAATAAATCATTCATATATATTGAAATGAGGCATACATGATTTATACTGAAAAGAATAAGAAAGAAATAAAATACGCAAAAACATTTATTTCTTCTGTCGCTTTGCTCTTTCTTCGCCTTGAAGAACTTCTAACGCTAGTTCTTTTAAGAGTCGATCAATGTCGATCATAGTTGTATGCTGGACTTCATCATAGTCATGCCTGCGGAGTCTGGCGCTTTCATTTAGCTCTAACAACCTTTCCGTCCAATCCCTTGGTGGAATGCCAAGTTCTCGAATCAGATCATAATATATATCTCTTTGACGGTCATTTGACGGTCTCCAATTTACAGGTCGTTGTAGCGGTCCGGCATAAGCATGAAATCCCATACTCTCTAAGAAGTCGGGGTCCAACTGGAGAAGAGCGTATTTTCCGAGATAATACCTTGGTTTTCGTTTCTTGGATAGCATTCTCTTAATGCTTACCAGTTCACCGAACATCGAACGCCAATGTTGATTATCCGTCTTGGAAATCGCTTTGGTCTTTTCTTTACTTTCCCCTTTCTTGACTTCATCAAGGGACAATTTTAAATCAGCGACATCGCGGCGCAAAAGTCTAACTTCTTCGACTAGAAGAGCAATCTGTTGGGCGACACTTTGAGCAACGGCATCGGATGAAGCGTGTCTGTCCGCATCAGCCGAAGCGCTCTGAGCAAGGTGACGATTGAATTCAGAGGAGAGCTCAACGATAAGAGGGGACATGCTTTCCATGATAGCAATGGTGCTGTAATTTGAAGCGTTGTCAATGTCACGACTTCGCGTATCAGACATTAAGCGAGTCTGTCTGTCAGCGGCTTCAGAAAGCTTGGAGCAGGAACCTTCGATGTGGTGAAGCGAGTTCCGTACAGCCTTTCTGAAATCTCTGGCCTCTAAATCACTGTCTGAATCTGAATCCGAAGAAGGACGCTCTGGGGACGGGAGAAGTCCGTAAGAACTTGAAACTGCAGCCTTGCCTTTGGTTTTATCTCTTAGGAGAGGTTCTACAGGCGCTTGAGCAATTTCAACGTGCACTTCTTCAATTGCGTGATCCAAGGTAGAATCAGCAATCGCTGGGGGCTCGACTACTGGGGCGCTACAAGAATCTGGCAAGGAAGCCTCAGGAAAATGAGCGACTTCCGCAGTAGGAGCAGAATCTTCTTCCAGAATTTGGATTAAGGGAGGAGAAGGTTCTCTAATGCCAATAACCCAGAGGGGGCCAAGGGCTTCCATCACATGCCGGGGACTGATCAGGCTAGATTGCGGGATAAAGAATATAGCATCTTCGCGCTCGTCAGTACTTAGTGCAAGTTGCACACCTTCTGGTAAAGCAATCCCTGATGTATATTTGTTGAAAAAGTCCAAAATCAACGGCATGAACGCTTGAGCTGCTTCTTGGTCCACTGGCCTAATCAGCGAGATCATCTTGGCCACTTGAATATTCTGTTCACTGAAGAGCACAGGGTGGAGAGTATATCCTCGGAAATCGTTTAACCCTGAATAGTGATTGAAACTTGTATCCAACGCTTGGACATTTTCTATCACTGCTCTCATATCTCGGTGGAACTCAGCAAACTCAGCGTGTTCTGTTGAAGTGTCAACACGAATCTGACTCTGGCCTTGAAGAACTGGTTGTTTACTTGACGAAGCGTCTTCGTTGAGGTCAGGGAAGATTCGTTGAACAAAGTCTGCACGAGGATGCAAAACGTAGCGTCCGTGCTGGCTGAATAAGGCGAGCTGCTGGCGAATGTAGCTTTCGATTGGTTGTCTGTATCATGGCAAAGTGCTAACATTCCCGGCAATTATCTGACGCTGTTGAAGCAAAAAGGTGGCAAATCCTCGGCGTCTGTATTCTATTCCAAAATTAAACAGGAATGGATATTTGACGAGTTCATCAAGGGTGTAGAAGTGAAGAACGAACTCTTCAGCCCATTTGGCTGTATCCATCATCCATCATTTTCCAAGTTTGTTCACTTTGTTTTGCTCTTTTCTAGCTGCTAAGAATTTCTCGAAGCGTTCCGTTTCATCATCATAGTCTTCAGCCCATAATCTGGCAAGATATTCAGGAGCCTCATCTTCAATCCACGAGTTGACCGGATTTGGGCGCTCCGCAACAAGCGAGCCTTTGCCTTTCCAGAGTTTGAGTGGATTAGGAGAGAGAGCGTTCTGGGGAGACTTGACAACGGAGGGGAGAGTAGAATATCCTATCTTATTGAGATCTTCCTCATCAGGATTTTTGTTCCAATCACCCATGTGTGGGTTCTTGAAAACAATCTTGCTTGGGTGCAGAGGATAAAAGGACTCGTCCGAGCGACCGGTTAGAGTGAATCGCTATTGATCAAGGTCAGCTCTATTGAACACTGGACGACGAATGTACTCAAAGCGAGATTGAAGTCGCTCTAAGTCATATAGTCCTAGATCTGCAATACGCTCGAAAAACTCAAATTTCTTGGTGTTGGACATATCGGGCCGATGGAGAGTGGTTTGAAAGTTTATTTCCAACTCGGCAAGCATTTGAGCGTCACGTTCTCTGGCGGCATAATAAAATTCGACGTCTGGATGATATCCGTGCGGGAAGAAATCAATGACACGAGGAGGAGGTCCGGTTGGCGTAGGAACAGGGGCAATAGCTTCTGTTGGAATGGGGGCCACTTCTATCGACCGCTCAGCGTTTAAAGTTGCTTCACTCGCTGATGAGCTTTCAGCGTCAGGAAGAACTTGGGATGCTTCTTTAGCAATATTCACAACAGTTGCCATGTCCTCGTCTAGTTCAACTGGAATCTCCGAGAGAGGAGGGGCTTCAGCGATTGGTTCATCATGAGCTCCGTCATGAGCTGAAACATGTAAGCGATTGAGAAAAGCAAGCAAAAATTCCTACTGAGTAGAAATTTACAAAGAAAATACTACATCGCTTACCCTGAGGACTATCATCGACTGTCTTAGTCGCTTGATCTGTTTCTTGGACAAGTTCCTCAGGCTCCTGAACTTCTTCTTCGGGTTCCTGAACATTGGGAAGCCTTTCAGATGGAGAAACGGCTTGAGGATCTGAGCTGATTTCGGGAACAGCGTCAGAGACGGAAGCACTCGCTGACTCTCTAAGCGCTGGATTTGTGGGAGCGCTAGAAGATACTGCGGGAGTGGGAGTAGGAGTACGCCTTCGTGCAAGCGGTACTTCTTCTTCCACTGCTGTCTCTTCTTCCTCAGGAACGGAAAATAAAAACGCTGGAGGAGGAGAAGGAGACTTAGGCGAGGGAGAAGGAGAAGGGATCTTTTGTTTCTTTTTGGGTTCCGGCTTCTTCTTCTTCAGTTCAGGCTTTTGCTTCTTTGCGGGCTTGGATGGCTTAGTGACTTTGAGAATGATCTTTCTCTTAGGTCGCTTGACCACCACTTCTTCTGATGATGATGATGAAGAAGACGCTTGATCTTCATCATCACTGCGAACAACACGCTGATCTTTTGGAACCGCTGCTCCGCTAGGTTTCCGCGGGTTAAGAAGCTCGCTTATCATTTTCTTGCCATAAAACTTGGTCGCTGGGATCTTTTTCCCAGAAACTTGCGTATATCCGCTAGAGCAGAGAATACGACTTAGCAAAATCCCGTAAGGCTTGGGATTAACAGACTTAGCCATCGCTGCTTTGAAGCGATTGAACACGTAAAGAGACCAGTTAACTTTTAACTTGGTCAGGATGGCAACCATCATCTTGTGTTGAATGTTAGTGATTTTATCGAACGTCCCTTTTCTGCATTCAATAATCTTTGAACATATGTCAGCGAGGATGACATATTCGCCTTTCATATCGTTCTTCTTAAAGTTGGGCTTGTAGGCATTGTGAACAACTTCTTTCTTTATCACGTCCCAAACTTTGGTAGCATCACCGAGATTTACACGTTCTACCTCAATGCCAGTATTAGGCAGAACAAGTAATGAAGAAACCAGAGAAGGAGTGAGGACAAAGGTCTCTTTTGCAGAGGGGAAGACGCAGGATATGGAATTTCCGTCTTCAGAAATTTGACCATTGTAGAAAAAGTGGAGAGATTCTTCTTCAAAGTAGTTGAAAGTAGTAGTAAGCATGTCTTTCAAACCAGATTCTTGAACGAGTGGAAGAATCGTTCGAAGAGGGAAGTTCTGGTTATCCAAAAGATAGTCCTAGTTAACCAAAAATCCGGCGTTAACTGTAACTGGTTTAGTTGCTGTCTTGGAAGATTTTGAAACTTTGGGTGCCATTGCTGAAAGTTGAAGCTTTTGAAGAAAATAGAGGAGTTTTTGCCTTTGGAGAGAAAAAGCTTTTACAGTAGGAAAGATTGGAAGTGATAAAGGTGTTCTGTAAAAGTCTTGGTGAGTTTAAATAGAAGGTGAAAGTAACTCCTCAATTGACAGATGAATGACACGTGTTCAGAGGTTAATGACAAAAGGAATCTGAACCGTGTACATTTAATTTCGGATGTCAAAAAGTGTGGTAAAGTAGGGTACTATAACATTTTTCGGATCCGCAGTTAATTTGAAACAGTTTGAAAAAAATTTGAAATTTTCAGCGTGAAGTGCATGCGCCTGATAGTGTACTAACACGTACTCAGACTTATGCAATCACTGAACCGCCTTGGTTTAGATAGGAATCATAACCGTCAGTTCGATTTGATAGGCACGTGTGGGTAGTTGTCAAATCTGATCTTTTGGACTTATCCACACGTTATCTTTAGCGATGAAAACTATGCATGAATTTTTGAAATCGAGTTACTTAGCGTTAAAGTGGGAATCCTTTCAACGCTGAAGTCTTTTCATAAAATATTTCAATAAATGAATCAATCGCTTGGATTTATGAGAGACAACATTATTAGAGATTGATTTTGTCATGCATAAAAGATAAGAGCTAGTGATCAATGCTTAAGATTTTGAAAGTCATTTTTTATCACAGTCGCTTGATACATTGAAGTAAGTACAATTTTAGAGTTCCCCCTAAAGTTGATGACTCATTTCAAATTTTGATAAACGCTTTAGACATAAACATAAAGTGGATTCCCCTTAAATTATATGCCTATTAAATATGATGCTTTATGATTTAAGCGTTTAAATCGATCATACCTAATTCACTTCTCAAAGTGAGAAAGCGTTGTTCGTTGAGCGCTTTTGTGAAGATATCTGCCAGTTGTTTGTCAGTTCCAATGAAGTGCATGAAGATATCTTTCTTTTGAACATGGTCACGCAAGAAATTGTATCTAATGTCAATGTGTTTGGTTCTAGAATGAAGAACAGGATTTTGGGTCATAGCTAAAGCACTTTGGTTATCACAATAGATTGGGCTAGGACCTAGGATTATTCCATAATCTCTAAGTTGTTGCCTCATCCAAAGGATTTGTGCACAACAGCTTCCAGCGGCTACATATTCTGCCTCAGCGGTAGAAGTCGCTATGGATTGTTGTTTCTTACTATGCCACGAAACTAGTCTATCACCTAGAAATTGACATGTACCACTAATACTTTTTCTATCTATTTTGCATCCTGCAAAATCTGCATCTGAATAACCAATTAGTTCAAAAGAAGAATCCTGTGGATACCATAAGCCCACATTTTGTGTGCCTTTTAGGTACTTAAGGATCTTCTTGGTAGCAATTAAGTGTGATTCTCTAGGATCAGATTGAAAACGTGCACACATGCATACCGAAAACATAATATCAGGTCTACTAGCGGTAAGATAAAGAAGTGATCCAATAATACCCCTATAGTTAGTGATATCAATTTTCTTCCCACTTTTATCTTTATCTAACTTAAGCGTCTGGCTCATTGGAATTTTTGAAGATGATGCATTTTCCATACCAAATTTCTTAATCATATCTCTAGTATATTTAGCTTGGTTTATAAATATTCCATTAGGGAGTTGCTTAACTTGTAATCCTAAGAAGAAAGTTAATTCACCCATCATGCTCATTTCAAATTGATCTTGCATCATTTTCGAAAATTTCTCACACAGTCGCTTATTAGTAGAACCAAATATAATATCATCAACATAGATTTGGACTAAGAGAATATCTTTATTATGGGTAATTTTAAATAACGTTGTGTCAACGCTGCCTTTTGAAAAGCCTTCTCCTATAAGGAAGATAGAGAGTGTCATACCATGCTCTTGGTGCTTGTTTAAGGCCATAGAGTGCCTTATCCAGTTTGTAGACCATACTTTTGCCATGGTTGTTGATGAATCCTGGTGGTTGCTCCACATAGACTTCTTCTTGGAGTTTACCATTCAAGAATGCACTCTTCACGTCCATTTGGTATACTGTGAACTTTTTGAATGCGGCAAACACTAGGAACATCATAATTGCTTCAAGACGGGCTACTGGGGCATACGTTTCATCAAAGTCAATACCCTTCTTGACAATAACCCTGAGCGACTAATCTAGCTTTGTTTCTTATAACAATGCCATCTTCATCCATTTTGTTCCTAAAAACCCATCTCGTTCCAATAACTCCTTGGTGAGTTGGTCTTGGTACTAGCGTCCAAACCTTGCTTCTTTCAAATTGGTTAAGCTCTTCTTGCATTGCTTCTACCCAACTTGAATCATTAAGCGCTTCATCCACTTTCTTTGGTTCCATTTGAGATAGGAAATTTGCGAACATGGCCTCATTAAATGTAGCGGACCTAGTTCTAACAGGTGCTTCAATATCTCCAATTACTAGCTCTGGTGGATGATCTCTAAGCCATTTACGGTCTGGTTGGAACGGGTTAAGAGACTCTTGGTTGTTAATCGCTTGATTCTCATTTGTCTCTTGCGTAGACGCTGCATCATTCACAGTTCCAATCTGCTCTTGATGATCATTCTCTTCATGATCATCAGCGATTCTGACATTATCATTTTTGTTAACCTCACGAGTATCCTTAGGAGGAAGTACATGAATCCCATCATCCTCGTCATCACTATCATCACTAAGGTTGATTTGCGATGCTTGTTGGGAGAGATCTTCAATTCCTACATCATCAGAATTAACCTTACTCGGTTCTTGGTTAGCATCATCAAACACAACATGAATGGATTCTTCAACCTTCGATTTGATCTTATTTAAGATGCGAAAACTCTTTCCATTCTTGGCATAGCCTAGAAAGATTCCCTCATCTGCTTTAGGATCAAATGTCTTTAGGCTGTGAGATCCATTGTTATGAATGAAACATTTTGAACCAAATACATGAAAGTATGAAACGTTAGGCTTACGTCCCTTCCACAACTCATATGGAGTCTTCTCATGTTGCTTGTTAATCATACACCGGTTCTGAGTGTAGCAAGCGGTGTTGATGGCTTCGGCCCAAAACCTTTGAGGCAGCTTAGACTCTGCTAACATCGTCCTTGCGGCTTCTTTAAGCGTTCTATTCCGTCGCTCAGCAACTCCATTCTGTTGAGGTGTTCTAGGAGCAGAATACTCATGAAGTATTCCTAAATCTATACAAAACTTCTCAACAACTTGGTTAGTAAATTCAGTTCCTCTATCGCTTCTAATTCTTATCACTTTTAGATCTTTTGAATTTTGCAATTGACGAATTAGCGCTGTGAGCTTGACACTGGTTTCATCTTTGGTTGCTAGAAATTCTACCCATGTATAGCGAGAGAAATCATCAACCATTACTAGCGAGTACTTTTTGCCACTAACACTCATGATTTGAATAGGTCCAAACAAATCTAAATGCAATAGTTCAAGAACTCTAGAAGTAGATAGACATGGTTTCTTTTTGAAAGATGACTTAACTTGTTTACCCATTTGACATGCATCACATAAGCGATTCTTTTGAAAGGAACCTTTAGGTAATCCCTCTACAAGATTTAGCGATATTAACTGAGAGATTGCCTTGAAATTGATAGTAGACTAGAAGATTCTTGGAACCAGTCATGTGTCTTGACGATCCACTATCAAAGTACCAAACTGAAGTATCGGTGCTGGCTCTAGGTACCTGCACTTAAAGGACAATTCTAATTCTTCTTAGGTACCCATATTGTTTTGGGTCCTTCAGCGTTAGTAACCTTGGTTTGAATTAGAACTTTAGGAACCCATATTTGCCTGGTGTTCATTGTAGGAATACTGGCCTTCTTGGGTTTCACATTGTGTTGTGTGTGCTTTTTGTTCACCTTGTGTTGTGTGTGCTTTTTGGGTGTGTAATAATATCCTCGATTATAATAATAGTCATAATCATAGTCATAGTCATAATCATCATAGTATTGATGATATGATTTTGACTATCTTGGATATTGACGCTGGTAAGTCCTTGGCGCTGGCTTGGGTTGCACTTTTGGTGCTTGACGCTTAGCGCTTGATTCAAAGTGATTAGACTTGTCCTTGACTTTTTTAGCGTTTGGATGAGTTTGTCTTTGTGAATCATTTGCCTTAGCCTTACCCTTGCCTGAGTCAGCTTTGGCTTTCTCATTTGGCCTCGTACCATTGTCGCTAGGTTCACTTAGCGTTTCACTCTGTGAACTTTTCTCAACAAAGATAACACCCTTTCCTTTGTTGTTTGCCATAACATTGGATTTATTTGGTTGTTTACCGAATTTATTGCATCCTAAACTGGACTTTTCACCAAATAATCTAGTTACCTTAGTCACATTATCCAACTTTCTAGAAGCTTTTGATAATGATGAGATAAGCTGCTCTGATTTAGCAAGTTTAGCGATCAAATCAGCTTCTCTTTTGACTATTATATCAAGATCGCTTTTTAACTGAATAACTTCACTCTCAAGTGATTTGTTCTTCTCAATGCACTGTTTCTGAACTTGCAACTCGGCCTTGAGTGTTACTTTATCACTTTTGAGCGACGAAATAATAGCGAGATCGTTTTGATATATTTTGGCGGCCTCTTGACAATCTTTATAATATTCTTTAAGTTTGTCAAGTAATTCATCATAAGAGAGAGGATGATATAATTCATTGGTTACCTCTGGTAGCGAATCGTCAGACGCTTCATCATCTCTTGCCATGAGACAAATCAATGCTGAGTCGCTTGTAGGCTCATCATCACTACTTTCGTCTGATGATTCCAAATCCTCTTCAGGTGCGGAGAATGGTTCAGATTCCGCTAGCAGACCTTGTTGGCGAAGGTTGCTCCTGAATTGGTTTCTATCCGCATAGTCTTGCCTTGAGGGCTTTGACACATTTGGATAAGGGCAATTTACCTGGTAGTGCCCTGGTTTCCTGCAATTATAACACAAATTAGTTTTCATTTTTTGTTCAGCAGTTAATCGCTTTGAGAGTACTGGTGCTGAGAGATTCTGAGTGGGGGATGGAGGCGCTTGGTATGGAACTGGCGCTACTGGTTGAGGTGCAGAGTACACTGGCGCTTGATACTGAGGCGCTGGTGCTGGAGGAGGAGTTTGAAATGAATTCTGTCCAATAGGAGTTCTCTTCTCGTATCGTAGAAATTTCTTGAACTTTTTTACCAATAAGGCCATTTCCTTTTCTTCATTTGACTCAACCGGTTTGACCTCAATAACCGCTTTTCCCTTATTTTTGGTGGTAGCGATTAAAGCTCCCGATTCAATCGCTGAAGTCGATGTGTCGCTGACTTCACCTAATTCGAACTCAAATGCCTTTAACTCTGAAAAGACATGCTCTGGGGTAAGTGTCTCCAATGTTTGTGATTCTCTCATAGCAACAGTCTTAATTAAATACTTGCTTGGAAGACTTCTGAAAATCTTGTTGACCATTTCCTTGTTGGTCAATTCCTTGTCTAATGACGCTAACTCGGTAATAAGCAAAGTAAACCTTGCGTCTAGTTGTTCTAGAGTCTTATTGGGCTGCATTTTGAATTGCTCGAATCTTTGCATGGCTATGGAGAGCTTGTTCTCCTTCATTTGTGCTGAACCTTCACACACAATAGCCAATTTATCCCATATTTCTTTGGATGTCTTACATTGCTTTATCTTGTCGAACAATGCATCGTTATCTCCTAACGCTGAGTAAAGTGCACTTCGTCCAACATTATCCAGATTCGCTCTTTTTCGATCATCTGGCGTCCAGTCTAGTTTATTTTTCTCGACATATCCATCTGGAGTGGCTTCATCGGCTCCAGGTGCTCGAGTTCTCACTTGCATGATTTTGATGGGGCCATCTGTAATAACATCACACATTTCATTATCACATGAGCATAAGTATGCGAATGCTCTAAGTTTCCACGAATCATAATTTGATTCTACCAACTTAGGCATTTTGTTAAAAGCCATAATGATATGTTTTGATAAAAAGATTTAAAGCGATTAAGTTTAGAAAGGTGGATCTAAACAAGCAGTTACGCTCGGAAATGCTTAGGTTTCTACTTCAACCGCTCTGATACCACTTGGTGGTCCCAAGTGGCATACGAAAGGGTCCAGAAGGGGGGGGTGTTGAATAGACCCTGAAGTCTTTTTCGACTTCACAAAATTTTCGTATCACTTTAGAAATTTGAACGCTTGGAAAAACTGAGCGCTTGGGTCAGACGCTTCAGAATAGTTAACTTAGACTTAGTGATTTCAGCAGTTTACCAAAGTAAGGCAACGCTTAGATCGCTTAATCAGGGTTAGCACAGCGGAAATAATGTTTAGCGTTCTTTTAGTTGAATTAATCGCTTTGCAATTTTACTTGTCTTTTTCAGAATAATATGAAATGAATAATATAAGACAATAAAATAAATGACACAATAATTTGTAAGGTTCACTGGGTGATGTAATCCCAGCTACGTCCTTCTTCTCCTTTTTCACTTGGAGGAAATTACTATGATGATTATCAAAGGATCACACAGAAACTTCTACAAAATAGTAATGGATGAAAATGATCTTGGGCTCCTTGATCACACAGACTTCAGCACCAATGAAGATCATCTTCTTCAAGCTTCTCTCACTCAGAAATGCTGCCTGAAAGGTTTCAACAACTTTTCTCACTCAGATGAAAGGTTGAGGTTTATCACTAGAGTTTTGTTTGTTTTAAAGAAGATCAAACAACTTGGAATATCTCAGTTGGAGTTTGGATTTCTTCTTTGGAAGATATTTGAGATATTTGTGACTGTCTGGAATGTAGATAGAAAGCTTGAAAGGTTTTGGCTATGAAATTTCTAAGCTTTTTCCAGAAAGAATGTTCGTAGGATTTTTGGCAATAATTTCTCGTATATTCTTGATGTTGTTCTATATATTTTGATTTTCTGGAGTAAGGTATTTATAGAAAATTTCTTGGGATCTGTCCGTTGGACACATGTAGGAGCGTGCCTTTCACGTAGCGCGTGATTGTACCTAAAATCTGACATTCCTGAAAATTCGCTGGAACCGATTGGACGGGAGCAGCTAAAACTCTGAAAGTTCTGACAGTCTGGTCAAAAGGAGGCTTGTCCACAAGTCACAGTAGCTTATCACATTTAATGCTCTTATCAGGCATTTAATGCAATTTGAATTTATTTCCCGTTGGAAATAAATGTCCTTTGAATGATTGCATTTAAGTCCTTTATGACTTGAGGATTTATTTCAGGTGAATCTTCTATAAGTCGCTTGAGTATTTGAACGCTTGATTCATGAATCCTGAACTGCGGTCTCTTAGCGTTTGACAGGCGCTAAGAAGGAATCTTCATCTTCGGTTGACTTCAGACGCTGGTCTTCAACTTCTTCTCAAATAGACTCACCTAGAATTCTATTATTGATTCAGTCGCTAAGACTTAGTCTAAAATCTATGAGGATAAAAATTACAAGCCTAAACAGAATTACAAACTCTTTAAACGCTTTATACAATGATCTATGAAAGCATAAACTTACATTTTATTTGGGGTCTAACATTGAATCCTATCTTGTCATCATCAAAACATTTAACATAAAATTTCCTAACAAAGTACGTTGCGAATTGGCACAATACATTTTCCAATGCGCTTTTGGTATGGTGTAAGTTGTAAATTGTTGTAAATTTTTATTTGATTTGTTGTATTTGATTGATTTTAAACTCGTTATCATTTGTTGGAGATTATACGTAAAATTTGATTTGTTGCTAGGAGGAAAGAATTGGTTTTTGTTGTTAGAGATGATCATTTAATTTGGTGAAGTTAATTTTGGGTTTTAATTTGTTGTTTCTGTTGAATTGGTTTTATGGTTTGTTGTGTTAGTGTGTTGAATTTTGAGCTTGTGGGAAGCTGGTTACAATAAATTTTGTACAGTACTGCAAGAAAAAAAATTAAAAATACACCTATTATAGTGGTTTTTCACAAAACCGCTATAATAGGTATTAAAAAAAAAACTTTTCGAAATACTATTACAGCGGTTTCGGAAAAAAAACGCTGTAATTGGGAAACCTTTTAAAAACCGCTGTAATTGGGAAACCTATTAAAAACCGTTGTAATTGGTCCCTATTATAGCGGTACCTATTACAGCGGTTAAAACCGCTATAATAGGTAAAAAAAAACCGCTGTAATAGGTCATTTCGGTAGTAGTGATTCTTTAAAAGTGATACGAAATTTTTGAAGTCGAAATAGACTTCAAGGTCTATTCAACCCCCCCCCCCCTTTTAAACCCTTTCGTATGCCACTTGGGACCACCACAAAGGTTAGTTTTCATTTTTTGTTCAATTGACAACCTTTTGGAAACCACTGGTGATGAGAGATTTTGAGTCGGAGATGGAGGCGCTTGGTATTGAACTGGTGTTAGAGGTTTAAGGGCAAAATATACTAGCGCTTGATACTGAGGTGCTGGTGCAGAGGAAGGGGTTTGGAATGAGGCTTGTTTAGAAGATTCTCTTTTCATATCTTAGAAATTTCTTAAATTTCTTGACCAATAGTGCCATTTCCTTCTCCTCATTGGATTCTGTCATTTTCACCTTGGTGACTGTTTTTCCTTTACTTTTTGTAGTAGCGATTAAAGCTCCTGATTCAATCGCTGAAGTCGTTGTGTCGCTGACTTCACCCAATTCAAACTCAAATGCCTTTAACTCTGAAAACACATATTCTGGAGTTAGATTTTCCAACGTTTGTGATTCTCTCATGGCAACAGCCTTAATCAAATACTTGCTTGGAAGACTTCTAAATATCTTGTTGACCATTTCCTTGTTGGTCAACTCCTTGTCTAGTGACACTAACTCTATGATGAGCAAAGTGAACCTTGCGTCCAATTGTTCTAGCGTCTCGTTGGGCTGCATCTTAAAATGCTCAAATCTTTGCATGGCTATTAAGAGTTTGTTCTCTCTCATCTATGTTGAACCTTCATATACAATAGCCAACTTATCCCATATTTCTTTTGAAATCTTACATTGCTCAATCTTGTTGAACAATCCATCACTATCTATTAACGCTGAATAAAAAGCGCTACATCCAACATTGTCCAGATTAGCTCTTTTTCTATCTTCTGGCGTCCATTCTAACTTAGGCTCTAGTGATGACTTTCATGATCTGAATGGGGCCATATGTAATTACATCACATATCTCATTATCGCAAGAACATAAATATACAAATGCTCTAAGTTTCCAAGAGTCATAGTTTGACTCAACCAGCTTAGGCATCTTGTTAAAAGCCATGATAAGAGATTTTTAAAAAATAAAGTGACTAAGTTTTAAAAACTGGATCTAAACAAGCAGCTATGCTTGGAAACACTTTGTTTTCTACTTCAATCGCTCTGATACCACTTGATGGTCCCAAGTGGCATACGAAAGTGTCTAGAAAGGGGGGTTGAATAGACCCTGAAGTCTTTTTCAACTTCAAAAATTCGTATCACTTTTTAAAGATTTGAACGCTTGGAAAGTTGAGCGCTAGGTCAAATGCTTACAGATTAGATAACTTAGACCTAGAAATTTCAACAATTACCAAAGTAGTGTAATGTTTTAATTGCTTAATCAGGGTTAGCACAGCGAAAAAAAATTTGAGCTTAGTGTTCTCTTTTGCTAATTAGTCGCTCAACCGTTTTAATGCCCTTTTCTAAGATATAATATGAGAATATAAAGTAAAGCACTAAAGTAGTAAATCACACAAGATATTGTAAGGTTCACTGGGTGATGTAATCCCAGCTACGTCCTTTTTCTCCTTTGAACTTAGAAGAATTCACTAAATTGATTATCGAAGGATCACACAGAGACTTCTACAAAATAGATGATCTTGAGCTCCTTGATCACACAGACTTCAGCTCCAATGAAGACCTTCTTCAACAAGCTTCTCTCACACAGAAATACTACTTGTAGAATCAACAACTTTCTCACTCAGATGAAAGAGGTTGAGGGTTTAGTCATGGGTTTGTTTGATTTTTAGAAGTTCAAACAACTTGTGATATCTCAATAGGAATTTAGGGTTCTTCTTTGAAAAGGTTTGAAATATCTTTGACTATCTTTGGAATGTATAAGCTTGAGAGGATTTTTGGCTATGGAGTTTTTAAGCTTTTCTCTCAAATAATTTCAGCAAAGTTTTTACTTTTTTCTTGTGCATGTACATGTATATTAGGGTTTGCTGAAGGGTACTATTTATAGAGACTTTCTTAGGATTTGTTCATTGGACACATGTGGGTGCCAATGCGCTAAACAGTCCCTTGTCTGGCATTCGTGAATTCCTGCTGGTTCCGATTGGACATGAGCAGGTTTTGAACTCTGATTTCTAACAGTCGAGTCAAAAGGTGGCTTGTCCACAAGTCATAATAGCTTATCACATTTAATGCACTTATCAGGCATTTAATGCATTTGAATTTATTTTCCATTGGAAATAAATGTCCATTGATGATTGCATTTAAGTCTTCCATGACTTGAGAATTTATTTCAGGTGAATCTGATCCTTGATCGCTTGAGTCAGTTGAGCACTTAATTCAACAACCCTGAAACAGTCCTTTAGCGTTTGATAAACGCTAAGAACAAATTTTCATCTTCACTTGACTTCAGATGCTGATCTTCAATTTTATCTCTAATAGACTCACCTAGAATTCTATTAGCGACTCAATATCTAATTCTTAGTCTAAAATCTACAAAGATAAAAATTACAAGACTAACAGAATAACAAACTTTCAAACGCTTATACAATCATACTATGAAAACATAAACTTAAATTATTTTTGGGGTCTAACATAAAGTCCTATTCTTGTCATCATCAAAACATCTAACATGAAATTTCCTAACAAAAGCGCTAAGGGCAGAGCTCAAAGAGAAATCACTTGAGCATATTTTGGATCAAGATCGTCTAACTTTACCTGGGGTTGATGAAGGAAAGTCTGCTCTGAAAGCCTATATGAGATGGATCTCTGATGCCCGCAAGGTCAATGACTATATGTTGCATTCCATGAGCAATGAACTGAGACATATGCATTTGGATATTGAAAGTCCTAAGTCAATGATGCTACACTTGGAGGAAATGTTTAGGGAACATGGAAAGGCAAGTCGTTACTATTAATCGAAAGAGCCTTTCCAAACAAGAATGAGAGAAGATGATGAAGTTGCCAATCATGTTATGAACATGATGTCCATGATAGGAAGACTTCGGTCTCTGGGTAGCTACATGGATTTTCGTCTGGAAGTAGATCTCATTCTTCAATCTCTCCCTAAGTCCTTCTCTACTTTTGTCACTAACTTTGAGCTAGCTGACATAGGAGGATCCTTAAGGGATCACAAAGACAGGCTTGTTTATATGCAAGCCCAATTGAGAAAGGAATGGGATGATGTAACACGACCTCCAACTGAGCTACTTCGAGTAAGTATTACTTATAAAGACTATAAGCAAAAGGCTAAACGCTCAAGTGTTGAAAAGAAGTGTCTCCACTGCAGGGAAGTGGATGAATGGAAGCATGATTGTCCTAAGCCAATAGCTGAAAGAAAATCAGGAATAGAACTTTATATTTTTGAAACTAATTGTTCTATGGTGATATTTTCTATTTCTTGGATTCTAGATTTCGGAGCTAGTGCTCATATTTGTGATTTGACCAGGATCTGGAAAAAAGTAGATATTTGAATGAGAAGGAAGTAATGATCAATGTGGGAAGCGGACATAGCGTGGCTGCGACACAAATTGGAATTACTTCTGTTACATTAGTTTCTGGACATCAAATAATTTTAGATGATTGCATTGTTTTACCCAATGGGCTCAAGAATATTATTTTCATTCCTGCATTGGTCAGGAAAGGATATTTGTTTTCTTTTAAACATAATTCTTATGATATTTATTTTGGAAATAAATGTGTTGGCTCTGTATCTTTAATTAATGATTTATACTATTTGAATGTCCAAAATCAATGTATTGTTAATATTATGACTAGAAAACAGAGTATGAATGACGTAAACCAAAAACTCATATGGCACTTTAGACTGGGACATGCCAATGAATTTATGATTCATGAGTTGGAAAAATGTGGACGTATTATTCCACTTGGGTCTGAACTATATCCTACTTGTGAATCATGTCTAAAAGGCAAGATGACTAGGTTACCATTCACAACGCATTTCGAGAGGGCAAATAAATTTTTAGGACTAATTCACACTAAAGTATGTGGGCCCCTCAAGGATGCGGCCCTAGGAGGTTTTTAGTACTTCATAACCGTAACAGATGACCACTCTAGGTATGGTCTAATTTATCTGATGAAGCATAATTCGGAAGCACTTGAATGGTTCAAGGAATTTAAAACTTTAACTGAGAAACAAACTTGACATAGTATTAAGGCACTTCGATCTGATCGAGATGGCAAATACATGATTGTTGAGTTTGATGAGCTTTTAAAAGAACAAGGCATATTATTACTACTCACTTCTCTAGCAACTCCACAACTTAATGAGTAGCAGAAAGAAAGAATCATACACTATTGGACATGATACGGTCTATGGTTTAGCTATACTGACCTACCCATTTCAATGTGGGGACATGCTTTGCCTGGACTCTTACTGATCTACCAAATGGTGTAAGGCCAATTGGATGCAAATAGATCTATACGAAAAAGAGTGGTCTAAATGGCAAGGTGGCTGGTGGTCCCAAGTGGCATACGAAAGGGTCTAGAAAGGGGGGGTTGAATAGACCCTGAAATCTTTTGCGACTTCAAAAAGTTCTTATCACTTTTAAAGATGTGAACGCTTGGAAAGCTGAGCACTTGGGTCAGTCGCTTCAGTAAAGATAACTTAGACTTAGTGATTTTAGCAATTTACCAAAGTAGGGTAATGCCTAGATCGCTTAATCAGGGTTAGCACAGCAGAAATGATTTTTAGCGTTCAATTGGTTAATTAATAGCTTTGCAATTAGCTTGCCCCTTTTTCTTTTTAAAGAATATAAAATAATATAAATCAAGACAATAAGTAAAGTAAAGAACACAAGAAATTTGTAAGGTTCACTGGGTGATGTAATCCCAGCTACGTCCTTCTTCTCCTTTTTCACTTGGAGGAATTTACTAGGATGATTTTTGAAAAATCACACAGAATCTTCTACAAGATAGTAAAGGATGAAAAAGATCTCGGGCTCCTTGATCACACAGACTTCAGCACCAATGAAATTCGTCTTCTACAAGCTTCTCTCACTCAGAAATACTGCCTGTAAGGGGTTTCAACTTCTTTCTCACTCAGATGAAAGGTTGAAGGTTTATCACAAGGTTTTGTTTGTTTTTGGGAAGATCAAACAACTTGGAATATCTCAATAGGAATTTAGGTTTCTTCTTTGGAAGAGATTTGAGATATTTGTGACTGTCTGGAATGTAAATAAAAAGCTTGAAAGATTTGGCGATGTAGTTTCTAAGCTTTTTCTCAGCAAGTTTTTCTTGTGTCTATACGTAATTTTCTCTTGTAATATTATGTACCCCTGTTTTTGGGTTTTTTGGGGGTAAGGTATTTATAGGCAATTCTTGGGATCTATCCGTTGGACACATGTGAGAGCGTGCCTTTCACGCAGAGCGTGGTAGTTACCTTTATCTGACATTCCTGAATTTCTACTGGTTCTGATTGGACAGGAGCAGGTATACACTTTTATAGGTCTGACAGTCTAAGTCAAAGGGTGGCTTGTCCACAACTCATAAACACCTTATCACATTTAATGCTCTTATCAGGCATTTAATGCATTTTGAATTTAATTCCCGTTGGAAATAAATGCCCGTTGAATGATTGCATTTAAGTCCTTCATGACTTGAGGATTTATTTCAGGTGAATCTGACATCGGATCGCTAGAATGATTTGAGCGCATGATTCATAAATCCTGGAATGAGGTCCTTTAGCGTTTGACGGACGCTAAGTAACAAACCTTCATCTCTAGTTGAGTTCAGACACTGATCTTCAATCGCTTCTATAATAGACTCACCTAGAATTCTATTAGCGATTTAGTATCTAATACTTAGTCTAAAATCTACAAAGATAAAAATTACAAGCTTAAATAATACTTACAAACTTTCAAACGCTTAAACAATGTTCTATGAAAAAATATAAACTTACATTTTATTTGGGGTCTAACATTGAATCCTATCTTGTCATCATCAAAACATCTAACATGAAATTTCCTAACAATTTCCCCCTTTTTGATGATGTCAAGACTTTTAACTCTTATAACTCTTTTATAATTTAAGAGTTACTTTAAAAGAAAAGCCCAAATGAATATAAGTTAGCGTTTAAAAAGTTAGTAAAGTTAGCTAAAGTTAGATTAGTTTCAACAAGTTGTTTCAGCGATAAATCATTCATATATTGAAAGAATATGCATACATGATTTATACTGAAAGTAATATAATAAAAGTGACAACAGAAATACAAATATAAAAAGAGAAATTCAATTCACTTTTTCTGTTGCTTTGCTCTTTCTTCGCCTTGGAGAACTTCTAGCGCTAAGTCCAACAAGAGACGATCAATGTCGATCATTGTCGTATGTTGAACTTCATCGTAATCATGCCTATGAAGTCTAGCGCTTTCATTAAGTTCTAACAACCTTTCTGTCCATTCTCTTGGCAAAATTCCAAGCTCACGAATTAAATCGTGATAGATATCTTTTCTTGGATCTTTTGATGGTTTCCAATTGATAGGTCGTCTTAGCGGACCGGCAAAAGGTTGAAATCCCATACTTTCCAAGAAATCGACGTCCAATTCTGGAAGCAGATATTTTCCTAGATAATACCTTGGCTTTCTCTTTTTAGTTAGCATCTTCTTGATGCTCACTAGTTCTGTAAACATTGATCGCCATTGTTTATTATCTGTCTTTGATATCGTTTTGGACGCGTGATGCTTTTCTTTTTCTTTTTCCCCCTTCTTGGCATCATCAAGAGAGGTTTTCAACTCAGCGACTTCTCTTCGCAAGAGTCGAACTTCGTCAACTAAGAGAGCGACTTGATGAGCGACGCTCTGAGCAGCGGCATTGGTCGAGGTTTTCAGCATCAGTCGAAGCGCTTTGGGCTAAGTGACGGTTGAATTCTAATGAGAGTTCAGCGACAAGTGGTGATATGCTATTCATGATTGTGATAGTGCTTTTATTGGAAGCGTTTGCAATATCACGACTTCGCCTATCAGACATTATGCGAATTTGTCTATCAGCAGCCGCAAATAACTTGGAACAGGAACCTTCAATGTTGGTGAGCGAGTTCCATACTGCTTGTCTGAAATCGCTAGCGTCTGAATCACTCTCTGAATCCGAATCGGAAGAAGGACACTCAGGAGAGCTAGAAACTGCAGCCTTGCCTTTGGATTTATCTCTGATAAATGGCTCGTCAGGATTTTGAGCAATTTCAGCGTGCACTTCTTCAATCGCTTGATCCATTGAATGATCTTCAACCGCTAGGGGCTCAACCACTGGGGCGCTAGAAGGATCTGGCAAAGAGGCTTCTGGAATTTGAGCGTCATTCTCAGTAGGAGCACTTTCTTCTTCAATTATTTGGATTGGGGAAGAAGAGTCTTCAATGGCAATGACCCAGAGTGGGCCAAGTGCTTCCATCATATGCCTTGGACTAATCAAGCTAGATTGCGGAATAAAGAATATAGCGTAAGATTGAAAAAAGTCCAAAATAAGATTGAAAAAATCAGTGCTTAGAGCAAGCGGCACACCTTCCGGCAATTCTATTCCTGAAGCATAAGATTGAAAAAAGTCCAAAATAAGAGGCATCAGCGCTTGAGCTGCTTCTTGATCCACTGGCCTGATCAGCGATATCATCTTGGCCACTTGAATGTTTTGTTCACAAAAGAGCACAGGGTGTAAATTATATCCTCTGAAATTGCTTAACCCTGAGTAATGATTAAAAGATATGTCCATCGCTTGGGCATTTTCTATCACTGCTCTCATGTCTTTGTGGAATTTAGCAAACTCAGCGTGCTCATTGGAAACATCGACGAAAATTTAACTTTGGCCGGGAAGAAGTGGTTGTTTGCTGGAGGAAGCTTCTTCGTTCAAATCGGGAAAGATGCGCTGAACAAACGCTTGACAAGGATGCAAGATGTAGCGTCCACCTTAGCTGAATAAAGCTAGTTGCTGGCAAATGTAGGTTTCGATTGGTTTCCTATAGCGTGGTAAGTCGCTGACATTGCCTGTAATGTGCTAACGCTGTTGAAGCAAAAAGGTTGCAAGTCCTCGGCGTCTGTATTCAATTCCAAATTCAAAGAGAAATGGATATCTCACGAGTTCTTCAAGAGTATAGAAATGTAGAACGAACTCTTCAGGCCATCTGGCTGTATCCATCATCCATCGCTTGCCAAGCTTTTCAGCTTTTTTTGGTTCTTTTCTAGCGGCAAGGAATTTCTCGAAGCAGGTAGTTTCTTCATCGTAATCCTCAGCCCATAGTCTGGCAAGATATTCTCGGGCTTCATCTTCTATCCAAGAATTAACAGGATTTGGACGCTCAGCAACTACTAGTCCTTTTCCTTTCCAAAGCTTGAATTGATTAGGAGAGAGGGCATGCTGAGGGAAGTTGACGACTTTGGGGAGAGCCAAATATCCTATTTTGTTTAGATCTTCCTCATCAAGATTTTTGTTCCAATCGCCCATGTGAGGATTTTTGAAGACAATCTTGTTGACTCGAAGAGGATAAAAGGATTCGTCTGAGCGACCAATGAAATTAAACCGTGCTTGATCAAAATCTCTTTTCAAACAACTCTCCATCGGCCTGATCTTTCCAAGCGAGATTGGAGTCACTCCAAGCTGTAGAGTCCTAAATCGGCAAACTGCTCAAAGAATTCAAACTTTTGAAAGTTGGAAAGATCAGGCCGATGGAGAGTTGTTTGAAAAGAGATTTCGAGCTCTGCAAGCATCTAAGTGTCTCGTTCTCTAGCGGCATAATAAAATTCAAGATCAGGAGAATATCTGCGAGGAAAGAAATCGATGACACGAGGAGGAGATCCTATTAGAGTAGGAACAAGAGCAATTGTTTCAGTTGGGATGGGGGCCACTTCTATCGACCTCTCAGCATTGACAGTCGCTTCACTAGCTGAAGAAGTTTCAGTGTCTGGAAGGACTTGAGATGCTTCTTTTGCAATATCAACAATAGTTGCCATATCCACATCTACTTCAATGAGAACCTCTGAGGGTGGAGGGGCATCAGCGTCTGGTGCTTCTTGAGCTGATACATATAAGCGTTTGAGAAAAACAAGCAAAATTTCTACTAAGTAGAAATTTCAAAGAAAGGACTGAAACGCTTACCCTGAGGATTATCATCGACTGACGTAGTCGCTTGATCTGTTTCTATATTAGGGACAGGTTCCTCAGGCTCCTGGACTTCTTCTTCTGATTCTAAATCAAGAAAAGAAGTTAAAGGATCAGCACGAATGGGAATACGTAATTCTTCAAGAATGTTGAGAACAGTCTGAATATTCGCTTCACATTGCACTGAAAGAATTTTTATCCTAGCGTTAGAGACTTAGAAACTAACAAGGAAAGGGTAGACTAATTTGCTTAGCAAATACTTACCCTGAACACTAGAAAGCCTCTCAGATGGAGTAGTGGCTTGAGGATCTGAGCTAATTTCGGGAACAGCATCAGAGAGAGGAATGCTCACTGACCCTCCAAGCGCTGGATTCACTGAAACGCTTGTAGACGCGGCTGGAGTAGAGAGGAGAGTACGCCTTCGAGCAAGCGGTACTTCTTCTGCTACTTTTTCCACTTCTTCGGGAACAGAGAAGATAAACGCTGGAGGAGGGGAAGGAGATTTAGGAGAAGGAGACTTTTGTTTCTTCTTGGACTCCGGCTTCTGCTTCTTCTTGGCAGGTTTTGGCTTTTGCTTTTTGGCTGACTGGGCTGGTTCAGCGACTTTGAGAACGATTTTTCTTTTTGGTCACTTAACCACCACTTCTTCTTCAGCCGAGGACGATGATGAAGAGGAAGACGCTTGGTCTTCATCATCGCTGCGAACAACTCCTTTGTCTTGAAGTCGCTCACGCTTCTCCTTGGGAACCGCTACACCACCATGCCTTTTTGGTTTGAGCAGCTCGCTAATCATCTTCTTGCCATAGAACTTGAGTGTTGGGATCTTCTTTCCAGCGGAAGTTGTAAAACCGCAAGCACTTAAAATTCTACTTAACACAATCCCATAAGGCTTGGGATTAACTGACTTAGCCATCGCTGCCTTAAAGCGATTAAAAACATAGAGAGACCAATTAATCTTTAATTTGGTCAGAATGGCCACCATCATCTTGTACTAAATATTTGTAACTTTATCGAATGTTCCTTTTCTGCATTCGATCATCTTGGCGCAAATATCCGCGAGAATGACATATTCGCCCTTCATGTCGTTCTTCTTGAAGTTTGGCTCATAAGTAGCTTTGACGTTTTCTTTCTTGATTAACTCCCAGACTTTAGTCGCATCACCGAGAGTAACAAGTTCTACTTCACCACCATCATTGGGTAAGTTCAACAGGGAAGATAACAGTGAAGGAGTGAGAACAAAGGTCTCACGAGCAAAAGGGAAGATGCAGGAAATAGAGTTTCCGTCGTCAGAAATTTCAGCATTGTTAAAGAAATAGAGAGATTCTTCTTCAAAGTAGTTAAAAATGGTGGTAATCATCTCTCTCGAACCAGATTCTTGAACAAGTGGAAGAACCGTTCGTAGAGGGAAGTTTTGGTTATCAAACAGGTAGTCCCAATTAACAAAAAATTATGCGTTAACCGTGACTGGTTTTTTCAGCGCGGGAAGTTTTTCCGGTAGCAGACTTGGATGATTTTGAAGCTTTGGGTGCCATTTTGCCTTGAAAGAGATGAAGATTTTACAGTAGAGAGTGAGTTTGGAAGTGATAAAGTCTGATTGTAAAAACCTTGAAGAATATATATAGAGGCAAAAATAACTTCTCAGTCGCTTAGATGACTGCCACGTGTGATATCATTGAATTTTTAAAAAATTGAAAAGTTAAAATGTTGGAATCTGAGCCGTTTATGCACAAGTACGGATGTCAAAAGGTGTGGTAAAATAGGTTAACTGTTACAAAATACAGAGATTTTGGGATCCGCAGTTACCCATTTAAGTGAAAGACGTTTGAAAATTTTTGAAATTTTCAGCGTGAAATACACGCGCCTGATAGTACACTGACACGTACTCAGACTTATGCAGTCACTGAACCGCCTAGGTTTAGATAGGAATCATAACCGTCAGTTTGATTTGATAGGCACGTGTGGGTAGTTATCAAATCTAATCTTTTGGACTTATCCACACATTACTTTTAGCGATGAAAATTATGCATGATTTTTAGAGAAATTTAAAGTGGGGATCCTTGTAACGCTTAAGTCTTTTTGAGAACAAAATTTAATTTCGTAAAGTTTGAGATAAAGTCAATTGCTTGAATTAGGAAATGACATTTTCATTTAGAGATTGACTTTGTCATGCATAAAGATAAGCGCTAGTGACCAATGCATAAAAAAAAATTAAAAGTCATTTTTGATAACAGTCGCTTTATGTATTGAGACAAGTACAATTTTAAAGTTCCCCCTAAAATTGATGACTTGTTTCAGATTTTTGTAAAACGCTTTAGACATAAACTTAAGGTGGATTCCCCCTAAATTGTATGCCTATTAAGATATGATGTTTTTATGATTTAAGCGTTTAAATCAATCATACCTAATTCACTTCTCAAAGTGAGAAAGCGTTGTTCCTTGAGCGCTTTGGTGAAGATATCTGCAAATTGTTTGTCAGTTCCAATGAAGTGCATGGAGATATCTTTCTTTTGAACATGGTCACGCAAGAAATGGTATCTAATGTCAATGTGTTTGGTTCTAGAATGAAGAACAGGGTTTTGGGTCATAGCTAAAGCTCTTTGGTTATCACAGTGGATTGGGGTAGGACCGAGGATGATTCCATAGTCTCTAAGTTGTTGCCTCATCCAAAGGATTTGTGCACAACAGCTCCCAGTGGCTACATATTCTGCCTCAGCGGTAGAAGTCGCTATGGATTGTTATTTCTTACTATGCCACGAAACTAGTCTATCTCCTAGAAATTGACATGTACCACTAGTACTTTTTCTATCTATTTTGTATCCTGCGAAATTTGCGTCTGAATAACCAATTAGTTCAAAAAGAGAGTCCCTTGGATACCATAAGCCCACATTTTGTGTGCCTTTTAGGTATTTAAGGATTCTCTTGGTAGCGGTTAAGTGTGATTCTCTAGGATCAGCTTGAAAGCGTGCACACATGCATACCGAAAACATAATATCTGGTCTACTAGCGGTAAGATAAAGAAGTGATCCAATGATACCTCTATAGTTAGTGATATCAATTTTCTTTCCACTTTCATCTTTATCTAACTTAAGTGTTTGGCTCATTGGAATTTTTGAAGATGATGCATTTTCCATACCAAATTTTTTAATCATATCTTTTGTATATTTAACTTGGTTTATAAATATTCCATTAGGGAGTTGTTTAACTTGTAATCCTAAGAAGAAAGTTAATTCACCCATCATGCTCATTTCAAATTGATCTTGCATCATTTTCAAAAATTTCTCACACAATCGCTTATTAGTAGAACCAAATATAATATCATGAACATAAATTTGGACTAAGAGAATATCTTCATTATGAGTAATTTTAAATAACGTTGTGTCAACACTGCCTTTCGAAAAGCCTTTACCTATAAGGAAGATAGAAAGAGTGTCATACCATGCTCTTGGTGCTTGTTTAAGGCCATAGAGTGTCTTATCCAATTTGTAGACCATACTTTTGCCATGGTTGTTGATGAATCCTGGAGGTTGCTCCACATAGACTTCTTCTTGGAGTTTACCATTCAAGAATGCACTCTTCACGTCCATTTGGTACACCGTGAACTTGTTAAATGCGGAAAACACTAGGAACATCCTAATCGCTTCAAGATGGGCTACTGGGGCATATGTCTCATCAAAATCAATACCCTATTCTTGATAATAACCCTGAGCGATTAATCTAGCTTTGTTTCTTGTAACAATGCCATCTTCATCCATTTTGTTCCTAAAAACCCATCTAGTCCCAATAACTCCTTGGTGAGTTGGTCTTGGTACTAGCGTCCAAACCGTGTTTTTCTCAAATTGGTTAAGCTCTTCTTGCATCGCTTCTACCCAACTTGAATCATTGAGCGCTTCATCCACTTTCTTTGGTTCCATTTGAGATAAGAAACTTGCGAACATGGCCTCATTGATTGTAGCGGATCTAGTTCTAACAGGTGCTTCAACATCTCCAATGATTAGCTCTGGTGAATGGTCTCTAAGCGTTTTACGATCTGGTTGGAAAGGGTTAAGAAATTCTTGATCATCAATCGCTTGATTCTCATTAGTCTCTGGCGCAATCGCTACATCATTCACAGTAATATGCTCTTGATGATCATTTTCTTCATGATCATCAGCGATTCTGACAATATACTCATTAGTAACCTCACGAGTATTTTTAGGAAAAGGCACATAGATCTCATCATCAGCGTCGTCATCACTATCATCATTGAGATTGATCTGTGACGCTTGTTGGGCAAGATCTTCAATTCCTACATCATCAGGATTAACCTTACTCGGTTCTTGGTTAGCATCATCAAACACAACATGAATGGATTCTTAAACCTTTGATTTGATCTTATTTAGGATGTGAAAACTTTTTCCATTTTTGGCATAGCCTAGAAAGGTTCCCTCATCCGCTTTAGGATCAAATGTCTTTAGGTTTTGGGATCCATTGTTATGAATAAAACATTTTGAACCAAATACATGAAAGTATGAAACGTTAGGCTTACGTCCCTTCCATAACTCATATGGAGTCTTCTCATGTTGCTTGTTGATCATACACTGGTTCTGAGTGTAGCAAGCGGTATTGATAGCTTCGGCCCAAAACCTTTGAGGCAGCTTAGACTCTGCAAGCATCGTCCTAGCGGCTTCTTTAAGCGTTCTGTTCCGTCGCTCGGCAACTCCATTCTGTTGAGGTGTTCTAGGGGCAGAATACTCATGAAGTATTCCAAATTCAATACAAAACTTCTCAACAAATTGGTTAGTAAATTCAGTCCCTCGATCGCTTCTAATTCTTGTCACTTTTAGATCTTTATATGTTTGCAATTGACGAATTAAAGATGTGAGCTTGACACTAGTTTCATCTTTGGTCGCTAGAAATTCTACCCATGTATAGCGAGAGAAATCATCAACTATTACTAGCGAGTACTTTTTACCACTAACACTCATGATTTGAATAGGACCAAACAAATCTAAATGCAATAGTTCAAGAACTCTAGAAGTAGATAGACATGGTTTCTTCTTAAAAGATGATTTAACTTGTTTACCCATTTGACATGCATCACATAAGCGATTCTTTTGAATGGAACCCTTAGGTAATCCCTCTACAAGATTTAGCGATATTAACTGAGAGATTGCCTTAAAGTTGAGGTGATTCATTTTTCTATGGCATAACCAACCCAATTCATTTTGACTTTTAGCAACAAAGCATGTGGGGTTGTTATCAAATGTAGAATCCCAATCCACTAAATACACATTATTTTTTCTTTTTCCTCTTAATTTAGTAGACTTAGTCTTAGCGTCGTTAACATAGCAGAAGTCGCTTAAAAATTTTACTTCAGAGCCTTTATCGTAAAATTGACTAATACTTAACAAATTATGCATAACACCCTCAACATAATATACATCACTAATCATGATGTTCCCCCTATGCATGATACCTATACCATTGGTTTTACCTTTGGAGTTATCACCGAATATAACTTGAGGACCGTTGGTAGCTTGATAGTTGACTAGAAGATCTTTGGAACCCGTCATGTGTCTTGACGATCCACTATCAATGTACCAAACTGAAGTATCGGTGTTGGCTCTAGGTACCAGCATTTAAAGGATAATTCTAATTCTTCTTAGGTACCCATGTTGCCTTGGGTCCTTCTTTGTTAGTAACTTTGGTTTGAACTAGAACTTTAGGAACCCATATTTGCCTAGTCTTCATTGTGGGAATACTGGCCTTTTTGGGTTTCACATCGTGTTGTGTGTGCTTTTGGATGTATAATAATATCCTCGATTATAATAGTAGTCATAATCATAGTCATAATCATAATCATCATAGTATCGATAATATGATCTTGACTGTCTTGGATATTGACGCTGGTATTTCCTTGGCGCTGGGTAGGGTTACACTTTTGGTGCTGAACGCTTAGCGCTTGATTCACAGTGTTCAGGCTTACCTTTAGCCTTTTGAGTGTTTGGATGAACTCGTTTTTGTGAATCATTTGCTTTAGCCTTAACCTTGCCTGAGTCAGCTTTGACTTTCTCATTTGGCCTCTTACCGTTGTCGCTGGGTTCATTTAGCGTTTGACTATGTGAACCTTTTTCAACAAAGAAAACATCCTTTCCTTTGTTGTTTGCCGTAACATTAGATTTATTTGGTTGTTTACCGAATTTATTGTATCCTAAACCGGTCTTTTCACCATATAGTCTAGTTACCTCAGTCACATTATCCAACTTTCTAGAAGCTTTTGATAATGATGAGATGAGCTGCTTTGATTTGGCAAGTCTAGCGATCAGATCAGCTTCTCTCTTGACTATTATATCAAGATCGTTTTTTAATTGAATAATCTCACTCTCAAGTGATTGGTTCTTCTCAATGCATTGTTGTTGAACTTTCAACTCTGCTTTGAGCGTTACTTTATCTCTTGTGAGTGATATATATTTTGGCGGCCTCTTGACAATCTTTATAATATTCATTAACTTTGTCAAGTAATTTATCATAAGAAAGAGGATGAGATAATTCATTGGTTACCTCTGGTAGCAATTTGTCAGACGCTTCATTTTCTCTTGCCATGAGACAGATCAACGCTGAGTCGCTTGTAGGCTCATCATCACTGCTTTCATCTGATGATTCCAAATCCTCTTCAGGTGCGGGAAATGGTTCAGATTCCGCTAGCAAACCTTGTTGGCGAAGGTTTCTCCTGAATTGGTTTCTATTCGCATAGTCTTGCCTTGTGGGCTTAGACACATTTAGATAAGGGCAATTTACCTGGTAGTGCCCTGGTTTCCTGCAATTATAACATAGATTAGTTTTCATTTTCTGTTCAGTGGTTAATCGCTTGGAAATGACTGGCGCTGAGAGATTCGGAGTCGGTGATTGTGGCGCTTGATATGGAACTGGTGCTGTTGGTTGAGGTACTGAATACACTGGAGCTTGATACTGAGGTGTTGGAGCAGGAGGAGGGGTTTGAAATGAAGTTTGTCCAATAGGATTTCTCTTTTCATATCTTAGAAATTTCTTGAATTTCTTGACCAATAAGGCCATTTCATTTCCTTTTCTTCATTTGATTCCGTTGATTTCACTTCGCTAACCACTTTACCCTTACTTTTGGTAGTAGCGATTAAAGTTCCTGATGCAGTCGTTGAAGTCGATGTGTCACTAACTTCACCCAGTTCGAATTCAAATGCCTTCAACTTTGAAAACACGTTTTGGAGTAAGAGTCTCCAAGGTCTGTGATTCTCTCATAGCAACAGTCTTAATCAAGTATTTACTTGGAAGACTTCTGAAAATTTTATTGACCATTTCCTTGTTGGTCAACTCCTTATCTAGTGATGCTAACTCGGTAATGAGCAAAGTAAATCTTGTGTCCAATTATTCTAGCGTCTCATTGGGCTGCATTTTGAAATGCTCGAATCTTTGCATGGCTATGGAGAGCTTATTCTCCTTCATTTGTGCTGATCCTTCACACACTATAGCCAACTTATCCCATATTTCTTTGGAAGTCTTGCATTGCTTGATCTTGTTGAACAATGCATCATTGTCTCCTAACGCTGAGTAGAGTGCACTTCGTCCAACATTATCCAAATTAGCTCATTTTCTATCATCTGGCGTCCATTCTAACTTGTTTCTCTCGACATATCCATCTGGAGTGGCTTCATCAGCTCCGGGTGCTCGAGTTATTACTTTCATTATCTTAATGTGGCCATCTGAAATTACATCACACATTTCATTATTGCACGAACATAAATATGCGAATGCTCTAAGTTTCCAAGAATCATAGTTTGATTCTACCAACTTAGGCATTTTTGTTCAAAGCCATAATGAGATGTTTTAAAGAGAAATTTTAAAGCGATTAAGTTTGAAAAGGATGGATCTGAACAAGCAGTTACGCTCGGAAACGCTTAGGTTTCTAATTCAACCGCTCTGATACCACTTGGTGGTCCCGAGTGCCATACGAAAGGGTCTAGAAGGGGGGGGTTGAATAGACCCTGAAGTCTTTTTCGACTTCAAAAAGTTCGTATCACTTTTAAAGATTTGAACGCTTGGAAAGCTGAGCGCTTGGGTCAGGAGCTTCAGTAACGATAACTTAGACTTAGTGATTTTAGCAATTTACCAAAATAGGGTAATGCCTAGATCGCTTAATCAGGGTTAGCACAGCGGAAATGATTTTTAGCATTCGATTGGTTAATTAATCGCTTTGCAGTTAGCTTGTCCCTTTTTCTTTTTAAAGAATATAACATAATATAAATCAAGACAATAAGTAAAGTAAAGAACACAAGAAATTTGTAAGGTTCACTGGGTGATGTAATCCCAGCTACGTCCTTCTTCTCCTTTTTCACTTGGAGGAATTTACTCGGATGATTTTCGGAGAATCACACAGAATCTTCTACAAGATAGTAAAGGATGAAAAAGATCTCGGGCTCCTTGATCACACAGACTTCAGCACCAATGAAGATCGTCTTCTACAAGCTTCTCTCACTCAGAAATACTGCCTGTAAGGGGTTTCAACTTCTTTCTCACTCAGATGAAAGGTTGAAGGTTTATCACAAGGTTTTGTTTATTTTTGGGAAGATCAAACAACTTGGAATATCTCAATAGAAATTTAGGTTTCTTCTTTGGAAGAGATTTGAGATATTTGTGACTGTCTGGAATGTAAATAAAAAGCTTGAAAGATTTGGCTATGGAATTTCTAAGCTTTTTCTCAACAAGTTTTTCTTGTGTCTGTACGTAATTTTCTCTTGTAATATTATGTACCCCTGTTTTTGGGTTTGCTGAGGGTAAGGTATTTATAGGCAATTCTTAGGATTTGTCCGTTGAACACATGTGAGAGCGTGCCTTTCACGCAGAGCGTGGTAGTTACCTTTATCTGACATTCCTGAATTTCTGTTGGTTTCGATTGGACAGGAGCAGGTATATACTTTTATAGGTCTGACAGTTTAAGTCAAAGGGTGGCTTGTCCACAAGTTATAAACAGCTTATCACATTTAATGCTCTTATCAGGCATTTTATGCATTTTGAATTTAATTCCCGTTGGAAATAAATGCCCGTTGAATGATTGTATTTAAGTTCTTCATGACTTGAGGATTTATTTCAGGTGAATCTGACATCGGATCGCTAGAATGATTTGAGCGCTTGATTCATAAATCCTGAAATGAGGTCCTTTAGCGTTTAACGGACGCTAAGTAACAAATCCTCATCTCTGGTTGACTTCAGACGCTGATCTTCAACCGGTTCTCTAATAGATTCACCTAGAATTCTATTAGCGACTCAGTATCTAATACTTAGTCTAAAATCTACAAAGATAAAATTACAAGCCTAAATAATACTTACAAACTTTCAAACGCTTAAACAATGTTCTATGAAAAAATATAAACTTACATTTTATTTGGGGTCTAACATTGAATCCTATCTTGTCATCATCAAAACATCTAACATGAAATTTCCTAACAGTGGCTACCTATAAGGCCAGGCTAGTGGCGAAAGGGTATAGTCAAAAGGAGGACACTGACAATGAGGAAACCTTTTCACCAGTGGCCATGATCAAATCTATTAGAATTCTGCTAAGCATAGCTGCAAAGTTGGATTATGAAATCTAGCAAATGAATGTGAAGACCGCATTTCTAAAGGAATACCTCGAGGAGGATATTTATATGCAACAGCCCATGGGTTTCATATGGGAAGTAGATTCTCATAAAGTATGCAAACTCAATTGATCCATTTATGTACTAAAACGTCTCTCGTAGCTGGAATCTACGGTTCGATGAAGAAGTAAGGAAACATAGCTTCATCAAGAATGAAGATAAACCATGTGTTTACAACATGATCAGCGAGAGCAAGTTGACATTCCTGGTTCTATATGTAGATGACATACTACTTATAGAGAATAACTTAGGATTATTGACGTCGGTCAAGACATTGCTCTTAAGCACGTTCTCCATGAAAGACTTGGCAGAAGCTACCTACATTCTGTGAATTCGCCTATATAGATATAGACCGAATAAAATGATAGGACTCTCCCAAGCACTCTACCTAGAGAAAGTCCTCAAGAGATAAGAAATGCATAATTCTAAGGGAAGACTTTTACCCATGAGACATGGTATTCATCTTTCCAAATCTATGAGTCCTAAGACGGACAAGGATAGAATGGAAATGAGGAATACACCCTATGCATCGACAGTAGGGAGTTTCATATACGCAATGTTGTGCACGAGATCTGATCTGGCATATGTTGTAAGCATGGTTAGTAGGTTTTGTTAGGAATTTCATGTTAGGTGTTTTGATGATGACAATTAGGATTTTTTGTTAGACCCCAAAATATGTAAGTTTGTTTTCAGCTTTGAAGCGTTAGATTTGTAATAGGTTTTGTTTTATTTTTATTCTAGATTGTTTGGTTAAGTTGTCTTAGACTAAGCGTCTGATATGTTCTGAGTGAGTTTATCAGAAAGTAAAGTTTGAAGACTCAAGCGCCTGAAGTCTGAATAAAGATGAAGATTCCAAGCGTCTAGAATGACCAGCTACACCAAGCGTCATCTTATAGGATAGAAGTGATTTAAGGTTGAATAAGCATCTATCAATGACTGATTTCACCTAAATTTATTTCTAAGTCCAGAAGGAGTTTAATGCAAATATTCTCAATGCATTAAGTGCCAACGGGCATTTAATCCAAATGCATTAAATGCTGATAAGAGCATTAAATGTGATAAGCACTTTCAGACGTACGGAGAAGCCACCTTATTGGACTGTCAACTATTCAAAGACTGCAGCACCAACTTTTGTGCAGCAGATTTTCAGAAAAAAGGACAAAAGTTGTTCACTCGCGGAAGTGAGAGACACGCGCTCGTGCATGTGTCAAACGGACACTTTTTCCAAGAATGCTTATAAATAAGACTTCACCAACAAGCCAAATACAGAGAGAACAATTAAAAAAGTCGAATTGCTATTGCATTGAAGTCTCGTTCCTTACAATCTCAGAAAAGCCAGAATTTTCAAGAAAATATTCTCTTTGCTTTTCTTCAAATCCTGAGACAGTCAACCAATATCTCAAATATTCTTTTCGAAGAAACCCACATTACTACTGAGATATTCCTAGTTGTTTGAAATTTATCAAAATCAAACAAACCTTTTAGAAAAACCCCTATCCAAGTCTCGCGATCTGTGTGAAGTCGAAGTTGGATACTTGTCATATTTCTGGGTGAAAGAAGCAAGGGGATTGAAGTGATTTGGAGCAGAAATCTGTGTGATCAAGGAGCTCAAGTCATCGACATCCATCTCTCCCTAATTTGTAGAAGATTCTGTGTGATTCTTTGAGAATCATTTTAGTGGATTGCCTCCAAGTGTTCAAGGAGAAGAAGGACGTAGTTGGGATTACACCACCCAACGAACCTTACAAATATTGTTCTTTACTTTACTTTCAGCATTCATATTTTTCATATCATAAACTGATAAAGTAAAAATTAATCAAACGCTAAGCAACTAAATACACTTTCTGTGACGCTAAAGCTTTCAAAGAGAAGACTCCAAAAATTATTCCGCTGTGCTAACACTGATCAAAGAAGTGAACGCTCAAACCTATTTGGTTGTAGTATTCAAGTCTTGAAATCTAAGTTAACTTTCTAAAAACAGTGTTCGTTAGACGCTTCACCAAAGCGCCTAGATTTTAAGTGAACGCTTAAGTCAAGCATTAGACACTTCAAGCGTCCAAAACCATAATTTTAATACGAATCTTTTTGAAGTCAGAAAAGACTTCAGGGTCTATTCAACCTCCCCCCCCCCCCTTCTAGACCCTTTCGTATGCCACTTGGGAGCAACAGGGTTCAATTAAACTCGGGGGAGCAACACTGGACAGCAGTGAACTGTATCTTGAAGTACTTAAGAAGAACTAAAGATATGCTATTGATATATGGAAATGGAGAATTGAAGGTGGATGGTTACACTGATGGAAGTTTTTAATCTGATCCTAATGACCTTAGATCCACCTCTGGGCATATATTCACGCTCAATGGTAGAGCAGTGTCTTGGAAAAGTTCTAAGCAAAGCACAACTGCCGATTCCACAACCGATGCAGAATATATGGCTGCCTAAGTTGTTTGGATAAGAAAGTTCATAGCTGAACTTCAAGTGGTTCCTAGCGTGGGAATGTCGTTGGTGTGACAACAATGGAGCAATTTCACAAGCTAAAGAATGAAGGTCTCACAACAAATCTAAACACGTGATCAGGAAATATTATATAATACGAGAAATCATTGGAAGGGGCCACCATGCAGAAAATAGCCTCAGCGGGCAACGTGGCTGCCACACTGACCAAGTCATTATCACAGGCGATGCTAGATAAACATTTTGAGAATATGGGCATCAAATACTATAACGATTGACGTTGAGTGCAAGTGGGAGATTGTTAGGTGTATGCCCTCAATGACAATGAGGAATTAGATTTAGCAGGGCATTGATAAGTTATTTTGTACAAACAATTATATGTTTCTATTTATAAAATAAAAGTTTTGATTTTGTTCATATAAATGTAAATCGCATTTAAGTGTGTTGAACTATGATGCACGGACACTCCAAAAAATCAACCCGTGCAATGTCGGACACACGGTGGACACGAACACGGCAAAAGTGTGTCCAGAATTTAAAATAAATAAATAAAATTCGGACACGGCACGGACACATTCAAGACACTTCGGGGCTTATTTTTTGCATTTTTTTATATATTTTTAATATAAATATATTTATATATATATGTAATTATATATAGATGAAGTTTTATAGTTTACAGAAATATTGTTATTAATAAGTTGTTATTTTGTGTAAAAATAGGTTGCTCATATACAAATAGTGAACATATATATATAGGTTGTTATTAGTCCAATCAACATGGGTATTTACTCTTCGAAAGTCAATAATTGGGATTAAGATTGCAATAGTATGTGTGAACTTTAGACCTGAGGAGTTATTTACAATGTGCTTATAGTATTGGATATGTTACCAGAGTAGTTAGACCCGTATCACCTGATACGTGGTATCAACCTCGAAGTACGGTTCACACGGTTCATTCGACATTGTAAGATAACTGCGAATATGAGATTCATCGTCTCGATAGTAAATGAGTATGTGAACTGTACAATCTTAAGTAATTGAAATTACAAAGTCTTTGGCCAAAGCATATAAACTAACTAGTGATGGTCACTGTTGGTAGTTTTATAATTTCACATTATTATGATTATTAGGTACAACATCAAGTTCTATGAGTTTGACGTACCATGAGTCTTACTTGATCGGGTCACTTCGGTGAATAGTTTAAACGCATATGGTAATCGTAATCAAAGTTCGTGAAGACATGTTCATCTCATATACAATCGGGCTACGATTTAGTTCCACGGTGCTGGCTTGGTGACAACCTTATCCTTTGGAATTCTCCCATTGCCAATTGAGTCGAGCCTAAAAAGTCGCTCTATGTGAAGTAAAGAAATCATTTTCTATGCTAAGGGTATTTTAGTAACTTCATATTAGATGTGAATGACTAAAAAAATGAATGGCATGATTTAGTTAAAGATATTTAATTAGATTTAAAAAATTAATTAAATCTTTTAACTCATAAGTTAAATTAATTAAAAATTAATTTATAAGTTGAATTAAATTAATTAAATTAAGTTTAATTGGTTAAAGTAATTAATTAAAAGTCAATTGGAGTGGACTTGGATTTAATTAATTAAACATAGGCTAAGATGGAATAAAACTAGGAAACCCATTCCAAATAGGCCTAGCGGCCGCTCCTCTTAGTTAGACTAGGGGTTTTATTATTTTGGTATAAGTTATTAGTTAGTGTCAGAATTCTACATAAGTCATAATTCTGGATCTAACTTTGAGCCAAAGAATCCTAGATCAAAAGGAAAACATAAAATTCCCTCCCTCTCGCCATCTAACCGTCAACACCATAGTTGTCAGGGAAGAGATCGGAGCTTTCTTATAGATTTTTCTTTCGCGTGATAATCTAGAGGCAGAATTCTGGGGCTGCTGCTGATTATTTGAGTTTTTTCGTCAAGAGGTAATTTGATTATCCTCTTTCATAATTTTTCTTATTGCGAAACAATATCATGAAACCCTGGAATCAATTTTCTGTAGTGATTCAAATTAAAAAATTTATCTGCTAAACCAAATCACAACAAGATCACTAGACCCCGTGAAGAGGGTCCTCAAGTACTTTAGGCGTACTAATGATATCTTCCTTGTATGTGGTGGAGGAGAACTGGAACTAGAATGCTATTTAGACTCTAGTTTTCAGTCAGATGTTGATGACTCAAAGTCAATATCTGAATTTGTGTTTATACTCAATAGAATTTCGGTAAGTTGGAAAAGCTCCAATTAGGATACTACAACAAACTCCACCACGAAAGTTGAGTACATCACAGTTGAAGAAGCTGCAAATGAGGCGATTTCAATGAGGAGATTTATCCAGAAGTTGGATGTTGTTCCATCCATTCTTGATCCAGTACAGTTATATTGTGATAACAATTAAGCTATAGCTCTTGCAAAGGAGTTGAGGTCTCTCATGCGATACTAGCACAACCTAAGGTGATAGTACCTGATCCGAGAGATAACTGGCGATGTTCAAGTTGAACGAGTAAAATGTAGTAAACCCTTTTACCAAACCCCTGAGTCAAGTTGTAATCTCAGGACACCTGGAGAGGATAAGTCTTATATATATGGGTAGTTGGCTCTAGGGAAGTGGGAGATTGATAGGATTATGTCCCCAGCGAGCCATCTATTGACTTAGCCTTAGCTTGTAAACACTGTGACAGTCTTGTCTTTAGTTATATTAATAAATATTTTGGAATCATTTCTTTATCTTTTATTTTTTTCAATATTTTGGATAAAGTTACTTTAGATAACTTATGGATATAAGTAATGTCGCGAACAAGGGGTGGCGACTGTGGATGCTCTCTAGGGATATGATCTTAAAACCCTGTTCCAAGTCATAGAAATTGTGTTATCACAGTCTTCAAGACTTGTTTGTGTATGACTTTCTCATGGGATAATGACTTGTTCCATGAGCATTGATCCAGGAATCAGTGCATGCACAAAGATCCATACTTGGGAAGTATGAGATTGAACAACTCCATTGAGATTCAATATCGAACTTAGGATCCTAGAATTGTGTACCTGTGAGGTTCAACAACCTGAGGTGTCATGATTATGACTTGTGTAGTGTTGGGATCGCTACCCCTATGGTTCCTAATCCCCCGGGATTATGTATATGTCGCAAAAACAAATATTTAAAATTTTACAAACCCCAATTCCTAAACAAGGGATTAGGTTGACATGGTACCATCAGATCTAGGAAAAACATAAAAAGGGTGTTTTTCGTGGTGTTACCTTTTGACAAATATCCACTGATTGAATTCTCTGCTGCTTCCTCAGCTTCATATTATTAGACTAATGTTGCTAAGGTGGAAATTTCTTAAGATTATTATCAATTTGATCCCTCGCTCTTGATAACCTATGCTGGATTGGATGTAGCAATCTCTCTTGCTTGCATGCATTAAAGTCTGAATTTTCCCCAGATAAATCCGGCTAACAACATCCAGAGTATGTAGCCATTCCTAGCATCGACTAACTTAGAAGATGTTATTAATTCTTTTTGCATCTTAAATCACTTTCTCCCCAATATATAATTTTATCATAAACTCATACATAAGGTAGCTGATAAGAAGTGTTTTTACGTGTTTTTAAGCCCGTAATTCTTATGATTTGGATTCACTTATTGCCTAAATCATGTCACATTTGCATTTAATAGGTGTGTTAAGTGAATACAGGTAATAAATGAGAGTACATGAAGAAAAGGGAAGAAAAACGATGTACAAAACAAGTTCAAACATGTTTTTCAACACCTAGGCGGTTTATGTATCTCCTATCACATTCGAGCGATATTTCCGTACATTTCGAGACCGAATTAGACAAAGTTTCCTTCTACAAAATTTTAGATGTATGTTTTAGGTTCAAATGGGAACTTGAAACATCCAAATCGAAGGTCTATAGAGAGAATTGTGAAGGAAATACGATTGCTGCGCCGAACAGAGAAGTACATGTGTCAGGATACGCCCCAGCGCCCTCCTAGTCATGCCTAGGCATGGATAGTCCGAATGTTACTCCTTTTCAGCCTAAATTCCAGCATTATATGATGGGTAAGAATCACTTTTGGCCATAATTCAGCACATGTGTTGAGGGGTTGTCATAAGTGTGTTTCTTGGTAGATTTACTTTATGGGCGCCAAATCAGAAATAACCTCCATGTTGAAACATAATTTAGGTATACTTAGAGACCGAATTGGACAACATGGCCTTCTGGAAAGTTGTAGATATATGTTTTATCTGAACATGGGGACTTGAATCATCCAATTTGGAGATCTGTGAAGAATTTTATGAGGAAAATACTAAGACTGCGCTGGAAAGCAAGAAAATGGCAGCATGCATGTGTTTTGTTGGAATTTTCACATGGTTATGCATGGTGGAATTCTTAAGGGTCGAAAGTTTAGCATTTTTTAGCTGGTTGGAATCTTAAAAGCCAAACTTTAAGCATCACCGTAGGTGGAATTCTCATTGGGGAACTTTAATGGGAATTCTTAATGCATAGTTTAGTGGAATTTTGGCTATAAAAGGAGGGGGAACCCATACTCTTCATCATTCACTATCAATTTCAGATTCTTGGAGGAGAGGGGGGCAGCCCCTAATCTGATTTCTCCACCATTCATCACCATTCTTCATCACTCTTGGAGGGGAAAACTAGAGGAAGGAAAAGAGCTTGGGGATTGAAGGCTTAACTTCAAGATCCATCATTATTCACTTTTGAGGGAGTTTTTGTAGCTTTTCATTATAATTATGTCTATGAACATGTGTATTAATTCATTTATGTTTTTCATATTATCCATTATGAACTAAATTCATAAGACTAGGGCCATGTAAGGCCAAATTGTGATATATGCTTATAATAGATGCTTGTTGAGGTTGTTCTTATATTGTTATGTGATGTGAATTTGTGTTTTTGCCTATCTTGCATATACTTGATCACTATATGTTAGAATCTTATGCCTAGGTTAATATTTCGGGAGAAAATTAACTTAGGGTGCAAGAAATTCACATCATGACCCGTAACTAATGAGGAATTGCCCTAGACATAGGTAAAGATTCCCGGGTGAAGTTGTTCGATTCAAATCGAGTGAACTCTAGTACGTTAATGCATGTTTAGTGGTTAGATTTCTGGATAGGAATATTTGGGAAATCACGATCTAAGCATTGGAGTTTATACGCGAGACATCGGTTATTCTCTACTCTCGGAGTTCTCACCATAACAATATAAGCGTAATCCTTCAACTAGAATCTTTATAAGTATAATTGATCAATTTGAACCTAGCATGCGCCTTAGTCTCCCTTTATACTTTGTGTAAAATCAATTGTGTAATCTTGTTCTTAGTGTATGCATTTTACCTATAATTTACTTTAATTATATTTGTTTTTTTTCCGTTAAAATCATAAACTAAAATTCAAGTTTCCGTGGTTCGACAACCCGGACTTTTCGTCCACACTTATTACTACACACGACTAGTGCACTTGCTATCATAGCACGTTAGCTTTCAGCGTGTCAGTAGCTAATCATATGGAGCATTAAGAACAAAATTAAAACACAAAGCAATAAAAGAATTAATATGAAAAACGTAATTTATAACTCAAATCTCATAGCTTAGCCTAAACATGGTCTTAGTTCAAATAATCTAATTCATCAAGAAAAATAAAAGATAGAAACTTTGATAGAGATTCATAATCATAGACAAAAAAAAATCTAAATCTAAGAAACTCCTTCGTATAATTGGTTGTTTAACTTCAATCTTCATCCCTTCCATACTTCTTGATTTCTTCACCTTCAAGAGTTTGTGTAGATCTTCATGAATATGTAAAAACTAAGCCTAAACCCTATTAGGGCTCTATTCTATGTGTATTTCATGTGTTAAAAAGTGTACCAAACCCTATAGAACTGATCAAATAGTTATAACCAAATGGATGGAAGAATTCTCTTTGAATTAGAATTGGAAATTTTCAAAACTGCTACTCCCGACGACGACGTTCAAACGTTGTGCCTCCTTATGTTCGTCCTTAAACCCTTCCCTACGTCCGTACATAATTTTCCCACATTCCTACTTAAAAACTGACATTTCTTGCTAGATTCATGTCCGAACGTCAAATAGACCACGTTCGGGCGTAGATTCGGAAATTTTTTCTGTCTCCTCAGTAATCTTGTTTTCTTCATACTTTTCTGTACAAATCTCCAATTTAGATGATTCAAGTTCCCCACGTAAATCTAAGACAGAGCTCTAGAACTTTGTAGGAGGAACTTTCATCAAATGCAGACTCTAAATACTCTAAAAATCTACAATTTCGTCCTGTTTTTCTCTATTGCAATGATTTTCCACCTTTACTCAATAAGCACACAAAATAAATGCATATGTGGCATAAATCATGCATAAACCAATATAAATCATATGAACATGAGGCTCTAAAATACATAAAATCGTAACCTATCAAGCATGGCCACAATTTCTTCATCTTCACTTTTCAGATAGCTTCACCTCTCTCTTCGACTCTCCCGCGCAGCCCGTTCCAAAAGACTGTCTCCACTAGCCAAGGAGCGGCCCTATATCTCCTCCCTTGTCTTGAAGAAATTCATCTTATTGCCAAATCTCTCCATGCTTACAAGGCTCCTGCGCCCGACAGATGCCAAACTTTTTTTATCACAAATTTTGGGACATTATCGGTCACTCTACTTGGCAATTTGTTTGTAATGCCTTCTCCTCGGGTCTCTTCAATGAAACTGTGGGTGAAACTCTTATCTGCGTCATTCCTAAGGTTGATAGCCTGAACTATTTCCGAGTTTAGACCAATCTCCTTGTGTAACGTGCTTTACAAGATAATCACAAAAATGATCACTACTAGATTGAAGCCTTTCATGACCGAGCTTATTTCTCCGCTTCAATGCTCCTTCATCCCGGATCAAAGTACCCAAGACAATGTTATGGTCCTTCAAGAAATAATTCACTCTATGAGACGGTCCAAGAGTAAATAGAGGAGTATACTTATGAAGATTGACCTAGAGAAGGCCTTTGACAAGGTCAATTGGAAATTTCTCGAGCAAACGCTATATTTTTTTGGCTTTCCGGAGAGTACAATCAGAATCATCATGTTTTGTGTCAAGGGCTCAAAACCGAAAATCCTTTGGAATGGCGAACCTCTTCCGGCCTTTACCTTGAATTGTGGTGTTTGACAAGGAGATCCCTTGTCCCTGTTCTTTTTGTCCTTTGTGTTGAACGGTTGGCTTATCTCACTGAGGAAGCCTTCGAAAAGAAGGAGTAGCGGCCTATCCAAGTTTGAAGAGGTGGTCCTTTTTCTTTCCCACCTCTTCTTTGCCAATGACATGATCCTTATGGTGAAGGCGACCCTAAAGTGCCCATACTATCAAGCATATCTTTGACCTCTTTTGTGAATGTTCGGGCCACAAAATTAATTTCCACAAATCAAAAATTTTCTTCTCTAATTTCACTTGTAACCATACGAGATGAACCCCTACCTCGGATTTGAATCTCTGCATCACCACAGATTTGGGAAAATATTTAGGGGTCCCCATTGTGCACCAACGCATCTCAACAAGACTTTTTCGGGGTTTATTGGATAAATTGCACTCCCGACTCTCGAATTGGAAATCTAAAATGAAACCTTTCGGGAAGGGCCACCCTTATCCAATCCATCACCACCGCTTTGCCAAACCATCTGATGCAATTGTGTTGGCTTCCATAGTCAATTTGCAGCAAGCTCAACATGCTTAATCGTGCGTTCCTTTGGGGCTCAACTAGTGACCATAGGAAACTTCACCTTGTTAATTGGAGAATGGTCACCAAAAGTAAAAGTCGTGGTGGTCTTGGCATTCAGGAAGCAAGAAGGGCCAACATTAGTCTTCTTTCTAAAGTGGGGTGGAAACTTGTGGCCAAAACTAATGTTATTTAGCGTGGGATTTTTGAAGCCAAGTACCTTAAAGGGGTCGACATTTTTGACCAAGAGCCCAAAGTCTATGATTCTTACGCTTGGAAAGGAATTGTGAGTAGCATCAAATCAGTGGAAAGGAATGTTTGTTGGCGTATAGGAGATGGTAAATCGATCTCATTTTGGTTCGATAGATGGTTAAAGAGATGACTATCTTAGCAACCTCATTGATGATGATATTCGGGAAGAGGAACTTCCTTTACATGTTAATGAGGTCATTGATGGGAATCGATCTTGGAACCTTAGGCGAGTTATGACTATGATTCCCCAACACATCAAGGATTTAATCCTCAACATCTACATTCCTTTGTGTGACTCGCCGGATCGTCGACTATGGTAGGCGGCTGGTGATGGGAAATTCTCATGTAGGTTAGCTTACCACTCTACTTCTTGGCATGAGGATCCCCCCCCCCCTTGTGCTTGATCAAAACTGGACATGGATTTGAAAAATGAATGCTCTGTTCAAGTTCAAATTCTTTGCTTGGCTTTTCAACGGGGTAGCTTGGTTACTAACTCTCTTCACTAAAATCACCACCTTTCACAATCCAATGTTTGCCCGTGTTGCAATATCCGGGAGGAAACAACCCTCCATGTTCTTCGGGATTGTTCTCTTGCTACAAAATTTTGGGAATTTGTTGTAAACCCTTCCCACCTATTCCAATTTTGAAATTCTCCGGATGCTCAATGGCTTAAAACAAATCTGTTTAGTTCCTTCCCGAACATTCTCTTACCTGATTTACCCTAGAATTACGTCTTTATGGCCAACGTTTGGTCACTTTGGAAATCCTGTAATAAGATGGTGTTTGAAGGCACAACTACAAGACTTCGTCCGCTTCTTTTTTCAGTCAAATCCCTTTCCCTAGATTCCTTTAAAGTTTTCCTCCTAATCCTCCTCCTAAAATTCGCCCTCTGGTGCCTGGAAAAACACCTCCTCTAAATTGGTTTAAGCTTAACTCTAATGGAAGTTTCATCTCTTCCACTAATTGTGCAACGGAAGGTGCCATTCTTCGTGATCACGAAGGGCTCTGGCATTGGGGATTTAACTGGAAGTTGGGGCTCATCACGATCGCTCAAGCTAAACTTATGGGTCTTATCAAAGGTCTCTCCATGATTGGGAAATGCGGATTCAACAACGCGAAGCGGTTCTTAAACTCGTTGCACATGTTTATTGCCACAATCACCCTCTGGGAAACTTGCTAAACTTGGCCAAAAATTGGATGTGGACTGCATGTTTTGGGAACCCCCCCCCCCCGGCAGACTGTGAAGGATATCCTTCTTGAAGAGTTGTAACCTCTGTTTCCATCTTTTTGTACCCAAAAAAAAAAAAAAAAACCTAACCACATTTACAATGAGGGGGCTGTTTTAATACATTTTAATGTAATAGAGAAGGGTGTGAGAATGTTATAGGGGTAGACAGATACTTGATAGTTGATGGTGTGCTATAATACACGGATACTCCTAAAAATGTTCAGGTGCAGTATCGTACTCGGATCCATCATGGATAGACTCGAGTACCGTATTCGGGACATTTTTGAAATGTCCAAAAATAAAAAGAAAAGAGAACATTTTGGATATCGTATCCAATAAAAAATTTGAGGTATCCAACACGCCTTGAATACTAGGCATGTTGGTCCCAACTGGCATACGAAAGGGTTTAGAAAGGGGGGGGGGTTTTGAATAGACCCTGAAGTCTTTTTCGACTCCAAAAAGGTTTCGTATTAAAAAGGTTTTGGACGCTTGAAATGTGAACGCTTGACTGAGCGTTTACTTAGAAATATATATACGCTTAGGTTAAGCGTCTGATGAATACTGTTTTTAGAGAGTTAACTTAGACTTCAAGATTTGAATACTTTAACCGAGTGGGTTTAAGCGTTCAGTTCTTTAATCAGTGTTAGCACAGTGGAATGATTTTTCTAGTCTTCTTTTGAAAGCTTTAGCATCACCAGAAGTTTCTTAGTTGCTTGGCGTTTGATTGTATTTTACTTAATCAATTTATGCAATGATATGATATGAAAGAATTGACTGAAAAGTAAATAACACAATATTTGTAAGGTTCGTTGGGTGATGTAATCTCAACTACGTCCTTCTTCTCCTTGAACACTTGGAGGCAATCCACTAAAGTGATTCTCAAAGAATCACACAGAATCTTCTACACAATAGGGAGAGATAGATGTCGATGACTTGAGCTCCTTGATCACACAAATTTCTGCTCCAAATCACTTCAATCTCCTTGCTTCTTTCACCCAGAAATGATGCAAGTATCCAACTTCGACTTCACACAGATCGCGAGGCTTGGATGGGTTTTTCTAAAACGGTTTGTTTGATTTTGATGAAGTTCAAACAACTTAGAAATATCTCAGTAGGAAAGTGGTTTCTTCGAAAAGAATGTTTGAGATATTTGTTGACTGTCTCAGGATTGAAGAAACGCAGAGGAAATGTTTTCTTGAATATTCTGGCTTTTCTGAGAGTTTAAGGAATGAGACTTCAATGCAACAGCAATTCGACTTGAAGATTAATTGTTCTCACTGTTTGGCTTGTTGTTGAAGTCCTATTTATAGGCATTCTTGGAGAAAGTGTCCGTTTGACACATGCACAGGCGCGTGTCTCTCACTTCCGCGAGTGAACAACTTTTGTCCTTTTTCCTGAAAATCTGCTGCACAAAAGTTGGTGCTGCAGTCTGAGATAGTTGACAGTCCAATAGGGTGGCTTCTCCGTACGTCTGAAAGTGCTTATCACATTTAATGCTCTTATCAGCATTTAATGCATTTGAATTAAATACCCGTTGGTACTTAATGCTTTGAGAATATTTGCATTAAACTCCTTCTGGACTTAGAAATAAATTCAGGTGAAATTACTTCTGTCCCATAAGGAAACGCTTGATGTAGCTGGTCAATTGGACGCTTGGAGACTTTTATCTTCTTTCAGAAATCAGGCGCTTGAGTTTTCGAACTTTACTACTGATAAACTCACTCAGAAATTATCAGACGCTCAGCCTAAGACTACTTAGCCTAACAATCTAAAGTAAAATAAAACAAAGCCTAATAGGCCTATTACAAAACTAACGCTTCAAAACTTATACAAATTTTCTACTAAAAGCAAACTTACATATTTTGGGGTCTAACACAAAGTCCTAATTGTCATCATCAAAACATCTAACATGAAATTCCTAACAAGGCAGAGTATTTTTTTATAATATTATACAATACGTTTTGGGCTAAAATAGGAAAATAGATAATACTTTAGCTCTTTTGTTCAAAATTAAACATAAATTTAAACAAAAGACAAAAGAATTTAAAGAACTAGACAAAATTTTATTTATGTCAATAAATGTATTGAATCAAACTCATTTATAAATATTTTACGTGCATATACATAGACATATCCTCAACGTTACTCATATCGTATCATATTTGTATCCTTGTTTAATAGATGGTTGTGCCTTGGGGGAAACTTTACAAATGAGTAATGCTATATACTAGTTTTTATTTCAATATGGATCATCTATTACAAATGGTGTTGCATCTCCTATTGCATTCACTTCTATATATGACAAGTGTACAAAATTCAAATCAGTTATATATTTAAGAAAAATATTTATATACTTATCGTGTATAGAATAAATGTAATAGGAGATGCAACATCATTTTGCAATAGAGTATCTTGTATGCTTTTATATACCACTGATTTGTCACTCCCCTAATTTTGACAAGAAATTATTTGTAACTAATTAATTTTATTAAAATTAATATATCCATAATTTTTAAATTAATAAAATGTAAAAAATCGATTGTATAAAAATGTTGGTATAGAGCATTTTCCTTTACGAAATTGGAAATTTGGAACCTGAATCCGGTCTATCTTCTAGTCAAACCCGGGGGTCCATATGACCAAAACCCGAAAAATCCCAAATCGCGCTCTCTGTTACATGAAGAAAGCCCCAAAATCCCAAAATCCCGAATCGACCTCGCTCTCATTCCCTATCATCGGAATTTGAATATTGTCAGCTTAGCAGATGGAAGCAATGACTCAAGGGGGTGGTGGTGGTGGCTGTTAAATATTAGCAATGCCAGAAATAATAAGTTTCCGATCTTTGATTCTTTTTTCAGCACTTGTTCGTGTCCTTCTAATTTTGTATGGGGAATGGCAAGATGCTCATTTGGAGGTTAGATACACGGATGTAGACTATTTCGTCTTTTCTGACGCTGCGGCGTTAATGGCGTCTGGGAGATCACCTTATCAAAGATCAACGTACCGATATTCGCCATTGATAGCTTTTCTTCTAACGCCCAATTCTTTCCTTCATCCGTCGTGGGGAAAGTTTCTTTTTTCTGCATCAGGTAATTTTAGTTTCATTTAATGGACTAAAATTACATTTCGATATTGGTATAATATCACCATATTTTGCTGATAGCCTGATAGTAGATTTTAGGTTTTCTAGATATTTGTGTGTGTTTTCTTTTTTTATCTGAATAGGATTAATGTATGCTTAAAGATACAAATCGATTTGTATAAGCACTACAGGTGCACTCTGTTTTCAGTGATAATCAGACGATGATATTTCGCACATTAAATTCACATGACAGATCTACTGGTGGGATTCCTTATACACAAAATTCTGAAGTTACGAGGGGTTCCTGAGAAACTATGCACGTACTCTACGATGGTATGGCTTTTCAACCCGTTCACCTTCACCATTGGAACGCGTGGGAACTGTGAGCCCATTGTATGCTCCATGATTCTATGGATCTTAGTATGTCTGATGAATGGTACAACTTCTACACCCGTAATTTACTTCTGCTTATAATTTTCCTTGCAATTGCTGTCTTGTTCGTGTAGGTCTCTGTTCAAGTAAATCTAATTGTACATAGAAATCTATATAAACTAGTAGCAATTGCTGTCTTGTTCGTGTAGGTCTCTGTTCAAGTAAATCTAATTGTACATAGAAATCTATATAAACTAGTAACCTAGTGTTAAAAGTGGATCGATCACCACAAGAAATTCAAACATTACTTTCTATTCTGAAAATTAAAATTGGATGACGGATCTCATCATGTTCATTGTTTATATTTGTGCTTAGAGGGTGTTTCGGTGAGCTTATATGCTCTTCAAAACATCTTATGAGATGTGTAAGAGTTTATAAGCTTCAACAAAGTGTTTGGATAATTTTTTTTGGGAATAACCTCCCAAAATATGATGGTAAGGAGCTTATAAACTCTCTGGAATCCTTACTTATTTTGTAAGATTTTAACAAACCTATTTGATTTGGTCATCTTAATGACATAATTGACATTGCTTGCACCTCTATGTGCTTAAATTATCCAAACAATTTAAGATTTTATTTTTAAAATAAGGTCCAACCTCTTCTGAGCTTCAGATACATCTTGTAGGAGCTTAGCCACAATATTTTTAATAAGCTTAGCCAAACACCCTCTTAGACTTTATGACATGGCTCTCATTATTCTTTTTACAATATATTTCTTTTAATTATTCAAATTTTAGTTGAAGAGTAGTGATTTTAACCTATGTTCTTTCATTTTGGACTACAGACCATCTTTTGCAGGCTGCATTTTGGTATGGGCTTGTTGTTCACCTGAGAATATATCCTATAGTTTATGCATTTCCCATCATCTTACTTCTCGATCCACTCTATTTTCAACCTGGAAAAAAGCCTATCCTTTCTGAGTGGAGTTCAAGAACATCAGTGTCATCCCAAAACTCGAGCAACACAAAAACTACCAAGTCAAAGTATATTTGGAACTCTTTAACAAGCATGATCACTTGGAGAAGAGTCAAATTCGGGATTATTTCTGGATCTACTTTCTTCATCTTGACTGGATTGTGTTTCTATTTCTATGGATGGAATTTCTTGCATGAGGCGTTGCTGTACCATCTTACCCGTACAGACCCGCGTCACAATTTTTCAATATACTTCTATCACATATATCTCAATTATGAACAAGATTTCTCGATCGTGGAAAAGCTCATTGCCTTTCTGCCTCAGTTCATTGTTCAGCTTGTTCTGATTTTCCGCTTTGCATTTGACTTGCCATTCTGTTTCTTTCTGCAGACGCTGGCATTTGTAGCATTTAACAAGGTTGGTGTGAATATATTATACTACCTCTAACTCACAAAGGATATATTGCTTGCTTGTCTTTTTCTAGAAAATAACAAATTTCAACTTTGTATGGCTTATTCCAAAACTAACCCAATGTTTTTATAGAAATTATTGTTTGATTGTAAAAGAGTTACAATGTGTGATGAGACAACTATGATTTAATTCAATTTTTTCATATTTTGAAGGACATAATTATCACATGCTACAATTAACACCTACTATAGTAAATTGCAAACACATTGGAACAGATAAAAATACAATACGTGGCACTCTTTGTGGAACAGAAACATATTGCAACAAATGAAATTAGAATACATGACATTCTTTGTGTTACAGATGAAGTATTTGATATTTTTTTGTACCACACACTATTAGTTCCCAGAAGATGTATGTGTAAAATAGTATGATGGTTGGTTGTTTTGTTTACAGGTCATAACAGCACAATACTTCGTGTGGTTCTTCTGTTTATTGCCTCTAATACTGCCATGGAGCAATATGAAACTCAAATGGAAAGGTCTTGCTTGCATCTCTTTGTGGATTGGAGCTCAAATTCATTGGTTAATGTGGGGTTATTTGCTCGAATTTCGAGGCAAGAATGTCTTCTTTCAACTATGGTTGGCAAGTTTACTGTTCTTGGCAGCCAATTCTTTTGTTGTTATTAATGTTATTTGTAACCATGTATACTGTCCTCTGTTCAAACAATTAAAAGCAGGCAAATTTGAGTAAAGGTATGAGAGTTGATATGGTTTGCCTCTTTTCTTTTTGTATATTTTAGCAGAAATTTTCTAGGGTGTTTTGTGGAGAATTTTCTTCTAGGACTGTAAACATTTTCTTTTTGGACAAATAGGTGTTATTTAAAAAAATATTATTGAATGCAATTGCATAGAATAACATGCATGGCGGAGATTTATGAAACAAGAAATATATGTATTGGTCATAGTTGTGGAGCCCATAATTTGAAGTATTGTTGTGGTATGTTTTAAAATATTGTCGCTACTCAGGTTTCAGTGAGTTTTTTCACTTTACGATATAGTAAATTCAACAACTTGAATCTTGTGTTAAATTTCGGTATTCTTAACTATTGTGTTCCATTTGTAACAAATATGTTGAGTACAATCAGGGCTGAGGGAGAGTGGGGTTGGCTGGTGCTGTGTGGCTCCCTAAAGCTTACATAATGAATGCTCCAGTGTTATGATCTTGATAGGTATATGTTATAGTGTGGAACCTCAGGAAGAGTTGATGTTTAATTTGCACTTTCCCATGTATTTTGCATGTATACATAAATAAATGTTTTCTCTCTCTCTCTCTCTCTATATATATATATGCCTTATTTTCAGAAATCATTTTTTATTTGGTACGTTTAAACACGATGAACTACATCCACTCCCCATGAGATTATTTCTGATTATGCAAAACTAATATAGTATAGATCATGATACAGTCTAGTTGAGGTTTGTCATGAAAATGATCAGGGTAATGAAAAATGGTAAAAGTGTATTTTAACATAACGGCGCTGGTTAAAGAAAAATAAAAATAAGAAACACAACAAAGTTTAAAGAAAGCTAAAGTTTTAAAGGACCACCTTAGCCCTCTTAATTTTCACAAACATTAAGTTGGTTGTATGTAATTATGTAAACAAAAGTGCTTCTTCCTTTTTTTAGTTAGACCTAATTTGGGGGGTGTGGGTGTAACTCGCCCTTATATCAATTTCTTTTATAATTGGGATTAATGCAAAAAAAAAAAAACCCGTGTTAATGTGAAATTGCAAAAAATCCCTGTGTTAACGAAATAGGCTAAAAATCATCTTGTATTCTTAAAAAGTCTGCGAACAGTGGATTTTTGAAAAAAAAGAGTGTTTTTCATGTTTTTCACCTTTAATGACATGTTTCTTTGTTTGGAAAGTGTATAAATGACAAAAAAATATGTCATTAAAGATGAAAAACACGAAAAACACACTTTTTTTTTCAAAATCCACTGTTTGCAGACTTTTTAAGAACACGGAGTGGTTTTTAGCCTATTTCGTTAACACGAGGTTTTTTTAGCAATTCCACATTAACACAGAGTTTTTTTTTTTTTTTTGCAGTAATCCCTTTATAATTGTACGTGATTAGTCCATCATAGGGTTTATTGCAAATTACCCCTTGTGTTAGTTCAAAATCGCTAAAAACCCAAATTAATATGCAAAAACACCCCTCTGTTAATGTAAACCATGCGAAAACCATTTTTTCCATTAGAAAATTGATCAAAATGTAGCCCTTAATCCATTCCTATACTTTTGCCGTGTATGTGGGGTTGAAACTAACTACTAAACAAAAGTATAGGGTTGCTTTAAAGGCTACATTTTGATCAATTTCCTAACGAAAAAGTGATTTTTGCATGATTTACATTAACAGAGGGGTGTTTTTGCATATTGATTTAACACAGGGGGTTTTTAGCGATTTGGAACTAACACAGGGGTGATATGCAATAAACCCTCCAGCATATCTTGAAGTTATTTGAATAATGAAATTGATCGCTTCTCCAGGAAAAAGAATTCAAGAAATATGAATGGCAAATTTGTTGAAAATTTGGTTACTATAAGTTAAACGTGGTTTAATTAATATAACTTAAGGGCTGCCCTAAGTTTGATCATGTTATTTAGGTGGGTTCAATATGTCCAATATGAGATCTTTTTGGGTAAGATTAATCTAGTCTGGGAGTAGATGAACTTAGATTATTTAAGTGCTCAAATATAGTCTTGGATGAATTACAAAGTAATGTTCAAATTGGGTCACTTCAAATTGAGTATGTAGTTTGAGACATGTGGAATTGTGAAAAACCAAACATTGACTATCCTCTACATCAGAAGCAGAAATAACTTGACGTAATAAAAGCATTAGATTTTGAAGGATTTGAAGAACAAGTTTTCAAGCTTTAGTGGAGCTCGAAAAAACTCGAATTATGCAAACCAAAAATTTTATTGATCAAAGATAATAATCATAACAACATAGAAAACTTATATTTATATAAGCACCAACTCTTATCGCTTTTGGTCAAATAAGCACTTTCTAGGATCCTATAAGGTGGATTTGAAATTTTCTAACCTAACTCTATAATAAGTAGGAGTCTTCTAGCTTGACCAAAACAAAATATGACTAACTTATGTACAGTAACACTAGGACTCGACAATAACAAAAATGATATCAAAATTCTTTCAAAAGTATATAAAAAATAAGAAAGTGGTAAAAAAAAGTGATTAAAATGACTCAATCTCAACTCGAAAAATATTGTGAAAAGTTATGTTGTTGGACATGCCAAAACCCTCAAAAGACTTCTTATGCATATTTAAAGTTCCACGAAACTCTTCTAGGATCATAAGTTATGTTTTCCCAATGTCTCACTAAATGAAGAGATTTAGAGACTCCTTGTCTATCACAAATGAATTTCACTTTATATAACACATGTTGGCTACATGTTTTGGGCTCTTAGAGCACCAAAGTTTTATAGAAAAGGGGAGTCCCACGTGCTTGTAAGATTTGACTCTGATGAACCACATGTGAGGATTGCTTGACCCAATCCAAACTGGTTAAGACTCGTGATCGGGTTTGATTTTGGTCTTCAGCATGGCCCATCGCTCTCCTGATTAGGGCAAAGGTTCAAATGTGGTCTTTAGATTGGCACTCTTTGCATATATATCTTTTTACACAAGCAGATTTAATTATTTGATTTGTTTTTTTCAAATTAACTGTTAGAATTATGCCCACCATGCCATAGAGGAATTAGATTAAATAGGGGATTTACCTTTATGTTGTACAAATTCTTATTCTTTAATAAAGACATTGTTTTGTTCATATCAATCTTGAGGGCATTAATACAAGTATTGAACAAATAAATCTCAAGTAAGCAAGAGGGAGCTTCTACTCCTCAATGGTTAGAGAAGATGGGCACTAGAAGTATTGATACCTTGTTTACTTAAACTAGAGTTCGCAAATCGATGAGTCTTAATTGGGCATTAAGACCAGACTTGTATGACGCAAGCTTTGACAAAGAGTATCAGTTTTTCACTTTGGATAGTGAGAGCTTGGTCATTGATACATCAATGGAATTGATATATTCGAACACAATTCGCCGTAATTCAATCACATGGATAATTACTCTGTGACTATCAACGATTGAATTACTAGTCACAATAGTGTGTGTGAGCCTTAGACCTGACGATTCACGAAGTTTGGACTTGTGACACTGAACGAGCTATTAGAGTAGTTAGATCCATTTCACCCTTTGGTGGGATCAACCTCGAAGTGCGGTTCTGAAAGACAAGTAGCAATAGTTCGGTGATTGCCAATAAGGGATTCACTGTCTCATGTATTAACTAGTTATCGTCCTGTGCAATCATAGGTAAATGAAATTATAAGGCTATGTTTGGTTATGTTTTGGGATGGTATTTTGGTGAAAATTATTGGTGAAAATTTTATGGGGACACGTGCAATTTTGATGAGATTATGTTTGGTTATGTTTTGGGAGTTATTTTTTGAGTGATTTTTTTGTGAGATAGTGTTTGATTTTATTTTCAGAGGGAACATAAATTACTGTAGCTGTCAAATCGTGTAAGTTTTTGTCTGTCAATAATTAAAAGTTATAATATAATATTGAGATTGTAATAATTATTATATAGATAAATATATATGTATATATGTGCAAATATATATGTATATATGTAGGTAATAGTAGTATATATAATATTGAGATTATAATAATTATTATAGAGATAAATATATATGTATATATGTAAGTAATAGTAGTGTGTATATATATATATATAAATAATAGTAGTTGATATATATACTTAAAAGAAAAGTTTATATATACATATATATATATTTAATTACAAAATTATATTTAATTTACGAAAATTATAAAAAAAAAGAAAAGAAAATTGAAGACGTTCAATTTTCTTTTTTTTTTTATTTATGAACAGTGAAGACAACATGGCTCATGTCGTCTTCACTGTTCATTTTTATTTATTTTTTAATTATGAAGAAGACATTTTATATGTCGTCTTCTAATTATATATATAAAAAATAATATATATATATATAGAAAAAATTATATTTAATTACAAAATTATATTTAATTTACGAAAATTAAAAAAAAAAATTGAAGATGACATTTCATGCACAGTGAAGACGACATTTTATATTTATGTTAAAAAAAAATAATATATATATATAGTGTGTGAGGAAAGAGAAAGTGAGAGAGTGAGAGAAAGAGAGGAGAGAGAATGTGTCAAATAGAGTGAGAGAGTAAGAGAAAAAGAGGAGAGAGAGTGTGTCAGAGAAACAAGGAGCACAATCATTATTTTTTTTTGACCAAAAATTAACAACTTTTTTGGTGAAAAATTGTGTGATCCAAACATAACTTGACCAAAAATTCGGACGAAAATGGGCTTGAAAACATAACCAAACATAGCCTAAGTCTTTGGCCAAAGCAGGAGAACTAATTTATGTATATTACATAAAGGTAGTTTAGCAATTTTATCTTACTATGATTCATAAAGCACAGCATCGAGTCCTGTGAGTTTGACATAATCCATGATTCTCACTCGATCGGGATGTTACAGTGAAGGACTTATACTCACATGGTGTCTGTGACCTAAAGGTTCGTATTGATCTATTCATTTCAATTGAGCTTTGATGCGAGTCCACGTGACTTGCTAAGTAACACTCACATCCTTGGTTTCTTCCCAATGCCAATTGATACGAACCTAGAGAGTCGCGCTTCAAAGGAATTGAGTGAAGAAAATTATTTCTTTGTCATATATATAAATTAGGTAATTTTCTATTGGATGAACAAATTAATTTATTTGATTAATAGAATTAATGGAAATAAATTAATAATAAATAATTAGATATATTTATTATGAACACATTAATTTATTTGATTAATTATATTAATGGAAATAAATAAATTAGATTTATTTATTATACTCATCCTTTTATCAAATAATTAGATTATTTAATTTAAATAATTATTAATTAGTATTGTATTTTAATTGGATTAAAATATGTTGGACCCAATTAATAATTGGACTAATTTGAAAGTCAATTTAGCCCAATAAGGATGAGAGGGGCGTGTGGTAGGCATCTATTGAGGAGTTGGATGAGCTCAAGGAATTAGTTAATTCTACGCCCATCATTCCTTATATATACCTAACACCAGTTTAGTCAAAACCTAACTATAACATTAGACTTGACAGGAAAGAAAGAAGAAGAGAAAAATCTTGCCCTCCTCCCCCACAGTAGCCGTCGGCCTTAGAGGTTAATAGGGTGGTGGATTTTTCTTCAAGTTCGTTTCAGCGTGATATCTAGAGGTAGGAGTTTTTCAATTGTTGTTATCCGGAAGAGCAAGTCTTTAGTCAAATCAAAAGGTTAGTGAAAAGATGAAATTAGATTTCATTATTTTATAATTTTTGAAATTTATGAAAATCATTAAAATCGAAAAGTGATCCAATTGTGAATCCGGATATGTATTTACGTTTTTGTTGTGGATGAACCAGGATTCACAACAGTGGTATCAGAGCCAACTTTTGACTTTTAATGATTTTATGATATGAATATGTTGGATTTTATGTTTATGATGAAAAATATGATTAGATTATGATTTTTCATGGTTAGATTTTTTTTTTTAAAAGTTAAATCTGAACCGTAATTTGATTGCGTGATTTATGTTTTGAATATAAATCAAGTTTTTGTATTGGATATGAATTTATGCCTGAACATGAATATGTGGTTTTGAAAAATTGTTGAGTTTCGGCTTAGGAACTCCTCGAGACGGCGCAGTCAAACGGGCAGCGCATGCGAAGCACGCGCCACCCGAACGCTACGAGTGCGCTGTGGGCACACAAAAGCCTGCTGGGCAGGCCATCGTGCAGCCCATTAGGGCCACACAGCACCTGCTGTGAGCACGCAACCCGTGCAATCGGGTCGTGCCGTTTAATTTAATTTTTTTTATTTGAACCGCCGGGTCAAACCACGATTTCGACCCACGGGTTTGACCCATGTGTCAACCCATGGGTCAACCCAATTTTTTAAAATTAAATAAAATATTTATTTTAAAAAGGCAATAATTTAATTAAAGGATAAAATACTTTTTAAAATTTGTTTTATGCCTAATTTTAAATTGGATTTTAAATTAAAATTAATCCTAGTACAAATAAATTTATTTTGGAATAATTCTTTTTCGAATCAATTGGAATTGATTCTTTGAGACTCAAAGAGACTAAATTAGGTTTATTATCAAATAGAATAGAGTTGAATTAATTTGTTTTCAATTATTTAAATTAATTCAATTATTTTCAAACCACAATTAATTAAAATTGAATTTTAATTTAATTCTTTTTTAAAGAACTCCAACATGTTAGCTATCTTTTATAATATTTGATGCATGATATTGTGGAATGCCTTCCATGGACTATTTTTATTTATGAGTTTTATTTTCTGGGTTGTATCGGGTCTTTAGTTCCCCCCAGTTCGTATTTTAATTTTTATATAAATATGTACAGAATGCATTTTTATCTATGAAATTAGAATAAGACCTTTTTGGAAGAAGATTTGCTTGGAGCTGGAAGGCCTGAAAGTTAGACATAGGTTAGATCTTATAGGTCCGCTAACCCTCGATTGAGCCATTGGCTTGACTCAATCTAGATAAGTCCATGGAAAGAATGTGTGATAGAATTGCTGGGCGTTTTCTATTTTATAATCCATGTATGCGCGCTATAAATGGATAATGTGCAAAGTGAGACCAAATAAACTCAGATTCTCCCATTGGATCTAAATACTGAATTTAGACTAAAAGGGAATTAGATGTCACGACTCTCCATCAAACTTAGGAGAAATTGAATTAATGTCAATATTCATAATTTCTTCCCAGTATGTGGGGCTTATGTATTGAGACATTTATTTAAATTCTCTAAGTGCATTAGATGCCATCAATCGAAACAAAGTCCACCCCATATATCGACAAAGGGTTGTAAGGATGAATTCAATTGTTAGACTGATTTGAAGTTGATGGGCCCAAGTTCAAATAGATTACAACCTATATATCGTTAAAGGTTGCGGTCATGTGATGTATGAGCCAAATTAAAGATTGAATCGCATGTTAGACGATCCTGGCAAGGATTGCCACTTTAATAAAATTAGTGAGCCGTATATTGTTAAAGGGTTGCAACTTACCGACTAGGGGTGTACATAAACCCGCCCAACCCGCCCGAACCGCTCAACTCGAGCCGATTCGTCCGAAAACCGCCGATTTAGAATTATTAAATAATAGTGGCGGGTTGAAAATATTGCAACCCGCCACTTTCGGGTTGGGTGGTGGGTTTAATAATTGTAACCCGCAACCCGACTGCTAATCATTTATATTACAAATATAAGTATATATAGTTAAAGATTAACACTAAACTTTGAAAACTATATATGCATATATACTCTCTAATAAGAGTGGTTTATTCATATTCATGTAACATATTTTACTTTTTATTTGAGCAAACAAATTGACTCGTTTGAACACTTGTTTTCATTTGATTTGAACGAAACATTTATATGTATATGTATATTTTGATGATAAATTTACAAAAAACATTAATTTTATTAATATTTCAGAGTTTTTCACTCATTAGAAATCATGGTAATATGAATTTTATTTGATAACACCACTTATTTGTGTATTTTTTACCAACTCAATTTTTTTTTAGTTAAATGTATAAAAAGTATAATAATTAATTTCTTACTTACTACTTATAACTAAAATTAAGTTGTAAAAATTATAACTATAATTTGATAACCCGCTAACCCGCCCGTTAAAACATTAAATCCGACCGACCCGAACCGCTCGGTTTGAAAAGATAATTATGCATTTTCAGTTTGATATTTTGTCAACCCGCACATGTCGGGTCGGGTTAGTTTTTTTTGTAAAACCGTCAGAATCCGACCGTGTACACCCCTATTACCGACTTTATTAAAGAACTCAATCACTCACTACGAAGTCTTTCGAACGAGATTTCTGAATATTGCAGTGGGAGTGCAATGACTCAAAAAATGTAGTGGGTGTTGGGTTTTAATGCATAAAAACGCAAAGAGATAAAATTGAAAAGAAATTGTGTTTCGAATTCATGTACTTTTCTTCACGTATGTTGAATTCTGAACCAGCTTTCTTGATCCTTTCTTGAACAGTAAAATCGTCACTGTCTCTAAATTGCCACGCCGAAAATCAAAGCGAAAAATCCTCTTCTTTTCTTTCCTTAAAATCGGCTAGGGGGGAGAGAGAGAGTTGGAAGACTTCTTGATTTGGAGAGAAAGTTAATGTAGGAGACTTGGTATTATTTCCACTAAGTAGTATATTTATACTACACTAGGAAATAATAACCCTAGGCTTCTTTAACCCTCATGGATGCACACTTTAGGCTTTAGAAAGCCTTCGGGCTTTAGTCCATGTTTGTTTGTTTAATTAATTAAGTAATTAATATTATTTATCCAATAAATAAATTAATTAAATAATTAAATAAATCTATGTTAATTCTATAATTAATTTTCTTTAAGAAATTAATTAATTCATTAACTTAATTAATTAATAAAATCATCTAATGATTTAATTAATTAATTTCGATATCCAATACCGAAAAATTCTCTCAAGTCTATTCAATGATTTTTCCTTTCGCAATTCCTTTAAGCGCGGCTCTTTAGGTTGGTCTCAAAAGAAAATTTGGAGGAAACCAAGAGGATGTGAGTAATACCTAGCTAGATTCGTGGCTCACATTGTACCCCAATTGAGAACGAATGATTAGGATCATTCCAAACCTTTTATGCTGTGAATACTGTACGAGTATAAACCTTTTATTCATATATCCCAGTCAAGTAAGAGTCATGGTTCAGTCAAACTCACAAAACTTGACCATATGCTTAGCTCATAATGAATCGAGGTCTATGAGTATACCTTCATGTCTAACATGAGTATCTCCTTATGCTTTGGCCAAAGTCTTTTAACCTCACTCATTCATGACTACATAGGATATTTAGCTCATCCACTTATGAGAGAATAAATCTCATTTTGCTAATCAATTAAGACTGCTACTTGCCCATCAAGTCGCACTTCGAGGTCAATCCCACCAAAGGGTGAATTGGATCTAACTACTCTAATGACAGATTTGATGTCACAAGTACATCTTCAACTTGATTCCTCAGGTCTAAGGTTCACGCGTACCTATCACAACTTATCAGTTTCATCATTGACTATCAGTGAGTGAAAACCCATGTGATGAAACCGATGCGAGCCGTGTTCGAACATATCAGTCTAACTGAGATGTCTATGACATAAGTTTCCACTACCATTCCCATAGTGATTGACTGACACTTTCTCTGTCAAAACTTACATTATATAAGTCATTATCTAGTATTGATGTCCAGTCAATACTCTCTTCGACTTGCGAACAAGTTTTAGATAATAAGAATCAAACTTTTCTAGTGCCATTCTTCCTAAACCATAGGAAGTAGAAGGTTTGCCTTATTATCAAGGACTTTACATTGTTTATTAAAACCTTACAAATGCCTATAAGAAAACAACAAAATAATGAATTATATTACTTAAAGATATTGTTTAGTTACAAGTCAATGCCCTATAAATCTATCCTCTTTATGGCATTTGAGGTCATATACTCTAACAGTGGAAGCCAAGTGAAATTCAAAGCCTTGTCTAATTTTACTTGGTGTACAACATAACAACCTAATTGAATCTTTCTTTATTCTCTACAGTTATTTTATTTTCTCTCTCAAAATGGTAAACAACCCTCTTAAAGAAATGCTTGAGAAAAATGTTCTCCATGGACCAAACTACCCTGATTGGATCAGGAAATTGAGAATTGTTCTCAATGACGAGTCTCTGGAATATGTGCTAGAAACAAATTGTCCTTCTAGGCCGAGTCCTAATGAGGATAATAAAGTTTGTCTTGCCTACATGGATTGGATATCTGATAACTATAAAGTCAGGGGAGATATGTTGAGCTCTATGAGCAGCGAGCTGTAAAGACACTATGATAAGATGGATAGTTCAAGATCTATCATGATGTGCTTAGAAGAGCTATTTGGAGAGCACTGTCAGACCGTTCGATATTTTATATCAAAGGACCTCTTCAACATGAAGATGAAAGAATGGGAAGACGTATCTGAACACGTGCTTAAGATGATTTCCTCCTTGGAGAAATTGAGGTCTCTAGATTATTACATCGATTTTCATCTTCAAGTAGGTCTCATTCTTCAATCTCTCCCTAAATCCTTCTCAGCCTTTGTCATAAATTTTGATATGAATAACATAGAAGGATCATTGGCAATACTGTTCGACAAGCTGGTTAAACACAAGAGGTCATGGGGACCATACAGTCTGCCTGTAGCTAGACCACTAGGAGTGTCTAAACGAGCTGGCTATATCAAAAATGAAAGATTTGGCAACATTCAAAGGTTCAAGGAAAATAGAAGCAAAATGATGGATATCTACCTTCTTTACAAAGAGATTGGTCACTGGAAGCGTGACTGCCCAACATTGAAAGCAATGGCATCTTCAAGTATGGAACTTTATATTTTGGAAACTAGTTGTTCTATAACTGTATTCTCCACTTCATGGATTCTAGACTCAAGAGCTAGCGCTCATATCTGTGTTTTGAAATAGGATCTAGAAAGAAGTAGAAGGCTCGAGGAGCAAGAAGTGATGATCCATGTAGGCAGCTGACATAGTGTGGCAGCTACTCACATAGGATCTACTTCTTTATTTTTATCTACTGGACATTTACTAGTTTTAGATGATTTCCTTGTTTTGCCCAATGGGCTTAAAAATATTTGTTCTATCCCTTATTAGTTAGATTTGGATACGATTTTTGATTTTTGAACAATGTTTGCAATATTTATTTTAGAAATACGTTTGTTGGCTCTACATCCTTAGTAAATGGTTTATATTACTTAAATGTTCAAAATAGATGTATTGTGAATACAATCACCAAGAAATGAGGTATGCCTGGGACAAACCAAAGACTCATCTGGCACTTGAGACTAGGTCATGCTGGAGAATACAAGAATGGCGAACTTAAGAAAAATGGGCTAATAAGCACATTTGGGTCAGACACACTCCCCACTTGCGAGTCTTGTTTGAAAGGCAAAAAGACTAGGTCACCCTTCACAGGGCATTTTGAACGAGCCAATGAAGTGCTTGGTTGAATACATACTGACGTTTACAGGACTTTCATGAAATAGCTCGTGGTGGTTTTTGACACGCGAAATCCTAGCAAGTATACTAGGTCGTGCAAAGTAATAAAGTGGACTATTTAGCCCGGGGTGTATCGTCTCCACAGGGACAATTGGATTCAATGCTCGTAATTGCTATATTATCTAATTCTAAGCTAAATCAAATTATAAGATGATGGTTGATTATACTATGAAAATAATCAAAGACAACTATGTGATAAACAAGATAATAAATCGAATGGAAAGAGGTGATTGGGTTATGATCCTACTATGTTCTATTCTATGTTCATGAACTCTCAATTATCCGGATTTTTAGAACGCTCTTGTTATGGCGAAACCCCCTAATGTATTTATTATTCAATCTCTTGAAATAACAAGCCTATACTAGTTAACAACTTCCTATATCTCTATAGTGAGGATTGAATTAACTAACATGCATTTAGGTTCAAAGGAATTCCTTGCTTACGAAGATCCTACATTCAATCGGGTCATCTTATCACAAAAAGCCACACAACGCAATCGATTCTATCTCTAGTCAATTGTTACGTTATGATGTTTGATTTTCGATCTCCCTTTATTTATCTCCTCTCGGTCTCAAGACAAAGCATTATATCAAACACATGGTGATCATTCATGTGAAAGCATTAAGCATAAAATCAAACATGTAACAAGAATGTAATAAATCCGGAAATTAATCATTCATTAAACACAAAACATCACAAAGTATTTACATAACCCAACCACAAAGATGTTTAGCTCATACTTATAATAACAAATGATTCTACAATTCTATAAGACATAGTTGATAAACTAATCAAAGAGAAAGAGTTGAATTACTCCCTATTACAAGGTGTGAATCCAAGCTTTTGATGATGAAAATGGCTCCTCAAGCTTCCTTGGGTCTTCCTATGGCTTCCCTATGTGTTTTTAGAACAAGTGTAAGTGTTTTCCAAGAGAAAAGTGTGTTATAGAGGAGGAAAACGGCGGACTTAAAATTAGGGCATCGGGAAAATCGGACCGCGGCACACATTCTAAACCGACCGCGGCTCGGATGGCAAGCAGGGCTGCGGCACAGTGCCGCGGTCTAAAAAGCAAGTCATGCTGCGGTTTGCCGAGGCCTAACAGGGTGCCGAAGGGTCATAATAGGGCCGCGGTGTTCTGTGCCGCGGTCCTATCCGGGTTTCTCATTTGGCATTGTACCGCGACCGCGGTCTTGAGCCGGGTTTAGTGCCGCGGTTCTGTGCCGCGGTCCAGAATGGCAGATTCATATTTTTCTTCGCTTTTCCTTCTCTTGTTCTGCCTTCTTACTCAATAATTGATCTATTTGACTTACATCCCTACACACATGAGATTGAAACAAATCAAAGCACTATGCAGGATATTCATTACTAAATTATGACGAAAATACCTAAATCAAAGGGGTAAAAAACTTGTAAAATGTGAACTTATCAACTACCCCCCAACTAGGCTTTGATCGTCTCGATCAATAGATGGTGAACAAATACTCATAAGTTCAGATTGTTCGCTGTGATTCGGGATCTTTTAAAGGCTGAATGTTTCAGAACCAAGTATGCACATGAGGCTCAATTTTTGCACTTCCCACAAAAGAGGTGAGTGTTACTCCCTCGAAAATAGTCATGATAAGTTACACGTTGCCTAGAACATTCAACAATTTGAAAACCTCTAAAACATCTCGAAATCCATCTCTTAATCATGAACTCCATATCTATTATTTTTATGTCAAAAGCACATTTTTAAAAACATGATTATGCAAACTCATTAGATAATAAAAACATTGAAACAATCCAAATCTTTGTTAACTTTTCGGTGTGTATGAAGTGTGAAAGTCACGATCAAAAGGTCTTTTCGGCTTGTAACGTAAGGCTAGGTAATGGCTTGGACGGGAATATATGGATAAAGTGACTAAATTCAAGAGAGCATACAACGCAATATCATCGAGCTAAACACTCACTTATCAACCGAACAATTCTGTACCTCTTGTCACTTATCACTTATCACATTGAAGTCTAGTTCATAGCCTTGTCGAGAGCACAAATATTTTTTTTTTTTTATATATATATCTCGACTATTTAACCAACTTTCAGTTCTTCATTTCATCCCCTCTTTTCACATAAAATCCAAACCTCCAATATTTTATCATAAGCAAGAACAACACCACCTTCTAAACCACTAATCAATGAGCTTCGATACCCAAAACAAAGTGTATACCCAAATAAATATCAAATGATATGAAGTTCTATGCTCTCTCAATTAGGAAATAGACTTTGTTTTACTTTTAGGCTAAAGGGTGGTTGGTGTGGCTTACGAAAGAAAGACGAATGGTGGTTTTTAGTGTGCTTAGCACACTCCATTCTTATCAATATGGCTCAAAACAAGGTCTAGAGATTATGCAATATAGTGAAGGCTAAATGTAAGGCTAGAGACAATGAAAGATGGCCTAAATCATTTCATGACTTCGCACAATCAATACACACTTCAAAATCGACAAAAGTGAAAGTTCAATGCTTTAAATCCTCAACAATTCACATAAGCATGGCTAAAAAGGCTTTCACATGTAAAATACGACAATTGATTTCATCTTAGATGAAGTAGAGACACTCAAACGAATCATGCTCCAAGCAAAAGTATGACAAATCATGAAATCATTGATTATCACAGTTTTCTAATCCCAAATCAAGCATGAATCTTAACAAATGAGCACAAATTACACCAATTCGCCTCATCACAATAAAATATGGGACGTCTAAACCCACCCCCCAACTAATCTAGTACATTGCCCTCAATGAACGGACATATAGATGCAAAGAAGAAGAAAGAAAGACGTCCCTGAGTGTGGAAGGTAAGTGATGTCCAAAAAACGAAAGAGCAACAAGGCGTAGAGTCGGAAACTAAAGGCGAGCCATCTGTTGAGTTAGAAAAGATAAGAAAGAGCATCATAACACTAAGGTCACACATAATGAGGAAAGCATAAACACCACAACCAGAAAACGACAATAAACGTGAAAAGCCAACAATACAACCGTTCAAAAAGAAGAAAAGAAAAACAATAAAATGTCTAAGGGGAGGTGGGCATAGCGTCATCAGGAGCTTCGAAAGTGTCGGGCTGTGGATGGGGTGGGGATTCCCAGGCAGGGGGTGAAAGTGGGGTACTGGAGCCGGAGTGGAGGTTCTCGAAACTGCGTATCTGATAATCCCATAGGCGCTTTTGGCGCCTCTCAGTTCGGTCCAACTGTGTAGTGATCCCGTGAAAGGCTGTCATCATCGTATCAAAACCCTGATGCATATCCATCCGTAAAGCATGTATCTGAGCATCGAGGTGTTCATACCTCGCAGTCTAAGAACGTGGGACTGGGGGAGGGACAGCGGGAGCCTGCATATGAGGAGGTACATCAGCAGCACCGGCATCCGCATAAAGTGGTGGAAGCGGTGCAGCAATGCTGGCATCATCAAGATCGCCCATAGGCCGTGTCGTGGCCTCAGAAGAGTGAATAGAGACACCTGCGCGTATAGCTAAGGCAGTGATCAAATGAGGGTGCGCCAGATTCTGTGTAGTGCTCTTCTGAATTGATTCCAACAGGGATTTGTTTAATATGCGGCCTACCTCAATGCTGCGGCCCCTCATAATGGCATAAAGAAGAGTTGCTCGGCTCTTTAGCACCATACTGACCGATGTGGTGGGAAGAAAGCGGGCCGTAATGAATAGATACCATAGCTTGGCCTGGGGCAGAAGGCACGTGCGGGGAAACTTGACCGGAATGCCCCGAGTCGTTATCCAAGTGGACCCGGGGTGGCAAAGGTTGTTCATCAACTCCATAGGGTCGGGCTCAAAGTGCACAAATTCCTCATTGCCAACGTATGGAAGCTCCAAGAGTCGGTGGATGGTTTTCTTATCAAATTTAACCGACACACCCCGCACTTTAACCCTATTCTTCCGTTTGACTCGATCAAAGTCGTGAGCATTGGCATAAAACTCACGAACCACCGAGAGGACAGCAGGCTGAGGGGTTTTCACAAAGTTAGTCCACCCACGGTTTTGGATTTGAAAGAGAATTTCCTGATTCCGATCTGTAACATTTATTCCACGCTCGGGAACACAATTCTTAGACAGGAAAATCTCAGAGTAGCGTGTAGATGCTTCTAAACTCACAAATTTGGATCTATCATAAAGTGGAACCTCAGACTCTTCGGGCTCGGGTGGTGGTGGAGCCTGAGAAGAGGAGGGTTCATTGGCCCGACGTGTGCTAGAACGCATTGCACTCAATCCCAAAGCAAAAGCCGACAATAACCCACAATGCAACACCACCACAAACCAATTTTTCTCACCAATCAACACCACAATATTGTCGTCAACAACAAAAACCGAATGCAGATATCCCAACAACCAAACCAAGGATACACAAAATAAGCCGGCAAGGCGCACGAATAAACGAAAGATACAAGAGGGAGCGAAAAGCCTTACCCATCGAAAACAATCACGGAGTTGGCCAAAAGTGCCAAAGCAATTCGCACTAGCATAAACAGCCCCTGTAAATCTGGAAATTGCAAAAAGAGAACCCCGAATTTGTTGAAATTTGGCAAAATAACCACTGAAATGAGTGAAATGTTTAGAATAGGCCCTGAAATGCGAAATGTGAGCAGCAATCGACCCTGAAACTCTGAAAATCAAACAAATCGGCCCTTATCCGATGGGAATGGTATAAAAATCGGACCCCAATGTGAAATGTTGAAAATTTTTCGCCCTATGCATGAACCCTAGGAAAAAGCACTCAAAATTCACCTAAAATCCGAAAATAATCGGTGGGATAGAGAGGAAAGATCGAAAATAGGATGGGTATTGGTGATTTTTATGTTTGGAAGTGAAAGAAGGTCGGATTTTGGGGCGGGGAGGTTAACAATGTCGCGGTTGGGTGGGTGGAAGAAAGGAATAGTGGTGAAAATGAAACAGAATTCAGCCCTTAAAGTGCTGAGTATCCGCGACGTGCCGCGGTCCCGTGCCGCGGCACAAACAAAACCGCGGTCCAGGGACGCGGAATGGTGCACTTGTGCACTTGGCAAAGAAGGGAGGGGGAACCGCGGTATGGTTTTGGAAAATCACATTGACGCCGCGGTTTCGAGCCGCGGCGCAGAAAGTGCGTAACGTTTGCCCGTATTTTTTTCAAAGACGACCGCGGTCCTGTGCCGCGGTGCAGTGCTGAGATGTGTAGGCATTGACTAGGTGCCGCGGCACTGAACTGCGGTCCTGTTCCCAATTTTTTTTTTTTTGGAAAATAAAAACGCAGCAACCGAAAAGTCAACAAACCCTGAAACAAGAAATCAAAAATAACTCAGCTCAAGAAGTAAAACAAAAGGAAAATCAATGAAAAATTAAGAAAACATGAAAAACGTGGGTTGCCTCCCACGAAGCGCTGGTTTATAGTCATTAGCTTGACGTTTCAAGAGGGGGTCACGGGGATGGATCCTGGAGCGGGACGGTGTGCTTGTCCTTGCTCCATCCTTGATGAAAATAATGTTTCAACCGGTGCCCATTTACAGTAAAAGTACCCTTTACCTCGTTTTGAATCTCAATAGCCCCGGATGGATAAACCTTTGTGATAGTGAAAGGACCTGACCACTTTGAACGGAGTTTGCCCGGAAAAAGTCGTAGGCGAGAGTTGAAAAGAAGTACCACATCGCCAACTTAAAATTCCAGGGGTGTGATCCTTTGATCATGCCATTTCTTCGTTCGTTCCTTGTACAACTTGGCATTCTCATATGCCTCATGTCGAAATTCGTCAAGCTCATTAAGTTGGAGTAACCGATTTTTACCTGTAGCTTGCATATCAAAGTTAAGCATTTTAATAGCCCAATATGCTCTATGCTCAAGTTCGACAGGTAGGTGACATGCTTTTCCAAAAATAAGGCGGTAAGGTGACATGCCGATTGGGGTTTTAAACGCGGTTCTATATGCCCAAAGTGCATCATCTAGCTTGAGGGACCAATCCTTCCTAGAGGAACTAACTGTTTTTTCTAAGATGCGTTTAATTTCCCTATTCGACACTTCTACCTGTCCACTCGTTTGAGGGTGATACGGGGTCGAGACCTTATGTGTGACACCATATTTTGTTAAAAGAGCATCAAATTGTTTGTTCCGAAAATGTGTGCCACCATCGCTAATAATTGCTCGAGGAGTGCCAAAACGGGTGAAAATATGCTTCTTTAAAAATCTTAGCACTACTCGAGCATCATTAGTTTGCAATGCTTCCGCCTCAACCCACTTAGACACATAATCAACGGCTACAAGTATGTACTTGTGGGAATGAGAATTAGGGAAGGGTCCCATAAAATCAATTCCCCACACATCAAAAAGTTCGCATTCTAGCATATTATTTAAAGGCATCTCATGCTTTCGAGAAATATTGCCAACACGTTGGCATTTATCACACGATGCAACAAAAGCATGGCTATCTTTAAATAAAGTAGGCCAGAAGAAACCCGATTGTAGCACCTTGAGGGCGGTCTTAGTGGGTCCGAAGTGTCCTCCAATGACACCATCGTGACAGTGGCGCAAGATAGACATTGTTTCCTCGAAGGGAACACACCTCCGGATAATACAATCTGCACAAACTTTAAACAAGAAAGGATCATCCCACAAATAGTGCTTAGCTTCAGATAGGAATTTCTTCCTCTGATGATAAGTAAGATCTGGGGGGAGTTCCCTCGTGACAAGATAATTCGCAATATCAGCAAACCAGGGGCGGGGTCCATTAATGATAGCATAAAGATGTTCATCCGGGAATTCTTCTAAAATTGGTGTGGCATCTAAAATATCTACCCGAGAGTCCTCAATTCTAGAAAGGTGGTCCGCAACAACATTTTCTACCCGCTTTTTGTCTCTAATTTCTAGGTCATATTCTTGTAACAACAAAATCCACATCAATCTTGGTTTTGCATCTTTTTTAGAGAGGAGGTATTTAAGAGCTGAATGGTCGGTGTATACAATGACTTTATTCATGACAAGGTATGAATGGAACTTATCAAAAGCGAATACGACAGCTAGTAACTCTTTTTCAGTAGTTGCATAATTCTGTTGTGCATCATTAAGTGTCTTACTCGCGTAATAAATTGTTCGAAATACCTTATCCTTGCGTTGACCAAGGACTGCACCTACCGCGAAATCACTTGCATCACACATTAGCTCAAACGGGAGACTCCAATCGGGTGCCACGATCACGGGAGCCGTAATCAATTTTTCTCGAAGAGTGTGAAATGCCTGTAAACAAGTAACGTCAAAATCAAATTGTGCATCTTTCATGAGGAGATTAGATAGAGGTTTCGAAATATCTGAAAAATTCTTAATAAACCGTCTATAAAACCCGGCATGACCCAAGAAACTCCTCACTTTTTTGACAGATGTGGGAGGAGGAAGTTTCTCGATAACTTCCACTTTAGCGGGATCCACCTCAATACCCTTGTGTGAAATACGATGTCCCAAAACTATGCCTTCTTGTACCATAAAGTGACACTTCTCCCAATTTAAAACAAGGTTAGTATCCTCACATCTCTGTAAAACCAATGATAAATTATTCAAACAAGAATCAAATGAAGAGCCAAAAACAGAGAAGTCATCCATGAATATTTCAATGAAATTTGGAACCATATCATGAAAGAGAGCCATCATACAACGCTGAAATGTGGCAGGCGCATTACAAAGGCCAAATGGCATTCGTCTATAAGCAAATGTACCATAAGGACAAGTGAAAGTCGTTTTTTCTTGATCCTCCGGTGAAATAGCAATTTGATTATAACCCGAATAGCCATCTAGAAAACAATAGAATTCATGTCCGACTAACCTTTCTAGCATTTGGTCAATGAAGGGGAGGGGAAAGTGATCTTTTCTAGTAGCATCATTTAATTTCCTATAGTCAATACAAACACGCCAACCTGTCACGGTGCGAGTTGGGATTAACTCGTTTTTCTCATTTGAGATAACGGTTATTCCTCCTTTCTTTGGCACGACTTGGGTTGGGCTTACCCATGCACTATCTGAAATAGGATATATTATACCTGAGTTAAGCAATTTAATCACTTCCTTTTTTACTACCTCTTGCATCATTGGATTTAGTCTCCTTTGAGGTTGGATTGTGGTCTTGTAAATTGTCCTCTATTAAGATTTTATGCATGCAGATAGCTGGACTAATTCCTTTGATGTCTGCGATCTTCCAACAGAATGCCCTTTTGTGAGTCCTCAATACTCGTAATAGTTTTTCTTCCATGCTTCCTGTCAAAGATGAAGAAATAATCACAGGTAAAGTTTCCGAAGTATCAAGGAAAGCATATTTCAAATGAGATGGTAAAGGTTTGAGTTCGAGTGTCGGAGATTCTTCTATTGATTGTTTTGGTGGAGTGGTCAATGGGCGATCTAGAGATTCAAATCTTGGTCGATAACTCCGCTTATTAGGCGGATTGGCCTCAAGGCTAGCCAACATCTCTTGTAAGTGCTCCACATCGGTCTCTTTGTCCATAGGGCCAATTAAGCAAGTTTTTAATAAGTCATCATCATTATGAAGCTGAAAGTACTCAACAGAAGCATGATCAACAATATCAATAGCATAACAAGTAGGGGTAGTGGAAGGATGCCTCATTGCTTGATATACATTAAAAGTAACCTGATCTTCACCTACTCTTAGTATGAGCTTACCATTAGCGACATCAATTAAAGCTTTACCCGTATTCAAGAATGGACGACCCAAAATAAGTGGCATCTCGACGTCTTCCTCCATGTCTAATACTATAAAGTCCACCGGAAAGATGAACTTATCAACCTTGACTAGTACGTCTTCGACCATCCCTCGTGGGTACTTAATGGATCGATCCGCCAATTGGAGAGAAACGGTGGTTGGTTTTGGTTCTCCGAGCCCCAACTTCCTGAAAAGCGAGAAAGGAAGTAGATTAATACTTGCTCCTAAATCACAAAGAACTTTAGAGAAAGTAAGAGAACCTATTGTGCAAGGAATTGAGAAACTCCCTGGGTCTTTAAGCTTAGGGGGAAGCTTATTCTGAAGTATCGCGGAACATTCCTCGGTGAGTGCAACGGTTGCATGTTCTTCAAGCTTGCGTTTGTTCGAAAGAATTTCCTTGAGAAATTTAGCATAGCTTGGCATTTGGAGAATAGCATCTGCAAAAGGAATGTTAATGCATTGCTCAGCTATACGAATCTACCCATGTCGTTGTGGGCCATGCATTGCTCATGACAGCCCACATCTTGAACAAGTGTCCATCTAGGTCTGTTCCTATAACTCTTTATTAGATATGGAGTGGAAAGACGCCTAGTCTTAAACACGTTAGGATGTGGGGTTGTCCAGCCTATGTAAAAAAGACAAAGATGGAGAAATTGGAAGATAGATCTTTAAGAGGTCGATTCGTTGGTTTCCCTGAAGATTCTATTGGATACCTCTTCTACCTGCGCTATGATCAAAAAGTTATTGTGGCTCTACATGTGTACTTTCCCGAAGACTAGTTCATTCGAGAAGGTGGCAGGAAGAAAGATTGTTCTAGAAGAATAAAACGAAATCCCTTTAGAGACCACTGTTCAACGGACTCAAAATGAACCTAACCAAATGCAGCATCCCATCACGTAGATCGAGTATAGTATCTTAGCCACCTGAGAGATATGGTAATCTGCTACAGAGAGAGCATAATTTGTGTGTCGTAGCGGAGGGAAATTATGGAGATGATCCCTCTACTTTTGAGCATGCGACGGAGGATATAGATTTTGCAAAATGTCTTGAGGGTGTGAAGACAGAGATGGATTAGATGTATTCGAACCAAGTCTGGACTCTAGACGATTGCCCTAGGGGTATTGCACCAATAGGTTACAAGTGGATCTACAAGAGAAAGATTGGTCCAGATGGCAAGGTCGATACCTTTAAAGTTAGGCTTGTGGCGAAAGAGTATAGTAATAAAGAGGGTACTGGCTATGAAGAAACCTTCTCTCCCGTTGCCATGATCAAATCCATTAGAATTCTACTTGCAAAAGCCACACATTTAGACTATGGAATCTTGCAGATGGACGTGAAGACCGCGTTCTTAAATGGATACCTCGAGAAGGACATCTACATAAAACAACCCAAAGGTTTCATGTCCAATGAAGATTCTCATAACGTGTGTAAATTGAATAGGTCAATTTATGGATTTAAACAAGTATCGTGGGGCTGGAATCTTTGTTTTGATAAAGAAGTTCAGAACTATGGCTTTATCAATAACGAAGATAAAACATGAGTTTACAAGAAATCTAGCAGGAGTAAAATATCATTTCTAGTCCTATATGTTGATGACATTTGTTGGTCCCAAGTGGCATATGAAAGGGCCTAGAAGGGGGGGGGGGTTGAATAGACCATGAAGTCTTTTTCGACTTCAAAAAGTTTCATATTAAAAGATTTTTGGACGCTTGAAAAGATAGACGCTTGACTTAAGCGTTCACTTAAAATCATTGGCGCTTTGGCGAAGCATATGATGAAGACTGTTTTTAGGAAGTTAACTCAGACTTCAAGATCTGAATACTTTGACCAAGTAGGTTAAGCGTTCAGTTCTTTAATCAGTGTTAGCACAGCGGAATGATTTTTGGAGTCTTCTCTTTGAAGGCTTTAGCGTCACAAGAGGTTTCTTAGTTGCTTAGCTTTTGATTATGTTTTACTTAATCAATTTATGCAATGATATGATAGATAAAAGAATTGACTGAAAAGTAAATGACACAATATTTGTAAGGTTCGTTGGGTGGTGTAATCCCAACTACGTCCTTCTTCTCCTCGAACACTTGGAGGCAATCCACTCAAATGATTCTCAAAGAATCACACAGAATCTTCTACAAATTAGGGAGAGATGGATGTCGATGACTTGAGCTCCTTGATCACACAGATTTCTGCTCCAAATCACTTCAATCCCCTTGCTTATTTCACCCAAAAATATGGCAAATATCCAACTTCAACTTCACAAAGATCGCGAAGCTTGGATAGGGTTTTTCTAAAAGGGTTTGTTTGATTTTGATGAAGTTCAAACAACTGGAATATCTCAGTAGTAGAGTAGTTTCTTCAAAAAGAATGTTTGAGATATTGGGTTGACTATCTCAGGATTTGATGAAAAGCAAAGAGAATATTTTCTTAGGTATTCTGGATTTTCTGAGAGTTTAAGGAACGAGACTTCAATGCAACAGCAATTTGGCTTGATAATTGTTCTATGTTTGGCTTGTTGTTGAAGTTCTATTTATAGGCATTCTTGGAAAAAAGTGTCCGTTTGACACATGCAAGGGCGTGTGTCTCTCACTTTCGCGAGTGAACAACTTTTGTCTTTTTTCCTGAAAATCTGCTGTACAAAAGTTGGTGCTGCAGTCTTTGAATTGTTGACAGTCCAATAGGATGGCTTCTCCGTACGTCTGAAAGTGCTTATCACATTTAATGCTCTTATCAACATTTAATGCATTTGAATTAAATGCCCGTTGGCATTTAATGCATTGAGAATATTTGCATTAAACTCTTTTCGATCTAACACTTCAGGAGAATGTTTGTCATTTGATAGATGCTTCATTCAAGAGCTGAAAGTTCCATTTAATCTGGAGGACTATTTAATGTTTAGACGCTTGGAAAAGTCTTCAGACTTTATTTAGAAGTGTAGACGTTTGTGACTTCAGTCTTCGTTACTTGACACCTCACTCAGAACATGTCAGGCGCTTAGTGTGAACTTCTTCAAACTTCATTCACTATTGATTTCTTGGACGCTTGGAGTCTTCAGATTTTGCAGTCTTGATAAGCTCACTCAGAAAGTATCAAATGCTGTAATCTAACCGACTTCTTGATCTAAGAATTTCAAAAGTAAAAGATAAAATAAAATCTATACATTTCTAATGTTCAAATGCTTATACAATGTATCTATGAAATTTAAGCGTACATAACTTTGGGGTCTAACAAGATTCCTAATTGTCATCATCAAAACATCTAACATGAAATTCCTAACAATTTCCCCCTTTTTGATGATGGCAATACTCACTCTTTTATAGTTGAAGAGTTACGACAACCAAAGTTAATAAGCGTTATGTTAGTAAGTTAGAGTTAGTTAAGCTTCAACGAGATGTTTCAGCTGAAAAATGTACTTTATATATATTCGGAGAATTCATACATTTTACAAACTATGTAGAAACAGAAGATGAGGGTTAAATTACAAAGTGCTATCATGATCTACTTTCTTCTGGTAAGATTTCGTCGTCTGATCATTTCTGTTCTGATGGCTTCTTCGATGAGATCTTGAAGAGTGATCATTATCTGATTATCTCTGTCAATTACGAAGGGGTTTTCCTTTTTTCTCCTTGTTTCATACACTGTATGCCGTCGATCCCATTCGGATGGATCAATACCCATATGCCTAAGCACTGCTCTAAACGCTTGAGATAAGTCTGAGAACTCCATTTCCACAACAAAGTCTTGAGGAGTAGTAGGATCTAGAAGTGGCGCTCGCTCCATCGGTATATTGAATTGTTCAAGTAGCACTTGAGATGGCACAGGTATATCTACTCTGAAAGCAATGGGAGGAAAACCAGTTCTTCTACTAGGAATTCCCGTGGCGGCAACCCATGAAGGGTAATTGGATTCGGGCAAAGGAGGAGGAGGTGGCAAGAAGACAAAATCTTGTGGATTTTGCGGATCTGGACCTTCACTTCTTGACGCTTAGAACTTGATTGAGCTCTTGACCTTGCATGAGCTTTCCTCTTTTACCCCTTATTGCCATCATCAGCCTTTGCTGTAGCTTAAGTAAGAATGGCAATTTGAGCAGCCATTTGGACCATGGATGCAGCCAACACATCAAATTTTGCTTCAAGAGATTCTTTCATAGCAATTTGATTAGCTACAAGTCCATCGATCATCGTCTGCATACGAGAAAGAGCAGTATCTATGGCAGCATCAGCAGCTCCGCGCATGTGAGCAACTTGAGGGCTCATATTCTCCTTCTCGATCTTAGCTAAGTCTTCCTTGATCCAGTGGAGAGATTCTGCATGATTGGACGCTTGAGCGTTCATCTCTTCCAATGCTTTAGTGAGGAGAGGCACAAATGTTTGAAGCACATTCGGAGAGGTAGCTGGTTGTTTAAATCTTGAAGTGTGCTTTAGTGACTCTATAGATAGTTGATGAAAATTGGGATTAAAGACAGACGGATGGATTGCTATCTCAGCAACCGTTGGAACGGGTGAAGTTGAAGCGTCAGGCACAGCCTCTGGTTGAGACGCTTGAACTGGTTCCACTATTGGCGCTAAGGCAACTTCTGTATCAGATGTGGAAGGTAAAGAAGAGAAAGTAGTTAGATGACTAAAGTCACAGAATCTGAAGTTGAGCCTTCCAAAATCTGAATCAGCAAACTCCATTGATGAACTGTTGATTAACTCATTTACTCGAGAAATAGGAATGGTCGAGAAATCACTTAGAGTACGGATTAGAGTGTCCATTGCTATGACCCAACTTAATCCTAAGATCTGGAGCATGTGGTTAACAAAGATCTTGCAACGAGGAGCCTTAATAAAGAATAGAGCATCGTCACGTGGAGTGAATGAGAAGCGTAGTACTCTATCTTTTGGCAATTCCAATGGACGCTCAGATTCGGATACATATATTGCCATGTATTCTTCAACGTAAGGCAAGGCTGCACGCGAGATGTCCGAATTTCTTTCGAGTAAAGAGAGAACATAGGCATAGTGTTCTATCAGTTCCTGTCGGAAAGAGAAGAACAATGGATACCCAAAAAGAGGTCTTATAATGGATCCATTTGGCTTCCTCAGGTTTGCAGTGAAGACGTTGTCGAAATCCCGTAAAGGAGGGAGCATCTTCAACATATGTCTGATGTTGTCTTCCTGCTGACCATGTGTAAGCGTTAAATCGAAAGTAGGCTTTGTTCCGCTTGTTGACGCTTGGCCACAATAATTAATTGGCAAATCTGCGATCCTAGCCAACGCTTCATGCAGAAAGCGTTCAATTGGTTGACGGAAAGAGGGTAAGAGAGCAAGTGGCCCAACTCTTGCTTCTCGGCGCTGTAATCAATATCCAGCAAACTGTCTTCTTTTATCTAGCATGCCGATTGTGAACAAGTGAGGTTCCTTGACCAGGTCTTCAAACTTGTAACGATGGCCAACGTAGGTTTCACACCAGGTAACCTCATTCATGCAGAAGGTTGTGCCTGTATTCAGAATGGCACGAAAGCCTTCATGATGAATATCTCGGATGGCTTCAAAGCGATGCTTATCAGGTTGATAGTTTGCATTCAGGACGCTTTGTAAGAAGTAATCAGCCTCCTCTTGAATGAGAGAGTTTAGAGAGGCAGGACGCTCACCGATATAGGGACTTTTATTTGTCCACAATCTTAATGGGTTGGGAAAGCTCTGATTAGCAGCACAGTGCACAACTGAACGAAAGTGGGAATAACCCTTTTTCTTTAAGTTTCCTCTTCAGGATTTAAAAGCTCCACAAGTAGACGCTCATAGGCTCTAATCTTGTAGTTTCTTGGAGCAAAACCTGAAGGCTTGCTACGTCCCATATCCAGAAAGTAAGATAAGTCCACATCCCCTTGTGGAATTCTATCAATACCCCATTTTTTGAAAATCTGTATAGACGCTGGGGTAGGAGGTAGAGGATCTCCATTGGCTAGTGCCAAGTAGTATGCAAATTCAACGCTTGAGACTGCATTGTTGAACAACATTTCCACAAGAGCCCGATCTCTATCAATTATCTTGGCTAAATCAGCTTCAGCGACAATGTAACATTCTTCATTATAGCTAGCTAGAATGAATTCTTCTTCAGGAACTGGAGGCATATAATTGATTGAATGATCAATCGTCTTCAGTGGGTCGAGTTTGAAGAAGTGGCTAGGCGCTGGAACATCTTCAGCAACACTCTGACCTTCTGAGCGTGCCTCTGTTATAACCTGAACAGGGATAGGAGTCTGAACCTCTGTAGTAGTAGGTTCCTCAGCTTCAATTGCAGCAACTTCTGCGGTAACATCTTTAGCAATAGTGACAACTTCTGTCATATCAACGTCCAGGAGGACATCTATTGACGCTTCAGCAGCGGCTGGAACTATAGCTGTAATACGAGAGCTATCCTCTATATGAGCAGGATCTTCTATAGATGTAGGAATAGAAATGTTGTGGGAAGAAATAAACTTACCCTGAGAACTAGTCTCAACAACAATTCTTTGAGCGCTTGGCTAAACAGCAACTTGAGCGCTTGGCTCATCAGTCTCAGGCTCTTCAGGAACAGGAGCAACTCGACGCTTGCTAGTCCTGGAACGCTTGAAGATTTTCTTTACGTTGATTCCTTCAACGAGCTTAGACGGTGGAGCGGGAGGATCAACAACTGGTTCTTCAAAGTCTATTTGTTTGATGATCCCTTCCAGCTTCCGTCTTTTGAGAGGTAACTTGTCCTCTGCATCCTCAACGGTTTCCTCATCAACCGTTTGAGAGGAGGCGGCAAATTGAACCTTGGGCTTTCTGGGAGCCCTCTTCTTTGTTGCAGCCGAACGCTTCACAGCTTCTTCTGGCACTGGACGCTCCGCTTCTTTATCAGACGCTTGACGTACTTCCAGACGCTCAGACAGTGGTTTAGTAGCACCACCAATTTTGGGAGGATTGAAGAGATTATTCAGAATCCTTTTTCCCAGCAACTTGGACTTATTCAACGGAAGTCCAGACGAGTATACACAGTTTGATTTGTACAACAGGTCGCTTAGAACGAGTCCATAAAGTTTATTCGAGGCGCTTAGACTGTCCCGAAACCTTCCAAAGATGTACTCACTCCAGTTGATTTTGATGTTGAGGAGTATAGCGGTCATCATCTGAAATTGTACTGGGTTCACCTTATCAAAGGTTCCCACTCGGCATTCTATGATCTTGCTGTAGAAATCAGCCAACAGCCGGTATTTGGACACCAGGTCTTTCTTTTCGAAGTATTGAGTGTAGGGCACATCGTCGTACGCACTCATGGTTGTCCAGGCTTCCTTGATCTGTTTTAATGTAAAGCAATCCAATGCTTTACCCTCATTTGGAAGATTGAAGTTCTTGGCAATGGTGGAAGCAGATAAGAGAAATTCCTTTGGAGACTCCTTCTTGGATAAAGAAATTAGACAGAAGATAGACTTCTTGTCCTCTGAAAGTTTAGCAGTCTTCCAAAAGGTATCAACTTCAGTTGGAAACATATATGAGTATTGGGTCAAGAACGGTTTGAGCCCAGCCTTGATGACCATGTCCATCATGTCCGTTAGGTTGATCTGAGGTTGTTCATAGAAAAATTTCCAGTCGACAACAAGGCCTTCAGTCACCTTGATGGTAAGTTCAGCAGAAGTAGACGAAGATTTCTTTGGTGCCATTTTTGTTTTTAGTGAAAGAGATGAACTGAGATTTTCTTTTGCTTTGAGATGGAGAGAGTAAGTTTTGCAGATATGTTTGAGTAAAAGTGAGTTGTCTTTCTGCAGAATTTGTATTTTAAATGACACAGTAAAGAATTTTTGAAACTTGTGTTCTCTAGTCTCTGTAGGATTTAGACACGTGTAACGAGTTTTGAATCTCAGCCATAAATTCATTAACTGCGGACGCGAGTTTTGTGTAATAGAGAGAAGTTACATTTGGTAATTCTCATATATAAAAGTTTGGCATCCGAGTCAAAATTTTAATAACGTTTGGCATTTTCAGAGTGTAACGCACGCGCCCGTTTGTACACTGACATGTACACAAACACGTGCTATCTCTGAACTGTCATTTTGAAAAGAAACTTTTGATTACCCGCCAGTTTGATGTGATAGAAGCGTGCGAGTAGAGTACAAAATAGACTTTTGAGTCTACCCACTTCTTCTAAAGAAGTTTGGAAACTTTATGCATGGCTTGTAAAGAAAATATTTTTATATTAAGAGTTGATTGGAACAGTTTCAACGCTTAACTTGATACCATTGGTTGGTATTCATTATAATTGTTGTAATATAGACGCTTAAAGTCAAAGTCCTTTTTGTGTTTGAGCGTCCAATATTTTATGCAAAAAATAATACTGAGCGTTGATGATCATGCATCTGAAAATTTTGATCATTGACGCTTACAATTATGTTCAAGTACAAGTTTAAGGTTCCCCCTAAAGTTGATAACTTGTACCATTTTGTTTTGTTTTTCAAAGAAGGCTTTTAGACATAAATCAAGTGGATTCCCCCTAAATTATATGTCTAATAAAGTATGATGCTTGATGATTAAGCGCTTAAATCAATCATACCTAGTTCACTTCTCAAAGTGAGAAAACGTTGTTCGTTGAGTGCTTTGGTGAAGATATCTGCCAATTGTTTGTCAGTTCCAATGAAGTGCATGGAGATATCTTTCTTTTGAACGTGGTCCCAAAGAAAATGGTATCTAATGTCAATGTGTTTGGTTCTGGAATGAAGAACAGGGTTTTGAGTCATGGCTAGAGCGCTTTGATTATCACAATGAATGGGGGTTGGACCTAGGATTATTCCATAGTCTCTAAGTTGTTGCCTCATCCATAATACTTGTGCACAACAACTTCCTGTAGCTACATACTCAGCTTCGGCTGTAGTGGTAGCTATGGATTGTTGTTTCTTGCTATGCCATGAAACTAACCTATCACCTAGAAATTGACAAGTACCACTAGTGCTTTTACGATCTATTTTGCAACCTGCAAAATCTGCATCTGAGTAACCAATTAGTTCAAAAGGAGAATCCTTAGGATACCATAAGCCCACATTCTGTGTGCCTTTTAGGTATTTAAGGATCTTCTTGGCAGCAATTAAGTGTGACTCTTTAGGATCAGCTTGAAATCGTGCACACATGCATATCGAAAACATAATATCAGGTCTACTGGCAGTAAGATAAAGAAGTGAACCGATGATACCTCTATAATTAGTAATATCAACTTTCTTTCCACTTTCATCTTTATCTAACTTAAGCGTTTGGCTCATTGGAATTTTTGAATATGATGCATTTTCCATACCAAATTTCTTAATCATATCTCGTGTATATTTAGCTTGGTTAATAAATATGCCATTTCAAATTACTTGTAGTCCTAAGAAAAAAGTTAATTCACCCATCATGCTCATTTCAAATTGTTCTTGCATCATTTTCGAAAATTTCTCACACAGACGCTTGTTAGTAGAACCAAATATAATATCATCAACGTAAATTTGGACTAAGAGAATATCTTCGTTATTGGTAATTTGAAATAACGTTGTGTCAACGCTGCCTTTTGAAAAGCCTTTACCAATAAGAAAGATAGAGAGAGTGTCATACCATGCTCGGGGTGCTTGCTTAAGCCCGTAAAGTGCTTTTTGTAGGTTGTAAACCATACCCTTACCATGATTGTTGATGAATCCTGGTGGTTGCTCCACATACACTTCTTTTTGGAGTTTACCATTCAGGAAGGCACTTTTCACGTCCATTTGATACACCATGAACTTGTTGAACGTTGCATATGCTAGAAACATGCGGATTGCTTCAAGACGAGCGACAGGAGCGTAAGTCTCATCAAAGTCAATACCCTCCTCTTGGAAATATCCTTGAGCTACGAGTCTAACCTTGTTTCTTATAACAATGCCGCTCTCATCCATCTTGTTTCTATATACCCATCTAGTTCCAATAAGTCCTTGATGAGTTGGTCTTGGTACTAGCATCCAAACCTTATTTCGTTTGAACTGATTAAGTTCTTCTTGCAAAGCTTCAATCCAACTTGGGTCGCTTAGCGCTTCATCCACTTTCTTAGGTTCCATTTGAGATAGAAAGCTTGCGAACATAGCCTCATTGAACGTAGCGGCTCTAGTCCTAACAGGTGCTTCAATATCTCCAATAATCTGCTCAGGTGGATGATCACGCAGCCATAATATGTCTGGTTGGAAGGGGTTAAGAGGTTGAACAGGCGCTTGAGGAACATACGCTTGACTACCTTCTTGCGTAGGCGCTCCAAGTTCACAATTCCTTGTGTGCTCTTGATGATCATTCTCTTCATGATCATCAGCATTTCTCACATGATTATTTAGAGTAAACTCACGAGTAATCTTAGGAGGTGGCACTGAGATCTCATCATTGTCATCAGTATCTTCATCAATAGTAATCATAGACGCTTGATGACATAGATCTTCAACTCCTACATCATTTAGATTAACCTTACTCGGTTCTTGGTTAGCATCATCAAAAACAAGATGAATAGATTCCTCAACCTTTGATTTGATCTTATTGAGAATGCGAAAATTCTTTCCATTTTTGGCGTAGCCTAGAAAGATTTCCTCATCCGCTTTAGGATCAAAAGTCTTTAGGCTTTGGGATCCATTATTATGGATAAAACATTTAGAACCAAAGACGTGAAAATATGAAACATTTGGCTTACGTCCCTTCCACAATTCATATGGAGTTTTCCCATGCTGTTTGTTGATCATGTAGCGGTTTTGAGTGTAATAGGCAGTGTTGATCGCTTCGGCTCAAAATCTAGGAGCGAGCTTGGATTCTGCTAACGTGGTCATAGCGGGATCTTCGATTCAGGCGCTCAGCAACACCATTTTGTTGGGGAGTTCTGGGAGCTGAATACTCATGATGTATTCCATTTTCTGCACAAAACTTCTCAACAATCTTGTTAGTAAACTCAGTACCATGATCGCTTCTTATTCTTGCAACCTTAAGATTTTTCAATATTTGAAGTTTCCGAATAAGCGTTGTTAACTTGTCACATGTTTCATCTTTAGATGAAAGAAATTCCACCCAAGTAAATCTAGAGAAATCATCTACTATCACCAAAGTATACTTTTTACCGCTTACACTGACCGTTTGAACAGGTCCAAACAAATCCATGTGAAGTAGTTCAAGTATTCTAGAGGTAGATAGATGAGGTTTTCTCTTGAACGATGATTTAACTTGTTTAGCCATTTGACAAGCATCACAAAGACGATCCTTATGAAATGGTCCATTTGGTAATCCCTCTATAAGATTTTGACTTATTAGCTGAGAGATTGTCTTAAAGTTGAGGTGATTCATTTTTCTATGCCATAACCAACCCATTTTAGATTCACTTTTAGCAACAAAACATGTTGGGTTGTTATCAAGTGTTGAACCCCAATCTACTAAATATACGTTGTTAGTTCTTTTTCCTTTCAATTTGGTAGACTTAGTCTTAGCGTCGTTTATATAGCAATAGTCACTTGAGAATATGACTTCAAAGCCTTTATCACAGAATTGACTTATGCTTAATAAATTGTGCTTCAGACCCTCAACAAAATAAACATCACTTATCATGATGTTCCCCCTATGCACAATACCTATACCTTTGGTTTTACCTTTGGAGTTGTCACCAAATACAACCTGAGGACCATTGGCAGCTTAATAGTTGATCAAAAGATCTTTGGAACTAGTCATGTGCGAGAAAATGTCACTTTTGATACCATAGGACACGCCAAATCCAATTTTGGTACCACGCTTTTGAAAAGTAACACTTTTGGTACCAAATCAAGTTTTTTGTCTCAATTTTGGTACTGCCGTTAGTTTGACTAACTGTCAACAATAACAAATCAGTTAGTTTTCTAATTTGGGGGAGAAAAACAAAATTTGGGGCAAAAATGGAGGGAAAATAACCGATTTAATTGGAGGGATATCAATTTTGGGGGTGTTTTTCAAACAATTTTTGTGGGTTTTTGATCATTTGAGCTCTTCTTCTTCTTCTTCAACTTTCACTTTCTCTAATTTCTTCTTCCAAATGGCTTCTTCTTCTTCAACTTTCACTTTCTCTAATTTCTTCTTCCAAATGGCTTCTTCTTCTACTTCTTCTTCTTCAACTTTCACTTTCTCTAATTTCTTCTTCCAAATGGCTTCTTCTTCTACTAGCTCTACTCGAGGAAGAAGAAGAAACCATTTGGAAGAAGAAATTAGAGAAAGTGAAAGTTGAAGAAGAAGAAGAGCTCAAATGATCAAAAACCCACAAAAATTGCTTGAAAAACACCCCCAAAATTGATGTCCCTCCAATTAAATAGCCATTTGGAAGAAGAAATTAGAGAAAGTGAAAGTTGAAGAAGAAGAAGAGCTCAAATGATCAAAAACCCACAAAAATTGCTTGAAAAACACCCCCAAAATTGATGTCCCTCCAATTAAATCGGTTATTTTCCCTCCATTTTTGCCCCAAATTTTGTTTTTCCCCCCAAATTAGAAAACTAACGGATTTTTTAGTGTTGACTGTTAGTCAACTAACGACAGTACCAAAATTGAGACAAAAAACTTAATTTGGTACCAAAAATGTTACTTTATAAAAGCGTGGTATCAAAATTGGATTCGGCGTGTCCTATGGTACCAAAAATGACATTTTCTCAGTCATGTGCCTTGAGGATCCACTATCAAAGTACCATACAGATGTATCGACTCTAGCTCTAGGTACCTGCAATAAAAAAAGGAAGTTTTATTTCTGTTTAGGTACCCATTGTTGCTTGGGTCCTTCAACATTAGTAACCTTTTTAGTTTGAATTAGAACTTTAGGAACCCATATTTGCCTCGTCTTCATTGTAGGAATACTGGCCTTTTTGGGTTTCACATTGTGTTGTGTGTGCGTTTTGGGTGTATGGTAATATCCTCGATTATAATAATAGTCATAATCATAATCTTCATAGTATCGATAATATGATCTTGACTGTCTTGGATATTGACGCTGATATTTCCTTGGCACTGGCTTGGGTTGCACTTTTGGTATTGGACGCTTAGCGCTTGATTCACAGTGGTCAAATTTATCTATAGCCTTTTGAGCATTTGGATAGACCCGTCTTTGTGAATCGTTTGCCTTAGCCTTACCCTTGCCTGAGTTAGCTTTGACTTTCTCATTTGGCCTCTTACCATTGTCACTTGGTTAATTTCGAGTTTGACCTTGTGAACCTTTTTCAACAAAGATAACACCCTTTCCTTTGTTGTTTGTTGTAACATTAGATTGATTGGATTGTTTACCCAGTTTATCGCATCCTAAATCGGTCTTCTCACCAAATAATCTGGTTACTTCAGTCACATTATCCAACTGTCTAGAAGCTTTTGATAATGATGAGATGAGCTGCTCTGATTTAGCAAGTCTAGCGATCAAATCAGCTTCTCTCTTGACTACTATATCAAGATCACCTTTTAATTGAATAATTTCATTCTCAAGCGATTGGTTCTTCTCAATGCACTGTTGCTGAACTTGCAACTCTGCTCTGAGCGTCACTTTATCTCTTATGAGTGATGAGATAATAGCGAGATCATTTTGATATATTTTGGCAGCTTCTTGACATTCATTGTAGTATTCTTTGACTTTGTCAAGTAATTCATCATAAGAAAGAGGAATTGATAATTCATTGATTACCTCAGGAGACGCTTCATCATCTCTGGCCATGAGACATATGAGCGCTGAGTCATCTAATGGCTCATCATCATCACTACTTTCTTCTGATGATTCTAAATCTTCAGGTGCGGATGCTGGTTCTGATTCCGCTAGCAAACCTTGTTGACGAAGGTTGCTCCTGAATTGGTTTCTATCCAAGTAATCCTGCCTTGAGGGCTTGGATACGTTTGGATAAGGGCAATTTACCTGGTAGTGCCCTGGTTTCCTACAATTATAACAAAGATTAGTTTTCATCTTTTGTTCATTTGTTAACCTTGCAATGTGTGGTTTTGAGACCACTGGAGCTGGGAGACTTTGAGTAGACGCTTGATATTGAACAGGCGCTTGGGGTGAAGGAACAGAATACTGAGGCGCTTGAAACTGTTGTTGCACAGGAGAAGGCGCTTGATATGAACTTTGTCCTTGATTATTAAGACCATTTCCTTTCTTTTCATATCTCAAGAACTTCCTGAATCTATTCAGCAAAGCCAACTCTTCTTCCTCATTGATATCTGAATTCTTTCCTTTATTACCCAATTTACCTTTGATTGATGCAATAAGCGCTGTAGATTCAATCACTGGACTACTCACAATATCACTAGCAGAATTCAACTCGAACTCAAATGCTTTTAGCTCTGAAAAGGCATCTTCTGGAGTTAGGAGATCCAGCATATTTGATTCTCTCATAGCGGTTGTCTTCATCAAGAATTTACTTGGTAAGCTTCTAAAGATTTTAACCACCATTTCTCGGTTCTGTAAATCCATTCCCAACGATGTAAGTTCTGTAACTAGAGCTGTAAATCTTATATCCAATTGCTCTAAAGTTTCATTGGGTAACATCTTAAATCCGTTAAACTTTTCCTTGGCAATGGAAAGTTTGTTTTCTTTGATTTGAGTTGAACCACCACAAATCGTAGCCAACTTATCCCATATTTCTTTAGTAGTTTTGCAAGCCTTGATCTTATTAAATAAGTTGTCATTATCACCAATAGCCGTATATAAAGTGTTACGACCAACATTGTCCAAATTCGCTCTTCGACGCTCATCTGGAGTCCATTCTTGTTTTGGTTTTTCAACGTAACCATCGGGAGTTTCTTCCGTGGCTCCAGGCGCTCTTGTGATAACTTTGTATATTTTGATTGGCCCATCTAAAATAATATCACACATGTCATCATCACATGAACAGAGATATGTAAATGCTTTGACTTTCCATGTGTCAAACTTTGACTCAGTCAGTTTGGGAACTTTAGCAAATGCCATATCGAAAAATTTTAAACGCAACTAGATTTTGAAAGAAAAGGATCTAAACAAGCAGTTATGCTTGGAAATTTTAAAATTTCAATTTTAACCACTCTGATACCACTTGTTGGTCCCAAGTGGCATACGAAAGGGTCTAGAAGGGGGGGGGGTTGAATAGACCCTGAAGTCTTTTTCGACTTCAAAAAGTTTCGTATTAAAAGATTTTTGGACGCTTGAAGTGTGTAACGCTTGACTTAAGCGTTCACTTAAAATTATTGGCGCTTTGGCGAAGCGTCTAATGAATACTATTTTTAGGAAATTAACTCTGACTTTAAGATCTGAATACTTTGACCAAGTAGGTTAAGCGTTCAGTTCTTTAATCAGTGTTAGCACAGCGGAATGATTTTTGGAGTCTTCTCTTTGAAGGCTTTAGCGTCACAAGAGGTTTCTTAGTTGCTTAGCTTTTGATTGTGTTTTACTTAATCAATTTATGCAATGATATGATAGATAAAGAATTGACTGAAAAGTAAATGACACAATATTTGTAAGATTCGTTGGGTGGTGTAATCCCAACTACGTCATTCTTCTCCTCAAACACTTGGAGGCAATCCACTAAAATGATTCTCAAAGAATCACACAGAATCTTCTACAAATTAGGGATAGATGGATGTCGATGACTTGAGCTCCTTGATCACACAGATTTCTGCTCGAAATCACTTCAATCCCCTTGCTTCTTTCACCCAGAAATATGGCAAATATCTAACTTCGACTTCACACAGATCGCGAGGCTTGGATAGGGGTTTTTCTAAAAGGGTTTGTTTGATTTTGATGAAGTTCAAACAACTGGAATATCTCAATAGTAGAGTAGTTTCTTCAAAAAAAATGTTTGAGATATTGGGTTGACTGTCTCAGGATTTGATGAAAAGCAAAGAGAATATTTTCTTGGGTATTCTGGCTTTTCTGAGAGTTTAAGGAATGAGACTTCAATGCAACAGCAATTTGGCTTGATAATTGTACTATGTTTGGCTTGTTGTTGAAGTTCTATTTATAGGCATTCTTGGAAAAAGTGTCTGTTTGACACATGCAAGGGCGCGTGTCTCTCACTTTCGTGAGTGAACAAGTTTTGTGTTTTTTCCTGAAAATCTGCTGCACAAAAGTTGGTGCTACAGTCTTTGAATTTTTGACAGTCCAATAGGATGGCTTCTCCGTACGTCTGAAAGTGCTTATCACATTTAATGCTCTTATCAGCATTTAATACATTTGAATTAAATGCCCGTTGGCATTTAATGCACTGAGAATATTTGCATTAAACACTTTTCGATCTGACGCTTCAGGAGAATGTTTGTCATTTGATAGACGCTTCATTCATGAGTTGAAAGTTCCATTTAATCTGGAGGACTATTTAATGTTTAGACGCTTGGAAAAGTCTTCAGACTTTATTTAGAAGTGTAGACGCTTGAGACTTCAGTCTTCGTTACTTGACACCTCACACAGAACATGTCAGGCGCTTAGAGTGAACTTCTTCAAACTTCATTCACTATTGATTTCTTGGACGCTTGGAGTCTTCAGATTTCGCAGTCTTGATAAGCTCACTCAGAAAGTATCAAACGCTTTAATCTAACCGACTTCTTGATCTAAGAATTTCAAAAGTAAAAGATAAAATAAAATCTATACATTTCTAATGTTCAAATGCTTATACAATGTATATATGAAATTTAAGCGTACATTACTTTGGGGTCTAACAAGATTCCTAATTGTCATCATCAAAACATCTAACATGAAATTCCTAACAACATTCTACTAATAGGTAATGATATAGGCATGTTGACTTCGGTCAAAATGTGGCTCTCAAGCACGTTCTCCGTGAAAGACTTAGGAGAAGAGACCTATATCCTTGGAATTCGCATCTTCAAGGATAGAGCGAATAGGAAAATGGGTCACTCCGAAGCCCTCTATTTGGAAAAGGTTCTGAAAAGATTCGGAATGAAAGATTCTAAAAGAGGCCTCTTGTCCAGAAGATGTGGACTCCATCTCTCTAAATCAATGAGTACCCTAAGTGAGGATACACTAAAGGTGGAAGGTTATGCTAACTGTTAGGAAATTCCATGTTAGATGTTTTGATGATGACAAGATAGGATTTTATGTTAGACCCCAAAAATAATGTAAGTTTATGTTTTCATAGAACAACTGTGTAAGCGTTTGAAAGTTTGTAATTTTGTTAGGTTTGTAATTTTTATCTTTGTAAATTTTAGACTAAGTATTAGATACAAAGCTGCTAATAAAATTCTAGGTGAGTCTATTAAAGATGAAGTTGAAGATCAGCGTCTGAAGTCAAGTGAAGATGGAGCTTTGTTCTTAGCATCTGTCAAACGCTAAAGGACAGTTTTAGGGTTGTTCAATCAAACGCTCAAAATACTCAAGCGATCAACGATCAGATTCACCTGAAATAAATTCTCAAGTCATAGAGGACTTAAATGTAATCATCAACGGACATTTATTTCCAACGGGAAATAAATTTAAATGCATTAAATGGATGATAAGTGCATTAAATATGATAAAGAATTATGACTTGTGGACAAGCCACCTGTTGACTAGACTGTCAGAAATCAGAGTTCAAAACCTGCTACTGTCCAATCGGAACAAGCAGAATTTCAGGAATGTCAGAAAGGGATTGTTTAACGCGTTGCGTAAGATACACGCACCTACATGTGTCCAATGGACAAATCCTAAGACATCTCTATAAATAGTACCCTCCAGCAAACCCTAAATACACGTACATGCACAAGAAAAAAGGCCTAAACTTTGCTGAAATTATTTGAGAGAAAAACTTATAAACTCCATAGCTAAAAATCCTTTCAAGATTTTTATACACATTCCAAAAATAGTCAAAGATATCTCAAACCTCTTCAAAGAAGGACCCTCAATTTATATTGAGATATCCAAAGTTGTTTGAACTTTCCAACATCAAACAAACCCGTGACAAAACCGTCAACATCTTTCATTTGAGTGAGAAAGTTTGTTGATTCTACAAGCAATATTTTTGTGTAAAAGAAGCTTGTTGAAGAAGGTCTTTATTGAAGCTGAAGTCTATGTGATCAAGGAGCTCAAGATCATCTTCCGTTTAATCTATTTTGTAGAAACCTCTGTATGATCCTTCGACAAATAAATTTAGTGAATTCCTCCAAGTCCAAAGGAGAAGAACGACGTAGCTGGAATTACATTACCTAGTGAACCTCACAATATCTTATGTTATTTACCGCTTTATTGCTTTACTTTACTCATTCATTTTATATCTTTGAAAAGGCATTAAACTAGTTAAGCGACTAATTGGCAAAAAAGAACGCTAAGCTTAAAATAATTTCCGCTGTACTAACCCTGATTGAGTGATTAAAACATTACCCTACTTTGGTAATTGCTGAAATCACTAAGTCTAAGTTATCTAATCCTGAAGTCCCTGACCTAGCGCTCAGCTTACTAAGCGTTCAAAATCTTTAAAAGTGATACAAATTTTTAAAGTCGAAAAAGACTTCAAGGTCTATTCAACTCCCCTCCCCCCCCCCTCCCTTCTAGACTCTTTCGTATGCCACTTGGGACCATTAAGTGGTATCAGAGCGGTTGAAGTAGAAACCTAAGCATTTTCGAGTTTAACTGCTTGTTTAGATCCATCTTTCAAAATAAAAATTTAGTCGCTTTATTTTGGAAAATATCTTATTATGGCTTTTAACAAAATGCCTAAGTTGATTGAGTCAAACTATGACTAATGGAAACTCAAAGCATTTGCTTATCTTTGTTCATGCGATAATGAGATGTGTGATGTAATTACAAATGACCCCATTCAAATCATGAAAGTCATCACTCGAGCCCCTGGAGCGATTGAAGCAACTCCAGATGATTATGTTGAGAAACCTAAGTTAGAATGTACGCCAGAAGATAGAAAAAGAGCTAATTTTGATAATGTTGGACGAAGCCCTCTTTACTCAGCCCTAATAGATAATGATGGATTCTTCAACAAAATTAAGCAATGTAAGACTTCAAAAGAGATATGGGATAAATTAGTCATTATGTGTGAAGGTTCAGCACATCTGAGGGAGAACAAGCTCTCCATAGCCATTCAAAGATTTGAGCATTTTAAGATGCAGCCCAACGAGACGCTAGATCAATTGGCCGCAAGGTTTACTTTGCTCATCACAGAGTAAGCGTCACTAGACAAGAAGTTGACTAACAAGGAGATGGTCAATAAGATATTTAGAAGTCTTCCAAGCAAATATTTGATAAAGACTGTTGACATGAGAGAATCACAGACATTGGAGACTCTAACTCCAGAACATGTGTTTTCAGAATTAAAGGCATTTGAGCTCAAATTGGGTGAAATCAGCGACACTTCGACTGTAGCTACTAAATTAGGAGCTTTAATCGCTACTACTAAAAGTAAGGGTAAATCGATTAGTGTGGTGAAAGCGACAGAATCAAACGAGGAAAAAGAGATGGTTTTATTGGTCAAGAAATTCAAGAAATTTCTAAGATATGAAAAGAGAAATCCTTTTGGACAAACTTCATTTCAAACCCCTCCTCCTGCACATGCGCCTCAGTACCAACAACCAGTGTATTCTACCCCTCAACCATTAGCGCTAGTTCAATACTTTCTGCCTCCATCTCTGACTCAAAATCTCTTAGCGCCAGTAGTTTCCAAAAGGTTATCAACTAAACAGAAAATGAAAACTAATCTTTGTTATAACTACAGGAAACCAGGGCACTACCAGGTAAATTGCCCTTATCTGAATGTATTGAAGCCCATAAGGCAAGATCATGTAGATAGAAACCAATTCAGAAGCTACCTTCGCGAATAAGGTTTGCTAGCGGAATCTGAGCATTTCTCCGCACCTGAAGAGGACTTGGAATCATCAGATGAAAGAAGTGATGATGAGTCATCAAGTGACTCAGCGCTAATTTGTCTCATGGCGAGAGATGAAGAAGCTTCTGATGACTCGCTATCTAAGGTAACCACTGAATCATCTCATTATTTTCTTATGATCAATTACTTGACAAAGTGAATGAATATTATAAAGATTGTCAAGATGCCGCTAAGATATATCAAAATCACTTTGATATCATTTCATCGCTCAAAAGTGATAACTTACGCTCAAGGCAGAGTTGCAAATTCAGCAACACTGCATTGAGAAGAATCAATCGCTTGAGAGTGAAATTATTCAACTGAAAAGTGATCTTGATATAATAGTCGAGAGAGAAGCTGAATTGATCACTAAACTTACCAAATTAGAGCAGCTTATCTCATTATTATCAAAAGCATAACAAAAGCTAGATAATGTGACTGAAGTAACCAGAATTTTTGGTAAAAAAACCGGTTTAGGTTGTGATAAATTTGGTCAAGAATCAAAAACATCTAAGGTTACGTCAACCAACAAAGGAAAAAGTGTATTCTTTGTTGAGTAGAGTTCAAACAGTCAAACGTTGAATGAATCCAAAGACAATGGTAAGGGGCAAAATGAGAAGGTCAACACCAACTCAGGCAACACAGAAAAGACGAAAGTGAATGATTCACAAAAGAATATTCATCCAAATGCTCAAAAGGCTAAGGATAAACCTTCTACAAGTGAATCAAACGCTAAGCGTCAATCGCCAAAAGCGACTCCTGAGCCAGTGCCAACGAAATACCACAGTCAATATCCTCAAACATCTAGATCATATTATCGATACTATGATGATTATGATTATGACTATGATAACTATTATAATCAAAGATATTATTATACACCTAGGAAGCACACACATCACAAATCGAAACCCAAGAAGGCTAGTACTCCCGGAATGAAGACTAGTCAAATATGGGTTTTGAAAGTTTTAATTCAAACCAAAGCTATGAACGTTGAAGGACCCAAGATAAAATGGGTACCTAAGAAGAATTAGAAATGCCTTTTAAATGCAGGTACCTAGAGCCAACACCGATACTTCAGTTTGGTACATTGATAGTGGGTAGTCAAGGCACATGACTGGCTCAAAGGATCTCTTGGTAAACTATCGTGCAACCAATGGTCCTCAAATTAAATTCGGTGATAACTCCAAAGGTAAAACCTGTTAGAGTTTCTGCCCGACGCACCAATTTTGGGCGCCATTCTATGTAATAATAACTCTAGCTGAACGATCTTTTTCATATAAATAAATTTAATCTTTTGGCATTCTTTATTCGTGTATATAGTTTGGTCTTAACTTAGAATAAAGTCCCAAAGGATCACACATAGCTGTGGGACATCATTGCTCATCGGGAATGGCAATGATGGAATATGTCTCCAAGGTTGTGATCCTTAAACATATGTTCCAAATCGTGAAAGGGCTCGTCGAGATGAAGGGATATCGATGAGACCCAAAATACGTGCTTATATGATGCATACTCTCCATAGATATTGGAACGGTGAAAGCCTATGCACGTATAAGGGTTTCTATTGTGGGAATAGGTATACTGAACAACCCCATGGAAGTTCCATTAAATGGAATCCCAGTCGAATCTGGATCTTCCAGTGGTGTTGTAGTATAAGAGTAATCCTTAAAACCTGAGGTTCCATTGGATGTCTTATACACAATTGAACATGTCTTGGTTTGTTACATGATAACTTAGATGATCACAAATGGGAAAAATCAGACATGGGCTGATTTTGTATGAAGACACGTCAGAATCAAGATGGGATCTATCTCTGACATTGGTTTTATCAGTGAATCTCCTATGTTTACATAGTAAATCGACTTTAGGAATCTTCGTCCGAAGTATGATATCTAAAAAGGCGTAGGGTTTCCTCGTTTAGATAGTCGAAAGTCGATCTTACCGTATTTGGGAAATATAGTTATTGAATTAATAGAGCTTTGACCTTAGCCACTGCTCTAGATTCAATCGGGAGATTAGATGGAGGGATCTTACTTATACAAGGATCAAGATCACGAAAGGCGTATCTTTGTATTCGTGTTTATCTAGGTCTTCGTGGCCCGTTGCTAGATAGTAACCACGATTTGTAAGTGCCGGAATTTAATATGGTGATTAATTCGAGGCTTGATTAAATCAAATGAATGATTTAATCTAGTACTTTCTATTTTAGGAAAGCACACTAGCACTTTGGGAAAGTGTACTTACTACTAGATAGTAGACGAGCCTAAGGGGTCACACACTTAACTCGTAAGAGTCACTGCTTAAATGATGTGATTAATCAATTTGAGGAAATTGAGGAAATTAGGAAAGTTTAGTCCTTTCCTAATAAGGAATATGAATTAATTGAGGCGGTTCAATTAATTCGACTATTTTAATTAATCTTGTTGAATTAATTAAATTAATGGACCTAGTAGAGTCCAAGTATTCTATTTAGTTGGGCTTGGCCCAAGTTAATTAAATAAATCAATTGGAAAAAGTGATATATATAATTAAATGGGTTTTAATTATATGGGAATATTTAATTGATGGGTTTAGCCCATAATTAAATATGGAGTCAAGAATTAATTCTTGGACTCCAATTAAAGGATGATAGCTAATTTTTTCGCCCAAAGACAGCTGGAGTTCGAATTCTTGGTGAAGAAAAAAATGGTTTTCTTCTTCTCCAAATCTTGCAGTTGTATCAGGATTCTAGGACTCCTATTCTATATATATGTGAATGCAAGACTAAAACCCTAAGGCCTCCTATGAGTGTAAAATTCGAAGCCTAGCTGGAAAAAAGAAGAGAGTTTTTCCTTATCATCTTTGAGCAATAATCGGCCCCCACCTTGTTCCAATACGACATCGTTTTGTTCATGTGTTGAACTCAACGATTCACATATTCCATCCCTTCACATAATCAAGCCTAGGTTTTAGACTTAGATCTACTTCGTTGGCTAGCACCAATAACGAAGTAGGTGGTGACTTGAACGAGGTGTGGATACATCTTAGAGGTGCGACGTTTGGAGCACTAACACCGGGGATACGATTGACGGGCGATTTCCTCCAAGAAATCGTGTGGACTTGCACCACAGGGTTGAAAAGATCCGAATCGTTGCTGCGAGAATTTAATCGAAAGGTTAAAATTCTCGTAATCTTCTTTATAGCGAAATCGAGCACACCATTATTCCTGTTTCGGGTGGTTGTACGTTTAAATTTTAAATTCCGCAGCCACGAGCCACCCGCGGAATAGAACCAACCCAACCCAACAAAACCAATGGTATAGGTATCATGCATAAGGGGAACGTCACGATAAGTGATGTATACTTTGTTGAGGGTCTTAAGCATAATTTATTGAGCATAAGTCAATTTCGTGATAAAGGCTTTGAAGTCAAATTCTCAAGCAACTATTGCTATATTAATGACGCTAAGACTAAATATACTAAAGTAAGAGGAAAAAGAACAAATAATGTGTATTTGGTAGATTGGGTTCAACAATAGATAACAACCCTACATGTTTTGTTGCTAAAAGTCAAAATGAATTGGGTTGGTTATGGCATAGAAAAATGAATCACCTCAATTTTAAGGCAATCTCTCAGTTAATATCGCTAAATCTAGTAGAAGGATTACCTAAAGGTTCCTTTCATAAAAATCGCTTATGTGATGCATGTCAAATGGGTAAACAAGTGAAATCATTTTTTAAGAAGAAACACCATGTATCTACGTCTAGAGTTCTTGAACTGTCGCATCTAGATTTGGTTGGTCCTATTCAAATGATGTGTGTTAGTGGTAAAAAATACTCACGAGTAATAGTTGATGATTTCTCTCGCTATACATGGGTAGAATTCTTAGCGACCAAAGATGAAACTAGTGTCAAGCTCACAGCGCTAATTCATTAATTACAAACTTCGAAAGATTTAAAGGTGTCAAGGATTAGAAACGATAGAGGAACTGAATTTACTAATCATATTGTTGTGAAGTTTTGTACAGGTATTGGAATACTTCATGAGTATTCTGCGCCTAGAACACCTTAACAAAATGGAGTGGCTGGGCGACGGAACAGAACACTTAAAGAAGCCGCTAGGACAATGTTAGCAGAGTCCAAGTTGCCTCAAAGGTTTTAGGCCAAAGTAATCAATACCGCTTGCTACACTCAGAACCGGTGTATGATCAACAAGCAACATGAAAAGACTCCATATGAGTAGTGGAAGGGACGTAAGCCAAACGTTTCATATTTTCATGTATTTGGTTCAAAATGTGGATCCCACAATCTAAAGACATTTGATCCTAAAGCGAATCAGGGGATCTTTCTAGGCTACACCAAGAATGGAAAGAGTTTTCGCATCCTAAATAAGATCAAATCAAAGGTTGAAAAATCCATTCATGTTGTGTTTGATGATGCTAACGAAGAACCGAGTAAGGTTAATGTTGATGATGTAGGAATTGAAGATCTTGCCTAACAAGCATCACAAATCAATCTGGGTGATGATAGTGATGATGATGAGGATGATGAGATCTTTGTGCCCAATCCTAAGGGTACTCATAAAGTTACAAATGATGATATTGTTAGAATCATTGACGATCATGAAGAGAATGGTCATCAAGAGCAAATTGGAATTGTGAATGATGCAGTGACTGCGCAAGAGGGACAAGCATTTGATAATCAAGAGTCTCTCAATCTGTTCCAACCAGATTGAAAATGGCTTAGAGATCATCCACTAGAACTAGTTATTGGAGACATTGGAGCACCTGTTAGAAATAGGGCCGCTACAATTAATGAGGCCATGTTCGCAAGTTTCCTTTCGCAAATGGAACCAAAGAAAGTGGATGAAGCGCTCAGTGATTCAAGTTGGGTAGAAGCGATGCAAGAGGAGCTTAACAAATTTGAGAGAAGTAAGGTTTGGACGCTAGTACCAAGACCAACTCACCAAGGAGTTATTGGGACTAGATGGGTTTTTAGGAACAAAATGGACGAAGATGGTTTTGTTATAAGAAACAAGCCCAAACTAGTCACTCAGGGTTATTGCCAAGAAGAGGGTATTGATTTTAACGAGACGTATGTCCCAGTAGCCCTTCTAGAAGCGATTTGGATGTTCCTAGCGTTTTTCGCATTCATCAAGTTCACAGTGTATCAAATGGATGTGAAGAGTTCTTTCCCGAATGGTAAACTCCAAGAAGAAGTATACGTGGAGCAATTCCCAGGATTCATCAACAACCATGGCAAAAGTATGGTCTACAAATTGGATAAGGCACTCTATAGCCTTAAACAAGCACCAAGAGCATGGTATGACACTCCCTCTATCTTCCTTATAGGTAAAGGCTTTTCAAATGGCAGTATTGATACAACGTTATTTAAAATTACCCATAATAAAGATATTCTCTTAGTCCAAATTTATGTTGATGATATAATATTCGGATCTACCAACAAGCGATTGTGTAAGAATTTCGAAAATGATGCAAGATCAATTTGAAATGAGCATGATGTGAATTAACTTTTTTCTTAGGATTACAAGTTAAACAACTACCTAATGGCATATTTATAAACTAAGCTAAATATGCAAGAGATATGATTAAAAATTTTGATATGGAAAATTCACCATCTTCTAAAATTCCAATGAGCCAAACACTTAAGTTGAAAGTGGGAAGAAAATGGATATCACTAATTATAGAGGTATCATTGGATCACTTCTTTATCTTACCGCTAGTAGACCTGATATTATGTTTTCGGTATGCATGTGTTCACGTTTTCAAGCTGATCTAAAAGAGTCACACTTAATTGCTACCAAGAGAATCCTTAAATACCTAAAAGGCACAAAAAATGTGGGCTTATGGTATCCAGGGGACTCTCCTTTTGAACTAATTAGTTATTCACACGTAGATTTTGCAGAATGCAAAATAGATAGAAAAATCACTAGTGGTACATGTCAATTTCTAGGTGATAGATTGATTTCGTGGCATAGTAAGAAACAACAATCCATAGCGACTTCTACCGCTGAAGCAGAGTATGTAGCCGCTAGAAGCTTTTGTGCACAAATCCTTTGGATGTGGCAACAACTTAAAGATTATGGAATCCTCGTAAGTTCTACCCCAATCCATTGTGATAACCAAAGCGCTTTAGCTATGACTCAGAACCCAGTCCTTCACTCTAGAACTAAACACATTAACACTCGCTACCATTTCTTGCGTGACCATGTTCAAAAGAGAGATATCTCCATGCATTTCATTGGAGCTGACAAACAATTGGCAGATATATTCACAAAGGCACTCAACGAACAACGTTTTCTCACTTTGAGAAGTGAATTAGGTATGATTGATTTAAACGCTTAAACATGAAGAATCATAATTTTATAGTCATATAATTTAGGGATAATCCACTTTACTATAATGTCTAAAAGACTTTTTTTAAATTGAAATGAGTTATCAATTTTAGGGGGAACTTTAAAATATACTTATTCCAATTAGTAAGCGATTATGATTTAAAAAATGACTTTAAAAACCTTATGCATTGATCATTAGCGTTTACTTTAATGCATGACAATTTGATTGCTCGTAAAATAAAAAGTTTCACTTTCTAGCAACGGTTAAATTTTATAGTTAATTTCAAAAAGACTTAAGCGTTAAGAATATTCCCACTTAAACGCTAAGTAACTTTTCCAGAAAAAACATGCATTGTTTTCATCGCTATAGGGTAGCATGTGGATAAGTCCAAAAGATAAGATTTGATAACTACTCACACGCCCCCATCACATCAAACTGACGGTTTTTTACCACTGTCCAAAATAGGCGGTTCAGCATGTGTACTTGCCTGGGTACGTGTCAGTGTATCAATAGGCGTGTGCATCCTACGCTGAAAATTTCAAAAACTTAAACAGTTTTGAAAAAATAACTGCGGATTTCAAAGTTTATTAATTACAACAGTTAACCTAGTTTTTCGCCGCTATACATCAGTATTTATTTTAAACAACTCAGATTCAATGAATTTCATTTCCAAATTAACTGTCGTTACACGTGGCACTAATCAAAGCAATTGAGGAGGTTTTTTTGCCCTCTATTTAAACCCCTTGAATTTTTAAAGAAAAACTTTATCACTTCCAAAATTTCTTGCTGTAAAAGTTCATCTTCCTTCTAAGGCAAGAATTTTATTCTCTCACCTTAAAAGTTCTTCAAACTCATCAATGGCGCCACCAACGTCATCTTCTTCCACTGCCCGAAAAACCACCAAGAAATCGATGGGTTACAACACAATTTTTCTTCTTAACTGGGAATACCTGTTCAACAACCAAAACTTTCCGATGAGAGATATTCTGGCTCTCACTGATGAATCCGGCCTGAAAAACCTTTTGACCTCTCATTCTATTCTGCATGAGGATGAAGTTAAACATTTCTTCAAGAATGTTGTCATTTCTGCAGAGGGCAACTCTATCACCTGCTCCTTTCCCTCTCTTGAGCACCTTTTTTTCTTACTGCCAAACTCATTGCTAATCTCTTGCAACTGCCTTCGGAGGGATGCGAAGTCGAAGATGTGGCCCTGGGTACCTCTACAAAAGTGTGGGGAGTTGTTCGCCGTGACGAAACTAAAGATGACTACAAGTCAAACTTCAAGAAGAATGACATGAAAGGCGAATATGTCATTTTAGCGGACATCTGTGCTAAGATGATAGAGTGTAGAAAAGGTTCCTTTGATAAGGTGTCTATAATTCAATTTAAAATGATGGTTGCAGTATTGACCAAGTTGATGGTCAATTGGGCTTCGTATGTTTTCAATCGCTACAAGGCAGCGATGCAAGAATTGGTCAATCCCAAGCCGTATGGGATTTTGTTAAGTTTTTTTATTAGCGCTTGTAGATTCGCTACTTCCAAGGGATCTAAAGTGCCGACCACAAAAATTTATTGAAAGAAAATGATAGGAAATTTGCTACACCCCAAGCGTCGTGGTGATGCAGCGGTTCCAAAAGAGGAGCGCGAGCATCTCCTGGCTGAAGGTCTCGCTGAAGGTGAAGGTCAAGTTCATGGTGATGACGAGGATCAAGCGAGTTCATCCTCTTCAGATGAGGCACAAGTAGTAATTGTTAAGCGACCAGAGAGAAAGGTTGTTGTGAAAGTCGCTGAGCCATCCCAGCCAGCAAAGAAACAAAAGAAAGGCAAGAAAGAGAAGAAGAAGAAGAAGTATCCTTCCCATCCCCCAAAGAAAACCCCTTCTCCTCCTCTAGCGACTACCATTTCCTCCTAGACAGAAGAAGAAGCAGAAGAAGTGGAAGTGCTGCTTGCTCGAAAGCGCACACTCTGGTCCACTCCCAGAAGTTCTACAAGCATTCTAGCAAAATCAACGCTTGAAGAATCTTCCAGTGTTCCACCTCCTCCTCCACCTTCTGAACCAATCACTGAGCCCGTTCCTAAAGCTCTCTCAACAGAGTTAGCTAACGATCGGGGTAAGTACTTGTCTTAGAAAATGTAGTTTATCCTTTCATGTGGTTCTTTTTAACACTAGGATAAATTGTTTTTCAACATTTAGAGAACATAATATCCAGTATACACTGAATATTTTAGAAGGATTAAACATCACTATTCGTGCTGACCCCCTTACTTCATTCCTCAATCTTGAAGATGATGAAATTGTTCTGGAGCCTTAGGCTAAGGAAACCGAAGTTCCTATAGTTAAAGCGACCACTATAGTCGAAGAGAGTCCTCAGGGTAAGCGTTTAAGTCTTTTATATCTTTATTCTCTACTTAGTAGAAATCTGTTTTGTTTCTTAAACGCTTGCATGTGTTAGCTCAAAGTACACCAGTTGCTCATGCACCTCTCCAGTCAGAGGCAGACCTAGATTTGGATGTTGATGTATCAACTGTGGTGGAAATCTCTAGAGAAATGGACACGGTCCTTCCAGATGCTGAAATCTCACCAACATAGGAAGCAACTGTGGAAGCTGAGAAGTCGACAGAAGTGGCCAAGATTATCTCCACACCAATTGGCCCTCCTCCTCAAATGGTCAATTTCTTTCCTAGAGGCTATACTAAAGACTTGGAGTATTATTATCCCTACAGAGAAACGATGCATAGGCAATTGATTGACATGGAGCTCAACTTCCAAACTACGCTCCACAATCCATCTCTTTCAGACGCTCAGAAGTCTATTATTTTTTAAACGCTTGCAAACGGTGGAGTCACTATTTGGAAACTCCACAGAAGGATCTGGCAGAATTCGAGGGCAAACACTTTCAAGAAGTTGGCAAGAGCATGGAACACAACTATCCATTCCACCGAACTCATGTCTAGATTAGGAATCCTCATATGAACGATTGGGGAAAGAATCCTGATAAAGAACAGCTGACAAGATGGGCTATTTAGCACTCCCCAAAGTTGTCCATTCTGAAGCCAATCTGTCTTCCAAGAAGACTCTACGATTATGGAAAGGAAATGGTGCAATGCTTCAAGATCACCCTAACCTTATCAACTTTTGGGTTGAAAATGAAGCTAGATAATTCCTTCCCAGAGTTTGGGCAGAAAATTTTGTTAAAGAGAAGCAGCGATTCAAGCAACTGCTCGCTACAAAGATTGATAGAGAACTGGCTAAAACTCTTGGAAAACGCTGGATATTAGATAGATCCAGATGGGCAGAGTAATTTGTTTTTCATTTCCATACTATTGATGGGATGATGAGGTATCCGTTTTAGTTTAATTTTGGAATAGAGTATAAGCATAGAGCATATGACTTATTTTTGTTACAGAGGCGAGAATCGCTTGTGGGTACGATAGATGCCTTACCTTATTTCCAAAGAGCCATGGAAAGTTATATCCGCGATCAACTTAGACAAATAAGCTAAGGGGAGTTGAACTTTGCTCAGCGACTCTAGATTGACTTAAACGAAGACGCTTCTACAAGCATGCAGGATGGACTTTCAGGACCAAGCGAAGCTTAATTTCATATCACCGATGATTTTGCTGAATTTCACCGAGAGAGACGAGCGATTGTTGAGAACACCCAATCGCTGGATATCACCTTTAACCAACACTTTGGTCCCGATTTTAGTGACTTCCGAGGGTATAACTTACATGCCGTCTTATTTTGCGAACATAACATCTGAGTAGCCAAGTTCATTTCTCTAATCAGGCCAATGGATTAGGCGCTAGCCCAAGTGTTCATGCCATTTTTGCTAGACTACAAGACACTATATACTACTGCAGTAGAGTTCCTGAAAGACGCTGATCTAGTGTTAAGTACTGAAGCACACAAAGACACTGTTTATTACGAGAACTTTCTATCAGAGGCCAAGCATGTTATGGAGGTAATTGTCCCTCTTTGGGTTGTGCCGGTGAAAAGAGATGTTTCTTTGGAGATCACAGAAATTGAAGCAGGGCAGGATCCTACTGTTGGAGACGCTGAGATGGAACACGCTGATATTTAGATGACAGATGCCCCTAGCATTACAGTGGTTGATATGCCCGTTGTTGAACCTGTTGTTCAGATTGAGGAAGCGACTTAATCTCTCGAGTTAGCGATAAAAGAAGTACACTCTAAAATGGCCGAGAAGCCTGAAGAGCCATTCATCAGAGATAAATCCAAAGGAAAATCTACAGTTTCTAGCTCATATGGACTTATTTCGTCCTCAGAGCGTTCTTCTTCTTTGGACTCAGACTTGAAAAGTGATCCCAAGGAAAGAGACTTTCGATGAGCCGTTAGGAACTCGCTTAACACCATTGAGGGTTCCTGCTCGAAGATGCTCAACAATGATGATCTACATATCAAGTTAGTCTCTGACACTCGAAGCTGTGATATTGCAAATGCTGCTACAAAGACCACTATAGCAATAATGGAATGCATCACACCGCTGATCAAGGGCCTAGAACGCTTCAGCAGATACTGAGAGACATAATACTTCCAATTATGTTGCCCAGAGTATCCTTGAACAAGTCGCTCTACTGGTTGACGAAGTTAGGCTATTGCGGAGAGATATCGCTGAACTCAAGACTTCCCTTGATGATGCCAAGAAGAGAGAAGAAGAGAAAGAAAAGCATCAAATGTCCAAGGACAAAGGAAAAGCCTTAATGGAGCAAATATCTAAAAGTACAACAAAAACTGGCACTCCATGTTTGAAGAAATAGTGAGTCTAAAAAAGATGCTCACTAAGAAATGAAGCCAAGATACTACCAAGGCAGGCATAGGCTTCCAGACATTGATGTTGAATTTTTAGAAGGTATGAGTTTTCATCCATACGCGGCACCGTTGAGAAGACCTCTCAATTGGAAACCTTCCAACGACCGTATGAAAGACATTTACCATGATCTTATCAGAACGATTGGGATCCCTCCAAGCGAATGGGTGGAAAGGTTGATGGAATTAAATCTAAGCGCTAAGAGGAAAAGCGAGGACTACAATGAAGTCTATCATACAACAATGATAGACATCGATCGAGTCCTCATGGATCTAGCGAATGAGGTTTATCAAGAAGAGGCTTCCCAGAAGAGATAAAGAAAATGATTTTCTTGTTTTATCCTTTATTTATTTTTTATTTTTTTGTGTATGATTATTTTATGATTCACTTTTTCAACATAAATCATGTACTCTTTAAATTTTATATATATGAATGAGTGTGATTTATCGCTGAAACATCTTGTTGAGGCTAATCTAACAATAGCTAACTTATCTAACTTTCTAACGCTAACTTATATGTATTTTTGGCTTTTCTTTAAACTCTTAAACTATAAAAGAGTTGTAAGAGTTAAGGTCTTGACATCATCAAAAATAGGGAAATTGTTAGGAAATTTCATGTTAGATGTTTTGATGATGACAAGATAGGATTTTATGTTAGCCCCAAAAATAATGTAAGTTTATGTTTTCATAGAACAACTGTGTAAGTGTTTGAAAGTTTGTAATTTTGTTAGGCTTGTAATTTTTATCTTTGTAGATTTTAGACTAAGTATTGGATACAAAGTCGCTAATAGAATTCTAGGTGAGTCTATTAAAGATGAAGTTGAAGATCAGCGTCTAAAGTCATGTAAAGATAAAGATTTGTTCTTAGCGTTTATCAAACGCTAAAGGACTGTTTCAAGGTTGTTGAATCAAACGCTCAGGATACTCAAGCGATCAAGGATCAGATTCACCTGAAATAAATTTTCAAGTCATGGAGGACTTAAATGCAATCATCAACGGACATTTATTTCCAACAGGAAATAAATTCAAATGCATTAAATGCTTCATAAGTGCATTAAATGTGATAAGGCATTATGACTTGTGGACAAGCCATTTTTTGAGTAGACTTTCAGAAATCAGAGTTCAAAACCTGCTAACTTCCAATCGAAACCAGCAAAATTTCAGGAATGTCAGAAAGGGACTGTTTAACGCGCTGCATGAGATGCATGAGCCTACATGTGTCCAAAGGACAAATCCTAAGCAATCTCTATAAATAGTACCCTCCAGCAAACCCTAAACACACGTACATGCACAAGAAAAAAGGTCTAAACTTTGCTGAAATTATTTGAGAGAAAATCTTAAAAACTTCATAGCCAAAAATCCTTTCAAGCTTTTTGTACACATTCCAAAGACAATCAAAGATATCTCAGATCTCTTCAAAGAAGAACCCTAAACTCTTATTGAGATATTTAAAGTTGTTTGAACTTCCCAACATCAAACAAACCTGTGACAAAACCCTCAACATCTTTCATCTGAGTGAAAAAGTTTGTTAATTCTACAAGCAGTATTTTTGTTTAAAAGAAGCTTGTTGAAGAAGGTTTTTATTGAAGCTGAAGTCTGTGTAATCAAGGACCTCAAGATCATCTTTTGTTTCATCTATTTTGTAGAAGCCTCTGTGTGATCCTTCGATAATCAATTTAGTGAATTCCTCCAAGTGCAAAAGAGAAGAAGGACGTAGCTGTGATTATATCACCCAGTGAATCTTACAGTATCTTGTGTTATTTACCGCTTTATTGTATTACTTTACTCATTCATTTTATATCTTTGAAAAGGCATTAAACTAGTTAAGAGACTAATTGGCAAAAGAGCACACACTAAGCTTAAAGTCATTTCCGCTGTGCTAACCCTGATGGAGAGATTACAGCATTACCCTCCTTTGGTAATTGAATCACTAAATCTAAGTTATCTAATCCTGAAGCACCTGACCTAGCGCTCAGCTTACTAAGAGTTCAAAATCTTCAAAAGTGATATGAATTTTTAAAGTTGAAAAAAACTTCAGAGTCTATTCAACCCCACCCTTCTAGACCTTTTCATATACCACTTGGGACCATCACTGACTCTGACTTTCAGTCTGATGTTGATGGCCACAAATCCAACTCGGGGTTTGTATTCTCTTTAAATGGTGGAGCAGTGACATGGAAAAGTTCCAAGCGAAGAACGATGGTTGACTCAACCACCGAAGCTGAATACGTGGCTGCCTCAGAGAGGACCAAAGAGGCTGTTTAGAAAAAAAAAGTTTGTAGATGAACTTCAAGTGGTTCCTAGCATGGAGCTCTCATTGCCACTTTTCTGTAATCGCGCAGGCTAAGGAACTTAGGTCTCACAATAAATCCAAACACATTGAGAGAAGATAGAATATCATTAGAGAGATTGTTGGAAGAGGCGACATCGCCATGCAGAGAATAGATTCAACAAATAACGTTGCTGACCCACTAACCAAGTCACTATCACAGGCGGTACTAGAACTACATCTTGAGAAGATGGGTATTAGATACCATAGAAATTGGCATTGAGTGCAAGTGGGAGATTTTAAGGAATATGCCCGCCACGCCATTGAGGAATTAGATTAAATAGGGCATTTACCTTTATGTTGTACAAACTCTTATTCTTTAATAAAGGCATTATTTTGTTCATATCAATCTTGATGGCATTAATATAAGTATTGAACAAATAAGTCCCAAGTAATCAGGAGGATCTTCAACTCCTCAATGGTTAGAGGAGAAGGACACTGGAAATATCGGTTCCTTATTTACTTAACTAGAGTTCACAAGTCGATGAGTCTTTATTAGGCATTAAGACTAGTCTTGTATGACGCAAGCTTTGGCAAGGAGTGTCAGTCGGTCACTTTGGATAGTGGGAGCTTGGTCATAGATACATCAATGGAATTGATATATTCGAACATAGCTCGCCGTAATTCAATCACATTGATAATTACTCTTTAACTATAAATGGTTGAATTACTGGTCACGGTAGTGTGCGTGAGCCTTAGACCTAAGGATTCACGAAGATTGGACTTGTAACACTGAACAAGTTATTAGAGTAGTTAGATCCATTTCACCCTTTGGTGGGATCAACCTCGAAGTGCAGTTCAAAAGGACAAGTGGCAATTATTCAATGATTGCCAATAGAGGATGCACTATTTTGGGTATTAACGAGTTAACGTCCTGTGCGATCGTAGGTAGGCCTGTCAATCGGGCCCTATAAGCCCAACTTAGGGTGGCTCAAGCTCAAACTCAAACTCATCAGGCTTGAATATTATAGGCTCAAACTCAACTCATAAATTTTTTCTTCAACTTGGCTCAAACTCAAGCTCAAGTTTTTTACGAGCTTCGATCCTATTTCGGGACCGCTCATTAGTTTTTCTCAAATTAAAAAAGGCATCCAATAAAATTATATTAAGAGACTAATTTCAAATAGTACATTAAATAAATTTTTACGCTAATGAGTATGTATAATTCCAAATTTTACTAATGAAGTCAAAAAGTCTACAATAATAATTATGAAAATTTAGAATCTTTATCAATGTTTATGAGGAAGCATAAAAAAATTGGAATTTCTTCCCAAACCTCTTTAGACAAAATGTTTTTACTAATATATACATTTAATCGATTTCGTAAATTTCAAGCTTAAAAGTCTACAAGTATTTTATATAAGTTAGCTTAAAAATAATTTTACTATATGAGACAGAGCAATAATTAGAGAAAATTTTAACTTCGGGCTCTTCGGGCTGAGCCTATCAAAGCTCAAGCTCAGCTCACAAATTGGGCGAGTTCAATTTGTAAGCTCAAACTCGGCTCGGCTCACATTCAATTAGGCTCGGCTCATTCTTAAGTGGGCTGAACAATCGGGCTTCGGGTAGGCCCAACTCAATTAACAGTCCTAATCATAGGTAAATGAAATTATAACTCTTTGCCAAAGCAAGAGAACTAACTTATGTATATTACATAAGGGTAGTTCAGTAATTTCATCTTACAATGATTCATAAAGCATAGCATTGAGTTCTATGAGTTTGACATAATCCATGACTCTCACTCGATCGGGATGTTACAGTGAAGGGATTATACTCACATGGTGTCTGTGACCTAAAGGTTCGTATTGATCTATTCATTTTAATTGGATTTCGATGCGAGTCCACTTGACAGGCTAAGTGACACTCACATCCTTGGTTTCCTCCCAATGCCAATTGAAACGAACCTAGAGAGTCGCGCTTCAAAGAAATTGAGCAAAGAAAATTCTTTCGTTGTCATATACATAAATTAGGTAATTTGCTATTTGATGAGCAAATTAATTTATTTGATTAATTGGATTAATAGAAATAAATTAATAATAAATAATTAGATGTATTTATTATGAACACATTAATTTATTTAATTAATTAGATTAATATAAATAAATTAATTATAATAAATAAATTAGATTTATTTATTATACTTATCATATTATTAAATAATTAGATTATTTCATTTAGATAATTATTAATTAGTATTGTATTTTAATTAGATTAAACGAGCTGAGCTCAAGCCGAACCTAGTGATTTTGCCAGGCTCGAGCTCGAGTAGCAAATATTTGAGCTCGAGCTCGTCGAGCTTTATTTCGGGAGCTCGAGCTTGAGCTCGTGGCTTGTAGAAAAAGCTCGGCTTCAGCTCGCGAACCCGAGATTTTGAGCTAGAGTCGAGCCCAAGTTCGCGAGCTCGAGTCGAGCCAAGGATTCAAGAAGGCTTGTGAACAAGAAAATGAAATGTTCGCAGGAGGAAAATTGAAAAATAATAAAGTAAGTAATTGATTTTAACTGTTGGTTCACCAGCGTTGAAGATGGTGGTGGTGTCTTCGCGCGGCGACGATGCGCAAGCGGAGTCCGTGGTGGAGCTTCAATGTTATGACGGCGGTGGTGCACGCACAGGGGCGGTGGTGGGTTTCACAAATTGAAGTTGTGGAGGTAGCGCAAAGTTGGGGGCAGCCTGAGATGGTGGTGATTGTGGTTTTCCAGCGATGGTCTCCGGTCTAAGGTGGATGGGTGGTGGATTGGTCCCAGATCTGGTTTTGAACTTTTGAGAAATGGAGACTGATAGACGTGAATGGTTGAAAGTGAAAAGAAGAGTTTTTAGTTTCTTTTTTTTAATTATTCGATTTTTTAATTAATATAATTAAAAATTATATTAAAAATTGAAAAGCTCGAGAGCCAGCTCGGGAACTTCGAACAAAGGAAATTGGGCTCGAGCTCGGGTCGAGCTCAAATCGAGCCGGCTCGGCTCAACTTACACCCCTATGGAAGTTGATCAAGTTCGTACAGTCAACAACAAATTGTACGAACGGGTGCACTTGATCCAGTGGATATACCAGTAGCAACTGGACACTTGTTTGGTCCAATAGCTAGATGTGTCCTTAAAGACACAATTTTCCAACTCTGCAAATTAAATCTCAGAATGCTACTCAGGAAAATTTTAAGTTAGTCTCACCCCAATGGTCCTAACCCCTTTAACACCATATATTTATGTTGGGGTGGGTGGTTTTTATCACCGACCATCAAAGTAAAAACCACCCACCCCAATGAAAATGTGTGGTGTAAAAAGGGCTAAAACCATTGAGATGGGTTTGGCATAGAATTGCCCATGCTACTCATATACGAATTCACATCCAAAACCACTTTTGTCTTCTCCACTTTAGTAAAATTATTTTTACATTTTTGTAGCTTTGTCCTTCTTGAAAGAGAGTTCAAAAGAAGTGTTGTTCTTGAGAATCAATCTTGAAATAAAATAGTTGTATCTTGGGAGACAATTGTCAAAACTCATAAGCACCAGTGGGGGAGAATATGGTCTAGATGATGCAAAGCCTAACTCTTAACTCGACTTTTATCCTGGTTACCTTTCCAAATATATAAACTTATACATAACTTCTCTCACAATCTGAATATTATCACGTAATATAGCCATAAAGGTGTTCGAGGTACTCCCTATCCAAGCTCACGGGGAAAGAAAGACTATTTTCTTGGGTCTGATTCTAGGAATGAACATATGATATTGTTCTATCTCACCACCTTGGACCTAGGAAGGTTATTAAGTGATCAAATTCCAATAGTTTCATATGATGATATAAACTTTTAATAAAGAGGGTCCAGACACATGGAATTTTAGTGACTTCCCATCTAATAGTTATATATTCAGCAGACTGAACAACACTCGGTACAAGATGCACAATTTTGTCAACACTGCAAAAACTCTTTGGGAATCTTGGAACGATAAATACAAAAGAAAGGATTGGATCTTCGGGCAATGGATTGAGAATCTCAATCAAAAGTCTTAGACGAAATCTATTGTAAATTGTATGATTGATTGTATTTCTCTATTTTCCTTGTATTATTAAGGAAGTTGTATCCTTTAGGTGTCTTACCTTATTTAGGTCTCTAGCTCTATATAAATTGTTATTAATGCTTTGTATTACATTCATTACTGATAATAGAGAAAACTCTTTTCTCCATCTTTGCGCCTATTTTCTTTTACAAAATCCGAAAAACTGGATAGGAAGACTAGGGCCAATTTGGTAGAACTAAATATTTGCAATCGCTCAGTACTAGCTAAAGTTAGGATAAGGCAAACATGTTCCGAGGGAACTATGACAATTTTTGGAAAGTACAACTATATAATGAGACATTGTCAACAAGAAGAAAAAGATAATCTAAATCACGAGCAGAACCAGGTTCATGTAACTAAGCACAAATAAGTGGCAGCTGATATGCCATACCTCATGTTCTCTACTGTTAACATGGTGGATAGTCCAAGAGAATGACGGGGCTACATCGGAGCTACGGATATTATATGTGCTAACAATGAGATGTTCTCTCCATACCTTCCCATTGGTGGATGAAAATTATTTATAGGAAACTCTATTATCTTCAATATTGTCGGACATGAAAAAGTGGTGTTGAATATAATATCGGGCAAAGTGATAACTCTTATCAATGTGTTATATAACTCAAAAATAAAAAGAATTTGGTATCCGGTTCATTACGTGCAAAGAGAGGATTCAAACTAATATTTAAGTTACAAGTATGTCTTCTCTAAGAATGACGAGATTAGGCAAGGGAACGATATCCAATGGACTATTCAAAATGCATGTGATGCCTATAATAATTCAAAGTGTTGAAAGCAATAGAACTACCCCTTCTACTTACTTGGTTGAGTATTCAAATTTGTGGCATGTCAAATTACAACATGTGCATTTTAACACTTTGTGCCGATTACTAAGCCCAGAATTGTTGTGTTCATTTAAAATTCATTCTCACGTGTGTGGGATTTGTATTGAGTATTCAGGCTCATGTCATGGTTCGTGAGTATGGGCTCGGTCCAGATCTAGTCTTGGACACGGCGATATATATATATATATATATATATATATATATTACTATAAATAAATTTGAAACTATTTGAGTTGTTTTTCTTCTAATTAATATGTCACAACTGGTATCTTTCATGCGTGACATACACTGTGATAGTTCAAGGATCTCAAGACTCCATATCTTTGTTGGGTTTGTGCCCTCGATGTCAACAAGGAGTTAGAAAATAAGGCACTAATTTATATTGTACAAACCTTTTATTTATATGCAGGCATTAGTGTGTTGTTTATATAAGTCTTAATGGCATCTATAAGCCATAGATGAACAACTAGTCCATGTGAATCAAGACAAACCTCCCACTCCTTATAGTAGTTAAGGAGATAGGCACTCGCAAGAGTTTGGAACTTGATCACTTAATCGGTTCGCAAGTCGGAAAATCTCAATTGGGCATTGAGATTCGTGTGGACTTGTATGATACATGCTCTGATAAGGAGTGTCAGTCGAACACTATTGGATAATGGGGGGTTTGTGTCATAGATACATTGATTGGATTAGTGTATTCGAATATGGCTCGTAGTAATCCGATCACGTGAGTTTTTACTCAGTGACTATCAATGACCGAATTACTGATTATGATAGTATGAGTGAGCCATAGACCTGAGAAGTCACGGTCACAGTGTGCTTGTGACATTGGTTCAGTCATTAGAGTAGTTAGGCCCAATTCACCCGTTGGTGGGGTCAACCTCGAAGTGCGTTCTGATGGGCAAGTAGCAGTTGTAAAGTTATTGCCAAGAAAGAATTCACTATCTCGAAAGTAAACAAGAAGTATCCTATGCAATCATAGGTAAATGAGATTGAAAGTCTCTGGCCAGAGCTCATGAATTAACACATGTTTGACACGGAGGGTAGTCCTGTAAGTTTAACATATTCCATGACTCTCACTCGATCGAGATACGTCAGTGAAGGGCTTATACTCATACAGTATTCATAATTTAAAGGTTCATAATGACTTGATCATTTCGTACTCGATAGGGTGATGTGAGGCCACGGTGCTGACTAGGTGTCACTCACATTCTTTGGTATCCTCCCATTACCAATTGAGACGAACCTAGAGAGTCGCGCTATAGGAATAGACGGGGAAATCGGTTGTTGTATTTGGAGGGTGTATTAAACAATGGTAAATTAAATTAATTAGTTTGAATATTTAATTGACTGGGTTAATTAAATATTTAAACTAAAATATTAGTTAATTAATTAATTTATTTATTTATAATAATATTCAATTAATCAATATATATTTAATTGGATTAAATATTAATTGGACTAAGTTGACTAGGTTAACGTAGCCCAATTAATTGTCCATAAAACCCATATGGGCGTGTGTCATCTGATGGCCTTAAGTTGGAGGATTTATTTAATCCTCCTACATAAGTTAGAGAACAATTAAAAAAACTACGTGAAATTCCTCCAAATACAATGCAAAGAAAAGCTCTCTTCCACTCTCTCTCACCAAGCCGCCAATGGAGTTAGAGATGGAGATTTCCAGAGTCAATTGCTCCGCGTGATAATCTAGAGATGGGATACGTGGACCGTTGAACAAAGATTCGTGTGGATGGATTGAATACGTAAAAAGGTAATGTTGGTCCCAAGTGGCATACGAAAGGGTCTAGGGGGGGGGGAGGGGGGTTGAATAGACCCTAAAGTATTTTTTGACTTCAAAAATTATTTGTATTAAAATTAATTTGGATGCTTGAAAATGTAGGAGCTTGGCTAAGCGTCTACTGAAAACTGTTTTTAGAAAGTTTACTTAGACTTCAAGATTTGAATACTCTAACCAGATAGGTTTAAGAGTTCGCTTCTTTAATCAGTGTTAGCACAGTGGAAAGATTTTAGTCTTCTCTTTGAAAGTTTTAGTGTTCCAATATGCAACTTAGTTACTTAGCGTTTGATATGGTCAAATAGACACGTAACTAATTTACTTGTCTTTTTCAAGATAAAAGGTAGAATATATATATAGACAGTAAATCAGTAAATAAATAAGACACGAGAATTGTAAGGTTCACTAGGTTTGTGTAATCCTAGCTACGTCCTTCTACTCCTTTCCACACAAGAGGAATTCACTAAAATGAATCACGAAGCTTCACACGACAACTTCTACACAATAGCAAATTGATGAAGGCTTGATCTCGAGTTCCCTGATCACACAGATTTCAACTCGGCTAAGATCTGCTTCTGACAATGCTTCTCTCACTCAAATAATACTTTGTCTTCAACAACTTCGTCACACAGATGGAAGAGGTTGATGGGTTTTTATCACGGTTTTATTTGATTTGAAAAGTTCAAACACTTTGGTAATATCTCTTTGAAAGGTTAGGTTTTTCTATGAAGAGGTAAGAGATATTGATTTGGCAGTAGAGATGCTTATGCATAACGAAATTTTGGCTATGGAGGATTTGAGCTTTAAAAGTTGGATATAGATTTCAACAGCGTAAGTGAATCATTCTTTGTATTTTAGGTTTGAGCTGTGAGTATCTATTTATAGATCTCTCGGGATTTGTCTGTAGGACACAAGCAGGGGCGTGAGAAACACGAGGCGAGTGACTTAGTCTTTTTCTGACATCTCTGAAAAATTCTGCTGCACAGAGTGGGTAGCAGACCTACTTTGAGTTGACATCCAATAGGGAAGGCAGATCCGTACCGTCAATAGTCCTTATCACATTTAATGCTCTTATCAAGCATGTAATGCATTTGAATTTATTCCTCGTTGGAAATAAATGTCCGTTGATTGAATTTAATAACATATTGATTTTGGATTAACTTAAGGTGACGACAAGCGCTTAAAAATGAAAGTCATCCTGAATTCATTCATAAGCGCTTGACAGCTGCTTAATGAATCTCTCATCTTCAAAGTTTTCAGACACTGATCTTCGATTTCACCTTGATAGACTCACCAAGAATTCTATCTTAGCTCAAGCGCTAGATACTAGTCTAAAGCTATAAAGATAAAATGCCTTAACTAAAATTACAACTTGATAACTTTAAACGCTTATACATATTCTAACAAAAGATAAACTTACATATCTTTGGGGTCTAACATGAAAGCTATCTTGTCATCATCAAAACATCTAACAAGAAATTTCCTAACAATTTCCCCCTTTTTGATGATGTCAAGACCTTAACTCTTTTATAGTCTAGAGAACAATAACCCAAGGTAAAATAAAGTTAGCGTTTAGAAGTTAGAGGTTGGCTATAGGTTAGTTTATAGCCAGAAATGATGTTTCAGCAAACTCATTCTTTAATGTGTCATTTGAGTACAATATTTTACCTTAAAACAACGTAAGGAATAAAGCGCTTAAAAAAATAAAGCTAATAAAGCTCTTAGCGCTTTCTCTTGGATGAAGAAGTTTGGGATTTCTTTGGATCTGACTGAAAAGCATCTCCTTAAACTTCCACAACCGGTCGTTTGCTTCTCTCATTCTTCTGTGAGTATTGTTGGCAAACTGAATATTTCCCATTCTTTCAGCCAACTCCTCAAAATTGTTCATGCGTTTGTGCCAAATTGCGTTGTCAATCACAAGTTCACATAAAAGTTCTTCAAAAAACTCATAAATTCTTGTGACTAGAGCTCTGTTGGGATGAATATTAAGTGGCACATAAGCAGCAAACGGCGGGATACCTAACTCTTCAAGTAACTCAGCCGAAAGATCTGGAATTGGGTAACCTCTATAAAACCGAGGTTTACGCTTCTCGAGAACAGTCTGCTGGATCAATTTGATTGAATTTAGTAACTCTTCCCAGCGTTTATCATCAGGGCTTTTCAAGCTCTTGGACAATTTATGTTAGGAAATTTCATAATTAGATGTTTTGATGATGACAAGATAGGATTTTATGTTAGACCCCAAAATATAATGTAAGTTTATGTTTCATAGATCAATTGTATAAGCGTTTGAAAGAATGTAATTTTGTTAGGCTTGTAATTTTTATCTTTGTAGATTTTAGACTCAGTATTAGATACCGAATCGCTAATAGAATTCTAGGTGAGCCTATTAGAGATGAGGTTGAAGATCAGCGTCTGAAGCCAGAAGAAGATGAAGATTTATCCTTAGCGTCTGTCAAATGCTAAAGGACTATTTCAGGATTCATGGATCAAGCGCTCAAAGCACTCTAGCGATCAGTATCAGATTCACGTGAAATAAATTCTCAAGTCATGAAGGACTTAAATGCAATCATTCAACGGACATTTATTTCCAACGGGAAATAAATTCAAATGCATTAAATGCCTGATAAGAGCATTAAATGCCTGATAAGAGCGTTAAATGTGACAAGCCAATTTGACTTGTGGACAAGCCACCTTTTGACTAGACTGACAGAAATTCAGAGTTTATAGATGTTCCCGTCAAATCGGAACCAGCAGAAATTCAGGAATGTCAGAGAAAAGGTATAATCACGCGCCGCGTAAAAGGCACGCTTTCACATGTGTCCAATGGACAAATCCTAAGAACTGCCTATAAATACCTTACTTCAAGCAAACCTTAAAATACATAGATATAGAAACACAGAGAGAGATATATGTACATGCACAAGAAAAATTTGCTGAAGAAAAAGCTTAGAAACTCCATAGCCAAAATCTTTCAAGCTTTTTACATACATTCCATACAGTCAAAAATATCTCAAACATCTTCCAAAGAAGAAACCTAAACTCTTACTAAGATATTCCAAGTTGTTTGATCTTTCCAAAAACAAACAAACCCTCGTGATAAAACCCTCAACCTTTCATCTAAGTGAGAAAGTTGTTGAAATAGGTAGTATTTCTGAGTGAGAGAAGCTTGTAGAAGAAGATCTTCATTGGTGATGACATCTGTGTGATCAAGTTAATCTGCTAAACGACTATTTAACCAAAACGAACGCTAAAGCTTTAAAATCATTTCCGCTGTGCTAACCCTGATTAAGCGATCTAAGTGTTACCCTACTTTGGTAAATTGCTGAAATCATTAAGTCTAAGTTATCTTTACTGAAGCGTCTGACCCAAGCGCTCAGCTTTCTAAGTGTTCTAATCTTTAAAAGTGATGAATTTTTGAAGCCGAAAAAGACTTCAGGGTCTATTTAACCCCCCCCGCCCCTCCTTCTAGACCATTTTGTATGCCACTTGGGACCACCAAGTGGTATCAGAGCGATTGAAGTAGAAACCTAAGCGTTTCCGAGCGTAACTGCTTGTTTAGATCCATCTTTCTAAAACTTAGTCGTTTTTAAAACTCTCTCTATCAAAACATCTCATTATCGATTTTAACAAAATGCCTAAGTTGGTAGAGTCAAACTATGATTCTTGGAAACTTGGAGCATTCGCGTATTTATGTTTTTGCGATAATGAAATGTGTGATGAAATTTCTGATGGCCCCATTAAGATCATGAAAGTGATAACTCGAGCACCTGGAGCTGATGAAGCCACTCCAGATGGATATGTCGAGAAATCTAAGTTAGAATGGACGCCTGATGATTGGAAAAGAGCAAATCTAAATAATGTTGGACGAAGTGCACTTTACTCAGCGTTAGGAGACAATGATGCATTATTCAACAAGATCAAGCAATGTAAAATTTCCATAGAAATATGGTATAAGTTGGCTATAGTGTGTGAAGGTTTATCACAGATAAAGGAGAATAAGCTCTCCATAGCCATGCAAAGATTTGAACATTTCAAGATGCAATCCAACGAGACGCTAGAACAATTGGACGCAAGGTTTACTATGCTCATTACAGAGCTAGCGTCATTGGATAAAGAGTTGACCAACAAGGAAATGGTCAATAAGATTTTTAGAAGTCTTCCGAGCAAGTATTTAATCAAGACTGTTGCTATGAGAGAATCTCAGACATTGGAGACCCTTACTCCAGAACATGTATTCTCAGAATTAAAGGCATTTGAATTTGAATTGGGTGAAGTCAGTGACACATCGACTTCAGCGACTAAATCAGGAGCATTAATCGCTACCACCAAAAACAAGGGTAAAGCGATTAGTGAGGAGAAATCAATAGAATCCAATGAGGAAAAAGAAATGGCTTTATTGGTCAAGAAAATCAAAAGATTTCTAAGATATGAAAAGAGAAATCCTATTGGACAAACTTCATTTCAAACCCCTCCCCCTGCACCAGCGACTCAGTATCGATCTCCAGTGTACTCAGCACCTCAACCAGTAACGCCAGTTACATATCAAGTGCCACAATCTCCTACTCAGAATCTCTCAGCGCCAGTCATTTCCAAGCGATTAACCATTGAATAGAAAATGAAAACTAATTTATGTTATAATTGCAGAAAACCAGGGCACTACCAGGTAAATTGCCATTATCCAAATGTGTCTAAGCCCACAAGGCAAGACTATGCGGATAAAAACCAATTCAGGAGCAACCTTCGTCAACAAGGTTTGCTAGCGGAATCTGAACCATTCTCCGCACCTGAAAAGAATTTGGAATCATCAGATGAAAGTAGTGATGATGAACTAACAAGCGACTCAGCGTTGATTTGTCTTATGACAAGAGATGATGAAGCATCTGACGACTCGCTACCAGAGGTAACCACTGAATTATCTCATCCTCTTTCGTATGATGAATTACTTGACAAAGTCAATGAATATTATAAAGATTGTCAAGATGCCGACAAAATATATCAAAATGATCTCGCTATTACCTCATCACTCACAAGAGATAAAGTAACGCTCAAAGCAGAGTTGAAAGTTTAGCAACAATGCATTGAGAAGAACCAATCACTTGAGAGTGAGATTACTCAATTGAAAAGCGATCTTGATATAATAGTCAAGAGAGAAGTTGATCTGATTGCTAGACTTGCCAAATCAGAGCAGCTCGTCTCATCATTATCCAAAGCATCAAGAAACCTAGATAATGTGACTAATGTAACCAGACTTTTTTGTGAAAGGGCCGGTTTAGGGTGTGATAAATTTGGTCAACAAAAGCGTCTAAGGTTACGGCGAACAACAAAGAAAAGGGTGTTTTCTTTGTTGACAAAGGTTCACAAGGACAAACACTAAATGAACCAAGCGACAATGGTACGAGGCCAAATGAGAAAGCCAAAGTTGACTCAGGCAAGGGAAAGACGAAAGCAAATGATCCACAAAGACGGGTTCATCCAAATGCTCAAAAGGCTAATGATAAACCTGACCACTGTGAATCAAGTGCTAAGCGTCTAGCACCAAAAGTGCACCCTAAGCCAGTGCCAAGGAAATACAGCATCAATATCCACAACGATCTAGATCATATTATCGCTGCTATGATAACTATGATTATGACTATGATTATGATTACTATTATAATCAAGGATATTACTATACACCCAAAAAGCCCACACAACACAATGTGAAACCAAAGAAGGCCAGTATTCCTACAATGAAGGACCCAAGACAACATAATCGCTGATGATCATGAAGAGAATGATCATCAAGAGCAAATGGGAACTATGAATGATGCAGCGACCGCACCTGAGACAAATGAGGGTCAAGCAACTGACAATCAAGAATCTCTCAACCCGTTCCAACCAGATCGTAAATGGCTTAGGGACCATCCACCAAAGTTAGTAATTGGAGATATTGAAGCACCTGTTAGAACTAGGTCCGCTACAATCAATGAGGCCATGTTCGCAAGTTTCCTATCTCAAATGGAACTAAATAAAGTGGATGAAGCGCTCAGTGATTCAAGTTGGGTAGAAGCGATGCAAGAAAAGCTTAGCCAATTTGAGAGAAGCATGGTTTGGATGCTAGTACCAAGACCAACTCACCAAGGAGTTATTGGAACTAGATGGGTTTTAGGAACAAGATGGATGAAGATGGCATTGTTATAAGAAACAAATCCAGATTAGTCGCTCAGGGTTATTGTCAAGAAGAAGGTATTGATTTTAATGAAACGTGTGCCCTAGTAGCCCGTCTTGAAGCGATTAGGATGTTCCTAGCATTTGCCGCATTCAACAAGTTCACAGTATACCAAAAGCGATTAGAACTATCCTTTAATGCAGGTACCTAGAGCCAACACCGATACTTCTATTTGGTACTTGGATAGTGGGTCACCAAGGTATATGACTGGATCAAAGGATCTCTTGGTCAATTATCGTGCAACCAACGGTCCTCAGGTTATATTTGGTGATAACTCCAAAGGTAAAACGAAAGGTATAGGTATCATTCATAGGGGGAACATCATGATCAGTGATGTATATTATGTTGAGGGTCTTAAGCATAATTTGTTAAGAATTAGTCAATTTTGTGATAAAGGCTTTGAAGTAAAATTCTCAAGCGACTTCTGCTATATTAACGACGCTAAGACTAAGTCTACTAAATTAAGAGGAAAAAGAACAAATAATGTTTATTTAGTGGATTGGGATTCTACAATTGATAACAACCCCATATGCTTTGTTGCTAAAAGTCAAAATGAATTGGGTTGGTTATGGCTTCGAAAAATGAATCACCTCAACTTTAAGCCAATCTCTCAGTTAATATCACTAAATCTTGTAGAGGGATTACCTAAGGGTTCCTTTCAAAAGACTCGCTTATGTGATGCATTTCAAATGGGTAAACAAGTTAAATCATCTTTTAAGATGAAACCATGCCTATCTACTTCTAGAGTTCTTGAACTATTGCATCTAGATTTGTTGGGTCCTATTCAAATCATGAGCGTTAGTGGTAAAAAGTACTCGCTAGTAATAGTTGATGATTTCTCTCGCTATACATGGGTAGAATTCCTAGCGACCAAAGATGAAACTAGTATCAAGCTCACATCGCTAATCCGTCAATTGCAAACTTATAAAGCTTTAAAAGTGACGAGAATCAGAAGCGATAGAGGAATTGAATTTACTAACCAATTTGTTTAGAAGTTTTGTATAGATTTTGGAATACTTCATGAGTATTCTGCTCCTAGAACACCTCAATAGAATGAAGTTGCCGAGCGATCGAACAGAACGCTTAAAGAAGATGCCAGGACGATGTTTGCAGAGTCTAAGCTGCCTTAAAGGTTTTGGGCCGAAGCTATCAATACCGCTTGCTACACTCAGAACCGGTGTATGATCAACAAGCAACATGAGAAGACTCCATATGAGTTGTGGAAGGGACGTAAGCCTAACGTTTCATATTTTCATGTATTTGGTTCAAAATGTTTCATTCAAAATAATGGATCCCATAGCCTAAAGACATTTGATCCTAAAGCGGATGAGGGAATCTTTCTAGGCTATGCCAAAAATGGAAAGAGTTTTCGTATCTTAAATAAGATCAAATCGAAGGTTGAAGAGTCCATTCATGTTGTGTTTGATGATGCTAACCAAGAACCGAGTAAGGTTAATCCTGATGATGTAGGAATTGAAGATCTTACCCAACAAGCGTCACAAATCAATCTTTGTGATGATAGTGATGATGATGAGATCTTTGTGCCTATTCTTAAGGTTACTCGTGAGGTTACTAATAAGGATAATATCATAATCGCTGATGATCATGAAGAGAATGATCATCAAGAGCAAATGGGAACTATGAATGATGCAGCGACCGCACCAGAGACAAATGAGGGTCAAGCAACTGACAATCAAGAATCTCTCAACCTGTTCCAACCAGATCGTAAATGGCTTAGAGACCATCCACCAAAGTTAGTAATTGGAGATATTGAAGCACCTGTTAGAACTATGTCCGCTACAATCAATGAGGCCATGTTCGCAAGTTTCCTATCTCAAATGGAACCAAATAAAGTGGATGAAGTGCTCAGTGATTCAATTTGGGTAGAAGCGATGCAAGAAGAGCTTAACCAGTTTGAGAGAAGCATGGTTTGGATGCTAGTACCAAGACCAACTCACCAAGGAGTTATTGGAACTAGATGGGTTTTTAGGAACAAGATGGATGAAGATGGCATTGTTATAAGAAATAAATCCAGATTAGTCGCTCAGGGTTATTGTCAAGAAGAAGGTATTGATTTTGATGAAACGTGTGCCGTAGTTAGATAAATTCCGACTAGAGCGACTAGGGCACATCAAAATTTATCTAACTTAAACGTGTATCATTGGATCACTTCTTTATCTTACCGCAAGTAGACCTAATATTATGTTTTCGGTATGCATGTGTGCATGCTTTCATGTTAGATGTTTTGATGATGACAAGATAGGATTTTATGTTAGACCCCAAAAATATAATGTAAGTTTATGTTTCAGAGATCAATTGTATAAGCGTTTGAAAGAATGTAATTTTGTTAGACTTGTAATTTTTATCTTTGTAGATTTTAGACTCAGTATTAGATACCGAATCGCTAATAGAATTCTAGGTGGGCCTATTAGAGATAAAGTTGAAGATCAGCGTCTGAAGCCAAAAGAAGATGAAGATTTATCCTTAGTGTCTGTCAAATGCTAAAGGACTATTTCAGGATTCATGGATCAAGCGCTCAAAGCACTCTAGCGATCAGTATCAGATTCACCTGAAATAAATTCTCAAGTCATGAAGAACTTAAATGCAATCATTCAATGGACATTTATTTCCAACTGGAAATAAATTCAAATGCATTAAATGTCTGATAAGAGCATTAAATGTGATAAGCTAATTTGACTTGTGGACAAGCCACCTTTTGATTAGACTGTCAGAAATTCAGAGTTTATAGCTGCTCTTGTCCAATCGGAAGCAGCAAGAATTCAGGAATGTTAGAGAAAAGGTATAATCACGCGCCGCGTGAAAGGCACGCTTTCACATGTGTCCAACAGAGAAATCCCAAGAATTGCCTATAAATACCTTACTTCAAGCAAACCCTAAAATACATAGATATAGAAACACTAAGAGATATATACGTACATGCACAAGAAAAGTTTGCTAAAGAAAAAGCTTAGAAACTCCATAGCCAAAATCTTTCAAGCTTTTTACATATATTCCATACAGTCAAAAATATCTCAAACATCTTCCAAAGAAGAAACCTAAACTCTTACTGAGATATTCCAAGTTGTTTGATCTTTCCAAAAACAAACAAACCCTTGTGATAAAACCCTCAACCTTTCATCTGAGTGAGAAAGTTGTTGAAACCCCTTACAGGCAGTACTTCTGAGTGAGAGAAGCTTGTAGAAGAAGATCTTCATTGGTGCTGACATTTGTGTGATCAAGGAGCTTGAGATCATTTTCACCTATTTACTATCTTGTAGAAGATTCTGTGTGATTCTTTGATAATCATCTTAGTAAAATCCCTCCAAGTGAAAAAGGAGAAGAAGGACGTAGCTGGGATTACATCACCCAGTGAACCTTATATATCTTGTGTCATTTACTTTTATATTTGTCTTGTTTTATTTTATTCTATCTATTCTGAGAAAGACAAGTTAATCTGCTAAGCGACTATTTAACCAAAACGAACGGTAAAGCTTTAAAATCATTTCCGCTGTGCTAACCCTGATTAAGCGATCTAAGCGTTACCCTACTTTGGTAAATTGCTGAAATCACTAAGTCTAATTTATCTTGACTGAAGCGTCTGACCCAAGCGCTCAGCGTTCTAAGCATTCTAATCTTTAAAAGTGATACGAATTTTTGAAGTAAAAAAAGACTTCAGGGTCTATTCAACCCCCCCTCTTTCTAGACCCTTTCGTATGCCACTTGGGACCACCAGTTTACCCTTTTCCTTTTCCCCCTTCTTGACATCAGCATCAAGAGGTTGAGGTTGTAACGAGCGAAGCTCGGATACTTCTCTGCATAAGAGCTTAACATCATCAATCAGGAGAGCGACTTGAGTACCAATAGCGGCTGCAGTTGCATTTTCAGCAAGCGACCAAGTGACGTTGTCTGAAAGTTCATTGACAAGCGGCGCTACACTATTCATCAATAGAATGGTAAGCTTGTTGGGATTGCGCATGTCAGGGGCGAGAAGTTGTTCTACTTGATAAAGCATTGATTTGCCTTGTTCTTCTATACGGGATCAAGAACCTTTGATATGAGCAAGTGAATTCTTAACTACTTTCCAGAAATCGTGAGCGTCCGGATCATCATCACTTTCATAGTCACTGGAGGAATGTGCCTGAGTGGGCAAAGATTCTTTGGAAGCAACCGCTTTACCACGCATTGGATCTCTTTCGAGAGGTTCCTCCGAAACAACAGTTGGTTTCTTTTCTGGAAGAGCAGCATTTGGAGCATGGACTTCTGCAGAATCCATTTTAGCTTCATTTGCCGAAGTGCTTGAAATGTTAACATGAACTGGAACGAGAGCGCTGATAGGGTCTTCTTCCTTGAAAATTGTCTCCACGTCCTCCTCAAAAGACGCTTCTTGGGCAACAGGAACAAGAGTATCTGTGTACTCAAAGGCAGAATTTGCAAGACATGGCATTGAAGAAAAGAGCTGACGAGAGATGATTCTGGAGTGATTTCTACAGGAATCGTTCCCTTCGTTGGCATAACATCCAGCCAAGAGATATTTTCCGAAGTAGAGGGCTGGAGTAATTCTTGCAACAAAACAGAAAATGGGCTTTCTCTGGCGGCTACCCACATAGGACCAATAGCATCAATAGGATGAACTGGAGTTAACATGGCGCTTGACCCTAGAATAAAGAACAGAGAGTCATCAGTTTTCTCCTTACTGAAGAACAGCAACCTATTTGCTGGCAAGTCTGGAAGATTAGAAATGTAAAGCTTGCAGTAGTCCTCCAAGTAGAGCAAGACAGCTTGTGTAAGCGCTTGGTTACAATGACCTTCGAGCAAGTCAATTACCCTTTGGTAATGAGCGCTTAACTCCTGGGGATAGGAATCCAAAAACATGAAGCCTGAGAAGGCATTAATAGAGGCTCCAGAAGCTGTGACAACGTGCTGAGTAAAGATGCGGTCGAATAGTTCCACAGCGTCTCTGAGTCTCATTCTATTAAAGAGAAACTCATCGCGCTATTTAGTATCCATTTCCACATTAGCGCTTGAAGATTTGCCATTGTGAGCGTGGCTCACTTCTGAAACAAGGTTGGACTAACTGAGCTCAGCGAGCGCTTGGCGAAGGTATACTTCAATAGGTTGTCGAATATCTGGCAAGGATAGAATATCTTTAAATCCGTGATCATGAATGTCCTTCAATGCAAAGAAGTGCTGGAGGTCTGGACTGTAATCTCCAAGCCACACTCTTTCAAAGTATAGTTGCGCTTCTCGGGAGATCATTTGCTTCAGATCTGCGAGCTTGTCGGGAATTGCGATCCCTTTAGCTTTCCACAAGCTGAGGGGCTTCACTTTCTCAAGATTAGAGTAATGGGCGACTGTCTCAGGATAGTGAGAGTAGTCGAGCTTGTTGAACATCTCCTCACTTGGACTCTGAGGAATACGAGAATAGGTCTGAGGCGCTGAATGCGGGAATCAAGACAATATCGGGCAAAGCGTTTGCGTCTGTCATGAATAGCTTGATTAAACAATACTGGGCTTGCAACCATTTCTTCAATAATATGGCGCTTCAAGTCATATGCCTCGACCCATTCAGCTTCTTGAATAAGCCATTCTGATCCGGCTGCAATGATAGCTCTAAATCCGTGATCATGAATGTTCTTCAAGGCAAGGAAGCGCTGGAGGTCTGGACTGTAATATCCAAGCCACACTCTTTCAAAGTATAGCTGCGCTTCTTGGGAGATCATTTACTTCAGATCTGCGGGCTTGTCAGGAATTGCGATCCCTTTAGCTTTTCACAAGCGGAGGGGCTTCGCTTTCTCAAGATTGAAGTAATGGGCGACTGTCTCAGAATAGTAAGAGTAGTCGAGCTTGTTAAGCGTCTCCTCACTTGGACTCTGAGGAATGCGAGAATAGTTATTATAAAAATTGAGTGTCTCATTCCTAGGTGGCCTAGCCTCTGGTTCACTGTGCCGATGAGCATTATAGTAAGCAAAATCAACCTCAGCTAGAGTCCTCTTCACGGGCTCGGGAGCTTTCTGGGGCTTAGAAGGTTTAGAGGCTTAGATATCAGCAAGAATATCATCCAAATTCTGTTTGGGGACTTCCGGTTCTGCAGTACTGGTAGAAGACTCGGATATAGAAGACTTGGACTTTGTAGTCTTCTTGGACTTTTTTTGGGGAGGCGCTGGATCCTCGGATGCAATTCTAATGAGCTCATATTTCTGAGCATTTGCCAACTCTTTTTCAAAGAGAATCCGATTAAACCAGGCATCGTACTCAATTGCTTCTTGAATATAATGTTCTGCATGGACATAGGCTTCTTCAATGTCCTAATGCGGAGCAAAGTCTTCATTGAGTAAAGTCGAAGGGAGAGCGGAATGGTCTGTGTCTCTATCTAGCACCACTCAATACCTAGAGGCTGATCCACCCACAGTGTATGGGAGATCACCTTCAGTGTCTGTAGCAACTTCTTGAGCTATTGCCACAACTGCTGAAAGATCCACATCTAATTCCACTGGCATGCCCTCAGAAACAGGTACAGCAGCGTCTGCTTCAACATCGACATCTAAAGGAACTAAAAGAAAGAAATACACCTTAAGAACTAAATTTTATACAGAAGGTAGAAAGTCGAGAGAAGGCCTTGGTAGAAGAAATTTCTTACCCTGAGCGCTAGTCTCAGCAATGGGCTCCAGAGGATGAACTTGGAGTTCACTAGCCTCAGGTTCCTTTTTCAAATCACCTTTAGCAGCTGATGGTTCTTGAGCGTCTGATGCTCGAATAGATTCTGCACTTGGCTCTACAGGAGTGCTCATTGGGGTGCTTGACTCAGATTCAGCGGGAATTGATCCAACTATTTTTTGCCGCTTAAGAGCTTCTGTTTGCTCTTCTTCCTCGGCATCCTTCTCGAAATGAATGGGTGAGGGGGGAGGGAATGAAGGTTTCTTCCTCTTCAACTTCTTGGAAGGCGCTTGAGGAGCAACCTTGGACTTCTTGACGTTCAAATCCAGTACAACATCTGCTGGGTGATCTTCAGTTGGAGAAGCTAACTCAGGATAATCTTCATAGAACTCAGTTGTAGCAATCATGTGAAGTGCTTCTTCCTCTTTCTTCTTGCTCAGCTTTCTAGCCTTGCGTATAGCGTGTTCTTCCTTGGGCAATGCAGCTCCACCAATAGCAACAGAGTGAAGAAGGGATGAAATCATCTTCTTATCCAAAAACTTCTCTTTTGGAACGGCAGTCTCAGCGCTTGGAACATGACCGCTGCGATACAGGATATAACTTAATACTAAGCCATAAGGTTTGGTGGGAGGCTTCTTCCCCAACATCGATACAATACGCTCAGAAATAAACCTTGGCCAATTAATTTCGTAATTCTTAGAAATAGCCACCATCATCTGAAATTGCAAATGGCTAATCTTGTCAAACGATCCTGCTCTGCACCATTATTTGATACTTCATCTTCAACTCCTTTTTCTTGAAATTGTGAGAGTAGGACAAATTTTTTCGTAATTTCGTATGTTCCCAAAATACAGAGAAATCTCCGACACCAACGTCAGAGGGCAAAATCCCTTTATTGGAAAGTTGAAGAAGTCGGCAATACGTTCTGAAGTAAGGGTGAAAATAGTGTCGGGAAACTCTGGGAATAAATACATGATAGAACGACCATCATCGAAAAGTTGGGCATTCTCATATAATTCTTTGAGAGCCTCTAGATGAAGTTGATAATGACTGGTCATTAAGGCTTTCAAATTTTTGTTGTTCAAAGGAGAGAAAGACACTACGAACTGGAAAATGTTGTTGGGAGTAAAGATAATCCCAATCAAGCAAAAAACCTGGATTTACATGAACTTCAGCCTATGGATTTGATGAAGAAGATGTAGCAATAGATTTTGAAGATTTCTTGGGGGCCATTATTAGAGAGGTTTGAAGAAATTGGAAGCAGTTAACTTTGAGAGAGAGAGAAAAGTTTTACAGATAGCTCTTTAGAAAATATGAGTGATAAAAGGAAATACTTCGGCAATTTCTTGAATTTATAGATGAGTGAGAATTAACTGCTTATTTAATATTTGGCCGAATTTTAAGTAAAATTAAATTTGTGCTGAAAATCCCAATAAAATATGTGCGAAAAATGTGGAAACTGCATTGGATAAATACAAAATTAATTTGACGTTTGCAATTACATTTTTGAATTTCAAAAGGTTTGAAATATTCAGTGTGGGGAGCACGCGCCCAAAAACCACTGTAGTATAGTTAGGCACGTCCTTTCACTGAACCGTCATTTTAAAATTAATGATTACCCTTTGGTTTTCTTGAACAGAGGTAAGGAACGTCTTGTCAGCATTAATTGCTTTGACATTTCCATGTGATTCTGTGTAGCGTCAGGTAGCACGCTATATGCAATTTATTTTACAACTAAGCGCTAACTAGGAATTGTTTAAGCGTTTAGATTTTCTTTTGAAATTAGATTCAGACGCTAATAGAGTTAAAGCGTCTAAACAAGTTTTAATGCACAAAAGCAAGTGCTTATGACCAACATTTTTGGTCATTTTCACCTTTTAATAGTCATCCATTTTAAGTTTCTCCCTAAAATTAATAACTTATTAGTGTAGGTTTTTTTTTGAAATCATTAAGCATAACATAAAATTCCCCCTAAATTTTATGCCTAGAAAATATGATGTTCTGAATGATTTAAGCATTTAGATCAATCATACCTAATTCACTTCTAAAAGTGAGAAATCATTGTTCCTTGAGCGCTTTGGTGAAGATATCTGCCAATTGTTTGTCTATATCAATGAATTGCATGGAGATATCTTTCTTTTGAACATGGTTCCTGCACTTGTGCACAACAAGTTCCTGCAGTTACATACTGGCCTTCAGCTGTAGAGGTAGCTATCGATTGTTGTTTCTTATTATGCCATGAAACTAACCTATCACCTAGAAATTGACATGTACCACTAGTACTCTTACGATCTATTTTGCAACCTGCAAAATCTGCATCTGAGTAACCAATTAGTTCAAAAGGAGAGTCCCTTAAATACCATAAGCCCACATTTTGTGTGCCTTTTAGGTATTTAAGGATCTTCTTGGCAGCAATAAAGTGTGACCCTTTAGGATTAGCTTGAAAACGTGCACACATGCATACCAAAAAGATAATATCAGGTCTACTAGCAGTAAGATAAAGAAATGATCCAATGATACCTCTATAACTAATGATATCAACGTTCTTCCCACTTTCATCTTTATCTAACTTAAGTGTCTGGCTCATTGGAGTTTTTGAAGATGATGCATTTTTCATACCAAATTTCTTAATCATATCACGTGTATATTTAGCTTGGTTGATAAATATGCCATTAGGGAGTTGTTTAACTTGTAATCCTAAAAAGAAAGTTAATTCACCCATCAAGCTCATTTCAAATTGTTCTTGCATCATTTTTGAAAATTTCTCACACAAACACTTGTTAGTAGAGCCAAATATAATATCATCAACATAAATTTGGACTAAAAGAATATCTTTGTCATTGGTTATTTTAAATAACGTTGTATAAACGCTGCCTTTTGAAAAGACTTTACGAATAAGGAAAATAGAGAGAGTGTCATACCATGCTCGGGGTGCTTGCTTATGCCCATAAAGTGCTTTGTCTAGCTTGTAAACCATACACTTACCATGATTGTTGATGAATCCTGGTAGTTGCTCCACATATACCTCTTCTTGGAGTTTACCATTCAGGAAGGCACTCTTCACGTCCATTTGATACACCGTAAACTTGTTGAACGCTGCATACGCTAGAAACATGCGGATTGCTTCAAGACGGGCGACAGGAGCATATGTCTCATCAAAATCAATTTCCTCTTCTTGGCAATAACCTTGAGCTACGAGTCTAGCCTTGTTTCTTATCACAATGTCATTCTCATCCATCTTGTTTCTATAGACCCATCTAGTCCCAATAAATCCTTGGTGAGTTGGCCTTGGTACTAGCGTCCAAACCTTACTACGCTCAAACTGATTAAGCTCTTCTTGCATGGTTTCAATCTAACTTGGATTGCTTAGCGCTTCATCCACTTTCTTAGGTTCTATTTGAGATAAGAAGCTATCAAACACGGCCTCATTAAATATAGAGGCTCTAGCTCTCACAGGCGCTTCAATGTCTCCAATAATCTGCTCAGGTGGATGATCACATAGCCAGAGTCTATCAGGCTGGAAAGGGTTAAGAGGTTGAACAGGCGCTTGACGATCAGACGCTTGACCATCCTCTTGCGTAGGCGCTTTGACACGAAAAATCCTTACGTGTATTAAACAGCAAGTGGACTGGTCATGTGTAGTAATAAAGTGTACTTTAAGTCCGAGTTATCGATGCCACAGAGACAAGATTATTTAAAGCTAGGAATTTAAAAGCAATTAAAATTGAATTAAAAGATTGTGATTAATTTACAATAAAAATGTAAAAACGAGACTTAGCAAATAGATTTAGATTCTTATGAGATAAAACAACTAAGGCACATGCTTCAACCAAATTTACTTGTTAATATAAATATGAACTATTCTTCGTATTATTAGACTACTATTGCTTTGGTGAAAATTCCTTAATTAATTACTACCCGATGTCTCGGCTGTAATAATCCTATGATAAATTGACAGTTCTCTAAATATGTCTATCCGAGAATTTAATCAATAATCATGCATTCAAGTTCTAGAATTTCCCCGAATAAATCCGGCTAACTGCACCCGGGAATCTCTACCTATCTCTAGGGGCAATTCCCTATTTTTTACGGATGATGTGATGATTTCTTTGAACCCTAACTTATATTCTTTCAAACTATTAAGTTAGGCAATATGACAAACATATGGCGATCAAACATATGCAAGTAATTACGCACAAAATCAAAACACAAAGCAATTGTAGAATTAATACGAAGAATAATATCATATATATATACTCATAACTTTGGCCTTCACATGGCCCTAGTTAAGGGAAAATTAGTTCATAATTGAAATTGGGAAAACAATAAAAACATAGAATTACTCATAAATAAAGATGAATATCAAACTAAGAAACTCCCTATTTTGGATTGATGATCGATTCTTGATTGGAAGCTTGAATCCCTCCTTTTCCTCTTCTTAGCTCTTCAAGTATGATGATAGGATGACTCAAAACCAAGAGAATGCTCCCCCAAACCCCTGAATTTTCGTCCTCACACTCTCAAAGGATGATTTTTTGATGTCCTCAAGTGAGCTCCCCACTCCCCTTTAAATACCCAAAAATCCACCTACCAAGAATTTGAGTTACCCTTCTCTTTCTTTCCTCCTATTCTACCTACCAAGAATTTGCACCTACCATTCTCTTGTTTTCCACCTAACAAGAATTTCCACCTACCAAGAATTTTCACCTACCATTCTCTTGTTTTCCACCTAACAAGAACATGAGCTGCCACTTTCATGTTTTCCAGCGCAGGGATAGTGTTTTATTCATAAACATCTCCACAGATCTCCGAATTGGATGATTCAAGTACCCATGTAAAGATACGACATAGATCTAAAACTTTGTAGAAGGACACTTCATCCAATTCTGTCTCTAAAAATATCAAAATGGCGTTCCAACGTGGAGGTTGTTTCTGATTTGGCGCCCAGGTGTGCGGAAATGGTACTAAAACATGATTTTGGCTAACTCCAGCTTATTTCTTGCTTGTTTGGTCGTGGAGGTGTGAAACATCTTGGCATAAACTTGTTTTATACATCATTTTTCCACCCTTTCTTCAATTGTATCCACTTAAGGCCTGAAATCACTTAATGCACGAATTAAACGCACAAGTGACAAAATCAAGTGATAAATGAACCTAAAACATAAACGCAAAGGGGCTTAAAAACACGTAAAAATGACTCCTATCACGCTTCAAGTTCACAGATCCTTCTTTGCTCTTGCTGATCACTCTCTTCATGATCATCGACAATTCTTACATTGTTATCCAAAGTAACCTCACGAGTAATCTTAGGAGGTGGCACTGAGATCTCATCATCGTTGTCACTATCATCATCAATGGAAATCTTAGACGCTTGATGGCACAGATCTTCAACTCCTACATCATTCATATTAACCTTACTCGGTTCTTGGTTAGCATCATCAAAAACGACATGAATAGATTCCTCAACCTTCGATTCGATATTGTTTAGGATGCGAAAATTCTTTCCATTCTTGGCGTAGCCTAGAAAGATTCCATCATCCTCTTTAGGATCAAATGTCTTTAGGCTTTGGGATCCATTATTATGGATAAAACATTTAGAACCAAAGACGTGAAAGTATGAAAAATTTGGCTTACGTCCCTTCCATAGTTCATATGGAGTTTCCCATGCTATTTGTTGATCATGCACCGGTTTTGAGTGTAACAAGCAGTGTTGATCGCTTCGGCCCAAAACCTAGGAGCAAGCTTGGACTCTGCTAACATCGTCCTAGTGGCTTCCTTGAGCGTTCTGTTTCGGCGCTCAGCACCACCATTCTGTTGGGGAGTTCTGGGAGCTGAATACTCGTGATGTATTCCATTCTCTGAACAAAACTTCTCAACGACCTTGTTAGTAAACTCAGTACCGTGATCGCTTCTTATTCTTGCAACCTTAAGATTTTTCAATATTTGAAGTTTCCGAACAAGCGTTGTTAACTTGTCACATGTATCATCTTTGGATGAAAGAAATTCCACGCAAGTAAATCGAGAGTTATCATCTACTATCACCAAAGTATACTTTTTACAGCTCACACTGATCGTTTGACCAGGTCCAAACAGATACATGTGAAGTAGTTCAAGTATCCTTAAGGTAGATAGATGAGGCTTTCTCTTGAAAGATGATTTAACTTGTTTGCCCATTTGACAAGCATCACAAAGGCGATCCTTATGAAATGGTCCTTTTGGTAATCCCTCTATAAGATTTAGATTTATAAGTTGAGAGATTGTCTTAAAGTTGAGGTGATTCATTTTTCTATGTCATAACCAACCCGTTTTAGATTCATTTTTAGCAACAAAACATGTTGGGTTGTTATCAATTGTTGAACACCAATCTACCAAATATACATTATTTGTTCTTTTACCTTTCAACTTAGTAGACTTAGTCTTAGCGTCATTTATATAGCAACAGTCGCTTGAGAATATGACTTCAAAGCCTTTATCACAAAATTGACTTATGCTTAATAAATTGTGCTTCAGACCCTCAACATAATAAACATCACTTATCATGATGTTCCCCCTATGCACAGTACCTATACCTTTGGTTTTACCTTTGGAGTTGTCACCAAATACAACCTGAGGATCATTGGCAGCTCGATAGTTGATCAATAAATCCTTGGAACCAGTCATGTGCCTTGACGATCCACTATCAAAGTACCAAACAGATGTATCAGCTCTAGCTCTAGGTACCTGCAATCAAAAGGGAAGTTCTATTTCTGTTTAGGTACCCATTGTTGCTTGGGTCCTTTAACATTAGTAGCATTGTTAGTTTGAATTAGAACTTTAGAAACCCATATTTGCCTAGTCTTCAGTGTAGGAATACTGGCCTTCTTGGCTTTCACATAGTGTTGTGTGTGCTTTTTGGTTGTATAATAATATCCTCGATTATAATCGTAATCATAATCATAGTCATAATCATAATCATCATAGTAGCGATAATATGATCTAGACTACCTTGGATATTGATGCTGGTTTTTCCTTGGCGCTGGCTTGGGTTGCACTTTTGGTGCTGGACGCTTAGCACTTGATTCACAGTGGTTAGGTTTATCCTTAGCCTTTTGAGAGTTTGGATGAACCTGTCTTTGTGAATTATTCGCCTTTACCTTACCCTTGCATGAGTCAGCTTTGGCTTTCTCATTTGGCCTCGTACCATTGTCGCTCGGTTCATTTTGTGTTTGACTTTGTGAACCTTTCTCAACAAAGAAAATACCCTTTCCTTTGTTGTTCGCTGTAACATTAGATTTGTTTGGTTGTTTACCGAGTTTATTGCATCCTAAACCGGTCCTTTCACCAAACATTCTTTTTACCTAAATCACATCGTCTAGCTTTCTTGACGTTTTAGACAATGATGAGACGAGCTATTCAGATTTAGCAAGTCTAGCAATCAGCTCAACTTCTCTCTTGACTATTATATCAAGATCACTTTGCAACTGGGTTATCTCACTCTCAAGCGATTGGTTCTTCTCAATGCATTGTTGCTGAACTTGAAACTCTGCTTTGAGCGTTACTTTATCACTTGTGAGCGATGAAATGATATCAAAGTGATTTTGATATAATTTGGCAGCATCTTGACAATCATTATAATATTCTTTGATTTTGTCAGATAATTCTTCATAAGAGAGAAGGTAAGATATCTCAGTGTTTACCTCAGGAGACGCTTGATTATCTCTGGCCATGAGATAGATAAGCGCTAAGTCATCCACTGGCTCATCATCATCACTACTCTCCTCTGAAGACTCCAAATCTTCAGGTGCAGACGCTGGTTCTGATTCCGCTAGCAAACCTTATTAACGAAGGTTGCTCCTGAATTGGTTTCTATCCACGTAATCTTTCCTTGAGGGCTTGGATACATTTGGATAAGGGAAATTTACCTGGTAGTGCCCTAGTTTCCTGCAATTATAACAAAGATTAGTTTTCATCTTTTGTTCATTTGTTAACCTTGCAGTGTGTGGTTTTGAGACCACTGGAGATGAAAGATTATGTTGAGTAGTTGCTTGATACTGAATCGGTGCTGGAGGAGAAGGTGCAAAATATTGAGGCGCTTGGTACTGTTGTTGTGCTGGAGCAGGCGTTGGATATGATCTTTGTCCTTGATGCTTAAGACTGTTCCCTTTCTTTTCATATCATAAGAACTTTCTGTATCTATTTAGAAACACTAGTTCCTCATCCTCACTGATATTCGAAACCTTTCCCTTGTTACCCGACTTACCCTTTATTGATGCTATAAGCGCTCTAGACTCAATTACCGGACTTCTCACAACATCACTGGCTGAATTCAACTCAAACTCAAATGCTTTGAGCTCTGAAAAGGCATCTTCTGGAATTAAAAGATCCAACATATTAGATTCTCTCATTGCTGTTGTCTTCATCAAAAATCTACTAGGTAGACTTCTGAAAATCTTAACCACCATTTCTCTGTTTTGCAAGTCCATTCCCAACGATGTAAGTTTTGTAACAAGAGTTGTGAATCTTATGTCCAATTGCTCTAGTGTATCGTTAGGCAACATCTTAAAACCATTAAACTTTTCTTTGGCGATTGAAAGTTTATTTTCCTTGACTTGTGTTGAACCTCCACAAATTATGGCTAACTTATCCCATATCACCTTGGTAGTGTTACAAGATTTGACCTTATTGAATAAGTTGTCGTTATCACCAATAGCAGTGTACAAAGCGTTTCGACCAACATTGTCTAGATTAAATCTCCGACGCTCATCTGTGGACCATTCCTGCTTAGGCTTCTCAACATAGCCATCTGGAGTCTCTTCTGTGGCTCCAAGCACTCTGGTGATTACTTTGTAAATCTGAATAGGTCAATCTGAAATGACATCACACGTTTCGTCATTACAAGAACACAAATAAGTAAAAGCTTTGACCTTCCATGAGTCATAGTTTGACTCGATCAACTTAGGAACTTTAGAAAAGGCCATGAAAAATTTAAAAGCAAATAAATTTTGAAAAAGGATCTAAACAAGCAGTTATGCTTGGAAATTTTAAAATTTCAACTTTAACTACTCTGATACCACTTGTTGGTCCCAAGTGGCATACGAAAGGGTCTAGAAGGAGGGGGTTGAATAGATCCTGAAGCCTTTTTTGACTTCAAAAATTATTTGTATTAAAATTAATTTGGACGCTTGAAAATTTAGGAGCTTGGCTAAGCGTCTACTGAAAACTGTTTTTAGAAAGTTTACTTAGACTTCAAGATTTGAATACTCTAACCAGATAGGTTTAAGCGTTCACTTCTTTAATCAGTGTTAGCACAGTGGAAAGATTTTAGTCTTTTCTTTGAAAGTTTTAGCGTTCCAATATGCAACTTAGTTACTTAGCGTTTGATCTAGTCAAATAGACACTTAACTAATTTACTTGTTTTTTTCAAGATAAAAGGTAGAATATAAATATAGACAGTAAATCAGTAAATAAATAAGACACGAGAATTGTAAGGTTCACTGGGTTTGTGTAATCCCAGCTATGTCCTTCTACTCCTTTCCACACAGGAGGAATTCACTAAAATGAATCACGAAGCTTCACAGAGACAACTTCTACACAATAGCAAATTGATGAAGACTTGATCTCGAGTTCCCTGATCACACATATTTCAACTCGGCTAGGATCTACTTGTGACAATGCTTCTCTCACTCAGAAATAATACTTTGTCTTCAACAACTTCGTCACACAGATGGAAGAGGTTGATGATTTTTTATCACAGTTTTATTTGATTTGAAAAGTTCAAACACTTTGATAATATCTCTTTGAAAGGTTAGGTTCTTCTATGAAGAGGTACGAGATATTGATTTCGCTGTGGAGATGTTTAAGCTCAACGAAATTTTGGCTATGGAGGATTTGAGCTTTAAAAGTTGGATATAGATTTCAACAGCGTAAGTGAATAATTCTCTGTATTTTAGGTTTGAGCTGTGAGTATCTATTTATAGACTTCTCTCGGGATTTGTCTGTTGGACACAAGCAAGGGCGTGAGAAGCACGAGGCGCGTGACTTAGTCTTTTTCTGACATCTCTGAAAAATTCTGCTGTACAGAGTGGGTAGCAGACCTACTTTGAGTTGACAGACAATGGGGAAGGCACATTCGTACCGTCAATAGTCCTTATCACATTTAATGCTCTTATCAAGCATTTAATGCATTTAAATTTATTTTTCGTTGAAAATAAATGTCCGTTGATTGCATTTAATAACATATTGACTTCGGATTAACTTCAGGTGGCGACAAGCGCTTAAAAACGAAAGTCATCCTGAATTGATTCATAAGCGCTTGACAGCTGCTTAATGAATCTCTCATCTTCAAAGTCTTCAGACGCTGATCTTTGATTTCACCTTGATAGACTCACCTTGAATTCTATCTTAGTTCAAGCGCTAGATACTAGTCTAAAGTAATAAAGATAAAATGCCTTAACTAAAACTTACAACTTGATAACTTTAAACGCTTATACATATTCTAACAAAAGATAAACTTACATATTATTGGGGTCTAACATGAAACCTATCTTGTCATCATCAAAACATCTAACAAGAAATTTCCTAACAGGTAAGTTTTTCGTATTCATCTTTTCTATTAAAATTAATGAACAAACAAATTGATCTCGACTTAGAAAATCCGGATATATTTTTCAATTTTCGATGCGCATGATACCAGAATTCCCAACAGTCTTTGCCCGAATGAACTTTAATTAAGCAATTAGGTCGTTAGTCAATGGTTGTGACTATACGAAAGCATGCACCTGATCTCGGATTTGACCAGTAGGCAACAGTTAGTCTAATATGGTAAATTCTATGCTAGACCGAGACCATTGGTCTCGGTCTAGTGTACACCATTGGATCAAGTGGCATTTAAGTAAATACCCCCCCTGTTGGGGGGATCCAATGGTGTAAACTAGACCGAGACCATTTAGCATAGAATGACCCGTCTAATATACCAAATGTGTCAATTCATAATTAACTTTCCAACTCTACAGTCGACAATAGAACCTTAGAAATCAATTCGTATAAAATTCACCTCCAGAATCACTTTCTGTTTCCTTCAATTCAATGCGTTTATTTTTGTACTTTTGTGCATTTATATTATTCTTAAAAGAGTTTCAAATAAGTGTTTTGTTCGTTATTCTTGAAAATTTGAAATACTAGTACTTCGAGATAAAACTATTTTATATTAGGATATGATTATCGAAACTGGTAAAATTAATTTGGGTCCATGAGTTTTACCTTCAATTTCAAATTAGTCATTGAGTTTTTACTTTGTCTCAATCCAGTCCCTCCGATCAATCTCCAACCTCAATTTCGGTAATTAATGGGTATTCTTGTACTCTCACCCTTTAAAAATTAAATTTTAGAAAGAAAAAAGAAAAATATGTATTGTTCATTTTGGGTTAACTCATTTTAACTAGTCTTCGAGCTTTGTCCTAAATGTCGAATTAGTCTTTGAACTTTTAATTTGTACCGATAAAGTACGTATGGTCAATCTTCGAAAAGTAAAGTCAAGAATACTTTTAGTGAAATCATTTTTTTCGAGCCATTAAAGTTTAGACTGACATTACATATCTTAGTCCTAAAATTGAGAAAATTCATGGAAGGATAATACATACACGAAGATTAAAATCAAAATTATTTGCTACTTTACTTACATCCAGGTTTTCATAAAAAGCTACTAAACATGAATCACGATTTGTAGGTGTTTTGGAATTGAAAGAATTATTCATTATTGCTTAATTATTTAGAGCTTTAACTACTCATGATAATTGAATGTAAATCGTGATGGAGTTGTGAGTCACGATTAGCTTATTTTTTAATCTAAATTGGTCATGTACATCAAACAAGTTCATTTTTGGTAGAAAGATTAATCCGATAGTCTGACTAGAATTAATTAATTGAGGGACATTTTGTTAACTGATTCTGTGGATCAAGTTTTTAAATTAATAGAATAAGTAACATTATTGGATTTGGAAATTCCAAGAAGAAATTAATTAATTGAATTTGTCAATTAATCAGGCTTTTAATTGACTTTGTTTGGAGTAGTTACTATTGAAGCTCTTGAAGGCAAATCTTTGTCTGGTCTTAATGAATCAGTTGATTTCACTTTAGTTTGTGTTGGAATTTCTGCACTGTTAATCTGAAATATACTAGAAATATATGCGATGAACAAATGAAAACGAATCGAGGCGAGAGTTGGACTCTCTATCCTTAAAGCTATATTGCCCCGCCTACGGTGGTACGGGTTCGTGCAACTAACTTCCCAAGATACAACAATTACGTGTTGTAATTGAACCACTTCAAGAACAACACTCCACGAACTTATTTTGCTCAAGAACTCTCACAGATGTGATGTATGTAGAATGCTTAAAATGCAGAAATGATTTCTGATTTTTGTGTGTTCGTCTTCTTATCTTTTCATTATTATGGGAGACTCTTTATATAGGAGAAATTTGGAGAAATGAAACGTTTTCACTAACCACTTTTAAAAGTGAAACATTTCACTTATACTTTTAAAGTGAAAAATATTTCAGTTACCACTTTTAAAGTGAAATGTTTTTCACTTATAAATTCAAACGTTTCAAATTTAGCATCAAGAATCTTTCAATTTCTGACTGCTTTACAAATGAAACGTTTCAGATGTAATTCAACCTTCTGCTGGGCTGCCTGATTTCTTTGGAAAAGAAATGAGCCTAAATTAATTCTTATTAACCCAAAAGAAGAAAATAATTAACTGGGCTCAAGTTAATTTAATTCTAAATTTTGCCCAAAAAGAATATATTTAGCCCAACGACCACCAAGCCCAGTCACGGCCCACTGCCCGCGTACCAGCCCGATCCCGGACCCAGACCCGACCCGAACCCAGACCCGAGCTCGAGTCCGTGGTCCGAGGTTCGGTTCGGTCCACCTTATGGTTTATATCCAAAGTGGGATATCCACATTCAAACACCCAACAATAGCAATTAATTTCTCATTCGTTTTAATTCCGAATCGAGGAATTCGAAATGCTAACCTCATCTACTCCCGGAGTAGAATAATATTATCCAATAATATTTAGTATCCTCGATACTTGTGTTGTTCGAATTTCGTACCCAAAAGAGGTGTTCACACACTTTTCATACATACACAAGATTCACTCAATATCCAACAATTTGTGTATCAAATATTAATTTAATCCGAAAGAACGAGACAAGTTTCTCAACATTGCCTGATGTGCTATTAATTGTATGATCGATTTTCAACACAAGAGGATGCCAGAATCTTATGTTATGCATGTCTGAGATTTTTTAATAATACTGTGTCTTGCATCTCCGGACATATATTAAACCAAAACACATTGTCCATACCAGAGACTGAATTAAAACTCATTATCAAACGTTGAGAATGATTTGTGTATCTGAAAACTGAAACTCATTCTCAAAAGTGGAGGATGAGTTTGATTTTAACTTACAATTTACATTTCAAGCATATTATATTAAGTAAAACAACCAAGGAAATTAAGGGATAATTGCATAAAACCCCCATGCGTTATTTCGAAAATCTTAAAACCCCCATGTGTTAACGAGATAGGCTATTCACCCCCCTGTGTTCTTAAAAAGTGTGCAAAAAAGCCAAATTTTATTAAAAAACGAGCGCATTTTTCATATTTTTCACCTTAATTGACATGTTCTTTTGTCATTTATATACTTTTCATACTTTATAAAAGGTAGATAGTGTTAATTTACAAAAAAAACACATATTTTCTTCTATCATTTTAACAAAATTTGGCTTTTTTGCACACTTTTTTGGAACACAGGGGGGTGACTAGCCTATTTCGTTAACACATGGGGCTTTTTAACATTTTCAAAATAACACAGGTGGGTATTATGCAATTATCCTGGAAATTACTGTCACTTGAGATAAATATGAGAAACTGTATTGAGACAAGTTATAGCCAAAGGACCGATTTAAAATTAACGTGAAAGGAAATTACTCACTTGAGATAAATATAAGGAACTGTATTGAGACAAGTTTGAATCAAATAACCGATTTAAAATTAACGTAAAAGGCCGGAGACCAAATGGATTTCATCTCTAAAAAACATTTCAGGGGTATAATACTAAATTACTCGATTTTGGCCACAGATTAATGCTAGAGATTCATTGAATGAACTGCATTGAGATTTAAAGACAAAAAATCCAACTCTCACATCGACTTTTGCCCAAATTACCCTTCCAAATTCACAGAACTATACACAAATTCTCCCACAATATTCACCAAAACAACTCTTTCAACTTCTATCATTCAAGAAGTGACAAGTGAAAATTAATCACCTAAAAAACAACAAAACACGGATAAAAGGACAGCATTCTTTAGAAAGCAATTACCAATCTCGATTGCTGACCAAATTCACGTACGCTTTTGCCCAGTTTTGCATTTGATGCTTTACTTTATTTAATTAGTTTTTTAAGAAATATATATTAATGACACTTTACTTATTTTGATTTCTACTTTTTGAAGTTTATTTTAGTAGCCACTTTTAATAGAAGATATAGTTTTAACTTTAAAAACAAGCTAGTATACAATGAAATTAATGGTACTAAAGAGTATTGCCTTAAGAAGGCCATAATTCGTGTATATTTCAACTTTAGCAAAAAATCAAGTTCAAAAACTAAAGTTTGGTGTAAAGACTTTTCAGCCATGAGCTGGTTCGGTAATTGAGTTTAAATAACATAAATGATTGTCTCAGACGTCATAATTTACAAAATTTATTAACAAATAAGCAAATAAATACTTAAGTAAAGAAAAGAAGATAAGAAGAGACTAGAAATAAAAGGCTGATCAAAAGAAACGTGAATAGCCGATTAAGCCAAACTCTCCTTGTGAAATTGAGTTTTCAAAATATTAGAGGTATTGACTTTTATTATTATTGATAGCGTATGAGTCTTTTTCTAAAAAATTTTTTTATAGTAATTACTAGTATTTGATATTCATACATGTATCTTTTAAGCTATTCACTAAAAAAGAAAAACTCGAGTAAATGGTTAGAAAAACTTGAGGGAACTCAAGGAAAGCCACACCATTGTTATTATTTCCAAAATTTGAAAAATTAATATAAGCGAATTGCAATTTTAATTTGCCACGTTAGTCTAATTAACATAGGTTATAGTACTCCTTCCGGTCAAAAGGAAAATTGTCCTTCGTCAAAAACGGATGATACTTAGTGGGTATTGGAGCCAATTCCGGATGAATTTTCACCACACATAATATAAAGAGATGATAAAATATTTATATATATTGTGGATCCTACATATATGTTTACATTGTGTGTGGTGGAGATTCATCCAAAGTGGAACTCTCAATACCCACTAAGTATCTCCCGTCAAAAAACCAGAAACAAAAAGATTAAGAAAATTAAAGAGGGGAAAATTGTAATGAAGCCAGTGTACTACTACGACCACACCTGGTAATGTACTTACTGCAATGATTTCTTTTTTAATGAGATAAGAGATCGGCGAATAAACGGGTTAATACGAAAGAGAGTACTATCATACCTGATGATGCACTTATTGCACTGATTTCTTTTTTGTTGAGATAAAAGTTGGGTGAATAAACAGGTTAATACCAAAGGGACTGAAGTGGTATATATCTCAATTTTCTTAATTAAAAATTTTGGGTTCGAGCTTAGGGTATGAAAAAAATTCTCATTGGGATATTTAGCCTCACGCTTCATGTGAATGTTCCATGCTCGCGCAGCATTAGGCTAACTTATAGGACTAGAGTAGCTGTTAGAAACCAAAAAAAAAAAAAATAAGAGGTTAATACTGAGCGAGTTTCGAGTGATCTCTAACACACATGTATTCTGACTCATGTGGAGGGTCCACCATTACACACATGTGATAATTGAAATCATTCTAGGACCTTCCGAGTATGACCTCGAGTAAACCGTAATGGTTATATTAATAAAGGAAATATATACTTTTTTTTAATGAAACAATTACATTATTACATCAAATGTTAAATCAACAATCATCAACAACAATTTTCTGTTACAAACTAGTAACGATAAATTACAAACTATAAACAAGAAAATACTATATAAGTAGAGAAATAACTCACATATCTGATGGGATCTAATCCATGATTTCTATGTCATGGGGTCTCAGTCTTGTTGCTAGACTAAGAGCCTAAGATATCCTGGGCAAAATATTACTTGTTAGTTAATTAAATTTAAATAAACTTTTGAAATAAATCATTTTGAAAAAGTGTACGGTAGTGACTTTTGAACTTTTTTTTTCCCAATATTTTTATAAGAAGTTACTTTAAGTGTAATCTTGTCAATCAATTTATATTTTCAAAAGCGCTTATTTGAAATTTTCATTTTGAAAGTCCATTCTATAATTGAATTAATTAATAAAGAGTGAATCCAAACACATCCAAATTATTATTTCAAAAAAATTGTTAAGACGAGCCTCAAAAATAATAAAAAATAAGTCATAATTTCCAATAAATTAAACTCAATAGTCGACTCATAATGTGCGTGCATAAAATAATGAACTCTGCAATTTTTATAAGTTTAATCTATTAGAAGAATTACGATTAGACCACCGTACAAGCGGTATTTATTGCGGTGACTCACAATATAATTGCAGAGAAAGCAATTGTAGCTGACTAGCTGGGGAGTACCTTGGCAATTCGTGCAGTTTCTAATTTGAATTATTATTGAGAACATTAAAATCGAATTGCGTGCCTACGGCCGTAAGTGATGGCTAGTTCGGGGGAAAATTAAATGGCCCTTTTTTCATGATGAATTAAGGGTCTAGCACCCCAATACAAAAGTTTTAGGCTCTTATGATTATATTTTTTGAGTTAAATTTTGAGTTTTTTTTTTAAATGTGAATTATAAAAATTAGTGTAAAAATATTAACTTTTATTGTTTGTTTGGATGTGCTTTTAGAAAATAGTTGGAAGTGGTGTTTGATGTGAAATAAGTTGAATTTTATTGAGATTTGATATATGAAGTGATTGAATTAATTATAAATGTGTGTATATATATATATATGAATGATTTGATATAAAGTATTTGTGTATATATATACATATATATTTAGTTATTATAAAATATGATAAAATAAGAAAGATAATTAGTTGAAAAGTGGGATAGTGTAATTAATGATGAAAGATTGTGAATTGATTGAAAGGGTGAAATGATTGGTTGTTGTATAAGGGAATGTGTAGTAGGATTTAAAATTTGAGTAATTTATGTAGAATTTACCTAAAAGTGTGTTTTTTCATTTTTTGGTGATCCAGAAAATGAAAATGCAATTCAGAAAATATAACCATACGCAACCTAAGTTTTTATTGTTTAGCATCCTCAATGTTTAGGCTATGTATGATTAGGAATTTTAAGAACATTTTCATTTTTTGGATTACCAAAAAATGAAAATACACAGTCTAAGCCAAATTTAACAGAAAATGATCAAATTTTAAATACATTGCACATTCCCCTATACAACAACCAATCATTTCATCATTTCAATCTATTCATATCAATAATTATATTATCTCACTATCCAATTCATTCTCTTATTTTCCATATTTTATATAATAAAAATACTTATTCAATTTTTCAATATTACAATTATTTTTATTAGATAATATTTAATAATATATAATTTGTATAATATATAATTCACTATTCACATTTTCCTCCCTGCACTATCCACTATTTTTTGGATAATATTGTATTTTTACTTGTAAGTTCCTATTTGTTTGTTTCATGTATGTGTACTTGAATTGAGACTTAATTGGTCATGCTTTTACCAAAAGTATGTACAACATTGTGTGGTTTATAATTTTATTTTAATAATTCATTTGTTGTTTATTGAATTTTAAATTATACTTTTTTAGCTTCTCAATATTCAAAGAAATACCGATCGAATCTCGATTATTTCAATTTGGTACTAACTTGGTATTTAATAGGGTTGCCCACGAGCCGAGTCTCGCCAAATTTCTCAGCTCGAGCTCGAGCAAATATTTTATATAACATCATAGTATCTCATTATAAGAAGATGGAAATAAATTTGCCTCAATCAAATTGAAAATAAAATATTATATGTAAATGGAAAAAAAATATAGAACTACTTATGTTCCAATCATATTTACGCATTTCATAAAATATTGTATATATGGACCACATCCTATTTTTATATTTGTCCAATGCGAACTGCATAATTACACTAACTATTATAAATATAGACGAGCAAGATTCAATTTTCTTGAACTTTAAAAATATAAAATTGAAAAGAAAATATGAAATGAAAAAAGGATAAAAATCTAAAGTTAAAAAGAAATGAAAAAAGTGACAAAAAAAATAAAAATGAAGCCCCCCCCCCCCCCCCCCCCCCAAACCCATACCCACCCGCCTACCCTAACACATGAACGCCCCCCATTGTTGGCTGCCTCTTTTTTTTTTGTCTTTTCATTCTATTTCTATAATATAATATATATTATGTGTGTATATGTATATATATACACACACATATATACATATTACTTTATTACTAACTCATAACATTATTCAAAAAAATATTTATTTTAATATCTTTTCCCCCATTATCATCACATTCATAACCAACTCAATCATTTCATATATCAAATCCTAATAAAAATCAACTTTATATCACATCTACACTACTATCAACCAAATTCTAAAAATACATCCAAACAAACAAATAAAGTCAATATTTTCACACGAATTTCTGTAATACACATTTTCCAAAAAAAACTCAAAATTCATTTCCGAAAACACAACCACACGGAGCCTTAGCATCCTCAAATATGCAAATTAGTCCCTCAAGTTTACAAAGCCAAGCCATTATTGTTGACCAAGTCAAAATGCCCAAAACTAAGCAAAAATTGACACATGGCAGGTTATATTTATTTTCTAAGTACATATATTTTAATTGTATTTTCAGTTTGGTCCCTTTATTTTCTTGTTAAATTATTTAAACCCATAAGAGTAATTATACATGTTTTAAAAAAAAGGGAATCCCAACCCGCTTTTATAAATTTGCATAAAACTTTTTTGTTGCACTCATAATTTATTTACATGTCTGTACCCGATCATATTTTAAACTTTTTTATTGATTGTCTTAATACTTTAGAAAATTTAGACTATAATAATCAAGAATTAATATTAGAACTACGAAACCAATTAATAATTAGGAGAGATAATTGGGTTGATACTTATTTTAACACACCACCTAGAACACGAGATCACCAAAATTATATTAAATTCCTTTCAGTTTTGAATATATTAATAGCAACCTTTTATTAAAATAGATCCTTCTAATTTTAAAATATTAGAATATTCAGATTTAGAATATAGTTTAGTTGATAGATCTATAATCTCTTTAGATAAACATAAATTTATTTGTAGATTTGATTCAAGTTTTAAGCACAATTTACTTTCGAAAAATAAACACTTAAATAGTTTAACAGATTTATTTATATCTTTATCGTCGAACTTAGAATTAGAAAACACCAAATTTTATAAAATCTTAGAATCATTAAAAGAAGCCGTTTTAATAAATAGAGAAATAATAAAAATAGGTGAAAGTAATAATTCAGATTATATTAAACAACAGTCTGACGAAACTTTGAAAATAGTTAAAAAATATAATAAGTTTTTTCCTACTAAAGACGCTATACAAGAATTAAAACATAGTTTAGAAAGCAATAAAATATAACAAATAGAAATCGAATAAAGAAAACTCTGAGCCAAGTAATAGATAAAATAAATAAATTTGAAGCCCACAATTTAGAGACTAATAAAAAATTTAAAAATATAGAACGAATAGTTAGTGGACAAACAATCTAGAAAATAGACTAGAATATAAAAGAGCCATTGAACTAGCAAATAAATATTTAGATACAGAAGGATGATTTACTATCTATCAAGGAAATAGTAATCAAGATAAAATATATCCTAGACTTTGGAATATTCAATTCGCTTTAATTTTACAAATATTTGAAAAGCTAGATAAATTAGAAAATAAAATAGAAAGGTTAAGTAAAGATAGACAATGTATCTCAAGTAATTAAAGGAGATTTGCAAGATAGTTTAGAAGAAAAATTAGCAAATCTAGTATTAGACGAATCTGAAAAACCCAAAAAATATATATGTTGGTAAAATGTTGAGATTATTTAGTGGTACTAGTAGAACAATAAGTGAATCAAGTAGTGAAGAAAAAGAAAAAGGAAAAATAAGTAACACTTTCACCAAAAGAATATTTAGGGGATCAGGAAGTCAAAGCTCAGCTAGAGATGTAGAATTAGAAGAAATAATAGACGTAGAAGAAACTCTTAATTTGTATAACAACAAAGGAATAGATAAGTTAAAACTTAAAACATTATACAAAGTAGGAAAAATGGATTTTAACACACATTTAATTAATAAATTTAGAGAAAAAGAAGTAAAAGTTATGACAAATGTTGAAAATATAAGCTTAGTTAGTCCGTAATGTATAAAACAATTAAAGCAGTTAAAACAAAAATATATACATTTAGGATTAATTATTGTAGGAATAAAAGGATTAACTAGAAAAGGAACCGGTGGAAAGGTTTTAGTTTTATTATTAGATAAAAGTTGGTTTGATGCTAAAAGAGCAGTATTTGCTAGTATGGAAATAAATATGAATAATAATGTAGGAATATTTTATGTAGCTCCAAATATGATGAAAATCATTAAAGAAATTAATAAAATCACTACAAGACTACAAAGTAGAGGATATGAAACATATGATGGTAACAACTTAATAGTATTTTCTATAGCATTTTTAGGAAGAGTAAGCAATAATAGTTTCCTTCAATATAAAATTAATATAGATGGAATAATAGATGGATTAGCCTCAGTAGGAGTAAAAAATGATTAAACCTTTAAATATGGATAATAACGATTTAAATGAAGAAGAATGAGAATTAACTAAACACTTAGAAGAAAATGAAGCGGTCAAAGTTCCAGGAGAAAGTGTAATGTATACTAATAGTAGAGGTCAAACTTCTATTAGATTTCTTAATTACCAAAGGCAGGATCCCAAAGAAAATTTAGAAGATTTAGAAGAAGAAACTGATAACGAAACTGAAACAAGCTATATGAATATTATAGAAGAAGAAGAAGTTAGAATAACTAGTAGATTTGCAAATTGGGAAATAGTATTTGAAATAGAAAGCGAAGAAGAAGAAGATGAAGAAAATATAGAAGAAATAGACTAAAAGATTAGACAATTAGAAAGTCAGCTTAAAAATTATTATAGACCTAAAAAGTATAAAATAAATAAAAACAAAAAATTTGGAGATAAATAATTTAAGAGAATTAGTAGATGAAATGTACTTCGAAGCAATGAATTTAGATATAAATTTAGAATTAACTGAAAAAGAATTTAAACAATAACAATAGAATTTGAAAAATTCTTTAAAAATGAGAAAAAGAATAGTAACGAAATAACTTTTATGGCTGATAGTCAAGCGAGTACTAGTAGTAACATAGGAAAAAGAACCAGAGTAGAACCAGATTATAGTGAAGTTCCTGCTAGAAATGTAAAAATGAGTGGAAGACCTGAATGGAAAAACACAGCATATGAATATGGATCAGCTCAGCCGAATAAATATGTAGGAGCAAGACAACCCATAGGAAAAATCATGAGTGGAACCATGTTAGTAATTGAATTAGGAAGCCCTCAAATGTGGCCAGAAGAAGCAAATATATATGGGAACAATGTATACTGAGACATTGAGAAATAAATAAAAAAACAGATATGGATAAGTTTAATTTTTTAGAAACATATTTAGGACATACAACATTATCTATTTGGCAAATTAAAAAGAAAAATAATACAACTAGAATTAATGAAATAAAAGCCTTAGAAAATAATCCTTACAATTTTACTAGTTTTATTAGAACCTTAATAATAGGAATAGATCTCAGAAGAGAAAGTGCATTCATACAAGATACTGCACTTAGAAATCTAGAGCAACTCACTATAACCGATATGAAATATATTATACATTTAGTCAAGATTTTACAAGATTAATAGTAGAAGCTAATAAAACTTTTGATGAAGAATTATGTAATGGGTACTTTACAAAATTGCCACAAGATTCAGGAAAAAGAATACATGAAGAATGGATAAACAGCAATGGTAATCTTACAGGATTAGGTATAGGACCTAGAGTACAATATACTTTCTTTAAACTTCAAGAATGGTGTAAACAAGAATTCATTAGAGAACAAATTAGAAAACAATCTTATGAGTTTTGTAGAAAAGCTATATATACTCCACAACAATACGGACAAAGAAATTACTTTAAACCCAAAAGAAAAATATTAAGAAAATCCAATAAACCAAAGTTTAGTTTTAGAAATATAAACAAGGAAGAAAACCCTCTAATTATGTTAGAAAGTCATCAACTAAGAAATACACTTGCTTTATTTGTGGGGATCCTAAACATTTAGCTAATAGATGTCCAAAAAGGCAATTTAATATGGAAAGAGCAGTTACAGCAGAACAACTAGATGAAAATGTAGTAAGTCTAGACGGTAACGAAAGTGATAATAAGAGTATATTTAGTATAGTAAGTGAAGAAGGGCCAAAAATTCCAAATATAATAGAATACACTTATATGAATAGTTTATGTGATCATAAATATATAAATGGAAAAGGAACTATGAGTATAGCGTGTAGTATTTGTAAATTATATCCTGATATGCATTTAAGATATCAGTGTAATATATGTTTTGATGAAATTTGTTTTATTTGTGCTAAAGACGTATATAATATAGAAACAGATGTATCACCAAAACCTAACAAAAACTAGAAACGACAGAAGTCTTAAGTCACAAAATTGAAAATTTAGATTTAAGAATACAAATATTAGAATTGAAATTAAATAATAATGAAAATATAAATAGTAATCAAACTAAAGGAAAAGGTGTAGTTATAGAAGAATTTGAAGAACTTAACCAACAATTGGAAGAAACCCATTTACAAAATACAGCTTATGAACCTCAAATACAAGTACCTTATACTAGTAGTTTAATACTTTTAGACTGTCGAATATGGTGTAATCAAGACAAATACATTGAAAACTAAAGCTATTTTAGATACAGGAAGTACAAAAGATATACCTAGTTCTAGTCTTGTACCAAAAGAATTTGAAGCACAATTAAGTTATATTGTTACCAGTAGAACTGCAGAGAATTGATTAATGAAAATAACAAAAAAATTAATTAACGTAGGAATACAATTTAAAGATTTCTCAGGAAATTATAGTAGCAAATATACCTTAGGACAAGTACTTATAGCACATGATAACATAACAAGCCAAGAATTACTTTTAGGATTAAATTTTATCTGTGCATTAAATGGAATTATATTTTAGTAGGAAAAAATTATATTACTATTAGCAAACATAATTATACATTCCCAACTAATAGATATATTAAACAATCAGAGTTGACTGCAAAGCGTGGTGGACATGGTACTAATGATTTAGATTTTTTCAAAAAATTAGAACAAAGTAATATAGAATCTGAAACTTTAGACATACTACTAGATGAAGAAATTAGAGATATAGAAAAAGGATTAGAAGTACTAAACCTAGAAAATGAAAGAATTCTGCACAAGCTAGAAATATTAGGATTTATAGGAGATGATTTGACAAAAAATAAAGTAAAATATACCTTTAAAATTAATATTTTAAACCCCGATATAGTAATAAGAACAGCAGCTTTAGAATATAATCCTGAAGATATAAAAGAATTTAAAACACAAATAAAAGAAATGCTAGAAATCGGTATTATAGGAAGAAGTGACTAAGAAATAATGCAGAAATAAAAAGAGGAAACCTAGAATAGTCTATAATTATAAAAGATTTAATGATAATACAGAAGATGATGCTTACAGAATTCTTAATAAAGATGAGTTAATTAATCTAATACAAAATAACAGGATATTTTCAAAATTTGATCTAAAAAGCGGATATAATTAGCTGTAGTGAAGGACATTTCGAGTGAAATGTTCTATCTTTTGGTTTAAAAAATGCTCCAACAATATTTCAAACATTTATGGATAGTATATTTAAACATTTATACTGCTAAGTATATTGCATGGACAAATATTCAGATAGACACATCAATTTTTCAAGAAGGATGGATCGAAGGCATTTTTATCACTATCCAGCAGATTCTAAGCTTTGGTTTTGTATCAAAACTATATGTTACTGATTTAGATCAAGTTAAACATTTAGGGAGACATTTAACAGACGCGGTAAGCCTCCAGCTCAGTAGAGGAATAGATATTCTACGAATTAAGGTCACAACCACACCACCAATTTGGGGAAAGTCAAACGTTCAAATGAGACATGCATTTTATTGGATACATGAATCCTTTTAAAAAAAGAGAACCCGCTTCAGTAGCATTCTGGTTATTACACAAAGCAACAAATCCCATTTCAGACACAGCAGAGATGAAACTAGCAGTTGAAACTTGTCGAAAAGATCAACAAAGATATATGTTAAACACAGATTCAGCTATAAGGTTTCAACTTTTGTTTCAAGAGCTACATCCTAGCATCTTCATTCTAGCTAATGATCGAGTTTATTATCGAATATGGTTTCAAGGAACTAAAGCATTGACAAGTGTAGAATGTCCTCCAGCATATACACCAGACTTTAGAGCATCAAGCTCAGGAATAGGAAGTCCATAATCCAACAGAAGCGGTGAAGACTTTAGCAGCAATAATTCAGCTACAAGACAGGATCAATAAATTCAAGAGACAGCTCTTGCAGACAACATTCAAAGTTTTAGAAACCTTTTTACTGTTTACTTTAATTCAAATTAGCCGCATGTGACATTATTGGTAGTTGCTATTCATATAATAAAGGCAGCACTGTAGCTTTACCAACTACCTGCTGCGGATGTCAAAATTTTATTTCAGTTTGTTGTAATATTTTTCAATTCCGAGGCTTATAAAAGGACCTCTCCCCTCATTTGTAAACATCGCCCCTTAATATTTTCCAACCCACACTTCTTGGTCGCTAGAGAATCTCTCCACCTTTCTTGTAATAAAATATCTTTTTTGTGTGCAAAAATTACTTGTAAGTTTTTATATGCTTTATAATTATGCATAGTGAGATTCCCGGGTGCTGTTAGTCGGATTTATCTGGGGAAATTCTAGAACGTGAATGCATGATTGTTGGTTAGATTCTCGGATAGACATATTTTAGAGAACCGTCAATTAGTCATAGGATTATTATAGCCGAGATATAGGGTAGTAATTAATTAAGGAATTTTCACCAAAGCAACATTAGTCTAATAATATGAAAACGTGATTTTAACCAGAATTATTTAGTTTATGCCAACACATGGGTCTTAGTTGCTCTCTTCCATAGCTATCTTGGTTTCGACATCTTGTTTTTTTGTATCTTGCTTTCATAATATTTTAGTTAATTCTTGTTTTAGTTTATTTTATTGCTTTTAAAATCTTCAAATCTTTAGTTTTAGTTTAATTATTGCTTGCTTTAAATTCAAGAAGTCTAAAATACAAGTCTCTGTGGGATTGACAATCCACACTTATTATCCACTTTATTACTACACACGACCGGTCTACTTGCTGTGCAAACACGTGAGGATTTCTCGTGTCAACAAACCCATCAATTACAAAGATTAAGGTAAGAAAAATTGTATTTTTTGTCCCATAACTTGTTACATTTAAATTTTGATTTAATTTGTTACGAACTTCTCACATTTAGTCCTATAACTTTCAAAGTGTCTCACATTTAGTCTCAACTGAATTTTTCATCCAAAATTTAACGCTCAACTCCGTTAGTCACTATTTTGACCATTTTAGGCCGGGGGGGAGGGGAATTCATGTCTGAATGCACTCCAACTCTAATTATATTCAATATCACAATTTTATATTAAATATCATGTGCCACACGCACAAAATCTCTCAAAAACATGTTGACTAACGGAGTTGGTTGTTAAATTTTAGACAAAAAATGACGTTAAGACTAAATGTGAGACATTTTGAAAGTTATATGACTGAATGTAAGAAACTCATAATCAATGAGACCGAAATTGGGCAAATTTATAAGATAAAAAATGCAATTTTCCCGTAGAATAATAAAGAGTATGATAAAGTCTAGTGCAAAAACTAAACCGACTCTCCAATGTACACTACAACAAAAAGTAATATCAGTGATAAAATTTGAAGTGACAATTTTAAAATTATCACTAGATATACATAATGATTGGCAATAACTTTTGCTTTATCAAAATAAGAATTTTAAATGACAAGAGTTTTTTTAAAGTTATCACTATTGACAATTAGCGACACATATATAGTGACAACTGTAGTGAAAATATGCAGAATGTCTTTATGGAAATTAATATAGTCGAGCCACGGGTGACCCATTTTTCTTAACACAATCACGCCCCGCTCTTAGTGGTGACTAGATATGGCATTTGTGTCCTAAGATACAACTGTTGGCCCCAAGTGGCATACGAAAGGGTCTTAGGGGGGGGGGGGGTTGAGTAGACCATGAAACTCTTTTCGAACTTCAAATTTTCATATTAAACCTTTTTACCGGTGCTTGTCTTGAACAGATAGTAACACACAATCAACGATTTAAGGTTTAGGTTTTTTTAGCACAACGGAAGATTTTGCAAGTCTCTTAATGAAATGAGTTAGGCGCTTAGATAAATACTTAATTGCTTTGATTTAAGTTTGCAAAGGTATGATTTATGGCAATATGGCAATATGACAATATGATGAAGGATAAAGCAATAAAATAGTAAAGAATAAAAGACACGAGAATTGAAAGGTTCACTGGGTGTGTGTACTCCCAGCTACGTCCTTCTACTCCTTTCCACACAGGGGGAATTAACTAGAATTAATCACAAAGCTACACAAAGATAGCTTTAACACAATAGCAAATGGTGAAGACTTGATCTTGAGTTCCCTAGTCACACAGATTTCAACTCAGCTAAGATCTTCTTCTGACGAGCTTCTTTCACTCAGAAATAAGGCTTCGTCTTCAACTACTTCGTCACACAGAGGGAAGAGGTTGATAGGTTTTATCAAGGATTTGTTAGATTTGGAAAGTTCAAATACTTTTGGGATTTGGCTATGGAGGATTTAACTTTTAGTATATGGATAAATTTCAACAGCATAAGTGTATATCAAGCTTTTGATAATTTTCTCGGAATTTAGGATTGAGTTGTGAGGGTCTATTTATAGACTTTCTTGGGATTTGTCTGTTGGACACATATAGATGTGTGTTTCACACTTAGCGCTTGAGCAGGTCTTTTTTCTGACATCTTTGAAAATTCTGCTGCACAGAGTTGGTGTGACATGCTTACTTTGAGTTGACCGCCAATGGAAAAGGCTTACCCGTACGTCAATAGTCCTTATCACATTTAATGCTCTTATCAAGCATTTAAAGCATTTGAATTTAATTCCCGTTGGAAATAATTGTCTGCTGAATGTTTGCATTTAAGTCCCTACTGATTTTGAATTTAATTCAGGTGAATTATGTCGCTTGTGAGTTGTTTGCCTTGAATGATCCTCAAGCGCTTGACAGACGTTGGTTGTCAAATTCACTTTGATAGTGTTGGGAAAAATAAATAAAACGCAGCGGAAATGGTATAATGAAATTTTTTCAGATTTTCCAAAACAGGATCAACCCGGGGTTTTATCATGTGTATGTAAAAGAAGGAATTCGTTAAATCACCCATTGCAGCGAAGTGGTTGGAGAAACAATAGCTTTCTTCAACTTCTTGAAATCTCAAAGCGAATTAATCTGGTTGATTGAATCTTGATCTGATCGATACAATAGCGCTGCCTCTAAATTGTCTTGCTGGAAAACCTAAACGAAATTCTCTTCCTCTTTTGGCTTGGTGGCCGACGGCTAAGGTAGAGAGAGGGAGAGAGTTTTTCTTTTTCTTGTGGCTCAAGTGTATAATGACTTGTATTACATGTAGGGCTCTAAGTGACTTATTTATATTACTTAAGTCAAAACCCTATGGACTTAAAAAGCCCTTGTTGGGCGTCGACTATGACCGAACCGGTCATTATAGATGTGCCTCATGGTTCTTTAATTTTTGTCCAATATAACCTTTTATTTAATTATTTAATTTAATCCAATTAATTAAACTAATTAAATAATTGATAGGATAATTAATTAATTTTATTCTCTAAGAAATAATATATTAACTAATACCATAAATGAATTAACTTATTCCTCCAAATAATAATTCTATTTATTCAATAATTAATTTTAAGTACCCAATACTTAAAAGATTGCTACAAGAAATACTCCAAAAATTCATTTAATTTTTCCTTTTTAAGCGTGACTCTTTAGGTTCATCTTAATTTGGTAATGTGATGATTTAATTGAATGTGGGTAATACCTAGCCAGTCAAGTGACCCACATCATATCCCAAACAAGATGAAATGATTAGATCATTGCAAACCTTTCCTATTGTAATTCCCGTGTGATATAAACTTTTCATTTCCATATTCCAGTCAAGTAAGAGTCATGGTTTAAGTCAAACTCATAAACTTGACTCTATGCTATATTTATAATAAGTCAAGATCAGTGAGCTTTCTTATTTGATTCTTTCTCAGATAGTTCGTATGCTTTGGCCAAAGACTTTAGATCTAACTTACTTATAAATGCATAGGATAATTTCTTGTTCACTTACGAGGGAACGAATTTCATCTTGGATATCAGTTAGGAGTACTACTTGCCCATTAGGTTGCAGTTCGAGGTTGACCCTAGCAAATGGTGAATTGGGTCTAACTACTATAATGACAAACCTAATTTCACAAGTATACCTTCAATTCAATTACTCAAGTCTAAAGTTCAGACACACCTATTATAATTAATCAATTTTGTCATTGACAATCAAAGAGTGAAACCCATGTGACAGAATCTATGCGATCATGTCTGAGTGTTGTGACCTCCATCAGTGCACCTATGATAGGAGTACTTCCCAGTGATTGACGAGCACTTCTCTCATCAAAAATCATATCATACAAGTCTTGATGGTTTTCAATGCCCAATTGGGAATCCTCGACTTGCAGATCCAATTTAGTATACAAATATTAAACTCCTCTTGTACTTTAGAGAGTTAACTCTTGTATTCATGGACTTATAGATAATTACAATATATATAAATGCCAATAATAATGTAAACAACTAAAATGCCTTTAGGGAAATATAGTATAACAATTACAAACTTATAATGTTGGGATAATTGCATAAAACCCCTGTGTTATTTTGAAAATGCTAAAAAAAAATCACGTGTTAACGAAATAGGCTAATCACCCCCCATGTTCCTAAAAAGTGTGCAAAAAAGCTAAATTTTGTTAAAATGATAGAAGAAAAGATGTGTTTTTTGGGTGAATTAACATTATTTACCTTTTATAAAGTATGAAAAGTATATAAATGACAAATGAGGATGTCAATAAAGGTGAAAAACATGAAAAAACTCTCGTTTTTTAATGGAATTTGTATTTTTTGCACACTTTTTAAGAACACAGGGGGGGGGGTGATTAGTCTATTTCGTTAACACAGGTTTTTTTTAGCATTTTCAAAATAACACAGGAGGGATTTATGCAATTACCCCTATAATGTCCTTGTTCTCTCTAACCCTCTATTGTCTTTTGAGGACATAAACCTAACAATATCCCACTTGTACTCAATGTCAATTACTATGGTATCTAATATCCAATTTCTCAAGATGTCGATCCAGCACTGCCTGTGTCAATGGTTTGGTCAATGGGTCGGTGACATTGTCGGCGAAATTTACTCTCTAAACAGCTATCTCGAAACTTCCAATGATTTCTCTTTTAATATGATATCTCCTCTCCATGTGCTTGGATTTGTTGTGAGACCTTGGTTCCTTTGCTTGTACAATAGCCCCGTTATTATCACAATAAAGTGGCAATGGCAACTCTACACTAGGGAATAGTTGAAGTTCTCCAAGAAACTTCCTAATGCAAACACCCTCTTTGGCAGCCTCAGATGTCGCTATGTACTCCGCCTCAGTGGTGGAATCAGCGGTTGTGCTTTGCTTTGGAACTTTTCAAAGTTACCGCTCCACCATTAAGCGTGAATATAAACCCTGAAGTGGATTTTTGATCATCTACATCAGAGTGAATATCTGAGTCAGTATAACCATTCACTTTCAATTCCCCATGTCCATATGTTAGGACCATATCCTTAGTCCTCTTTAGGTACTTTAGGATATTTTTTACGGTGATCCAATGTTCTTTACCTGGGTTTTCTTGAAATCGACTTACTATGCTTACCGCATAGGCTATGTCAGGCTGTGTACATAACATGGCATACATCAGACTACCCACAACAGATGAATAGGGCACCGTACTCATTTTCTTCCTATCTTCATCGCTTTGAGGAGACATGGACTTTGAAAGGTGCACCTCATGTCTCATGGTAGGAAACCCTTCTTAGAGTCTTCCATCCTAAATCTCTTAAGGACCTTTTCTAAGTAAAGGGCATGGGAAATTCATATCATTCTATCTCTATAGATACAAATCCCTAGAATATAGGTCACTTCTCCCAAGTTATTTATGGAGAATGTACTCGAAAGCCATGCTTTGACTGAGGTCAACATTCCTACATCATTTCCTATAAGTAGAATGTCATCTACGTATAAGACTAGGAAATTGATCTTGCTCCCACTAACCTTCTTGTAAACACATGGCTCATCTCCGTTCTTGATAAAGTCAAATTTTTTGACAGCTTCATGAAAATGAAGATTCCAACTTCTTGAGGCTCGCTTAAGTCCATAAATGGATCTCTTAAGCTTGCCCATCTTATGAATATCAGATCTAGATATGAAACCTTTAGACTATTTCATATAGATATCCTCATCATGGAATCCATTCAGAAAAGCTGTCTTTACATCCATCTGCCATATTTCATAGTCCATATGTGCAGCTATTGCAAGTAGAATACGAATAAACTTGATCATTGCCACTAGTTTAAAGGTCTCTTGATAGTCAATTCCTTCCTTTTGACTATAACCTTTTTCTACAAGCATAGCCTTATATGTGTCAAATTTTTCGTTTGGGCCTATCTTCCTCTTGTGGATCCATTTACATCCAATAGGTGTTATACCTTCAAGACAATCTATCAAAGTCTGAACCTGGTTGGAATGCATCGAGTCTATCTTCGCTTGCATAGCTTCTTGCTATTTTGTAGAGTCGATGTCCATTATTGCTTGATCATAAGTAGAAGGGCCATCTCCATGGACTCTCACTGCTATAGTGTGAAGACCTTGTTCCTCTTGTAGCATGTAGCCATAGTACCTTCCAGATTGATGCGGTACTCTACCAGATCTTCACAATATTGGTTGTGTTTCATTAGGTTCAGTATGTGTTTTTCAGTTGTCTCCCTAGGTGTTTCATTTTTCTCATCAAGAACAATCTTTCTACTTGCACCACCTTCTTGAATAAACTAATCTTCAAGAAAGTACGCTTGCAGTGCAACAATGATCCTTTGATCATTTGCATATAGAAGAGGTACCCCATGGAATCCTTATGATAACCAATGAAACGCCCTTTAAGAGACCTAGCTTCCATATTCTCTACCTTTGTCTTTATGAAGTAGGCAGGGCATCCCCAAACCCTAATGTACTTAAGGTTTGGTTTTCTATTACTCCATCTTTCATATGGAGTCTTAGGAACGGATTTGGAAGGACATCTATTCAAGACTTGAACAAGAGTCAGGAGTGCATGTCCCTACAAGAAAATAAGTAAATCAGTATAGCTGAGCATAGATCGAGCTATGTCTACTAGTATTCAATTGCTATGCTCTGCTACCCCATTTAGTTGTAGAGTTACTGGTGGTGTGAGTTGTAATATTATTTCATGTTCCCTTAGGAATGTATCAAACTCGCCACTCATATATTCACCTCCACAATCCAATCGTAGTGCTTTTATCTGATGTCCAGTTTGATTTTTCACCAAAGATTTGAATTCTTTGAACTTTTCAAATGATTCAGACTTATGTTTCATTAACACACTAGACCATACCTTGAATGGTCATCTGTGAAAGTAATGAAGTAGTGAAAACCTCCACGAGCCATTTCTCCAAATGGTCCACAAACGTCGGTGTGCACAAGTCCTAATACTTGAGTGGCTCTTTGAAAAGTCTCTGTGATGGGAGATATAGCCATCTTACTTTTGAGATAAGATTCACAGGTCGGATAGGGATCTGATCCCGATGGGCCTATCAGCCAATTTTTCTCCATCTTGTGTATCTTTTGCTCGCTAGCATGGCCAAATTTAAGATGCCATTTCAAGCTCAGGTTAGAACGTTGCCTACCACACTTCTTGGAAATAAAATTAACGATACACTTATTTTGCATATTTAAATAATAGATGCCATTGACTAAAGTAGTAGTGCCAACAATCTTATTATTATATAAAATGTTGCAAGTACTATCAGTGAAATTAAAATCATAATTATTGTTAAACTAACATAGGTGTTAGCACCTGTAAAAACACTGTATCGATAAATAATATAGAGTAAGTAAAATCGTCTCCACAGGGAAGGTTATCAAGTACCAAACAAAGTTTATCCTATTATTTAACCTATCGATTGTAATAGAATGGATTATTAAAATAATAAAAGCAAAAGTAACTAAATTAATTAAAATAGAGATAATTAAAATGGTAAATAAATTAACAAAAAGTCTAGGGATTAAGATTTTATCAAGGTATTTCTATTAATTATTGACTTTCAATGGGTTATCATTCTTGCTTAAATGAAAGACCCAATTTTCTTAATTACATGAATACTCTCCCGAGATCTCCATGAGTACCCATCTAAAATAATTCTTGTCATTCCCATGATCAAAAACTAATCTAGATGAATCCACTAAATTCTATGAATATTGTTTACTAGTCTCATGCAAAATTACCAACATCCCTATTAAGCAAATTAAACATGTCTATTAAATCTGAATCGATAAATTGATTCACCTCCCAATACTTCTTAATTCATCTTAAATCATGTATTTGGTGATCAAGCAATTACAAGCATTACATACTAATTAATAGATAAACAAAGTAAGAACAAACTCATCAATTATTAATAAACCAAATAAACACATAAGGCTACATCTTAAACTTTATAAAATAATTTAGCTATGCATAATTAGAGAAAAACAAGAAATAATTTTCATTAAAATAATAATACTCTATGTTCAACAATGGAGGAATGGAGAAATACAACTTGAGAAGATGAAAAATTCCAAATCCAAGAAATCTCCTCTTGATTGACAAGGATTCAAGGAATCCTCTTTCTCTCTTAAAGGTAATTTCATTTTTTTCTCTCCAAGTCTTCTAACTCAAGTATATGACTCTCTCTCTCTCTCTCTATAGTCTCTAAAAATGTTTTATATTGATTTCTTAACACAAAAGGAGTATTGGATACAAAAACTGGCCCATAAAAATATAAAATGCGCAGTTGCACAACTGTGCAGAATATCTGCAAAACCATGCAGTCTAGCTGTGCAGAATTTTCCTCTTAATTTTTCTTCAATGAAACCTTCTGTTGGGTCTCACGATGCATACGAAAGGGTCTAGAAGGGGGGAGGGGGTTGAATAGACCCTGAAGTCATTTTCGACTTCAAAAATTTCGTATTAAAATGGTTTTGGATACTTGAAATGTAGACGCTTGACTAAGCGTTTACTTGAATATGTAGACGCTTTGGCTGAGCGTCTACTGAAGACTGTTTTGATAAAGTTAACTTAGACTCAAGATCTGAATACCATAACCAGATATGTTTCAGCGCTCAGTTCTTTAATCAGGGTTAGCACAGCGGAATGATTTTAAAGTCTTCTCTTTGAAAATGTTTAGCGTCACAAAGATTTTCCTTAGTTGCTTATCTTTAAATTGTTTTGAACGCTCAGAGTGCTTAGTGCTTGGTCAAGCGCTTAAGACTAATTTTAAAGCTTAGCGTTCTCTTTTTCAAATATAGTTGCTTAACTGTTTTAAAGCCTTTTTAAAGATATGATATGCAAATGTAAAGTAAAGCAATAAAGCAGTAAATGACACAAGATATTTGTAATGTTAACTAGGTGGTGTAATCCCAGCTACGTCCTTCTTCTCCTTTGCACTCAGAGGCAATCCACTAAATTAGTTCTCGAAGAGTCACACAGAGACTTCTACAAAATAGGGAACAATGGACGTCGATGGCTTGAGCTCCTTGGTCATACAGATTTCTACTGTAAGACACTCTTATCCTCGGAAGATGATCTCGAGCTCTTTGATCATACGAATTTCAGCTCCAATAAAGACCTTCTTCAACAAGCTTCTTTTACACAAAAATACTACTTGTGAATCAACAAACTTTCCCACTCAGATGAAAGGTGTTGAGGATTCTGTCACATGTTTGTTTAATGTTGGGAAGTTCAAACTTGGGATATCTCAATAGGAATTTAGGGTTCTTCTTTGAAGGGGTTTGAGATATCTGTGACTGTCTTTGGAACGTATTTGAGAAGCTTGAGGGATTTTGGAGCTTCAATAAAGACCATCTTCAACAAGCTTGTTTTACACAAAAATACTGCTTGTGAATCAATGAACTTTCTCGAATTCCAATATGGCTATGGAGTTTATAAGCTTTTCTCTCAAATAATTTCAGCAAAGTTTAGACCTTCTTTTGTGTATGAACGTGTATATTCTTGGTCTCTCTCCCGTACTCCCAATAAGGTTTTTGCTAAGGGTACTATTTATAGAGATTCTTGAGATTTTTCCGTTGGACACAATCAGGCGCGTATCTCTCATGCAGTGAGTCAAATAGTCCCTTTCTAACATTCCTTAATTTCTGCTGGTTCCGATTGGACAAGAGCAGACTTAAACTTTGATAAACTGACAAATAAGTCATATAGTCTTATTGCATTTAATGCACTTATCAAGCATTTTATGCATTTTGAATTTATTTCCCGTTGGAAATAAATTTCCTTTGGATTGCATTTTAGTCCTCCATGACTTGAGAATATATTTCAGGTGAATCTGATCTTGAATTACTTGAGTGATTTGAGCTCGTGGTTCAACACTCTTGGAATAGTCCTTTAGCGTTAGCTAGGCGCTAAGAACCGTATCTTGAACGCTTGATTCATAAATCCTGAAATAGTCTTTAAGCGTTTTACAGACGCTTAAGACAAATCTTCATCTTCATTTGACTTCAGACGCTGATCTTCAACTTCATCTCTAATAGACTCACCTAGAATTCTATTAGCGACTCGGTATCTAATACTTAGTCTAAAATCTACAAAGATAAAAATTACAAGCCTAACAAACTAATAAACTTTCAAACGTTTATACATATATTCTATGAAAGTATAAACTTACATTCTTTTGGGGTCTAACATAAAATCCTTTCTTGTCATTATTAAAACATCTAACATGAAATCTTCTAACACCTTCTCCCTTTTTGATGATGTTAAGACCTTAACCTACAAAGATAAAAATTACAAGCCTAACAAACTAATAAACTTTCAAACGCTTATACATATATTCTATGAAAGTATAAACTTACATTCTTTTGGGGTCTAACATAAAATCCTTTCTTGTCATTATTAAAACATCAAACATGAAATTTTCTAACACCTTCTCCCTTTTTGATGATGTTAAGACCTTAACTCTTATAACTCTTTTATAGTTTAAAAGTTCAAAGAAATGCCCAAAATAATATAAGTTAGCGTTTAGAAAGTTAAATAAGTTAGCTAATGTTAGATTAGCTTCAACAAGATGTTTCGCCGATAAATCATTCATTCATGTATATGGAATTGAAAGTGTATGTGATTTATACTGAAACGATGAATACCTGCCTTTTCTTTCTCTTTCTCCTTAAACTGCTTTTCTTTCTCTTCTTCCCCCTTCTTGTCATCATCAAGGGAAGGAAGCAGTTCAAGTGATATCGCTAGAGGAGGAGGACTAGTTTGTGTGGGGAAAAACTTAGCCACTTCTATCGATTGCTCGGCGTCCACAGTCGCATCCACTTCTGGAAGGACAGTGAAAAACTCTCTAGCAATTTCCACCACCGTTGATACCACTCGTAGATATCACTTGTTGATACCACTCGTTGGTAAATCAACATCCAACTATGTCTGCCTCTAGTAATTTAAAAACAAATATGCATGAATTTTATAAAAGTTTCTATTAAGTGTTGAAGGGAATGTGTTCAACGCTTAAAATATACCACTTGTTGAAATGAATCCCTTGTTGTAAGATTTATGTTGACGCTTGAAATTAAATTCCTTTTATGTTTGAGCGTCCAACATATCATGCACAAAGGATGATAAGCGTTGATGGTCTATGCATATAAAAATAGTTTTTGATAATTGACGCTTACAGATGTGTTCAAGTACAATTTTAAGGTTCCCCCTAAATTTGATAACTTGTAAAACTTTGAAAAACGCTTTTAGACATTATAATAAAGTGAATTCCCCCTAAATTATATGTCTAATGAAAATATGATGCATAATGATTAAGCGTTTAAAACATTAATACCTCATTCTGGAATGAAGAACATGATTTTCTCTTTTCATATCTTAGGAATTTCTTGAATTTCTTGACCAATAAATCCATTTCCTTTTCCTCACTCGATTCTGTCGCTTCCACCTCACTGGCTGATTTTCCTTTGTTTTTGGTAGTAGCGATTAATGCTCCGGATTCAGTCGCTGAGTGCTCCCAGTTCGAATGGAGTTAGAATCTCCAACATCTGTGATTCTCTCATAGTCGTTGTCTTCATAAAAAATCTACTGGGAAGACTTCTGAAAATCTTGTTGACCATATCCTTGTTGGTTAACTCCATGCCTATTGACGCTAACTCTGTAATAAGCGAAGTGAATCTCACGTCCAATTGATCTAGCGTCTCATTGAGCTGCACCTTAAAACCATTAAATCTTTCCTTGGCAATAGAAAGCTTGTTTTCCTTCTTTTGTGCTGAGCCACCACATATTATAGCCAACTTATCCCATATTTCCTTAGTCGTAGAGCATGACTTGACCTTGTTGAATAAGTTGTCATTGTCACCTATGGCTGTATATAGAGTGTTCTTACCAACATTGTCCAAATTTGCTCTTCGACGCTCATCTGGAGACCATTCTTGCTTAGGCTTCTCTACATAACCATCTGGGGTTGCTTCTGTGGCTCCAGGAGCTTTAGTGATGACCTTAAAAATTTGGATTGGCCCATCTAAAATGATATCGCACATTTCACCATCGCACGAACACAAATAAGTAAACGCTTTAACCTTCCACGAGTCATAATTTGACTCGGTCAACTTAGGTACTCTAGTTGCCATGGAAGAAATTTTTTAAAGCAACTAAATTTTAAAAAGGGATCTGAACAAGCAGTTATGCTTGGAAATTATTAAAATTTCAACTTCAACCGCTCTGATACCACTTGTTGGGTCCCACGATGCATACAGAAGGATCTAGAAGGGGAGGGGGGGTTGAATAGACCCTGAAGTCTTTTTCGACTTCAAAAAGTTTTGTATTAAAATGGTTTTGGACGCTTGACTAAGTGTTTACTTGAATATGTAGACGCTTTGGCTAAGCGTCTACTGAAGACTATTTTGATAAAATTAACATAGACTCAAGATTTGAATACTATAACTAGATAGGTTTAAGCGTTCAGTTCTTTAATCAGGGTTAGCACAGCGGAATGATTTTAAAGTCTTCTTTTTGAAAATGTTTAGCGTCACAAAGATTTTCCTTAGTTGCTTATCATTAAATCATTTTGAACGCTCAGAGTGCTTAGTGCTTGGTCAAGTGCTTAAACTGATTTTAAAGCTTAGCGTTCTCTTTTTCAAATATAGTTGCTTAATTGTTTTAAAGCCTTTTAAAGATATAATATGCAAATGTAAAATAAAGCAATAAAGCAGTAAGTGACACAAGATATTTGTAAGGTTCACTAGGTGGTGTAATTCCAGCTACGTCCTTCTTCTCCTTTGCACTCGGAGGCAATCCACTAAATTGATTCTCGAAGAGTCACACAAAGACTTCTACAAAATAGGGAACAATAGATTTCGATGGCTTGAGCTCCTTGGTCACATAGATTTCTCCTTGATCTCTAGCTCCTTGATCACACCAATTTTAGCTCCAACAAAGACCTTCTTCAAAAAGCTTCTTTTGCACAAAAATACTGCTTGTGAATCAGCAAACTTTCTCACTCAGATGAAAGGTATTGAGGATTCTATCACGGGTTTGTTTGATGTTGGGAAGTTCAAACAACTTAGGATATCTCAATAGGAATTTAGGGTTCTTCTTTGAAGGGGTTTGAGATATCTGTGACTGTTTTTGGAATGTATTTGAGAAGCTTGAGGGATTTTGGAGCTTCAATAAAGACCTTCTTCAACAAGCTTGTTTTACACAAAAATACTGCTTGTGAATCAATGAACTTTCTTGAATTCCAATATGGCTATGGAGTTTATAAGCTTTTCTTTCAAATAATTTCAGCAAAGTTTGGACCTTCTCTTGTGTATGAACGTGTATATTCTTGGTCTCTCTCCCGTACTCCCAATAAGGTTTTTGCTAAGGGTACTATTTATAGAGATTCTTGAGATTTTTCCGTTGGACACAATCAGGCGCGTATCTCTCACGCAGTGCGTCAAATAGTCCCTTTCTGACATTCCTGAATTTCTGCTGGTTCCGATTGGACAAGAGCAGACATAAACTCTGAAAAGCTGACAGTCTAGTCAAAAGGTGGCTTGTCCACAAGTCATATAGTCTTATTGCATTTAATGCACTTATCAAGCATTTTATGCATTTTGAATTTATTTCCTGTTGGAAACAAATTTCCTTTGGATTGCAATTTAGGCCTCCATGACTTGAGAATATATTTCAAGTGAATCTGATCTTGAATTGCTTGAGTGATTTGAGCTCGTGGTTCAACACTCCTGGAACAGTCCTTTAGCGTTAGCTAGGTGCTAAGAACCGTATCTTGAACACTGTTAGGAATCCGGTACAGGAAAATAGAGAATTGCAGCCGAAGATTCGAGGATTCCTACCCGTAGATCACAAAATTAGATCTGATGATTTTTCATAGGTTTCGCGAAATTTAGAACGAATAAACATACCCTTTTGATTCGTTTATTGATTCTGCAGAACAACAATCCTTCAAAGGCTCCTGTCTCCAAAGCTTCACGCGAAACTAGCCTTCCAAAGATCCCGAGACTCCTCCTTCTTTACAGTAGTGGACGGCTAGAGAGAAGAGAGGGGAGAGAGTTCTTTTCTTTTTGTGTTGTGTAATGTTATCTTGTTACTTAGGGTTTGTTCCACTATAGGAGTCCTTTTAAACTCAACTAACTTGTGGAACAAGTTGGAGGCTACTCCAAAAAGCCCTAAGTGGCCGCCCCTACTAGGGTTGCCTTGGACTGGGTGGACTTTTAATTTGCTTGTCTAATTTCTAGCCCGTCTGTATATATTTAAATTTAAATCCAATTTAAACATAATATATACTATTAATTAATTTCAATTAATTAGTGTACTAATGAAATAATTTAATTTAATCCAATTAAATTAAATATTTAATTAATTGATTTAATCTAATTAAATCAATCAGTCCATATAATTCTTTCTAAAAGATTTACACAAAAAGATACATCCCGCTCGTTTCTTATAGCGCGACTCTTTAGATTCGTCTCAATTGGCAAAGGGAGGAATTACCTAAGGATGTGAGTGTCTCCTAGCCAGTCCCGTGAACTCACATCATAACCCAATTGAGTACAAAATGAATGAATCATTTTACGAACCTCTTGATCATAAATGCCGTATGAGTATAAGCCCTTCACTGACGTATCCCGATCAAGTGAGAGTCATGAAAAATGTCAAACTCATTAAACTTGATACTGTACATTAGATTATAGCATAATGAAATTACTAAACTACCCTCAATGTCCCACATGAGTTAGTTGTTATGCTTTGGCCAAAGACTTATAATTTCATTACCCTATAATCGCACAGGATACTTTCTCGTTTACTATCGAGACAGTGAATCCCATCTTGGCGATCACTGATCAACTGCTACTTGTCTCATTGAAATCGCACTTCGAGGTCGACCCCACCGACGGGTGATATGGGCCTAACTACTCTTGTAACAGATCCAATAATACAAGCACATTGATCATGAACCCTCAGGTCTAAGGCTCACGCATACTATTTGTTAGGAATTTCATGTTAGATGTTTTGATGATGACAAGATAGGATTTCATGTTAGACCCCAAAAGAATGTAAGTTTACACTTTCATAGAATATATGTATAAGCGTTTGAAAGTTTGTTAGGTTGTTTGGCTTGTAATTTTTATCTTTGTAGATTTTAGACAAAGTGATAGATACTATGTCGCTAACAGAATTCTAGGTGAGTCTATTAGAGATGAAGTTGAAGATCAGCGTCTGAAGTCAGAAGAAGATGAAGATTTGTCTTAAGCGTTCGTCAAGCGCTTAAGAGTCTATTTCAGGAGTTATGAATCAAGCGTTCAAGAGAATGTTCTTAGTACCCAGCTAACGCTAAAGGACTATCCAAGGAGTGTTGATTCAAGCGCTACTATTCAAGTGAACTGTATCCAAGCGTCTTCTAAATAGTGCTACTATTTACGCATCACAATTCAAGCGCTCAGCGACTGATCGCAGCGACTCAAGCGTCCAGCTTTCAGATTCTCCTGAAATATATCCTCAAGTTGTCAACGGTCATTCATTTCCAACAGAAATAATTTCAAAGTGCATTAAATGCAAACAAGACAGTATGACTTGTGGACAAGCCACCTTTGTTGACTAGACTGTCAGCTTTTCAGAATTCAAATATGCTCCTGTCCAATAGGAATCAGCAGAAATTAAGGAATGTCAGGAAAGGGACTATTTGAAGCTCCGCGTGAGGTACACACGCCTGAATTGTGTCCAACGGACAATTTCCAAGAAACCCCATAAATAGTTCCCCTCAGCAAATTCAAAAAGAGAGAGAGAAGGTGCGAAGAGCCAAAACTTTGCTGAAATAATTTGAGAGAAAAAGCTTCCAAACTCCATAGCCAATTGGAATTCAAGAAAGTTAATTCTTTCAACAAGTAGTATTTTTGTGTAAGAGAAGCTTGTTGAAGAAGATCTTTCTTGAAGCTCCAATATCCTTTAAAGCTTCTCAAATACATTCCAGACAGTCACCCGATATCTCAAACATCTTCCAAGAAGAACCCTAAACTATTATTGAGATATCCCAAGTTGTTTGAACTTCCCAACATCAAACAAACCTGTTGCAATAAACCCTCAACACCTTTCATCTGAGTGAGAAAGATTGTTGACTTCCACAAGCAGTATTTTTGAGTAAGAGAAGCTTGTTGAAGAAGGTCTTTATTGGAGCTGAAGTCTGTGTGATCAAGGAGCTCAAGGCCATCTTGGAGAAGATCTTTATTGGAGCTGAAATCTGTGTGATCAAGGAGCTCGAGATCGTCTTTCCAGAAGTAGAGGATTGAAGTGGCTTGTAGCAGAAATCTGTGTGACCAAGGAGCTCAAGTCATCCACATCCATCTCTTCCTGTTTCCCTATTTTGTAGAAGTTTCTGTGTGACTCTTCGAGAATTAATTTAGTGGATTACCTCCGAGTGCAAAGGAGAAGAAGGACGTAGCTGGGATTACACCACCCAGTGAACCTTACAAATATCTTGTGTCACTCTACTGTTTTAATACTTTGCTCTACATTTGCATATTATCTTGAAAAAGGCTTTAAAACAGTTAAGCGACTATCTTGGTGAAAAAGAGAACGCTAAGCTTTCAAAATAAGCTTCAGCGTTTGACAAAGCGCTGAGCACTTCTAAGCGTTCAAATCTATTTAAAAGGAAAGCAACTAAAGAAAAACTTTTGTAACGCTAAAACATTTTCAAGAGAAGACTTTAAATTAATTCCGCTGTGCTACCCCTGATTAAGCGATTGAGACATTACCCTACTTTGGTAATAGTTGAAATCACTAAGTCTAAGTTAACTTTATCAAACCAGTCTTCAAGTAAGCGACTAGTCAAGGGCTTACACTTGTAAGCGACTAGTCAAGCGATTACTATCCTTAAGCGTTCAAAAGAGTTTTTAATACGAAACTTTTTGAAGTCGAAAAAGACTTTAGGGTCTATTCAACCACCCCCCCCTTCTAGACCCTTTCGTATGCCATTGTGGGACCAACACTATTACGATCAGTAATCCAATCATTGACAGTCACTGAGTAAATACCCATGTGATCGGATTACTACGAGCCGTGTTCGAATATGTCAATTCCATTGACATATCTATGATACTTGCTCCCACTGCCCTATAGTGTTCGACTGGCACTCATCGTCAGAGCATGTGTCATACAAGTCGAATCTTAATGCCCAATTAAGATTCTTTGACTTGCGAACCCTTTTAAGTGATAAGGTGTAAGACTCTTCCCATGCCACGTCTTTATTCCATAAAGGGCAAAGAGTCAAACCTTTATTCACATGGACTATATGTTCAATACTTATTTAGATGCCATAAAGATTTATATGAACAAAATACAGATGCCTTTATTAATATCATTTTAATAGTTTGTACAACATAATGAGATACCCTAATCTAACTATTTGTCCTCATTGGCATCTAGGGCATATACCTAACAATCTCCCACTTGCACTTAATGCCAATCGCTTTGGTATCTTATACCCATCTTCTCAAGATGTTGCTTTAGCGCCGCCTGCACTAATGGGTTAGTGAGTGGGTCAGCTACGTTATCCGCTGAGGCTATTTTCTGCACGGCGATGTCACCTCTTCCAACGATTTCTCAAATTATGTGATATCTCCTCTCTATGTGTTTGGATTTGTTGTGAGACCTTGGTTCCTTTGCTTGCACGATGGCTTCGTTGTTGTCACACCATAGTGGCAACAGAAGCTCCATACTAGGAACAACTTGAAGTTCAGTAATGAACTTCCTTATCCAAACTGTAAGGATCGGTATGCCCCCAAAAGCGATGCCGGCGCAACGGAAGAAATAAAGTATATAAAACACATATAAATTGGCATCCCAAGCTAGGGGGTCAAAGTAATGCACAACAAAAACTAATACGAGTAAAGGGGTTTTAAACCGATTACAAGATTTGGGGTTTTATTAAAGTGAGGGTGTAAAATCACAACACAAGGAAAACCACACCAAAAACTTTGGCTCTCATTTTCGAATCCTCACCTCAACATGGAGGGGTTCGAATCAAACCACCATAAGCTTCTAAAGCAAGAAGCCTCTACAAGGACACACCTCAATTAAGTTCATACCTTAAGCAAAAGATTGGCTAGATATATGCTCTAAGGAAATGGAGTCTATGTAGTGAAAGGTGGAAGACAAAAAGAGTTACTAAAAGAAATATCTATGGAAGATAATCTTTTACAACTAATCTTCAAGAAGAAGTTCTATAGAAGAAAGTCTTCAAGAATCACAAGAGAAGCTAGAAAAATCTAAAGATGAAGAACTAAGCTCTAAGCTTTTTTTTTCCTTTTTAAGTTTTCATCAAGTTTTAAATGAGAGCAAGAACACCTCCTTTTATAGCCATCAATTTTCGGCCATATGGTGTTAGGTGGAGTAGAAGACTTGTTTTTCTTCACCTACCACCTTATTCTCACCTACCATTCCATTCTCAACTACCACCACATGTGTAAGAGAATATTTTTCATTTTCTTCTTCATTTAAAAAACATTACAAGTCAAACTTTGAATAGCTTTGAATTACTCTTGTGACTTCATTTAATTAAATCCAACTTAATTAAAATGACTCCCAAGTCTTCCAAGACTTGTTAATTAAATAATCTTCATGATTAATTAATAGTAAAATTAGTAGATTAAATAAATTCCCGGATAATAATAATTTCCGTTAATGATTAATCTCCAAGATTAATTAATAGAAAAATTATTTTCCCAAACCTACTAATTAAAATGTCTTCCACTTAATCAATTAATCTCATTAATCAATTTCACTTTAATCCTAAATCGGATTAATATTCACATAGTAATTGAACTTTCTTGAGTAAGTGTGTAACCCCATTGTAGGTTCGTTCATGTACTAGTAGTAGGAACACAACCCCGTTGTGCCTTTGCAATTTTCATTGCCCGATTTAATTACTCCAAGTATTTTAATCCGACCAAGAATTAATTACCGATTAATTCATGGTTCCTACAAATCAAGGTTAGTACTAGCCACGCGCCAAGAAGACCTAGCCATGAACGATTATTAGGTGACCTTTTCGCATTACGATTTTCGCATAAGTAAAATCCTTCCATCAAATATCCCGATCGAATCTAGGACTTGGATGTCAGTCGAAATCCCAGTAACTCGATTCTATGTATATCGATCTAAGTGACATTGACCAATTTATCAATCGAGCGAGGAAACACTGCGCCTCCTTATTGATACTACTCCGGCCGGAAGTTCCCATGGTCAATACACTGTGAAGTACATAGGATATGCGCCGATGCTAATGATCAGTGACGGATTCTCTCTTGGCACTCACGCGCCTCTGTACATAACCAGACTGGACCCAATATGCCCCACTTTATGACTCACCTGGAATCGTGTGACAAATCTAAGTACAGTGGGCGATGCACGAGATGACCAATGGTGCCTCAAGTCATGAGGACCAATCTTATGCCTACGTAACCGAGGAGATTCCAAATTCGACATTGACTCCAATATGGAATCTCGGCGGGGTTGTTCTGTTTACTCGATCCAACGAGAACCCACATACATGCACTGATGTACACCGTATCAGTATCCATGGAATAGGATACACTCTCCAAGAGTGTGCATTGTACGTGCAAGTCTTTACGAGTCATTGATATCCCTATCTCAATGATTCTATGACTTGGAACATTTTTAAGACCACAACCTTAGAGACATATTCCATGATTGGCATCCCCGATACCAAACACATCTCATAGCTTAAGAGTGATCTAGGGGACTTTATCTAATTGCATATAATGATAAGATAAAGAAAAATATGCCTTTTATTAAATAACTTGACAAGATACAATATAAGACTGTTTAAAGAGTCGGCTACTACGCCCAACAAATGGCACGTCGGGCACCTAACTCTTTCAATCTCCCACTTGCCCTAGAGCCAATTGCCCATGTATTTCAGGCCTATCTTCTCAAGATGTCCCTCCAATACTCTTTGGCCTAAGGGTTTGGTAAAAGGGGTCTGCTATGTTATTTGCCGAGTCCACACGTTCCACTTGAACGTCGCCTCTTCGAATGATCTCTCTGATCAGATGGTATCGCCTTTCTATATGTTTGGACCTCTGATGAGACCTTGGCTCTTTTGACTGTGCAATAGCCCCATTGTTATCATAGTACAATCGTACGGGATCAACAATAGATGGAACAACACCCAACTCTTGGATGAAGTTCCTTATCCAAACAGCTTTCTGCAATGTACTCAGCCTCTGTGGTGGAGTCAGAAATAGTTTCCTGTTTAGAACACTTCTAGCTGACCGCTCCACCATTGAGTACAAAGACAAATCCCGAGATAGATTTGAAATCATCCACATCAGATTGGAAGCTAGAATCTGTATAGCCTTCCAATTTTAATTCTCCTCCACCGTAGACTAGGAAGGCATCCTTTGTTCTTCTTAAGGACTGCCTTTACGGCTTTCCAGTGCTCTTCGCCTGGATTGGCTTGATATCGGCTTATTGAACTAAGTGCATAAGCCACATCAGGCCGTGTACGTAGCATAGCATACATAATACTCCCTCTAGCGGAGGCATATGGTATGTGAGACATCTTTTCCTTTTCCTCCGGTGTCTGAGGGGACATAGACTTGGAAAGAGAAATACCATGTCTCATAGGCACCAGTCCTCTCTTGGACTGACCCATTTTGAATCTCTTCAAAACTCTATCTATGTACGCAGATTGGGAGAGTCCCAGCATTCTACTAGATCTATCTCGGTGAATCTTCATTCTGAGAATGTAGGATGCCTCTCCCATATCCTTCATTGAGAATTGTGTGGATAACCACGTTTTCGTTTCTTGCAACATTCCTATGTTGTTTCCAAACAATAGAATGTCATCAACGTAAAGCACCAAAAATGTTATCGCGCTCCCACTCGCCCTTTTGTACACACATGCTTCATCAGCATTTTGAAGAAAACCATATGTTTGTACAGTATCATCAAAACACTTGTTCCAGCTTCGGGAAGCCTGTTTGAGTCCATAAATGGATCTCTGAAGTTTGCACACCTTGTGTTCACTTCCTATGGATGCGAAGCCCTCAGGCTGCTCCATGTAAAGCTCTTCCTCTATTTTACCATTGAGGAAAGCAGTCTTCACATCCATCTGCCATATTTCATAGTCTAACTATGAGCTATGGCTAGAAGTATCCGAATGGATTTGACCATCGCCACTGGTGAAAAGGTTTCATCATAGTCAATTCCTTGCCTCTGAGTGTAACCTTTCGCCACGAGACGTGCCTTGTAGGTGACCACTTCTCCATCTGCTCCAAGCTTTCGCTTATAGATCCACTTGCAGCCTACGAGTTTAGACCCGTCAGGTGGATCCACCAAGGCCCAAACCTTGTTAGAGTGCATGGAGTCCATCTCGGATTGCATGGCTTCTAACCATTTTCCCAAATCGACGTCCAACGTCGCTTCCCCATATGTCCTTGGATCAGGGGAATTACCATCCTCGTTGCTATCAAGCAAGAAACCATACCTCTCAGGTTGTTTCGGGATCCTTTCGGATCTTCGAGGATGTTGTGTACTTGCTACTACTTTTGGTTGTGCATCTGTGGTATCAAGTGAACCCTTTTGTGGTTCTTGAGTTTCCTCAAGTTCTGCAACCTTGCCATTTCTATCCAATAGAAATTCCTTCTCTAAGAAGGTAGCGTTCCTTGAAACAAACACTTTATGTTCCGATGGGTTGTAGAAATAATATCCATAGGATTCCTTTGGATATCCCACAAACTTACATAAGGAGGATCTTGCATCCAACTTATCGCCCACTAGTTGCTTGACATAAGCCGAGCAACTCCATACCCTTAGGTATTTATAAGTGGGTGGTTTACCAAACCACATTTCATATGGCACCTTGGAGACACTCTTTGACGGTACTCTATTTAATAGATGCGTCGCAGATTCTAGGGCATATCCTCAGAAGGAAAGAGGAAGTCCAGTGAAACTCATCATGGATCGAACTATGTCCATCAAGGTCCGATTCCTTCGCTCGCTTACCCCATTAAGTTGGGGAGTACCGGGCGGAGTCCACTGAGAGACAATCCCATTGTCTTTTAGATAATCGAGGAATTCACGGGACAAGTATTCTCCCCCTCGATCCGATCGAAGAGCTTTGATACTTCTTCCCGTTTGCTTCTCTACTTCATGTCTAAACTCCTTGAACCTCTCAAAGGCTTCAGACTTGTATCTCATAAGATACACGTAACCATACCTCGAAAAGTCGTCGGTGAAGGTTATGAAGTAAGAATGGTTCCCTTTAGTGCATACATTAAGCGGACCACATACATCCGTATGGACCAAGTCCAAAAGGTTAGTAGCTCGCTCCATTTTCCCGGCAAATGGTGATTTGGTCATCTTACCCTTTAGACAAGATTCACAAGTTGGCATATCTAGCATTTCCCGAAGGTCAAGCTTATCCGCCATCTTATGAATTCTATCTTTAGAGATATGGCCTAGTCTAGCATGCCATAGGTATGTATCATTTTGATTATCTAACTTTCTCTTACTAGTATGTTCCCATTTACCACAATTGAAGCACGCATTATGATCGGTACCCTTAGCCCTTTTTTACACCACCTTTGCCTTTCAACTGATTTTTCTTGTTGTTCTTCTTCTTCCCCTTATTCTTATTGGCCTTATGACCCTTAAAATGGGATGAGGAACCAATAAGCAGTACCGGCTTATCTTTCTTGATGGTGGTATCTGCACTCTTCAACATGTTCAACAACTCGGGTAATGAAGCCTCAAGTTGATTCATGTTGTAGTTGATGACAAACTGGTCAAACGTCTTTGGAAGGGACTGAAGCACGAGGTCAGCAGAAAGCTCGGTCTCAAGTTTTGCGCCAAGATCAGAAAGCTTATTAATAAGGCTGATCATGCGTAAAACGTGATCATCGACCGACGATCCCTCGTGCAGGCGAGCGAGAAATAGCTCTTTAGAGATTGCGAATCTCTCCCTCCTAGTTCGAGTTTCATAGAGCTCCTCGAGACTTTTGATAATATCTTTAGAGATAGTCACGTGCTCAAATTGTTTTTGAAGCTCATTAGTCATAGAAGCCATCATGATACATCTCACTTGGATATTATCATCAGTCCACTTATCAAAAGCGACACGTTCATCATCAGTGCTTGTTCGAGTTACGCGAGGCAAAGGCATATCTAATATGCGATCCTTGCGCTCACTTTGAAGCACAATTTTAAGGTTTCCATACCAATCGGTGTAGTTGGGACCGACAAGTCTATTTGAATCTAGGATTGTTGAAAGTGGATTTTTGGCCATTTTGTTAACTACAAAATAAATAGCGAGGCAAAACAATTAGCATTCAATATGTAATCTTGTCCACATATAATTCGGTCTTTAATCATACGTGTTTCCCACTATTTTATCGAATTCCATAACCCTCTTATATGGATATTCGAGGAGATATGTGGGTCTCCCTAGTGGGTTCGAGCTCCATAAGCGACTCTTCATATGCCCCGAGAACACGAGCCCATATGATAAATCCGTATGCTAGGCTTACCGGCCTTCTATATCGACATATAGTTCTCAAGATATTTTGCCTCGTCTTTCCCATATACCCCGAGAACACGAGCCCATATGGTAGTAAACGTTAAGTCACGCCCATCAAATATTCATGGTCAATCGACCGGACTAGTGTGCCCGACGACTCATGGACGACACCTAGACAAATCGATCCCACGAGCATCTCTATGCTTAGTGGTGGTCACAGCCTAATCCACTTGACGCCACCCCACAACTCATGGACGGCGGGCCAAGCTTCATGGAATTTCACATGCCACCACTTATGATGGAAGGCGTGGACAATAGAACCTCATTCAATTTCCACATAAACTTAATATTTCTTGGATTTACTTGAAACAAATCAAGCGAGGGGTTTCAACATGCAAGGTCTCATCAAGATTAGGATTATCTTTAATTATGTGATCATGCAATCCAAGGAGCATATAACAAAACATAATATAAGACATCCACAAAGCGGTAAACAAATATGGATGATTGTGGGTCCCTAAGCGATCCACCCGAGCCACCGGTGAATCTAAAGCAATCTAGGGTACTAAATTAAAATAGGCCCTATCTATTACATAAGCTTCCAACGGCATACATAATCTTCAATAATGGTCCATCATCTTCGTCTCCATATTCGATTACATTAAAATGAAAAAGAAAGTGCGAAAATAAAATATACAACCAAATTGAAATAGAGGCCAATAATAAATACAACCCAATTGAATAATCTACGGCTCGATCCACAATCCATCCATTATGCAAATCAACCATCAAGCGTATGAAGATGACATGCAAAGCATTAATTAATCATAAGCCCATCACATAGTTGAAACAATCATAACTTTGGGATTTATACGTTTTGAGGAAAAACCGAGTTTTTCTAGTTTCAAAAATTCCAAACTTTTAAATAACTCAAAAACGCGTGGAAGTTGATTCCAAAATCAAAAAATGGGCCAAAGGTAGGAGTCCTTGAAGGCCCGGGTCATGTGTACCACACCACGTCAAGATGGTCCAACCATCAAGCACATGGTGTGCATACGCACACCCGTGTACGCTGCCCGGCAACGCACCGTGCGCTGCCGAGCAGCACACACACTGTCCAGCAGCTGCTGGACAGTTTCTCGACCATGGTTGAGACCACCAAGGGGTGCAATCGGCCATGGTCAACCCCGTCTTGACCCCCGCTAAGTTTCCTTCGACGGTTGGCAATGATTCGCGATATTGAGCCCTACTAAATGAGCACACCCTTATGCGCACAAAGCCTTCGGCCAGGTGCGCACAAAGTCTCGTAGCTTGGGTTCAATAACAACGGTCCTTGCCCGGGTTTCGACCTTCCCTTTTAGTGTCTCTTAATTTTCAATCGTTTAAAAAAAAAAAAATCTCCAAGATTTTAAGAAAAACGATGACAAATCCCAAGCTATTATTAAATCAACAAATGTAACATATAGATTTAAGCAACCGGTTAAAATACTACATGAAAACGAAAGCAAAAACATGCAAAGTTTTAATGTGCATAACCCGGGCTCTGATACCACTGTAAGGATCGGTATGCCCCCACAAGCAATGCCGGCGCAACGGAAGAAATAAAGTATATAAAACACATATAAATCGGCATCCCATGCTAGGGGGTCAAAGTAATGCACAATAAAAACTAATACGAGTAAAGGGATTTTAAACCGATTACAAGATTTGGGGTTTTATTAAAGTGAGGGTGTAAAACCACAACACAAGGAAAAGATTTGGGGTTTCATTTTCGAATCCTCACCTCAACATGGAGGGGTTCGAATCAAACCACCATAAGCTTCTAAAGCAAGAAGCCTCTACAAGGACACAACTCAATTAAGTTCATACCTTAAGCAAAAGATTGGCTAGATATATGCTCTAAGGAAATGGAGTCTATGTAGTGAAAGGTGGAAGACAAGAAGAGTTACTACAAGAAATATCTATGGAAGATAATCTTTTACAACTAATCTTCAAGAAGAAGTTCTATAGAAGAAAGTCTTCAAGAATCACAAGAGAAGTTAGAAAAATCTAAAGATGAAGAACTAAGCTCTAAGTTTTTTTTTTTTTTTTTTAAGTTTTCATCAAGTTTTAAATGAGAGCAAGAACACCTCCTTTTATAGCCATCAATTTTCGGCCATATGGTGTTAGGTGGAGTAGAAGACTTGTTTTTCTTCACCTACCACCTCATTCTCACCTACCATTCCATTCTCAACTACCACCACATATGTAAGAGAATATTTTTCATTTTCTTCTTCATTTAAAAAACATTACAAGTCAAACTTTGACTAGCTTTGAATTACTCTTGTGACTTCATTTAATTAAGTCCAACTTAATTAAAATGACTCCCAAGTCTTCCAAGACTTGTTAATTAAATAATCTTCATGATTAATTAATAGTAAAATTAGTAGCTTAAATAAATTCCCGGATAATAATAATTTCCGTTAATGATTAATCTCCACGATTAATTAATAGAAAAATTATTTTCCCAAGCCTACTAATTAAAATGTCTTCCACTTAATCAATTAATCTCATTAATCAATTTCACTTTAATCCTAAATCGGATTAATATTCACATAGTAATTGAACTTTCTTGAGTAAGTGTATAACCCCATTGTAGGTTCGTTCATATACTAGTAGTAGGAACACAACCCCGTTGTGCCTTTGCAATTTTCATTGCCCGATTTAATTACTCCAAGTATTTTAATCCGACCACGAATTAATTACCGATTAATTCATGGTTCCTACAAATCAAGGTTAGTACTAGCCACGCGCCAAGAAGACCTAGCCATGAACGATTATTAGGTGACCTTTCCGCATTACGATTTTCGCATAAGTAAAATCCTTCCATCAAATATCCCGATCGAATCTAGGACTTGGATGTCAGTCGAAATCCCAGTAACTCGATTCTATGTATATCGATCTAAGTGACATTGACCAATTTATCAATCGTGCGAGGAAACACTGCGCCTCCTTATTGATACTACTCCGGCCGGAGGTTCCCATGGTCAATACACTGTGAAGTACATAGGATATGCGCCGATGCTAATGATCAGCGACAGATTCTCTCTTGGCACTCACGCGCCTCCGTACATAACCAGACTGGACCCAATATGCCCCACTTTATGACTCACCTGGAATCGTGTGACAAATCTAAGTACAGTGGGCGATGCACGAGACGACCAATGGTGCCTCAAGTCATGAGGACCAATCTTATGCCTACGTAACCGAGGAGATTCCAAATTCGACATTGACTCCAATATGGAATCTCGACGGGGTTGTTCAGTTTACTCGATCCAACGAGAACCCACATACATGCACTGATGTACACCGTATCAGTATCCATGGAATAGGATACACTCTCCAAGAGTGTGCATTGTACGTGCAAGTCTTTACGAGTCATTGATATCCCTATCTCAATGATTCTATGACTTGGAACATTTTTAAGACCACAACCTTAGAGACATATTCCATGATTGGCATCCCCGATACCAAACACATCTCATAGCTTAAGAGTGATCTAGGGGACTTTATCTAATTGCATATAATGATAAGATAAAGAAAAATATGCCTTTTATTAAATAACTTGACAAGATACAATATAAGACTGTTTAAAGAGTCGGCTACTACGCCCAACAAATGGCACGTCGGGCACCTAACTCTTTCACAAACAGCCTCCTTGGCTGCCACATATTCAGCTTCGGTGGTCGAATTGGCAGTTGTGCTTTGTTTGGAAGTTTTCCAAGACACTGCTCCATCGTTCAAAGTGAATATGAACCCAGAAGTGGATTTTCGGTCATCGATGTCAGATTGGAAATCTGAATCAGTATAACCATCCACTTTCATTTCTCCATTGCCATATGTGAGGATCATATCTTTAGTTCTTCTCAAGTACTTTAATATTGATTTCACGGCCATCCAATGTTCTTTGCCTGGGTTAGCTTGAAACCTACTTACTACACTCATAGTGTATGCAAGATCTAATCTCGTGCATAACATAGCGTACATGAGACTTCCCACTGCTGATGCATAGGGGATGGTATTCATTTCTCTTCGATCTTCCTCACTATGAGGACTCATCTTTTTGGAGAGATGAATTCCATGTCTCATGGGCAAAAGACCTCTTTTAGAATTTTCCATCCCAAATCGCTTCAGGACCTTTTCTAAGTAAAGGGCTTGGGAGAGACCTATTGTCTTATTCGATCTATTCCTGTAGATTCGAATTCCTAGGACATAGGTGGCTTCTCCTGAGTCTTTCATAGAGAATGTGCTTGAAATCTATGTCTTAACTGAAGTTAGCAAACTTGTATCATTCCTTATAAGTAAAATGTCGTCCACGTATTGTACCAGGAATGATATCTTGCTCCCACTGACCTTTTTATAGACACATGGTTCATCCTCGTTTTTGATAAAGTCGTTGTTTCGTACTTCTTCATCAAAACGAAGGTTCCAACTGCGAGAGGCCTGCTTCAGTCCATAAATGGACCTATTTAACTGGCAGACCTTATGAGAATCGGCATTGGATAGAAAACCTTTGGGCTGCTCCATGAATATAGGAACATGAATATTGTGAACAAGTTAATCAAAATTCAGTAACAACTCAACAGAAAATGACATATACCCAATCCTTTCACCAATTAACCACATTACCCCACACTTGAACAGTTCAATATACGATACTCAACAGCATGCAAACAACCACCCCACACTTAAACAAAACATTGTCCTCAATATACTTATGTGAAACCGAAATGCATGAACAAAAACTGAATGTATATAAATAAATGTGAAAGAGATACTCCCCTATGTATGTACATGATGGACTTGGAGTCGACAAGCTCACTATGGTATACGAGGTGAATCTCCTTGAAAGGATTGTCTAGATTTTTTTTTTTAGAAGTTTCAGGGTACACAACTGTGCAAAAGTAGTGCATGGTTGTGCAAGAAATTTTTTGTAGAAGTGCGAATATTTTGCACAATTGTGCACAAAATATGCATAGTTGTGCATGACATTGTTTGAAGTTGTGCAAAATTTTTGCACAACCATGCTGAAAAATGCACGATTCTGAACCGAAATTTTTCTCAAAGTGCAAAAGTTTTGCACTGCTGCGCTAAAATTGGTACATTTGTGCCCCTGATTTACGTTGTATTCGCCCCATGCACCTCGTTATTCATGTTTTTGACCTGCAACAAACATAGCTTACATTAGTAAAGCACTCGAGCACCGAAAAAATTTACAAGATATAAGACTGAAAATGATAAAGTAGAAAGAAGAAAACAACGACAAAAACAAAGAAAACTCTTGGGTTGCCTCCCAAGCCGCGCTTGCTTAAAGTCATTAGCTTGACTTAAACGAAATTAATGTTGAGTTTGGGCGAGGGAAACTGCCTCCCCTCGAGGAATATCATCGCCTGGAAAATACAAAGCACAATTAACAACACGATATTGACAAGTAATATAGAGTATGTAAGATTGTCTCCACAGGGAAAGTTAACGAGTACCAAACGAAGTTTATCCTATTATTTAGACTATCGATTATAAGAGAATGGATTTTTAAACTAATAAAAGCAGAAGTAATTAAATTAATTAAAACAGAGATAATTAAAAAGATAAATCAATTAACGAAAAGTCTAGGGATTAAGATTTCATCAAAGTATTTCTATGAATTATTGACTTTCAATGAGTTATCATTCTTGCTTAAGTTAAAGACACTACTACAGAAATGATCTATTACAGCGGTTTTTTTTGGCCAATTACAGCGGTTTTAACCGCTGTAATAGGTACCGCTGTAATTGGTTCAGGCCAATTACAGCGGTTATACAAATAACCGCTATTAAAAAAAAATAAAATTTCCGGGGCCTATTACAGCGGTTTTGGAAAAAACCGCTGTAATAGTGTAACTATTACAAAACCGCTGTAATAGGCCCCGGAAAAATTTTTAAATTTTTTTTTACCGTGTCGGAATGATACAAAATTCGCACGGTCATAACGAAACGGCATTCCGAACAAAAAGTAAGGATTAGCCTTATACGCTCTCGTGATTTTAGCCATTCGAGATCGTTTAAGGCCTCAAATGTGCGTTTTATTACGAAAATACCCTATTTTTGTAATAAAACGCAAATTTGAGGCCTTAAACGATCTCAAATGGCTAAAATTCCGAGATCGCATGACAATGTCATGCGTTTTGTTTAGAATACTGTTTCTCTATGACTATACGAATTTCGAGTCATTTCAATACCGCAAAATTTCAACCGAGAAATATTTTCGTAAATACACAAATATACATACACCCATCCACACATACACAAATATACATACACCCATCCACACATACACAAATATACATACACCCATGAACATATACACAAATATACATACACCCATGAACATATACCCAAATATACATACACCCATCCACATATAAACAAATATACATACACCCATCAATATATACGCAATATACACAAACCCATCCACATATACACAAATATACATACACCCGCACATACACAAATATACACATATACACAAAATAAATACACACACACATACACAAATATACATACACCCACACATATACACATATACAAATATAGATATATATATATATAGAGGGAAGAAGAGAGAAAGAGAAGAAGCTTACTATCGTCGTGGTGGTGGTGGCGGCGGCGGTAAGTGGTGGTGGCGGTGGCGCCGGTAAGTGGTGATGATGTCGAGCTTTTTTGGGGAGGGGGGGATCGAGAGAGAGAGAGAGACCGAGAATAGAGAGAGAGAGAAGCTGAAATGGGTTTTAAATTTTGAGAGTGGGAGAGAGAAGCGGGAAGATAAAAATATTTCGAATTTTTTCGTACATGGCCTATTACAGCGGTTTTTTTAAAAACCCCTGTAATAGGTATACACTATTACAGATGTTTTTTTAAAAACCCCTGTAATAGGTTTAATTTTTTTTTTTTTTAGCTGCCTTTTACAGCGGTTCAGTAGTGAACCGCTGTAATAGACCTGGCACCTATTACAGCGGTTCATGAAAGAACCGCTGTAATAGGTGCCGCGTATTACCTATTACAGCGGTTCTTTTACGAACCGCTGTAATAGCCTCCTCCGTTCAGCGGTTTTTTGAAAAACCGCTGTAATTGGGGCGCTGTAATACGCTCTTTTTGTAGTAGTGAGACCCAATTTTCTTAATTACATGAATACTCTCCCGAGATCTCCATGAGTACCCATCTAAATTAATTCTCGTCACTCCCATGATAAAAAGACTAATCTAGATGAATCCATTAAGTTCTATGAATATTGTTTACTAGTCTCATGCAAAATTACCAATATTCCTATTAAGCAATTTAAATATGTCTATTAAATCTGAACCGATAAATTAATTCGCCTCCCATTATTTCTTAATTTATCTTAAATTATGTAATTGGTGATCAAGCAATTACAAGCATTAAATACTCATTAATAGATAAACAAAGTAAGAACAAACCCATCAATTATCAATAAACTAAATAAACATACAAGACTACATCTTAAACCCTAGAAACTAATTTACCTTTGCATAATTAGAGGAAAAACAAGAAATAATTTGCATTAAAATAAAAATACCCATGTTCATTAATGGAGGAATGGAGAAATACAACTTGAGAATATGAAAGCTTCCAAATCCAAAAAATCTCCTCTTGATTGACATGGATTCAAGAAATCCTCTTTCTCTCTTCAAGGTAATTTCCTTTCTTTCTCTCCAAGTCTACTAACTCTCTCTCTCTCTCTCTCTCTCTCTCTCTCGCCTCTAAAAACGTTTCATATTGATTTCTTAACATAAAAGGAGTCTTCGATGCAAAAATAGGCCCATAAAATATAAAATCCACAGATGCACAACTGTGCAGAATATCTGCACAACCGTGCAGTCTAGCTGTGCAAAATTTTTCTTCTTAATTTTTCTTCAACGAAACCTTCTTGTGTAGCCTCTCTATTGCATTTTTTTAAGTCCTCTTAGTTAGTCTTCTTTAGTCTCGTAAGAAACACTCCTTAAACTAATCAAAATAAACGTTCTTATGCCTACAAAAGCATTGAAACGACTTAGAAATCAGAATATGTAAATTAGGCTAAAAATAACAAAAAAGATTAACTATAAGGAATAATATAGAGATAAAGGTGATGTAAAACATGATGAAAATATGTAAAATATGAGACCTAACAATAGAAACTAAAATAATATTCTTAAGACCGTTGGGAAAACTAAAACATCCTCTAAAATTAGAATACGTCCAGATAATACACATAAAGAAATTGATCCAATGTGGGATGTTGTGACACTCTGCTGCTGCCAACACTGATCAGCACCTCTCCATGCTCCACCTTTCTACTTCACTCCAGATCCTGATTCATTACACAAATGTGAGCACTAGCTCCAGAATCAAGTATCCATGAATTGGAAAAACAGTTATAGAACAATTGGTTTCTAAAACAAAAGGTTTTATACCTGTAGTTGTCTTTCCAAGGTTAGTACATTCTCTTCTCCAGTGGCCTAGCTAACTGCAGAAAATGCACCTACTTTTCTCCTTGGGCACTTCCTTATGCTTTTTGTTCTTTCTTTTCTTATTTTCTATTTCCTTTCGAGCTTTCTTAGGTGCTCCCATCTTTCCTTTGCCTTTCCCATGTTTGTAGACATCCAATGGTTCAGTCACAGCAGAGGAAAAAGTATTCCTCTTTCTCTTCATCCTTACTTGACTTTGTGCAATTTTGAGTTTGTTTGTCAGCCCAGCTAACGAACCCTCGATATCGTTCATATCAAAATTCATGACAAAATAGTAAAAGGAATTAGGAAGCGACTGCAGTATGAGATCAAATTGCATGTGAAGATTCATATAAAAGTCTAAAGATTTTAACTTTTCAATCAAAGTCATCATCTTTAGAACATGATCTCCCACATCTTCATTTTCTCTCATCCTTGTTTTGAACAGTTCTCTTGATATAAAATACCGAATGGTTCTACCATTTTCTTCAAACATTGAGTCTAAATGGTTCAGTATGTCTCTTGCACTATCCATCTTTTCATGAGAGTTTTGCAACTTACTGCACACATTGAGCTCAACATGTATCCTCTTACTCGATGATTATTACAGACCCTGTTGGTCCCAAGTGGCATATGAAAAGGCTTAGAAGGGGGGGGGGGGGGGGGGGGGGTTGAATCGACCTTTGAATTCTTTTCGAAATTTAAGATTTGTTTTTGTAAACTTAACTTAGACAATAATTTTGAGTACTTGATCAAAATGAATCGGCGCTTAGCACTTCTATTAGGGTTAGCATAGCTGAAGATTTGTACAAGTCTATTTGTTTTGACAGATTAAGTGCTTAAAAAGGAATTTAGTTGCTCTGAGTGATTTTGTAGTGTATGCTTTATGATAATGTATGATATGATAGATCAAACAATACAATAGTAAGTAAATAAGACACGAGAATTGGTAAGGTTCACTGGGTTTATGTAATCCTAGCTACGTCCTTCTACTCCTTTCCACACAGGAGGAATCCACTAAAATGATTCACGAAGTTTCACAAAGACGACTTCAACACAATAGCAAATTGATGAAGACTTGATCTCGAGTTCCCTGATAAAAAAGATTAAACTTGACTAAGATCTTCTTCTGACAATGCTTCTTCCACATAGAAATAATGCTTGTCTATCAATGACTTCGTCACTCAGATTGAAGAGGTTGATGGGTTTTATCACGGTGTGTTTGATTTGAAAAGTTCAAACACTTTTGGAATATCTCTTTAAAAGGATGATTCTTCTTGTAAAGATGTAAGAGATATTGGTTTGGTTGTGGAGATGTATAAGATCAAAGGTTTTAGCTATGGAGATTTCGAGCTTTGAGGATGTGTATAGATTTCAACAGTGTAAATGAATAATTCTCGGTGTTTTAGTTTGAGCTGTGAGTATCTATTTATAGACTTTCTCGGGATTTGTTCGTTGGACACATGCAGGAACGTGTGAAGTACGAGGCGCGTGAAATAGTCTTTTTCTGACATCTCTGAAAATTTTGCTGCACAGAGTGGGTAGCAGACCTACTTTGAGTTGACAGCCAATGGAAAGGCTTATCCGTACCATCAATAGTCCTTATCACATTTAAGCTCTTATCAAGCATTTAATGCGTTTGAATTTATTTCTCGTTGGAAATAAATGTCCTTTGATGATTTCCTTAAATAGCTTATTCACTTCTTTGCATCCCAGGGGGCAGGTTGACGCTTGCCTGTCCTGGGACGCTTGCCTGTCTTGGGACACTTGAAGATTTTCTTCACATTTTCACCTTCAATTTTGAGCGCTTGGACTGGAGGAGCAACTGGTTCTTCTTCAAAGTTTATTTTCTTGATAACTGCAGCCAGTTTCCGTCTCTTGCCTAACGGAATCTTATCCTCCGCTTCCTCATCTGTTTCTTCCTCATCAATAGCCTTTGGTGGGGAAGGAACAACTGCAGCCTTGGGCTTGCGAGGACCCCTCATCTTCTGCTTAGCCGAACGCTTCACGGCTTCTACAGGAGTAGGACGCTCAGCTTCCTCATCGGACGCTTCACGTACCACTTAGCGCTCAGACAGTGATCTCGCAGCACCACCAACTCGAGGAGGATAGAGAAGATTCTTCAAAATCCTCTTCCCCAACAGCTTAGCCTTGACCAAAGGGAGCCCAGAAGAGTGAACACACTCTGTTTTGTACAACAGATCACTCAAAATAATGCCATAGGGCTTGTTTGTTGTTGATAAACAATCCCTGAACCGACCAAACACATACTCACTTTAGTTGATCTTGATATCCAGGATTATGGGCGTCATCATCTGAAACTGCATTGGGTTGACCTTGTTGAAGGTTCCCACCCTGCATTCTACAATCTTGCTGCAGAAATCAGCAACAAGCCTATACTTGGACACAATATCTTTCTTCTCAAAGTGTGTTTTGTATGGTATATTATCATATGCACTCGTTGTTGACCATGCTTCTTGAATTTGTTCAGCATTAATAGACTCCAATGCTTCATCCTCATTCGGTAGTTTGGAGTTCTTGGCAATGGAAGAAGCAGAAGGGACGAATTCTTTCGAAGACTCCTTCTTGGAGAGAGAAAAGAGACAAGAACTAGAGGTCTTGTCCTCAGAAAGCTTGGCAGTTCTCTAGAAAGTATCCACCTCAGGAGCAAACAGATAAGAATACTTCGTCAAGAACGTCTGAAGCCCAGCCTTGGCTACAAAGTCCATCATGTCCGTCATATTGAACTCATTCTGTTCGTAAAGAAATTTCCAATCCACCACAAAGCCTTCAGTAACCTTGATGGTGTCTTCAACAGTGTTCACAGATTTTTTAGGTGCCATTGGAGTGTTTTGAAAGAGATGAATGTTGGGGAAAATCAACCAAACGCAACGGAAAAACGTGAATTTAATTTTTTTTTGGATTTTCCCTTTCAGGATCATTCCCGGGGTTAATTCACACGTATGTACGATAGAGTTTAATAATTATTACCCGTTGTCGTGAAGTGGTTGACAAATCCTACGAATTTGATTTCTTTAGTTCTTTGCGAAAAATCTTTGGCTGAAAGATATTTGATCCAAGCAGTCCAAGTGTGCTGCCTCTAAATCGTCTTGTCGGAATAACTTGATGGAAAAAAAATTCTTCCTCCTTCTACATTAGGCGACTTCTAGGAGAGAGAAAGGGGAGAGGAATTCTTTTCTTGTGGTGTTTGTAATGCTACTTATGACCTAAGCTTATGACTAATGTGATATTTATATCACTTAAGTCATTGATTTGGACTCAAACTAAGCCCATTACTACTTCTCCTGGCCGTCCCTCATAGGGTTTATTGTCCCACATGGTGTATTAAATTTGTGCTTAGTTTATTCTATTATTTAATTAATTCCAACTAATTAATTAATTCAATTAAATAATAGATAACTCATTTAATTAATTATATCTCTCCAAGAAATATAATATTAATTAAATCATAAATAAATTAACATATTTCTTCAAATAATTAATTCTATTTATTTAATTTTAAGTATCCAATACTTAAAATATTACCACAAGAGAAAATTCCATTTTTCCATCAAACTTTCCCTTTTAAGCGTGACTCTTTAGGTTCATCTATATTTGGCAATGGGAGGATTCCATTGAATATGAGACCCATCTTGACAAAGTCAAATCCTTTGACAGCTTCGTCAAAACGAAGATTCCAACTCCTAGAGGCTTGCTTAAGTCCATAAATCGATCTCTTAAGTTTGTAAACTTTATGGATATCAGACCCAGATGCAAAGCCTTTAGGTTGCTTCATATAGATATTCTCTTCAAGGAATTCATTTAGGAAAGCCGTCTTTACATCCATCTGCTATATCTCATGTGCAGCTATCGCCAGCAGAATTTTAATAGACTTGATCATTGCCAAAGGTGAAAAGGTCTCTTGATAGTCAATTCCTTCCTTTTGACTATAACTTTTTGCCATAAGCCTTGCATTGTATGTGTCAACGTTTCCATCCGTGCCTATCTTCCTCGTGTAGATCCATTTGCACCCTATAGAGGCAATGACATCAGGACGATCTACCAAAGTCTATCTCTACCTGCATAGCTTCTTGCCACTTTGCAGAGTCGATGTCCATCATTGCTTGATCATAAGTAGTAGGTTCGTCCCCTTGGACTCCCACTGCTTTAGTGTGGACACCCAGTTTCTCTTTTAGCAGATACCCGTAGTACCTATCAGGTTGATTTGGTACTTTATAAGATCTTCGCAATGTTAGTTGTGTTTCAACAGGTTCAGTGTTTGTTTCTTGAACAGTTGTCTCCTTAGGTGTTTCATCTTGCTCATCTAGAATAATTTTCCCACCTGCACCACTTTCTAGAATAAACTCATCTTCTAGGAAGTGCGCTTGCAGTGCAACAATGATTCTTTGATCATTTTGCATGTAAAAAAGGTATCCCATCGAATCCTCGGGAAAATTGAGAAAACGTCCTTTAAGGGACCTAGCTTCCAATTCTCTGCCTTTATCTTCTTGATATAGGCAGGGCATCCCCAAACTCTAATATATTTAAGGTTGGGTTTCCTATTTCTCCATATCTCATATGGTGTCTTAGGAACGGATTTGGAAGGACATCTATTCAAGATATGAACAACTGTAAGGAGTGCATGTCCTCAATGTAGTTGAGCATGGATCGACCCATATCCAATAGTGTTCGATTTATACGCTCTGCTACCCTATTTAATTGTGGAGTTGCTGGTGGTGTGAGTTTCAATATTATCCCATGTTCCTTTAGGAACTGATCAAACTCGTCACTCATATATTCACCTCTGTGATTTGATCGTAGTGCCTTTATATGATGACCAGTTTGTTTTTCCACCACTACTTTGATATCTTTGAACTTATCAAATGATTCAAACTTGTATTTCATTAGATACACAAGACCATACCTAAAATGATCATCAGTGAAAGTAATGAAATAGTAAAAACCTCCACGAGCCATTTCCCCAAATGGTCCGCAAACGTCAATGTGCACAAGTCCTAATACTTCGGTGGCTCTTTCAAAAGTCCCATTGAAGGGTGATCTAGCCATTTTTCCATTGAGGCAAGATTCACAAGTCGGATAGGGATCCGATCCCAATGGGTCAATTAACCCATCTTTCTCCACCTTGTGTATCTTTTGCTTGCCGACATGACCTAGTCTAAAATGCCACTTTAAGCTTAGGTTAGTACTTTGCCTACCATGCTTCTTTGATTAGGGATGGCAACGGGATGGGAATGGGACGGGTAGGGCAGGACTCAGGACCCGTCCCGTTAAAAAAATTTCAGACCCTGACCCGTCCCGGACCCGATCATTTCCCAGCGGGTCCAGGTCCTTCCCGTTGAACCCGGCTAATTCTGTTTTTTTGACATTTTGTCTAATCTTATTCTCACAAACACATTTAGAACATATAAAATAAGAAAATTACATCGAATTGATGATTCAACGTAAACAAATCCACTACAAGTCATCCGATACTTATATGTGAAAAAAAATACAAAACGAGTTCAAAAAAATAAAGTCAACTCCATACTTGGGTTTACATCATCAAACTAATTCACTAAATCACTAATCACTTATACATTCAATAAACAACCAAATAAATATAAAATAATATTTATTATACTGACCAGGACGGGTCCAGGGCGGGTATCGCCTGGACTCATTTCCCGTCCCAGACCCGGCCGGGTCGTGATTTTTGATACTCGTACCGGGACCTAATCCCATTTATTTGGACTCATACCCGTCCCATACGGGGCGGGTCCAGGATGAGTACTCGTTAGACCCGGTCCCGTTGCCATCCCTATCTTTGATATAACATTCGCAACACACTTATTTTTCATGTTTAAGTAATAGAGGCCATTAACTAAAGTAGCAGTGCCAACAATATTATTATGAAACAAAATGCTGCAAGTACTATCCTTGAATTTAAAAACATAATTGTTCCTTACCAAAACAGGAATTTAAATAATGTTTTTAAGCCCCTTGGGCAAAACCAATACATCCTCTGAATTCAAAACATGTCCAGATGATAAACATAAAGAAGTTGATCCAATGTGAGAAGCCGCGACACTTTGCCCACTACCAACACTGATCAGCACCTCTCCATGTTCCAGCTTCCTACTTCGCTGTAGATCCTGATTCATTACACAAACGTGAGCACTAACTCCAGAATTAAGTATCCACGAAGTGGAAAATACAGTTATAGAACAATTAGTTTCTAAAACAAAAAGTTCCATACCCGTTGCACCTTTGCCAAAGTTTGGACACTCCCTCCTCCAGAGGCCCAGCTCACAGCAGTGAAGGCAGCTATTCGTTTCCTTTGGTCCTTTGCTCTTCATCACTTTATGAGCTTTGCCTTTACCTTTGTCAATCGTAACTTGCAGACCCAGTGTGCTATTGGCCTTCTTAGTATTTTTTTCTTCTTCTTGTTTTTAGGCTTAGAAGTGATGACCAAGGCAGCCTCTTTCTTCTTTGGCTTCATTTGAGATTGAGCAGTATTCAGTTTGTTCATTAACCCAGCCAAATTACACTCTATCTCATTACAGTTGAAGTTCATTATGAATTGGGAAAAAGATTTTGGAAGTGACTGCAAGATGAGGTCAGTTTGTAGTTGTGGGTCCATGTTAAAGTCAAGGGCCCCTAACCTCTCAATTTTTGAACCCATTTTTAGAATGTGGTCCCCAACTTTTTCTCCTTCCTTCATCTTGGCTCCAAAGAGCTCTTTCGATATCTCATATCGAGCAGTGCGATTGTTCTCACGATAGAGCTCCACCATTTTGTCATGGGACCTTTGCAATTCATTTTTCATTGAGCCCAGCATGTAGCCACGAACCCGGATGTCGTCTTTGACCCATTTCTCATGAGTCAACTTCCTCTTCATTAGCACATGTCCTTGCGGGCGCGGCTGGGATGTCTACAATACGTATCCCAGTGACTCCATGTTGAGAACTATCCTCAAGCTCCAGAGTCAGTCCACATAGTTAGGACCAGTTAAAGTATTCTTTTCGAGTAGCACAGATAATGGGTTGATAGTCATTTTGAGAGAGATAATAAGCTAATAACTGCAGAAGAAGTAAAAAGACTTATTAGATTCTAATGTAATTGTTGTTTCAAGTTTAAATTAAGGACTTTTAAAATAAACTCGGGTCCCACTACATTTTTTGAAAATCCATACTCCCAGTGGAGAATTCGAAAGTCATCGTTGAAAGGCTTCGTAGTGGTGATTGAGTTCTTTAACTAGATTAATAGGTTGCAAACTTTTGCTGGTATTTGGCCTAACTAATCTATTAAAGTGATGTCCAACATCAACCCATCCAATGGATGATTGAATCCCTTTGTCCATTATTCATCAAATCTCAACCTTTTAACGATCTTATTGATTTATGAATAATTTAAGTTTAACCCACTGACTATCTGTTAGTCTAACAATTGAATTTCACCTTGCTACCTTTTGCTGGTATTTGGGGTGAAATTTATTTTTGACCAACGACATTTTCATTCACTTAGGAAAACTTAAAATATATTTCAATATATATAACTCTCATTGCTTAGAGACAATAATATATATTAGATATCATTTTAATTTATCTAAAGTTCCGTGGAGGACAGGATACCAGTAGCCTTTACTAACTTAATATTTTTCTAAGTGGGAGGATTTGAATTGTTTATTAGGTCTCACTTTGCACATTAATCCATTTCATATCATACATACAAACATGAATTAAAATAAAATAGCAATCCTAGAAAGCTAACAACACATGATTCATGGACTATATTTCTTAGATTTAAACAAGCCAATGTTTCAATCATAAAATAAAAAGAATCTATACTAAAGCTTCCAAAGCTCCTTCTTGAATCTCTTCGGCTCAACTTGAATTTCTCCTTTGGGCTTATTCTATTTCTAACTATTACATTTTAATATCTTCCACCTATACAAAATTTATCTAGAAAGGAAATATAAATAAGCTCAAAACGGCCTTTACAACCCATCAAAAGAAATACAATTTTTAAAAACGAGCTTAAGTCCATGAATCATGTCTCCCATCACATAATCATGTCAAACATGAAATATTCCACATAACACACGAAGAACATATATGCTAATTTCTCATTAAATTCTAAATTAATTATTGTTGTCCATTCTTGAGAAAAATAATTTATTTAATTCTATTTGACAACTCAATTTAATTGAACTCCAATTAATTTTCTAATAAAATCAAATTTTAATAAAAAAATTAAATTCCAAGTTGATTAAATAAATTTCACAATAGAAGAAATTCAATTTAAATCAAAGTCTAACTTTAATTAACATTAGATTAGATGGAAATAAAATTAACCTTATTAAATAATTAATATTATTTATTTTGCATTAAAATCCAATTTTAATCAAAATCAAATAATAAATATTATTTAATAATTGACCCGGGTCCACCCATCGGTCACCCGGGTCGGGTATGCAAAACCCCTTGTGTATTAAACACGTTGCAGAGAGCCCGGTTGTGGCGATGGGCTGCTGGGGCGATGGGCTAGCGCACGCGAGCCCATCTGCGCGCTGTTTCGCGAGGCGCCGCCACGGCGACGGGGTCGACACCGCAATTGCAATTTTTAATCCTATCACATTAAAATTACATAAAATCTAATTTTTTATCAATTTCTAATGAACGAAAATAAATAATTTCGGAAGAACACGAATAACGCGAAATCCACATATCTAATCATGCATTAACTAAATCCTATGAATCATGCATCTATATCACATAAATTCACATAAACTACATACGCCGAACCTCGTGGTTTGGTTCTGATACCACTGTTGGGGAAAATCAACCAAACGCAATGGAAAAACGTGAATTTAATTTTTTTTTAGATTTTCCCTTTCAGGATCAATAAACTTGGGGTTAATTCACACGTATGTACGATAGGGTATAATAATTATTACCCGTTGTTGTGAAGTGGTTGACAAATCCTACGAATTTGGCTTCTTTAGTTCTTCGTTAAAAATCTTCGGTTGAAAGATATTTGATCCAAGCAGCCCAAGTGTGCTGCCTCTAAATCTTCTCGCCGGAATAACTTGATGGAAAAAAATTCTCCCTCCTTCTACATTAGGCGACGGCTAGGAGAGAGAAAGGGGAGAGAAATTCTTTTCTTGTGGTGTTTGTAATGCTACATATGACCTAGGCTTATGACTAATGTGATATTTGTATCACTTAAGTCATTGCTTTGACTCAAACTAAGCCCATTACTACTTCTCGTGGCTGCCCCTCATAGGGTTTATTGTCCCACATGGTGTGTTAAATTTGTGCTTAGTTTATTCTATTATTTAATTAATTAACTTAATCTAATTCATTAATTAATTTAATTAAATAATAGATAACTCATTTAATTAATTATATCTCTCCAAGAAATATAATATTAATTAAATCATAAATAAATTAATTTATTTTTTCAAATAATTAATTCTATTTATTTAAATTTATAGTATCCAATACTTAAAATATTACCACAAGAGAAAATTCCATTTTTCCATCAAACTTTCCTTTTTAAGCGTAGCTGTTTAGGTTCATCTATATTTAGTAATGGGAGGACTCCATTGAATATGGGACCCACCTACCCAGTCACGTGGTCCATATTTTAACCCAAATAAGATGAAAGGATTAGATCATTTTTACATTCCAATTGTAAATACCGTGTGAATACAAACTCTTCGTTTCCTAATCCCGGTCAAGTGAGAGTCATGGTTTTAGTCAAACTCACTTACTTGACACTATGATGTATTTATAATAAGTTCAGACCATCGAATGCTTTGGCCAAAGAGTTTAAGATCTAACTTACTTAAAAATCGCATAGGATAATTCCTCGCTCACTTACGAGGGAACGAATCTTTTCTTGGATATCAGTTAAGAATACTACTTGCCCATTAGGTTGCAGTTCGAGGTTGACCCCATCAAAGGGTGAATTGGGCCTAACTACTCTAATAACGAACCTAACGCCACATGTATATCTTCCACATGATTCCTCAAGTCTAAAGTTCAGACACACCTATTATAATTAATCAACTCTGTCATTGACTGTGAAAGAGTGAAAACCCATGTGACAGAATCGATGTGAGTCATGCCTGAGTGCCTCCATCTCCATCAGTGCACCTATGACATAAGTTCTTCACTACTTCCTAGTGATTGACGTGCACCTTTTTCGTCAAAACATATATCATACAAGTCTTCATGATTTCCAACGCCCAATTGAAAATCTTTGACATGAAGACCTATTTAGCACACAAGTATCAAACTCCTCTAGTGCCTTAGAGAGTTAACTCTTGTGTTCATGGACTTATAGTCAAATACAATATATAAATGCCAATATATAAATAAACAACTAATAATTCCTTTTATTAATTTGATTAAAAAAATTACAATTTTGACAATGTCCTATCATTTACTTATCCACTACTACAAAAATGACCTATTACAGCGGTTTTAATCACTATAATTGGTTCAGGCCAATTACAGCGGTTAAAAACCGCTGTAATAGAAAACTATTACAGCGGTTATTTTTATAACCGCTATTAAAAAAAAAATATTATTTTACCGTGTTGGAATGATACGAAATTCGCACGGTCATAACGAAACGGCATTCCGAACAAAACGCAAGGCAAAGCCTTGCGCTCTCGTGATTTTAGCCATTTGAGATCGTTTAAGGTCTCAAATTTGCGTTTTATTACAAAAACACCCTATTTTCGTAATAAAACGCAAATTTGAGGCCTTAAACGATCTCAAATGGCTAAAATTCCGTGCGTTTGTTTAGAATACCGTTTCTCTATGACTATACGAATTTCGAGTCATTTCAATACCGCAAAATTTCAACCGAGAAATATTTTCGTAAATACACAAATATACATACACCCATCCACACATACACAAATATACATACACCCATCCACACATACACAAATATACATACACCCATCCACACATACACAAATATACATACACCCATGAACATATACACAAATATACATACACCCATGAACATATACCCAAATATACATACACCTATCCACATATACACAAATATACATACACCCATCAACATATACGCAATATACACAAACCCATCCACATATACACAAATATACATACATCCGCACATACACAAATATACACATATACACAAAATAAATACACCCACACATACACAAATATACATACACCCACACATATACACATATACAAATATAGATATATATATATATAAGGAAGAAGAGAGAAAGAGAAGAAGCTTACTATCGTCGTGGTGGTGGCGGCGGCGGCGGCGGTAAGTGGTGGTGGCGCCGGTAAGTGGTGGTGATGTCGAGCTTTTTTGGGGAGGGGGGGATCGAGAGAGAGAGACCGAGAATAGAGAGAGAGAGAGAGAAGCTGAAATGGTTTTAAATTTTGAGAGTGGGAGAGAGAAGCGGGAAGATAAAAATATTTCAAATTTTTTCGTACATGGCCTATTACAGCGGTTTTTTTAAAAAACCCTGTAATAGGTTTAAATTTTTTTTTTTTTAGCTATCTTTTACAGCGGTTCAGTAGTGAACCGCTGTAATAGGCCTGGCACCTATTACAGCGGTTCATGAAAGAAAATAATTTTCTTGTAAAAAATTTGTTTTAAATGACACAATTGAAAATTGCGGTTTCTCGTGTCATTAAGATTTTAACATTTGTAAAGTTCATGAATCTCAGCCATCATTATTATTAAATGCAGACGTGAGTTTTGGGTAAGAGAAATAGAAGTTACATTTGATAACTCCCATTTATAAAGCTTTGACGTCTGAGTGAAAATTTTAAAAACGTTTGGAATTTCAGAGTGTATTTCACGCGCTCCTAGTACACTGACATGTATACAAACACGTACTTACTTTGAATCGTCATTTTGAAAAGTTTTGATTTACCCGATAGTTTGATGTGATAGGAGCTTGTGGATAATGGTCAAAATTAATCTCTGAGTCTATCCATCACGTCACTAGTCATTCAAAAGCTATGCATGAATTTTTTTAAAAAATTATATTAAGTGTTGAAGGGAATGTATTCAATGCTTAACATATACTGCTTTGTAAGATATGTTGTAAGACTTATGTTGGTGCTGATAATAAATTCTTTTTACATTTGAGCGTCCAACATATCATGTGTAAATAATGGTAAGCGTTGATGATCTATGCATATGAAAATAGTTTTTGATCATTGACGCTTACAAATGTGTACAATAATAATTTTAAGGTTCCCCCTAAATTTAGTAACTTGTAACACTTTTCAAAAATCTTTTAGACACAATTAAAGTGGATTCCCCCTAAATTTTATGTCTAATGATAGTATGATGCATAATGATTAAGCATTTAAATCAATTATACCTAGTTCACTTATTAAAGTAAGAAAGTGTTGTTCGTTGAAAGCTTTGGTGAAGATATCTGCCAATTGTTTGCTAGTTCCAATAAAGTGCATAGAGATATCTTTCTTTTGAATATAGTCACGAAGAAAATGGTATCTAATGTCAATATGTTTGGTTCTGGAATGAAGAGCAAGGTTTTGAGTCATGGCTAAGGTGCTTTGGTTATCACAATGAATAGGGGTTAGACGTAGGATTATTCCATAATCTCTAAGTTGTTGCCTCATCCATAAAACTTGCGCACAACAACTTCCTGCAGCTACATATTCGGCTTCAGCTGCATAGGTAGCTATCGATTGTTGTTTCTTACTATACCATGAAATTAACCTATCACCTAGAAATTGGCATGTACCACTAGTACTCTTACGATCTATTTTGCAACTTGCAAAATCTGCATCTAAGTAACCAATTAGTTCAAAAGGAGAGTCCCTATGATACCATAAGGTCACATTTTGTGTGCCATTTAGGTACTTAAGGATTCTCTTGACAGCACTTAAGTGTGATTCTTTAGGATCAGCTTGAAAGTGTGCACACATGCATACCGAAAACATAATATTAGGTCTACTAGCAGTAAGATAAAGAAGTGATCCAATGATACCTCTATAATTTGTAATATCAACCTTCTTCCCACTTTCATCTTTATCTAACTTAAGCGTTTGGCTAATTGGAATTTTTGAAGATGATGCATTTTCCATACCAAATTTCTTAATCATACCTCCTGTATACTTAGCTTGGTTAATAAATATGCCATTAGGGAGTTGTTTAACTTGTAATCCTAAGAAGAAAGTTAATTCACTCATCATGCTCATTTCAAATTATTCTTGCATCATTTTCGAAAATTTCTCACACAGACGCTTGTTAGTAGAACCAAATATAATATCATCAACATAAATTTGGACTAAGAGAATATCTTCGTTATTGGTAATTTTAAATAACGTTGTCTCAAAGCTGCCTTTTGAAAGCCTTTACCAATAAGAAAAATATAAAGAGTGTCATACCATGCTCGAGGCGCTTGCTTTAGGCCATAAAGTGCCTTATTTAGTTTGTAGACCATACCTTTACCATGGCTATTGATGAATCTTGGTGATTGCTCCACATAAACTTATTCTTGGAGTTTACCATTCAGGAAAACAGTCTTAACATCCATCTGATATACCGTAAACTTGTTGAATATTGCATATGCTAGAAACGTACGAATTGCTTCAAGACGTGCGATAGGAGCGTATGTCTCATCAAAATCAATACCCTCTTCTTGGCAATATCCTTGAGCGACAAGTTTGGCTTTGTTCCTTATCACAATGCCATTCTCATCCATCTTGTTTGTGTAAACCCATCTAGTTCCAATAACTCCTTGGTGAGTTGGATTTGGCACTAGTGTCCAAACCTTACTACGCTCATATTGATTAAGCTCTTCTTCCATGGCTTCAATCCAACTAGGATCACATAACGCTTCCTTCACTTTCTTAGGTTCCATTTGAGATAGGAAGCTTGCAAACATCGCCTCATTCATTGAATGTACCACTTTCTTAGGTTTCATTTGAGATAGGAAGCTTTCGAACATGGCCTCATTGAATGTAGCGGCCCTAGTCCTTACAAGCACTCCAATAATCTACTCTGGTGGATGATCACGCAGGCATAGTCTATCTGGTTGGAATGAGTTAAGAGGTTGAACATGCCTTTGGTTCATTTGCTCAGGCACTTGGCTATCCTCTTGCATAGGCACTTCAAGTTCATAATTCTACCTTGCTCTTGATGATCACTCTCCTCATGATCATCAGCAAATCTATCATGATTGTCCAAAGTTTCTCAAGTATTCTTAGGAGGGGGCACTAAGATCTCATCATTTTCGTCACTTTCATCATCAATAGTAACTTTAGATGCTTGATGACACAGATCTTCAACTCCTACATCATTCACATTAACCTTACTCGGTTCTTGGTTAGCATCATCAAAAATAACATGAATAGATTCGTCAACCTTCGATTTGATCTTATTTAGGATGCGAAAATTCTTTCCATTTTTGGCGTAGCCTAGAAAGATTTCCTCATCCACTTTAGGATCAAATGTCTTCAGGTTTTGAGATCCATTATTATGAATAAAGCATTTTGAACCAAAGATGTAAGAGTACGAAACATTTGGCTTACATGCCTTCCATAGTTCATATGGAGTTTTCCCATGTTGTTTGTTGATCATGCAACAATTTTGAGTGTAACAAGCAGTGTTGATCGCTTCGGCCCAAAACCTAGGAGCAAGCTTAGACTCTGCTAACATCGTCTTAGCGGCTTCCTTGAGAGTTCTGTTCCACCGCTCAGCAATACCATTCTGTTGGGGGAGTTCTTGGAGTTGAATACTCATGATGTATTCCATTCTCTGCACAAAACTTCTCAACAACCTTGTCAGTAAACTGAGTACCGTGATCGCTTCTTATTCTTGCAACCTTAAGATTTTTCAATGTTTGAAGTTGCCGAATAAGCGTTGTTAACTTGTCACATGTCTCGTTTTTGGATGAAAGAAATTCCACCCATGTAAATCGAGAGAAATCATCTATTATCCCCTAAGTATACTTTTTACTGCTCACACTGATCGTTTGAACAAGTCTTAACAGACCCATGTGAAGTAGTTCAAGTATTCTAAAGGTAGATAGACAAGGTTTTCTCGTGAAAGATGATTTAAGTTGTTTTCCCATTTGACAAGCGTCACAAATGCTATCCTTACTAAATGGTCCTTTAGGTAATCCCTCTATAAGATTTAGATTTATAAGCTGAGAGATTGTCTTAAAGTTGAGGTGATTCATTTTTATATGCCATAACCAACCCGTTTTAGATTCACTTTTAGCCACAAAGCATGTTGGGTTGTTATCTATTGTTGAACCCCAAACTACCAAATATACATTGTTTGTTCTTTTACCTTTCAATTTAGTATATTTAGTCATAGCGTCGTTAATATAGCAATAGTCAGTTGAGAATTTGACTTCAAAGCCCTTATCACAAAATTGACTTATACTTAATAGATTATGCTTAAGACCCTCAACATAATAAACATCACTTATCATGACGTTCCCTCTATGCACAGTACCTATACCTTTGGTTTTACCTTTGGATTTGTCACCAAATACAACCTGAGGACCATTGGCAGCTCGATAGTTGATCAAGAGATCCTTGAAGCCTGTCATGTGCCTTGACGACCTACTATCGATGTACTAAACAAATGTATCGGCTCTAACTCTAGGTACCTACAATCAAAAGGGCATTTCTAGTTCTTTTTAGGTATCCATTGTTGCTTGGGTCCTTTCACATCAGTAGCGTTCGTAGGAATTAGAACTTTCAGAATCCATATTTGCTTGGTCTTCATTATGGGAAGATTGGCCTTCTTAGGTTTCAGTTTGTGTTGTGTGTGCTTCTTAGATGTGTAATAATATTCTCGATTATAATAGTAATCATAATCATAGTCATAATCATAATCATCATAGTATCGATAATATGATCTTGACCTTTGTAGATATTGATGCTGGTATTTCCTTGGCACTGGCTTAGGGTACACTTTTGGTGCTTGACGCTTAGCGTTTGATTCACAGTGGTTAGGCTTATTCTTAGCTTTTTGAGCGTTTGGATGAGCTCGTCTTTGTAAATCATTTGCTTTCGCCTTTCCCTTGCCTGAGTCAGTGTTAACTTTCTCATTTGGCCTCGTACCATTATCTCTTGGTTTATTAGATGTTTGACTTTGTGAACCTCTCTCAACAAAGAATACACCATTTTCTTTGTTGTTTGCCGTAACATTAGATTTATTTGGTTGTTTACCGAATTTATTACATCCTAAATCGGTCTTTTCACCAAATAATCTTGTTACCTCGGTCACATTGTCTAGCTTTCTTGACGCTTTAGACAATGAGTAGATGAGCTGCTCTGATTTAGCAAGTCTAGCAATTAGCTCACCCTCTCTCTTGACTATTATATCAAGATCATTTTTCAAATTAGTTATCTCACTCTCAAGTGATTTGTTCTTCTCAATGTATTGTTGCAAAACTTGAAACTCTGCCTTGAGCGTCACATTATCACTCTTGAGCGATGAAATGATATCGAAATGATTTTGATATAACTTGGAGGCATCTTTATAATATTCTTTTACTTTGTCAAGTAGTTCTTCATAAGAGAGAGGGTAAGATATTTTAGTGTTTACCTCAGGGGACGCTTCATCATCTCTGGCCATGAGACAAATAAGCGCTGAGTCATCCACTGGCTTATCATCATCACTACTTTCCTCTGAAGACTCCAAATCTTTAGGTGCGAACGCTGGTTCTGATTTTTCTAGCAAACCTTGTTGGCGAAGGTTACTCCTGAATTGGTTTCTATCCAATAATCCCCTTGATGGCTTAGATACGTTTGATGAGGAAAATTTACCTAGTAGTGCCCTGGTTTTCTGCAATTATAACAAAGATTAGTTTTCATCTTTTTTTCATTTGTTAACGTTGCAGTTTGTGGTTTTGAGACCACAGGCGCTAATAGATTCTGTTGAGTAGCGCTTGGTATTGAATCTGTGCTGAGGGAGAAGGTGTAGAATATTGAGGCGCTTGATACTATTGTTGTACTGGAGCAGGCGCTTGATATAAACTTTGTCCTTGATGCTTAGGACTCTTTTATTTCTTTTCATATCTTAAGAACTTTCTGGATCTATTCAGAAACGCTAGTTCCTCATCTTCACTGATATCTGACACTTTTATATTGTTACCCAGTATACCCTTGATTTATGCTATTAGCGCTCCAGACTCTATCATTGGACTGCTCACAACATCCCTTGTAGAATTCAGCTCGAATTCAAATGCTTTGAGCTCTGAAAAGGCATCTTTTGTACTTAGAATATCCAACATGTTTGATTCTCTCATCGCTATTGGTTTCATCAAAAATCTACTAGGAAGACTTCTGAAATTCTTGACCACCATTTTCCTATTTTGTAAGTCCATTCCCAAAGATGTTAATTCTGTAATAAGAGCATTAAATCTTATGTCCAATTGCTATAACGTCTCATCGGACAACATCTTAAAGCTGTTAAATCTTTCCTTGGCTATGGAAAGTTTATTTTCCTTGATTTGTGCTGAACCACCACAAATTTTAGCCAACTTATCCCATATCTCCTTGGTAGTAGAACATGATTTAACCTTGTTAAATAAGTTGTCAATGTCACCTATGGTTGTGTATAGAGCGTTTCTACCAACATTGTCCAAATTTGCTCTTCGACGCTCATTTGTAAACCATTCACTTTTTGGCTTCTCAGCATAGCCATCTGGAGTATCTTCTGTGGCTCCAGATCCTCTAGTGATAACCTTGAGAATTTGAATAGGTCCATCTGAAATAATATCGCACATTTTGTCATCATATGAACAGAGATATGTAAATGCTTTGACCTTCCATTAGTCATAATTTAACTCGGTTAACTTAGGTACTTTAGCAAATGGCACGAAAATTTTTAAAGCAACTAGATTTGAAAGTATCTAAACAAGTTGTTATGCTTAGAAATTTTAAAATTTCAACTTTAACTGCTCTGATACCATTTGTTGGTCCCAAGTGGCATACAAAAGGGTCTAAAAGGGGGGTTGAATAGACCCTAAAGTCTTTTTTGACTTAAAAAAGTTTCGTATTAAAATTGGTTTGGACGCTCGAAAATGTAAGCGCTTGGCTGAGCGTCTACATGAAGACTGTTTTGATAATATTAACTTCGACTCAAGATTTGAATACTATAACCAAGTAGGTTTAAGCGTTCAGTTCTTTAATCAGAGTTAGCAGAAGTGAATGATTTTTAGGTCTTCCTTTTGAAGTATTTTAGCGTCACAAAGATTTTCCTTAATTGCTTAGCTTTTAAAAGATTTTATCAATGTGTTACTTAACCGATTATGCAATGATATGACAATAATAAAATTGCGGTTAAGTAAGGAACACAATGTTTGAAAGATTCGTTGGGTGGTGTAATCTCAACTACGTCCTTCTTCTCCTCGAACGCTTGGAGGCAATCCACTAAAAGGATTTTCAAAGAATCACACAGAATCTTCTACAAATTAGGGAGAGATGGATGTTGATGACTTGAGCTCCTTCATCACACAGATTTCTACTCCAATACACTTCTATCCTCTTGCTTCTTTCACGCAAAAATAATGCAAGTGTCCAACTTCGACTTCACACAGATCGCGAGGTTTGGACGGGATTTTGTTTCACGGTTTGTTTAATTTTTGGAAAGTTCAAACAACTTGGAAATACCTCAATGATAGTGTAGGTTTCTTCGAAAAGAATATTTGAGATATTATTATCATAACTTTGGTTATTTTAGAACGAAGTCTTTTCTCTTTCTCTCTTCCAGCGCAGGTTAGCACCTATGCCCTGAGGCCATGGCCAAGAAAAAGAACAGAGCTCTCATCAACAAAGGAATCGTTCTCACTCCGCCGATACAATCACCGTCACCATCTGTTACTGAGGAAGAGGTACGCGATTTAGAGAAACATGAGGAACAACTCGATTTGGGGGAGATAAAGCTGATCTTATAGCAAGCCCATAGACAAGCAGGTAGGGATGAAGTGGTTAATTCAGCGATTCAGAAGTGTATTCAGAGGATCCGCTCTAGGGTTTCATCTCGAACACCAGCTGAAATTGGGGAGAAATCTTAGAGTAGTCATCTGCAAGCTAGGGCGTCAGTCCCATCAATTTGGGCGAATTTTGATGTGTCAAAACTAAGAAACCCATGATGCAAACTTCAATTCATGGAACCCAACTTGGTTCAGGGCCAACCGATTGAGGGCGTATAGGGCTTGAGGATGTTCAGACTAAGATTGATTTTTGGAAGACGTCGGTTGTTTGTTCTGTTGTGGTTTCTAAACCACCATACCCGGACTTTAATGGATTCATTAGACGCCTGTGGGGCAAAATCGGGATTGACAAAGTATTACTCAAGTAAAATGGTATGTTCATTGTTCGCTTTAATACTGCTGAGAATTGTGATACTGTTCTGAACTCTGGTATTGTCCATTTTGACAACAAACCTGTTATGATTGCACAATGGTATGAAAACTTCGATTATTCAAAAAATGAGATTGATCGAGTCCTAGTTTGGGAACGGCTAGAGAACCTGAATATGAAGTATTGGAGCAGTAGTTCGTTAAGTAAGATAGCGAGTCTTATTGGAACTCCTATTATGGCTGATCAATTAACAATGGCTAAGGATAGGATACATTTTTCCAGAATTTTAGTTGAGGTGGATACAAAGAAAATGCCTGATTCTGTTTTCTTTGAGAATGAGAGGGGTGTTCTAATGGAGCAGAAGGTAAACTATGAATGTAAACCTGTTCATTGCTCCTTCTGCAAGATGTATGGGCATGAAGAACCAGCATGTAGGAGAAAAAAGGGGAGGCAAATTTGGCAAGTAAAACAAACTGTTCAACCTCAAAGGGAGTTTACAGAACCTACAGTGGAAGAGGAAAACAATGATGTAGTTTAGGAAAATGAGAGGGGGAAACAACCAGCAGTAATAAGAGGAGATGGATGGGTCACTATGGATAAGAATGGGAAGAAAACCAGTGTCCAAGAAGGCCTGGAGGATATAGAAGCTCCTTTTACAATAGCAAGGGCTCAACTATTCCAGGTGGAACCTGGATAAGTAACAATTACTGTTACTTCAAATGAATAAAATCAGTACTTGGAATGTAAGAGGCCTAAATGGCTCCAGTAGACAGAGGGAACTCATGCACCTCTATAATAAATATAATATTGGAATAATAGGAGTATTGGAACATAAAATTAAAAAGGAAAAGATTGATAGGATTCATAGAAGCATGTGCTCAGATTGGGGGAGTGTAACCAACTCTGAATGCCATCTAGGGGGTAGAATTTGGGTATTATGGAGGCAAGATCACTTCTCTGTCCAGGTGGTGAGAGTCATGGCTCAAGTTTTGCATTGTTCTGTGAGACATCATGTCTCTCAGAATCAGTTCCATGTTACCTTTATATACGCATTTAATTAAAGCCAGGAGAGAAAGTTGTTGTGGGATGAATTGGAGGAGCTTAGGACCACTATCTCTGGTCCTGGGCTTGCCTTTGGTGATTTTAACAATGTCTTACACATGTCTGACAGACTTGGAGGTGCACTTGTAGTTGTATCAGAGATTGAGGATTTTCAAGCTTGTTTGGATCGGTGTGAATTGGAGGATATTAGATGTAGAGGTCAAAGATACACTTGGAATAATTGTCATGATGAGGATGTGAGAACATACACAAAAATAGATACAGTTTTGGGCAACACCCAGGGGTTCATTGATTTTCTTGACTCAGAATCCTTATTTTTGCCTGAAGGAGTTTCAGACCATAGCCCTATGGTGGTCTTGTTCCTTTTGCAAAGTGCAAGAAGAAAAAGTGCTTTCAAATTCTTCAACATGTGGATTGATGACCCACTGTCTAAGGATTGGTGAAAGAGGGATGGTCCCAAAATGTTCTTGGTAACCCTATGTATGTGCTGGTGCAGAAGTTGAAAAATCTTAAAAGCAAGATGAAACATCTTTACAGGTCCCACTACTCTGATATAGAAAAACAAACTGAAATTGCAAGGAATGAGTTGCTTCTACTCCAGGAACAAGTGCAGTTGAATCCTCAAAGCATAACCCTTCAACAAAGAGTGCATAATTTGAGAAAAATTCTTAAGAGCAGAAGTTTGGAATTTGATAAATTCATGATGCAGAAGATGAAGGCTAACTGGATTAATTCGGGAGATATGAATACAATACTTCCACCTATATCTTAAGAAGAAGAACTACAAAAATAGGGTCCTGAGTATTGATGATGGCAGTGGGACTATCCTGATTGAGTATGGGGAGGTTACATCACATTTCATTCAATTCTACAAGCAACTTCTAGGCACCACAACAGAGAGGGTCAAATCAGATGAGCTTGTCTATGCTTCAGGCCCAAGATTAAGACTTGAACAACAATTGGAGCTGATTAAACATTTTACAAAAGCTGATGTAAAGAAAGTTGTGTTTAGTATAAATAGTGCCAAGAGTCCAAGACCAGATGGATTTGGCAGTGAGTTCTTCAAGGATGCCGGGGATGAAGTTGGAGAGGAGATATCTACTGCAGTGTTAGATTTTTTCAAGTGTGGTAAAATGTTGAAACAGTTGAATGCAACTCTAATAGCTTTGGTCCCCAAAACAGAAAATCCCACTTTGGCCAGTGAATACAGACCAATAGCTTGTTGTAACACTGTCTACAAGGCTATTTCAAAAATGATGTCAGCTAGACTTTCCGTGGTGCTGCCTTATCTGATAAATGAGAATCAAGGTGCTTTTGTCAAAAATCAATTCATAGTTGACAATGTGTTGATCAGTCAAGAGTTGGTAAGGATGTATAATAGAAAACATATCTCCCCTAGATGCTTGGTGAAGGTGGTTACAAAGAAGGCTTATGACACAGTAGAGTGGCAATTTGTACAGGAAATGCTTGAAGGGTACAGATTTCCACAGGTGTTTACACAATGGGTTATGAAATGTGTTCAGTCTGTCTCATTCACATTGGTCCTTAATGGAGAGCATCATGGCTTTTTCAAAGGGGAGAGGGGCATTAGACAAGGGGACCCAATATCCCCTTTGCTATTTGTTTTGGTAATGGAGTATTTCACAAGAAGTATGAAGATAGCATCTCAGAATCCTCAGTTCAGATTCCACCTTGCCTGTAAGTCTAGGCAACTTACAAATATTTGTTTTGCAGATGATCTCATGATCTTCTGCAAAGCTTCATCTGAATCAGTGCAAATCATTTGGGACAAGTTTTAGGAATTTTCAAAAACAAATGGGTTGACTGCTAATAATGCTAAGTCTAATATTTTCATCAAAGAGGTAAGTGACAAGGTTAAAACTGATATTGTTAACATTACTGGGTTTTGTGATGGGGTCTTTCCTATTAGATACTTAGGGACGCCTTTATCACTTACTAAGTGATCTAAAATAGACTGTTATTCTCTTGTTGATAAAATCTCTAATAGATTAGTCAGATGGGCTTCTAGGAATTTATCATATGCAGGGAGATGTGAATTGATCAACTCTGTCCTCTTCTCTCTTCAAGTATATTGGCCTGCCATCTTCCTTTTGCCCTAATCAGTGGTCAAATTGGTTGAACAGAAGTGTAGGAATTTCTTATAGTGTAGTACTGATGATCACAGGAAAGTACTGCTGATTAGTTGGGATAGGGTATGTGCTAAGAAGAGGCTTGGTGGGTTGAATATCAAGAGCTGTAAATTGTGGAATATTGCAGCTGTGGGGAAGCAAGTATGGGACATCTCTCATAAAAAAAATTTCCTTTGGGTGAAATAGGTTTCTACTGTGTATCTAAAAAATATTGAATTTTGGAACTACAGTCTACCTCAGGACTGTAGCTGGGCCTGGAGGAAAATCGATAAGGTGAAGAATAAATTGAGAAGGGGATACAACCAGGGTAGATGGTGCAGTACTCATAATGGAAGTTATTCTGTGAGAAGTGGTTATGATTGGCTCAAGAATGATCAACTTGAGCTTAAGGAATCCCGGTTTGTTTGGAATAGGCTGAATATTCCTCAGCATTCCTTAATCATGTGGCTTGCTGTATTGAATCGGTTACAAACAAGAGATAGGGTGAGTAAATACATGGTTCTTGATGATCACTTATGTGTACTTTGTGGAGCAGAGACCCATGAGCACCTGTTTTTCCAGTGTCACTGGACACAACAGCTGCTTCACAGAACCATGGATTGGATGCAGGTTGGTAATTGCCCTCATCAAATGCTTAGTGGAGAAGGAGGGTGCTTTATGCTTTGAGGAAGTGGAAACTAAAATAGAAGGTTGTGTTTGCGGGCTTAGCAGGCTGTGTATATAAGTGTTGGGCAGAAAGGAACTCTTGAATTTTTGCACAAAAGAGGTGGACCTGGAATGCAGTTTTTGTGAACTTGCAAAGTGATCTTAAAATTAGACTGATAGGATATAGAAAAGCTATTACAAGGGACAGGGATAGAATATAGCTTGATACTATTTTATATTTGGGTTTTGTTTTTGTTTGAGTTGTAAATAATTTCAAGTGGGGTTCCATCTAAGTATAGGCCTTGTAATGCTTAGAATGGCTGTGCTGTGTTTTTTTTGTAATTGAGTTTTGTGGAAATGAAAATTACTTTCACCTAAAAAAATATATTTGAGATATTGGTTGACTGTCTCAGTAATTCTAGAAAAGCAAAGAGAATGTTTGTTTGAATATTCTCGCTTTTCTGAAAGTTTGAGGTTTGAGACTTCAATGCAACAGAGTTTTGGCTTGTAAGTTTGTACCGAGGTAATCTCTGATTTTAGCTTGTTGTTGAATTCTATTTATAGACATTCTTGGACAAAGTGTATGTTTGATAGATGCACAGGCACGTGTTTCTCACTTTCACGAGTGAACAACTTTTGTCATTTTTCCTAAAAATCTACTGCAAAAAAGTTGGTTCTGCAGTCTCTGTAAAGTTGACAGTCCAATAGGGTGGCTTCTTCGTACATCCTGAAGAGCTTATCACATTTAATGCTTTTATCAATTTTTGATGCATTTGAATTAAATGCCCATTGGCAATTAATAATCTGAGAATATTTGCATTAAACTCTTTCTAGACTTAGAAATAAATTCAGGTGACATTTGGTCATTGATAGACGCTTAATCACTATTGAATGATTTCTGTCCTCAATCAATGCTTGGATGCTCGGACGCTTGGAGACTTCATCTTCATTCAGACTTCAAATGTTTGAATCTTCAAACTTAACTACTGATAAACTCACTCTAAAATTATCAAACGATCAGTCTAGCTAAAAACTAATTAGCCTAACAGTCTAGAATAAAAACAAATAAAGCCTATACAAATCTAACTCGCAAAGCCTATACAAGATTTCTAACAAAATCAAACTTACATATTTTGGGGTCTAACAAAAATCTTAATTGTCATCATCAAAATCTCTAACAAGAAATTTCCTAACACCAATTAATTAAACTAATTAAATAATTCATAGGATAATTAATTAATTTTATTTCTATAAGAACTAATACCATAAAAGAATTAACTTATTCCTCCAAATAATTATTTCCTTTTATTCAATAATTAATTTTAAGTATCCAATACTTAAAATATTCCTACAAGAAATCTCCAATAATTCATTCAATTTTTTTCTTTTAAACGTGACTGTTTAGGTTCATTTTAATTTGGCAATGGGAGGACTACATTGAATGTGGATAATACCTAGTCAGTCAAGTGGCCCAGATCGTATCCCAAATAAGATAAAACAATTAGATCATTGTAAACCTTTCCTATTGTAATTTCTGTGTGAATATAAACTCTTCGTTTCCGTATCCCGGTCAAGTAAGAGTCATGGTTTAGGTTAAGCTCATAAACTTGACTCTGTGCTATATTTATAATTAGTCTAGATCAGTGAGCTTTCTTATTTGATTCTTTCTCAAATAGCTCGTATGCTTTGGCTAAAGAATTTAGATCTAACTTACTTATAAATGCATAGGATAATTTCTCGTTCACTGATGAGGGAACGAATTCCATCTTAGATATCAGTTAAGACTACTATTTGTCCATTAGGTCTTGATGATTTCCTCGACTTGCAGATCAATTTAGTATACAAGTATTAAACTCCTCTAGTGCCTTAGAGAGTTAAATCTTGTATTCATGGACTTATAGATGATTACAATATATATAAATGCCAATAATAATGTAAACAACTAAAATGCCTTTATTGAAATATAGAATAACAATTACAAACTTAATGTCCATATTCTCTCTAATCCTATATTAGCATTTGAGGACAAAAACCTAACAGATAGACTCTCCTAGAATTCTATCATCGCTCAAGTGCTTAGATACTAGTCTAAAACTCTAAAGATAAAACGCCTTATGTAAAATTACTAGATAACTTGTTAAACACTTAAACATATTCTATTAAAGATAAACTTACATAATCTTTGGGGTTTAACATAAAACCTATCTTGTCATCATCAAAAGATCTAACTAGAATTTATCTAACAATTTCCTTTTTTTGATGATGTCAAGATCATAACTCTTTTATAGTCCAAGTGCTAGAAAAAATTGAAAAGATTATGTTAAGTTAGCGTTTAAACAGTTAGAGTTGTTAGCTATAAGTTAGTACAAATAGCAAGAAACAAGATGTTTCAGCAAGAACTTAATCCGTTCATTGAGATCCAGTTAAGTGCAATTGAGTTAAATAGAAGAAGCATACATTAAGTGCTTATATAAATAAAAATAAAGGATCTAGCGCTTTCTTTTAGTGGGTGAAGGTTTCGGTTTGCTTGTTCCCTTTTCTTCTTGTTTTACGATCAATTGAGGAAACTTCCACAATTTGTTGTTAGCTTCTACCATTCGTCGATGAGTATCATTGGCAAAGTCTTTCTTACCCATTTTATCTACCAATGTCTTAAATCTATACACACGCTTGTTCCAAACGAGCGGATCAACTTCAAGATTGCTCAGGAGCTTATCAAAGATGAGTCCGTGTTGCTGGAGTTCGGCTTGATGGATACGCAGGAACAAAAACAGCAAAAAGAGGAATTCCCAACTCTTCAAGCAACTCGACTGAAAAGTCTGGAATTGGGAAGCCCATGTAGAAACGTGGTTTGAGTTTCTTGAGGACGGCCTGGTGGATAGCTGAAATTGAGTTGAGAAGCTCTTCCCAACACTTGTTTTCAATGCTTGAAGTGCTCTGGGACTTGTCTTTTCTCATTTCCCCCTTCTTGACTCCATTGGTAAAACCATCTATCTTTGTAGTAAGGGTTTCAACCGCTTGACATACAATATCAAGTTGAGTTCTGACAGAGTTTAAGGAATTTTGCAATTTTAAGTGATGCTCTTCTTCAGACACAACCAATTGAGCTTAGGATTGCTGAAGTGCTCCACGAAGAGATTGATCAAGCATTACTATAAAGTTATTCTGAACTAACTGGACAGTTTTCTTGATCTCTACCTCTTTCGACTTGTTTAGCTTTGTAAAAATTAACTTGAAATGATTCTTTCTTTCGTCCATAAATTTAGAACCCTCTGAGAAGAATTGCTTAGACTCCTTAGCAAATGAATCAAAGGGAATATCAGGCGTATCTTCTTCTTTCTCAGATTTGACAGGACTTATAGATGATTGAAGAACAACCTTTCCTTTGGTTTGGTCTCTAAGTAGAGGCTCTTTGATATCCATTGCGATATCCTATAATTCTGGAAAAGTGGCTTCTGGAGACTGGATTTCAGCAATGTCCACGATCTAATCGTCTCCATTAGCTTCAGCGCTTGAAAGATCTTCTATTCATATGATTTGAGCTGGAGCACCGAAAGTGGCAACTTCCTCATAACTATCTCCACATCATCATCAGATGGCACTTCATAGATATATTCCACACGAGCGTATGCAAATTCGTGGGCAGTTTCTGTCAGACAGGTAGCGGTTGAGAAGATTTGTCTAATGTTGGAGAGCCACTACAATGATAGAATAACTGATTCATTGGACATGAATTCTGCTGGAATCATCTTGTTAACAGGCATGATCTGGTCCCATGGAATATTTTTGGAGATTATAGATAGCTAAAAGAGTTCCTTTTTGAGAATGGAGATATGACTTTCCTTAGCAGCTACCCACATAGGACTAATAGTGTCAATAGGTTGTACTGGAGTCAACCTGGCTACTGGACCTTGGAATGAAGAACAAAGAGTCCTCGGTTTCCTCCTTAGAGAAACACAACATCCTATCTTCTAGAAATACTAGAAGATCTGAGATGTAGATCTTGCAATAATATTCCAATTAAGGTAGGACAGCTTGAGCTAGCGCTGGGTGGCAGTGCCCTTCAAGAAGATCTATTACATTTGGTAATGGGTGCTTCACTTGTGGGGGTAAGAATCCAAGAAAAGAAATCCTGAAAACTCACTGAAGCTGGCCTCAGTTGCTGTGACAACATTCTTTGAAAAATATGGTTGAAGACCTTAACCACATCCTAAAGTTTCATTCGGTTGAACAAGAACTCATAGCACCTTTCATTATATTCTTCCACATTCATTTCTGATTTTTCACCACTTTTAGTGCTGCTACAGTCAAGTGTAAGATTTGACTGTCTAAACTCAGCAAGTGTTTGATTAAGGGAGTCTTCAAAAGGACCCTAAATTGTTGGTAAATCATCAACAGCTCCGAGACGTTGAATACGATAATCGAGCCAATATTGAGCAAATTTCTTTCTTCTCTCATGAATGGCTTAACAGAATAAGGTTGGGTTGGCTACCATATCTTCAAATGAATGCCACTTATCAACATAATTTTCCAAGCAATCAATTTCTTTGAGCATCCATTCAGTTTTGGTGACTAAAACTGCAGGCATGCCGTGGTCCAAAACAGTCTTAAAATTCTGAAAGCGCTAGATATTTGCACTGTAATCTCCATTCCAAACTCTTTCAAAGTAGAGTTGTGCTTCTCTTGTAATCATCTACTTGACATCTACAGGCTTATCTGGAATGGCAATGCCTTTTGTTTTCTAGAGGCGAAGAGGCTGAGCAGACTCAAGCTTGGAGTAATGATGGACCTTCTCAGGGAGATGAGAGGATCCTATTGTGTTAAGTGTTTCCTAACTTGGACCGAGAGGAATTGGTGAGTTGCGGTTGTAAAAATTTAGCTTCTCATTCCTCGGAGGTCTAACCTCTGGCTCACTGTGCAGATGAGATTCGAAGTACGCACCGACTGTACCTACCAAAGTCCTTTTGAGGGGCTTAGTTGCTAGCTTGGAGACAACTACCGCATTGGTAGAAGACTTGGATTTAGAAGACTTGGTCTTATTTGATGGTCAGAGGCGAATTGAAAGCTAAGCAGTGGGAATTCTAAAGATTCTTTTTTGGACTTTTGGGGAGGCGCTGGATGCTCGGATGCAATTCTGATGAGCTCTTCTTCATGAGCTTCTATTAATTCTTGATCAAATAGAATCCGACAGAACTAGGTGTCAAACTCAATGGCTTCTCGGAGACAATGTTCTACATGGATATATCTTTCTTCATAATTATCTTGCGGAACAAATTTTTCATTGAGTTTAGTCAGAGGGAAGAAAGTGGTGTGGTTTATTTCTTTGTCTAGAACCACCCAATGCCGGGCTAAGGATCCACCCACGGTGTATAAGAGATCAGCATCTATGGTGTTGCGGCTTCTCAGACTATTGTAACCACGAAAGAAAGATCGACATCTACCTCCATTGGCAGACTCTCTTAGATACTAGCAGTAGAGCCTGCTTCCGTATTGACTTTCAAAGGAGCTTTAAGAAAGAAACAAACCTTAAGAACTAAATTTATTATAGAAGGCAGAAAATCAAGAGAAGGCCTAGGTAGGAGATATTTCTTACCCTGGGCGCTAGTATCAGCAATTGGTTCCAGAGGATGAACTTGGGGTTCACTAGCCTCAGGCTCCGGTTGCACATCAGCGGCTGTGGCTGATATTTCTTCTTGAGCGTCCGCAACTCTAGTTGTTTCAGCACTTGGCCTTTCTGCAGGAGCGCTTGTTATAGAAGCGCTTTTTTGCGGAATACCACGAGAGTCAAATTTAGATCTAGCTGAAGGGGTGAGAATCTTAGTGCTCACTCTAGAGACATATTTTTCACGAGCGCTAGAGATGTAAATTACCTCAGTCTCAGTTGGGGTAGATTCAGCTATTCTCTAGCGCTTAAGAGCTTCTGTTTGCTCTTCTTTCTCTTCTTACACCTGAACATTCAAATGCGGAGGTGGAGGGGATGATGGTTTCTTCCTCTTAGGCTTCTTAGAAGGTGCTTGAGGAGCCTTCTTAGATTTCTTAGAGCGCTTTCCCAAAACTTCTTCTGCTGGGTACTCTTCATAGGGAGAGGCAAATTGGATAAATCTTCGTGAAGTTCAGCTATTGTGATTCACGCAAGACCTTCTTATTCCTGCTTCTTGCGGAGCTTTTTTTCTTGTCGGAGAGTGCGTTCTTCTTTGGGTAATGCAGCTCCACCAACCTTTGGAGGGTTGAGAAGAGTCGCTTTGATCTCATTCCTAAGAACTTATCTTCAGGACTAGCAGTTCCATGGTTGGGAACATGACCACTCCTGTAGAGGATATAGCTCAGAATTAAGCCATAGGGCTTAGCTAGGTTCTTTAGCCCCAACAGAGAAGCTACGCGCTAAAACAGATACTTTGCCCTGTTGATTTTGTAGTTACGAGTGATTGCATTCATCATCTGGAACCGGAGATGATTGATCCTTTTAAAGGATCTAGCTCTCCACTCTAACACCTTGGCGTAGATATTGGCCATAATTAGGTGATTGGCCTTCAAATCGTTTTTCTTAAAGTTTTGAGAGTAGGCATCATCATCTTTCAATTGCATCAATTCCCGAATGGCGGGGAAGTCTCTGATCCCTACTTTGTTGGGTAATATTCCTTCATTTGGGAGTATGAAGAAATCAACAAACATGCCGGCAGACAGGGTGAAGATTTTATCTGGAATCTTGAGCTTTCTGTGTGGAGCTCTTGTCCGCTGATTAGAAGGTGCCTCGAGAACATCTCCTCATCAGAGCAAATGTGTCGAGTTGCTCCAATGTCGACAAATATTTTTGTTAGATTATCAACCATGTTGCACTCGAACACAACAACACTTAGGTCAATCTCAGATAGATCAACTAAGACACTTTTATCCTTCATTTCAACTAGGTGAGCTTACTCTGAACTCTTCATTGGTTCAAATCTCTCTTCTTTGGCTCCCTACAATCATTTGCCATGTGGTTTGGTTTCCAACAATTGTGGCAATTCCAGGTGAACTTTGTTTCCTTTCTCTTTTTGGTAGCACTTGACTCAGGCAGGTTAACAATGATAGGCAGTGAAGGCTTGTTTGACTTCTTGTTAGTTGAACAATTGTCCTTTTCAATTCTTAACATCACGATCAAGTTTTGGAGCCTCATCTTTTTTCGTTTATGCTTGAGATAATTCTTGAAGTCCCTCCAACCTAGTGGTAGCTTTTCAATGATACCAACCACTTGGAAAGACTCGCTTAATATCATGTCCTCAACATTAATTTCGTGCAAGATTATTTGTAGATCTTGGACTTGGTTGATGACTGTCTTAGAATCCACCATCTTGAAACTTAAGAACTTTTCAACCACAAACTTCTTTAGGCCAATATCATCAGTTCGATATTTTTTGTCCAAAGACTCCCACAGAGCCCTTGCAGTTCAGCAAGCACTGTATACACTATAAAGTGTGTCATCTTGCCCATTCAGAATGTAGTTCCTTAATAGAAAGTCACAATGACTCCATGCATCATTATATATTGTAATCATCTATAAATCCATGAACACAAGAGTAAACTCTCTAAGGCACTAGAGGAATTTGATACTTGTGTACTAAAATAGTCTACAAGTCAATGATTTTCAATTGGGCATTGGAAATCATGAAAACTTGTATGGTATTAGTTTTGACGAGAAAGGTGCCCGTCAATCACTAGGAAGTAGTGAACAACTCACATCATAGGTGCACTGATGAAGATAGTGGCACTCAAACATGACTCGCATCGATTCTGTCACATGGTTTTCACTCTTTGACAGTCAATGACAGAATTGATTAAATTGTAATAAGTGCATCTGAACTTTAGACTTGAGGAATTGAGTTGAAGATATAATTGTGACATTAGGTTTGTCATTAGAATAGTTTGGCCTAATTCACCTTTTGGTGGGGTCAACCTCAAACTGCAACCTAATGGGCAAGTAGTAGTTTTAACTGATATCCAAAATGGGATTCGTTCCCTCGAAGATGAACGAGGAATTATTATAAATATAGCATAGTGTCAAGTTAGTGAGTTTGACCAAAAACCATGACTCTCACTTAACCACGATAAGGAAACGAAGAGTTTACATTCACACGGTATTTACAATATGAAAGGTAAAAATGATCCAATTATTTCATCTTATTTGGGTTATAATATGGACCACTTGACTGGCTAGGTGGGAATCATATTCAATGGAATCCTCCCAATGCCAAATATAAATGAACCTTAGGAGTCACACTTAAAAAGGAAAAATCAATAGAAAATATAAAATATTTCTTGTGGTAATATTTTAAGTATCGGATACTTAAAATCAATTAAATAGAATTAATTATTTGAAGAAATAAGTTAGTTCATTTATAATTTAATAAATATGTTATTTGTTGGAGAAATAAAATTAATTAAATATCCTTTATATTACATAATTAGATTAATTAATTGAATTGAATTAATTAATTAAATAGTGGATTGGATTAAGCTCAAATTGGTGCACCAAGTTGTACACCAAGACCATATGGGGCGGCCACTAGGCGTCCATGATGGGCTGAATTAAGCCTAAGGTATTAACTTAAGTGATATAAATGTATCACATTAGTTAATACCTAGGTCATAAGTTACAATTAACTCTTGAGCCACAACAAAAAAAATCCTCTCCCTCTCCTAGCCGTCGGCCTACACCAAGAAGAAGGAGAATTTTTCTCATCAAGTTTTCTTGGCGAGACAATTTAGAGGCAGAACTTTTGGACTGCTTGGATTATCAAGATTTCATCCAGAGTTATTTGCAAAGAAGTTGAAAGAAGTTCATGAGATTCTCCGATCACTTTGCTACAACGGTTAAAATTTTGTTTACTCCATCATACATACGTCTGATAAAACCCCGGGATTGATCCTGTTATGGGGAAATCTAAATAAAATTTTAAAATTCAGTTTCCACTACGTTTGGTTTTTTTTTTCCCCAACAGTGGTATCAGAGTTAAATCGCGGGGTTCTATGTATGTAATTCATGTGTAATTATGTGATGAAGATGCATCTTTTACAGTTTTTTGTGTTCTTGAGGATTTAGTTTATTTTTCATTCGTTAGAAATTAATAAAAGTTGGATTTTATGTAATTTAATGTGATGGAAATAAAAAATTGTGAATTTCAACTCCGACCTATCGACGGGGCACTGGCGGGTCTGTGCAAGAGGTTGTTGTGCGAGCCCATGTCTCTCGGTAGCTGGGCTGTTGAGAGGGATGAGCTGCACAGCACAACCAATCGCGCTGATTGGGCTCTCCGTGCAGCCCAATTGCACGGCAGCCCAGCCGTTGTTCAATTGGGCAGCACGGCGAGACCACCCGTGTGTTTTTCAACATACGGGTTGGAACAACCCGACCTAGGTGGACCCATGGGTGACCGAGGTCACTTATTAAATATATTTATTATTTAGTTTTTTTAATATAATTGGATTTTAATGCAAAAATATATATATTATTTATTTAATAAAATTATTTTATTTTCATCTAATCTAATGTTAATTAAAGTTAGACTTTGAATTAAATTGGATTCTTTCTATTGTGAAATTAATTTTAATATACTTAAAGATTATTTTTTATTCAATTTGGAATTTCATTAGAAATTAATGTTGGGGAAAATTAACCAAACTCAGCAGAAAGTGGAATTTAAAATTTTTGGATTTACCCTTCACATGGTCAATCTCGGGGTTTAATCACACGTATGTATGACAGGGTAAATTGCACATTACCCCGTTGTAGTGAAGTGGTTGATTATTGAAATAATGTTGATCCAAGCAGTCCAAGTGTTCTGCCTCTAAATCGTCTCGCCGGAGAAAGCTTGATGAAGAATCTTCCTCCTTCTTTGGTGATGAAACCGACGGCTAAGAGAGAGGGAGAGGAGTTCTTTTTCTTGTGGTGTTGTGTAATGAAACTTCATCCCTAGGCTTATAACTAATGTGATATTTATATCACTTAAGTTATTACCTTAAACTCAAACTAAGCCCATTAAACCTCCTAGTGACCGCCCCTCATAGGGATTAGTGTGCCACATGGAGTTTTGATTTTTATGCGTAGTTTAATCTAATATTTAATTCATTAACTTAATCCAATTAATTAATTCAATTAAATAATAGATAACTCATTTAATTAATTTTATTTCTCCAAGAAATATTATATTAATTAAACGATAAATAAATTAGCTTATTTCTTCAAATAATAAATTTTATTTATTTAATTTTAAGTATCCAATACTTAAAATATTACCACAAGAAATATTCCACTTTTCAACAAGTTTTCCTTTTTAATCGTGACTCTTTAGGTTCATCTATATTTGGCAATGGGAGGATTCCATTGAATATGGGACCCACCTAGCCAGTCACGTGGTCCATATTTTAACCCAAATAAGATGAAATGATTAGATCATATTTACCTTTCCAATTGTAAATACCACGTGAATACAAACTCTTTGTTTTCTTATCCCGGTTAAGTGAGAGACATGGTTTTGGTCAAACTCATTAACTTAACACTATGCTATATTTATAATAAGTTCAGATCATTGAATGCTTTGGACAAATACTTTAACATCTAACTTACTTATAAATGCATAATATAATTCCTCGATCACTTACGAGGGAACGAATCCTTTCTTGGATATCAGTTAAGAGTACTACTTGCTCATTAGGTTGCAGTTCGATGTTGACCCCACCAACGGGTGAATTGGATCAAACTACTCTAACGACAAACCTAACGTCACAAGTATATCTTCAACTCGATTCCTCAAGTCTAAAGTTCGGACACACCTATTACAATTTAATCAATTCTGTCATTGATTGTCAAAGAGTGAAAACCCATATGACAGAATTGATGCGAGTCATGTCTCAATGCCACTATCTCCATCATTGCACCTATGATATGAGTTCTTCACTACTTCCTAGTGATTGACGGACACCTTTCTCATCAAAACTCATATCATACAAGTCTTCATGATTTTCAATGCCCAATTGAAAATCTTTGACTTGCAGACTATTTTAGTACACAAGTATCAGACTCCTCTAGTGCCTTAGGGAGTTAACTGTTGTGTTCAAGAACTTATAGATGATTACAATATATATAAATCGCAATATGAATGTAAACAACTAAAATGCCTTTTATTGATTGATTTAATAAACAATTACATATTGATAATGTCCTATCATTTACTAATCCTCTAGTGGCATTTGAGGACATTAACCTAACAATCTCCCACTTGTACTCAATGCTAATAACTATGGTATCGAATACCTATCTTCTTAAGATGTCAATCCAGCACTGCCTGTGTCAAAGGCTTGGTCAATGGGTCAGCAACGTTGTCGATTGAATTTATTCTCTGAACAACTATTTCGCCTCTTCCGATGATTTAACTTATCATGTGATATCTCCTCTCTATGTGTTTAGATTTGTTGTGAGACCTTGGTTCCTTTGCTTGTGCAATAGCCCTGTTATTATCATAATAAAGTAGCAATGACAACTCTACACTACGGACCACTTGAAGTTCTCCAAGAAACTTCCTAATCCAAACACCCTCTTTAGTAGCCTCTGAATCTGCTATAAATTCTGCTTCAGTGGTGGAATCAGCGGTTGTGCTTTGCTTGGAACTTTTCCAAATCACCGCTCCACCATTGAGCATGAATATAAACCCCGAAGTGGATCTCCAATTATCTACATCAGATTGAAAATCTTAGTCAGTGTATCCATGCACATTCAAATCTCCATGCCCATAAATTACGATCATATCCTTAGTTCTCTTCAGATACTTTAGGATATTTTTTACGACAGTCCAATGTTCTCTTCCCGAGTTAGCCTGAGAATGACTTACCAGGCATACCGCGTAGGCAATGTCTGGCCGTGTACATAACATGGCGTACAATCAGACTACCCATTGCAGACGCATAAGGTACCGTACTCATTTCTTTCCTATCTTTCTCACTTTGAGGAGACACAGACTTTGGAAGGTGCACCAGATGTCTCATGGGCAAAAAACCTTTCTTAAAGTCTTCCATCCTAAATCTCTTTATGACCTTCTCTAAGTAAAGGGCTTGGGAAAGTCCTATCATTTATTTGTTCTATCTCTGTAGATACGAATCCCTAGAATATAGGTCGCCTCTCCCAAGTCTTTCATGGAAAATGTATTTGAAAGCCATGCTTTGACTGATGTGAGCATTCCTACATCATTTTCTATGAGTAGAATGTCATCTACGTATAAGACAAGAAAAGTGATTTTACTCCCACTAACCTTCTTGTAAACACAAGGTTCATCTTTGTTTTTGAGAAAGTCATATCCCTTAACAGCTTCATCAAAACATATATTCCAACTCCTAGAGGCTTGTTTAAGTCCATAAATGGATCTCTTAAGTTTGCACACCTTATGGATATCAGACCCAGATGCAAAGCCGTTAGGCTGCTCCATATAGATATCCTCTTCGAGGAATCCATTTTGAAAAGTTATCTTTACATCCATCTGCCATATCTCATAGTCCAAGTATGCAGCTATTGCAAGTAGAATTCGAATAGACTTGATCATTGCCACAAGTGAAAAGGTCTCTTGGTAGTCAATTTCTTCCTTTTGACTACAACCTATTGCTACAAGCCTTGCCTTGTATGTGTCAACGTTTCCATCTGGGCCTATCTTCCTCTTGTAGATCCACTTGCACCCTATAGGTGCAATGCCATTAAGACGATTCCAGACTTGGTCGGAATGCATCAAGTCTATCTCTGCATGCGTAGCTTCTCGCCACTTTGCAGAGTCGATGTCCATCATTGCTTGATCATAAGTAGAAGGGTCATGCCCTTGGACTCCCACTGCTATAGTGTGGACACTCGGTTCCTCTTGTAGCAGATACCCATAGTACCTATCAGGTTGATGTGGTACTCTCCCAGATCTACACAACGTTGGTTGTGTTTCTTCAGGTTCAATGTGTGTTTCTTGAACAGTCATCTCCCAACGTAGTTCATCTTGCTCATTAAGAGCAATTTTCCTACCTGCACCACCTTCTACAATGAATTCATCTTCTAGAAAGTGCAATTGCAGTGCAACAATGATCCTTTGATCATCTTGCATGTAGAAAAAGTATCCCATGGAATCCTCGGGAAAATTGACAAAATGTCCTTTAAGGGACCTAACTTCCAATTTCTCTGCCTTTGTCTTCTTGATGTAGGCAGGGCATATGGTGTCTCAGGAACGGATTTAGAAGGACATCTTTGAGGATAGATCGAACCATATCTAATAGTGTTCGATTTCTACATTCTGCTACCCCATTCAACTATGAAGTTGCTGGTGGTGTGAGTTGCAATATTATCCCATGTTCCTTTAGGAAATCATCAAACTCGTCACTCATATATTCACCTCCACGATCCGATCGTAGTGCTTTTATATGATGACCAGTTTGTTTTTCAACTAAGGCATTGAGTTCTTTGAACTTATCAAATAATTCAGACTTATACTTCATTAAATACACTAGACCATACCTTGAATGGTCATCGGAGAAAGTAATGAAATAGTTGAAACCTCCACAAGCCATTTCTCCAAATGGTCCGCCAACGTCGGTGTGCACAAGTCCTAATACTTCAGTGGCTCTTTCAAAAGTCTCGGTGAAGGGTGATCTAGTCATTTTTCCTTTGAGGCAAGATTTACAAGTCGGATAGGGATCTGATCCCAATAGGTCGATTAACCCATATTTCTCCATCTTGTGTATCTTTTTCTCGCTGACGTGACCTAGTCTTAGATGTCACTTTAAGCTTAGGTTAGTATGTTGCCTACCACGCTTCTTTTAGATAATATTCGTAACACACTCATTTTACATGTTCAAGTAATAGAGGCCATTGACTAAAGTACCAGTGCCAACAATATTATTATCAAATAAAGTGCTGCAAGTACTGTCAATGAAATTAAAAACATAGTCATTCCTAACCAAAATAGGAATTGAAACAATGTTTTTAAGCCCGTTGGGCAAAACCAAAATATCCTCAAAATTTAAAACATGTCCAAATGATAAATATAAAGAAGTTGATCTAATATGAGAAGCCGCGACACTTTTTTCGCTGCCAACACTGATCAGCACCTCCCCATGCTCCAGCTTCCTACTTCGCTGCAAATCCTGATTCATTTCACAAACGTGAGCATTAGCTCCAGAATCAAGGATCCACGAAGTGGAAAATACAGTCATAGAATAATTTGTTTCTAAAACAAAAAGTTTCATACCTGGTGTATTGCCTTAGTTAGGGCAGTCCCGCCTCAAGTGGCACAGCTCACCACATAAAAGACACCTACTCGATTCCTTTAGCACTTCTTTAAGCTTCTTATTCTTTCTTTTCTTTCTTCCTATTTCTCTTCGAGCCTTGAGGGGTTCTTCCATTTTTCCCTTTCCCTTCCCATACTTGTACACATCTAATGGTACGTTTTCAGGATTAGAAATTGTATTACCTTTTCTATTTCTCCTTATTTGTCTTTGAATGAGCTTGAGTTTGGTTGTGAGCCCAGGTAACGAACCCTCGATATCATTAATGTCAAAACTCATGACAAAGTAGTAAAAGGAATCGGGAAGTGACTGTAGAATGAGGTCAACTTGGATGTGAAGATCCATGTAGTAATCTAAAGACTTTAATTTTTCAATTAATGTCATCATCTTCTGTACATGTTCTCCCACATTTTTATGCTCCCTCATCCTTGTTCTGAAGAGTTCCTTCGATATCATAAACCGGACATTTTTACCATTCTCTCCAAACATTGAGTCAAGATGGAGTAGTATGTCTCTTTCATTCTCCATCCTTTCAGGTGAGCTTTGCAACTCACTGCACATTGAGCTCAATATGTATCATCTAGCTCAATGATTATCACAGACCCAGTCCATGTAGGAAATTCTAACCCTTTCATCTTCCCATATTGCCGGTACAGGAGGACGTCCGAGTTCTAGTACATACTCAATCGACTCACTACTTAGGACTATCGTCAAGTTTGTGAGGCATTCTATGTAGTTTGGTCCAGTCAAAGAATATCTTTTTAGCAAATTAGATAGGGGTTTTAGTGACATTTTGAGAGAGATAATAAGAAATAACTGCAAGAAAAGTAAAAAGATTTATTAGATTCTAATGTAATTGTTGTTCCAAATTTAAATTTAGGACTTTTAAAATAAACTTGGCTCCCACTACATTTTTCGAAAATTCACACTCCCACTGTGGAATTCGGAAGTCATCGTTGGAAGGCTTCGTAGTGGTGATTGAGTTCTTAACTAGATTCACAGGTTGCAACCTTTTGCTGGTATTTGGTCTAATCAATCTATTAAAGTAATGTCCAACATCAACTCATGAAATGGATGATTCAAGCCCTTTGTCCATTATTCATCAAATCTCAATCTTTTAACGATCATATTGATTTATGAATAATCTAAGTTCAACCCACTGACTGTCTATTAGTCTAACAATTGAATTTCACCTTGCAACCTTTTGCTGGTATTTGGGGTGAAATTTGTTTTCGACCAATGGCATTTCATGCACTTACGAAAAATATAAAATATATTTCAATATATAATTCTCCAATTGCTTAGGGATGATTTATATATTAAATATCATTTTAATTTCTCCTAAATTCAGTAGAGGACAGGATACCTAGTACCCTTTACTAACTTAATATTTTTAAAGTGGGGGAATTTAAATTATTTATTAGGTCTCACTTTGCACATTAACCCATTTCATATCATGCATATAAACTTGGATTAAAATAAATAATTAGCAATTCTAGAAAGCTAACAACACATGATTCATGGACTATATTTCCTAGATTGAAACAAGCCAATGTTTCAATCATAAAATAAAAAAAAAAACTATACTAAAGCTTCCAAAGCTCCTTCTTGAATCTCCTCGCCTCGACTTGAATTTCTCCTTGGGGCCTATTCTATTTCTAACTATTACATTTCAATATTTTTCACCTATACAAAATTTATCTACAAAGAAAATAAAAATAGGCTCAAAATGGCCTTTACAACCCATCAAAAAGAAATACAATTTATAAAACGAGCCTGAGTCCATGAATCATGTCTCCCATCACATAACATGTCAAACATGATATTCACCACATAACACACGAAAACATATTTTCTAATTTCTAATTAAATTTAATTATTGGTTTTCATATTTTTGAGAAAACTAATTTATTTAAGTCTATTTGAAAATTCAATTTTAGTGAACTCCAATTAATTTTCTAATAAAATCTAATTTTAATAAAAAATTAATTTCTAAGTTCATTAAATCAATTTCACAATAAATGTAGTCTAACTTTAATTAACATTCGATTAGTTGGAAATAAAAGTAACCTTATTAAATAATTAATATTATTTATTTTGCATTAAAATCTAATTTTAACCAAACCTAAATAATAAATATTATTTAATAATTGACCCGGGTCGACCCATCGGTGACTCGGGTTGGGTTGCAAAACCCGTATGTTAAAAAACACACGGGTAAGCTCACCACACGAGCCCATTGCCAGCGGCCCATCTGTGCGTTGTGGCCGCCGGCGCCCCGTCGCCGCCACAACGACAGGTCAACCCTGTAATTTTGTAATTTTATTTCCATCACATTAAAATTACATAAAATCCAATTTTTCATTACATTCTAACGAATGAAAATAAACAAATTTCTCAAGAACACGAATAACACGAAATCTACATATCTATCATGCATCGATAAAAAAATTTGTAAAACATGCATCTTCATCACATAATTACACATAATTTACATACGCTGAGCTCTGCGATTTGGCTCTGATACCACTGTTGGGGAAAATTAACCAAACGCAGCGGAAAACGGAATTTAAAATTTTTGGATTTTCCGTTCACAGGGTCAGTCTCGGGGTTTAAACACACGTATGTATGATAGGGTTAATTACACATTACCCATTGTAGCGAAGTGGTTGATTATTTCTATGATTTTGAATTCTTCAATTCTCTGCGAAATATTTCTTGCTGAAATAATGTTGAGCCGAGCAGTCTAAGTGTTCTGCCTCTAAATCGTCTCGCTGAAAAAAACTTGATGAAAAATCTTCCTCCTTCTTTGGTGATGAAACCGACGGCTAAGAGAGAGAGAGAGAGAGGGAAAGGAGTTCTTTTTCTTGTGGTGTTGTGTAATGAAACTTCATCCCTAGGCTTATAACTAATGTGATATTTATATCACTTAAGTTATTACCTAGGACTCAAACTAAGCTCATTAAACCTCCTAGTGGCCGCCCCTCATAGGGTTTAGTGTGCCACATGGTGTTTTAATTTTGTGCGTAGTTTAATCTAATATTTAATTAATTAACTTAATCTAATTAATTAATTCAATTAAATAATAGATAACTCATTTAATTAATTTTATTTCTCCAAGAAATATTATATTAATTAAACCATAAATAAATTAACTTATTTCTTCAAATAATTAATTCTATTTAATTATTTTCAAGTATCCAATACTTAAAATATTACCACAAGAAATATTCCACTTTTCATCAATTTTTCCTTTTTCAGCGTGACTCTTTAGGTTCATCTAGATTTGGCAATGGGAGGATTCCATTGAATATGGGATCCACCTAGCCAGTCACGTGGTCCATATTTTAACCCAAATAAGATGAAATGATTAGATCATTTTTACCTTTCCAATTGTAAATACTGTATGAATACGAACTCTTTGTTTTCTTATCCCGGTTAAGTGAGAGTCATGGTTTTGGTCAAATTCACTAACTTAACACTATGCTATATTTATAATAAGCACAGATCATTCAATCCTTTGGCCAATGACTTTAAGATCTAACTTACTTATAAATGTATAGGATAATTTCTCATTCACTTACGAGAGAATGAATCCTTTCTTGGATATTAGTTAAGAGTACTAATTGCCCATTAGGTTGCAATTCGAGGTTGACCCCACCAACGGGTGAATTGGGCCTAACTACTCTAATGACAAACCTAACATCACAAGTATATCTTTAACTTGATTCCTCAAGTCTAAAGTGCAGACACATCTATTACAATTTAATCAATTTTGTCATTGACTGTCAAAGAGCGAAAACCCATGTGATAAAATCTATGCGAGTCATGTCTGATGCCACTATCTCCATTAGTGCACCTATGATATTAGTCTTTGGTCCCAAGTGGCATACGAAAGGGTCTAGAAGGTGGGGGGTTGAATAGACCCTGAAGTCTTTTTCAACTTCAAAAATTATTCGTTTTAAAATTAGTTTGGACGCTTGAAAATGCAGGGGCATGGCTGAGCGTCTACTGAAAAATATTTTATAAAGTTAACTTAGACTTCAAGATTTGAATACTATAACCAGTTGGGTTTAAGCATTCAGTTCTTTAATCAGTGTTAGCACAGCGGAATGATTTTAGAGTCTTCTCTCTGAAAGTTTTAGCGTCACAAAGTGTACCTTAGTTGCTTAGCTTTTAATTGTGATTACTTAACAGATTTATGCAATGCTGACAGTAATGAAATTGACTGTAAAGTAAAAACACTGTTAGAAATTTCATGTTAGATGTTTTGATGATGACAATTAGGACCTTTTTTAAACCCCAAAAATCTGTAAGTTTGTTTTTCAGCTTTGAAGCGTTAGATTTGTAATAGGCTTTGCTTTATTCTTGTTTTAGATTGTTAGGCTAAGTAGTCTTAGGCTGAGCGTCTGATAATTTCTGAGTGAGTTTATCAGTGGTAAAGTTTGAAGACTCAAGCGCCTGATTTCTGAATAAAGATAAAGTCTCCAAGCATCCAATTGACCAGCTATATCAAGCGTTACCTTATGGATCGAAGTAATTCAAGGAGTGAATAAGCGTCTATCAATGACTGATTTCACCTGAATTTATTTCTAAGACCAGAAGGAGTTTTAATGCAAATATTCTCAAAGCATTAAATACCAACGGGCATTTAATTCAAATGCATTAAATGCTGATAAGAGCATTAAATGTGATAAGCACTTTCAGACGTACGGAGAAGCCACCCTATTGGACTGTCAACTATTCAAAGACTGCAGCACCAACTTTTGTGTAGCAGATTTTCAGGAAAAAGGACAAAAGTTGTTCACTCGCGGAAATGAGAGACACGCGCCCTTGCATGTGTCAAACGGACACTTTTTCCAAGAATATCTATAAATAGGACTTCAACAATAAGCCAAATACAGAGAACAATTATCAAGTCGAATTGTTGTTGCATTGAAGTCTCATTCCTTAAACTCTCAGAAAAGCCAAAATACTCAAGAAAATATTCTCTTTGCTTTTCTTAAATTCCTGAGACAATCAACCCAATATCTCAAACATTCTTCTCGGAGAAACCCACATTACTACTGAGATATTCCTAGTTGTTTGAACTTTATCAAAATCAAACAAACCTTTTAGAAAAACCCCTATCCAAGCCTCGCGATCTGTGTGAAGTCGAAGTTGGATACTTGCCATATTTCTGGGTGAAAGAAGCAAGGGGATTGAAGTGATTTGGAGCAGAAATCTGTGTGATCAAAGAGCTCAAGTCATCAACATCCATCTCTCCCTAATTTGTAGAAGATTCTGTGTGATTCTTTGAGAATCATCTTAGTGGATTGCCTCCAAGTGTTTGAGGAGAAGAAGGACGTAGTTGAGATTACACCACCCAACAAACCTTATAAATATTGTGTCACTTACTTTTCAGTCAGTTCTCTTATCTATCATATCATTGCATAAACTGATTAATTAAAACACAATCAAATGCTAAACAACAAAGAAACTTCTTGTGACGCTAAAGATTTTGAAAGAAGACTACAAAAATCATTTCGATGTGCTAACACTGATCAAAGAAGTGAACGCTTAAACCTATCTGGTTGTAGTATTCAAATCTTGAATCTAAGTTAACTTTCTAAAAATAGTCTTCGTTAGACGCTTCGCCAAAGCGCCCATATTTTAAGTGAACGCTTAAGTCAAGCGTTAGACAATTCAAGCGTCTACTATTTCAAGCGTCCAAAAACCATTTTAGTACGAAATCTTTTGAAGTCGAAAAAGACTTCAGGCTCTATTCAACCCCCCCCCCTTCTAGACCCTTTCGCATGCCACTTGGGACCAACAAACACAATTTGTAAGGATCGTTGGGTGATGTAATCCCAACTACGTCCTTCTTCTTCACGAACACTCGGTGGCAATCCACTAAAATGATTCTCAAAGAATCACACAGAACAGAATCTTCTACAAATTAGGGAGAGATGGATGTTGATGACTTGAGCTCCTTGATCACACGGATTTCTGCTCCAAGACACTTCTATCCTCTTGCTTCTTTCACCTAGAAATAATGCAAGTATGCAACTTCGACTTCACACAGGTTGCGAGGCTTGGATGGGTTTTGTTTCACGGTTTGTTTGATTTTTGGAAAGTTCAAACAACTTGAAATATCTCAATAATAGTGTGGGTTTCTTTGAAAATAATGTTTGAGATATTGGTTGACTGTCTCAGGAATTGAAGAGAAGCAAAAAAGAATATTGCTTGGATGTTCTGGCTTTTCTAAAAGTATGAGGTTTGAGACTTCAATGCAACAGCAATTTGGCTTGTAATACGATGGATGTTTTGGCTTGTTGTTGAAGTCCTATTTATAGACATTCTTGGAAAAAGTGTCCGTTTGACACATGCACAGACGCGTGTCTCTCACTTCCGTGAGTGAACAACTTTAGTCCTTTTACCTGAAAGTCTGTTGCGCAAAAGTTGATGATGTAGTCTCTGAAAAGTTGACAGTCTAAGAGGATGGCTTCTCCATACGTCATGGAGTGCTTATCACATTTATTGTTCTTATCAGCAATTAATGCATTTGAAATAAATGTCCGTTGGAAATTAATGATCTGATAATATTTGCATTAAACTCTTTCTGGACTTAGGAATAAATTCAGGTGACATTTGGTCATTGATAGATGCTCAATCACTACTGAATGATTTATGTCCTCAATTGATACTTAGACGCTTGGGTTCTTCATTTTTCATTTAGACTTCAGACGCTTGAGTTCTTCAAACTTAACTCCTTGATAAACTCACTCAGAAATTATCAAGCGCTTAGTCTAAAAAATATTTAGCCTGACAATCTAGAATAAAAAAAAAATAAAGCCTATACAAATCTAACGCTCAAAGCTTATACATAAATGCTAATAAAATCAGACTTACATATTTTTAGGTCTAACATAAATCCTATTTGTCATCATCAAAACTCTAACAAGATATTTCCTAAATTGAGTTCTTCACTACTTCCTAGTGATTGACGGACATCTTTCTCGTCAAAACTCATATCATATAAGTCTTCAAGACTTCCAATGCCCAATTGAAAATCTTTAACTTGCAGACTATTTTAGTACAAAAGTATCAAGACTCCTCTAGTGCCTTAGAGAGTTAAGTCTTGTGTTCATGAACTTATATATTATTACAATATATATAAATGCCAATATGAATGTACACAACTAAAATGCCTTTTATTGATTGATTTAATAAACAATTACAAATTGATAATGTCCTATCATTTGCCAATCCTCTAGTGGCATTTGAGGACATTAACCTAACAATTAACATTAATGGTTTTCGTGTATTATGTGATATATATCATGTTTGACATGTTATGTGATGGGAGACATGATTCATGGACATAGGCTCGTTTATATTTGTATTTCTTTTCGATGGTTTGTAAAGGCCTTTTTGAGCCTATTTTTATTTTGTTTCTAGAATATCGTTGTATAGGTGACTTATATTGAAATGTAATAGTTAGAAATAAAATAGGCCCAAGGAGAAATCCAAGTCGAGTTGATGAGATATAAGAAGGAGATTTGGAGGTTTTAGTGTAGTTTCTTTTTTATTATGATTGAGACATTGACTTGTTTCAATCTAAGAATAAAAGTCGATGAATCATGTGTTGCTAGCTTTCTAGGATTGCTATCTTTTTATTTAATCCATGTTCGTATGTTTAGTATAATATCGATTAATGTGCAAAGTGAGACCTAATAAATAATTGAAATTCTCCCACTTTAAAAAATATTAAGTTAGCAAAGGGTATTAATTATCCTGTCCTCCACAGAACTTAGGAGAAACTAAAATGATATTTAATATATAATATCGTTCCTAAACAATGGGGGTTATATACTGAAATATATTTTAAATTTTTTCTAAGTGCATGAAATGCCATTAGTCGAAACAAATTTTACCCCACATACCAGCAAAAGGTTGTAAGGTGAAATTCATTTGTTAGACTAATACATAGTCAGTGGATTGAACTTAAATTATTTATAAATCGATTAGATCGTTAAAAGGTTGAGATTTGATGAATAATGGAGAAAGGGATTGAATCATTCATTTGATGGGTTGATGTTGGAGATCACTTCAATCGATTGATTATGCCACATACCAGCAAAAGGTTGCAACCTATTAATCTACTTAAAGAAACCTATCACCACTACGAAGTCTTCCAATGATGACTTCTGAATTCCACAGTGGGAGTGTGGAATTTCAAAAAATGTAGTAAGAGCCAAGTTTATTTTGAAAGTCCTTAATTTAAAGTTGGAACAACAATTACATTAGAATCTAAAAAGTCTTTTTACTTTTCTGCAGTTATTTGCTTATTATCTCTCTCACTATGACTATCAACCCATTGTCTGTACTACTTGAAAACAACACTTTGACTGGTCCAAACTCTGTGGGTTGGCTCCGAAACTTGAGGACAGTCCTCAATATGGAGTCACTAGGGTATGTATTGGATGTTGATATCCCATCCGCACCCGCAAGGAAGCGTGCTAGTGAGGAGGAGGTTGCGACTCATGAGAAATAGGTCAAAGATGATGTTCTGGTTCGTGGGTACATGATGGGCTCAATGACAAATGAGTTGCAGAGGTTCCATGATAAAATGGTCTCGACAAGGGCTATTTTGGCACACCCCGCGGAGCTCGATGGTGAGCACAGTCGCACTGCTTGATATGAGATATTGAAAGAGCTCTTTGGAGCCAAGATGAAAGAAGGTGAAAATTTTGGGGACCATGTCCTAAAATTGATTTCAAAAATTGAGAGGTTAGAGGCCATCGACTTCAATATGGACCCGCAACTACAAACTGACCTCATCTTGCAGTTACTTCCAGACTCCTTTCTCAATTTGTGGTCAACTTCAACTGCAATGAGATAGAGTGCAATTTAGCTGGATTGATGAACAAGTTGAGTACTGCACAATCTCAAATAAAGCCAAAGGGAAAAAAGGCAGCCTTGGTCATCACTTATAAGCCTAAAAACAAAAAGAAGAAGAAGACCAAGAAAGCTACTAGCACTCCGGGTCCACAAGGTAAGATAGACAAAGGAAAAGGAAAAGCTCTAAAAGTGATGAAGAACAAAGGGCCTAAAGAAACGGATAGGTGCCTTCACTGCGGTGAGCTAGGCCACTGAAGGAGGGTAGTGTCCAAACTTTGGCAAATGTGCAGCAGGTATGGAACTTTTTGTTTTAGAAAATAATTGTTCTATAACTGTATTTTCCACTTCGTGCATACTTGATTTTGGAGCTAGTGCTCCCGTTTGTGTAATGAATCAAGATCTACAGCGAAGTAGAAAGCTAGAGCATGGAGAGATGCTGATCAGTGTTGGCAGCGTGAACAGTGTCCCAGCTTCTCGCATTAGATCAACTTCTTTATATTTATCATCTGGACATGTTTTAAATTTAGAGGATGTTTTAGTTTTGCCAACGGGCTTAAGTACATTATTTCAATTCCTATGTTGGTTAGGAATAATTATGTTTTTAATTTCATTGACAGTACTTGCAGCATTTTATTTAATGATAATATTGTTGGCACCGCTACTTTAGTCAATGGCCACTATTATTTAAACATGTGAAATGAATGTGTTGTAAATGTTATCTCAAAGAAGAGTGGTAGGCAAAGTACTAACCTAAGCTTAAAGTGGCATCTTAGACTAGGCCATGCTGGCGAGCAAAAGATACACAAAATGGAGAAAGATGGCTTAATTGACCCATTAGGATCGGATCCCTATTTAACTTATAAATCTTGCCTCAAAGGCAAAATGGCTAGACCCCCCTTCACCGGGATTTTTGAAAGGGCCACTGAAGTATTAGGACTTGTGCACACCGACGTTTGTAAACTATTTCAAGAAATGGCTCGTCGAGGTTTTCACTTTCACTGATGACCATTAAAGGTATGGTCTTGTGTATCTAATGAAATACAAGTCTAAATCATTTGATAAGTTCAAAGATTTTAAGGCTTTGGTGGAAAAATAAACTGGTCATCAGATAAAAACACTGCGATCGGATTCTAGAGGTTAATATATGAGTGACAAGTTTGATCAGTTCCTAAAAGAACATGGGATAATATTGCAACTCACACCACTAGCAACTCCACAACTAAATTGGGTAGCAAAGCGTAGAAATCGAACACTTTTGGATATGGTTCAACCTATGCTCAACTACATTGATTTGCCCATCTTCTTGTGGGGACATGCACTCCTTATGGCTTTTCATATCTTGAAAAGATGTCCTTCCAAATCCGTTCCTAAGACCTCATATGAGATATGGGGAAATAGGAAACCAAACCTTAAATATATTAGGGTTTGGGGATGTTTTGCCTACATCAAGAAGACAAAGGAAGAGAAATTGGAAGCTAGGTCCCTTAAAGGACATTTCATCGGTTTTTCAGAGGATTCTATGGGATATCTATTCTACATGCAAGATGATCAAAGGGTCATTGTTGCACTGCAAGCGTACTTTCTTGAAGATGAATTCATTGAAGATGGTGGTGCAGGTAGAAAGATTGTTCTCAATGAACAAGATGAAATACCTAGGGAGACGACTGTTCAAGAAACACACCCTGAACCTGATGAAACATAACCAATGTTGCAAAGCTCTAGTAGAGTACCACATCAACCTGATAGGTACTATGGGTACCTGCTACAAGAGGAATCGGGTGTCGACACTATAGCAGTGGGAGTTCATGGGGACAACCCTTCTACTTATGATCAAGAAATGACGGACATTGACTCTGCAAAGTGGCGAGAAGTTATGCAGACAGAGATAGACTCGATCATTCCAACCAGGTCTAAACTCTGGTAGATTGTCCTAAGGGCATTGCACCTATAGGGTGTAAGTGAATTTACAAGAGAAAGATAGGCCTGGATGGAAAAGTTGACACATACAAGGCAAGACTTGTAGCAAAAGGTTATAGTTAAAAGGAAGGAATTGACTATCAAGAGACCTTTTCACCTTTGGCAATGATCAAGTCTATTCGAATTCTGCTTGCAATAACTACAAACTTAGATTATGAGATATGGCAGATGGATGTGAAGACGGCTTTTCTGAATGAATTCCTTGAAGAGGATATCTATATGGACCAGCCTAAAGGTTTTGCATCTGGGTCTGATATTCATAAGGTGTGCAAACTTAAGAGATGCATTTATGGACTTAAGCAAGCATCTAGGAGTTGGAATCTACGTTTTGATGAGACTGTCAAAGGATTTGACTTTGTCAAAAACGAAGATGAACCATGTGCTTACAAGAAGGTTAGTGGCAGTAAAATCACTTTCCTTGTCTATGATGTAGGAATGCTCACATCAGTCAAGGGATGGCTTTCAAATACATTCTCCATGAAAGACTTGGGAGAAGCTACCTATATTCTAGGAATTTATATCTACAGAGATAGAACAAATGGAATGATATGACTTTCCCAAACCCTTTACTTGGAGAAAGTCCTAAAGGGATTTAGGATGGAAGACTCTAAGAAAGGTTTCTTGCCCATGAGATATAGGGTTCACCTTTCAAAGTCTATGTTTCCTCAAAGTGAGGAAGATAGGAAAGAAATGAGTATGGTGCCCTACGCATCTGTAGTGGATAGTCTGATGTACGCCATGTGATGCACACGGCCAGACATAGCCTACGCAGTAAGAGTGGTGAGTCGTTTTCAGGCTAACCCCGGAAAAAGCACACTAGACCACTGTAAAAAATATCCTCAAGTATTTGAAGTCAACTAAGGATATGGTCCAAACATCTGGACATGGAGATTTGAAGGTAGATGGATATACTGACTCAGATTTCCAATCTGATATAGATGATCAAGAATCCACTTCAGGGTCTATATTCACGCTCAATGGTGGAGCGGTAACTTGGAAAAGTTCCAAGCAAAGTACAACCTCATATTCCACCATTGAGGCTATATACATAGAAGTTTTAGAGGCTACTAAAGAGGGTGTTTGGATTAGAAAGTTTTTTGGAGAACTTCAAGTGGTTCCTAATGTAGATCTGGCATTACCACTTTAATGTGACAATAATCGGGCTATCACACAAGCAAAGGAACCAAGGTCTCACAACAAATCCAAGCACATGGAGAGGACATATCACATAATAAGATAAATTGTTACAAGAGGCGAGATAGCTGTTCAGAGAGTAAATTCAACTGACAACGTCGCTGACCCATTGACCAAGCCTTTGACACAGACAGTGCTGGATCGACATCTTGAAAAGATGGGTATTAGACACCACAGTGATTGACATTGAGTACAAGTGGGAGATTGTTAGGTTAATGTCCTCAAATGCCACTAAAGGATTAGAGAATATTAGGACATTATCAATTTGTAATTTTTTTCGCATTCCATCAATAAAAGGCAATTAGTTGTTTACTATTATATTGACATTTATATATTGTAATCATCTATAAATCCATGAACACAAGAGCTAACTCTCTAAGGCACTAGAGGAGTTTGATACTTGTGTACTAAAATAGTTTGTAAGTAAATGATTTTCAATTGGACATTGGAAATCATGAAGACTTGTATGATATGAGTTTTGATGAGAAAGATGCCCGTCAATCACTAGGAAGTAGTGAAGAACTCAAATCATAGGTGTACTGATGGAGATAGTGGCACTCAGACATGACTTGCATTGATTATGTCACATGAGTTTTCACTCTTTAACAGTCAATGATAGAATTGATTAAATTGTAATAGGTGTGTCTGAACTTTAGACTTGAGTAATCGAGTTGAAGATATACTTGTGACATTAGGTTTGTCATTAGAGTAGTCAGGCCCAATTCACCCTTTGGTGGGGTCAACAGCGAACTGCAACCTAATGAGCAAGTAGTTGTCTTAACTAATATCCAAGAAAGGATTCGTTCCCTCGTAAGTGATCGAGGAATTATATTATGCATTTATAAGTAAGTTAGATGTTAAAGTATTTGGCCGCAGCATTCAATGATCCGAACTTATTATAAATATAGCATAGTGTTAAGTTAATGAGTTTGACCAAAACCATGACTCTCACTTAACCGGGATAAGAAAACAAAGAGTTTGTATTCACATGGTATTTACAATTGGAAAGGTAAAAATGATTCAATCATTTCATCTTATTTCGGTTACAATATGGACCACTTGAATGGCTAGGCGGAACCCATATTCAATGAAATTCTCCCATTGTCAAATATAGATGAACTTAAAGAGTCACGCTTAAAAAGAAAAAATCGATAGAAAATATGGAATATTTCTTATGGTAATATTTTAGGGGTAATGGCATTTTCCCATCCAAACTATTCGGGTTTTTGCACTTTTGTAAACAAACTTTTTTCTTTTGCATTTTTTTATTAGAACTTTATAAGGCTAAAATCTTAAGTAAAATTTGACTGAAAAATGCTAAAAATATAAAATTTTGTAAAAATTCGTGTAGTTCATATAAGAAAGTGTAAAAATAAACAATTTTAGATAAAATAATGCAAAACCCGTTTAGTTCAGATTAAAAAGAGCAAAAAAAAAATTTATTTACAAAAGTGCAAAAACCCGAATAGTTTGGATGGAAAAATGTCATTACCCCAATATTTTAAGTATTGGATACTTAAAATTAACTAAATGGATTAATTATTTGAAGAAATAAATAGTTCATTTATAGTTTAATTAATATGTTATTTCTTGGAGAAATAAAATTAATTAAATATTTTATCTATTATTTGATTAGATTAATTAATTGGATTGAATTAATTAATTAAATAGTGGATTGGACTAAACTCAAATTGATGTACCAAGTGGCACACCAAGACCATATGGGGCGGCCACTAGGCATCCTTGATGGCCTAAATTAAGCTCAAGGTATTAACTTAAGTGATATAAATATATCACATTAGTTAATACCTAGGTTAAGTTACAATTAACTCTTGAGCCACAAGAAAGAATTCATCTCCCTCTCTCTCTCCTAGCCATCGGCCTACACCACGAAGAAGAAGGAGAATTTTTCTCATCAAGTATTTTCGGCGCGACAATTTAGAGGCAGGAATTTTGGACTGCTCGGATTATCAAGATTTCAACCGGAGTTATTCACGAATAAGTTGAAGGATTCAAGTTCGTGAGATTATCCAACCATTTCGCTGCAACGGATAAAGTTTCGTTTACTCTATCATACATACGTTTGATAAAACCCCGAGATTGATCCTGTTATGGGGAAATCCAAATAAAATTTTAAAATTCCGTTTCCGCTACGTTTGGTTTTTTTTCTTCCCTAACACAGTTTTATCCTTGGGTATAGAAGGAGCACTCTCGGTCGGAAACTTAGCCAAGTTTAGTGTGGTTAGGTAGAACAAAATTTTCTATTGCCACCTTTTGAAATCAACCCCACTGAACTTTTCGGGTTTCTCCACATGTTCCGGAACATGGGGTATAGTCAGTGCCACAGGGGGGCAGCAACAGCAGCAATCGGTGAAGTCGGCGGTGTCGCTAGTGGCGGAACATCTGCCATGTTGAAACCTCCAGTCGACATTTTTCACACAAAATGATTGTGTTAAGTTTGTACTTTGTAGTAAAAATGCACAGAATGCAGTTATGGAAATTGGTAGTCAAGGCACGGATTACCTGATTTCCTTAACACTATCACGTCACACTCTTGGTGGTAATGGAATATGGTGTTTGTGTCCCAAGATACAATGACTATCTCTTAAAATAAGGACCACTCCAAATTCTAAATCTAGCAAACATGGCTATTGCTAGAACTCTCGAGTTTTGTAAAAACTCTTTCAAATACACAATTTAGTACCTAGAAAGAGAGATGAGAGAAAGAGAATGATTTGGTGTAGGAAATCCGAAACTAGGAGGGCCTATTTAGAGATTTCCAAAAGCCGGGGGCTGAAAAGTTACATCTTTTCAGTAATTCCGAATCAGCCCTAAACACAGGTGAAAAAGCGCCTTTTCACCCTTTCAAGCACTGATTCGGTGTGAATAGGTGCGCGCACACCCCGTCTACAGTTAGTCCACAATGGACATACGGTGCATCACAGCTCACGCGATTGTAGCCATCGATCGAATGGTTGTGATCCATCATTGTAACAGATTAATCTCAAAAGAAATATAACGGTCCAAAATTAATCTGGAAGTAATAATTAAATTACTTAATTAACTACTTAATTTAATAAAAAAATTATCTTAAAAAGATAAATACAGGCGAACCCACCCACAATCCATGACCCTGCCCAATGCCCTGGCTTGGTCTGAGTCCATGGTCCGGTCCATCAGACTACGGGTGTGAGGAGTTAAGAAATTGGGCCAATGCCTAAGTCCATAGGTCCTCCCCCTATCCAACAAGTTGGATAACCCAAAGGGCCAACCCTTACTTCCATACTTGTGATATATAAGCACAATTAAACTAGATTTTTGAACTAATGTGGGTTTCCCACATTTTAACTAATTCAAATGTCTAACTTTAACACTTAATTTCTCATTCATCCGAAATCGGAATTGAGAATTCAAAATGCTATCAATATCTACTCGGAACGTAGTTCATAATATACTATAAAATTATACTTCTGACCTACTTGATATTTTTAAATTTTCATCTAAAGTGTGCCAAACACACACTTTAATGAGCTAGATTTCCAACAACTTACGACAAGACAAATAGATTGACAATTATAATTGTTGTGGCTTAGTTATTACTAAATGCGTGTAACTAATTGTCACCAATTAGTGACAACAATTTTCTTGTCACTAATTATCAAAAACGCCAATTTCTATACAAATCTTGTCACCAAAACCTTGTTGTCACTTAAAATTTTTAATTAGTGACAACTTTGACATTAATACTTGACATTTTATCACTAATATCTTTTTTTAGTGCTTCTCAGCTAGTAATTGCAAACAAAATTCTACTCAAACCTATCTCAGATTAATTAGAAACAAAAAGATAAAATTTATATTCCATTGGTTCTATATGAGAATTTTTTTCATTAAACTCTTCTGACTTGAAAATAATGACATGAACATTTAACTACTTTTATATATTTTGATTGAGGGACATCGCATTTTTTTCCTATATGTTTGACAATTTTTAAATTTGGTCTCATTTCTTATGGGATTTACACATGGTGTCCAATAACTTTTAAAACTTCTTGTATTTGGTCCAAACCGAAGTTTCCATCCAAAAGTTAACGGTCAATTCCGTTTGTCAGCATTTTGACCGGCCAATTTTTGTGGAGATTTTGTGCGTGGATGATGCGCGATTTTGAGTAAAAATATTGTAATATTAAATTAATCCGTGCATGTTGCGGATCCTGGTATCAAGCACAGCAGAAATTGAAAAACATATCTGGATCCCCAAAGCCAAGATCAATTCATTGTTCGTTGTTTTAATAAAAAGATGAATACGAAAAACTAATCTTTTTGCATATTCAATCAATCCTCGTGAATCTTCGTTCAACGGTCCACGTGTCCTGTCTCTAGATTGTCACACACGGAATTGACTTCGGAAATCTCCATCTCTTTCTCAAAAATGGCGGCTAGGTGACAGAAAGTGGAAGAGAACTTTTTCTCTGTGTTGTATTTTTTGTGGAGGAATTTCATGTAATGTGTTCAACTATGTAAAAAATTGAGTTTTCTGACTTGTGTTGGAGGATTAAATAAATTCACCAACTTAAGTCCACCAGTACACGCCCACATGGGCTTTACTGGACAATTAATTGGGCTACATTGACCCAGTCAACTAAGTCCAATTAATGTAATCAATTAACATTTAATCCAATTAAATATATATTAATTATATCATTATTCTTATTAATTAATTAATTAATTAGTTAATTAACTAAAATTCTAGTTTAAATATTTAATTAACCTAGTCAAGTAAATATTCAAACTAATTAATTTAATTTACCATTGTTTAATCCAATTAAACAACCAATTAAATTAATTTGTCCAATTAATTTATTTGTCCTTCCAAAGGACAGATTACCAAAACGCCGTCCAAATACAACAACCGATTTCCCCATCTATTTTGATACCGTGACTCTCTAGGTTCGTCTCGATTGGCAATAGGAGGATACCAAAGGATGTGGATGACACCTAGCCAGCACCGTGGCCCCACATCGTAGCCCAACCGAATACGAAATGATCAAGTCATTATGAACCTCTAGATTATGAATAATGTATGAGTATAAGCCATTTACTGATGTATCCCAATAGAGTGAGGGTCATGGAATATATCAAACTCACATGACTCGATGCTATGCTAAGAATCATAGTAACATGAGATTACAGAACTACCCTCCGTACGTGTCAAATATGTGTTAGTTCATGAGCTCTGGCTAGAGACTTTCAATCTCATTTACCCATGATCACATAGGATACTTCTTGTTTATTTTTGAGACGGTGAATTCCCTCTTGGAAATCACTTCACAACTCCTATGTTCATTTGAACGCATTTCGAGGTCAGCCCCACCAACGGGTGAATTGGGTCTAACTATTCTAATGACAGAACCAATGTCACAAGCACACTGTGACCGTGACACCTCTGGTCTAAGGCTCAAGCACACTATCATAATCAGTAATTCGATCATTGACAATCACTGAGTAAAAACCCCATCTGATCGAATTACTATGAGTCGTGTTCGAATACACTAATCCAATCAATGTATCTAAGACACAAACTCTCACTATCCAATAATGTTCCACTGGCACTTCTTGTCAGAGCATGTGCCATACATGCCCACACGAATCTCAATGCCCAATTGAGATTCTCCGACTTGCGAGTCGTTTAAGTGATCAAGTACCAAATCCTTCCAGTGCCTATCTCCTTAACTACTATAAGGAGTAAAAGGTTGCATTGATTCACATGGACTTAGTTGTTCATGGTGGTCCCAAGTGGCATACGAAAGGGTCTAGAAGGGGAGGGGGGTTGAATAGACCCTGAAGTCTTTTTAGACTTCAAAAATTTCGTATCACTTAAATATTTTTGAACGCTTGGAGTACTGAGCGCTTGGGTCAAACGCTTCAGAGTAGTTAACTTAGACTTAGTGATTTCAGCCGTTTACCAAAGTAGGGCAACGCTTAGATCGCTTAATCGGGATTAGCGTTCTTTTAGATAATTTAATCGCTTTGCAATTTTATTTGTCTTTTTCAGAATAATATAATGTGATGAATATAAGACAATAAAGTATAAATGACACAATAATTTGTAAGGTTCACTGGGTGATATAATCCCAGCTACATCCTTCTTCTCCTTTTTCACTTGGAGGAATTTACTATGATGATAATCAAAGAATTCACACAGAATCTTCTACACAATAGTAACAGGTGAAAATGATCTTCAGCACCAATGAAGATCGTCTTCTTCAAGCTTCTCTCTCAGAAATACTGCCTGAAAGGGTTACAACAACTTTTCTCACTCAGATGAAAGATTGAAGGTTATCTCTAGGGTTTTGTTTGTTTTTGGAAAAATCAAACAACTTGTAATATCTCAAGTGGAATTTGGATTTCTTCTTTAGAAGATGTTTGAGATATTTTGGTGACTGTTTGGAATGTATGTAAAAAGCTTGAAGGTTTTGGCTATGGAGTTTCAAAGCTTTTTCACAGCAAGAGTATATGAATATTTTTCAATAATAGTTTTCTCGCATGTGTTTTTTTTTAGGGTTTTGTTTGGGTGGTATTTATAGACACTTTTTTCAGATCTGTCCGTTGGACACATGTAGGAGTGTGTCATTCACGCGGAGAGTGAATATACCCAAGTTCTGACATTTCTGAAAATTGCTGGGGCCGATTGGACGGGAGCAGTTTAATCTCTGAAATTCTGACAGTCTGAGTAAAAAAGGTGGCTTGTCCACAAGTCATAGTAGCTTATCACATTTAATGCTCTTATCAGGCATTTAATGCATTTGAATTTATTTCCCGTTGGAAATAAATGTCCGTTGAATGATTGCATTTAAGTCCTTCATGACTTGAGGATTTATTTCAGGTGAATCTTACATCCATCGCTTGAGACAATTTGAGCGCTTGATCCATGTATCCTGAAATAGGTTCCTTTAGCGTTTGACGGACGCTAAGAGACAAATCTTCATCTCTTGTTGAATTCAGACGCTGGTCTTCAACTTCTTCTCTAATAGACTCACCTAGAATTCTACTAGCGACTCAGTTACTAAGACTTAGTCTAAAATCTACAAAGATAAAAAATTACAAGCCTAAACAAAATTACAAACTTTCAAACGCTTAAACAAAAAAAACATAAACTTACATTTTATTTGGGGTCTAACAATGAATCCTATCTTGTCATCATCAAAACATCTAACATGAAATTTCCTAACAGTTCATGTAAGGCTTATAGATGTCATTAAGACTTATATGAACAACACACTAATGCCTGTATATAAATGAAAGGTCTGTACAATATGAACTAAGTACCTTATATTCTAACTCCTCGTAGGCATCGAGGGCAAAAACGCAACAGTGCATTCATGCACAAATTCTCCAAAACAAAAAAATCCGTCAAAATGTTGACTAACAAAGTTGATCATTAAATTGGGAAAATTGCATAAGACCCCCCCTGTGATATGCGAAACCTGCGTCAAACTCCCCTGTGTTAATTTTTTTGCGAATCACCCCCTTGTATTATTTTTTATTCTTCATATTCCCCTTTTTCGCTTTTTTTGGTGTTTTTTCCACCATAAATGTTCTAGATCCAATCCAAATTAAATTATTTAGCTATTATAAACTTGTTTGGGGCAAAAATGCATTTAGATTGACATTTATGATGAAAGAAAACACCAAAAAAAACCAAAAAGGGGGAAATATGCAGAATAAAAAATAGCACAAGGAGGTGATTCGCAAAAAAATTAACACAGAGGAGTTTGGCGCAGGTTCCGCATATCACAGGGGGATCTTATGCAATTTTCCCAATTTTGAATGGAAAATTCAGTTGAGACAAAAAGTGAGAATTTTTAAATGTTACAGAACAAAATGTAAGAATTTCCTAACAAATAAGATCAAAATTAAAAAGGAGCAAATATATGAGAGTGATGATGCTAAAAATCGTCAGATAGTTGATGTCACGTGATTGACCATGTGGAGTAAGGTAACTGGTCCAACTCACGACAAACTAGGTGAAGGGTTGGATAATTTATAAACTGCACTCGGTTACTTCGAGCTGCCTACGTACCCAATGTTGTGGAGTCAAGTCAGTTCGTAGTTCTTTTGTGGGGTTATTCTCAATAGCCAGTGAATTTTTTCTAGGGTAGTAGATAATGAGCCTCTTTCAGCTTCTCTAAAATATTTATAGGGAGCTGGTAGTGGACTATGGGCCATGGGCCTCAATCAATTAACAACCCATCAGGGTTAGTCTCCTTGAGAGTGTGGTCTTTTAGACTGATACTTGGATCCAACTATCTTTGGTGGGTCTTTTATCCTTTTTGGACTTATACGCCGGGTCCTCCACGGATCAGCTTGCGGGTAATGACCCGACCCGACTTATGCACAACAGCAATTACAATAATACCCTTTAGTACTTTTTGGTGCACATAAGAGAGAAAAATGTAATTTTCCCCTTTGAACCCTTATCTAACATTTGGCTCACATTAAATTCAACCAACAAAAATAGAACGGATATATAAGAGAGTACATAACTTCAATAAAGTAGACATGGGCAACTTTTTCAATTACACACCGGTACCTCATGTTTCCTTTTAATCATTTGCAACCAAAAGTAGGAATGTATATATGTACATTGTACATATACATATACATATACATATACATGGCAGTCCAATCTTGGTGGCTAATTTTGTCTAATACAGGATCAATTAGATGTTCACATCTTCTTAAGTACCTGTGTGCTTATGATAATAGACTTGATAATTTATTACATTAATGAGTTCAAATAACGGTAAACTATTGGGGTTGGGGTGATGAGCTTGCACATGATAGTAATTATGACTCGATCCTAACATTTTTTGACATTAAATTAAAATCTTATGATCACTCTCAGATGAAATAGCTACGCTCATCCAACATGCCAGTCTTTATTTTATAACAATTCTTTTCCAAAAAATTAGGGTTTTCATAAAATTATTCTCAATATCAGGATTTAACAATTTCAATTTAATAGCTAAAGTCTTAGGTAACAAATCTTAGATTTACTTATTTATTAAACAAAATTGTTTAGTTTTTCGTCGTTCAATAGAAAATCCTAAATTAAGAGGAATTTTTTTTATCTGAAGTTCGAGTGTTTCTTAATTCTACCTTCCAAATTTATATTATACCATATATATTCTCCCAATTCCAAATTGTTCAGTGGATTTTGAATTAGTTTTACTTTGAGAATTTTTTTTATAAGTGCTGAAAAATTAATGTAACCCCTATATTGTGATGTCTTCCTATGTCCGTTACGCATGCATTGTGTTTTCAATTAATCATCTCTACGGACTTTTGGTTACAAGCATTTTCTCCATACCACTCTTGTGATTAGCAGGGTCAACTAATGGTTTTAATTCGTAGACTGTTCAACCGTCTATTTCTGGGGCAAATGTATCTGTAAACAGTTTAGGGGTAATTGTTACAAGCCCTATAGCTCAAGGGCGTAAAGTGTATTTTACCCTATATTTTATTCATTCACACATTATGATGCACAGACACGGATACTGCACCACATGGACACAGGACACGTCAATTCTTAAAAAATTAGGATACGGACACGACTCGAACACATCCGCCCATATTTTATATGTATATATATATATATATATATATATATATATATATAATATGTTATAAACTTATTAGTAATTAAGCACCTATTAGACAATAATCAATAATTCAACAACTTATTAATAACAACCTATATATATATATATATTCACTATTTGTATATGGGCAACCTGTTTTTACACAAAATAACAACTTATTAATAACAATGTTTCTGTAAACCGTAAAGCTTCATCTATATATAATTACACACACAAATATATATATATATATAAATACATTTATATTAAAAATTCATGAAAAATGCAAAAAATACAGTAATAAAAATATTTCTGTAAAGCTTCATCCCTTTAGTCTTCTTCATAAATCTTAATTCATAACAAATAGTAAATACTAAATACTAACAATATTGTGGAATAAAAAACTAAATAGCCTAATTAAAATCATAAAATAAAAATATTATACCTAGTGTTTCAAATTGGGGAATTGGGTTCAATACGATTTTAGGATCCCAAAATTGAGTAAAGAAAGGTTGGTGGTACCCTTACCTTTCGGCGGTGGCAGCCGTATTTTCGGCGGCAGCAGTTGTTTCTGGCAACGACGGCAGACTCCTAAATTGAGAGAAGAGAGAGTTTCTTTTCTTTTCTATCATCCAACTCTCTTTTTTTCTTTCTGCAGGAGCGTGAGAACTGAGAAGAGAGAGTCCTCTAAATCTATTCAGCTTTCTTCTTTTTACATTTTGGCCTCTAAAATTTTTAAAATGCTGAAATCAATCCTAAACGTCTCGGACACGCCATGTGCCGTGTCCATGCAGTGTCCGAAGCCGTGTCTGTGCCGTGTCCGTGCCTTGTAGTTATTTTATTTATTATTTTAAATTCTGGACATATTTTTGTCATGTCCAAAATGTCCCGTATCCGTGTCCACCGTATAAATATATAGTGTTTTCTTTTTCTTTTTTCATTTTACATCACAAATTTTTATAGTTGTCTTGTGAATTAATAGTCTTCCTAAATTTATCATCATGTAATTATTCAAACGTGCTTGATTTGGATTATAATAATTTTCCATTATAAAATACACGTCTGTCTCTCTCTCTTTCTCTCAATCACACGCCTAATTGTCTCGATCGCTTATTGGTGACCTCTTGGCCAACATGAAACAATAGTATTGGGTTCCCAAAAAACCAAACCCAGCAACACCTCAAAAGTAGAAGAAAAACACACACACACACACTCTTCAATCCCAAATTAACTGGTAAAAGCAACTTCAAACAATAAATTCTCTAGCAACCAATCTTTGCTCTCTCTCTCTCTCTCTCTCTCTACCCTGTACCGTTCTTATTGGTGGAATAATTATTATTATATACATATCCCCACAAAAATAATAAAACCCTCCCCACTTTCTCTCTCATATCATATATATATATATATATATATATATATTTTCATATCTGGATCTGAATGAAGCAAAACCATGGGCTAATTAAGTGCCTGTCTCTCTCATTTTACCTCTTTAGTCTCATACATATCTTTCTCCTGTCTTTAGGGTTTGTTCTGTTATATCCCCTCTCTAAATATGGCAAAAATGCCCTTTTATCCCCGAATGTCTGTCTGTCTGTCTGTCTCTCTTATAAACTTGCTTTTGCCATGAACCACAATCACCATATGTAGAAACCCTTTTTTTTTTTTCTATATATTATTCTCAGTGAAGTGGATATATATAGATATATAGATCATTATTGTGGTTTGATTATATATAAAGATGGCTAGAGAAAAGATTCAGATAAAGAAAATCGACAACGTGACAGCAAGGCAGGTGACTTTCTCAAAGAGGAGAAGAGGGCTATTCAAGAAAGCTGAAGAATTAGCAGTTCTTTGTGATGCTGATGTTGCTCTTATCATCTTCTCCTCCACAGGCAAGCTCTTTCAGTATGCCAGCTCCAGGTTTGCTCTCTCTCTCTCTCTCTCTCTATATATATATATATATATATTATATGCGCAAGTGTCTGTGTGTATATATTATGTTCAAGAATGAAGGTTTTGTGGTGGGTAGGGTAATGAAGATTTATGAGCAAGAGAGATTATTTAATATTTGTTTATTTAATTTTTTTGGTTAAGGTTCTGAAAGATTGGTCCTGGTTAATTAACTCAGTAGGATCATTCATATAATAATATTCCTCTTGAATCTTCTGTTTGCTGTCACCCAATATAGACATATAGGTTAATGCCCCCATTTCTTTCATTTCTGAGCACAAGTTGTAGATATTTTCTTGGGGAGTGCATTATATATATATATATATATATGTGTGTGTGTGTGTGTGTGTGTGTGAGTATTTTATACTTTTTGTCAGTTCATTATTTGCCATTCTTGTGGATTTGTCCATAAATGTACTCTTTGCATGAATTTGAAAGGAATATTAATTACAAATATTGTACTTATATACTTTTCAATATCATGTAAAGGGTTATTGTTATGTTACGTAATACAGTTAATTCCTTTCACAAGTTCTCTTACAAAGAGCATAATTTCTAAATGGAGTAATTGTATGGTATATAAATGGTATATAGTTAGAAAGATTAAAACCTGATATTTCATCTGTTGTAAATACATTTATCCAAGTGCTTGAGCCATTTTGGTTTAGAAATCAAAACTCTGATTCAGATTCCAGTTCTTTCTGCCTGTGTATTTTTGGTAGATTTGTCTAATTTATTGTGTTTCATGTATGATTTCATTATGCTGTATGTGGTTTCTCACTAGGTTAAACTATAAACATTTTATAAACTCTTACATTTCATAACATATGACTTGAGATCTATGAAGATGTTGGACCTTTATTTAAAGAATGAACTCTTGAAAATTTTGGATAAATTAAAATTATAAAATTTAGAAGTAGTTCCAAGTGAAAATAATATTGTAATTAATTAAGATGTTCAAAGGAAAGGGCTGTTAAGATTTTTGAAAATTTTAAAAATAAGTTAGAATCTCATTACTTGATTTGGAAGAGCGTGTATAGTTCATAACATTTTATTTTGAAATTGGTTTTTTTTGTTTCTTCTTAGACACATGTGCCTAGCTACTAGATTCAATCCAATTATCCAAAACGATGTAACGTAAGGTGATTCATTTGTCAAATGTTAGAGTTCAATGTATATTCTTCCTTCCTCTTCTCTAACTCACATCGGATCCTCTATTTCACAATGCGTTTTTGTTCCTATATCATTTACTTTTATATACAACAAGTGCATAAAAGTTACATTGCTTACATATTAAATGAAAAGATTTGTTCAAATGATATGCATATAGGTAAATGAAATAGAAGATGAGATGAATATATAGAGGATTGGACTGTAACTATAACTAGTTCAATTCCTAGCTCAATGAAATAGCAGAATGATCTATAAATATGACCTCTACACCAGTTCAATTCCTAGCTCAATGAAATAGCAGAATGATCTATAAATATGACCTCTACAATGTCTTTTCTTTTCCGTTTGGTCTTATGAAGCATGAAAGAAATACTTGAAAGGCATAACTTACACGCAAAGAACCTTGATAAGTTGGAACAGCCACAGCCATCACTTGAGCTGCAGGTAATCAATCTCTTTTCCTTCCTATTATAACACTCAAATATCATGTGATCTTCTTCTTGTTTCATCTTCGATTATTTTCCTATAAATATGAACGTCTATCAATGAAATGAGACGCAGCTAGTTGAGGACAGCAACCACTCCAGATTAAGCAAAGAAGTGGCTGAGAGAAGCCGTCAGCTTAGGTAAATTCTTCCTATGAAGTTATGTTGTTTTAGAGGGTGTTTGGATGAGTTTTTAATCTCTTTAACCTTGCAAGTTATCACAAAGTGTTTAGTAATTTTTTTGGTGAATAAACTTATAACCTCTCAAAATAAGTTGTCAAGAATTTATAAGTTCCTAAAAATTAAGTCTAGGGAAGCCCTGATTTAATTTTTAAAAGCTTATAAGATAGGGAGCTTATAAGTCTAAGAAATATCTTATATGCACTAACAGATAATAACATCTCTAAAATAGCCATACAGCCACTTATGTCAATTTGAATCTTCTACTTATCCAATTTGGTTTTCTATTTTAAATTTTCACTACAAATGCATGCCAAATATATATTCAAGTAAAATAGAATAGAGGATGTAAAGAGGAAGTATAGACTTGCCGTGCATTTTTACTGTAGTATAAAATACAAGATTGAAAAAACAAAGCAGGAAAGAGAGACCGAGTAGGTTTTATGAAGCTTTGGCGCAAAATGTACATTAACAAAATTTGGATGTTAACAGGCGCATGAGAGGGGAGGAGCTGCAAGGGTTAAGTATTGAAGAGTTGCAGTGTCTTGAGAGGTCACTTGAAGTTGGATTGAGCCGAGTTATAGAGAAAAAGGTCCGTGTAATTTGATGTCGTATCATTTTGCTAAGTTAATTCACCCTTGACTAATATTTTTTGATGCATCTTTGATAGGGCGAGAAAATCATGAAAGAGATCAATCAACTTCAGGAAAAGGTCAGCATCCAAACTATATATACTTCTATGTTCATCTTATTTAAAAATTTCTTGAAATGTTTGGATAAAATAGGAGCATAGAGATTGTAAGATGATATTAAAGACAATTTTGTAATTAAAACCATCAATTTGAAAAGGTTGGTTGAGATCTTAAGAAATAAGTTAGGATATACTAAACTTATTTTTAAGGAGTTATTATATACTCATAATATCTTATTTTACGAGCTTGTAGTCTCCTTTCGAAAAATAAGATAAAATATAATAACAAACACTTTTATAGAGTTTAGAATATCAACCTTATTATAAGATGTTTTGAGGAGCTTATATGCTCACTCAAACACCCCACAATCCACATAATATTTGACACAATTGGGGATATATAAACAAGAAAAAATGAAATTTCATTTCCAGAAGATATATCAATGTTGAATGGATATAGCATTAATTAATAATTAATAATTTATATGAATATACTCTCCTTCATACATTGTGATTGCTTGCCATTTATGTTTTGTACCATACGTTTATTATATGAAAACATGTCTTAAAGATCAAATACGAGTCGTATTATTGTTCTTTGATCGTTCTTTGGTTTGGTTTCTATCTTAGGCCTCAACTTCTCCTTGTTGCGAATAATGCAGGGAGTGAAACTCATGGAAGAGAACGAACGATTAAGGCAACAGGTGTGAGTTACATGCAATTCTTAGCTGATCCAGTGAAATCACAACCGTCGGTGTGATGTTCCAGGACTCACTAAGCATGACTTGTGAATTGATAAGAATTAGCTCAATAACCTCTCCCTGTCTCTCTTGTTCACACTATAAACACACTCACATGGACATGCATATACAGATTAATGTAATCATTATTTTACTAATTGCTTTTCTGTAATAAGATGGTGGATATATCAAATGGGCGCGGAAGAGTGGCAATAACTGATTTAGAGAACATAGTTTGTGAGGATGGCCAATCATCAGAGTCTGTTACCAATGCCTGTAATTCTACGGGACCTCCACAAGATTACGATAGTTCTGATACGTCTCTTAAGCTCGGGTGAGTCGATTACTCTTCCGATCCTTCTATAGTGCTATTTTTTTTTTAACTGAGCTAGTATATATATTTATTGAACTAGCTAGTTGTAAGTACATACTATATATATGGTTGATGAGATGAGATACATATGTACGTTAAAAATATAGCAAGAATGTTTCTTCCCCTTTGCCTATCTTTATGATCATAAAAATAAAAAAAACTTTGATTTCAGTGGGTAATTTAACAAGTGAAAGTAAAAGAAGTTGGGGGATCATTAATTAAGTTTTTGAAAATGTGGTGTTTTTGGTGATTAATTATCGCCCAAAAGAATGCACTAATAAGATGTTTGGCTACACTTTTGTCAGATATCTTATAAGCATTATACCTTTCAAATAATTTGTAAAGCGTATAACATGTGTATAGTATATATTTTACACGTAAGCTTTTGAAGTGTTAAGGAAAATTAGATTATACACATAAGATGTTTAATTATAATGACAATTATGTAATTTGGGTACTGCAAATCTCAGAGTCAACTGTGAGACTGTGAGATTAGCAACGGTAGTTATACCGTCTCTGCTGGGACTTAGGATATTGCAAATAAACCCCTCCCCCTAAATAACCCCCAATAAGAATCCTATTATGGGTAAAACTTAATTTTCTATATTAATTAAATCACCAAAATTAAGAATCCAACTTATAATTATCACGTGAGTGTTTGGAAAGAATTTAATTACCATAATAAGTCTTAATAATTTGCCTAATATAATATTAAGAATATGAAAATAACATGGTGAAAGAAACAAATATATAGATTGATAAATTTGATTTGGAGAAACGTCAAATTTCAAAGCTTATCTTTTGCAGATTAATGAGGTAAAATTTTCTATCATCATACATGAATATACAGGAATACATGGGTAAAGTTCTTAATATGCTTCAGTCTTTGTTTGTGATCATGATTCAAATTTAACAATATTTTTTCTTTGAAGTTTATAAATCTCGGGTTTAATGTTTCATATTTTCATATATATTTGTTTGTTATATTAAGAAATTGATCACTTAAATTCAAGTATCTTTTTTTTAAGCAAGTATTAATTGTTGATGTTTTTTGTTTTTTTTTTATCATTATTTGGTTACTATACTCACAATTTATAAGCATTATAATAATTCTTTTTAGATGGAAGATATGTCTTTCAATGATAAGTCTACTGGAATTGGTGAGGATACAATATTAACACCGACCAAGCCAATACCGGTTCCACCTTCTATAGGCATGAACTTTGAGTGCTATGAGGATGCATGTGACTTTACAACCTTTATGCGAAAAATTTGGAATTCGGTGTTAGAGTGAAAAATTCTTATAAAGCAAAAAATAGTCGAGAATTATAAAATGAGGTGAATGTTGAAATAAGGAAAAACTTATGTGGTTGTTTTAGAATTATAAAGCTATTGTGGAATTATTTTTATAAAAATAAGTATAATACCCAGCAACTTGCATAGCAAATTTGTTTTTTTTTTGGAAATCTCAGGGTAAATCTCCGCCAATCACCCAACAGAGTAAATCTGCGCACACGCTAAGTCGCCCTAGGTTACCCATAGGCGACGGGTTCGATAAACGCAGGGGGCCCTAGAGGAGGATATAGGGGAAATACCCCCAATCCCCACACCTGGGTTTCGAACCCAAGTGGGTTCTCACAGCCGATGGTCTTGTGACCGCTAGGCCACACCCCGTTGCTTACTTGCATAGCAAGTTGCCGGGTACTTCGAGCCACAAATTGTGGCTGGAAATGGACCGTAAGGAAGAATTCCTTGCGGTCCTGTGAGATAGAATTTTTCCTATGTAATTTATACTGCCGAAATAAGAGGAGCTTGTTAAGCTTTTTGAAATAAAATATAAGTTAGGGTCTTAAGGAGCTTCAATCTTACATTTCTAAGAGTTTATAAGCTCCCTGCTAATTTTTCTTCACCAAATATTCTTAGATACTTTGTAAGTTCTTGATATTAGTAAATTGGTACAGAGGATCCAAAGTGATCAAATATCTTTAGACGAGTTTATAAGCTCCACCAAACACTCTTCGAAAATTCCCCAAATTTCTGATGGCCAAGACCAGCTTATTCCTTGCTAGACTTAAATAAACTCATAACTTTTATTACATAATTTATTATTTATATGATGCCAAGTTTAACTCCAATTTCTTTTAAGATAAGGCAAAAAGAAATTTATCAACTTAATGTCATCCTCTTTGCCAATAATCATTTGGTTAAGCGTCGTAAAATGACAGGTATAGTGTTCGAATTTTCATTCTTACGCTTCCGGTGTAATAACAATAAAAAAATATTAATCCTCTTTGGACTTGGTTTTAATAACATAACTATCTCCTTACTGCAGGCTGCCTTACACTGGGTGATGAATTAAATCAAAGGAGCTTTGTTGTATAAGGTGAACTGATCATCTGTTATTTTCAAAACTAACTCTGAAGATTTAAGACGACAGCGTACCAAAAGGGTACTCTAGGGACATGTTTTATGTACATCTTTCTCGTATCTATATCCAAATTTATCAGTATATTTCGTGTGCAAACGAAAGATCTCCCACTCTGTATTTTAATTTTTTTTTATCCGTGATCTTGTGATTTTCATGATTTCTTCCCAACTTGGAGCAGATAAATGCATGCAGTTCCCTATCTATCTATCTATTTTTTTTTATTATAAAAGTACGAGTTGATTTTTTGACATTTTTGATGTACCTAGAATATTTCTATACAATTTAATTTTTTAATAGAAAAAGAGTCACAAATAAATTTTAAGAATCTATAACAATAAGAAGTATAATTACATTAGGACTTTACAATAAAATTTTATATAGATGTATAGTTACAGTGAAATTCCATTTATACATTAGTACTACAATATTACATAAGATTAATCCTTCTAAAATTTTACACTTTAATATTAAGCTACTCATCAATATTACCTCAAAAAATATTTTAGTCACTCTATAATTAATATATATTTGCAATTCATTTAGAAGATCTTGTAAGCTCCTCTATTTTTTAGACTTTTTTTAGTGGGTACATAACAATATTATAAATTTATTGGTAAAATCAAAAGAATTTGTTAAGATCTTAAAATAATAAACTACAGCGTCTTTCCTTTCTTTTTAAAGAACTCAAAAGAATCTGAAATTTTGATATTGGGCTTGCATATTTTTCTCTGAAATTTTATTGAATTTTCTAAGATTTTATTATATATATTTTACAAGAGCTTTTTCTTTTGACAACTAATAAAAGGTTAGTTCTTTTGACAACTGAAAAAGGTTAGGTTTGGATAAAATTTCATATCAACCATCTCAAAAAGAATTTTAAATAAATAATACAAAATTAAATCACAATTAAGAAAATAATATAACAAAAAATAGGCATTAGAAAATAGTACATTCAGCGCTCGGGCAGCGCGGAACGGGCAGATTCCGCGCTGGCCGAGCGCGGAATGTAATATTTAATTTTTTTTATTTCGCTCATTCCGCGCTGCCCCGAGCGCGGAATGGGCACAACTAGTACTGTACCCGATTTCTTTCCTCCTTCTTTCCTCTATCTTCACTTCTTTCGAATTCTTTCTTCCTGCAATTTCTCTTCTCTACACGTTTCTTCCTACTTTCTAAACAAATTTTTCCTCCAAAAATTCTCTCCAAATTTAAGAATTTAAGGTAATCTTTTACTTTCATATACTTTTTATTTAGCTAAATTCGTTTATAAATTATATTGTAGAATTTATGTTAATTCGAATCAAATTTGAGTTTAAATTAATTCGATTTTTAGGTTATAATTTTGAATTTATATGTATAATTTCAAATATTTATGTGTAATTTGTATTATAATTTTGAATTTAATTTAATTTTTAGGTATAATTTTGGATGTTTAGGTATAATTTGTACGTCTAATTTGAATTTTTAGTTATATCTTGTATGTATGATATTGAATTTAGTGTTTAGGTATGTTTTGGTTTGAACGTTGATATAAATTTTAGGTATAATTTCGGATTAAGTATAATTTGTATGTATGTAATTTTGGATATTTAGGTATAATTTGTATGTATAATTTTGAATTTTTAGTGATATTTTGTATGTATAATATTGAATTTAGCATTTATGGTTAGAACTTTGATATAATTGTTAGTTTGTTATATCATGTTGAATACAATTTATGTTTCCATATAAGTTTGAAGTATAATTTCAAATGTTTTAGGTTTACATAGAATGTATAATTTCGAATGAGTAGTTATACTTTTAGATTTAATTAGTAATATAAAAGTATAATTTTATTTTTTGAACTATAGTTGGTACGTATAATTTTGAATTTAGTATTAATTTATGGTTTGAATTTTGATATTATATAGAAAATGTCGAGGGCGAACACAGTTAATGTTTTAATATACACGGATGGTCAAATTATTGAAGACTCAAATTTAGTGAGATATAGCACTCGTCCAAGCACTAACATGAGAATACGTCGTACGATCACATATGCTAAATTGCTGGAGAAGTTATATGTGAAAATAAGAACTGATCCGAATCATTTTTCATTAAAAGTAGTTTTAAAATTTTAATTTGAAAAGAGAAATGTGATGAGGGAGAGGACAATGGAGATCAAAGACGATCATACTTTAGCGTTTTTATTGGATCGTAACATTGTTGATGAATTCCTCGAGCTTTATATTGAGAAAGAACCAATTCAACATCAAGTGACGTCGTTACAGCCACCCCAATTCATGTCGTATTTTACACAGCCCAGGGTACCAGATTTAAATACGCAGTCACAATCACATGTGTGGAAAAATCGTGAGTTTCAGGATTTTTTTTCAAGTGGTGTGGGGAGTTGTACAATTCATGATTTGCATCAAGGTAGTTTATTCTTATATTTACATTGTCTCATCATATTTACTACCAAATTTCATATTTGTATAGATTATTTTTTTTTTCTTTGCAGAATGTAAAACAATTTAACTTTTTGTGATTTGCATTTTAGGTGCTTCTACAACTGGTCATTTGTTTGGGCGTTTTGAAACTGACAAAATTCCCATTTGGTAAATCCTCATTCGAGGAATTTTGACATGCAAGCAGGTAATTATGAATCTTCTAATAAGTTTCATAATGGTTGTATTCCTTTGATTCGTGACTTGTTATTCTTATTTTTACATGTTGTCATCATATTTATCCTTATTTGCAGGTCCGCCTACACAAAGTTGTCATAAATTTGAACATCCCAATTTTGGCTCTAGTGATTTTGCAAACATTGAGAATGATGATATTGGGAATGACGATGACAGTGAAGATTCTGACTGTTCGATCCATATTCATACAGACGACGAGATGGAAGAACAAGTCAACAATGCAATGAGGGATGAGGATGAAGATGATGAGAGTAATGTACCAATGAATGAAGATATCCTTCCCACAAGAGCTCAAGAAATACCTCATGAAGTGCTCCCATTCTACTCCGCCACATACCCAGAAGTAGAAGGTGATTCACTACATCGACAAAATGCAGGTTTGACCCAGAAAATAATTTATGATCATGCGAAAGGTAATTTTCGCAAGGGCTAAGTTTTTGACAACAAACTCAGCTTGCAAGCAGCGGTGAAAAACTACCACGTGCAACATGCACGACGTGAGTTTAAGGTGACAATTAGTAATCCGACAGTGTATGCCATAAAATGCAAACATGGATGCCCTTTTAGACTGCGTGGAGATTTGTTGAAGAATACTAATTTCTGGAAAGTTACAAGGTATGAAGGGTCACACACATATTTTGCTGAAAATTGTTCCAATAACCACATTAACTTGGACATAAACATGATCGCAAATGAACTTCTACCAGAAGTGAGGAAGGATCCGTCATATAAGGTCGGTCTAACTAGACTAATGGTGTCAAAAAAATGGCAATTCGATATTTCGTATGGGAAGGCTTGGTACAGTTTGCGACGTGCGATGAGATTGTATACGACACGTGGGAGGATTCAGTTACATGGTTGCCTAAACTTTTGGGAGCTATCCAGAAGTGGAATCCGGGTACGGTTGTTGAATGGCGACACAAATACGAGGATCAAAACCCAAAAATGCTGAAATATTTGTTTTGGACGTTCAAGCCATGTATAGATGGATTCTGATATTGTCGAAGAGTCATATGTGTTGACGGGACTCATTTGTACGCACGACACAAGGCTAAGTTGTTGGCCGCATCAACTTTGGATGGAAATCAGAATATTTTACCTCTAGCATTCGCCATCGTTGATAATGAGTCCAATGAGTCTTGGTTATGGATTTTGCAATTGATCTGCAAATATTTTTTGATGCCTGATGAAGGTGTTTGCCTTATTTCTGATCGTCATAAGGGTTTATTAAATGCTACTCGATATATGTCCGCGTTTACCCCTCCCCTGGAAGCTCATAGATATTGCCTACGACATGTGAGTTCAAATTTTAATTCTCAATTCAAAAGTAAAGCTTTGAAGTAACTCTGTTATGTAGTAGGTATGACACATAACGTCCGAAGGTTTGACCAAGCAATGGAACTTATTGGTAATAAGGATCCGGTTGCGTTGAATTATTTGAAAGGTATCCCACAAGAAAAGTGGACACTGTCATATGATGGAGGGATGCGGGAAGGCATTATGATGATGAACATGGGAGAAAGCTTAAACAATGTGTTGAAAGGTACTAGACATCTTCCACCCATAACAATTGTTGAGTGCACATTTCATCGCATTGTGGAATATTTTGCTGATCGAGTGCGAATGACTTTGGCAATGAGGGAACAGCCCCTGATAACATATGCATATAAAATGTACAATGAGTGGGCAAGAAAATTCTCGAACCACACAGCAACAGTTTTTTCTTGGTTGGATTATACGGGTCAAGTTAAAACTCCCCGATAGAGGGGGTCCGGTAATCATACTTACACGGTCGACATCAAAGATAAATATTGCTCTTGTGGAAAATGGACTATTCATCGAATTTCGTGCTCACATGCAATAAAATTATGTGAGAAATTACAGATTAGGTCGTCCTCGTATGTTGAAAAATATTACCTTGTCCCTGAATATTTGAAAACATATCAAGGGAGGTTCTATCCGTTTCCTGAATCACATTATTGGGACACCCCCAATTTTGAGTTGGTCCATGACCCTGATCTGAGGAAGCCACCTATTGTAGGTCGATAGCGGAGTACTCGAATTCCCAATGAGATGGACTGGCCCGAGTTAGACTCAGATTATTTGTAGCGTGGTGTTAACAATTAAACTCAAATTTTATTAAAAAATTATTTTTTTTGTTGATTTTGTGGCTCGTATTTGGCCTGTTTCTGTGCATTTTTTGGCTACGACTTGAACATAGAAATTGCAGGTGGTGTTGTGAACTTTGTGGGCTGCAAGATTTGGGTCATTTCGATGCCCGAGTGAAGAAATATGATGTTTCAAAGCAGCCTTGCCTGTTTAAAAAACTAGTAGTTTTTGTTGATTTTGTTGATTTTTTTTCCCTTTTTCGTGCTTTTTCGGGTTTCGACTTGAATATAAAAATGTAGGTTTGAGCATAAACTTCGTACTACAACAAGAATTGGGTCGTTTTGATGCCCGAGAGAAGAAATATGGCAAGGCAAAAAAAATAGCAGTTTTTTTTAATAAATAATGACTTTTTATTTGTTTCTGTCTCATTTTTCTCCCTTTTTCGTGTTTTTTCAGGTTTCGACTTAAACGTAAAAATTGTAGATTTCAGCATAAACTTCATACTACAACAAGAATTGGGTAGTTTCAATGCCCAAGTGAAGAAATATGACAAGGCAAAAAAAAAAAATAGCAGTTTTTTTAAAAAAATTTGACTTTTTATTTGTTTCCGTCTCATTTTTCTCCCTTTTTTGGGTTTCGACTTGAACATAAAAAATGTAGATTTGAGCATAAACTTTGTAATACAATAAGAATTGGGTCGTTTCGATGCCCGAGTGAAGAAATATGGCAAGGCAAAAAAAAAAATAGCAGTTTTTTTTTAATAAATAATGACTTTTTATTTGTTTCCGTCTCATTTTTCTCCCTTTTTCGTGTTTTTTCGGGTTTCGACTTAAACGTAAAAATTGTAGATTTCAGCATAAACTTCATATTACAACAAGAATTGGGTCGTTTTGATGCCCGAGTGAAGGAATATGGCAAGGCAAAAAAAAAAAAAAGCAGTTTTTTTTAATAAATAATGACTTTTTATTTGTTTCCGTCTCATTTTTCTCCCTTTTTCGTGCATTTGCGGGTTTCGACTTGAACATAAACTTCATAATACAACAAGAATTGGGTCGTTTCGATGCCCGAGTGAAGAAATATGACAAGGCAAAAAAAAAAAAAGCAGTTTTTTTTAATAAATAATGACTTTTTATTTGTTTCCATCTCATTTTTCTCCCTTTTTCGTGCATTTTCGGGATTCCGCTCGAACATAAAACTTGTAGATTGTCATATAAACTTTGTAAAACAACAAGAATTGGCTCGTTTCGATGCCCGGGTCAACAAATACGACATGGAAAAAAAAACAGTTTTTTTAAAACAAATAATGACTTTTTCTTTGTTTCCGTCCCATTTTTTCCCCTTTTTCGTGCGTTTTCGGGTTTCGACTTGAACGTAAAAATTGTAGATTTAAGCATAAACTTCGTAAAACATATACACAAATACGACATCGCAAATACATATACAAACCAGAATAACAATTTTTTTTTAATAAATAATGACTTCAACATAAAAGAAGCAATTTTTAACTATAATAGAAACCGAGAAACTAAACTACCCATGTGGCCTTGTGCCCAGATGTCCCCCTGTGCCACACTGTCAAGGGTGCCCCGTCCTAGTAGACCGTCTTGACCTTACTGTAACTTCTTCACTCATTTGGTTGTTCATATCCAAAGGGAACGGAACAGGCGATATATTTTGTTGTTGTTCCACTAATGAAGGTTGATTCAAAGTTTGGGGAGGGGGATCATTAAAGATGGAGTCAACGAACGAACGCTCCATTGATGGATCATTAAACTCGGAATAGGAGGAAGGCCCGCCTCGGTACTCAGGTGGAAACCCGGAATAGGAGGAAGGCCCGCCTCGGTACTCAAGTGAAAACCCGGAATAGGAGGAAGGCCCGCCTCGGTACTCAGGTGGAACCCCGGAATAGGAACGCCAGCCTTGGTACTCAGGTGGAAACCCGAAATGTGAACGCCCGCCTCGGTACTCAGGTGGAAACCCGAAATGTGAACTTCCGCCTCAGTACTCAGGTGGAAACTAGGATGATCCGCCTCGGTACTCAGGTGTTGAAGTCGGGGCTGAGGATGGTCCGCCTCGGTACTCAGGAGCTGAAGTCGGGCCTGAGGATGGTCCATCTTCATCATCATCATCTTCTATACCTTTGGAGTCTTCCAATGTACTCCGGCTTCTCCTCTGTGGAAGCATGGTTTCTCCTCCACGTCTATGACTGTGAGAACTAGATGCTACATCGCCATGACGTCCATATGTGACCAGATTTGCGAAGCCGGCGAGACCCGATCGCACCTGTCCAAGTACCCTCCTAACTCCATGGCTACTTTGAGGGGTTTTTTCAATAGTATTTTGCAGGTTTTGAATGCGATTATACTGAAAAGATAAAACAAAAGAGTTAAGCAAAAAATCATAGAAAAAACAACTATATTAGAACAATAAGTATATTTACTAACCACATTCTGCAATAGAGGGGCCGACCCTGTTTGATGTCCCACTATTCTCCTAGTCAAGGTGGGTGAAATATAACGCCGAGTGATTCTATCATACCACTGGTTGTATCCCGGCTCTGTGTCATTTCTACCCTGAATAGGTTGTCCAGTCACAGTTTTATTGCCCCGATCATTCCACATTGCAATATAGGTATCATTTTCGTTTGCCCAATTCATATTCCTCCCCCTACAGTCCCTTCTTCGCTCAGGTGCAACATGACATGGAATATTTTGTCGGAGTCCAAACTGCCGCAAAACACGCTCAGGACGATGATGCTCCACGACGTCGAAGAATATCATCGGAACTGATGCTTTCAGGTGGCAACTCGCCGATGTCTTCATCATTGAAATTGTATGGAGTCCAGATAAACTGAAATATGAAAAAGGTATTAAAAAAAATTTAATACAGAAGGATATAATAGAGATATAATATCATAATATAAAAACGTTATGATAGTTTTTTTTACTCACATGTCCTTCGGCCATCTGATCAAGTTCATCTCTAATTGTCCGGACACTGTGAGCAACAACAATGTCATTTGTAACAAGGCGATACCACCTTTAAACATCAATCACGCAATTAAGTTCAAAAATAAGGTTTTTCCTAATTAATTTTTGTTAATTAATTAAAATTCATGAAAATATCAGTAAATTACTGTGCACCATAAGGAGCTCGGGCAATACCATGCTCATCAATTTCTGCCACTAGCTCATGAACGTTACTGGGTCTGACAACCAAAATTCTAGACCACGCCCATATCTGTTAATGAATATATACACATAATTAAAAATCACGAATTATCATAAAAAATAACATAACAATGTTTAAATAATCATCCTCCCCACCTGTAACAATGGCACACAAGCATCTATATTTTTCTGACCTATACTGCATGCTTTGTTTAGCCCTCGGTATAACCACGCCAACACACCACTCCCCCAGCTATAGGTGTTTGTTGCGTTAACATCTTCAAATAACGACAACCATAGTACCGGAACAACATCTCCGGTGTTGTTGGGACACAACACGCCAAGCAACATAAGTGCCCAACAACGGGCTATCTGAACTACCTGCATTTTGTCAGATTCAGGGGTGATTTGGGCAGCAACTGAATTCACATGGTTTACAATCTTCGCGATTTTTAGTTGGAAATCTTTTTTTTTCAAAATCTTGCCTAGTCATTGGAAACCCTAAGTGTTCCAAAATATAGGCGGCACACTCATCATAACTTTGTAACACACGATTAGTTATTAGAGGTCGACCATCGACTGGAAGACCAAATATCATAGCAATATCCTGAAGAGTAATAATAGCCTCTCCAGTTCTGAAATGAAATCTATTGGTCTCCGGTCGCCATCTCTCAACTAGCGCCGTTACAAGACCCATATCATTTGTCCATGACCCTAATTTATCTACCCGATATAGCCCCATGCGTTGCAGTTTTAACAAGACTCGGTTATGTGGGGTCCTTCCATAAGCACTCTTAAAATACGCATTGTCCGCCCGTCTAGCACGGAACACAAAATCGGGGGACTCACCAACCTGCTCGGACATATGATTTGCCTGCCCGGTCAACACCGTACCGTCTATCGGGCCATATATATGATCAACAAACTCCTCCTCCATCCTACATTAAAATAAAATAAAAGGTTATTTTCAATTAAAACGATACTTGAGTTAATTAGAATAATACAAATTAATATTTCATAAATTCAAACACATACATCACAAAGAAATAAACTTATGTCACAAAATTAATCCACACATCTATAATTTGAAATTATACACATCAAGATTATACATCTATAATTTGAAATTATACCTAAAAATTCAAGATTATACCTACTAATTAGAAATTAAAACATCAATTCAAAATTATACCTATAATATGAAAATTATACATAAAAATTGGAGTTTATACCTAAATATTAAAGATTATAGATAAAAAAATTGATATTCAACATACTAATTAAAAATTATACCTAAAATTGATATTATACGTCCTAAACCCTAAAGTATACATAAAAAATTTAATATTATAACTAATAATTCGACATTATATTTTAAAATTCAAAATTAAACCTTATATTTCAAGATTATAGCTACCAATTCAACAATAACATGATAATTCAAAATTAGAGCTAAAAAATCAAAAATAACCAAATTATATCAAAATTATACCAACAATTCGAAATTAGAGCTAAAATATTAAAATTATACCAACAATTCAAAATTAAACTACAAAATTCCAAAAATATTAACCTAAATTGGTAAATTCCACAACAATTCGAAATTACACCTACACCCTAAATTCGAAATTACACCTACACCCTAAATTCGAAATTACACTACAAAATTCCACAAATTTAAACCTAAATTAATAAATTCCACAAAAATTCAAAATTACACCTAAACCATAAATTCAAAATTACATTACAAAATTCCACAAATTTAATTCCTAAATTGATCAATTTCAGAAAAATTCGAAATTACAAAACAAAATTCCACAAATTAAAACACTAAATTGATAAAATTCAACAAAAATTCGAAATTACACCTAAAACTCAAATTTGAAATTACACAAAAATTTGAAATTACACAACAAAATCCCACAAATTAAAACACTAAATTGATAAAATTCAATAAAAATTCGAAATTAAACTTAAAGTCCAAATCCGAAATTACACAACAAAATTCCACAAATTAAAACACTAAATTAATAAAATTCAACAACAAATTCGAAATTACACCTAAAGCCCAAATTCAAAAATTACACAAAAATTCAAACATTCAATTTTTTTTAACCCTAAATTACACAAAAATTCGAAAATATAATGGCTTCTGCACATTTTAGAAAGCAATAATATATAAAATTTACCTTCTATTGTTGAAAAAGATGAAAAATAAGATGAAGAAGATGAAGAATATGAAGTAGAAATGTGAAGAAGATGAAGAGAAGTGAGAGGAAGGAGGAAAAACCGAGAGAGAGAGAAAGAAAGAAAGAAAGAAAGAAAGAGGAGAAAAAAAAGTCTGCCATGTGCAGGCTTTACTGCCATTCCGCGCTCGGGCAGCGCGGAATGAGCAAAACTTAAAAAAAAAAAAAAAAATGCCCATTCCGCGCTCAGGCAGTGCGGAATGGGCAGATATATTTAAAAAAAAAATTACATTCCGCGCTTGGGCAGCGCGGAATCTGCCTGTTCCGCATTGCCTGAGCGCGGAATGTGCTATTTTCTGATGCCTATTTTTTGTTGTATTATTTTTCTTAATTTTGTATTATTTATTTAAAATTCTCTGAAAAAACTATCTACCATAAAGTATCTTTTTTGTAAAAGTTCGACTAGACATATAACTCAACTTAGCGCTGACAATCCCGTGAATACACTAGAGAATAAGTTATATCCCCACTAGATCAAAAGTTATAAGTCACACTGTAAGTCCATAATACATCAGATCCGGATATTTCAGATGGTGTTTAATCTTCTATTTCATTTCTCATATGCACACGACAAATATAATTTTTTAGTTTTCTATTATAAAGTACGAGTTGCTCAAAAACTTTCTTGAAACTTTCAGGATACCTAATTTGAGCCTAATGAGTATGTACTAAAAAGTTATAAGGGAAGGGACTTGAGTTTTAATAGATTTATGCCTTGAGATATAGTTTAATAGATGTATTATTATATATACATCGAAAAGTTATGATATAATTATCCATAAACTCTTTTCCCTTATAATTTGAGGTCCAACAATAACATTACTTTTAAATTTATTTATATCTAACGCAATATTTTCTTATACAATGTACCAATTAATGAAAACATTTATTTTCTATGTATTCCACAACTTAGAGGGTACATAACAATATTATAATTTTATTAGTAAAATCAAAAGAATTTGTTAAGATCTTAAAAAAAACTACAGTCTTTCCTTTCTTTTTAAAAAGCTCAAAAAAGTCTGGATTTTTGATATTGGAGTACGATTAGCTCTTATTTCGATATAAAAATGATAAGATTGTTTGATGTAAACAATTATTAATAGCAAGGACAACTTATATGGAATAAGTGTGGAAGTTCTTTGTGAAAAAAAAAACTAAGAAATAAAATTAAAAACTAAAATATGATGGTAAAGAAGATTATGAATAATGTATTGCGAAAATGAAGTATCATTATAGATGTCATATAAAATATTAATTGTGAATGTTACATTTATTGAGAAGATTCAGTATCATTATAAATGCATATAAAAAATTATTTAGCAATATTTACAATATACATTTCTCAATTTAAAAATATATAATACACTTCAAGCACACATATATAGTGGCAAATTTTTAGGAAAGTGTGTCTAGACAAAAACTTTTAGTGATTCTTTAATAATTCATCATTTTATTTTACTTTGATCTTTTAATTATTTAACTTTTCAATGATTAACTTAATATTATATTTCGTTAGTTAGACATCTACTAATTCTTCAAGATCTTTAATTTTTTTTTTGTACTTTTTGTTATGGGTATGTGCATAAGTGTGTGTCTATATATATATATATCATATTATACACTGTTTGAAAAGTTGACCTTCAAAGTTTGTATTTTTGTTACCTATTAGAATAATTTAATTATGAAACACGTGTATCTAAATTATTATTTTCTATAATTTTTTTTAAAAATATCAATATAATAAATTTTATTTTTATACTCGTTATTTAATAAAATTAATGATATATACTGTCTATTTATCTTAAAATATGTTTATCTCACCTACTTTTTCATTAATGAATATTGTATCTTATGAATGAAATTTTTGCAAGGCTTCACACTGATAATATATTTCATAATCTTGTCATTTCTATTTGATGCGGTTCGAAATTTACACCAAGAAATCGTGAAATTCAAACACGATTTGTATTTCTAATAAACACGAGAAATCTAGAATATGAAGGTGAATAATAATACTAGAGATAAATAAAAATACTAAAGCGAAAGAGATTTATTATTATTTCACGGTGTTCTTGATAGAAAATACAAAGCTGCAGAATTTTTTATCCAAAGTGAATGTAAATACAAAAAACGACTTTTTGGTATTTAAAAGGTCTAATGGTTGATTTTCCCTCCTTTTTTGGAGTTGTTGGCCAATTCTTAGCAATAATGGGGGATATGGAGATAGTCTCCCCCCTTTAGGGGATATTGGTTGAGATTTGATCTGATTCATCCTTATCTCTTCGTCAGCTATGCCTTTAAGCATCCCATCCAGCTATCCGTCACCGTCCTTGCGAGCTATCCCATTTGGCCATCAACGAGGTCCTTTATTATCTTGATTTTCATGCTTATGCGTAGCCTTCCCTACAAGCTTCCTTTAGAATTATTCCATTGTGGGTCTTACTCCTCATTTCTAACCCAAATTGTCATGGATTAATATGGTCCACACCTTGACGAGGCCCAATAATATAACTAAAAATTATGGGAGTATCATAACCCCCTACTCTTGAGATCTTGAAAGAAGTTCAAGGTGTTGAGAGTATAACTAGTGTGTAGAGAACAAGCTAAATTTTCAGCTTCCTTGCGAGCTAATTCACGAGCCGACCCATAAGCTGACATGTGAGCCGATCCACGAGCGCATCACTCTGTCGATTCGCCTATAATGAGGCAGTTTTTCTTCTCATTTTTTTTCTTTTATATTTTGCTTTACACATCTATGTATTGCCTTGTGATGATTTCTCTCTTTTTTGGGGGGATTTGTATATATCCCTTGAGATATTCTATCTTCATTTTTCAAGCAAATCTTCTTCTCAATCTCTTGGATTTCTTCTAGGATTAGGAAACTTTTGAAATTCCCTAATTTGATGGGATTCATGTATATCTTTCGAAAGTTTTCACTTGCCTTTTCAACATAAACAAATCTTTTTCTCCTTTGGGATTTTCTTTTATTTCTTGCATAACTTCTTGCAATTAACTTCTCCCATTTTTTTTTAGAGGTAATCTTCTATTTATCTTCCTTGAGTTAGCATATATTTTGACTTTCTGTAAAAGCTTCCTTCTTCACTTTTCTTCTGTCTTTGATGATATCTTCTTTTCACGTCCTAGCATAAGAACTAGTGAAATAGCATTAGCTTGGGAATGCTCACAGCATATTTTGATTATGCTAGCCCATGTTACCGGAGGCCTTTCTATAAGGTGTCCACTGCCCTTGTGGAGATTTGTAGGGCTTGCGTCCTCTTGTAAACTTTGTTTGGTTACCTGCATATTTCATGTAATTTATGCTCGAATGTTTTATGGGTATTCTTTAGTGCTTGGTGTTTGACAAGTTTTTTTTTTTTTTTTATGCTTGCGTGTTCGCAAGGCTTTTTTGTGGTGCTTGTTGTTTAACAATGCTTTTCTTTTTTTTTTCTTTTTTCTTTTGGTGCTTGGTGTTTCACGAGAAATCTTTGGTGCTTGCGTTTTTGCAAGGCTTTTTTTGGTGCTTGGGTGTTCACAAGACTTCTTTGGTGCCTGGATTTTCACAGGGCTTATTGATGCCCAGCTTTCGCATTCAGGACTTCTATCTTAACCTGATTTTTACAGGGCTTATTGGTGCCCAGTTTCGCATATAGGGCTTATTGGTGCCCAATTTTTCATACAGGGCTTCTTTCTCGGTGCCTGGTTTTTCATAGGGCTTATTGGTGCCCAACCTTCGCATACAGGACTTCTTTCTTAGTGCCTGATTTTTCACAGGGCTTATTGGTATCCAGCTTGTTAACATTATGCCCTCCATGCTATAGAGAAATTAGATTAATAGGGCATTTATCTTTATGTTGTACAAACTCTTATTCTTTAATAAAGGCATTGTTTTGTTCATATCAATCTTGATGGCATTAATATAAGTATTGAACAAATAAGTCCAAGGTAATCAAGAGGGAGCTTCTACTCCTCAATGGTTAGAGGAGATGGACACTAAAAGTATCGGTTTCTTGTTTACTTAAACCAGAGTTCGCAAGTTGACGAGTCTTGATTGGGCATTAAGACCAGACTTGCATAACTCAAGCTTTGACAAGGAGTGTCAGTCGGTCGCTTTGGATGGTGCGAGCTTAGTCATAGGTATATCAATGGAATTGATATATTCGAACATGGCTCGACGTAATTCAATCACAGGGGTAATTATTCTTTGATAGTCAATGATTGGATTACTGGTCACGGTAGTGTGCGTGAGCCTTAGACCTAAGGATTCACGAAGATTGGACTTGTGACACTGAACGAGTTATCAGAGTAGTTAGATCCATTTCACCTTTTGGTAAGATCAACCTCGAAGTGCGGTTCAGAAGGACAAGTGGCAATTGTTCGGTGATTGTCAATAGGGGATTCACTTCTTAGGTAGTAACGAGTTAACGTCCTGTGCAATCATAGGTAAATGAAATTATAAGTCTTTGGTCAAAACAAGGAAGTTAACTTATGTATAGAACATAAAGGTAGTTCAGTAATTTGATCTTACTATGATTCTCTGAAGCACATCATCGAGTTCTGTGAGTTTGACATAATCAATGACTCTCACTCGATCGGGATGTTATAGTGAAGGGCTTATACTCACATGGTATTTGTGACCTAAAGGTTCGTATTGATCTATTCATTTCAATTGGGTTTCGATGTGAGTCCATGTGACTGGCTTAGTGACACTCACATCCTAAGGTTCTTCCCAATGCCAATTGAAACGAACCAAGAGAGTCGTGCTTCAAAGGAATTGAGCGAAGAAAATTCTTTCGTTGTCAAATATATAAATTAGGTAATTTTCTATTTGATGAGCAAATTAATTTATTTGATTAATTGGCATAATGGAAATAAATTAATAATAAATAATTAGATGTACTTATTATAAACGCATTAATTTATTTGATTAATTTGATTAATGGAAATAAATTAATTATAGTAAATAATTTGATTTATTTATTATACTCATCATTTTATTAAATAATTAGATTATTTAATTTAGATGATTGCTAATTAGTATATTATTTTAATTAAAATATTTTAGACCTATTAATAATTGGACTAAGTTGAAAGTCAACTTAGCCCAATATTGGATGAGGAGTGGCGTGTGAGGCGTCTATTTGAGAGTTGGATGGGCTCAAAGAATTAGTTAATTCCTAGACCATCACTCCTCTTATATATACCTAATACTAGTTCAGTCAAAACCTAACTCTCACATCAGACTTGAAAGCAAAGAAAGAAGAAGAGAAAAATCTCTCTTTCCTCCCCTAATAGCCGTCTACCATAGTAGGTCTTAGGGTGGTGCATTTTTCTTCAAAGTTCATTCCAGCGTGATATCTAGAGGCAGGAGTTTTGAATTGCTACTACCCGGAAGATCAAATCTTTAATCAAATCAAAAGGTTAGTGAAAAAGATGAAATTAGATTTCATCATTATGTAATTTTTGAAATATGCAAAATCATTAAATCCAAAAGTGATCTGATTGTGAATCCGGATATGTTTTATCGTTTCCTCTGCGCATGAACTAGGATTCACAACAATGGTATCAGAGCCAGCTTTTAACGTTTAATGATTTTTGATATGAATATGTTGGATTTTATGTTTATGATGAAAAATTTGATTAGATTAATATTTTTCATGGTTAGATTTATTTTTTGAAAGTGAAATCTGAACTGAAATTTGAATCAAGTTTTTGTATTGGATATGAATTTATGCATGAACATGAATATGTGATCTGAATTATTTTTGGATTTCGACTAGGAAAAATCGAGCGGCGCAACTTAACTGGCGGTGCGCTTACAAGGCGCCTGCTGGGCCACATAGCACAGTGACCCGTGCAATTGATCGCAATATGAATCGGGTTTCACCTGACGGCTCAAACCACGGTTTCGACCCATGGGTTTGACCTGCGGGTCAACCCATGGATAGACCCATGATTCAACTCATTTTTTTCAAATTAAATAAAATATTTATTTTAAAATGGTTTTAAAATTAATTAAATGATAAAATAATTTTTGAAATTAGTTTTATGCCTAATTTTAAATTGAATTTAAAACTAAAATGAATCCTAGAAAAAAAATTTATTTTGAATTAAATTCTTTGTTGAATCAATTGGGTATTGATTTTTTGAAACTAAATGATTAGGGTAAATTGGATTTAAATTAATTCAATTATTTTCAAACCACACTTAATTAAAATTGGATTTTAATTTAATTCTTTTGAAAGAACTCCAACGTATTACCTATCTTTTAAAATCCTTTGATGCATGATATTGTGGGATGTCTTCCATGGACTAGTTTTATATATGGGTTTTGTTTTCTAGGTTGTATCGGGTCTTTAGTACCCCCCCCCCCCCAGTTTGTATTTTAATTTTTTTATAGAAATATGTATTGGATGCATTTTTATCTATGTAATTAGAATAGGACCTTTTTGGAAGAAGGTCCGCTTGGAGCTGGAAGACCTCAAAGTTAGACATAGGTTAGATCTTATCGTTCCCTAACCTTTGATTGAGCCAATGGTTTGACTCAATCTAGATAAGTCCATGGAAAACAGGTGTGATAGAATTGCTACGCATTTTCTATTTTATAATCCATATATGCGTGCTATAAATGGATAATGTGCAAACTGAGACCAATTAAACTCAAATTCTCCCATTGGATGAAAATACTGAATTTAGATTAAAAGGGAATTGGATGTCCCGGCTCTCCATCAAACTTAAGAAAAATTGAATTAATGTCAATATGCATAATTTCTTCATAGTAAGTGAGGGTTATGCATTATCACATTTTAAAAAAAATCTGTGAGTGCATTAGATGCCATCAATCAAAACAAATTACACCCCATATATCGACAGAGAGTTTCAAGTGGAATTCAACTATTGGACTGATTGGAAGTTGACGAGCCCAAGTTCAGATAGATCACAACCTATATATCGCTAAAGGGTTGCCGTCATGTGATCTATGAACCAAATTAATGATTAAATCACATGTTGGACGATGTTGGCAAAGATTTCCACTTTAATAAAAGTAGCGAGCCATATATCGTTAAAGGGTTGCAATTCATCGACTTTAGTAAAGAACTCAATCACTCACTACGAAGTCTTTTCAACGATATTTCTGAATATTGCAGTGGGAGTGTAATGATTCAAGAAATGTAGTGGGAGCCAAGTGAAAATTCAAAGTCCTGTCTAATTTTACTTAGTGTACAACATAACAACTTAATTGAATCTTTTTTATTCTCTGCAGTTATTTATTTTCTCTCTCAAAATGGTTAACAACCCTCCTAAAGAAATGCTTGAGAAAAATGTTCTCACTGGACTAAATTACCCAGATTGGATCAGAAGATTGAGAATTGTTCTTGATGAATCTTTGGAATACGTGCTAGAAACAAGTCGTCCTTCTAGGTCGGGTCTTAATGAGGATGGTAAAGTTTGTCTTGCCTACATGGATTGAATCTCTAATAAATATAAAGTCAGGGAATACATGTTGAGCTCTATGAGCAGCGAGCTGCAAAGATACTATGAGATGATGGATAGTGCCAGATCTATCATGCTGCGCTTAGAAGAGATTTTTGGAGAGCACGGTTAGACCATTCGATATTTTATATCAAAAGAGCTCTTCAACATTAAGACGAAAGAATGGGAAGACGTGTCCGAACGCATCCTTAAGATGATTTCTTTGTTAGAGAAATTGAGGTCTTTGGATTATTACATCGATTTTCATCTTCAAGTGGATCTCATTCTTTAATCTCTCCCCAAATCCTTCTCAGCATTTTTCATAAATTTTGATATGAATGACATTGAAGGATCATTGGCAACACTGTTGGATTGAGACTGGTCACTGGAAATGTGACTGTCCAGCATTGAAAGCAATGGCATCTACAGGTATGGAACTTTATGTTTTGGAAACTAATTGTTCTATGATTGTATTCTCCACTTCATGGATTCTAGACTCATGAGCAAGCGCTCATATCTGTGTTTTGAATCAGGATCTGGAAAGAAGTAGGAGGCTCAAGGAGCAAGAAATGATGATCCATGTAGGTAGCGGACATAGTGTGGCAGCTACTCACATAGGATCTACTTTTTTATCTTTATCTACTGTACACTCACTAGTTTTGGATGATTGCCTTGTTTTGCCTAATGGGCTTAAAAATATTTATTTTATTCTCGTATTAGTTAGACTTGGATACGATTTCCAATTTTTTAACAATGTTTGCAATATTATTTTAGAAATAAATTTGTTAGCTCTGCATCTTTAGTAAATGGTTTATATTACTTGAATGTCCAAAATAGATGTATTGTGAGTACAATCACCAAGAAACGAGGTATGTCTGGGACAAACCAAAGACTCATCTGGCACTTAAGACTAGGTGATGCTGGAGAATACCAGATTCGAGAACTTGAGAAAAATGGGCTAATAAGCACATTTGGGTCGGACTCATTGGACCAAAAATATCAAAAAAAAATCCTATGGGACCAAATGTGTTTTGGCCGAACTCCAATGGGACCAAAAGTGATTTTTTCTTAACTACTTATAAGGGAGAGGCTCAGTAAGTTCATGCAAATTGCATACAGTTGTTGTGTTCTATGTGGAAATCAAGTGGAAACATTAGATCATCTATACTTTAGATGTGAATAGTCTATGCAAATGCTACAAAAGATGATGTAGTGATTATAGGTTCAAAATTGGTCCGTTCAGTTTATCAAATGGAGAAACTAGCTGAAATATGCTTATAAAGTGTGGAGTTTAGGCAAGGGATACTTATTGATGGAACGACTAGGGTTCTACATAAATTGGGAGGAAGGAAATACGAGACTTTTTACCCAAGTAGAGAGAACAAGTGAAAATGTTTATAATCGGCTCAAGAAGGAATTGATTAAGCGATTTGAGGGAGGCCAGACAAGCAAAATCATTGATAGAGATACAAATTACTTAAACACAATCTTGATTTGAAGAGTAGTTGAGTCCCTTGTCAATTTTGATGTCTTTTTGATTCTGAGAACATAGGCTTGTAGATACGCAAGGTAATCATGAAAATTTATACAAATATTATAAAATTTACAACAAAACTTTGAGTAATTTTAATTATCCTAAATATATATATATATATTTATATATATTCTTTTACATCGGTAATATTCTATTTATAATATATATACAATGGATCTCGTTAAATAGTATGACTAAACTCTGTTGTGAAAATTATGAAATAAACGTGATTTTGTAGTAAAGGAGACATGTCGTAGAGCGTTTAAAGGGGTTGGTAGGTGTGAATCAATTTTAAATTTTGTTTTTAAATCTACAATATTTCAAAAAAAAAAAATTAATCGAATATATATAATCATATAAAAGAATTACATAGTATTTTAAATTTGGGGTTTCAGCAAGAATTTTTGGAATTTTTGGGTTTTGATGAAAATTTCATGTTTTGGTCGAAAGGGACCGTACTCGTCTTAGAGTAGAGCTAGTTTGACTTCAACAATCGAAAAAAGTTCATTACCTAAACCGGATTTGCCACATCGGGAAATCGAAGGGTTTATCGGCAAGTTCCGTATATTCCATCCATTTTGTCGAACTTTTTCGGGCTCTTTCGGTAAATATTCTGTAAAATTGGATCGATAGTGAGATTTCGCTCGGGGACCCCCAAAAACCCGAAAATTCGTTCAAAATTTTGTGATTTCTAACAAAATTTAAGAGAATGTTGCTTAAGACTTTTGTAAATATGTTGTTTGCTGGTATAAAATTCTGACTTTGGGAAGTTTTCATAAAGTGTTTAATAAATGTGAAAATTTACAAAAGGTTTTAAGTTTTTTTCCTCTGATAATACTATAACAAAAAATAATGTTAGTGGCAAAATTTGAAGTGACAATATTAAATTTGTCACTAGATACATGTAATGAGTGAAAATAATTTTTGCTTTGTTACAAAAAGGATTTTTAGTGACAAAAGTTTCTTTTAAGTTGTCATTATTGACAATTAGTGACATTTGTATAGTGACAACTTAGTGACCATAGAAATAGAGTGACAATTATATTTGTTGTCACTGTAGGCGTACCACTAATTGTCAATAGTGACAATAATTTTCTTGTCACTAACTATCAAAAGTGACAAATTCTATACAAATCTTGTTACTAATAAACATGTTAAACATATTTTTGTGACAAAACAAAAAAAAATTCACTATAAATTTACAATTGGCGACAATTTTGACGTTGTCACTTAATATTTTGTCACTAATATCTTATTTTTTTGGTAGTGCTAAAGGATTTCGTAAGTTTTTTACAGGATTTGATCGCGGGACCAAATGTTTTTTGACGACTTGTCGGATGCAATGTGAGATTCTTGTAAGGTGCAAGAACAAAATTGTACGGGATAAACTTATGGGACGAAAAAAATACAATTTATGGAATAGAGTTCTAACTCACTTCAAAACCCATCATTAGTAGGAGTACAGGAACCTAACAAGACCTAAATTTCCAAATCAAGAACCCATAGAAATTTTTAAAAAATAATACAAAATTAAATAATAATTATAAAAATAAGACAAATTTTAATCCGATAAAAAAAAGAATAAAATGTTGTTGGTACTAGCGTGTTTATTGAAGTCATGTTGTTACCAATAGCGGATTTAATTAAGTAATTTTTTTTGTTTAGTGGAACACGCTGCGAACAACGTGTTTCACTAATGGTAACATTACCGTTAGTAAACATTCTGCTAGGAACAACGTGTTTATCCTCCTATAAACGTTTTTACCAGGAGTGTGTAATACCACAAAAAAAAATCGAATTTTCGAGTTTTTCTTCCTAAATTCTCTCCCACTACAAGTAAACAAGGCATTAGCTGAAGACAAAATTCCAATGGACTCAATGTTAGGAAATTCATGTTAGATGTTTTGATGATGACAAAATAAGTTTCATGTTAGACCCCAAAGATTATGTAAGTTTATTTTCCTTAGAATATGTTTAAGCGTTTAACAAGTTATCGAGTTGTAATTTTTAGACTAGGCTTGTAGTTTTTACCGTTGTAGATTTTAGACTAGGTATTGGATACTAAGTCGCTGATAAAGTTCTAGGTGAGTCTGTCAAAGATGAAGTTGAAGATCAACATCTGAAACCAAGCGAAGATGAAGATTCTGTCTTAAGCGACTGCCAATCGCTAAGGACATTTCAGGAGTTATGAATCAAGCGCTCAAAGCACCAAGCGATCAAATGATCAGATTCACCTGAAATAAATTTCAAAGTCATTAAGGACTTAAATGCAATCATCAACAGGCATTTATTTCCAACGGAAAATAAATTCAAATGCATTAAATGTGATAAGGACGAATTGAATACGGAGCAAGCCACCGTATTGACTAAGACTGTCAGTGTTTCACAGTTCAAACCTGCCCGTTAAATCGTGCAGCAGAATATCAGGAATGTCAGAAAAATGTACTACTCACTTGCTACGTGAGAGGCACGCGCTTGCATGTGTCCAAAGGACAAATCCCAAGAAATGTCTATAAATAGTGCCTTCCAACAAACCCTAAATACACACGCATTCACACAAGAATTAGGTCAATACTTTGCTGAAATCAGTCCAAGAAAATATTACAAAACTCCATATCCAAAATCCTTCAAGCTTTTCATATACATTTTAAAGACAGTCACCGATATCTTAAACCTCTTCAGAGAAGAACCCTAAAATATTATTGAGATATCCCAAATTGTTTGAACTCTACAAAATCAAACAAACCCTATGACGAAAACCCTCAACCTCTTTCATCTGCATAAGAAAGTTGTTGATTTACAAGCAGCATTTCTGTGTGAGAGAAGCATGTTGAAGAAGATCTCTACTGGAGTTGAAGTCTGTGTGATCAAGGAGCTCAAGATCGTCTACCTTATCCTCTATTTTGTTGATGCCTCTGTGTGATCCTTCGATAATCATTCTAGTGGATTTTCTCCGAGTGTAAAGGAGAAGAAGGACGTAGCTGGGATTACATCATCCAGTGAACCTTTCATATCTTGTGTCCTTTTACTATTTTATTGCTTTACTTTATTATTTGCATCATATCATTAAAAGGCTTTAAAACGGTTAAGCGACTATTTGGCTAAAAGAATGCTAAGCATTAAAATCAATTTTGCTGTGCTAACCCTGATTAAGCGATTTAAGCGTTACCCTATTTTGGTAACTGCTGAAATCACTAAGTCTAAGTTATCTATCCATTAGCGCTTGACCCAGCACCTTGCTTTCTAAGCATTCAAATTCTTAAAAGTGATACGAATTCTTTGAAGTCGAAAAAGACTTAAGGGTATATTCAACCCCCCCCCCCCCCCCCCCCCCCACCCCCTTCCCTTCTAGACTCTTTCGTATGTCACTTGGCACCACCACTCAATTTTGTAGCTACCCTTTCGTATGTCACTTGGGACCACCACTCAATTTTGTAGCTGAGATGACAGATTAACTACAAATATTACGTAGGTAAATGCACTTTAAAAATTATTGAACATATAGAAATTCCGTATTTGTACTTTATTGCAAATATGTTCTTCCTTACAAAATAGCATTGGATTTGCAATGAAGAACCTATTTGTTGCAAATTCCGTTTCTAGTGCAACGGATTAGCTACAAATTATTTGTAGGAAAAATAAATTTATAAATAAGAAAATAACTTAACTACGAAATTGTTGTGACACTTGTTATGAATTTTAAATCCTTGTTAGTTTGTCGCTAGATGTCGCAACAGAATGCACATCTGTTGCAATTACTGTTGATGTCACAACGGCGAGGAGCTACAAATTGTGCATAGGAAAAAAAAAGTTAAAAATAAAAAATAATAAGATATTCAACTACAGAATTGGTGGCGTGTTTAGTATGAAATCCAAGCCTGTAATTACATATGTAGATAGATGTTGTAATGCGATGCAATCTCTGTTATTGGTGAGAAGGATTGGGTACCAGATTTTGCATAGGAAAAGTTCATTTAAAATAAAAAATGAGATGACTTAGCTATGCAATATGTGTCTGATTTATGTATACATATGATCTTGATGTGTATATATGTTTCTAAGTGTTAAGTTTGTTGTGTCGCCCTATTACTGAAATGTTAGTAGATAGTCATTAGATGGAAGGAATTTCTTTTGTCAAATTGTGAGACAGTAGAAGTGATCACATTGAAATATCTCATATTTGCTGATTTTTTAATATGAGAAGCATAATTTGTTTTTGTCCACTTCCACTTGAAAGATTATGTTGACTTATAATCTGACATCATAATTGGATTTACAGCCTCTGTCCACACAAGTGCTGGACAAGTGCAAAGAATTACAAAGTGCATTCAAAATGGCTTGATTGTTAGTCTTTTACGCCCGGACTTCAGTTGGGTATGCGTTCAACCATATAGCCAATATACGAAATTTTGAATGATTGCTTGTATAAGTATATGTACTAGTTAAGCGAATATATGAATATCACATGAATTGTAACCGCATAATCTGGTTTGTGCCATATTCTATCAAAGTTTGCATCTGAAATTTATTTGAATAGAAAATTTGTGAGTCACCAAAGTGGCCTAATCATTAAATTTATAAATTTCAATATGTATTAAAGTTTGCACATAAAATCTATTTGATAGATGCTTTGTTAGTTATCAAAGTGACCTTATCATTAAAGTTGTAGATTTCAGTGCATATTAAAGTATTTCAATTACCAATAAACTTTATATTCTCATAAATGACATAGAGATATATGAAAATATTGAAGTTTATTATTGTAAGACTTCGGGAATCGCCAAAGATTGATTCATTGTTCTAATAATATATAAACATAATCGTTAAGTTTAGTATCTTATATTAGATTTATTTTGTGTATCCAAAGATAATAAATAAACCTAATAAGTACATATATTTATAATATTTTATGGTTTATATATCTTAGTATATCTCAAAGGAGAACTTTAATATATAGTTATAGTATTTCCATGAAAAGTGGCATTGAGTGAAAAGTGACCTTTCATTGATATCTAAAAAAGATTTTATTATAGTTTTGGTGATTTATTATGATTTAGAATTACAAATGAATGTTAAATTGTCTTTCTTAATGGAGATTAGATGAAAAGGTTTATTTATTGGCAGTGATAATACCAGAGCAATTTATCATCATTTTTATCTTTACCCTCGTTTGTATAATTTCTTTGCAGTTGTTCGTGTGCACCGTCGTCTTCCTCACTGCATAGTGCAAACACCACCTGTTCAATTCTATCATTTGTTATTGAATGGGCATAAGACCCCCATCACCTCAATCTCAATAATGCCAGTGGCAATCACCAAAAATTTACAAATAGATTATATTTATCAATCTGTATAGAGTGTAAAGGTTTATTAATGGCCTCCTACTTAATTTTAGAATTAATCAGGTAAACAAGTATAACGAATGTGTAAAAAATAGAAAACCCACCTCATAAATTAAACAAAAAAAGAGAGATTAAGTAAATAAATTTGACAGCTAAACCAAAATAAGATCGGAATATGTAATATATATGCATTTCTGTGCTTTCATGGTTTGACAAAGTGAGTTTTGGTATTTCGCATTTTTGGCGATGGAAATGTATTGGATTGTGGTTGCAGGGTCGATGGCGGAAAGCAGATCGAGGGCACACTATAGAGCTGAAGGGTTTTCTTTTTTCTTTTTTTTGTTGTATACCAAGGATTTCCCCCAACCGGACGCCGACGACTATTCCCTTCGAGGCGTAGAGATCTCCGAAATGAGTTTTGCCTCATTTTCCATACACACCGCCAGGAATCGAACCCTGGACAAATGCTTAAGGAAACCAACTATCTACCAACTGTGCTGGACCTTATTGGTGCTGAAAGGTTTTCTGGGTATGGAGGAGATGATAATCAAACAAGGAATAACATAGCAAAGGGCATAAATGTAAATAAATAGTTATTTGCTCTGGCAATATGAGAATTGCTCTCGCATTATCACCAGCCTTATCAATTAGCCTATAGTGTGTGTAAGCTTAAAATGTCAATACACAGACCAAATCAAGCTTTTTGTGTATGTACATAAAAGGTCAGTGGGAGCTTGTTTATTTGCTTTGTCTTGTATATCGATGAATTGATATCTTACTTTCCACTAATGATCTTGGCTTATTACATGAAATCAAAATATTTTTCTAAGAAATCTAAAATAAAAGATATGAGAGAGACAATATGTGATAGGAATTGAAATATTCCATAAAGAATCACAATGATTGTTTGGATTGTCTCATAAAGTATATATGAAAAGAGTTTTAGAAAGATGTAATATGGAAATGTTCAGTAAAGATAGTTCCAATTCAGAAGTGAGATATATTTTAAATAGTTCAAATTCAGAAGGCAGATATGTTTGGCATTATAGAATATCTAATGAATGAATTGGAACGAGAACAAGAACAAATAAAAGAATTCATTATGTATGTGATGTTGAGAGTTTGATAAATTTTCAAACTTGTATTGATCATAGTCTTCTTTAGTAAGAACGACAAGTATTTTAAGGGTGCTATGCATATGAAAATTATGTACTTGTCGTTAAAGCAGAATTCAGAAACAAAGAATATCAATCAAAACATTCTAGCACCATTTGCCTAAGATATTAATGAGCATGTCAAAAGAAAGTCATTATAGATTACCGCCCAAAATATTAGGAGCATACGAATGAATGGGTATTATAGGACGTCATAACTGAATTATGTTATATGCATATTAAGTTATCATGTTTGATAATCTTGAGCGAGCTCAATTAAGTGTTTCTGAAATCTCCCCTTCTTCTATATTGTGTACATTATTGAATAGAGGTATTATAATGGGAGTTGTCTTTGATAAAGACATTAAAGTTGGACATTTATGTTCTCTTCATTAAGGATCATGATTAATTAAAAATTAGTATCTTAGTACATGGAAGGAACTGTGTCAAGCTAAATGACGTACAACCGTCATGACTCATATTAATTTTGACTTAATCATGGTATAATAGTATAGCCAATTTCATAAAAGATTTAAAATAATGCTATTGTGCGCATTATGTTTATTCTAAATCATAAAAGCAAATATATGAGCCAAGTGGGAGAATGCAAGAAATATTATGTCTCATACATTAAACTACATATTATTATTTTGTCAATATTAAAGTCTGATTGACAAAATAATTAATTGTCTAATATTATGTGATTAAATCCTATTTGGTTATTGAAAAAACATGACTTTACGTAATGTACAGTCATGACTCTAAGTGAAGAAGTGTCTTGAAAGGCGACTCTTAAAGTTTTAATATAAAGAGTATTGGTCCTCTCTACCCTTCTACACCAAAATTCAAGACATTACGTAAAAGGCAGATAATGTATTCTGATAAAAGTGTATTTATATTTTCCATCATTTAAAGAGAGGTCTAGGGAGAGAAACCATTCTTCCTCAAAGAGGTGTTACAAACAAGTGATTCCATATCAACAAGATTGGCACTAAAAGCTATAGAAGAAGATTAGTCATTTATTTGTTGAAAATTATGTGGAAATCATGAAATTCACGATTATGGGAATTATGTAATTTATGAAATTTAACTTGCACCTTTAAACTAACGCTGAATGTGTAAATTAATATTTGGCTTGGGTGGGAGACCCTCTTTGCTCATTGTCATTAGTTTAATAAAATTGGACAAAAAGTTGTGGTTAACTGATTATACATGGAGCTTGCAATTTCATTTGCTGTTAATAGATTAAAAATTAAAGCTTACATATGAATGTGTGTGTATATATATATATATGTATGTATATATATGTTTGCATAGTAATTTGTTTTTTCTGTGATGTTGCGTCGGAAACTTTGTTGTTTGCGTCTAGGCACAGAAGACTAAAAACAGATTCTTTTGTATATTATTTGTTCTTTAATTTTTTATTTAATAGATTGTTGGACTGAGAAATTAGGGTCAAGAGCAATCTCCAAGTCAACTTCAACAACTAAGTCCAACACTTCGAAGAGATAATGATCCACCGTAGAGACAAGAACATGAGATTGCGAAAAGCTACACGAATCAGGAACAAAACTACATAAATATGTAACAATGTCTTCAGGAAATCATACAAAGATGCTGCAGCAAGATAATCACTTAACAACTCCTAGTTATGTTGATGGATTTGGATATCGAGATCAAGAATTTTTCTTATGTTCCATGAAGGTGGGAGGAATTGCAATAGTAGTGGTATAGTAGATAATAGTTGTAGGTTTTGATGCAGATAGGGTGAGTGAGTGATGATAGTTACATAATTTGTGATATGAATAATGGTTCTTGATGTTTAAAATATTTGAAGTTTGTTTCATGTGGGAAATTTAATTATTCTTATTTGTTGTTTTTTCATTTGTAATGTTGTTTGTTTGTGTCTTAAAGATTTTCCTATATTACAATTGTTTAGTAGGTTAACCATGATAAGTTCGTCATCATGGCCATAAAAGGATTTCTATAAAATTTCATACCAAATAATAATTTGATGTGAATATAGCTACAAATAATTTTTCCATATAGATTCTAAATTGCTATGGAATTTTGTCATTATAGCTACAAAAGTTTCTGTAGAGGTTGCAATGATATTTTGTTGCCATGATATTTTGTTGCCATATCAATGAAAATTGCCAAGGAACTTTCGTTGCTACAACAGTGAAATCTCCTATGAATATTCCTTTGCTTCAACGACAAAGATTTCTACGGAAATTGTGATGCCATGGCTATGGAAATTCTGAAGCTGAAGCTATGGCAATGGAAGCTGCAATAAATGTTTTGTCACCATAGCGACAATATTGCTACGATATACCACAAAAGTTTATCTACAGATTTCTGTAGCCACATGATAGCAACGGAACTTTTTAATATTGTGGTTGTATTTAGCTACAGGGGTATCCGCTTCGAAATTGGCTACGGCCATATTATTGCTATTAGGGGTGTTCACAGATTGACAGGACTGACCGAAAACCGAAATTTCGGTCCTAACCGAAAAATTCGATTCGGTTTGTGATTATTTTTTTTTTTTGCAAAAATTCAATTTTTCGGTTTGATTTTTATTTTGAGTTTCGGTTAAGTTCGGTTAACCGAAAACCAAAATTTTATATTTTTTTCTTTTTTTAATGTTTTATTAATTATAAATATTGTTAGGAATTTCATGTTAGATGTTTTGATGATGACAATTAGGACTTTTTTGTTAGACCCCAAAATATGTAAGTTTGATTTTAGCTTTGAAACGTTAGATTTGTAATAGGCTTTGTTTTATTTTTATTCTAAATTGTTAGGTTAAGTTGTCTTAGACTAAGCGTCTGATATGTTTTGAGTGAGTTTATCAGAAGTAAAAGTCTGAAGACTCAAGCGCCTGAAGTCTGAATAAAGATGAAGGTTCCAAGTGTCTAGAATGACCAGCTACATCAAGTGTCACCTTATAGGATAGAAGTAATTCAAGGATGAACAAGCGTCTATCAATGACTGATTTCACCTGAATTTATTTCTAAGTCCAGAAGGAGTTTAATGCAAATATTCTCAATGCATTAAGTACCAACGAGCATTTAATTCAAAAGCATTAAATGCTGATAAGAGCATTAAATGTGATAAGTACTTTCAGACGTACGGAAAAGCCACCCTATTGGACTGTCAATATTTCATAGACTGCAGCACCAACTTTGTGCAGCAGATTTTCAGGAAAAAGGACAAAAGTTGTTCACTCGCGGAAGTGAGAGACACGCGCTCGTGCATGTGTCAAACAGATACTTTCTCCAAGAATGTCTATAAATAGGACTTCAACAACAAGCCGAGAACGATTGATTTCCAAGGCAAATTGTTGTTGCATTGAAGTCTCATTCCTTAAACTCTCAGAAAAGCCAGAATTTTCAAGAAAACATTCTCTTTGCTTTTCTTCAATTCTTGAGACAGTCAACCGATATCTCAAACATTCTTTTCGAAGAAACCCACATTACTACTGAGATATTCCTAATTGTTTGAACTTTATTAAAATCAAACAAACCTTTTAGAAAAACCCCTATCCAAGCCTCGCGATCTGTGTGAAATCGAAGTTGGATACTTGCAGTATTTTTGGGTGAAAGAAGCAAGAGGATTGAAGTGATTTGGAGCAGAAGTCTGTGTGATCAAGGAGCTCAAATCATAGACATCCATCTCTCCCTAATTTGTAGAAGATTCTGTGTGATTCTTTAAGAATCATTTTAGTGGATTACCTCCAAGTGTTCAAGGAGAAGAAGGACGTAGTTGGGATTACACCACCCAACGAACCTTACAAATACTGTGTTCTTTACTTTACATTCAGTATTTCATATTGTCATATCATAAATTGATCAAGTAAAACTTAATCAAACGCTAAGCAACTAAATACACTTTCCATGACGCTAAAGTTTTTAAAAAGAAGACTACGAAAATCATTCCGCTGTGCTAACACTGATTAGAGAACTGAACGCTTAAACCTACTTGGTTAAAGTATTCAAATCTTAAAGTTTAAGTTAACTTTCTAAAAACAATCTTCATCAGACGCTTAGCCTAAGCGTCTATACTTCAAGTAAACGCTCAGTCAAAGCGTCTACATTTCAAGCGTCCAAAACTATTTTAATACGAAACTATTTGAAGTCGAAAAAGATTTCAGGGTCTATTCAACCCTCCCTCTTCTAGACCCTTTCGTATGCCACTTGGGACCAACATAATAAAAATCTTAAATAAATAACAACTTAAAATCGTGTTTAATGGCACCACTCAACAGTCAAGTCAAAAACTCAAATTAGAAAATAGAAAATCCCTCTTTCCCTCACATTACTTCTGCTTCAACTCAGCTCACTTCTGCCTCCACCGCCGGGCTTCTCTTCAATTCGCCTCCACCGCCAGACATCGCGCGCCGACCGGCGACCACCACGGCACACATCGATCGTTTGATAGGTGTAATTCCTTTAATCTTTTCTATTTTTTTTGTATGGGTTTAATTTTCTTTGTATGGGTTTAAGTTATTTTGTATGAGTTTAAATAATTTTGTGATGTATGTGAATTGTATTTGATAAGTTTGTGATTTGTATGAGTGATTTGAATGTAAATTGGATTTGATGATTTTTTTATCGGGTCAGGTTCGGTTTAACCGAATCGAGGAAAACCGAACCAAAAAAGTTCGGTTTTTAACCAAACCGAACCGAACTTTTTCGGTTTGGTTTTCGTTCCAGAATTTCGAAAAATCAAAATTTCGGTTAACCGAAATTCCGGTTCGGTTCGGTTAGAAAACCGACCGATGAACACCCCTAATTGCTATAACTACAAATTTGTGGGTATCAGCTACGCATTGACCGTAGCTGATGCCTTGTTTTCTGGTAGTGGATCCTCCAAATCTCTAATTAATGAAGTCAAGGTAATTTTTCAATTTCATATACTTTTTCTTTGTTAAATTCGTTTTTGAAATATATTGTAGGATTTATGCTAATTTAAACCCTAATTTCCAATTTTATTTTCAAATCAAATTAGTTCAACTTATGATTTTTTAATTTAGGGTTTGTAATTTGTTTGTATTTCATTGTTATGGCATTGTAATATCTTTGTAGGTATAATTTCGAATTTTTAGGTATAATTTTAAATTTTTAGGTATAATTTCGAATTTGTAGGTATAATTTTAAACTTTTAGATATAATTTCGAATTTAGTGTTATGGTTGAACTTTGATATAATCATTAGTTTGTTATATCATTTTAAATATAATTTATGATTTTGAACTATTAATTAAATAATTGATATTATGCAGAAGTGTCGAGGTAGAACAAAATTGGTGTTTTTATATTCGTGGATGGAGAAATAACTAAAGAATCAAATCCATTGGGATATAGCATTTGTGCAAGCGCTATTATGAGAATACGTCGTACAATAAATTTTGCTGATTTGTTGGAGAAGTTATATACGAGAACAAGAATTGATGAGAATTAGTTCTCGTTGAAAGTATTTATAAATATTCATTTTATAAAAACATCAACTTCGTTATGCCTTGACATTTCTGCATAAATCAATTATTTAAAGGAAAAATGCACTTCACCCTCAAAACTCAAAAAAGAAACTATACACCCTAGAAAATTTATATATGTAGCACTTGCCCCAAAATCAATATTCAGGTGAAATTTTTGACGCCTTAGTCCTTGTCTATTTGTATGGTCACAAAAGTTATTTTTCCATATCAAAATAATTTTTTCTATGATATTTTTTTTCCTTAAACATTATTAATTATTGAATCGAAATTCATAATTTTCAAGAATAAGCCGGTTTTAGAAATTTAGGTTTTTATGTGATCACATTTGGCCCCAATTTACATTATAAATCATAGTTCATTTACATAGGAAATGAAAAATGACATTAATGACCTTACGAATTCGTAATGATTGGAAAGTGGCTGAATATTTGGCAAAAATATCTACTTAACATTTATTTTGGGGCAAAGTTCTACATGTTTAAATTTTTTAGGGGGCATAAGCTTTTTTTTTTTTTTTTGAGTTTTAAGGGAATTTAGTGCTAAAAAATGAATTTTAGAGGGGGTGAATTGCATTTTGCCCATTATTTATTTAATAGTTTGAAACCATAAATGATATTCAAAACCAGATGTTGGCCCGTGCCAGGGCATGGGAGAGTGAATATGTAAAAATATACTTAAAAATATATATCAATTATTACATAATTTGTTTATTTATAATTTACCAAATTTAAAGAGAAAAAAAGGATTCAATTTTAAAGATTATCATCAAAAAAATTCTTTATATGATTGTTAAACCATACTTATTTTGTTTTTTAAAAATAATACATTAATAATAATTTTAATAAAATAATTATCAAAATAAAATGAGAGGTAACTATTTCGAATGAAAAAATTCACTCAATTTTGTTGATCATCGTTGGAAAATTTCTTTATATGAGTATTAGGTCTTATTATCTATTAAAAAATAATAGTAATACATTATTGGTAAAATTTAATTAAATAACTATTAAAAATGACGAATAATTATCACTATAAGGGAAATGAATATAATAAGTTATTTTTTACTTGAATTTGAAATGTACTAGTAATTACCATATTTTGAATTCAAATTATGTTGGTAACTAACCTATTTCAAAATTTTAAATTTGAATACTTTAAATAAAGATTGATATTTATATTTTTCATATTCAATTGAAAAAATATATAACAATTGCTTATGTGGCACAATTGAGTTCGATTTTTTTATTTCTTTTGAGGGGGAACGATAGAATATATAAAATCAAACAACCAAATGATTACAACACAGAAACAGCGAGGGCTGGGATTTTAGGGACAGGCCCCTGAGCACCTAGAACAGCTCTAGCCAGAAAATGAGCGACAAAGTTACCCGAACGTCTAACAAAAGAAAAGGCACAACGCAAGAAAGAATTAGAACAGCGTAAATTATCATTTAAAACATTACTAATAGACGATAAATCCAATGACCCCGCTTGAAGCTTAGAAAAAATTGAGAAGCAATCCTCTTTAAGCATCACATTAAGCCACCCCGCGAGAAGCAAAATGAAGACCTTTTAATGCTGCCAAAGCTTCAATGTATTCCGGCGACGACGCAAAATTGAGAAACCGACCAAACCACCCAACACAAGACCCTTTCCAATCCCAAATGACAATCCCGATACCAGCCCGCCTATTATTCAAATTCATGGCTCCATCAACATTACTTTTCATTAAGCCAAAATGAGGTGGTACCCATCGAGATATAGACAAGGAAGGGCTACGAACAGGAGGAGATCCAGTAGCCTCCTTATAAGAGTCCAAGAACCGAGACACCGAACATATAAGATCTTTAGCCGATGGAGTCAAATTATCCATCAACACCGAGTTCCGGTTAAACCACACAAACCAAACAATAATAAGAGCCTTGCGAAAATCATCCTCTGGCAAGCGACTATGGAGACCCCAAAACTAATCCTCCATTGAGCCCCTCCACGTATTGATTTCCCTCCATGAGATATTCGCCAAAGCCCAGACCTATCTTACAAAATAACAGCCCAAAACTACATGAAACCCATCCTCCATCTCCCATGCACATAGCGGACATTTACCAGAGCTGCCCAACCATCATCTAATGAGGTTATGGCCCCTAGGAATCGTATCCCTACACATCTTCCAAGCATGCAGACCTATCTTAGGTGAAACCCAAGCTTTCCAAATGAAATTCCATGCTCCCCGTCGTGGCAGAGCTGAAGAGTAGAAGAGCTCGGTTCAAAGCGCCGAGAAGAATCCCTAGCTAGGTAATAGGCAGATCGAACTAAGAAAATCCCTTTTTAGTATAATGCCACATAATTGAGTCAGGATTATGTCTCGACCCCAATGGGATAGATAGGATACTGTCCACATCATCCAGTTGGAAAATCTCCTGAATGCGAGTAGTATCCCACCACCCCGTGTCCTCGTCAATAATATTATCCACACTAGCATCTATAGGCAAAGTATTAGGCCATGAAGCCATCGTGAAATCCAGGGGTCAGGGGAGCCACTTAGAGGTCCAAATCCGTTTGTGAGCTCCCAACCCAATCCTCCATCGAATTTTCGAGTACACCAAATTTCGAGCTTCCTATACTCCCCGCCAAGTAAGGGACAGTTTGTTGCCCAGCCCAGCTTTGAAAAGTGAAGATCCATGAAAATACTTTGCTCGAAAAATACGACTTTCTAGGCAATCCGGTTTAGTCAAAATCCGCCAAGCTTGCTTTGCCAACATCGCCATATTAAAAGATTTAAGTTCCCTAAAGCCAAGCCCGCCTTTATCTTTTGACTCACAAAGCTTACTCCATGCTAACCAATGTATCTTTTTGTTTGTCTGTTGTGCTACCAATAGTTAGCCATGTCTGACTCAATCTCCACAAGTAACGAATCCAGAAGCTTAAAACAACTCATACTATAGGCCAGGATGCCTGAATAACAGCCTTTGAAAGAATTTCTTTCCCCGCTTGAGACAAGAAATGTGAGTTCCAATCGTTGACCCGAGCTTGGATACGGTTACGGATGGAACCAAAAATCTTCCTTTTTTACTTTCCAACAACCGAAGGTAAACCCAGGTATTTGTCATGTTTCTCAAGTACCTGGACTCTGAGAACATCAGCTAATGCAGTCCGCAATTCTATAGGAACATTCTTGCTGAACACTGAACCTGATCTCTCAAAATTAACTCTCTGACCCGATGCTAACTCATACTTTACTAAAATATCCTTGATACATGCCAGGGCCAGGGCTGAAGCCTGGATGTACAGCATAGTATCATCGGCATACAAAAGATGAGACACTCTAGGGGCGTGTCTCGCAATAGCCACACCTTCAATCTCTCCCGTGTTTTTTGCAGACTGAATCAAACAATTCAGAACCTCAGCAACCAATAGGAATAGATAAGGCGACAAAGGATCTCCTTGATAGATACCCCTCTAAGGCACAATATATCCAAATTGGTTGCCAGTAAGCATGACAGAGTAGGAAACAAAAGCAACACATAGCATAACTAAATCAATAAAATCCCTCCCAAACCCCAATCTTACCAAAACCTTCTCAAGAAAAAGCCATTCCACTCGTAGGACTTACTCATATCCAACTTAAGAGCAACGTGTCCTTCCTTACCCCACGATTTATTCTTCAAGTAGTGATTAGTTTCAAAGGATACAAGAACATTATCAGAGATAAAGCGCCCGGGACAAAAGCAGATTGGGATTCAGATATAACATTGTCAAGCAAGGGTTTTAGCCTATTAGCCAATACTTTAGAACAATTTTATAAATAACATTGCATAAGCTAGTAGGTCTGAAGTGAGCAACAGATTCAGGATACTCACATTTAGGGATAAGTACAATATGAGTGAAGTTCAGTTTTTTAGGAAAAGATTTTTTATTCAGCATATTAAGAACACAAAAGATGACATCTTTCCCTATGATATGCCAAAATTTTTGATAAAAAATGGATGATATTCTGTCGGGACATGGGGATTTAAGGGGATAAATAAGCAATAAAGCATGTGTTACCTCATCCGCGGTGAATTCGTGACAAAGAGTGTCATTCATTTCCCTAGTGACCTGTGGCTGCACATCCACAAGAATCTCATCAGGGTTCGTATCCGACAGATTTATGGACATAAGAACATCCTGGAAATAGTTCATGATAATGCTCTGCATAAAGCAGGGTCATCATGCCACACCCCATTCACATCCTTAAGCTTGTCAATACTATTGTGACGACGCCATTCAGAAGCACAGTTGTGAAAAAAATTTAGTGTTACGATCATCGTCTTTCATCCAGAGAGCCCGGCTACGTGGGTGCCACTCAGTCTCTTCACTCGCCCACGGATCTTCAAGCTCAGACCATAGAGTAGATTCACGGCCCTTAGAGTCAGTGGTGATCTCTCCGGAACAAACATTAAGGATTTCTTTCTCAATCTCTTTTATACGAGAAGACATATCCCCAATCGAACCCTTGCACCACTGCAATAGACCCACCCTATAACTCTTAATATTGTTCCAGACTACCTCAGTAGGATCCTGACTACCCTCAGACGACCACGACTCACGGATCACAAGCTCACACTCAAAAGACCTGAGCCAGGCCGGCTCAAAATGAAATCGACATTTTTTATGGTGAGGACGGGATTGAGGGGTCGGGTTTAGCTGGATAAGAATCGGTTTGTGATCACAAGCAATTGTGTCGAGATTCGTTACCCGGTGTTAGGGAATCGGTTCGACCAGTTTGAGTTGCCACACGCTCTGTCCAAACAAAGGCGAATTACGAAAATCACGAATTTGCCAAAGAGGACGAGGTCGGGAAGCTTCATTCTCATCCTGGCTAATGATTTCATTAAAATCGCTTGCGACCAGACAAGACGAAAAGATATTTTGATTAAGCTTTTCAAGAAGGTGCCAAGACTCTTTACGCTTTGAGCTATCTGGATCACCATAGAAACCAGTGAATTGCCAATTGAGTTCAATTAGGTTGACCACATGTGCACTTACTTGGATTGACTCAAGGATTGTGTTTTATTATATATAGATGATATGACAAACTAAAAATTATATTAAACTTCAAACCATAAACACTAAATTCGGAATTATACCTAAAACTCAAAATTATACCTAGAAATTTGAAATTATACCTAAAACTTCAAAATCGTACCTAAAAATTTGAAATTATACCTAAATTCAAAATTATACCTACAAATTCGAAATTATACCTAGAAATTTAAAATTATACCTAAAAATTTAAAATTATATTTAAAAAATTAAATTATACCTAAAAATTCGAAATTATAGCTAAAAATTTAGATTATATGTAAAATTCGAAATTATACCTACAAATTTAAAATTATAGCTTAAACCTTGAAATTATAACTAAAAATTCAAATTATATCTAAAAATTCAAAATTATACCTAAAAATTTCAATTATATCTACAAACTCGAAATTATACCTACAAACTCAAAATTATAGCTACAAATTCAAAATTATACCAAAAAATAAAAATTATACATATAAATTACAAGACCATTACAATAAAACATTACACGAAAACGTTATAGAGAATTTGACCCGATTTTATCAAACTTAATAATTTATATAGTCTATTTTCTGAAAATCAGATAATTAGTGGAATTCAAACCAATTAATCCACTATTCATACATGCTATAATTTTATTTCAATTTCATTTATTTTCTTCACATGAATATTTCCATAAGGCCTGACTAGTTTATATGTTGACCTCACGGCTAACGTCAATAAAGCGTAAATTGTTGCTATAAAAGAATCATCACCATCTCTCGGACATTTCCATAAGCATTATAATAATCCATCACCTTTTCCGTTACGATTCTAAGCATATAATATAATATCGGAATCATTTATAGCAATAAGAAATGGCTAAAAATCCAGAAACAGAGCACCCTGTGAAGGCTTTTGGATGGGCAGCCAGAGACACTTGTGGCACTCTCTCTCCCTTCAACTTCTCTCGGAGGTGTGTGTAAAATCTTGTGAAATATCACTTTATTCATCAAGATTATAAAGTGCTGAAAATTTCATGTTTTGTGTGTGTGTGATGGTGCAGGGCTCCTGGAGAGAAGGATGTGCAGTTCAAGGTTATGTACTGTGGTATATGCCATTCAGATCTCCACATGGTCAAGAATGAGTGGGGTTTCACGCACTACCCTATTGTGCCTGGGTAAGATTCATTAATCTCCTTGATTTGAAAAACATTTATAGCTTGATTATATTTTAATCTATTATTCTAGAATGAAAGTACCAATATTAATTAAAATGGATGATTTGATGCAGGCATGAGATAGTAGGGGTGGTAACTGAGGTAGGCAGCAAGGTAACAAAATTCAAGGTCGGGGATAAAGTCGGCGTTGGATGCTTGGTCGGATCGTGTCGCCAATGTGATCAGTGTACTAACGATCTCGAAAATTACTGCCCCAGACAAATACTCACATATAGTGCCCCTTACATTGACGGGACGATTACATATGGAGGCTACTCTGATATCATGGTTGCTGATGAGCATTTCGTTATCCGTTGGCCCGAGAACTTTCCCCTTGATATAGGTGCCCCTCTCCTATGTGCTGGCATTACCACTTACAGCCCATTGAAATACTTTGGACTCGACAAGCCAGGACTGAATGTTGGCGTTGTTGGTCTCGGGGGGCTTGGTCATGTTGCTGTGAAGTTTGCCAAGGCTTTTGGGACTATGGTGACTGTCATAAGTACATCTATTAAGAAGAAGAAGGAAGCGATTGAGAATCTTGGTGCCGATGAGTTTTTGGTTAGTCGTGATCCAGAGCAGATGCAGGTAAATTACTAGGGACTTTGGTGGTTTATGTTCTTCCATTTAGAATGAGTTTTACACAACTGTTGACGGTTTGGCAAATACACATTGCTTGATGGCTTTGGACAAGCCAAGTTAAAATCACGTCTCGGTTGTATTTGCGTCGAATTGTAGTTAAATAACTTTAGTTTTGTTTGTTAATGCGTGTAGGCTGCGGCAGGCATCCTGGATGGTATTATCGACACAGTCTCCGCAGCTCACCCCCTTATGCCATTACTAAGTTTATTAAAGCCGCATGGGAAGCTTATCTTGGTTGGTGCACCAGAAAAGCCCCTTGAGCTTCCTGTTTTCCCCTGCTCACCATGGTTCAAAGTCGTGGTATCGAGGATAATATCGAGGGATGCTGTTCCATATCGATCGCGGCGTATCGGGATATTAGCGGACGATACGATACAAAAGTATTATACAATGTTCCAAAAATTCTAAAAAAATTAGTAAAATTAGAGACAAATATAAATGACACAAATTGCTACTTTTTAATACATATTAAAAATATTTGCTATATTAACCGAATCGAACCGAAACAAAACGCAAACCAAAATTAATTATGCCCAAATATATCATATTTATAGGGGCCAAAAAGAGAATTGTAAGAAATCATCCCCAAAATATAACACACACACACGCGGGCGAGAAGAAGAAGAAAGCAGAAACCCACTGTTTCTCTCTCTCTCCACCTCTCTCACCTCACCTCACCACCACTCACCTCACCTCTCTCATCGCCCACAGCTTCCATCGCTGCTGCAACCCACTGCCGCCGCCGGACGCTCCTCCTCCCTCTCTCACAGTCTCAACTCTCACAAGTCTCAATCCGCCAGAAGCTCTGCCGCCGCCGGATACTCCGATATAGTCACTACTCGGCCGATAATATCGGCGATACTCCGATATTATCATGAAATTGCCGATATTATCGGTCAATATCCGATAATATCGGCGATACCATATATTCCCGGTATCGAAGCGTATTGCCGGTTTTTATCGGATCGGACCCCTCTGATCCTGTTATTTATCGACCGATATCATTGGATATCGGCCGATACTTTGAACCATGCTGCTCACAGGTTAGCATACGTATAACCCTCCATTTTGTTTATTTTAATTTGTTCTATATTTGGAACATTCAGCATAACATTGAAACCCGTAAAAGGTAGGAAGTCGAAAAGCGGAAGTGGAATCGGAGGGCTGAAAGAGACGCAAGAGATGATTGATTTTGCAGCAAAGCACAACATACTACCTGATGTTGAGATTATCCCGATAGATTACGTGAATACAGCAATGGAACGTCTTTTGAGTTCTGATCTGAAGTACCGATTCGTTATTGATGTTGCCAAAACATTGAAAGCTGAGTAAGGGAGTATTGAGCAATCAGGGGAACTGGAATACTAGTATCTAGTTTGCTTCTTGTTGTCTTTGTTCCACATATTGGCTACGAAAGTGGTTTGGCGTTAATTTCTTGGTTATATCTACTAGGTTTTTATGAAATAATGAGAAGCTGGCAATATTAGTGATATCTTGTTGCCATCGTATATTCCAAATTTCATGGTATGTTAAGGTTTGTGTATTCCGTCGTGAGAGCTAGTAAGACAATTGTTGTTTGCTTTGTGTACTGGTTCAGTAGTGGTGAGACATATTTGGTAGAGCATTTTTTTATCTCAAGAATTTAGGTTATTGATTTTGTATTCTGGGCCAACATTTTGTCGCTATACGCAAGTTGTGCAATAATCTCATCTAATCTTTTACCCGTTAACATAAGAATTTCTTGAATTGCTTAATCAACTATTTCTTGTATTTAGCAACTCTTTGTTTTTTTTTTTTTTTAATTCAAGGAGAAGGGGATATCTTATATATCCCGATAAACGCCGGAGCGGATCTTCTATCCCACAATGGTGTACCACAATGATGTGACACCATTGTAGCACACCATTATCTTCTATCCCACAATGGTGTGCCACAATGATGTCATTGTAGGAATGAGACTTCATTGTGGCACACCATTGTGGGATAGAAAATATGTTCTGGATAAACGCAGGTTGATAGTTATAATCTTGAGTCATAAAGACTTTATCTAGCTCCATAAAAGAGAGGAGAGCCACAACTTGTGACCGTTTGGATTCGAAACCAGGACCTCTCACATAAAGTGGAAGGTGTATACCACTAGACCAACAAATCTTGAGTTTAGCTACTCTTTTTGTATTTTGTTTATGTTGGCCTAAATTTATCACAATCTTGTGATTCTCTTCCTGTCTCGGTTTCTTTAAGTTGTATTTGTTTCTGTTTTGGGCTGGATTTCTTGACCAAATAACCAACCCAAAACATGTTTGGACTACGATCATTTGGTCAAACATGATAGCCCATGTTTGGCCAAATAATTTCAAACACCCCCAAAACGAATGTCATGTCAACACATAGATTATTAATATACTATATATGTGTTTTATACATACAATACATTATATATATTATGTTTATATATATATATTTCACATATATAATATTACCTTGCATATATTAAATACATATGTTGTATTATATATACTTAATATATACGTATATTATAAAAAATATATAACATATTATATAAATATATATATATATATATATATATATTATAATGTATATTATATTATATGTATTCTAGTACGTGTGTGTGTTATGATGCACAGATAATTCTAAAATTGGACCCGTGCAATATCGTACTCGTATCGGATACGATACTCTGAGGATACCACCTGGATACGTATCGGATACCCTTTTTACGTATTTAAAAATTAAATAAAAAAAATTTAGATACCCTATTCGATACTTTCGGATACTGTATCCCATACAAAATTTGGAATGTCTGACACGCCTTGAATATCAGACATAGTATTTTTTAATATTATATAATACTTTATAGGTTAAAATAGTATTGGTCCCAAGTGGCATACGAAAGAGTCTAGAAGGGGGACGGATTGAATAGACCCTGAAGTCTTTTTCGACTTCAAAAATTTCGTATTATAAATGTGTTGGACGCTTGAGAAGTAGGCGCTTGACTGAGCGTCTGTTGAAGAGTTTTTAGAAAGTTAACTTAGACTTCAAGATTTGAATACTATAACCAAATAGGTTTAGCGTTCACTTCTTTGATCAGTGTTAGCATAACGGAATGATTTTATAATCTTCTTGTTTGAAAGCTTTTAGTGTCACAAACTGTTTCTTAGTTGCTTAGCTTTTGATTGTGTTTTACTTAATCAATTTATGCAATGATATGATAATACGAAAATTGACTGTAATGTAAATAATACAATATTTGTAAGGTTCATTGGGTGGTGTAATCCCAACTACGCCCTTCTTCTCCTCAGACACTTGGAGGCAATCCACTAAAATGATTCTCAAAGAATCACACAGAATCTTTTACAAATTAGAGAGAGATGGATGTCGATGACTTGAGCTCCTTGATCACACAGATTTCTGCTCCAAATACTTCTATCCTCTTGCTTCTTTCACCCAAAAATAATGCAAGTATCCAACTTCGACTTCACACAGATCGCGAGGCTTGGATGGGGTTTTTCTAAACGGTTTGTTTGATTTTGATAAAGTTCAAACAACTGAGAATATCTCAATAGTAATGTAGGTTTCTCCGAAAAGTGTTTGAGATATTGGTTGAATGTCTCAGGAATTGAAGAAAAGCAAAGAGAATGTTTGCTTGAATATTCTGGTTTTTCTGAGAATATAAAGGAATGAGACTTCAATGCAACAACAATTTGGCTTGGAATCAATCGATTATGTTTGGCTTATTGTTGAGGTCCTATTTATAGGTATTCTTGGAAAAAGTGTCCGTTTGACACATGCACAGGCGTGTGTCTCTCACTTCCGCGAGTGAACAACTTTTGTCCTTTTTTTGAAAATCTACTGCACAAAAGTTGGTGATGCAGTCTGTGAATAGTTGACAGTCCAATAGTGTGGCTTCTCCGTACGTCCAAAAGAGCTTATCACTTTTAATGCTCTTATCAGCATTTAATGCTCTTATCAGCATTTAATGCATTTGAATTAAATGTTCGTTGGCATTTAATGCACTGAGAATATTTGCATTAAACTCCTTCTGGCCTTAGAAATAAATTCTGGTGAAATCAGTCATTGATATACGCTCATTCATCCTTGAATAACTTCTGTCCTAATGAACGCTTGACATAGCTGGTCGTTTGGACGCTTGGAATCTTTATCTTCATTCAGACTTCAGATGCTTGAGCCTTCAAACCTAACTACTGATAAACTCACTCAGAAATTATCAGACGCTCAGTCTAAGAATACTTAGCCTAACATTCTATAATAGAATAAAAATAAAAATGAAGCCTATTACAAATCTAACGCTTAAAGCTTATACATAATTTCCACTAAAATCAAACTTTCATATTTTGGGGTCTAACAAGTAATCCTCATTGTCATCATCAAAATATCTAACATGAAATTCCTAACAAATAGGAAAATAATAATGACTTTGATCGTACTTTAAAAGGTTAAACAAACAATAAGAAAATTTAAAGAAGCAAAAAACTGTTCCGATTTCATTTCTTAATATAATTTTTTTTTCTTGCTCCATGTGAAATCTATCATTTACACTTTATTAGCAAAGATTTTGGATAAGAAGGTAAATGTTGGTATAATGAAGTGACATTCTTGTACCGCCGCAAATGATGAAATATTATGGTTACCTTCGAATTTTTTTGAACTTATAAACAATGAACCTGTATCAGTATTGCACTTTTATTTATGTTAGTGAACATACTGACTCAAATTTATTTTTAAATATTATATATATATATATATATATTCGTATCCCCAACGTATCATATCCTATAATTTTGAAGTTTACCGTATTTCATATTCGTGTCGTATCGTACCCGCATCCCCGTATCCGTATCCGTGCATCATAGTGAGTGTGTGTATATATATTTATATATATATATATATATATATATATTCACACCCCAATTTACAATACATAAATATATACATATAATATCATTATATATTGTAATCATTTAAAACTTATAATATAATATATTTTTCAATCATTAGCCAGTTATTAACATTATTTTTTCAAAAATAAACTTATATGATTTGATTGCTACAGTAATTTTGTTTCCTCTAAAAACAAATCAAACACATTTTCACCAAATAACCACCCAAATATTACTTCAAAATAGCTAATCTAAATACATTCTCACCAAAATACACAACTCCCAATAAAATATTTCATCAAAAAATTTCACCGAAAACACCCTCCAAAATAGAAACAAACACAGCCTTAATGTTTGGATGTGTTTTCATTTCACTTTCAACCGTTATTTTCTAAAACATATGGAAAAATGAGTTTTTTTATTTTTGTGTAAAAATGACGGCATGCTTGTTTATGTTTCCTGAAATGGTTGAAATTGATGATTTGATGATATATGAAATGATTAAGTTAATTAAAAGTAATGATTATTACATAGTATAGATAAAATAATAGATAATTATATTGATTAAATATAGTTGTAGATAAAAATGACAAAAATTGACTTGAAAAAGAGCACTAAAAATTAATATTAAAAATGGGTATTAAAATGTGCACAAGCCTATAAATGTTAATACTATGTATTTTATTTCACTATACCACCACAATTGTTAACGACAAAATGGATTTTAGAAAGAGATGTGAGAAAAATAAAAAGGTAAATATGAATTGGTAAAGTAAAGATAGTTATTGGAGAATGTGAAATTGAAAATGAAAATAAGTGTAGCTTCACTAAGAAATATGTAAACTATATAATTTCATTTTCAAATGAGAATGATAAGGAAAATGTGGCTCCGAAAACACAAACAAACATAGCCTTAGTATTTGATTTCAACATACTTGTAAAACTTTGGTTTTACTGAAGTTTTATGAAGTTGGAAGCTAATCACTAAAAAGCAACAACGAAAAAAGGGTTCAATTTAAGACCATGCTACGTTCCATGGATATAAATTGGATGACCTATCATTGTGTAACAAAAATCCCATAATTTGGTCTATATTTGAGAAGATTTGGTTTATATTCTTTGATTATCTACTTTCAAGAAAATTGAGACAATTATATTGAATCCAACTGAATCTGTGTTCACTAACTAGGGTTAATTGCAATTGACCACATCTGAAATTCAAAAGTAACAAAAAAAGCTCTGTAAAAAATAACAAGCAATTTACCTCCCCATGATTTTCAAATGAAGCATTTTAGGTCCCCACGCACCCTATTCCGTATTTTGCAAGTGATTATGGTATTTTTATCTCTATAAGACCACTTGGCCCGTATTTAACAACCATTGAATCTAATTGATCAAAACCAACGACTGAGATTAAATACCTATATATTATTTAATCAAAATTAAAAGCAACTATACATTTTAATAGATATGAATTATCACGATTCATCCTTTTATATATACTAATAAAGTGCACGTGCATTCGCACGTGAAAACTATTTTTATATAGTAGAATATTTAGAAATATTACCAACAAATTCTGGAATCTCGTAAAACTTATCAATATTTCATTTAGCTATTTCAAATATTGTCAATCTTGTTTAACTTATCATAAGTAACATAGTTAAGACCCTGAGGTTAGCCTTATCAATAATTTAATATTACAACTATAAGGATGAAAATGAAATGAAAATGCAGTAATCTTAGCCAGAGAGAGACTTTTTTTATTTCTAAGGAAGTCCAATAGTCTAATCCAATTTATCAAATCAAAAGACTAATATTTTTGTAAGCTTTTGAGATTAGTACACAATCAGGGACTATAGTAGTATACATATAACGACTGTCGATTGAAATACACGAAAATTTAACTCTATAAAGCAAAAGCCAAAAAAAAAAAAAACACCTTCAGATTTATGTGAAAATCTAAGTCAAAATCACACATAACATATTCACTTCTTTACTTCAAATTCATACAACGAACCAAACTCTATAATGAAGACAATAGTAAAAAAATTAGAACTTTATAAAAGAAAAAAATGAAACTGAAAGCCAGATCCCAAATGTATGGCCCAAAGCCAAAACACACTTTAAACCTATAAAGTTCATCTTCCGAGCACTAAATATTCCTTGCCTGCTTTTTTTTCTTTCTTGTTTATTCCTTGAAACTTCACAAAGTCCAATCTTATATAAAAGCATTACTTATAACTCTTGAAATTATTAAGTGTATCCTATAATTGCGTTATTAAACTCCATAGTAACTAAAGATCGGTTACAATTTAGTGGTCATCAATTTGGTGGAAAGTGGAGTGTCAATCATCAATCTTGTATGAAAGTGGTGATTTAGTATGTACTAAATTGGACTTATTCTCAATAGAGGGTTGAGGATAGAAGTGTCAATTCACAATTGGAAAAAACATTAAGATTATCCACATTTTTAGTATAGCATAAAATAGATAGATACAGATTTATATAACAACCATTGATTCTTGTATATTCTTTGATTGAATAATAATAACCATGGATCTCATGGAAATCATTGGCCCACATTAATTTCTTGCATTCTATAGTAACTTTTAATATAAAATATTTTATTAAATTATAAATTGATAATCTTTTAATATATAAGATTTTTTAGGGACCATTTTGTCACGTTTATTAATTATATTATTTATAATAATATAAAATATTTTAATTAATACATGTATTCAATGCAATCTCTCTACTTCTTTTAAGATAGGAAGATACACACTAGAGAGATTGATCTTGAGTACTCGTTCGCAAGTGATATCAAGTTTTTAGTAGGCAAATAAAGACTTAGAACGCATGCACAATCTGAGCTTTGACATGGGAGTGTCAATCGGACACTATGTGATAGTGGAAGGGTATGATTGTAGACACATCAATGGAGCTGATAAGTATGAATATCTGTGACTATCAATGACAAAACTGATTATTCGTGATATATAAGTGAACTTTTCACTTGAAGTATCAAGCTGAAGATGGACTCATGACGTCTAGTCTGTCACTAGAGTAGTTAGATCCAATTCACCCATTGGTGGGGGTCGACATCGAAATGCGGCATGATGGGTGAGTGCTAGTCTTAACTGATTACTAAGGTGGGATTTGTTCTCACTTAATTAAGTGAAAATGTGTCATATGTGATTAAAGATAATAGAGATCAAAGTCATTGACCAAAACATTAGAGTTGCTTGTGCTAGGCACAAAAGCAAACTCAATGATCTCGTATTATTATAATTTATGCATATGGTCAAGTTTAGTGAGTTTGAGATAGCCATGACTCTCACTTGAATATACATATACGGTATTCACAATTGGAAAGATTTCAGAATGAGCCATTCATTTGATCTTGTTTGGCCTACGAAGTGGACCACGTGACTAGCTAGGTGTAATCCACTTTCTTTAGATTCCTCTCATTGCCAAATGAGACAAACATAAAGAGTCGTACTTAAAGATTGGCAAAAGAAAAATGTAAAAGAATTTTTCTATTAAGTTTAGAAGATTTAATTTATTGGGGGTAAATTAAATATTATTAATGATTACTCATTAAATGATATAATTAATCAATGGATAAGATTAATTATTAATTAATTTCTTGGAGAAATAAATTAATGAATTAATTTATCTAATTAATTTGGTTTATTTAATGGATAAAATAAATATAAGGGTAGTTATATAAATTAATATGAGATAATTCAAAGGTTATTCTATTGCAATTATATTGTTATATTTATTCAATTTGGTTTAACTGAAAAATAATGTATTAAATAAAAATGACGCTGAATAAAATTTTGGTTCAAATTAATCGGAATTCAATTTAAAGGTGATAAAGTACTATGTACATCGTACTCATAACATATATATATACACACTCATAATAAATATATATTATATATATATTAAAACTAAATTAATTTAATTAATTAATTAGTCTAACCAGTCAATTAATTAATTAATGCTAGTATTATTTATTACTTATTTATCTAATAAATAATTAATTTCCTTGATTTCATCTAATGAATTTGATAACATATATCAAAATTTCCCTTTAAGTCGAAATTTAAGACTTCAAATCAATTCCTATAAATGTGACTCTTCTAGGTTCGTCTCGGATGACAATGGGAGGAAACCAACGGACGTAGGTAACACGTAGCCAACTTGGTGGCCTACATCGTAACACATCTGAGCTCGAAATAATTGGATTACTATGAACCTTTCCAATTATGAATGTCGAGTGAATCCAGACCTTTTATTCACGAACCCCAGTCAAGTGAGAGCAATGGCTTTGTCAAACTCACTAAACTTGACCATATGTGTATGTCATAATAAGACTAAGTCAATGAGCTTCTTCTCGTGACATTCACAAGCAGCTCTCCGTGCTTTGGCCAAAGACTTATGATTTTACTTATTTATGACTACATAGGATTCATTCTCGTTCACTTACGAGAGAAAAAATTTCATCTTGGTGATTAGTCAAGATTGTTGTTTGCCAAAGAAGTTGCACTTCGAGGTTAACCCTATATTTTATAATCTGGCCTAACTACTCTGATGACGAACTTGATGTCACAAACATCTTCAGCTCAATCCCTCAAGTATGAGGTCCAGACACACATATTATAATCAATCAGCTCCATCATTGACAGTTTTTGAGTTATAACCCACGTGACAGAACTGAAGCGAGTCATGTTCGAACCCACCTGTTCTACTGATGTGTCTGTAGGATAAGCTCTCACTATCTCATAGTGTTCGACGGGAACTTCTATGTCAAAGCTCATGATACACAAGTTCTACTGGGTTTCAGTGTCCAGTTGAAACTCTTCTATGAACCTGCAAACTAGTTTAATAGTAAAGTACCAAACTCTTCCTGTGCCTTTCTCTTTATCCCATAAAGAATGGAAGGTTTGCATTTACTATTAGGACGATAAGTGCTACCTAACACGCATGGGCTTTTTATTAAAATAATATAAAAACATAAAAAATTTCTTAAACTAATAGTATTTGAAAACTTTTATGAAAATAATACAAGACGACATTTAGCATGACATCTTCACTATTCCAAATTTTGCGTTATTAGTCCTTGGCTTTGCAATATAATACAATTTGACCTCAGTTTAAAGAAAATGATAAATTTAAGTCCTAAAATGATTAATTTTAGAGCTAAAAGGTTGGGAAAAATTTAGTTTTAAAGAACAATTCATGATAGCCCGGTCCTTTCGACAAAATGGTATCAGAGCCTAGGTTTATTGATGAAAATTTTAAATTAAGTACGAAAATATTATTCTACCCCTAAGTGAGGAGAATCAAACAAGAATGGAACCGAACAATAGTTCGATCTATGAAGATAATCGAGAGTATTTCCAGATTTTGGAAAGACAATAATCTAAACGGATAGATAGGTTTATCCGTCACGTGTCCCGAATTACCAAAGGAATTCGGAAGGAGTTAGCCAAAGAAGTTCCTTCTCCAGCTAACCTACCAGAAGAGATCAGATATTATCAAAGACGATTTGATATGGAAGGTCTTTTTCAAGGCAACATAGCCGGAGATTTTCAGCTTTCTCAAATCAACGGCAAGTGGCCAAAGGAGCTTGACTGCTTGACAAGGTAGGCAAGAGACACGAAACATAAAGGTAAAATTTCCAAATATTTATGAGCTGGAAAGAAATTGAACCGGATAATTCTAAGCTCTCTCGGGATCTTAGAGAAATCCAAAAGACTGTTCAAGAGTTCGGACATAGGGTACAACATCTTCCTATGAAAATCGAAACCATGAACAGTAGACTTCAGGAAATCCTCAAGCGTCTTCCAGATATGGATAGATCTATTATAGATCTAAATAAAGAAGTCCAAGATCTGAAAGATAGACTAGGAATTGCCGGATCGTCCAAACAAAAGCAGGACAGAATCCGTGATTCTCTTGGTCGAGTTCCTCTTCTACATCAGAAGGGAAAGGCCAAGGAAGTTCCTAAGCCTAAAACTCAGGATGAATTACTCTTAGATATCCTAAGAAGTATTAACTGATATGGACATATCAAGAGTGGATCCATCCGATCTATAAGATTTAGCTGAGTCCTTTTCTCAACTAAACTTTGTTGATTTCGTTGATTGGGTTGATGTCAAGACCAACGAAACGAATCCCCTAGCATTAACACTGCCAGGAGAAAGTTTAGCATCCAATAATCCTCCTCCCGAGGTGATGATGCAAGAACGTGAGGATTTGAACACTCGCGCTGGACCCCCTTTGGTGGGTACTACGTATAGATCAAATCCAAGAAATCCAAAAATAGCACCGGAGAATACTCCATGGGCAAAGACTATGTTACAACCCTTGCATCCATATGGTACTATTTTAAATTTGGACGTCATCGATTTTAGAAATCTTGAAAAGCTAATCGATGAATGGGTAGCAGCTATGAAAATAGCAGCAACTGCCCTTGATCTTGATAAAGAAAACTTTATCAAGCTTATCGAGTTAAGTCTCGAAGGATCGGTTAAAACTAGGTGGACAAACACACCAGCAGAAACCAAAGAAGGAGTCGTAGAAGGCGAATCTAAAAATGCTATTGCAGAAAGATTCGGAAGACTCATCAAGCTGCATTTTATCGGAGATGGATATTTCGATCAAAATAATGCAGAAAAATCCAGATAGTATACCCAAGCTCTCTATGGGATTGAGACGAACTTTCAAGCGAGACGAACTTTCAAGCGAGCTCATACTCGTACTAATGAAAGTTTCAAAGATTGTAACTGCTGGACGTGTGGTGCTCATGGCCACATTTCTCCAGATTGTCCGCAAAAGAGCAACGAATTGAAACAATTTGAAGCTACTGCAGACATCCTGGACGCAGTTTTCTTTGGCAATTTGGTACCAGTTTACCAATTCGACAATCTTCCTTCAGATGAAAGCGTCTATGAGGAGGAAATTGGGAGCGATTCTGATGACACTTCAAGTGAGTCAGAATAAATTCCAAAAGTATGCCTGGAATTCCCTTGTCTACAGTTCAGCAATATCGAATTGTTATCTCTGATCTTCAGAGAAAAATGGAAAGAAGTAGAACCATGATCCAGCATTATGAGGCTACTATCCAGTTGTTAGGCGCAACACCTATTCGCCTAAGAAAAATAATTGAACATGAAACCAAGATAGTAGTTTGGTCCGAAAATGTTCAATATCTGGAAAATGTCATTAACCAAATGACAGAGTTTAATCGTTCTCTTCTAGATGAACGAAATCCTTCTAATGGATAATTCCAACGAAGGAGATAGGCTGATAACATCAGACAGCCTAGCTGGTTTCTTTTCCAGAGCATCCATATCGGATAAAACCATGGAAAAGATAATGAGGCAAAATTCTGACATTGGAAAATATGATGGTTTCCGAGTCAGTGGGCTTAGCCGAATCCTAAATCAAATAGGATTAAATCAAAGGCGTCATAACATCATGTACAAAGTAAGTTCAGGCGAATTCTCAATTCCCATGGAATTAACTGGTAATGTGATGGAAATGCAACTTATTCCAAAAGAAGAAATTCTAGAGGAATTAAGTAGGCTCTCGAAAGAAGTTGCGATGACTATGAAATGGATCCATATAGGAACCATTGAAGTAGTAATCAAAGCTACTTTCAAAGAAGGTGTTAATTCACCTTTGCATTTATCCATAATGGATAAAAGGATTAACAACCTAAGGGATGGTTGTCTTGGTACAATGGTAGGAAATCTATATGCTGGCAAACTAATGTTTGATATTCATCCAAGAATAGCATATAATCTTGCCGACCAAGATTTCAGTCGAGTCTTAACCCTTCATCAAGATTTCAAGAGAACGGATCTCATGAAAGAAGGGAATCGTCCATATTCTATTACGTATAGAATAGCTTATGCCCTTTCCAATACACATCATTCTGATTTATTTATAAGGAAAGAGTATATTGAAATTCCTAGAATATTCAAGGAATTTGCTAAGGTTATGGCACCTGATCCTATTAAAATACCAAGGATTGGTGGTGTTGATATCTTAATTCAAGATCACCCAGTTCTAGACAGATCGGTAAGTTCTATAACAGATTTTAGTAGCCGAATGTCCTTTTCTGAGGAAAGGATAAAAGGCTTAAAAGGCAAAGAGATAGTGGAAGATTTAACTCTTCCAGCCATTCGGGTAGATAATGTAAAACTTAAATGCCCAGAAGGATGGAAAGATGTGCAGGTTTTATTTGACATTACGGAGAAAGAAAATTACTTTCCTTGTGATGATCTCTATCACTTGCAGCAGTCCGCCGTTAACAAATACGAATGTATGCTAGAAATAGCAGGCTATGAAGTATTTGTTACAGGTAGTGCCGGACGAGATCCAAGAATAGTTATTCTTGGATTAAGCTTCCTTGAGGAACATAAACCTTGGGGAAGAAAAGGAAAAGGTATGGAGTTTAGCCTGGATGGACATTTAATTCAAGTTGAATAAATGACTAGCCCTTTTTCTATATACATATCTGTTGGTATGTTATATGAACAATATAAGTCAGAATATTTTGCAGCTTATATTGATTCTGGATCTGGGATTTGCACAGCAAAACTTGGAGTTTTTCCTAGCAATGCTATGGAATCTTTACCTACTATTGCAGGAAGAGATTTTTCTCAGAAAATCCTTATCCTCAATAAAGGTATTCGTGAAGCCCATATCATGATCGGTGGTGCATTTGGAACACCTTGGTACAAGGTAAAAATGCCTCCTATTTTTTCATGATACTGGCGCTGATATTTTGCTGGGTAATAATTTTATTCAAACCTTTGCAAAATATGTGCAAGATAATCACAAACACTTGCTCACCTTTACCACTACTTGTGGCAGTGAGATACAAGTTTTGCGACGCGAAAAGGCTTTTAATCGCCTTATGCCCATAAATTTTCGCAGCAAACATTGTGATTTACACAATGATTCCAAATTAACCCATCTTAAAATGCAGGATAAAAGGAAATTTGGAAAAGCCTTACTGTCTTTCAGACAAAAAGGTTATGATAGTTTCTGTGAAGGATATAATCGAAAGGTTAGCCTTCTAAAAAGCAGGTCTAAGGAAATAGGTGAATAAGGTATTCTCTTTCTTAAAAATACTTTACAATCCAAACTCATAGATGCTGTGGATGGGGAAAGTTTACTTTCTCTTGAAAATGTTAAAAGACTAATTCAAAGGAACTTTAATGAGAATCCTTTGGCTTGGTGGAATAAAAAAAAGATCGAAGCTACTCTGAAAGTTAAGGAACAATGCAAGTACGAGTATGTTCGATACAAGCCTATCCAGATGAATATGGAGGACAAGAAAGATATGCAAGCAATCATAAAAGAGCATATCGATCTGAAACTCATAGAACCTGGAGTCTCTTCTTACAGTAGCCCTGGATTCCTGGTAAGGAACCATAGCGAGGTAAAAAGAGGAAAGGCGAGATTAGTAATCAACTATCAAGGAATAAATAAGATCCTTGAGTTTGATGGTTACTATATTCCCAGTCAAGAACACTTGATCGATTGTATCAAAGGTGCTAAAGTGTTCTCAAAGTTTGATTGCAAATCTGGTTTCTATCAGATTAGGATGGAAAAGGAGTCTAGAAAATATACTGCCTTCTCTACTCCTCAAGGTCAATATATCTGGAATGTGCTTCCAATGGGTTTAGCAAATGCACCCCAGATATACCAAAGGAAGATGGATAATCTTTTCAAAGATTATTTCGAGTTTATGTTTGTCTATATAGATGACATTTTGATTGCGTCTAAAAATATGAAAGAGCATGTTAAACATCTTAAAATATTTTCTGATGCATGTTATAAAGAAAGTTTAGTGCTTTCTGAAAAGAAGGCAATAATAGGTGTTAATAAGATTGAATTTCTTGGTATTCTTATTGACAAAGCAGGCATTGAGCTCCAAGAACATATTGTGGAAAAGATACAAAATTTTCCTGATGTTCTAAGGGACAAAAAACAACTTCAAAGTTTTCTGGGAGTTGTTAATTTTGCAGGATCTTTATTAAAGATCTAGCCAAACACCGAAAGGATTTCCGACCACTTTTAAGAGAAACGGAAAGCCAGAAATGAAAGTGGGAAGAAATTCACACTCAAAGGGTTCGTGAGTTGAAACAAGTGTGCAAAACATTGCCTAAACTCGCAATACCATAGGATAACGATGATCTGGTAGTCTATACAGATGCCAATGATTATTGATGGGCAGCAGTGCTCATGAAGCGGTCAACTACAGGGGAAGAACCTTGTAGATACACTGGAGGGTTGTTCAATGAACAACAAGCCAGAGTATGACATATTAACGAGAAAGAATTCTTTGTGGTTTGGAAGGCATTCAAGAAATGGCCTTTATTTTTATTAGCCAAAGAATTTATTTTGAAAGTCGATAATACAAATGTTAAAGCTTTTTTGAAAAATAAACTTGAATCAAAAATTGAAAAAGCTCGTATTCTCAGGTGGCAAGCTGAATGTCAATATTATTGTTTTGACATTGTTATTGTGAAATCTCATGAAAATGTTCTTGCAGATTTCTTGACAAGAGATGGAAGTATCTGAAGCAAATTCCATCATCACAAGGTATAGGCATCTCAGGGAAAACCTTGAGGAGCTTAATCGAAAATTTAGACAGTTATCAGTTAACGCTGAAGTAGCTGGCCAAATTCAACGAGCTGATTTGGACATTGTCCAGAATTCGATTAACGAGACAACGTATGCCATGACTTCGTTATGGAATACTCTTACAGGACCAGTTCGAAAAGCATCACCTTCTGTAGTTGCTCGAGAATTGAGAGAGCAGGACTCCAAACCTGCGTTTAGAGAACGGGACTTTATACCCGGAGTAGTGGATTCAAATACCACTTGCACAAGTCCTATATCAGACTCTGAGAAAAAGGAAAATGTTGAACAAGAAGAAGCGCAAGCTCTCACTAGTTCAAGTCAACCCACCACCTCTGGGGTTAAAGAGGGAGAGATTAATCTTAGGCCACAGACAGGCACTTCTAAGATTAATACTAACTCGATTAATTTACATTGGCAGGGTTACCAGCATTCTTCAAAAAAATTAATCTCAAGAAAAGGAATAAATCCGAATAAATCCTTGATAGAAATATCGGGGAAATATCCTAGGATTTGGATGAAGGAAGGATCTAAGCCAGAAGAGGTCCGAGAATGGTATGATTTTGGGGCTTTAGCTTCAATACATACTATGTCACCAGGTTTTCCGAAAATATCTAAGCTTCCGGATTGGATTACAAGTGTCGTGTATGATTCATGGCAAAACAATCAGCACCTCAAACGAGGCGATATTCTGGAGCTAAAGTTTATATCGGCAGCACTAGAAATAGCAGGAAAAGGGTCTCATCTAGTGTTTCATTTTATTAAGTTACAGAGACCAGACATGGCGGCCTATACCAGAATTAAGGTTGCAACAGAGGAATCTCCATTGGTTAGCACTATCAATGAAGATGACATTTCCACCAGGAGAGCATGGGGAATGTGAGTCTGTCTTACAGAGATGGACAAAGTCAAGTATCCATTCAAGATATTCTCTAATACAGCGAATGGATCGTTCCTGTTAAATTCCATGATAGGGAAAAGTACTAATTTCGCAGAAAAGCTTTTTGAACAAAAGAGGACGCTTATCTGGGAAACAAGTTGCCATCAACAGACGCGACCAGGAAGAAAGCCTGCAACATGATGCATGTTGATCTATGGCATAACAGGGAGTGTTCAAGTTGCCAGTTTCAAGAGAAACCCTTATTCGGCACCAGAATACGGGTCACCAAGGTAAAACCCGAATCTGACAAAGATAAGGGTAAAAGGAAAGTTTACCCCAAGGTTTTACCCAAACCCAAGTAAAAGGATGTAAACGACAAAGGCGGCCAAACAATTAGGCGCACCAACCGGGAATCACTCATGTGATTGATTAAAGGTTATAGCTGTACCAAAAGACAGCTGTTAAAGTCAAGGCGTGGCAGACAAAGTGGTAAACACTAGGGTCCACACGCATGTGAAAGAATCTTGACAGCAAAGCAATGATGTCAAGAAAATTGTACAAGTTTGGAATCCGCCTTTGCAATCCGAGGTCTGAGGCTATAAAAGGAGAGCTCAGAAGCAGATGAAGATCATCAGAAATTTTCTTCAACTCTTCAAAATTTACAAATCTAGCAAAAACAGCAAATTTGTAATCTTTCTTTTATAGTTTTAATAAACGAGTGTATGGGGGTTTCCCCAATTGTAAGTCCTCTCATGAGAGGCTAAAAGGTTTTCTCCTCCAATAGCGGAGTAGAATAATATCATGTAATTTAATTTTCTGTTTTCATCAATAAATAAAGGCTTTTTGCTCAACCTCTATTTTCAAAATTTATTAAATTTTATTCTGAAGACCTTTCTACGCCCAAAGGCAGGAAACGATTTGGGCTGTGCTAAGTATCATTGAAGGAGCTGAGTACTGCGAACCACCTGCTGCGGTTGTGTGGTTGGTCTGGAGTAGCTTGTACCTGCTCGCCGTAAAACCGAGGGCTTAGAATACCCAGTGATATTTTGGTCAAACAAAAGGTATAGATTTATGAGATTTTAATATTTTTCGGAAGCATATTGGGCCTGATTTTATCGTATATCATGAATTGAAATTTTCTGGCTAAAAACAAAATCTAAGGTAATAAGATTTATCATAAAGGGTATGATTTAGGGGCTTTCTTATAATATGAAGAAGTAGAGGGCTAAAGTCCAAATAGTGGAATTAGACAAAGACGACATATTAAATGACGTTTTGTACTAGTTTAATATTTGATTTCAAAATGTATTATTTTGAGAAACTTTTATAGTATTTGTATTATTTTATTAAAAAACCCACACACGCATAAAGAAAGCCTTTTTGATATGATAAATATGTGAAACAACTTAAGATGCCTAGGTTTTTTAATAAAATAATACAAATACTATAAAAGTTTCTCAAAATAATACATTTTGAAATCAATTATTAAACTAGTACAAAACGTCATTTAGTATGTCGTCTTTGTCTAATTCCACTATTTGGACTTCAGTCCTCTACTTCTTCATATTATAAAAAAGCTCCTAAATCATACCCTTTATGATAAATCTTATTACCTTAGGTTTTGTTTTTAGCCAGAAAATTTCAATTCATGATATACGATAAAATCAGGCCCAACATGCTTCCGAAAAATATTAAAATCTCATAAATCTATACCTTTTGTTTGACCAAAATATCACCGGGTATTCTAAGTCCTCGATTTTACGGCGAGCAGGTACAAGCTACTCCAGACCAACCACACAACCGCAGGAGGTGGTTCGTAGTACTCAGCTCCTTCAATGATACTTAGCACAGCCCAAATTGTTTCCTACCTTTGGGCGTAGAAAGGTCTTCAGAATAAAATTTAATAAATTTTGAAAACAGAGGTTGAGCAAAAGCCTTTATTTATTGATGAAAACAGAAAATTAAATTACATGATATTATTCTACTCCGCTATTGGAGGAGAAAACCTTTTAGCCTCTCATGAGAGGACTTACAATTGGGGAAACCCCCATACACTCGTTTATTAAAACTATAAAAGAAAGATTACAAATTTGTTGTGTTTTGCTAGATTTGTAAATTTTGAAGAGTTGAAGAAAATTTCTGATGATCTTCATCTGCTTCTGAGCTCTCCTTTTATAGCCTCAGACTTCGGATTCCAAATGCGGATTCCAAACTTGTACAATTTTCTTGACATCATTGCTTTGCTGTCAAGATTCCTTCACATGCGTATGTACCCTAGTGTTTGCCACTTTGTCTGCCACGCCTTGACTTTAACAGCTATCTTTTGGTATAGCTATAACCTTTAATCAATCACATGATTAATTCCCGGTTGGTGCGCCTAATTGTTTGGCCACCTTTGTCGTTTACATCCTTTTACTTGGGTTTGGGAAAACCCTTGGGGTAAACTTTCCTTTTACCCTTATCTTTGTCAGATTCGGGTTTTACCTTGGTGACCCGTATTCTGGTGCCGAATAAGGGTTTCTCTTGAAACTGGCAACTTGAACACTCCCTGTTATGCCATAAATCAACATGCATCATGTTGCAAGCTTTCTTCCTGGTCGAGTCTGTTGCTGGCAACTTGTTTTCCCAGATAAGCGTCCTCTTTTGTTCAAAAAGTTTTTCTGCGAAATCAGTACTTTTCCCTGTCATGGTATTTAACAGGAACGATCCATTCGCTGTATTAGAGAATATCTTGAATGGATACTTGACTTTGTCCATCTCTGTAAGACAGACCCACATTCCCCATGCTCTCCTGGTGGAAATGTCATCTTCATTGATAGTGCTAACCAATGGAGATTCCTCTGTTGCAACCTTAATTCTGGTATAGGCCGCCATGTCTGGTCTCTGTAACTTAATAAAATGAAACACTGGATGAGACCCTTTTCCTGCTATTTCTGGTGCTGCCGATATAAACTTTAGCTCCAGAATATCGCCTCGTTTGAGGTGCTGATTGTTTTGCCATGAATCATACACGACATTTATAATCCAATCCGGAAGCTTAGATATTTCCGGAAAACCTGGTGACATAGTATGTATTGAAGCTAAAGCCCTAAAATCATACCATTCTCGGACCTCTTCTGGCTTAGATCCTTCCTTCATCCAAATCCTAGGATATTTCCCCGATATTTCTATCAAGGATTTATTCGGATTTATTCCTTTTCTTGAGATTAATTTTTCCCAAAAATGCTGGTAACCATGCCAATGTACATTAATCGAGTTAGTATTCATCTTAGACATGCCTGTCTGTGGCCTAAGATTAATCTCTCCCTCTTTAACCCCAGAGGTGGTGGGTTGACTTGAACTAGTAAGAGTTTGCGCTTCTTCTTGTTCAACATTTTCCTTTTTCTCAGAGTCTGAGAAAGGTCTTGTGCAAGTGGTATTTGAATCCACTACCCCGGGTATAGAGCCCCGTTCTCGAAACGCAGGTTTGGAGTCCTGCTCTCTCAATTCTCGAGCAACTACAGAAGGTGATGCTTTTCGAACTGGTCCTGTAAGAGTATTCCATAACGAAGTCATGACATACGTTGTCTCGTTAATCGAATTCTGGACAATGTCCAAATCAGCTCGTTGAATTCGGCCAGCTACTTCAGCGTTAACTCAAGGATCTTATTTATTCCTTGATAGTTGATTACTAATCTCGCCTTTCCTCTTTTTACCTCGCTATGGTTCCTTACCAGGAATCCAGGGCTACTGTAAGAAGAGACTCCAGGTTCTATGAGTTTCAGATCGATATGCTCTTTTATGATTGCTTGCATATCTTTCTTGTCCTCCATATTCATCTGGATAGGCTTGTATCGAACATACTCGTACTTGCATTGTTCCTTAACTTTCAGAGTAGGTTCGATCTTGTTTTTATTCCACCAAGCCAAAGGATTCTCATTAAAGTTCCTTTGAATTAGTCTTTTAACATTTTCAAGAGAAAGTAAATTTTCCCCATCCACAACATCTATGAGTTTGGATTGTAAAGTATTCTTAAGAAAGAGAATACCTTCTTCACCTATTTCCTTAGACCTGTTTTTTAGAAGGCTAACCTTTCGATTATATCCTTCACAGAAACTATCATAACCTTTTTGTCTGAAAGACAGTAAGGCTTTTCCAAATTTCCTTTTATCCTGCATTTTAGGATGGGTTAATTTGGAATCATTGTGTAAATCACAACGTTTGCTGCGAAAATTTATGGGCATAAGGCGATTAAAAGCCTTTTCGCGTCGCAAAACTTGTATCTCACTGCCACAAGTAGTGGTAAAGGTGAGCAAGTGTTTGTGATTATCTTGCACATATTTTGCAAAGGTTTGAATAAAATTATTACCCAGCAAAATATCAGCGCCAGTATCATGAAAGTAAATAGAAGGCATTTTTACCTTGTACCAAGGTGTTCCAAATGCACCACCGATCATGATATGGGCTTCACGAATACCTTTATTGAGGATAAAGATTTTCTGAGAAAAATCTCTTCCTGCAATAGTAGGTAAAGATTCCATAGCATTGCTAGGAAAAACTCCAAGTTTTACTGTGCAAATCCCAGATCCAGAATCAATATAAGCTGCAAAATATTCTGACTTATATTGTTCATATAACATACCAACAGATATGTATATAGAAAAAGGGCTAGTCATTTATTCAACTTGAATTAAATGTCCATCCAGGCTAAACTCCATACCTTTTCCTTTTCTTCCTCAAGGTTTATGTTCCTCAAGGAAGCTTAATCCAAGAATAACTATTCTTGGATCTTGTCCGGCACTACCTGTAACAAATACTTCATAGCCTGCTATTTCTAGCATACATTCGTATTTGTTAACGGCGGACTGCTGCAAGTGATAGAGATCATCACAAGGAAAGTAATTTTCTTTCTCCGTAATGTCAAATAAAACCTGCACATCTTTCCATCCTTCAGGGCATTTAAGTTTTACATTATCTACCCGAATGGCTGGAAGAGTTAAATCTTCCATTATCTCTTTGCCTTTTAAGCCATTTATCCTTTCCTCAGAAAAGGACATTCGGCTACTGAAATCTGTTCTAGAACTTACCGATCTGTCTAGAACTGGGTGATCTCGAATTAAGATATCAACACCACCAATCCTTGGTATTTTAATAGGATCAGGTGCCATAACCTTAGCAAATTCCTTGAACATTCTAGGAATTTCAATATACTCTTTCCTTATGATAAATCAGAATGATGTGTATTGGAAAGGGCATAAGCTATTCTATACGTAATAGAATATGGACGATTCCCTTCTTTTATGAGATCCGTTCTCTTGAAATCTTGATGAAGGGTTAAGACTCGACTGAAATCTTGGTCGGCAAGATTATATGCCATTCTTGGATGAATATCAAACATTAGTTTGCCAGCATATAGATTTCCTACCATTGTACCAAGACAACCATCCCTTAGGTTGTTAATCCTTTTATCCATTATGGATAAATGCAAAGGTGAATTAACACCTTCTTTGAAAGTAGCTTTGATTGCTACTTCAATGGTTCCTATATGGATCCATTTCATAGTCATCGCAACTTCTTCCGAGAGCCTACTTAATTCCTCTAGAATTTCTTCTTTTGGAATAAGTTGCATTTCCATCACATTACCAGTTAATTCCATGGGAATTGAGAATTCCCCTGAACTTACTTTGTACATGATGTTATGCCGCCTATGATTTAATCCTATTTGATTTAGGATTCGGCTAAGCCCACTGACTCGGAAACCATCATATTTTCCAATGTCAGAATTTTGCCTCATTATCTTTTCCATGGTTTTATCCGATATGGATGCTCTGGAAAAGAAACCAGCTAGGTTGTCTGATGTTATCAGCCTATCTCCTTCGTTGGAATTATCCATTAGAAGGATTTCGTTCATCTAGAAGAGAACGATTAAACTCTGTCATTTGGTTAATGACATTTTCCAGATATTGAACATTTCCGGACCAAACTACTATCTTGGTTTCATGTTCAATTATTTTTCTTAGGCGAATAGGTGTTGCACCTAACAACTGGATAGTAGCCTCATAATGCTGGATCATGGTTCTACTTCTTTCCATTTTTCTCTGAAAATCAGAGATAACAGTTCGATATTGCTGAACTGTAGACAAGGGAATTCCAGGCATACTTTTGGAATTTATTCTGACTCACTTGAAGTGTCATCAGAATCGCTCCCAATTTGCTCCTCATAAACGCTTTCATCTGAAGGAAGATTGTCGAATTGGTAAACTGGTACCAAATCGCCAAAGAAAACTGCGTCCAGGATGTCTACAGTAGCTTCAAATTGTTTCAATTCGTTGCTCTTTTGCGGACAATCTGGAGAAATGTGGCCACGAGCACCACACGTCCAGCAGTTACAATCTTTGAAACTTTCATTAGTACGAGTATGAGCTCGCTTGAAAGTTCGTCTCGTAGGGGTTTTTCCAGTGGATTTCCTAGATCCCTGGGAAGACACCCTTGTTGGTCCAGATCTTTGGCCAGATTTGTAAGATCGGGCTTTAGACTTTGACCACCAAGACTTTCGCCTGAAAGGAGATCGCCTTTTATAATTCTGATTATTCTCAGAACTTCTAAAATGCTTTTTCTTCCTTCTCGGCTCACTTGATTCTCCAATTATTGTTGGAAAATCATTATTATCACAACAAAGAGGGGTTTTCTTCATTGTCCCCTTAAGCCTCTTCATTTTCTTCTGAAGAGAGGCTTGCAGACACCAGTCCTTTAGTTTGTCTTTCAAAAAAGACATTCTTCTGGAAACTGAGTCAAACTGTCCTTCCGGTACTTTGTATGATTGAATCAACATTTCCCTCCATGGACTACAGATTTTTGCAAAGAACAGAGTTGCAACAACGTCTGCCTTTACCGTACTCTGATAAAAATATTTGCGAAACCAATAAATATATTCATCTATTGCACAAATATTTCGTAACTCAATCCCATAGAGAGCTTGGGTATACTATCTGGATTTTTCTGCATTATTTTGATCGAAGTATCCATCTCCGATAAAATGCAGCTTGATGAGTCTTCCGAATCTTTCTACAATAGCATTTTTAGATTCACCTTCTACGACTCCTTCTTTGGTTTCTGCTGGTGTGTTTGTCCACCCAGTTTTAACCGATCTTTCGAGACTTAACTCGATAAGCTTGATAAAGTTTTCTTTATCAAGATCAAGGACAGTTGCTGCTATTTTCATAGCTGCTACCCATTCATCGATTAGCTTTTCAAGATTTCTAAAATCGATGACGTCCAAATTTAAAATAGTACCATATGGATGCAAGGTTTGTAACATAGTCCTTGCCCATGGAGTATTCTCCGGTACTATTTTTGGATTTCTTGGATTTGATCTATACGTAGTACCCACCAAAGGGGGTCCAGCGCGAGTGTTCAAATCCTCACGTTCTTGCTTCATCACCTCGGGAGGAGGATTATTGGATGCTGAACTTTCTCCTGGCAGTGTTAATGCTAGGGGATTCGTTTCGTTGGTCTTGACATCAACCCAATCAACGAAATCAACAAAGTTTAGTTGAGAAAAGGACTCAGCGAAATCTTGTAGATCGGATGGATCCACTCTTGATATGTCCATATCAGTTAATACTTCTTAGGATATCTAAGAGTAATTCATCCTGAGTTTTAGGCTTAGGAACTTCCTTGGCCTTTCCCTTCTGATGTAGAAGAGGAACTCGACCAAGAGAATCACGGATTCTGTCCTGTTTTTGTTTAGACGATCAGGAAATTCCTAGTCTATCTTTCAGATCTTGGACTTCTTTATTTAGATCTATAATAGATCTATCCAGATCTGGAAGAAGCTTGAGGATTTCCTCAAGTCTACTGTTCATGGTTTCGATTTTCATAGGAAGATGTTCTACCTTATGTCCGAACTCTTGAACAGTCTTTTGGATTTCTCTAAGATCCCGAGAGAGCTTAGAATTATCCGGTTCAATTTCTTTCCAGCTCATAAATATTTGGAAATTTTACATTTATGTTTCGTGTCTCTTGCCTGCCTTGTCAAGCAGTCAAGCTCCTTTGGCCACTTGCCGTTGATTTGAGAAAGCTGAAAATCTCCGGCTATGTTGCCTTGAAAAAGACCTTCCATATCAAATCGTCTTTGATAATATCTGATCTCTTCTGGTAGGTTAGGTGGAGAAGGAACTTCTTTGGCTAACTCCTTCTGAATTCCTTTGGTAATTCGGGACACGTGACGGATAAACCTATCTATCCGTTTGGATTCTTGTCTTTCCAGAATCTGGAAATACTCTCGATTATCTTCATAGATCGAACTATTGTTCGGTTCCATTCTTGTTTGATTCTCCTCACTTAGGGGTAGAATAATATTTTCGTACTTAATTTAAAATTTTCATCAATAAACTCTGATACCATTTTGTCGAAAGGACCGGGCTATCATGAATTGTTCTTTAAAACTAAATTTTTCCCAACCTTTTAGCTCTAGAATTAATCATTTTAGGACTTAAATTTATCATTTTCTTTAAACTGGGGTCAAATTGTATTATATTGCAAAGCCAAGGACTAATAACGCAAAATTTGGAATAGTGAAGATGTCATGCTAAATGTTGCCTTGTATTATTTTCATAAAAGTTTTCAAATAGTATTAGTTTAAGAAATTTTTTATGTTTTTATATTATTTTAATAAAATGCCCCTTTTAGGAATGAAGTTCAAATACAAATCACCAACTCTACACAAACTATCATATGTGGCATTTTGAGGGCATAAACCCAACACACAAAACATTAATTAATGCATTATATTTTCCAGATACTTACTTTTGAGCATGATTATTTTACCTTAATTTGTGCTTTTCTTTCACCATTTCCTTTAATAATATATATATATATATATATATCTAATGCTTTTTTTTGTGAATAAAGTATACATGCATACATAGCTCAACACATATTAAGTAAATATTTAACTATTTATTATGAACAACTAAAATTAGAAAGTGGAAAATGAAAAGAACCTTCTTCTTATTTGTCTAGCAACTCGTGTATTTTTTTCAAGTGAAAAGGGAATAAATCTAATTAGTCGTTTCAATAAAAATAAAACTATAAGGGTAGCTATATAAATTAATATGAGATAATTCAAAGGTTATTGAATCTTCTGTATATACTACTGCAATTATATATTGTTATATTTATTCAATTTAGTTTAACTGAAAAATAACTTATGGAATAAAAATTACGCTGAATAAAATTTTGGTTCAAATGAATCGAAATTCAATTTATAGGTGGTAAAGTACTATGCAGATCGTAACGAAAGGCTTGAACTTGTTAATTTACATATATATTAAGAATATTTTGGTCCATCAATATTATTTATTGAGATTTTGAAAGAGTACTGTAATATAAAATAGGCAATTGATTAATTTGATTGCAACACTATAGTACACATGGACAACAGGACAAGTGAATTTAACGCTATACAATACAAGATAAATAAAGAATCCAAAGTCAATAGTAAGGAATAAAAATATCCAGCCCTCATTATTTCCGGAACCTTTACCCAAGTGTAACACAAAATAAATGCGAAGAAACCCTTCACAACCGCCTTCCTTTCTTTGTTGCGTATAGGTTGTATATATTTAGTCTAATCACCAAAAAGTAAAGGTTGTGTATATTTAGTCGGCAACACACGCTGGATGTATGTGCAAAAAAGATTTAATAATAATAATCATGAATTAAAATTAATTAAGTTTCAGTAAAATAAGACAAAAAGGAAGTAGAAATGTAGAACTAGAAAAAGTAAAAGAGATCGGATATAAAAATTTGAAATTTTTAACAAAAATATTAGAACCAATTTTTCTATATGCATGGTCCAAAACTCCTGATTTATAAAATTTATGTCTCACTAAAATCGTTTGGTAATCTAAAATTTCAATAGACCTTCTTCAATTCTATAATATTGTCTATATATATATATATAATCAGTTGATATTAGAGCTCTAGAGATTACTATTAAAGAATTCATATTTTTCTCAAAATATTTTTTTTGAATAGTGGAGCCCCAAAATATTTTTATTTTTCTCAAAAAATTTGTATAAATTTAGTGGAGCCTCAAATTATATTTAGAGTTTGAATATTATTTCCCATATATTTTATAATTTGGCACAGGTAATTAATAAACCATTCACAATGCTAGGTTCACTTTTTTTCTTTTGATTATATGAAACAAAAGTAGTTTTACACGACAAAATTTTATATTAGATTAAGTTTAATGGTTCTCGTGTTCATCTTTTTTAACACAAATTCTAACTAGTTTGGCCGTTTAAGTATAATTCACAAGGTGAATGTATTACACTTTGTTGAAGAATGACTCATTTCAAAGTTGAGCAATATCCCACATTGGAAAATGGTTGTAAAGAGTGGTCTCTTTACACTATAAAAAGAGACCATCTATTTACATTAGAAAACATCTCAAATTGCCTAAGTCTTTTAGCAATTTCTTCTTTTTTCCTCTATAGTTTGTAATAGTTTCACTTTAGTCCTTTAGTGAAATATTTTGGTGGGGTCCGAGGACGTAGGCTAAATTAGCCGAACCTCGTTAAATTTGGTGTTCTTTATTTTGTGCTATTCTTCAAGTAGCCATTGTTAGTTATAGTTGTAGTGTTATATTGTGCTATTAAATTCGTCTAGTTAATTCTGTCGAGGAGGTTGGGTTTTAAGCGCGACCGTTGTGATGCCTCCAATCTTTCTTGGGAATTAAATCTAGTGTGGTTTTCTAGTACAATATTTTCCTCGCTATTTCTATATTTGGTGGAATATGACTCTGAGTTCCACAACACACTTATCATATAATTGATTACGCATTTCGTGAAATACACCAAAAATAGGTCAAAGCACGATTTTACAAAATAAATATATTGTATGTAATCCATACACACTCGTACAAATGAGTTAGATACAAAGCACACGCTCGAACATGGTTGAATTACCCGAGAAAGTATATATCGATTGGGAGCATTGACCACGGGTGACAGACAGAATTGTGTCGGTGGAGCAACGCCAGGTGTAGGCATTAAAGCTAAAGACCCCATTAGTTTTTTGCCCTCAATAAATTGCATCAAAGACCAAACCCCCAATCAAACGGTTTCAGCTAAAGCAACTGCGCACTTGTGTTAAAAGTAAAGCACCACACCACTCATTCTCTTTGCGACACGTACAACCTCACAAAGCGGTGCTTTTGCCTCTCTCTCTCTCTCTCTCTCTCTTCCATAAAATCTGATCGTTGGCTGTTGGGGGTCCCTTCTGAAAATGACACCCCAACAGTAATAAAATTAAATAAAATTACTCCCATTTCGCATCAACAATACACTTGGATATCAGTATAGCTGTTTCTTGTACTTATATATTGTATGTTTTTAGTTTTCATAAATGTCATTTAACCCTTGCTTTGCTTGCCACCGTCTTCGTTCTATTATTATTGGTTATTATTACTATAATAAATGGTGTATTATTATTATTATTATTCACTCAGTAATTAATTCATTTTTCATATTGGGATAATAATTGTTTGTCAGAGGAAAACCCATGAAGGGATTGTGAATATTTCAGATAATAGTTGTGAAAAAGGGATTTTTATTTCTTTTTATTAAGAGTAATGTTTGTGTAGTAATAAATAGGCATGTCGATACAGAGATAGGCTGGCATGTGAGATGCTTATGCAGAGGCTGATAATGAAAATGGTCCCTCTTAATTTATATATATATATATATTATCTCTCTCTCCCCTCCATGAAAGTTATTTTAGTGGGAGTGTGCCAAGACTTGAATGAAACCCATTTATTTTAATTATTAATAATACTAATAAGAACAAAAATAATTCTGGTGCAGTACAATAAAAGATCACAAGACGAGCCATTATTATTATTATTATTAGTAATGAGGCAGAGCTCTCAATCTTCTCACAGTCATAAACACAGAGGAGGAGGAGGAGGAGGAGGAGGAGGAGCCATGGCTGCTGCCGTTGTGCTGCTGCTGCCCTTTCTATTTCCCACTCTTTTCGCTCCTTTCAGCCATGCCTTACCTTCTCTTCTCTCGGTATGTTATTCATTCCCATTGGTTTTTATAATTATGTTGATTTATGTGTAGTAACTGCATTTTGTGATTTCCTGATTGGGAATTTTTCTATTTTATTTTTGTTTTTGTTTTTGTTTTTTTGGGAAGTTGTCATGGTTTAGGCTTTTCTTTTAATTACAATGGTGGCGTCGTAGGGCGGGGATTCGAACACTTGATCTAACGGCATCGCGATGCCGTTTAATGATGATTATTGCCTTTTGTTTAGTTTGAGGATAGATGGGTTGCACAAGAAGTAAAAATAGACAAACATAAAACCCTTCAATTTTTTTTTCTGTGTTATGATAACTTTGAGAAGGTAGTGAACAAATTTGTCTGAGAATGTTTTGATCTCCATGGTTAGTTTTTTGGTTTTTGGAATTTTGGTTGCATTAATGATTTGCTTTAATTACAGGATTTTTGTGTTTATGATTGATATCTTAGGCTATGTTTGCAGCATGGACTTTAGTTAAGGAAAAACTTATTGGAAAATATTTTTTATTCTTTCGAATGCGCATTTTCCTCTCTGAAATCCTTGATCCAAAAATAGCGTTAACGAATGGACGAAGAAGAAAGAATATGTGGAGGTGGAATAGTTGAATAGCTATATGTTGTTTCTGATAAAGGAGTGGTGGAAGGAGTTCAGGTTTTATTGAAAGATTGGTCAAGTAGGGAAGTGGGGTTTTATTTGATATGGACATGGTTAAATAATTCGCTTACACGTCCACATGTAAGCCATATATTGTAGAAAATCGGAAATTAATATTGCCCAAGTATAATTAGGTTCATAGCTTCTTGATATGGAAAAAGTTAAGTGTATCTGTAGACATATATGGAAACTCCCATTTTTTAGGTGCTCTGACTTGGGTGATATATATGGATCCAGGGACGGAGCCAAAAAATTCTAGGTTTCAGGGCGAAATAAGTATTGTTGGCTCACTTAGGACGGCAAGTGAGGCCAATTGACGAATTTGAAGTGGTGGAAACTTTTGAATCCCATTTTATTTATGTATCAAACTTGATTTTACAGAGGTGACGGGGGGATTACTATGTACAACCCCTATTGCCGTCTTTGGATGAATCTCTGGGGTGAGCATGGTTTTGACTACGTGTAGAGTGGTGATTGATTTGCAGTAATCGTCAAACTGAATCTCCTTATTGATTTTTGGGGGTTTTGTCACGCAAGATCGAAATGGAAAAGATTAACAGAGGGTTTGCATGATTATCTGATAAGCAAAGGCGAGTGCTTTGGTTGTGATTGCTTTGCTCATGCACGAAAAAGAAGTGTTAGAGAAGCGAGTACCAATCGAAACTTGATGGCTGTTTTTGATCAAATCCAAAAGTAGCAGCTCATAGAGGGGATTATTTTTATTTTTTCCTCGAGTTTTAAGTTTATCACAGATGAATCTATATAGATTATAAGTCTTTGTAGGCTAATTTGCATCAATGCTTTGTTTTTCGAACAAATGTAACTTCTTATTTGCTAGAGCTGATATTGGGCCTACTCATTATTCATTCTGATAGCCTGGTTATTTAATGCAGGAATGGAATGCTCCAAAACCAAGACATACTCGTTTACTTAATAGTGCACTGGAACGCCAAACTGTGAGCAAGAGAGTTCACTTGTCTGTTTTCATAAGTTTTAACAATATCCATTTGATTGGTTCTTCACGTAACTTATACATACTCTCTTTCGTTGTTTCTATTCTTTTTGGTTTAGTCTGATGAGCAACAGACTGAACTATGGATGCCTTTGGCCAACCAGCAATGGAAACCTTGTGTCCGGCCAGACAGTACCTCCAGTAAGTAAAAGAAATTTTGATTGGTTTTAATTTCTATTTTCCTTCCCTTTTTAGGACAATTATTAAAAAAGTTGGTTATGGAAATATAGTTTGAACTATTTGTGTAAGTATTGACATCTAAACTCACTGAAAACAAGTAGACTGGTGAAGATATGCATTTTTCAATATTTTTGTTCTCCTTTCATTAACTGGCCTTTTCGTTTTAAGCAGACGTGCCCGAAAAATCTCAAGGTTATATTCAGGTGTTCCTTGATGGAGGACTAAATCAGCAAAGAATGGGCGTAAGTACTTTAAGTTATTACAGACAACATAGTCATAAAAAAAAAATTACTGAACATAAGCATAGATAGATTTCTTTCTTAAACTAATTAATATTATTATCCTCGGTCCCTAATATGTATAATTTCTTCTCAAAGATTTGTGATGCAGTTGCTGTTGCTAAAATTTTGAATGCAACTCTCGTAATTCCGCATCTTGAAGTGAATCCTGTTTGGAAAGATTCAAGGTTCTCCTTAATTAGTTCATACCTTTCTCGATAGTTTGTTAGGATGATTTTTTTATTATTTTACAATTCCCTTTTTGTCGACAGCACCTTCATGGATATATTTGATGTGGATCACTTCATTAATGTATTGAAAGATGACATATCTATCGTTAAAGAGTTGCCTGATGAATACTTTTGGAGCACACGGGAATATTACGCTACAGCCATTCGAGCCAACAGAGTAAAAACAGCGCCTGTTCATGCTTCAGCAAACTGGTATCTGGAAAATGTTATGCCTATCATACAGAGGTTGGTGTGTAAGACATAATCTTTCTTTTTATAGAGTGTAATTTGTTGTTTATCTAAAAATTATTCGACTTGGTTTATCTTTCTATCCCTTTTGCAAATTATAGTTTATGTAATTGTGATTTCATTTTCATGAAATATTTCTTTTGGGTTCAAAATGAAATATCTTTGAATTGTGCAGTTATGGGATTGCTGCAATTGCACCGTTCTCTCACCGTCTAGCTTTTGACAATATGAATGAGGACATCCAACGGCTAAGATGTAAAGTCAACTTCCAAGCTTTAGCTTTTGTTCCTCACATCAGAGCTCTTGGCGATGCTCTTGTTAGTCGTCTCAGATATCCTTCTACCACAAATGAAGTGGACAGCACTAACTATCTTAGAGAAGTTGGTGGTTATAAAGACAAGCATGGGACTGGAAAGTTTGTTGTCCTCCACCTCCGTTTTGACAAGGTATTTTCCACTCATTTTACTCACTACTGTCCAAAAGTACAGCTTCCCTTTGCTACAATACAGAGTCAAACTGTTTGTCTTTTAAATAATACATCATGCCTGTTATCTCACAATTTTAATAGGGTAAATTACACCCCCTGCGTGACATGCTAATTGTGAAGAACACCCCGAGATTTGAGAATAATGTCCTGTCATTACAATCATATTACAATTTCACCCATTGTTAGTGTCAGTTAAAAACAAAACAGAAAAAAAAAAACAGATTACAATTTCACCCCCCGTTGTTCGAGTTATCAGGGGTGTCTTAGATATTTGCGAAACCTTATGGGCTCGTGATATTTATCCAATAAGTGAGGGAGTGTGCATGTAACTATTGCTTTTAAAATTACTAAAATTCAAATATTAATATTTGGTGTATTATTTAATATCATTCAATTAGATTGGAAAATTGTAACTAGATTATATGTTACTGCACTTGGAAAAAAGGAAAAAGATAAATTGACTGATCGACGATCAGCACCGATAGATACATAATTAGGAATGTGTGTACACATGTTTCTTTTGCATATTATTCTTGTCCTTTTGATGTGCTTTCGACATTGTTTGGCCGTTCCCTTGATGCTAAAATCGTGGGCATGAAGAATCTTTTCAAATGTTTGTATTGCTTTCTTTCGTACCTTCTACACATGGTGAATACTTTAATTTGGTTGTGTTTACCAGGATATGGCTGCCCACTCAGCCTGTGACTTCGGTGGAGGTAAGGCTGAAAAATTGGCTCTGGCCAAGTACCGACAAGTTATTTGGCAGGGAAGGGTTTTAAATTCTCAATTTACTGATGAAGAATTGAGGAGCCAAGGACGTTGCCCATTAACTCCAGAAGAAATCGGATTGCTGCTAGCCGCATTGGGATTTGACAATAACACTCGCTTGTATCTTGCTTCTCACAAGGTCTTTAAAGTTCTTAGTGATTCTTAGGGGGATCCCACAACTCCAGGTTCCCGTGCAATCACAAACATCTATGGCTGGATATGCATGGATCCCATTAATGGTCGGTCGTGATTATCCGGGACCTGAAGTTCCAGAACCTTTTAAGAATGTTCTCTTTTTTTTTCCTGGTTCTATTGGTATTATTTCGGAAGTTTGCGATTGTGATCATTATGTCGTTCTATTTTAGGTATATGGTGGGGAAGCTAGAATCTCGACTTTACGAAGTTTATTTCCACTAATGGAAGACAAAAAGAGTCTTGCTTCTTCGGAAGAAAGAGCTCAAATTCAAGGAAAGGCTTCCTTATTAGCTGCAGTTGATTATTATGTCAGCATGCACAGTGATATCTTCATTTCGGCTTCACCAGGAAATATGCACAACGCTGTGGTAAGCTCTTCTAGTTGGGTATTTTCTATATTCCTTATGTGCATATTAGAATTTGCCTATCGTGAGCGAGTGTTTAGCATAGGTAAAGTAAAGACAATATTACATTCTCGTGTCGGCGGTCATTTGTTGGTTTTTGTGAACCAAGTAAGGTGGCGCAGGGGGGGGGGGTGGGTGGGTTACAGTAAGAGTAATGGCCTTGGTGGTTATTTCACACAGGAAAATATGCACTTATATGAGACAGTTGCATGAAACGCACTAGCACCATTGCACTGGTGTTGCATAAAAGTTTCCGTTTGAGCACTTATTTTATCTGCTATAATCCCATCTCTGCCCTTGTATGATCAAAGTAATTGCACTTTCAAAGTACATTTTCTGATTTTCTCTTATAACATGAATTTGAGTTTTGTTTGACTGTTAAAATTTTCATTTTGAAATTCCAGGAGGGGCATCGAACATATGAAAACATGAAGACAATAAGGCCTAACATGGCATTATTAGGGCAGCTTTTCTTGAACAAGAGCCTGAGTTGGTCAGAGTTCCAAGAGGCGGTTATCGAAGGTCACAAAAGCAGGCAAGGGCTACTCAGGCTGCGTAAAACAGAACAGTCCATATATACATATCCTGCACCTGATTGTATGTGCAATGCTTGAGCATGTTTTGTAGATCTCTCATATATATGTCCTGGCTTGTACTGTTTGAAAAATAAATTGTGACCCCTTTATTGTTTAGTGATAGAGCGCCACCTGTGTATGATCTCTCATTTAGGTATAGAGCCGACGGGTGGGTGATGCTTGTGAAATTCGGGGTCAATAATTATTTGTCTTGGTTTGAAATACATATCTTGAATAGCTTTTAGGATATTCGTGTAATATGTTTGTTGCTCAATTCTACTGTCCCCCTGATTATTATTCCAGATTGTTTAATTTCACGACGTTTTTGGTGCATTCATGTTCAAAATGGAGCCCTGCAGCAGAGTAATTTTGATTTATAATTTTATAGATATGGATTTTGTTTGCATCAAGTCTTTGATCGTGAAGGGGATTTCTTGGCAATTGTCTGGCATTTTATTTTGGGTTAATTACTCTAACTACCCCTCTTGTTTAGTATAATGACACTCTAGTCCACTTATTTGTGATCCATAACAAACGCCTCCATCTTATAATAAAATCTTTGAGGAAATGGCATTTATCGTCCCATAAGTTAAGTCAATTTCAATTTTGGTCCCATTGTTTATCGATGTATCACATTTAGTTCCACAAGTCTAAAAAAATTTCAATGTCAGTCCCACGTGAAATTTCTATTCAAAAATTGACAATTTCTATTACTGAACAGTAATTTTCAGCTTATTTCTTTAAGAACTTTCATCAAACACTTAGGGAGCACTCAATATCTCCAAATTGGAGCTCAATCGTGTCATGTTGAAGACAAATCGACATGAATGAGAAGATGTTTGATTGAAAAACAACCTAATTTTTAGTTGAAAATGGATAGGAGAGCAAAAATCTCATACTCTTTTAAGCTAAACCAGCATGGAATGCATGTGATACCAATATCTGAATCCAAACAACAATTTCTATTGTTGAAAGGTATGAGACATACATGCATATAAAAGCATACATAATTATATTCTATTTTTCTTTATTATGTGACAATAGTCTTGTGCAAAAAATTGGTACTCGACGATAAATGGGTGCCTAAACTAAGCAATTAAACTTTGTATGGACTCATGATCAATGAGCTTAAATGAATAGATGTGAATAGTTCACTGTTAGTGCTAATCTCTCTTCAACATTCTCAATCAATAGACATTAGATTCATGATGATCAAACGAACATGAATTTTTATATTTCTAATCCTTTGTCAACTAAATGTTATGTTGTTTTTCGATCAAACATCTCCCCGTTCATGTTGATTTGTCTTCAAAATGATATGATTGAGATTCAATTTGAAGATTTTGAGCCCTTAAGTGTTTGGTGAAAGTTTTCAAAGAAATAGGCTGAAAATCACTGTTCACTAACGGGATCCGACGAAAATTTTATGTAGGACTAACATTGAGATTTATTAGGACTTATGAGACTAAATGTGGTACACCCGTAAACAATGAGACCAAAATTGAAACGAGCCTAATTTATGGGATGAAAATTGCAATTTTTCCTAAAACTTTACATTTACCACCCCCGGTCCTCTCATAATAAAACCTTACATTTACCCTATCTGACTAATGACCGGTAGTCAAAAGTTACATTTTTGGCAACTTACTAATTTGGATTCATCTGCATTGAATGTGATATTGCTCTTAACAAACCGAAACTCAGTATATGTTTTCATTTTTTAATAGATATTTGCATTTTATTATCAAGATGTTAATAAATTTTTACGAAATCATTTATTTAAGACCAAATTGAAAATTACAATTACATGCTCTTTAATATGAAAAATTATCCCTCAAGGGCAAAGTGGAAAATTTAGAAAATGTTTTTTGAGGATGTTAGCAAATTCCGTTAGTTTTTTCATGGAAGGGGCGATTAGAATGTTTTATTATAAGAGAGGGCTATTTGTTATGTGTTCAAAATAAGCGGGTTGGACTGTAATTACACCTAAAAAAGTTAGTATAATAAACCCTTTTAGTTTTGGGATAATTGCATAAGATTTTCCTGTGATAAGCGAAACCTGCGCCAAACACCCCTCTGTTAATTTTTTTGCTAATCACCTCTTTGTGTTATTTTTTATTCTGCATAATCTCCCTTTTTCGATTGTTTTTTGGTGTTTTTTTAATCATAAATGTTCTAGATCCAATCCAAAATTAAATTATTTATCTATTATAAACATGTTTAGGGCAAAAATGCATTTGGATTGACATTTATGATGGAAAAAAAAAACACAAAAAAAAAAAACAAAAAAGGGAGAGTATGCAGAATAAAAAATAACATAAGGGGGTAATTTGCAAAAATCTTAACACAGGGGTGTTTGACGTAGGTTTCGATTATCACAGGGGGATCTTATACAATAAACCCTTTATTTTTCACAATACAAAATTCCAAGTGAGGGGTCGCGAATATGATGGACAAAGCTGCTGAAATGTTTTCGTTAGGGGTGAGTTTTAGGGATAGTTACGAACATACCCCTTCTCATAATGTGTAACTGCCCTTCAAATCACCAACACCTCACTCAAATAGGGGTTTTAATTATAAGATTTTTATGGATTAATCTATAAGAATTTTCAAATCCAAGTGGGGTTAATTGGAAGAAGTGCCTTAAATAAGGGTTTTTTTTTTTAATGTAATTTCAAAAACAAAAGAGAATAGTAGAATAATTACAGAAGATTTGTGTAACTTTCCGGTTAATTTTGTTTGCCTCCTTTTTGAAAATTATCTACTCGTCATTCTTGCACTATTGCATAATCTGCGTTCTAAGTTGCTTGGCAAAAAAAAAAACAAAAAACTGCGTTCTAAGTTTGCTCCACCAAAAAATGAAGTAATGAATTGACTACTTTGCCTTCGACATTTAAAAAAAAAAAAAGAACAAGGGTAAAAACAGTCAATTTAATCACCGAGATATCTTTAAAATGTTTATACAGAGAAAGAGAAGTATTTGTGATGATTCTATACTTGAAAAGATGTCTCTGCACCTTTAACTATAAAATACCGGACACCTTGTAAATTCAAGAACCTCACAGATATTACCTTGAAGAGTCTGCGCACCAAAAGCAGAATGATGAAAAGCTTCTTCATTTGATGCATTATCAATCCTACAACAAATGAGTATGAATGGGATATGTACACTGTAATCACACAAACACAAAACAAGATTTCGCCATCTGTAATATTTCAATACCATTAGTCTTGCTGGTCTTGCTGATCACCAGCCACAGAACCCGCCCCGTTTGACCTCTTAATATCATTTTTATCCTTCTCAGCAACAGCTGGTCCATTGCCACTACGCAAACCTGCTAACTCTTTCACGTCTTCTGCATTTGATGGCGGGGCCATCTCTTCCTCAATGGGCAGAGTTCTCTTTGAACCGTCCAGAGCCACCCCTAGAACTATATTTTCTTCAAGTGAAGGTTTATTCTGTATAGCTGCTTGTTTAGATACAGGTTTTGTACTGTTATTGAGCTTAGAATCAGATGGAGATTTTGCAGGTATCTTAGTATCTTCCTTGGTCTCGACCTTCGGCTTTTGTACAACCTCAGCATTGGCGTCCGATGATTGTGTCTCTTTTGCTGTCTTAGAATCAGTGTTCAAAGTTGCTTCACCTTTACCATCCACCTTATTATCTGGTGTTGACTTTGCAATAGTAGTAGCCTTGCTGTCTTCCTCGCGTGTTGATCGTGTTTGACTTTTAGTCTTATCTTCACCGTTGATTTTATAGGAAGGCTCGATGAGTAGTAATGGACGGTTCGATGATGCTCCTCTGTTAAATATGGAATCCGAAGAAAATGGTATATTGTCCAAGTCTGCATCACTAAATATTTTCTGAACTGTGCGGATGGGAGTGGCTAATCGGGCACGATGGTGTCTAATGACTCTGAGAAGATCAAGAAGAATGGCTTCCTGTTTTTCTCAAACGTAAAATGAAAAATAAAATAAGATAAACCTTGAAATGTAAAGAATTTATACGGAGCTTAATGTAATTGCAAAGAATGGAACTCTCACCTTAACACACAAATATTCTTCAAAATGCGAGGTCTTCACGAAGCAGGACACCAATATCTGTGTTATTTTGAAAGTAATGAGATATATGCGTGCGAGGTACAATTGCAGTATAAAATGTACACGTATCAGGTGATTGCTTGAAATTCTTTTCTACTAACATTTAACGAAACGAATTCCCAACAATTTATTGTAAAACTATAAACGCTCACATGACGGGAATAGGGATTACAAAAATACTATTCATATGGCCTTGTACTGTAAATCATAGTACTTCCCAGTAGGCTTACAACACAATTATGACTTGAATCAGTTAGAACATTAAATAAGAATGACCGCATCTAACCAATAGAAAGGAGCATAACAAAGTTTGGTAACAGGCAGAACTCTACTGCTGGTAAGAACATATGGTTTCTTTCCTCTATCTTTCTCTAGGTGGGATAAAGGATTAGTAGGTAGCTATTCTTACTTTAACTTCTTTAACACTGTTTGGTTCAAGGAAATTGCTGGGAAAGGAAAAAAAAAAACAAGAAAAACCATTTCCTCTTGTTTGATTAGTAGAGACAATGAAAAGGAAAAGAAAATAGGAAAGAAAATCTAATAATAATGTGAGAAAAGCCTTTTCCTCCTCATTTGGTGAGGAAAATGGTGGAAAACAAAGAACTCTTCTCACTCCGCACATCCAACTTCTATATTTCTCAATGTGATTTCTTATTTTTTAATGACATTTGAAAAATTAATTTTTAGAAAACATTTGAAATCAATTAATAGTTTAGTGTTGTAGTTATTTCTTTCTTTTGTTCTCATTTTCCTTGGAATTTTCCATAAGTTTTCTCTATACAAGCAAACAAACTTTAGGAATTTTGATTTCTTTGATTCTCTTTTCTTTTCCCTATCATTTTCTTTTCTTTCACCAAAATCCTTGAACCAAACGCAGTGTAAAAGAAAACATTTTTAACATAGTAATATTATAAACCGGAATTAAGGTGAACTTGGTAGATAACTGTAAAATCTCAAAATAAAGGGAATATTTGCATATTCAAGAATTAAAAACAAACCATGAGGGCCTGGTTTTCAGAATTAATATTATCCAAGAATACTCTTCTATGCAATTTCTGTTGTTCCACTTGAGGATTTTTCGCCAGAACCTTGCGCATATCAGCGACAATACTCTGCACATAGAGGCAATGAACAATTTGTGAGGGATCAAATGAAAAACTGATTCAATTCTTTGCAGCAGGATTTATCAAAACTATAAATGAAGTAAAATGATACTCACATTAATTTTGCTGACATCTAAGTGACTAATGGCTAGGTGGGTTTTAATACGCCAGTGAGTTTTTTGAGTGAGATTTCTCACTACATTCACAGTAAACTTGTGATTTGGAATGTGAACAGCTTCGCGGTCTTCACCTCTTACAATTGTTGGTGACCACCAACCCACATGCTGCAAAGTGAAAAAAAATGCAGAAAAATTTATGATAAAATATGGATAATAAATTGAGAACAACATGTACATATAAACACTGTCATGCCTCGGACCCACGGGGTGGGGGCCCGCAAGTGAGACTCCAGCACGATGAGCTCCGCTAATTGTAGAAAGTAGTATAGATTAAACATAAATGATGATCCTAGTTAACAGAATTCAATAACTGAATACATTTCAAAGACTTTAGATGAGATATTTTCAAAACTTTTCTATATACCTAATATTTTCAGTTTAGCACATATATTACTCGATGTTGAAGGGACACCCAATACGAACCTCAACTGTCCCAGAAACATCATAGCCTTCAATCTTAGTTTGAATCCACTCGTTCACAACAAATGGCCGGGTTGCATGAATCATTGCACTTGAAAGGAAATTCGTAAAAATCTGAAAATAACAAGAAAAAATTATTTTGTGGGGCGTCCAGGAATAGATTACTTATACCAGTCAAATACTTCTTAAAATAGGCGACGATTGAAAATGGATGAAAATATATTCAAGCAGAGAAATTGAAAATATTATTTACACCTCACGTCCAGCAAGTGTAAGTAAGACCGTCCCAAGCCCTCCTGCTGTGAGCCATTTTTGGGTTGAGAAACCTAACAATTCCATGAACAATGATACAGCTGCAACCCACACTGCCGTATAGACAGCTTTGCCAGCGAACTGGAAACCCATCTGTCAAGAAGCAACAAAAGATACTTGTCAGGTGAAATTTGTAATTGCAGCATGATCATTAGTTGAATGATGTATGCTCTACTGGGTAGTGACAGAAAGATTTTACTACCTAGACTTATAACATGTGATTAGGAGTGGGACCTTTTAGTGGTAACAGAGTTTAAGCTCGTGTCGCTAGGATAGGACCCGCAATTTACACACAAAATTTGTAGGCGTATATTTGTTTCGGAAAATATAAAAGTTTTTATGAGAATTTATAATTATACTCCTCAGAACTACTGTTATTTAAGATTGTTTAAGGCAAGCAAACGGATACTACAAGAAGATTAGAATAACACTGTAGTTTGTAGCCAAGTTACAAAAGTATCACGAAAGCCTTTTCACACCCATAGTGTTATCAATTTTTCAAGGTTTGTATTTGATAAGTTAGCAATGCTTCTGATCTTCGATGGTTTTCTAGGAGAATCATATGAGGGGCATAACTGCAGTAGAGTTTTCCAATAACTAGTCCCTTATAGACTCTGGTTAATCATGAGAAACTAAGGCAAATGTACCAAAATCATGTAAAAGCATAGAAGTCTTCTACAAATAGTAGGAGAATGAGGTGTCTTCCATTTGTTATTGTTAGGTAAATCTGAATAGCAAATGGCATCTCCTTGTGCTCCTATGGATATATTTGTCCGTGTTAAATATAGTGTGTTGATTTTGCTTCCTTCCTTATGTGTGTTGACTCACAGCGGTTACTTTTAAAGTTACTGTCAAATATCACTTGATGTCTGATGCTGCTAATATAAACGGCGAGCCCTCGAAAAGTAGTGTAGTATAGTCGAGGAAACTATATATACATGTGTGTGTGAATCACAAGATAGAATGACGGCGGTGTTGGAGAACCAAGTCAAAAGTATGTCCAATTCCCAATTTTCAACCCAACACAAGCAAACATATTTTATTTTTATTTTTTTTACGCTACTGAGGGATTAAATTCCGGATGATGTTAAAGCAGAAAGTTGAGATTGAAGCAATATGGGGAAATATTAGAAGTTCTGAATTATGTGAAGACCGTAAGCTCATCATTGTTGCATATTATATAAAAGATGCCACTAGGAAATGGCGGAAATGGGTTAGCCAATAACTGGAAGTGAAGAGGTTTCTGGAAATAAGTACAATGTTGTGAAGAAGTTCCATTTATCAATACAAAACTATAGTGGAAAGGAAAAAATGAATCACAACTCCTCACTCTTGTACAGCGTGGTTCATGTGTGACCAACTATAACACTTAGTTCACCAAACTTGTTAGGCGTGGATCCATAATCTATAATCTTGAAAGGTTTAAGGTTTTTAAGATAAATTAGCCACATTTCAAATAGAGATATATGCTAACAACACAGAGAAGGCAATACGAATCAAAAGTAAATGGAAGAATTCAGATAAGGATAAGGGCGGTTTCGTGGTTCAAAGCAGTAAGCCCCAGACTGGCCATGGGGGCTAGGAGAGCAATCTAATAAGATATTGAGTCTTGTCTTGTATATTAAGCAATAAATATCCTATGTTGTGAAATACGAATCAAGTTGCTCAAACATCTAACAAGATTCTAAGTTGACTTGTATCCATGTAAGCAACCACTAAGATGTTTCTCAGATAAGAGTGGAAATGCATTTGTTGTAAAGCCTAAAGACAGTGTCCCATACTAAAGGCTGAAGTCCGGACAATACAAAACTAAAAACAAGTAAACCACAGAATATAAGGAAAGTTTGCGCGAAAAGGTGCACAAAAAAAGAGGAAGTTGCTCGTGTTGGAATTTTTGTACGTACTCCTTTGTCCCTCTGTATGTACAGTACTGACCCTTGATTATCATATTCATGCATGAGAACAAGTTTCGCTTCTTAGTAATAAAGTTTAACATCAAACACAGTTCACTCTAGAAGTAATTACTCCATAAGGATATTCTTGAAATTCTTCGCAGACAAAACTTGTGAGTTCATGATAGCTGATATAGTGGCTTCCCTTTCAGATATTTGGATCTCATCTGGAGGATGGCTTGGTTCTCTGCCATCATGAGCAACGTGATGTTCTGATATTTGTGTACATTTTAACCTTAAGTGTTGATAAATATAGAATCTATTGATATATTTTAACCATGTATGTATATGACAAATTGAAAGGTATGTATGTTAGCTCAATAGGTAATGATAAAGAAATATTTACTATTTGAAATTTATACTTGTACCAAATGTAGGGGAATTGCATGTCTAAACGTTAATCTATTAAACAAGAGGCAGTTAATAATAAATCAGGTACTTACGGAATTTCTCTTAACTTGTAGAGCAATAAAATACCTATCATGTATCTGAATTATTTTCATGAAAACGTAAAAGAACGCAACAAAGATTTCAACATATTCAATGTTAAGGAAAGTGGATAAAGAAGTTATCAGGTCAAAGTCACCAAAGGATAAACTATTCGTTGCTGATAGTAAAACTACAAGTTTTAGATGCAAATTGTAATAGAAATCATGTTCCATGGAACAAAGAGTTGGAACATACATTTCTAGTATCAGTTGTGCCATTTGTCTCCATGAAGAATTTTTGAGCTTGTTGAATTACACTGCATGAAATGATCCAAAAAGAGCTTATTCCCAGATGTAAATGTACAATAGAAAGTTATATATATATATATATATATATATATATAGAAAGTAGGTATTTACAAATGAAAAATATGACGACTCGTAGAAAAATCTCAAGATAAATAGCTCGGTTTAAAAGATCAAATTTATAGTAGAGATAATGCAGATGGTTTGTTCTTCCAAATTGAGAATGAAATTATGAAAACAACCGCGCGAATAATGACAAAGGACAGTTTTGGACATTTCCTATAAGTTAAACAAACAGATAATTAACCAACCTTGACAAACAATATGCAAAGGCCAGCACTATTGACAAAGATCTGACAAAATTAAGGAACAAACAGATAATTAACCAACCTTGACAAACAATATGCAAAGGCCAGCACTGTTGACAAAGATCTGACAAAATTAAGGAGCCTTTGTTTAACAATTTCACTAGCTTCTGTAGGAAGGATCATGGGATCCAATGCTCTGTAAGATAATCACCTTCATTCAGTACGTTATGAATTATCCAATTTTCTATTCTCCTTTTTCAGACAATAGCTAACCTGCATATAAAAATCGTTCCTGTCCATAGCAGTAAAGGTTGAATATAAGAAGTTGTCACTTGATAAGTGCTACTCTTTTTCCAACTACTGTCGTTCTTCTGCAAGATGTTATGATGTTAGTGAAATTCAAATTAGTAGATGGAATTCACAAAGCCCCGTTCTATATTAAAAGAACGCATACAAAAAATTTCACGAGCTTAAGTATGAAGAAGCTAAAATTGTAAAGGCACATACATGTAGAAGTATGTTTCTGATTTGTCGCACAAGTGGCCCGAGTCCCCATATTGCAAAAATAACAATACCAACTGCTGAAGCCAATTTGATCACAAGCGGACTTCCTTGCAAATGATTAAATGATCTGCGAAACCCAAACTTTTGATTTTGGAAAAAGAAAATATTAAAGAAAAGCAGCCACTAAAAACATGCATATGGCATTCGAAGGTGATCATATAAACATTGCATAGTGCCAGAATGCCTGGTGTGCAAATATAATACCCATTCGAATTGATAATTCCATGTGTATGACCAAACTACTCAAGCTTCAACAGGGATTCATGACCTCCAATTCATCCTTCCTAATTGACATCCTCTTCCAGACATTTACTGTTCCTAGAGGTGCTAAATTCAACAAAGCAGCAGTCATCTCATCCATAAAGTCTTGTAATTATGCATGGTGTAGTCCATTATAGGATATGTATTCCATGTCTTCAAATTATGTAATTTTGAGTACAAAAGAAAATGCAGCAGCTGTTTTTAGTTTTGCTATGCATTCACATATCTTTCAGATTTACACTTAAGGATCAACGACAAGAAGGCATCAACTGTTATAGAATAAATTCTTATAGAAAAAAGTGAAATTTGGATCCAGATATAACCCTCTTCAAAAATATAAACAGGGCACACAAGAGAACGCTGTTTTCACATAGACACTTAGCTCACTGGGACTACCATGTTTCTTACAAATTAGTACTCACACCAATTAATTGTGAAAGGTGTACAAGCAAGTGAAATTGTACTTTATGAGTAGAAAAATCAGCAGGTTATATACCGACCAAGTCTCACTCAATTTTAGAACTACGTAGTGTCAAATTTTCTACTAAACAACCTAACGCAAATTAACTCAAGAGGTGTAGTTACCTTGTTAAAGTCAATGTTGCATTCTTTACAGTGTTAGCATCCAAAGACGCGACTGGATTTAAAAAACAATGGCACCTGAACTGATGATCTCTACAAGGAATGGTGCATACTCGTCTGTGTATTCTCTTCGAAAAATGAGAACTCCAAGAATACTGTTGCTGGAAATGAAATTCAGAAGCCGTATCAAGCTTTACGTAGAACAAAGACTCTAAATTTCATGAACCAGAACCAAAAATATGAGAAGAGACATTTATAATCAAACTTTTCAGAATATTTTCAATAAATTTGCAGATTATCATAAAATATAATTAAGAAACAATGCTAGTTTAACCTAGAAAAACACGCCAAAGTTTCATGAACGGAAAGAAAAACATAATAGTAATATAAAGCGATTTACTAAAAGCAAATTCTTACTAAATCACCGAAAAAAAAAATTCTTTGCAAAATTTTCAATACATATACAACAATGATGCAACAAACCCCAAAAAAGCACAATTCCCCTTTCCGAATGAATTATTGAACTCGAATCCAAATTGAAATCCGCCAAATTTTGAACCTTACCAGTGAAATTGAAGGCAGATTACTGCTCGATACACGTAATTGGCCTCTTGTTTTCATGTTCTGCAGCTTAGAAATGTTTACAGGTTAGAGAAGAATGAGAGAAAACACGAACTACATTAGGTAAACAAAAAAAAGAAATAATAATAAATATAATTCAGCAATAGAAATTTACCCTAAATCGCTTGTTGCGTCCATGGTTACTGCAAATTCCTAACTCCAGGGAGAGTTGCAGAGAACCAGACACAGCCATAACCAAATTCTCTCTCTCTCCCTCTCTCTCTCTCTCTCTCTCTCTACCTCTACATATACTGTTCGTTTATACTATTTATTTTCTTTTGTTTTGTTTTTTCTGTAGAAAGGATAAAAATGAAATTAACAAGAAAAAAGCACAATAGCTAGCCAACTAGGCCCTAGCCCAACTGTCCAAATGGGTTCTAAGATAGGAACGGAATTTTCTTATTACGAAAACGATTGGTGGAAAATATAGATTAAATTTTTTCAATACTCGATTTGGATTTATAAATTGTGTTGTTTAAATTCGATTCGTTAATAAAATAAATAGACTTGAATCTTGATAAAATTCATTGTTCGACTCGAACTCAACTCGATTAATTAAAACATAACAAGAATATGTGAAAATAGCAAATTACTCAAACTTGTTCTATAATTGATTCAAACATAGTTGTTTAGACTTAACAAAGTTTCAAACATAATTGTTCAAACATCTATATTTAAGGTTCTATCTGATTTGTAGTTAACTAAAGTTCAAACATAATTGTTTAGACTTGACAAAGTTTCAAACAACCTTAAATGTTATCTTGCCCATCTCAATTTAATTTACATCTAGTCTTGGAGATATGGTCTTTGGTATAGGAAATATTTTTTCCTTTTTTTGGTAATTCTTTACTCCATGACTTGCAACCCTTTCATGGATATGAACTATGACCTGGCAATGAAACAATTAGGAAAAGGAGAATTGTAAACGAGTTTATGATGTTTTTGTATGTATACTAAGATTTTATGTATGATTTTTATGTACCCTTGTGATTTTTTTATTTTTTAATTTTTTGTTACAAACTACCCTCGTGGTTGACCTGATGGTTATATGCTATACAAATAATTTATTAGTCCACAATCGTTTTGCACTATAAGCTCTAACATTTGTCTAAAACGAATGGTGGTCTCAATAAAAGTAAAATGTGATGCTAACAATATAATAGTTTCTTTGGAAAAAAATTTATCAACAAAAATTTTGGCCACATCAAACTAATTATGTAACAGGTACTAATATTTATCTAATAATTGATTATGTTGTTTTAAATTTACAATAACTATAAAATAAATATATATCACTCATGATTAATCTGAATTTGAACAAACCAATTTAAAATAATCTTTCTCCAATTCCACACCACTGAACGAAAGAATCCAAAGAGCAAAAAAACTAAACACGTATGTCTTCAGTTTCACCTAGCTTTGTGGTATATTGCCTTATGGAAGTAGTTTGATTTCTTTTTCATTACTGAATTTTAGCCGCCGCCCCTCCTCCCCTTTGAAAACCCTAAGGCTCCGTTTGTTTGTGTTTTCATCCCACTTTTTTTATTTCCATTTTCATCTGAAAATGGAAATACACATTTTAAACTGTTTTTAACTGAAATATTTTCATTCTTATTCTTGTTTTTACGTTCCCGAGAAATTTCAATCATTTATTTAAAATTACATTTCATATCACTTATCTCACATCCACATATCACCATCATCTCTCTCTCTCTCCTCTCTCTTCACCCATCACTATCATCTAATCATTACTTTTCAATCATTTCACACATCACACTCACAAATTTCAACCATTTTCATAAACACAACCAAACACACCTTCTTTTTCACTTTTCTCACACGAAATTCAAAAAACACGTTCTCCCATGTATTTTAGAAAATGACGGTTGAAAATAAAATGAAAACACATCCAAACAGAGCCTAACCTTTTTTTCTTTTTTTCTCTATCGACGATGGTTTGGTGAATCAATTACCTCCATTACTACTTGTTTACACTTAAAAATTAAATAGGCTTTCGAATCAAAAACCCCAATCGGTCCAGTGTATTATAAGCACAAAATAATAGGTGCAAGAACAAAAGAAGTAAACCCATTAATACTCAGACTTTATGAAACATGGATCCAGGCCCAATGAAGTCAATTGGATGATTTGGCAAGAAGTCCAAAGAGTGAGAAGTCCATCCAAGAGGGAGACGCACCAAAAATAAAAGATTTTGAAAGATCTTGTAATCTTCACGATCAAAGACTCTAATGGTGGTATAAATTATCTTTTTTTTTTCAAATTTAAGTATTTGATAGATAATTTTATCTTGACTTGAGTTTTTCGTTCATCATTCTCATATTCGGAATTAACAACTAAAAATTCAATTAAAGACTTGAACCACCGTTTAGCGAATCGAACGCAGGGGTTGAAAGATAATCTCAAGTTATCGATTATCGCGGGGCTAGGAATGAATATTCAGATCCACCTCATTCTGATTTGTTTTATCACGAAACAAATTTTTTGGCGACCACAGTGGGAGACGGTTTTAATAACTTATATTTTAAGATTTTTAAACAAATTCTTGCTCTATATATAATGTCAGAGGAATCTCTCAGATACGATTTGGGTGATGATTTTAACACTTAACCAATTTCGAAACATAAGGTTAGAGCGGACAAATGTATGAACAGTTTGTTCGGGTCATGAAACAAACCTTAGCAGGTGCTCGAAAAGATCAAAGAAGAGAATTCAATGATCAGTACCGAGCATTAGCTCAAGAGTCTGCCCGCATATTCACTACAATTGTGCAAGATAATGCAGCGAACACTCTAGATGGGCTTGCTCGAGAAGTTACTCGAGTAATTACAGAGTTGGGTGAATTTTTTAATCAAACGTGTGACATTTTTCAAATATGATAAACACCCAGATAGCTTTAGCACTCGAGCCTTTAATAAGTAAGCATAATGTTTTAGTAGAAAAAGTGTCCCCAGTTAGTGTCAGTTGAACCAAGGACTCAAAGTAGGTATATTAACCCAAACGAGATCCCATTAGGTTATCCTCGTGATGCTCGACCTCGAAATAGCCAGTTTGAAGTCGGTCAGACTTCAAATCCTTCGCCTCTTGAAGAACAGAATAATTGTTGGGTTTGTGCCCTCGATGCCAACGAGAAATTAGAGAATAGGGCACTAGTTTATATTGTACAACCTATTAATCATATAAAGGCATTAGCAAGTTGTTCATATATTTCTTAATGGCATCTATAAGTGTTAAATGAACAACTAGTCCATGTGTGTCAAGGCAAACCTTCGTACTCCTTATAGTAGTTAAGAAGATGGGCATTGGAAGGGTTTGATACTTGATAACTTAAATGGTTCGCAAGTCGAAGAATCTCAACAGTGCATTGAGGTTCGTGTGGACTTGTATGACACATGCTCTGACAAGGAGTGCCACTCTAACACTATGGGATAGTGGGAATTTGTGTCATGGATACATTGATTGGACTGGATTAGTGTATTCGAACATGGCTCGTAGTAATCCGATCACATGGGTTTTTACTCAGTGATTGTCAATGATCGGATTACTGATTATGATAGCATGCGTGAGCCTTTGACCTGAGTAATCAAGTTGAAGATGTGCTTGTGACATCAAGTCTGTCATTAGAGTAGTTAGATCTAATTCACCCGTTGGTGGGGTCGACCTTGAAGTGCAGCTTGATGGGCAAGTAGCAGTCTTAACTAGTTAGCAAAATGGAATTCACTGTCTCGAAAGTAAACGAGAAGTATCCTATGCGATCATGAGTAAATGAGATTAAAGTCTCTGGCCAGAGCTCATGAACTAACTCGTGTTTGACACGGAGGGTAGTTCTGTAATCTCATGTTACTATGATTCTTAGCATAGCATCGAGTCCTGTGAGTTTGACATATTCCATGACTCTCACTCGATCGGGATACGTCAGTGAAGGGCTTATACTCATATAGTATTCATAATCTAGAGGTTCATAATGACATAGTCATTTCGTACGCGGTTGGGCTACGATGTGGGGCCACGGTGCTAGCTAGGTGTCACCCACATCCTTTGACTTTCTCCCATTGCCAATCGAGACGAACCTAAAGAGTCGCGCTATAGGAATAGACAGGGAAATCGATTGTTGTATTTGGAGGGCATTTTGGTAATTTGTCCTTTGGAAGGACGAATTAATTAATTGGACTAATTGATTTAATTAGTTATTTAATTGGATTAAACATAGATAATTAAATTAATTATGTTAACTAGGTCAACTATGATATTAATTAATTATTTAGTTAATTAATTAATTAGAATATTAATGTAATCTGTGTATATTTAATTGGATTAAATATCATATGATTAAATTAATTGGGCTAAGATGACTAAAGTCAACAAAGCCCAATGTAAGTCCAATTGGGCCCCTCAGGGGCGTGTGTTTTGGTGGGCTTAGTTGGAGGATTTATTTAATCCTCTAACATAAGCCAGAAAAGATAACAGTTGAAAAACACAATACTGAAATTCTCCACCAGAAATACAACATAGAGAAAAATAATTCTCTTCCTCTCTCTATCACCTAGCCGCCATTATGGAGAAAAAGAGATGGAGATTTCTGGGGTCAATTCCGACGTGTGATTATCTAGAGACGGGACACATGGATCGTTGATCGAAGATTTGAAGATTCACGGGGATTGATTGAATACGCGAAAAGGCAAGTTTTCGCGTTCATCCTTTTTAATTAAAATCAACGAACACAAATTGATCTTGGCTGTGGGAATCCGGATATGAATTTAAATTTCCGCTGTGCATGATACCAGGATTCCCAACAATAACATGAGTCAACCAAATGTAAATGCGAATGGTAACCGAATTGTACATCCGAATTTACAAAATGTAAATTCAAATCAAGTTAATTCCCAGCCTGCAAGGCAAAATTTTCCTGTACCACCAAGTGGTCAAGGACAAGTGTCTACTGGTTATCCTCCGAATGTTAATGTCTAAAATTTCGAACCAAATGTTAGTTTTGCCCAGGGATTTTATACCGGGGGGCAAAACCAGGGTAACATTATCCAGGGACTTCGAGCATCCTTTACAACATAGGAAATCAAAATTTGCCTAGTTTTCAGACAAATCAAAGTTTTCCTTTCACTGCAAATAATTTTCAAATTCCATATGCTGGGGGACAGTATATGCCTAACAATTATATGGGAGAAAATATAGGACCACATGTCCAGGATCCTTTCCAAAATCAAGTAGAATTGGCTATTGAAAGAATGTATAGATCGGGGTTTTGAAGAAACCATCGCTTAATCCCAGGGAAACCTTATCCTGATTAGATAGATCAAAATTTCCCTTTCCCAAGAACTTATAAAATTCCTAATTATACATTATTTTCAGGGGACAACCATGTGTCAACCTTAGAACACTTGTCTCGGTTTACATGCCAATGTCGTGAGGCAGCCGACCAAGATTATCTTAAGTAAGGTTGTTCCCTAGTTCTTTAACTGGGTCAGCTTTTAATTGTCACACAAATCTATCACCTAATTCGATACACACTTGGGACGAAATGCAATTTCAGTTCCAAAATCATTTTGCTCAAACCGATTCAGGCATATCAATGAGTGACCTGGTGAAAATCAGGCAATATACAGGAGAATCAATAGAAGAGTTCCGAGCACGATTTAAGAAAGCTAGAGTCAAATGTCATTTAAATATTCCCGAATCTGAATTCGTCCAGTTAGCCCAACGAAATATGTCTTTCGAGTGTAGGATAAAATTCGATGGGATGGTATTTCATGACTTTAGGAGTCTAGCTGAAAGCACCATAAGATACGAAAACATGTTAAAAGAAGAAAGTCAAAGAAAACATCAAGGCTTTAACACTTTCAAAATTGGAATTCCATGGGCATTCGAAGATGTCTATGAGATTGACTTAGCAGAATTTATAAAAGGGCCTCCATTCCAATGTGGAGCTCTCGAAAAGAAAGAATGTGTAGCAACTGGTTCTTTGCAGAAAAAGAAAGAAAAGAAGTATAGTTTTGACATAATGAAGACAGAACAGATTTTCGACTGGCTTTCGATAAATAAAAAGCTCAAATTTAAAGGAAAACACCGAATCCCTTCGAAAGCAGAAATTAAGGGAAAGTCGTCTTGTAAATGGCATTATGCTTTCTCACTTGAAACTAACGAATGTATTATGTTTCGAAATTTAATACAGGAAAAATTAGACACGAGAGAAATTATTTTTCCTGATATTCAAAAGACAAACATTGACGAAGATCCTTTCCCTGTTCTAAATTTTGATATAAATATTGTGGAAATTAATGATTCTCAATGTTCTGATTTACGGGTTCCTAAGGAAGTTAAGTTGGCAAATCGACTATTCAATAGGTTCATTGATGAAGGGGTTTTGACATTCCCAAAAGTGAAAGACGAAGGGCTCGGGGGTATGTGTAGGTGGCATATGAATACTATGCACACTACTGACCAGTGCCAAATCTTCAGGCGTTTTGTAGCAAAACAATATGAGAGGGGTACAATATTTCTTTCAGGAATTGATAAGAGAATCTTGGATTTCGACTAAGATGGAAAGCCAAATGAGAGAGAATTGGAAATCAAACCGACTCCACCGGCTAGAGGGAGTGATGAGAAGACTTATAAGGAAGCACTCGAGATGAAGGCTGTGATACCCCCTAAAGTGGTGGGAAATTTGGTAAATTTGCAAAAAGCACTTTGTGCTAACTGCTCAGACATCCTTCACTTCGAACTGGTAAGGCTTCAGGTCATCCCGAATGACCCGAATGGATTCCAGCATATCAGCAAGATTGGAATAAGAGATAGAGGCATGAGGCTAGTGACCAGTTCCTCGGGCCAATGCCTTACAATAGGCATTTTCGAAGAAGGAGAGGAAGAGGTTTTGAAGGTTTGCACAGGCCAGTAGAGACTCGCCATTTAACTGTCTGGGCGCTGGCAATGTTCAATTCGAAAGAAAGAGGGATAACCACCCGAAGGTTATCGCATAGTTGGTAGCTTATTCTCGAGCTGCAGTGGCAATGGAAATGCAGCAAGAGGCGGTGATAGCCAATCTTTGAATTGAAGAAGAAGCTTTAAGCAAGGGATTGTTGAAAGCAAAGGTTGGAGAAGGATCAGGTCAAAATAATGAATTCGAAAAAGACATGGATCAGCTAAGTGATCAAATGAGGGAAGCAAGTTTGAAAGGCAAGGGATAAGAATTGTGGACGATGATAATCTCAGTGACTTCGAATCCGAGGATGATTTAGAAATACTGTTGGAAGATGCGCTTTATGAGGAGCCAACAAAAGAAGTCGAATTGAAAGCGAAGGAGACATTCGTGAAAAGGGTCGTCCGACTCGAGGAGGACAAGGACGTTAACATGGTAACCATGCTACCAGCAGCATTTGCTGCAAAAGAATATATAGACGAAGAAGAAAAAACCCTCGAGTTGATGACCATCTCTGAAAAAGGTAATCCTCTTGGCTTTAAATCGTGGGATAAATGCAAAAATCCCCCTTGTGTTAATGCGAAATTGCAAAAAAAACCTATGTTAACGAAATAGACTAAACACCACCATGTGTTATTCAAAAGTCTGCAAAATGTCACTATTTGAAAAAAAAAATGAGCGTGTTTTTCATGTTTTTCACCTTTAATGATATGCTTCTTTGTCATTTATACACTCTTCAAACAAAATAAAAGGTAAAATAGTGTTATTTCATCCAAAAAAACACATTTCTTTATATCTTTTTAACAAAAAGTGACTTTTTGCAGACTTTTGAATAACACATAGAGGTGTTTAGCCTATTTCGTTAACATAGGTGTTTTTTTGCAATTTCGCATTAACACAAGGGGATTTTTTGTAATTATCCCTTAAATTGTCTAATCATGAGTCGTTCGAAATTAAGAGAGAGAATGAACATTTATTTGATCTTTTATTTTCGAAAGAAAAGATTGATAATAATCATATGAAACCTCTGTTTGTAGAAGCCAAAATCGAAGGCATTAGGATTAATAAAGTTTTAGTCGATAATGGTGCTACTGTTAATATTTTACCCGAAAAAACATTAACAAAACTAGGTAAGAGTTCGAAAGATTTGGTAACGACTGATGTAGCAGTCTATGGTTTTTTGGGACAAGCGACCAAAGTGTCTGGAGTCTTGTCTTGTCGAGTGAAAATTGGAACTTAAAGTTCTTACTCTGCATTTTTTATGGTGAATACGAATTCATCATTATTTAATGCATTATTAGGAAGAGATTGGATACATCAAAACTATTGCATCCCTTCGACATTACATCAACTTTTGATTTGTTGGAATGACCACAAATTCAAAACAGTTAAGGCTGAGAATAATTCTTACTTTATCGATGCTCAAATTGTGCATGCTAGGGACCTCATCGAACAACTTGAAGTGAAAGGCAGTCCGAGTTCGAAAGCCTCAGCCACCGAAAAGGCAGAAGAAGAAAGCAAAGGAAAAAATGTTGAAGTGAAAGAGATCGGAAATTGGTCTACAAACGAAGTGGAAACTAGTTTAGCCCAAGTCAAGTTAGGGTATGTGTAATGTGTTATGTTAAAAGTCATTACCATGGATAATTTTCAACGAATAAGTGTAATTGATGTTGTTTTTAAAAAGTTAATTATCGAAAAGATTGACACTAGATTATCTGAATTTAGTCTTAATTATTGCGAACAGTTTAATTCGAGTTCGAATAATGATTTTTCTTATTCATTCAAAAATCAGAATTCTGATTTAAATGAGATAGTCGAACAAGGGATTATAGAACCGGGTGAATATATCCAAGATCCTTTAGCATAAATTAATCTTGGGACAATAGAAAACCCAAGGGTGACTTACATAAGCTCGAAAATGGAACAAAAGAAAAACAAGGAGTTAATCAAAATTTTACATCAGTTCAAAGATTGTTTTGCTTGGGCACATTATGAAATGCCGGGAATTGATATGAATGTAGCTCGACATGAATTACTTATTAAACTTGGCTTCAAGACAGTAATACAAGCACCTCGTCGATTATCACCTTATTTGATGGGCGAGATCAAGGAAGAGATTGAAAAGCTAGTCAAAGCTAAGTTCATTAGACCAACTAGATATGTTAAATGGTTGGTAAACATAGTGCTGGTAATTAAAAAGAATGGCAAAGTATGGGTGTGCATCGACTTTAGAGACTTAAACAAAGCTACACCAAAAGATGAATACATAATGCCAATGGCAGACGTTTTGATCGATGCAGCTGTCGATACAAAGTAGTGTCATTTATGGATGGATATTCAGGATATTACCAATTAAAAATATCCAAAGTAGAAAGAAATAAGATAGCATTTAGGTGTCCAGGTTCCATAGGAACTTTCGAATCGATAGTTATGCCTTTTGGTTTAAAGAATGTCGGGGCAACATACCAAAGAACCATGAACTATATTTTCCATGATCTTATTGGAAAATCTTTAGAAATATATATCGATGATATTGTAGTTAAAATCTCAAACGCACAAAGAACATATACAATCATTAGTTGAAGCCTTCCAACGAACGAGGCATTATCCTTTGAAGTGCGCTTTTGGAGTAGAAGCTGGAAACGTCTTAGGATTCTTAATCCATAATCGAGGCATCGAAGTAGACTGAAATAAATCCACTGCTATTTTAGATGCTAAACCCCCTGAAAATAAGAAAGAATTGCAACGTTTCTTAGGACAAGTTAATTTCCTAAGAAGGTTCATAGCTAATTTAGCAGGGAAGACAGAAGCTTTCTCGCCATTATTACGTTTAAAGGATGGAGATGAGTTTATTTGGGGAGACAAACCAAAAGAAGCTTTCGAGACTATTAAAAAATATCTAACCCAACCTCTAGTATTAATTCCTCCTCAAAAAGGAAAAAAGTTGAGGTTTTATATATTTGCAGCCGAATTTTCAATAGGATGTTTGTTGGTACAGGAAAATGATAGAGGATATGAACATGTTGTATTCTATTTAAGCAGATTACTAAATGATGCTGAAAAAATATATACTTCAATCGAAAAATGGTGTCTTAGTCTATATTTTGCATCAGTAAAATTGAGACACTATTTTGCTTCGTACTCTATCGAAGTAGTATCACCAACTGATGTTATTAAGTTTATGATTAATCAACCTTTAGTAAAAGGTTGATTGAGCAAATGGAGTCTTAGTTTACTTCAGTTCGACTTAGTCTATGTACCTCAAAAGGCCATAAAGGGTCAAGCATTAGCTGATTTTTTGGCTGATCATCCATTGGATGAAATGCTAGAAAAATTCAAAATTGGAGTTATAAGTTTAGCACCTTGGATCTTATATTTTGATGGGTCAAGTACTCGAGACAGTGTAGGAATTGGGATATATATTATATCCCCATCCAAATTAATCACCAAAATGTATGCAAAAATCGAAGGTGACTGCAGTAATAATAGAGCAGAATATGAAGCTCTTATCTTAGGATTGGAAATTTTGCGTGATATGAATGCTAAAAATATCGAAATAAAAGGAGATTCCCAATTGATTATAAATCAAGTAAGGGGAATATTCAAGTGTGTAAGCCCGTTAGTGGTGATCTCATATGCTCGAGTACATGAGTTATTCAAACATTTCAAAACAATGAAAGTTTCTTATGTGCCCAGAGAAAAGAATCGAATATCTAATGACTTAGCCCAATTAGCATCAGGATATAAGATCGACCTTGAGATGCTGGAGTCAGTTATCCAACTCGAACCAGGAATGTTGTTACCCTTCGAGCAGAGAACAATACATGTTAATAAAATCGATATTTTAAAAGAAAAAGAGGACTGGCGCCTCGAGATCATAGATTATCTTAAAAATCCAGCTAAGGAAGGATTCTCGAACAAATTAAAATTAATGGCCCATCATTATTTTTTTGATGGAGAAGAATTATATAGGAAGGACTCTCAAGGAATCTTATTAAAATGTCTCGATTTAGAAGATGCTTTGATTATAATGGCAGAAACCCATGAAGGTATATGTGGAGCCCATCAAGCAGGGCAAAAAATGAGATGGTTAATACATAGCTATGGATTTTATTGGTCTACAGTCTTACGAGATTGCATAAGTTATGCTAAAGGTTGTCAACAGTATCAGAAATATGGTAAAATACTGAGACAACCCGCAGTTCAGTTAAATTCTATTGTGAAATCTTGGCCATTTCGAGGGTGGGCCATGGACATAATTGGAGAAATTAAGCCAGCTTCGTCTAAAAGGCATAGTTATATCCTAGTTGCAACTGATTATTTTACCAAATGGGTGGAAGCCAAAGCTTTCGAAAGCATAAATTCGAAACAAGTGGCTGAATTTATTAAAGAAAACATTATCACCAGATTTGGGATTCCAGAGTCCATAACTTTCGATCAAGCTAGAGTTTTTAACAGTACGAAAATGCTTGAATTTTTCGATCAATTCGGGATAAAATTGATGAATTCGAAACCATATTATGCTCAGGCAAACGGACAGGCTAAGTCATCGAATAAATTGATTTAGGGTTGTATCTCAAAAATGATAAACCTTAACCCTAGAAATTGGCATGAATTATTAATCGATACATTATGGGCCCTAAGGACAATCCAAAAAAATAGTCTAGGGATATCCCCTTTTCAATTAGTATATGGTCACGAAACTGTTATTCCAATGGAAGTTAACATAAAGTCTAGAAGAATTCTAGAACAAGAACGACTTATAGCCAAAGAATATGTTGAAAGTATAAACATCGAAAAATTAGACCACGAAATATTACAAATTATGGTGTTGCAACAAATCGAACTCCAAAAGAAGAAGATTGAGAAAAGTTATAATAAAAAAGTAAAGGCAAGATCCTTTGAAATAAGAGACTGATAGGTGTGAGATTTACATGTTTTAGAGCCTCATATTTATGTTATTTACATTGGTTTATGCCATACATGCGGTTAATTTGTGTGCTTATTGAGGAAAGGTGAGAAATCATTGCAATTGAAGAAAACTGGACGGAAATGCAGAATTTTAGAGCATTCAGAGATGGAATTTGACAAATGTTTCTTCGCCAAAGTTGTAGAGCTCTGTCTTAGCTTTACGTGGCAACTTGAATCACATAAATCGGAGATTGGAGGAAAACTTTATGAAGCAAACCATATCGCTGCGCAGAATGAAAGTGCTACTGCATCCAACGTACGGACGTTGGGTACTTCACGTTCGGACGTTGGTTCTGACGGGAAAAATAGCAGATTTTTGGAAATTTCCAAATCTAATTCAAGTTGGAGTCTTCCCCTTCTACCCTTATATATATTAGATCAGTTCTCTAGGGTTAGGAGACGAAATACACATAGAATAGAGCCCTAATGGGGTTTAGACATCGTTTTTACATATTCATGAAGATTTTCAAAAGCCCTTGAAGGTGAAGAAATCAAGAAGCATGGAAGAGATGAAGCTCGAAGTTCAACAATAAAAATACGAGGGAGTTTCTTAGATTTAGATTTGTTTTTGTCTATGAATATGAATCTTAATTTAAGTTTCTGTCTTTTATGTTTTATGATGAATTAGATTCTTCGAACTAAGGCCATGTTGAGGCTAAGTTATGATATTTGAGTTATAAATTGTGTTTTTCATATTAATTCTATTGTTGCTTTGTGTATTGATTTTGTCCTTTAATTCCAATCATATGTTTGTTCACCATATGCTTGCTAATTAGCCTAGTTTATTCATTCGAGAGAATATAAGTTAGGGTTCAAAGAAATCATCACATCATCCAAAAAACATGAGGAATTGCTCCTAGAGATAGGTATAGATTTCCGGGTGCAGTTAGCCGGATTTATCCGGGGAAATTCTAAAACGTGAATGCATGGTTAATGATTTGATTCTCGGATAGACGTATTTAGAGAACCGCCACTTAGTCATAGGATTATTACAGCCGAGACATCAGGTAGTAATTATTTAAGATTTTTTCCACCAAAGCAACAGTAGTCTAATAATATGAGAACATGTTTATAATGAAAATTGATTAATTTATGCCAGCACATGTGTCTTAGTTGCTCTCTTCCATAGCTATCTTGATTTTGACATCTTGTTTCTTGTATCTTGCTTCCATAATATTTGAGTTAATTCTTGTTTTAGTTTATTTTATTGCTTTTAAAATCTTTAAATCTTTAGTTTTAGTTTAATTATTGCTTGCTTTAAATTCAAGAAATCTAAAATACAAGTCTCTGATGGATCGACACTTCGGACTTAAAAATCCACTTTATTACTACACACGACCAGTCCACTTGCTGTGCAAACACGTAAGGATTTTTTGTGTCAACTTTTTGGCACCGTTGCCGGGGACTTGTTTTTTTAGTTTTTGTTTTTATTGCAAGTATTTAGTTTTGCTCTTTTTTTTCTTTCTTTCTTTGTTTTTGTTTTAATTTTTATTTTTTGTTTATTAATTTTAGGTACCAATGGAGAGATATCGTCTGTCCCCGACTCTGGAAGAACGAGAATGGGTTCGACAACTCATACACGACTTACAACTCACACTAGATGATTTGGATCAACCGGAAAATATGAAATTGGTACACAAAGACATTGATGCTTTGTATGAAGGACCGATTAAGGAGGCTCTAATGATCATTGAGGAATAAAAAACGAGAGGATTTCTGTTAAGGTGTCAACACCTCAGCGTCGCACACCTAACGTTCAAGCATCCGAGACATTGGGAAATCTTTCGTTTCTGACCCCGGAGCAACAAGAATGGGTTCTAGGACTCATTCAGGCTATGCAACTCACTCTCGAGAATATGGATTGTCCGAAAAATATGCAATTGGTGTGCGACGTCATTCAAGCTTTGCAACAAGCACCAAATGGTGGCATGACTTCGAGGAGTGGTGAGGAAACAGTGAGAGAAGATGAGGAATGGGAAAACGAATGGATCTCTGCCGAGCAGATTACACCTGAACGAGCGGCTGAAAATGTAGCAGAGTTAGAAGCATTACTGTATGGAACGTTTGAATGTGTAGAACTAGAAACTCCCACTGCCGAGCCTTCCACTTCTATTGCTTCTCAACTGGTTGAAGATTCTCCACCCTCTGTCCTCTTCACATGTAAGGAGGTTAAAGAACCAATAGTCTCTTCGAGTCCTACATCATGAACTCCAAGTTTTCCACTTCGATGGGTGAAGAAGAATGGTCATCTACTTATAACTTGGAGAATAGTCCAAATCATCACTCGGCGCAATGGGAAGAAAAAGTGATGGAAGTGGTGATGGACTATGACAGAATATTTGAGTGGATGATTGCTTGGTCACTACTCATCATATTTTCTACTAACACTGGGCCAAATTTCATCCTTACTTGAAGAATGAACAAGGCATTCAGTCGGAAACCGCCTTGAAATGACTCGGTAAAGTGAAGCTAGTGACTTTAAAAGAGCGCTTCTTGGGAGGCAACCCAAGTTTGTAAGTTTTTCTTTCATCTTTTGTTTTTGTGTGTTTTTTGTTTTGCTTGGTTTTTAGGTTTCCTTTCTGTTTTGGTATTTTCTTTGAACATGCACTTTTGGCATGTATTCCTTTATGCTTGATGCTTTGGTTTATTTTGAGTATGTTGAGCATGATTAGTATCCGGTTCCCTTCACTTTGGTTTGTGATGTTTGATTTTGATGATTTGAGCTGGAAAGACACACTTGTGGATAAAGGATTGTTTTTCAACATCCTTGGTTGTGAGTCTACTCTTATACCGTTATTTTGCACTTTTATGTGAGACAACATTGAGGACAATGTTGAGTTTAAGTATGGGGGTGTATGTGGGTAGTACTTTGTGCTTTTAATACATTCATATCACGTGTTCCTAGTTTAGCTCAAGTTTGGGAAAATTTATATGCTATCATGTTTGGATGCTTTTATGTTGAGAAAATCGAGCATGAATTTTTTTTTTTAGCCACCAGTTAATGCAATGAAATGGATTAACTTGAATTTGATGGCATAATTTCTTGATTTATATTGGAATTCAATGCAATGCACATATCTTTACTTTGCTTGTGGGACCCTAGATTAGAGTAGATTCTCCTTAGATGAATCACAAATGCACGACAAGTCGAGGATAGAGGAGTTAAGTGGATAATCATTCTGAAACACTTAAGGAATTTCTCCCCGAAATATTGACTTAGATTCTTCTTAAGGTCATGAGTTGAGTAGTTGCTTCATATGCCTAATGAATAATGAATAAGGTTGATGAAAATTGGTATGACTATAAAGTGAGGCTGATATGTACTGGAGGTGAAAAGCTACATGCCTATAAACTGTACTATTAAGCTAATTTGAGGTTTGCTCAAGCCAATTAAAGTTGAAAGTGAATGAAAGGTCTAGTTTTATTTCATGGCCTTTGGCACTCGAGCGATTAAATCCGTAAGGAGTGTCTGGACACTTAGTGCCCTAAAACTATCTAGTTTGGGAGTCATTGATCCAAAGCTCGATACATGGGTGTCATAGAAAGCGTAAGGGAATAGAACATTGCACATGACCTAGCCTTAATGAATTTAAATGGAAGTTTCATGTGAAGTTAAAGTTTAAATGGTTAAGTGGTGAAATGTAAGTGGTTATGAAGTTGTCTATGAGGCTTGTACTTTAGGATTGATCGAAGGTTAGTAGATATGGGAGAAAATCTGAAATTTGGTAAGGGTGCCACTTGACTATAATGCCGTAGACTTACAATCACTACACCCTTTGGAGGTTTATTCGAGTCAAGGTGTAACATGAGCAAGTTTGTGATATGTGTATACAATTGTGGAGCCTTAAAGGTCGATTTTGTGCCATTGTTTTCTTGTTGGTTAAGTTGATTTGTGTTGGTTGGGTGGGGCTGAAAATTTTATGATTTTGTGGGTAAATCATCTGCAAACCCTCACGAGACTATACTCGTCCTCTCTGGTAACTTTGAGGTTTAAAGGCTTGTTGCACATGCTAAGTGCAATCGTTCACTCCACGAAAGTGAGTTTATCCTTTTGTTTTTGTTTTTGTTGTTGTGTTTATCTCTTTGGTTGTTGCTTCTTGATCTTATATCTAAGTCGTTTTATTGCTCGGGGACGATCAATGTTAAGTTTGGGGGTGTTGATAGGTGTGAGATTTACATGTTTTAAAGCCTCATATTTATGTTATTTACATTGGTTTATGCACGATTTATGCCATACATGCGGTTAATTTGTGTGCTTATTGAGGAAAGGTGAGAAATCATTGCAATTGAAGAAAACTGGACGGAAATGCAGAATTTTAGAGCATTCAGAGATGGAATTTGACAAATGTTTCTTCGCCAAAGTTGTAGAGCTCTGTCTTAGCTTTACGTGGCAACTTGAATCACATAAATCGGAGATTGGAGGAAAACTTTATGAAGCAAACCATATCGCTGCGCAGAATGAAAGTGCTACTGCATCCAACGTACGGACGTTGGGTACTTCACGTTCAGACGTTGGTTCTGACGGGAAAAATAGCAGATTTTTGGAAATTTCCAAATCTAATTCAAGTTGGAGTCTTCCCCTTCTACCCTTATATATATTAGATCAGTTCTCTAGGGTTAGGAGACGAAATACACATAGAATAGAGCCCTAATGGGGTTTAGACATCGTTTTTACATATTCATGAAGATTTTCAAAAGCCCTTGAAGGTGAAGAAATCAAGAAGCATGGAAGAGATGAAGCTCGAAGTTCAACAATAAAAATACGAGGGAGTTTCTTAGATTTAGATTTGTTTTTGTCTATGAATATGAATCTTAATTTAAGTTTCTGTCTTTTATGTTTTATGATGAATTAGATTCTTCGAACTAAGGCCATGTTGAGGCTAAGTTATGATATTTGAGTTATAAATTGTGTTTTTCATATTAATTCTATTGTTGCTTTGTGTATTGATTTTGTCCTTTAATTCCAATCATATGTTTGTTCACCATATGCTTGCTAATTAGCCTAGTTTATTCATTCGAGAGAATATAAGTTAGGGTTCAAAGAAATCATCACATCATCCAAAAAACATGAGGAATTGCTCCTAGAGATAGGTATAGATTTTCGGGTGCAGTTAGCCGGATTTATCCGGGGAAATTCTAAAACGTGAATGCATGGTTAATGATTTGATTCTCGGATAGACGTATTTAGAGAACCGTCACTTAGTCATAGGATTATTACAGCCGAGACATCGGGTAGTAATTATTTAAGGTTTTTTTCCACCAAAGCAACAGTAGTGTAATAATATGTTAACATGTTTATAATGAAAATTGATTAATTTATGCCAGCACATGTGTCTTAGTTGCTCTCTTCCATAACTATCTTGATTTCGACATCTTGTTTCTTGTATCTTGCTTCCATAATATTTAAGTTAATTCTTGTTTTAGTTTATTTTATTGCTTTTAAAATCTTTAAATCTTTAGTTTTAGTTTAATTATTGCTTGCTTTAAATTCAAGAAGTCTAAAATACAAGTCTCTGTGGGATTGACGATTCGGACTTAAAAATCCACTTTATTACTACACACGACCAGTCCACTTGCTGTGCAAACACGTAAGGATTTTTCGTGTCAGAGACTTGGTTTGGAAAATGATTTTACCAGAAGAGTCAAAAGACCATTTTTATGGAAAATGGTCACCTAAGTGGGAAGGACCATTTTTTATTTCAAATAAGTTATCTGAAAATTTCTTTAAACTTCAATATTTAAATGGAGACAAATATGGAAGAGTTATAAATGCGAAATACTTAAAGAAATATACATCAAGTATATGGAAAGAAAATGAAGCCATTATATTTGAAAGATTGCCCGAAACTGGCAAAAAACTTTTACATCGAAATTAGTGTTGTCAAAAGTACATAGCTAGAAGATATCCTAGAATTGGATAAAATGTAAAGAGTTGACTAATACTTCAAGGGCCGAATCGAAAGCATCCCTCTCGAGCAGGGCTGGCCTGACCACTTCCTCAAACTCATTGGTTAGTTGAGCAATCTAGTCATTGAGGGCTACGATATCTTCTTCGACTTGATCGGCCAAGTTGGCAAGTCGATCCCTCTCTGCTTGAAGGTTAGCAATTTGAGCATCTAGAGCAGCAATTTGAGCCAAGTAGTCCACCCAAGTATTTTCCAAGATGGGAGCCCGATCTTGGAGTTGGCTTATCTGCCGAGAATGCTCGAGGGACATTACCTCCTCTAAGGGATTAATTCCCTGGTCGATAAAATCATGAAGGTTGGCGAGACAAGCTTCAAATACCTGGCGGGCTGCTTGAAACATAGGCAACCATGGTTCGGTGACCCTTGAATGTGCCTCGTCAAGAAGAAGACGAAGCCTCCTCAGCAAAGCAGAATCATTAGGATGACGCCTAATGTCATGGAGCGCCTTGGTTAGGTCAATCTTGGAAAACACAGGAGGCGCGACATCTCTTAAAATAATCAAAATAATTGCATAAGTAAAGAGTCAAAATTTATGAGTAAAATTACGAGAAAAAAATGAAATGCTTACCTTCGGATGGGGCAAGAGTTGTGGGAACTACCGAACTCGAAGGAGATGGATCCAAAGTTGGCTCAACTGGAAGAGCCAAAGTCTGATGAGGCTCGATTTCTTCAATCTGGACTGATGGAGCAGTGATTCGAGAAGGGCGAGGTGGAGTTTGAAGATGAACACCACCCGATGGGTTCACTCCAAAGCCACTCAGGATAGAAGGATCCACAAAAATCGTAGATGTCCCTGTTATAGAAGTAAAAGATAGCCGTATCGAAGACGGCAGGTTAGGAATGGCCAAATTCTCCGGGGACAGTAATCCTGCAAAAAATCTTTTAATGTTTTACAAGAACTTTGAAAAGTTCTAATGGTAATAAGTAAACGAATAATATAAATAAATTACCGGAGAGTGAAACCACTGGAGGGTTAATGGCAGCAATGGCCAAGGCATGACCACCTTCCTCTCGAATTGAGTCCTCGGGGACTGGAGGAATAGCTGTGACATCAGTAGCAGCTTCCTCTCGAATCGAGTCCATTGGGATTGGAGGAATGGGTGAGGCATCAATAGAAGTGACTACGATAATTTTCAAAAGATATACATATTAAGAAATGATAAAAATAATGAAATGGTAATAAGTAGCCTTAAAAGAACAATAAATAATACCTTGTGGATTTTCGTCCACACCAGAAGCTCCAAATGATCCATGTAAATGTTGAAGTTTACTATTCTTTCGAATAAGAGGTTGGGGATCCTCATCAGCCTCTTCCTCTTCAATTGTCGTTTGGGGGCTTGGGATATGAGGCTCTTGAATGGTAAAGGCCGATCGTTTTCGAGTAACAGGCGCCAAAGCAGTAGAAGGTTAGGCTTTTGACCTCGTCACCACAGATGAACTTGTGGAAGATCTAACTCTAGCAGGAGGCTCAGTTCTGGTAGTGGCCTCCGATTCTCGAAGGGCTAGGAATAACCCCCTATGAGCTTGAGTAAAGGGGTCATCTCTTTCAAATCTCCAGCTCGATGTTAGCTCATACGGGATGAGACAAGCATTATCCTACCAAAACAGATTAATGAGATCAATAAGACAGAAATTAAAGGAAGAAAAGAGAAGGTATTAATCTGAATACCTCAGCAGAAAGTAGCCTCGAGAGTTCGGCTACACTTGCAGAACCTGCAAAAGCCCTTGTAGCATCGGTGACCAACTTCCAAATGATGCGTCTTGAATAATTTCACTGCAAGATGCGATTCTAGAAATCCGCGAAGCATTGTTCCATTCGAAGAACCCTACAAAAAGCTGGGACAGGAATAGGAAGAACTTGACAAAAAGGCATCCCTCAAATAGTCATCTCTGCTCGATCCTTTTTTGTTTTTGGGATAGAATACTGCCTCTTCGACCATGGGCGATTCATAGTCCCCATAAATGGTAAGGCAAAACTCTGATTTATGCCAAATTTCCTCGAATATAACTACAAGAAAAACATAAATGTATATGATCGAATAAAGATATTACGTATTCGGGAGGTATTATGTGCTCGAAGGAAATCTTATAAAAATTACTTGAGGATTATAGACCTCAACGCTAGATGTGTTGTCCGCAAACAGAAGGTCTTGAGAAAATAAGACTGAACGCCAGTAAGGTTGATCTTCCTCAGAAAGTCATAAAGAATCAACTGCTTCTAACCAATCTGGTAGAGCAGTATGGGACCAAAGGGTAGGCTCTTGATCATACATTGTCTCGAAAAAGGGACACCACGTCGACACATAAAGCGGGTTGTACACAGTACTCAAGGCCAATAAGTACAATGCCTTTTCTAGAGGGATTAGCAAATTTATAGCAACTTCTCCATAACAAATCCAACTCGAAACATATTTGTAAACAAGTGAAGTTCGAGATGCTTCTTCATGAGACATAAGATTCCTGATGTTTAATAGTTATGGGTAATACAAAAAAACCCAACAAGATAACAACCACAAGGGACCTGATAATCTCTTAACATTTGAGGGGTCCCGATGGAGGTGGAACATCATTCGATAAAACTGGGCTAACACGAGAAGGGCCAATTTGATAGGACCCAAGGTTGCAACAATATTGTATGCACTCCCGCGCCCTGGCACCACATTTACCGCTCCTAGGGGACGTGTCTTCCGCTCCCGAGCGCCAGATTCTCCACGCCTGGACGCCGACCAAGTTTTCCTCCAAGCAACTCTTGCCACGTAGGCAGCGCCTAGGCGCCGATCCACCCGCGCCTGGGCGCTGCTGTAACCGTTTTTTAGAAGCTATAAAGCGAAATTTTCAGCTCATTTCAAGGGTTCGAAATCTGGGGGATTGGAAGCATTTTTCTGGGTTTTGGGCCATCTTTTCACCTACCTTGAAGAGCAAGAAGAAGATAAGAGCTAAGAATTGAAGCTCCACTCGAGGATCCATCACCATTCAACCTTTTAGGGAGTTTATTCATTGTTTATTGCATTTTGTGTTTACACTTATGTATATGAATATGTTGAATTCTTCTATGTTGATTGTTATGGGCTAAATTCATATGGCTAGGGCCTTGTAAAAATTGATTTGTGACTTATTCGTATTCTTGATAATCGTTGAATTAATTCCTATGTTGCTATGTGTTATGAATTTGTGCTTATGTTTCTTACATGTGATTGATCACCATATGTATGATTTATTGCCTAGTTTAGCGTTTTGAGAAAGACTTAAACTAGGGTGCAAGGGATTTATAACATCACCGAACCAAATAGGAGTTGCCCTAGACATAGGTAAAGACTTCCAAGTGAAGTCGTTTGATTCTAATCGAGTAAACTTTACTTCTTTGATGCATACTTAGAGGTTAGATTTTCAGGTAGACATACTTTGGAAACCGCCATTTAAGCATAGGAGTCTATCACGAGACATCGGCTATTCTTTTCCTTAGGATTTTTCACCATAGCAACTAGGTCTAATAATTCAACGAGAGTCTTTGTGCGAATAAGGATCAAATCAAGTTTTGCATGTGCCTTAGTCTATTTTCACACCTAAGTTTCAATCCATTGCTTGTTTTTACTTTTGTTCTTTGTTTACTTAATTGTTTTACTCTTATTTTACTTTAATTGTATTTTCTCTTATTGTAAATCATAAACTAAAATCCAAGTTTTCGTGGTTCGACAACCCGGACTTACCGTCTACACTTATTACTACACACGACTAGTGCGCTTGCTACTACGCACGTTAGCATTTAGCGTGTCAATGCACGAACATGGCCACAACGACACGACCACGACACGACACGGGACACGACATTTTTCAACAAACTTAAGACACAACACGACTTCGACACTAATGTTATATATATATATATATAAATTAGATATTGATTTTAATTTCAATAACTTGTTGGAAAATAAACTATGAGAATGTTGTTTACTTGCGTATTATTAAATTTGTATTTTCCTTTCTTCTTTGCAAATCTCTATATGTTCGAAAAAATTCAATTATTTATCAACAATCACTCAATAAGGCAATAGTAAATGCACAACAAAAATATAAACAACCACAAATTACAAAGGAATTACAAAAATAATATCTTTAGAGTTGAAACAGAAACACATTACGCGTGCTGCTTGCTGAAAGGGAATTAGAATTTGGATTCAGAACTTTTTCTATTTATATTTACAATTTGAACCTCACACTTTTTGATTTTTTAGAAAAACTGTCATCTATGTCCTCATCGTATAGGACACGTACCTGGTCATATCCGACACGGTGTCCGAATTTCTAATTTATTTTTTAAATATGGACGCTTATTAGCCGTGTCCGACACGTGCCCGACACCGCCTGTGATCAATTTTCGAAGTGTCCATGCTTTATTGTTATTACAGTTAGTCTAAGTTTTATTGAAAATTTCCAAGTATTTATATAAATTTTCATGATTTCTCTAAAATCGAAATCGAAATCTTTGATATACCCGATTCTATCAAAATTTTCGTAAATTTACTACAAAATTTACGCTTATACCAAAATTTAAGACTCTGCTTGTGAGGGACAATTATAATTGGTTATATTAATTTTTCAAAAGCTCAAACCAGGATGGGTTTTTTCTTTTTTCGAGGCAAGGCTAAGATGATATTTAAATGATGAAAGTTGAGCGATTTTTTTATTCTTAATTGAGATTAAGTAATAATTTTAAGGATTTATAAGGGGGAAAAAGATTTTGTGTATCAATTACTATCAGTTTTTCTTGGCAGGCGTAGGAATATATCGAAAATTAATATTTGGTCAAAATTAACACAATTGAGCCAAAAGACACCCTTCAAATATATATTGTATAATAGATTTTATGTTACAACAAATCCAATAATTCTAGTGGTTGACATGGAATAACCCAAAATATAATAGGAATGTGAAACACGATTACACCAAACCACCGACCACTGGTGGGTAACGCGGCGAATGTGAAAGCACAGGGGCTGCTGAGTAATGTTCCACGTGGTAATTCTTAGGTGGGGCCACCGCACATTCGCAAAAATTTGTCCAGGGAAAGAAAATAGGAGACGAATTTTCTAGATATTTAATTTGGAAAATTACTAAAGAGCCCCTTAAATAAGCATTTCTATCCAAGTTTTCATTGAAAATAAGTCCAACTAATTAGAGTTTATATATTATTTACCTTTGGCCTGTTAGATTAAGAATAAACCAATTTTGTTTTTTACAGAAAATTATATTCAAAGTTTAAAACTGACAATTGGTATTTTCTACATTTTTAGTTTCAAAGCTTTTTTGAATATTCTAAATGTTAGGAATGGTAGCCATCAGAGCACGAAGAATAAACGAGGGAGAAAAAATCTAAGCTTAAACATGAAGATGAAAAACACGAGAATTTTAACGTGGTTCGGCATAATTGCCTACATCCACGAGCCAACCTAAATCTACATCTTTATTTCTCAAGAGTGAAATCGAGTACATCAATGAATTACAAGTTGAATTCTCCTATTTATAATAGTTGGATTTAGTCTAAAACCCTATCAAATAAGGAAAACAATCCTTAACAACTTAGGGAACAATTCCTATCACAACAGGAAACAAACCGAATCAAAATAGGACTCAAACACGCCAAAATCCGCCCAAAATCTCGCCAACTTGTGGCCCAAGTCTCAAATCCGCGTCCAGTAGCCGTGGTTAAAAACCCTTAGCCGCGGCTAAACCCTCTGGTGACATTCTATCCTAGTAGTCGCGGCTATCACCATGTTCAAAGCCATTTTCACTTGTTTTGACCCTTTCGCGACCCCGGATCTTCCCAACCCATCTCGTCTTCATCTTGGCTCTATTTGGGCTCCATTTTTTTGGCTCTCAATCCTACTTTTGATCCGACCCCGCTATATCACAACAATCTCCCACTTGGAGACTGATCAAAATCTCGAACTCAACTTGAACCAAGATTTCACTTATCCCAAGTGATCCTCAATCTAGTCGGCACATCCCCAAACCCAATGGAGATAAAAATTTACGAGATATTCCAATATCTCATCGACTCGTCCATCCTCTAGTGTCACCCACTTGACAGACTCTCTTTGTGAACATCGTTCCCTCGTTTTAAACCCTCGCCACTACCCTATTCTTTTGGTGATCAGCCAACTCCTGAATATCGTGGCATATCCATCTCGGTCCAATTGATCCTCGGATATAGGTTACTCTAAAAACACGAACATGTCACACTCAAACTGCCTCGGTCAACCCGTCCATTGACATCTTTCCACCAAGGAGTTTTTCAACGGCAATCTCGGATCCCTCATGTATCTGCTCCATGCCCCTGCATGAGCAATGTCTGATCCATCCGCCTACTTGATTTTCAATGGCTAACTAGGGCCATTGACATATCTACTTGAGCTCCCACTCCACGAGCTATGTCACATCCCTCTGCCAATAAACTCGATGCTCTACGAATCTACCTACCCAGTTTTCGCGTCCTGCCACCATGGCTTCCGACTCCACGGTCAACCCCTCCCGGCACCGCTTCCTGTCCTAATGGCCTCCCTACGTGGTCATGCCTCCACAACCCTGCCCTCTGGTCTCTCGACTACACGGCTCTACCCTCTCGGTTACCGATTCTACAATTCTGACCTCTGGCTCGGTGGACTTGCTTTCTTGGCACCATAGCTCTGCCCCCTCGATCTAGCAACTCATTCGCTCTCTCCCAAAAACATAAATCTGCTCTCTGACCTCTGGCGCTACGATTCTGCCTCTGGCTCCGCAACTACTCCTATTGGCTTCGTGTTCTACCTACTCGATAACACAAATCTGCATCTGCTGCTGCGGATCTGCCTCTGCTGGCACCACGATTTTTCAACGTTTTCTCGTTAACGTTCAACGGGATTACTCTTCCTTGGTTGACGATCTACCCGATCTCATCCTCTTCTGTCATCTTCTCCGACCTCACCACGACCTCAATTTGTGCTTCTCTGCAACGAAATCGCCAAGCTTGATTACTCTTCCATTTCCTACCATCGTTCCCATGACGAAATCCGCGTTTTACCAAAAATGCTTCCTCATAGATCTGGATTTTAGACGCGCGTTTCCTAAATCTACAACCTATGGCTCTGATACCAATTGTTAGGGATGGTAGCCATCAGAGCACGAAGAATAAACGAGGGAGAAAAAATCTAAGCCTAAACATGAATATGAAAAACACGAGGATTTTAACGTGGTTCGGCATAATTGCCTACATCCACGAGCCAGCCTAAATCTACATCTTTATTTCTCAAGAGTGAAATCGAGTACATCAATGAATTACAAGTTGAATTCTCCTATTTATAATAGTTGGATTTAGTCTAAAACCCTATCAAATAAGGAAAACAATCGTTAACAACTTAGGGAACAACTCCTATCACAATAGGAAACAAACCGAATCAAAATAGGACTCAAACACGCCAAAATCCGCCCAAAATCTCGCCAACTTGTGGCCCAAGTCTCAAATCCGCGTCCAGTAGCCGTGGCTAAAAACCCTTAGCTGCGGCTAAACCCGCTGATGACATTCTGTCCTAGTAGCCGCGACTATCACCCTGTTCCAAGCCATTTTCACTTGTTTTGACCCTTTCGCGACCCCGGATCTTCCCGACCCATCTCGTCTTCATCTTGGCTCTATTTGGGCTCCATTTTTTTGGCTCTCAATCCTACTTTTGATCCGACTCCACTATATCACAACAATCTCCCACTTGGAGACTGATCAAAATTTCGAACTCAACCTGAACCAAGATTTCACTTATCCTAAGTGATCCTCAATCTAGTCGGCACATCCCCAAACCCATTGGAGATAAAAATTTATTAGATATTCCAATATCTCATCGACTCGTCCATCCTCTAGTGTCACCCACTTGACAGACTCTCTTTGTGAACATCGTTCCCTCGATTTGAACCCTCGCCACTACCCTATTCTTTTGGTGATCAGCCAACTCCTGAATATCGTGGCATATCCATCTCGGTCCAATTGACCCTTGGATATAGGTTACACTAGAAACACGAACATGTCACACTCAAACTGCCTCGGTCAACCCGTCCATTGACATCTTTCCACCAAGGACTTTTCAACGGCAATCTCGGATCCCTCATGTATCTGCTCCATGCCCCTGCATGAGCAATGTCTTATCCATCCGCCTACTTGGTTTTCAATGGCTAACTAGGTCCATTGACATATCTACTCGAGCTCCCACTCCACGAGCTATGTCACATCCCTCTGCCAATAAACTCGATGCTCTACGAATCTACCTACCCTATTTTCGCGTCCTGCCACCATGGCTTCCGACTCCACGGTCAACCCCTCCCGGCACCGCTTCCTGTCCTCATGGTTTCCCTACATGGTCATGCCTCCACAACCCTGCCCTCTGGTCTCTCGACTACACGGCTCTACCCTCTCGGTTACCGATTCTACAATTCTGACCTCTGGCTCGGTGGATTTGCATTCTTGGCACCATAGCTCTGCCCCCTCGATCTAGCAACTCATTCGCTCTCTCCCAGAAACATAAATCTGCTCTCTGACCTCTGGCTCTACGATTTTACCTCTGGCTCCGCAACTACTCCTACTGGCTTCGTGTTCTACCTACCCGGTAACACAGATCTGCATCTGCTGCTGCGGATCTGCCTCTGCTGGCACCACGATTTTTCAACGTTTTCTCGTTAACGTTCAACGGGAATACTCTTCCTTGGTTGACGATCTACCCGATCTCATCCTCTTCTGTCATCTTCTCCGACCTCACCACGACCTCAATTCGTGCTTCTCTGCAACGAAATCGCCAAGCTGGATTGCTCTTCCATTTCCTACCATCGTTCCCACGACGAAATCCGCGTTTTACCAAAAACGCTTCCTCATAGATCTGGATTTAAGACGCGCATTTCCTAATTCTACAACTTATGGCTCTGATACCAGTTGTTAGGGATGGTAGCCATCAGAGCACGAAAATAAACGACGGAGAAAAAATCTAAGCCTAAACATGAAGATGAAAAACACGAGGATTTTAACATGGTTCGGCATAATTGCCTACATCCACGAGCCAACCTAAATCTACATCTTTATTTCTCAAGAGTGAAATCGAGTACATCAATGAATTACAAGTTGAATTCTCCTATTTATAATAGTTGGATTTAGTCTAAAACCCTATCAAATAAGGAAAACAATCGTTAACAACTTAGGGAACAACTCCTATCACAATAGGAAACAAACCGAATCAAAATAGGACTCAAACACGCCAAAATCCGCCCAAAATCTCGCCAACTTGTGGCCCAAGTCTCAAATCCGCGTCCAGTAGCCGTGGCTAAAAACCCTTAGCCGCGGCTAAACCCGCTGATGACATTCTGTCCTAGTAGCCGCGACTATCACCCTGTTCCAAGCCATTTTCACTTGTTTTGACCCTTTCGCGACCCCGGATCTTCCCGACCCATCTCGTCTTCATCTTGGCTCTATTTGGGCTCCATTTTTTTGGCTCTCAATCCTACTTTTGATCCGACTCTGCTATATCACAACAATCTCCCACTTGGAGACTAATCGAAATCTCGAACTCAACCTGAACCAAGATTTCATTTATCCTAAGTGATCCTCAATCTAGTCGGCACATCCCCAAACCCAATGGAGATAAAAATTTATTAGATATTCCAATATCTCATTGACTCGTCCATCCTCTAGTGTCACCCACTTGACAGACTCTCTTTGTGAACATCGTTCCCTCGTTTTGAACCCTCGCCACTACCCTATTTTTTTGGTGATCAGCCAACTCCTGAATATTGTGATATATCCATCTCGGTCCAATTGACCCTCGGATATAGGTTACACTAGAAACACGAACATGTCACACTCAAACTGCCTCGGTCAACCCGTCCATTGACATCTTTCCACCAAGGACTTTTCAACGGCAATCTCGGATCCCTCATGTATCTGCTCCATGCCCCTGCATGAGCAATGTCTGATACATCCGCCTACTTGATTTTCAATGGCTAACTAAGGCCATTGGCATATCTACTCGAGCTCCCACTCCACGAGCTATGTCACATCTCTCTGCCAATAAACTCGATGCTCTACGAATCTACCTACCCAGTTTTCGCGTCCTGCCACCATGGCTTCTGACTCCACGGTCAACCCCTCCCGGCACCGCTTCCTGTCCTCATGGTTTCCCTACGTGGTCATGCCTCCACAACCCTGCCCTCTGGTCTCTCGACTACATGGCTCTACCCTCTCGGTTACGGATTCTACAATTCTGATCTCTGGCTCGGTGGATTTGCTTTCTTGGCACCATAGCTCTGCCCCCTCGATCTAGCAACTCATTCGCTCTCTCCCAGAAACATAAATCTGCTCTCTGACCTCTGGCTCTACGATTTTACCTCTGGCTCCGCAACTACTCCTACTGGCTTCGTGTTCTACCTACCCGGTAACACAGATCTGCATCTGCTGCTGCGGATCTGCCTCTGCTGGCACCACGATTTTTCAACGTTTTCTCGTTAACGTTCAACGGGAATACTCTTCCTTGGTTGACGATCTACCCGATCTCATCCTCTTCTGTCATCTTCTCCGACCTCACTACGACCTCAATTCGTGCTTCTCTGCAACGAAATCGCCAAGCTGGATTGCTCTTCCATTTCCTACCATCGTTCCCACGACGAAATCCGCGTTTTACCAAAAACGCTTCCTCATACATCTGGATTTAAGACGCGCATTTCCTAATTCTACAACTTATGGCTCTGATACCAGTTGTTAGGGATGGTAGCCATCAGAGCACGAAGAATAAACGACGGAGAAAAAATCTAAGCCTAAACATGAAGATGAAAAACACGAGGATTTTAACGTGGTTCGGCATAATTGCCTACATCCACGAGCCAACCTAAATCTACATCTTTATTTCTCAAGAGTGAAATCGAGTACATCAATGAATTACAAGTTGAATTCTCCTATTTATAATAGTTGGATTTAGTCTAAAACCCTATCAAATAAGGAAAACAATCGTTAACAACTTAGGGAACAACTCCTATCACAATAGGAAACAAACCGAATCAAAATAGGACTCAAACACGCCAAAATCCGCCCAAAATCTCGCCAACTTGTGGCCCAAGTCTCAAATCCGCGTCCAGTAGCCGTGGCTAAAAACCCTTAGCCGCGGCTAAACCCGCTGATGACATTCTGTCCTAGTAGCCGCGACTATCACCCTGTTCCAAGCCATTTTCACTTGTTTTGACCCTTTCGCGACCCCGGATCTTCCCGACCCATCTCGTCTTCATCTTGGCTCTATTTGGGCTCCATTTTTTTGGCTCTCAATCCTACTTTTGATCCGACTCCGCTATATCACAACAATCTCCCACTTGGAGACTGATCAAAATCTCGAACTCAACCTGAACCAAGATTTCACTTATCCTAAGTGATCCTCAATCTAGTCGGCACATCCCCAAACCCAATGGAGATAAAAATTTATTAGATATTCCAATATCTCATCTACTTGTCCATCCTCTAGTGTCACCCACTTGACAGACTCTCTTTGTGAACATCGTTCCCTCGTTTTGAACCCTCGCCACTACCCTATCCTTTTGGTGATCATCCAACTCCTGAATATCGTGGCATATCCATCTCGGTCCAATTGACCCTCGGATATAGGTTACACTAGAAACACGAACATGTCACACTCAAACTTCCTCGGTTAACCCGTCCATTGACATCTTTCCACCAAGGACTTTTCAACGGCAATCTCGGATCCTTCATGTATCTGCTCCATGCCCCTGCATGGGCAATGTCTGATCCATCCGCCTACTTGGTTTTCAATGGCTAACTAGGGCCATTGACATATCTACTCGAGCTCCCACTCCACGAGCTATGTCACATCCCTCTGCCAACAAACTCGATGCTCTACGAATCTACCTACCCAGTTTTTGCGTCCTGCCACCATGGCTTCCGACTCCACGGTCAACCCCTCCCGGCACCGCTTCCTGTCCTCATGGTTTCCCTACGTGGTCATGCCTCCACAACCCTGCCCTCTGGTCTCTCGACTACATGGCTCTACCCTCTCGGTTATCGATTCTACAATTCTGACCTCTGGCTCAGTGGATTTGCTTTCTTGGCACCATAGCTCTGCCCCCTCGATCTAGCAACTCATTCACTCTCTCCCAGAAACATAAATCTGCTCTCTGACCTTTGGCTCTACGATTCTGCCTCTGGCTCCGCAACTACTCCTACTGGCTTCGTGTTCTACCTACCCGGTAACACAGATCTGCATCTGCTGCTGCGGATCTGCCTCTGCTGGCACCACGATTTTTCAACGTTTTCTCGTTAACGTTCAACGGGAATACTCTTCCTTGGTTGACGATCTACCCGATCTCATCCTCTTCTATCATCTTCTCCGACCTCACCACGACCTCAATTCGTGCTTCTCTGCAACGAAATCGCCAAGCTTGAGTGCTCTTCCATTTCCTACCATCGTTCCCACGACGAAATCCGCGTTTTACCAAAAACGCTTCCTCATAGATCTGGATTTAAGACGCGCGTTTCCTAATTCTACAACTTATGGCTCTGATACCAGTTGTTAGGGATGGTAGCCATCAGAGCACGAAGAATAAACGAGGGAGAAAAAATCTAAGCCTAAACATGAAGATGAAAAACACGAGGATTTTAACGTGGTTCGGCATAATTGCCTACATCCACGAGCCAACCTAAATCTACATATTTATTTCTCAAGAGTGAAATCGATTACATCAATGAATTACAAGTTGAATTCTCCTATTTATAATAGTTGGATTTAGTCTAAAACCCTATCAAATAAGGAAAATAATCCTTAACAACTTAGGGAACAACTCCTATCACAATAGGAAACAAACCGAATCAAAATAGGACTCAAACACGCCAAAATCCGCCCAAAATCTCGCCAACTTGTGGCCCAAGTCTCAAATCCGCGTCCAGTAGCCGTGGCTAAAAACCCTTTGCCGCGGCTAAACCCGCTGATGACATTCTGTCCTAGTAGCCGCGGCTATCACCCTGTTCAAAGCCATTTTCACTTGTTTTGACCCTTTCGCGACCCCGGATCTTCCCGACCCATCTTGTTTTCGTCTTGGCTCTATTTGGGCTCCATTTTTTTGGCTCTCAATCCTACTTTTGATCATGCTAAACAGTTTTGTAGAACAGTTCTGTAGAACACTTTTAGAAGAATAAAATTTATTGAAAACCTGTTTGGCCCACTATTTTGCAGAATATATGTTCTTGAGAATGCATTTGGATGAAACTGTTTTGCAGTGAAGAAAATACAAGAACGCATTTGCATGAAACTGTTTTGCAGTGAACAAAATACAAGAACACGTTTGGATGGACCTATTTTTAGTGGGCCAAGTTTGGCAGCTATAATACCAAGGTAACTTTTGCAAAGGAAGAAAAGGACGGTGGCGAAGACAATGTATATAGTCCGGATTTACTAGCCGCGTTCGAAGATTATATGGAGCAGCTACAAGTAGAAGAAGACACAATTCTCAGCCATATGGATGGACGTTTTTTGGTCGAAGACGAAATGGAGAATCGGGTTGAATGAGTTATATCAAAACATGAAAACTGAGATTATATCCGAGATTGTACCAACTAGATTTTGCCAGAGATAGAATAGAGGATCAGTGATCTTAATGAGATCAAGATTCTGTATCACATATATATACACACACACATACATATCCATATGGTGGTGATGAATGAAAATTTCAACACAAATTGGTTGCAGTCCTAAATATAAGTTCTTTTAACTGAGAATGTAGAGGCTTTTTCCAAAGCAAAAACCTTTTATTAGGCACTTCAACTTTCACAGCAGGGTAATGGATATAAACAATGAACACTAATTGGAAGCAATCAGTTATCCTCTAATTCCAGAAATATTAATAATACAAATTGATATAATAAAATAGGAGATAAGCCCAATAAGAGGCGAATAATGAACCCAGGCCCAACAGAGGCCTAGAAACCGAGTTGCTAGACTAGGTCCGCGCTAAATAACAGTACCGGGTTGGGTCATTCCCTGACCCGACCCCACACATATGAGTCATCCGCCATCCGTTTGTGCCACCTGTCAGCATCCTATGAGTGCCCAACAACCATTGGTACAGAGTGTGCACTATAAATACCCCCTCATAACATTTATTAGGGGTTGGAATCTTTGGAATATTCTCTCAAGAACTAGCCTCGTATGCTCATTAACAACGAGTCTGTAGACTGAGGAGTACTTTCCCTTACACTTATAAAATTGGAGACTAGATTCGTTCACCGAGTACGACTCTGCATACACTAACCAATATAGAACTACGTAGGCTTGATCCTAATTAGGTACGTAGGTAGCTTAATTATCATTGAGTGCAGCCATAATTCTTCATCGTCATACTCGTGGAGTGAATCGTGTCATTCCAGACTGAGAAACTTGGGTCCCCAGATTTGGGTTAGATCAGTTAGCAATGAGAATTGAGGCTGGCAACGTGAAGATTCGTTTGGTTCGGGAAGAGAAAGGATTGAACACAAATCCGCTTATGGAGGAAGGAACAAGTGCTGTTGTAACGATGACGAAGGGAGAATTGGCGAGGCGAATGAAGGAATATGCCAAGGAGGAAATGCAAAAATACCTTACTCGTACTCCGACAACACCTAATGTAGGAGAACCACGTGCAGATCCTTCCGCGAGAAGAAGTTTATTTCATCAAGAGGAGAATCGAGATGGAGAGCAAGAAGGAGAGTCGTTAGATGATGATGATGTGATGAGTATTCGTCAAGATGCCGGGAGAGGAAAGACTCGTGCGATGGAGTCGCCGAGTGCACCACGACGAGCAGTGCATTATGAGGAGGATAGACGTACGAGGGTAGAAAAGATTGCGTCTCCTGTGCAAATGAGGCCAGCTCCCACACTGATGGCCCGCAGTTCTCCTTTTGTCACTGAGATCATGGAGGAAGTTCTGAACAGCCTTTTCCGGATGCCCGACTTTGTAAAATTTGATGGAACGGGTGATCCTAGACCCCATATTACATCTTACGAGTTGTTGATGTCTTTGCAGGGACAATCGGATACGATTAATGCCAGGATTTTTACCATGACTCTTGTGAGTCGGGCGCAAGAGTGGTTCATGAGTTTGGCTCCCGGTTCCATAGAGTCGTACTCACACTTAAAATATAAGTTTGAAAGTCATTTTGCTAGTAACAAAAAAATGAAGAAGTCTATATCTGTGATCATGGGACTGAAACAAGGCTCAACCGAGTCTTTGCGTGAATTTATACACCGCTTCAATCAAGAAGCCATGGACCTTCCGGAACTTAATAACAAATTAATGCTGAGCTTCTTAATGAGAGGCTTAAAGAAAGGAAACTTTAATGATGCACTTTCCCGCCGCCCTCCACGATCCCATGAAGAATTGATGGAATTGGCGGGAGAGTATGTTAATGAGGAAGAAATGAACGAGTTGAAAGACTCGGACAATTTGCAAGTTGTGAACGACCCACGGGGTCGTAAAGAAAAGCATGAAATCATACGATATGAGGGAACAGGGTGGGGGAGAGATCATGATCGACCCCGTAGACCGAAATTTGAACATTACACCCCGTTGAACTCGACTCGTACGAGAATCCTGGTTGCTGCTTTACATACGACTCGAATTCAACGACCCAAGCCAATGAGAAATGGTGTGAAAAAGAACATGGATAGATACTGTGAATTCCATAAAGACCATGGCCACGACACTGAAGAGTGTTTTCAGTTGAAGGATGAAATCGAACGACTTATCAAATCGGGGGTATTGAACGATTTTATTGACAGGACTTTGGCAGAAGAAGGAGTCCTAGAAGCCACTTGGACAAATGAACACTATCGACCGCACAGTCGTTCACGAGAACGATCCCATGAAATAGCAATTGAAAGGGATCGTCAGACTCGTAATTACGAGCAGCCCAGAAATGAAGATCACAGAAGCGATAATTATCGCCCGAACAATGAACGCCCACGAGGAAACCCTCGTTATAACGAGCAAGATCACTATCGCCGTAATGACGGTCCTCGTAATTACGAGAGAAAAGACTATCGTCGTAATGACGGTTCTCGTAATCACGAGCGAAGCAATGACTATCACCGTAATGACGGTTCTCGTAATTACTAGCATAATGACGTTCATCATCGTAATAGCGGTCCTCGTACAAACGAGAGAAGGGCGGGAGGCACCCAAACAAGGTAGTCGTCGAGAGATACACATGATAGCAGGAGGACCTACTGATGGGGACTCATCTAACGCGAGGAAAAGATATACGAGGGAGAGTCATTCGAGCTACTACCGGGGCGAACCTGGCAGGGTTCTTTCACTTACTGGAGGATCGAGTGCGAGGAACCAAGTGATTAGCTTTGACGACAGTGATTACGACGGAATGCACGGTCCTCATAACGATCCCATGGTGATTTTGATGGATGTGGCCAATTTTGTGGTGCATAAAGTTTTGGTGGATATTGGGAGTTCTGCAGATATCATCTTTTGGGACGTTTTGAAAAAGATGGAGCTGGATGGTACTCGGCTGCGAAGTGTGAGTACTCCTTTGGTTGGGTTTACAGGATCTTCGATTATGCCTAAAGGGTCAATTGAGCTAGATGTGTCGTTGGGGGTGGGGTTGAGATCGAAGACGAATCGAATTATATTTTTGGTTGTGGATGTACCCTTTGCATACAATATGATTGTGGGGCGACCCATGTTGAACACATTTGGAGCTATTGTTTCGACTCCACACTTGAAGATGAAGTTCAAAACAAACAATGGTATTGGTGAAGTGCATGGGAATCAACTGGAGGCTCGGCAGTGCTACACGACCTCATTAAAGGTGAATTCATCAAAGAAGAGAAAGTGCGAAGCTAGCAGAATTGAAGTGTTGGATGAAGAAGCAAAGGCTCTGATTGAGAGTTTGGAAAAAAGACAGAAGCGAGTTGACGCACGAGTCGAACCCATGGTCCACAAATCAATTGAACTCATACCGGGAAACCCGGACAAAACGACATAGATTGGAGGAGAGATGGATCCTGAAGAAGAAACGAAGCTGGTGAATTTTTTGAGAAACAAATCTGATATGTTCGCATGGAAAGCTGCGGACTTCAAAGGTATCGACCCTGCTGTTATCGTCCATCGACTCAATGTTGACCCGGAGGCACGACCTGTAAGGCAGAAGAGGAGGAATTTTGGACCGGACAGAGACTTGATAATTGAAGAAGAAGTCAAAAAACTCCTAGATGTAGGATATGTAAACGAGATCCAATTCACGGATTGGCTCGCTAATGTAGTCCTTGTACCCAAGTCGGGAGGAAAATGGCGAATGTGTACTGATTTCACTGATTTGAATAAAGTTTGCCCTCGTGATCCTTACCCCTTACCTCGTATAGACTTACTTGTAGACTCTACTGCAGGTTGTGCTCTTTTGAGCATGATGGATGCTTACCAAGGGTTTAATCAGATAATGATGGCAGTAGAGGATCGAGAGAAGACTGCATTCGTTACAGCGAGAGGAGTTTATTGTTACAATGTCATGCCATTTGGTTTACGAAACTCGGGGGCAACTTACCAACGACTCGTTAATATGATGTTTGAAGATGAAATAGGAAAAACGATGGAAGTTTATGTAGATGATATGCTTGTGAAGAGTGTGAACGAGAATGACCATTTGGCACATCTCAAGAAGTCGTTCGCAATTATGAAAGAGTACGGCATGAAGTTAAACCCTAGTAAGTGTACCTTCGGGGTACGAGGTGGAAATTTTTTAGGATACATGGTCACCCAACGAGGAATCGAGGCTAATCCCGAGAAAATGGATGCAATTTTGAACATGCAACCTCCAACGAGTGTAAAAGATGTACAAAAGTTAACAGGAAGAATGGCTAGTTTGAATCGTTTCATTTCTCGTTCGGCAGACAAGGGTCTGCACTTCTTCAAGATCTTAAGGAATGTAAAACGCTTCGAATGGACGAACGAGTGCGAGGATGCCTTTAATGATTTAAAAACTTACTTGTCGTCTCCGCCTTTGTTAACAAAACCAATGTTGGGAGAACCACTATTTTTGTACTTAGCAATTTCACTAGTAGCCCTTAGTGCTGTACTCGTGCGGGAAGTCGAAGGTAACCATCGTCCCGTGTACTATGTTAGCAAGTTGATACAAGGGGCTGAGGTGAATTATTTATAAATTGAAAAATGGGCACTTGCGCTAATGACTGCAGCCAGGAAGCTTAGACCGTACTTTCAGTCTCATCATATAATTGTTCTCACAGAACAACCTTTGAATCAAGTACTTGCAAAAACTGACGTGTCGGGGAGACTCATAAAATGGGCCATCGAGTTAGGTGAGTTTAGTATTGAATACAAGAGTCGTACTTCGACCAAAGCCCAAGTGATGGCAGATTTTCTGGTGGAGATGACGGTAAACCCCAATGTGGTGGCCTCGATTTCATCTATAGATACAATCCCCTGGTCTTTACACGTAGATGGATCATCGGTGATGAGACGAGGAGGGGCCGGAGTATGGTTTCGTTCTCCTGAAGGAAACAACTTGGAGTTTGCGATAAAACAAAACTTCGATGTTACGAATAACGAGGCAGAGTATGAGGCGTTGATTGCGGGTTTGAAAATGGCAAAGACCCTGAATATCCAAAACATGAAAGTATTCACTGATTCACAGCTAGTAGCACGACATGTATCAGGGACCTACGAGGCAAGAGAAAAAACTATGGTTGATTATCTGCAAAATACGAAACGACTAATGATGGAATTTGATCAGATTGAATTGTGTCAAATACCGAGGGATGAAAATCAACGAGCGGATGCATTATCCAAGTTCGCGAATCAGATCGTGGGATCCACCAGTCGGTCCGTTTCGTTACTCGTTTCAGATCATTCGGAACTAGAACCCCAGGTTCTGGTCATAAGTCTAGAAGAAGACACGAGTTGGAGAAGGCCAATCATAGAATACCTATTGCGAGGATGTTTACCGGAGGATAGATTGGAGGCACATAGACTTTGTGGCAGGTCGGCTCGTTTCACAATTCTTAATGACGAGTTGTACAAAAGATCGAACGCTGGACCCTTGCTTCGTTGTCTCGACCTAGGTGAAGCAGAGTATGTTCTGAGAGAGATACATGAAGGAAGTTGTGGAAATCATTCGGCCGGACGGTCATTGGCTCAAAAAATCACGCGACAAGGATACTTTTGGCTAACTCTTGTTAAAGACGCACAGAAATTTGTAAAATGATGCAAACAGTGCCAATTGCACTCTAATGAAATACACCAACCAGGAAGGCCCATGGAAGTGATAAAAATCGCATATCCATTTGATCAATGGGGCATCGACATACTCAGTGGATACTTACCTAAGACTCGTTTTAAAAAAAAAACTCGTATAGCGTGATAAGGTGAGTAGATTTATTTAATGTTTATACTCGTATTTCCCACCAGTCAAGAATCAAAAGAAATTTATTATAGTGGTCGTGGAGCACTTCACAAAATGGATTGAGGCTGAAGCGGTAGCTCGTATTACAGAAGAATCTATTATTGATTTTGTTTGGAAGAACATCATCTGCAGGTTAACAAAACAAACCAAAATGGATGATTCCATGTACACTGAATATTATATGCTATAATTATTAATCTGATGGAAGAATATCATCTGCAGGTTCGGTATTCCTAGAATCTTAATTTCTGATAATGGAACACAGTTCAATGGGAAATATATGGTATCGTGGTACAAAGAGTTGAAGATTCAGCAGAACTTTACGTCTGTGGGACATCCACAAGCAAATGGCCTGACAGAGGTTGCAAACAGGATACTATTACAACACTTGAAGACTAGACTCAATAGCATGAGATCTGCTTGGGCGGACGAACTTCCCGGCATCTTATGGGCGTACCGAACGACTCCTAGATCGTCTACCGCGGAGACACCATTTTGCCTTGTATACGGATCGGAGGCGGTCATCACAACGGAGATTGGTATGATGACGCATAGGGTACTGGACTACATCCCGGAGATAAATCAGTGTAATCGGGAGTTTGAATTGGATACTATTGATGAAGTGAGAGAACGAGCATATGCAAACATATTGAGACAGAAAAATACCATGGCAAGAGCATACAACAAGAGAGTAAGAATAAGGTCCTTTCAAGTGGGAGACTTGGTGTTAAGACGAGTAGAGGTCTCGAAACACGTAAAAAAATTAGAAGCAAATTGGGATGGTCCGTATAAGATTACAAAGATAACTTGAGAAGGTTTTATGCATAAGGGCAGTTTATTTCAGGATTGCATTCGATGTCAACGAGTCTAGAATGTAAATGATCCATGAGACGAGTATAAAGATGTATTTTAAAGATGTCACAAATATTATTAGTCAGAAATAAAAGGGTCAGATCATTTCATAATTGCACTCGATGCAAACGAACATGATACATAAAAGATTTCAATATATGAATCTACATAACATAAAAATACGAATGTTCAACATACGAATCTAGGAAAGGAAATAAAATAACATAAAACGAGAACAAAAGGAAACGGCACACTCGCCAAAACGACTTTAACCTAGAGGGTTTTCACTTCCTTGGGTCGACGACTGGGCATGATGAGCTGGAGGTTTATACCAAGGAGCCAATTCGGGAAATTTGGGAAACTCAATAGGTTCGAACTCCTCGTCTTCAGCTGAGAATGAGTCCCGGAGAAGTTTGCGTTTATAACAATCTTCAAGACAATGAATGTCGAAGTCAGACTTGAAGGCGTTGAGAAGTTTTCCATAATCGATACACTTGAAGAAACCATCCTTCTCATCTTTCAAAGCCCTAGAAAGGAGCATACGGTCGAAAAGGGTAGACTTCATGAAATCACGAATCCCACCAAGATGACTCTCCACGAGCGCATCAACATTTTCTTGGGAGGAGAGATATTTATGTTTCCCTTTGATCCGACCAAGCTCGTATGCATCATCCTTTTCCTTCGTCATGTCATCCAGACGAGTCTCGACTTTCGCCTTCTCACTTTCAAGGCGGGCAATTTCGATCTCCAAGGCCTTCACCGCATCTTGGTGAGTGACCTGCTCGGCAGTCAATCGACGACTTGTCTCCAGCAGCTCGTTCTTCACTGTTGAGAACAAGTTCTTTTCAGCTGCCGTATCGACTATGTACTTAGTGAATTTTGCCTTTTCTAACCTTAGCTCTTCTTTAAGCCCGGCGTAGCTTAAAGCCAAGTCGTGCAAACAAGCTGAAGCCTACACGAATGTTCCCAAATATTATAATTTCGCAAAAAATCACGGAGAAACGAGGTATAATATTGAGAGAAAGAAAGTCGAGTATTACCTTCATTATATGGGAAGCACCCATTCTTTCAACAGCAGTATAAGATTGCTCAATCAATATAGCCTTATCACGAGGCAGATGCATGCTGCGATACATCTCTAGGGCTACATTCGTCCTTGGGGACCAGCCAATATGGAGCTCTGAGGATAGATCCGCCAATCTGGAACAATCGGATTTTTACTCGTATTCTCCTCGCACCTATTGGGCACCTCGTATTCTTGGTAGTCGTTGAGATTGAGGGCCTCCAATCATTCTACCAAGTGGGCTGTAGTGGATCGTGTGCCGGAGAGAACGATGTCCTCCTTGGAGGAGGTTGTCTCCCTACGTCGTTTGGCTAAAGGAGGGCGTTGACTTACAGGAGCGATGAACGACTCCACCCTCGGACCCTCTAGACCTTTGTCTTGAATTTCTAAGTCAATCTCGACGCGGGACGAAGGGACATTTTTCCTTGTTTGAGAGCCGGTTCTGGTGATGGGGCTAATGATCCTCAGGGACTGTTGTCGGCCGGTATTCGGTGAACGAACCGGAGAAGTTTGTATAGGCGGCTCTGCTGGTAGCGCCTGGCCGAGTGAACCCTCTGCCGCAGATGACTCTTTTTCGTCACGAAGAGCGTCCAAACGAGCTTTGCGAGTAGCCATCCCTGCCAAAAAGGATTATTGTTATACTCAATAAATTTGAAAAACACTTTAAATAAAAAAGAAACGAGGCTCACCAATATCAGTAACTCTGGGGAGGGGTGCTGAGCTCATCCCACAGGAAACGAGCATAGACTCGCGCATGAGCTTCTCAGTAACAAAAGGGAAGGACACTAGTTCTTCTAAAAACCCGCGCCCCCATGTTGGGTTTCCTATCTCTAATTCTCGTTCTCTAATGCCCCATTTTCTAGGAACGAGCCAACTGTCGCCCTTGGGAGGAGAAATAAAGATGTATTTGTCCTTCCATGACCCAAACGAGTCACGAGCACGATCTTGAAAAGTGGCATCTTGACGGGGTGAAAAATAAAAGAAACCACGCTGGGTTGATATCTTACAACGGTTAAGAAAAAACATCCTATGAAAATTAGCTAAGCAAGTCGGATGCCCATAACCGGTCATTAAAACTAGGGATAATAGCAGACACCCCCCTCAGTTATGGGGTGATATGCACTTTGCCCCCCAACTTATTGAAATGTGCGATTTACCCCCTCACTTATAAAAAATGTGCACTTCACTCCCTCGGGCAGCTCGGGCATATTCAGGCACTTCACTTGTCATAAAAATTGGACTTTTGCCCCTGACTTATGTGTTTTTGTATCACTTTACCCCCCGACTTATGTGTTTATGTATCACTTTACCCCCTAACTTATGTATTTTTGTAGCACTTTGCCCCTGCCCGAGGGAGTGAAGTGCACATTTTATGATAAGTGAGGGTGTAAAACGCACATTTCAATAAGTTAGGGGGCAAAGTGCACATCACCCCATAACTGAGGGGGTTGTCTGCTATTATCCCTTAAAACTATAAAGAGAACTATATGTCTATACGAGTTGGGAAAAAGTTGTGTTGGACTCAGTCCGTAATTTAATAAAATGTCATTAATACACGGGTGGAGGGGGAACCTAACTCCCGAAGTAAGATGTGCAAGGTGAAATGTACGAAAACCTATGGGGGGGCTTATGCATACGATCCAAAGGTCCAGGAAAACGAATTATATAATTCGCGGGAATATAATGCTTGACCCTCAATTCGTTCTCCCTGGTAGACCTAACAGTTGACACTTGATTAAGCCAGGTTATGTGAGTATTGATCTCAGCAGGCCCCTCTAAATCTACTAGGGGCTCTGCACCTTCGTCTCTTCGAGACGACTCGGGATTTTGATTTCTATTAGACGACTCAAGGACATCGTTTGTCGGAGCATAACCTTCGACCAATTGGCCTAGAGCATCCGACCCAGCCTCTTCATCAGAAGAACTGAGGATTTCGTTGTTGTTAACAGACGCGAATGAACGAGTACGAGCCATTATAACAAGAAAGAAAATAAAAACAAAGAGTACCTACGAGTTGGAAGTTTTCGGAGGACGTACGAATCGAAGACCACTCGTTCAGCTAGACAATCGTAATTTTTATGAAAGATTCTCCCACAACAAAATTCTCTCTCTAAAAAGTAAAGATGAAAGTAAAAAGTGAAAAACCATGGAGGACTATTTATAGGGAGAAGAGAGTAGGAGATGTGACGGTCTGGATTCATTACATCTAACGGTTAAAATGAAGTGACGCTTCGGATGAAAAGTAACTGATGACATTAAATGACGCGACTATTGAGGCCAGAAGATATGACGGCTGGGCGTTAACTGAGCCACACGTCTCGATATAAATTGTCAGAAAAGACACGTCTGTTGCCAAAAAAGACACGTCTCTCGAGTAATAATAATTCCTATTAATATAGGCAAATTAAGGATAAAATTATCATTTATGATAAAAATCGAAAATAAAAGAAATATAATTGAGTTAGAACTCCCACTGATAATGGTTATGAAAACGAGTACAAGAAGGCATAAATTTAAGTCGTAACTAAATCACTACTTCCTCAGCATGAATTCAAGTCGTTACACGCCTAATTCTTCAAACTGAAGAAGTGGGGACTTAATGATATAATAAAATAGGAGATAAGCCCAATAAGAGGCGAATAATGAACCTAGGCCCAACAGAGGCCCATAAACCGAGTTGCTAGACTAGGTCCGTGCTAAGTAACAGTACCGGGTCGGGTCATTCCCTGACCCGACCCCACACATACGAGTCATCCGCCGTCCGTTAGTGCCACCTGTCAGCATCCTATGAGTGCCCAACAACCATTGGTACAGAGTGTGCACTATAAATACCCCCTCATAACATTTATTAGGGGTTGAAATCTTTGGAATATTCTCTCAAGAACTAGCCTCGTATGCTCATTAACAACGAGTCTATAGACTGAGGAGTACTTTCCCTTATACTTATAAAATTGGAGACTAGATTCGTTCACCGAGTACGACTCTGCATACACTAACCAATATAGAACTACGTAGGCTTGATCCTAATTAGGTACGTAGGTAGCTTAATTATCATTGAGTGCAGCCATAATTCTTCATCGTCATACTCGTGGAGTGAATCGTGTCATTCCAGACTGAGAAGCTTGGGTTCCCGGATTTGGGTTAGATCACAAATAAAATTTTCGATATACACATCACCAAGCGACATTTCCACGAATAAATAAGCCTTGTGCTGAAATAGAAATTTCATTTGTGCCCACAGCTAAATGCACTCCAGGCCTCTTATATTCACTTCTCTGCCACCAGTCACGCATTATTTGAAGACACAACAATTGGCCCAACATAGAGCACACAATCAGCTTGCCACCTAGAGGACTATGGGCCAAACACATTTTGGGCATTTTGTTCCGCGAGAACACTAAGTGAAGCCGAAAACGACGGGCCAAACAAATCCTAAAATTCGCATTATATAATTCATCAACTTAAAAGAACCAACACAGCTAGATTTCAATATATATATATATATAAAGATAATTGATCCATTCTTAAATCAGAAAAGTAAGGATAATTTAATCCCCAAAATTGATATTTGTTAGTGTTTCGATTTTTTCGACTGAAAAGTCGTACAATGAGTATATTAAATTAAAAAATATTGTTATGGGTTTTTCATATATACAAATAAATTTAAGAAGTTTACTATAGTAGCTTCGTTACTTATTACATTTCAAATTCTCATTTAATCTTTAGACTAATCTTAAGTATTAATTTATTAATTTAATTATACAATGTTTTCAAAAATTATTTTGATATCCGAGTTTTGTCATTGATGTCATATTGGACAATGATTTTAAAATGGACTAACCGGTTCGACCGGTTAAATCGCGAACTGGTCGTTAGTCCGGTACAGTTATGATACATTATTGGGCAGCAAAAAGACCGTGTGGAGCCGTTAAAAACCCGTGACCCGCCCGGGTAGCCCGGTTCCAGACTTCAACCTTATTTCTGCTTGGATGAGTAAAAAGCTGAAAGTGGTCGAAGATGGCAGGGTGGTGGCTACATGCTGCCGCTACTAGATTGAAGGTAGAGACAATGGAAAATGCTGCTCTTTTTTAGCACAAGAAAGAAAATGAAAAAAAGAAACGAATTAAATACATAAACAAGGTGTTGAGGGAGAACTGGGTCTTCACATACTGAAATCGAGGAAGGTATAGCCATATGCAGGGAGGGGGCCGGGGGCTGAGGGTTGGAGGGGACCACCGCCCTCCCTCAATTTTTTTTTTATTACTATACATAAAATTTTCAAAATATATATTTTTGTCCCCTTCAAGAATGACATAATTATCCTCTATATTACACAAATTTATTGTACTAAAAAAAAAATTACATAATTACTTATCAAAAAAATCAAAAATAGTTAATACCAAACCCAAAATCCTGACTATAACGAAAGAGATATAAAAGTATAGAGTATGTCAAAAGTTGTAATTGAACCTAATTTCTTATTATATTTTTCCTCATAAATACAGTGTGCCGTACCGCGGGGGGCTTCCTCCATGAATTCTTCATCTATCTGGCAAAAAATATATATAACTATATCACAATAATCTCCCCATTAAAAATATTGACTCCGTCCCTCGCCATTGGCGACGTTGCCATTATATCCAAAATGTTCAGAAAGAGGGAAAAGTGTTGATAGTAATTCTAAAACGATAAAAAGTAAAAAGTGACTGGGAAACAAGACAACAAAAAAAGCTATTGATGTGATTATATAAAGAGCCAGTTGTACCGCAATGAGGTGTTAAACTGCTTATATGAGTTTCAATTGAAGATACTCGAACTAGTGACCAACATGTAGTGTTTTTTTTTTTTTTTTGATAAGATACCAACATGTAGTCTTGTGTGCTGGACAAATGTCAAGAAAGACATTTTAGAGGTCCAATAAAATTGTTTTGGCTATGTACAGTATCTATGAATTTCTATGCAATATATATTATGGGTCGGCCGTGTTTTTCAGATCGGTCCAACTGGTCGGAACTGTGATCCAGTGACCCAATTAATTCTCCTGTTCAATCACCAATCCGGTTCTGACAACATTGATATTGGAACCTAAATGTTCACAAATGATTCAATTAGTACCCAACTTCTACGAAAATTTTAAAAAATATTATATTTTAAAAAAAAATTCAAAAAATACCACAAATTTGGCCGGGGAATAGAAAACACCACAAAATGCCTTGGGCTAAGACGTGACCACTGCAAAAGGTGATAGTTACGCCTTGGCCCAAGGCGTGACTGTCAAAAGCCTAACAGTCGGGCCTTGGCCCAAGGCGTGAGTCATGCCTTGGGCCAAGGCGCGACTGTCAGGCTTTTACTCCCCCGATTCTTCCATTTTTTCTGCATCCATTCTTCATTTCTCTACAACCATTATTTTTCTATATCCATTCTTCTATATTTGGATCAAGAATATCCAATCTTTCAAAAATTTACTGGTAATTTTTTTAATTTAATGTTATTATTATTATTATTATTTGGTTAAATTTATTTTTTACTAAGTTTATTATTTCATTTTGTAGTTTATAATTTAAATATTATAAGATTTATGCTAATTTAAACCTAATTTTAAATTATAATTTAGAATCAAAGTAGCATTTAGCTAAATTGGGGTAAATTTTCGTATTGTAATTTATGTTGTTTATATTTGTTGTTAAATTCATTTTTTGAAATTGAAGTGTATGTTAATGGCGTAGGATTTATGCTAATTTAAACCTTAATTTTAATGTAGACCTTGAGTTAGGGCTTAAATTATAATATTAATTTAGTATTATTAATTATTTGGTTTGTTTAGTAGAGTTTAGTGTATTCTAATTTGTATGTATAATATCTATGTATCCTACCCAGATTAGTAAGTTCAATTTTAGGTATTTTAGTTGAAATTAGGACTATTTCAAATTTTTAAGGTCTATAATTTGTAAGTTTAATTTTTTCTTTTTGTCTTGTTATTGATTTTAGTGTTTATAGTTTGAACTTTGATATAATTTAGTAGTATTCTACGGTTTGAACTATAATTTAATAATTGATATTTTGCAGAAATGTCGAGACCGAGCACTGTTAAACTTATTATATTCTCTGATGGTGAGATAATCGAAGAATCAAATTGAATGAGATATAGTAGTATACGTTTGAGCGCTAACCTGAGAATAGACCGTAAGATCAAATTTGTTGATTTGGCGAAAAGGTTATATGATAGAACCAAAATTGATGTGAATCAATTTTTGTTGAAAGTTTTTATTAAATACTCATATGAAGAAAATGGTACCATTAGGGAGAATTTAATGGAAATCAAAGACGATGAAGACTTGTGGTTTTTCTTGGATCCTATGAATGAAGTTTCTATATTGGAGTTTTTTATTGAGAAACAAATAATACAGTCTCAGGATCCCTTTTCGTCATTGTTATCACAAGTGACGCCGACGCCAAACCAACTCCCACCATTTTATTCACAACCCTTCTTACCAGATTTAAATATAGGTATAAGCCGAATGGCCGATGCACAAGCAGGTAATCTATGTTTTATCTTTCATTGTGCCATCATATTTTCTAAAATATTTCTTGTTTGTACATATTTTTAATTTTTATTTTTTGTGATTGTTTTTTATGATGTTCAACATCGGGTAATGCGTATGGTGGTGTTGGAATTGTACATAATGAAAATTTGGGGACTAATTCTTCATGGGATTTTCCAATTCCTGATGTGCATGCAGGTAAATATGAATTTTGAGGCCAAATGCACATTTTTTAAGACTATTTTTTTATTATTCTTATATATGCATATTTTGTCATCATGTTTTAATCTGTGTTTCTTTCGAATTTTTTGTTTGTCCATGTAGGCCCTTCTGAGCATTTTGAGGAAGCCAACTACAATGCTCATTTTTCTCACCACGCAGGGGCGAGCAGTTCAGCAGAACCCCATTTGGATCAGTTTCAAGATAACGATAATATTCAATCACCAGATTCAGATTACTACCCTTCAGACACTCACATGTATGAAGAAATGAACTACATACCAACTGATGATGATGGGGAAATTGAAGAGGAAGATGTTCCTCCCACAGTGACTCAAGAAAGACTTCACAGAGTACTCCCATTTTATTCCACAAAAGATCCTGAAGTAGAAGGAGATTCATTAGGTCTACTAAGTGGAGTAGAAACAAGGGATATGATCTATGATTATTGAACATGTAATCTTTGTTTGGGTTTGGTATTTGAGAACAAAAAGACCTTGCAAAAAGCAGTGAAAGATTACCACATAAAGCACCAAAAACGAGAGTACAAGGTGACGATTAGTGAACCGAACAAGTGGAAAGTGGTATGCAAACACAAAGACGAACTCGAGCAATGCGAATTTGAACTCTGAGCTCATTTCAACGCGAAACTGAACATGTGGATAATTTCAAAATTCGGTAAGTTACACTCATGTCTCTTCGACAATACCAGGGAGAAACACCCAAACTTGGACATGAATTTGATCGCCAACAAACTTATACCACATGTGGAAGAAAATCCGGTTTTTGAGATCAATTAAATAATAGTACTTGTATAGCAGAAATGGAAATGCCAAATAAGTTATGACAATGCTTGGTACAGTTTGCAACGTGAAAATGAACTTGTAAACGAAACTTGGGAGGACTCCGTGCGAGACTTACCTAAGTTATTAGGAGCTATCAAGAAGTGGAATCCAGACACAATTGTTGAATGGGTACACAAAGATGCGTATGAAGATCCAAAAGTGTTGAAGTATGTGTTTTAGGCATTCAAGCTATGTATAGATGGATTCCAACATTGCCGGAGAGTCATTTGTGTCGATGGGACACATCTATATGCACGCTACAATGGTAAGTTGTTGCTTGCAACTACTCTGGATGGAAATAATAACATCTTACCTCTTGCACTCGCAATCGTCGATAATGAGAAGAATGAATCCTGGCTTTGGTTTCTACGGTGTCTGAGACACTATTTTGTTTCACTCAACGAAGGCGTATGCCTTCTTTCTGATTGTCATCAAGGCCTATTAAATGGAGCCAAAATTGTACACGCGTTTCACCTTCCTCTAGGATGTCATCGATATTGTCTGCGTCATGTGGTTTCGAACTTTAACCACACGTTCAAAAATAAGGCTTTGAAGCAACTATGCTCTAATGTAGGAAATGCACATAGCATCAAAAAATTTGAACGTGAAATGAACAAAATTCGTGCATTGAATGAAGAGGCTGGAGCTTGGTTGGACAAAATTGAGAAAGAAAAATGGACACTTTCACATGATGGAGGGGTGCGTGAAGGCATTATGACTACAAACATGGGAGAGAGCTTTAATAATGTGATGAAAACAGCTCGACATCCTCCACATACAACTATTGTGGAATTCACATTCCATAAACTTGCCACATATTTTTGTGGTTGAGCGGTAGATGGTTTAAAAATGAAGAGCAACGGTCCCTTGACAAGAAAAGCTAGTAAACTATACGAGAAAGAGACTGATGCTTCCAGTAGCCACGAAGTTAGAAAATTTTCTTATTCTAACCAAACTGGCCAAGTTTTTTGTCGCGCCCAATTAGAAATCCGTGGTCGAAGGTACTCCGTAGACCTAAAAAATCAAAATTGTTCTTGTGAAAATTGGACAGCAATTGGAATTCCATGCTCACACGCGGTTGCCTTGGCCAAAGCAATGACTTTAAGGTTGATAATTCTTGTTAAACAATATTACAGAGTTGATGAGTATATAAAAACATATGAAGGAAGGTTCTATCCGTTGCCTGACAAGTATTATTGGGATACCCCAAATTTTGAGCTAGTCCACGACCCTTATTCGAAGAAGAAACGACTTGTGGGCAGAAACGTGAGCACTCGCATTCAAAATGAGATGGACTTGTAGATTGTTGAACACTTTTTAATATTTTATTGTTTAATTAGTATTGAATGTCTATGTTGTAATATTTTTCGTTTTAATAAAAAAGACTTTCCTTATTTTGGACTTGTTTTTATTGCCTTAATAATTAATTAGGGATAATTCTTGTGATTTTTTTTTTGTTTGTAACACTTTAAGGGATAATAAAACTAAATATTATTGAACAATTACTAAACTAATACTAAGAAAATACAAAAAGTGGGATAATAAAATTAGTTACAAAGGTTTTTATTGTTGCCTTCGTCGTTGCAACTTTGTATGGCAAACAGTGGGATTCACCACCCTTTTGGATCGTCTCCATCGATCATTTCTCGGTGCCGATTGATCTTCTTGAGTTACGTATTCTTGTTCATGAGGTGCAGGGTGATAAGTGCAATATTTATATATTTTATTTCCTCTATCTTTAGCATTTTATTGTGATTATATGGACATTGGAATTGATTTTATCTCATTTTGTGATTTGGGCAAGATTTGAAGTGCAAAATTTCAATTTCAATCAAAATGGCAGATTTGGCGATGTTTCGGAAATACTGATATATCTGGAGATGCATACATTAGTTTCTATTGAATTTTATCTAGTTGGAAAGCTAAGACAAAGGCCTATATTTCTTATGAAGAAGTCCAGACCCAGTTCGGAAGTTAAAGGGCTCGAAAGTGTTGAAGAATTTAAAGAAGAATTCTGTTCTGGACTGGACTGGAATGCGCAGATTTGGTGAAAAATTCATAACTAGAGTTATGTATCTTGGATTTAGTCAAGGCCTATTGGAATTGAAAGATAACACACGAATCTACAACTTTCTAGAAGGAGTCGAGTCAGATTTGATGGTTAATTAGAGGCAATTCAAGGTGTAAAGGGAAGAATATATTCTCCATGCTTTGATGTTAAAAGGAAGAATATATTCTCATGTTAAAGAGAAGAATATATTCTCCATGTCTTGATAAAGAAAGAAAGAATATATTCTCTCCATGATTATAGCATCTTTTCATTGCCTATATATATGTCTTGCAAGACTTAAAATAGAAGAAGAAAAAAACAAGGAGAAGAGAGTTAGAAAAATAGTATTTTCAAGTTTTATGCTTACAATTATTATTAGCTAAGTTTTTATTTCGATTCAAGAGAATTCCAATTAATTCATACATTGTGAGACACGAAACTTTTATTTTAATCTATTCACGGTTTGATTATCTTTTGTTTCTTGATTTCAATTCTTACAATTGTGTATATGATTATCTAAGATGCATATTAGTTGATTATATATGTCAATTGTTTGCTAACAAATCTTCATAATCCGTAATTGTTATGTTTGATTTGTGCATGTAGCAATTAGGTTTTCATGATTAGGATCCCAATTTTCGTTGATAACCTAAAGGAAACATTGGAGTAAATTAAATAGTTGGCGCTTGCTTAAACTATTGTTTATCTTTAGTTGCTTCTAGTTCGTTATGCTATTATTAATTTGATTAGAATTGCTTAATACCGAATCAGTTAATAATAAGAATCTAATCGGGTGCTGGGCTTTGATTAATGATAAGGAAGATTATAGGGATCTAGATAGCTGGCTATTTAGATTCTTGGCTAAGTAATCAATGAGTGAATAGTAATTTAGGTGTCTATGATCAATGTGTGAATTAAGGGTTGAATTTCTCTTGAATCGTATTTTTCATTAATTGAATTTTCAAGCATTTATTTTCTACAATTTTAGTTAATTAAATCTTCAAAATCCCCCTTTGTTATTTGATCAACCAATCTCTAGGGTTCGACCTGGACTTACGAGTACTACAAATTTTTGTGAGAACAGTAATTATATTTTGGTGCATTCGACACGTATCATAGGGCTGTTCATATCCCAAGTTAAAGGAATAGGAGAAATATTTCTCTGTGGTGGAGTTGACTCTGTTGCGCCAAAAATCATCTCTAAAGGTATTAATGTGTCCGACAAGTCTGACCTCCTATAGGAAGTGTCTTCTCCTCCATAATTGAAACCTTGTGACCTCCCATATGAAGTGTCTTCTCCTCCACAATTGAAACCTTGTGATTGGGAATATAAAATGCCTTCTCCCCTATAATAGAAACCTTGTGACTGGGGATCGGGTGTGGGATGTAAAATTTGTGATTGCGACTTAAATGTGGGACGATATACTGGTGGTGGGGGATCAACACGGTGCGGTTGAGTATGAGTCCATCTTTGTCGTGCATCCTCCTGTCCTACCAAACTAGCAATGTGAGAAAAACTCGATCTCACTGTCCCTAATATTCTGTCAGCATCATTGTCAGTCTGAGGGACTTGTCGGAGGAGGTGTTGCGCATTCTGAACTTCATGATGCTGAAAATATAATCAAAAGTATGAGATAAAAGAAATAAGAGATGTAGCAAAATATCATGCATCAAATCAAATACTAACCACATTATGCAGAAGAGGACCCATCCCTGTTTGGTATAAGTTTCTCGACCAATTCAAGGTCCGTGATATAAAAAGACGCGTGATGGACTGATACCACTCTTCATAGCCCGGTGTCGTGCCCAAACCCGAAACTCCATTTATAGTGCGGTTTTCACTGTTATGCCATATTTCAATTTCCCGACTGAGTTCTCCTATCAAGTTTCCCACATCTCGTCCCCTGCAATTAATCCTCCTGAAACATTCTACTGCCGGAGAAATAGTTTGTACGTAACCAAACTGTCGCATAACACGCTTAGGATTGTGCCACTCCACAATGTTAAGGCATATCAATGGGATTGATGATGTTAGGAAATTTCATGTTAGATGTTTTGATGATGATAAGATAGGATTTTATGTTAGACCTTAAATATAATGTAAGTTTTTGTTTTCATAGATCAATGTATAAGCGCTCAAAAGTTTGTAATTTTATTTAGGCTTGTAATTTTTATCTTTGTAGAAATTAGACTAAGTAATAGATACCGAATCGCTAATAGAATTCTAGGTGAGTCTATTAAAGATGAAGTTGAAGATCAGCGTCTGGAGTCAAATAAAGATGAAGATTTGTTCTTAGTGTCTTTCAACGCTAAAGGACTATTTCAGGATTTATGGATCAAACGCTCAAATCACTACCAGCGATCAGTATCAGATTCACCTAAAATAAATGCCTGATAAGTGCATTATATGTGATAAGCTATTGTGACTTGTGGACAAGCCACCTTTTTGACTAAACTGTCAGGATTTCAGAGTTTATAGCTGCCCCGTCCAATTGGAACCAGCAAGATTTCAGGAATGCCAGAGAAAAAGGTAGAATCACGCGTCGTGTGGAAGACACGCTTCTACATGTGTCCAACGGACATAATCCCAAGAAAATGCCTATAAATACCTTACCTTCAGCAAACCCTAAGAAGATAGAGATATACGTACATGCACAAGAAAACTTTGCTGAAATTCTCGTTCAAAGAAAAAGCTTAGAAACTCCATAGCCAAAATTCTTCAAGCTTTTTACATACATTTCATACAGTCACAAATATCCCAAATATCTTCCAAAGAAGAAACCTAAATTCTTACTGAGATATTCCAAGTTGTTTGATCTTTCCAAAAATAAACAAACCCTTGTGACAAAACCCTCAACCTTTCACCTGAGTGAGAAAGTTGTTGAAACTCCTTACAAGCAGTATTTTTGAGAGAAGCTTGTAGAAGAAGATCTTCATTGGTGCTAAAATTTGTGTGATCTAGGAGCCCAAGATCATTTTCACCTCTTTACTATCTTGTAGAAGATTTTGTGTGATTCTTTGATAATCATCTTAGTAAATTCCCTCCAAGTGAAAAAGGAGAAGAAGGACGTAGCTGAGATTACATCACCCAGTGAACCTTACAATTTCTTGTGTCATTTACTTTCATTATTGTCTTTTTTTATATTATATTATTTATTCTGAAAAAGACAAGCTAATCTGTTAAGCGACTATTTAACCAAAACGAACGCTAAAGCTTTAAAATTATTTTCGTCGCGCTAACACTGATTAAGCGATCTAAGCGTTACCCTACTTTGGTAAATTGCTAAAATCACTAAGTCTAAGTTATCTTTACAAGTGATACAAATTTTTTGAAGTCGAAAAAGACTTCAGGGTCTATTCAACCCCCCCTTCTAGACCCTTTTGTATGCCACTTGGGACCATCAAGTGGTATCCGAGCGGTTGAAGTAGAAAGCCAAGCGTTTCCGAGCATAACTGCTTGTTTAGATCCATTTTTCTAAACTTAGTCGCTTTAAAATTTTCTCTTAAACATCTCATTATGGCTTTTAACAAAATGCCTAAGTTGGTAGAGTCAAACTATGATTCTTAGAAACTTAGAGCATTTGCGTATTTATGTTCTTGCGATAATGAAATGTGTTATGCAATTTCAGATGGCCCCATTAAGATCATGAAAGTGATAACTCAAGCACCTCGAGTTGATGAAGCCACTCCAGATAGATATGTCGAGAAACCCAAGTTAGAATGGATGCCAGATGATCGGAAAAGAGCGAATCTAGATAATGTTGGACAAAGTGCACTTTACTCAGCGTTACGAGACAATGATGCATTATTCAACAAGATCAAGCAATGTAAGAGTTCCAAAGAAATATGGGATAAGTTAGCTATAGTGTGTGAAGGTTCAACACAAATGAAGAAGAACAAGCTTTCCATAGCCATGCAAAGACTTGAGCATTTCAACATGCAGCCTAATGAGATGCTAGAACAATTGGACGCAAGGTTTACTTTGCTCATTACAGAGTTAGCGTCATTAGACAAGGAGTTGACCAACAAGGAAATGGTCAATAAGATTTTCAGAAGTCTTCCAAGCAAGTATTTGATTAAAACTATTGCTATAAGAATCACAGACATTGGAGACTCTTACTCCAAAACATGTGTTTTCAGAGTTAAAGGCATTCGAGTTCGAATTGGGTGAAATCAGCGACACATCGACTTCAACGACTGAATCAGGAGCTTTAATCACTACTACCAAAAGTAAGGGTAAAGCGGTTAGTGAGGTTAAATCAACGGAATCCAATGAAGAAAAAGAAATGGCTTTATTGGTCAAGAAATTCAAGAAATTTCTAAGATATGAAAAGAGAAATCCTATTGGACAAACTTCATTTCAAACTCCTCCCCCAGCACCAGCGCCTCAGTATCAAGCGCCAGTATATTCTGCACCTCAACCAGTAGCACCAGTTCCTTATCAAGCACCTACAACTCCTACTCAGAATCTCTCAGCTCCAGTTGGTTCAAAGCGATTAACCATTGAACAGAAAATGAAAACTAACTTGTGTTATAATTGCAGGAAACCAGGGCACTACCAGGTAAATTGCCCTTATCCAAATGTGTCTAAGCCCACAAGGAAAGACTATGCGGATAGAAACTAATTCAGGAGCAACCTTGGCCAACAAGGTTTGCTAGCGGCATCTGAACCATTCTCCGCACCTGAAGAGGATTTGGAATCATCAGATGAAAGTAGTGATGATGAGCCAACAAGCGACTTAGCGTTGATTTGTCTCATGGCAAGAGATGATGAAGCGTTTGACGATTCGCTACCTAAGGTAACCACTGACTTATCTCATCCTCTTTTATATGATGAATTACTTGACAAAGTTAATGAATATTATAAAGATTGTCAAGATGCAGCCAAAATATATCAAAATCACTTCGCTATTATCTCATCACTCACAAGTGATAAAGAAACGCTCAAAGCAGAGTTGCAAGTTCAGCAACAATGCATCGAGAAGAACCAATTGCTTGAGAGTGAGATTACTCAATTGAAAAGCGATCTTAATATAATAGTCAAGAGAGAAGCTGATTTGATCGCTAGATTTGCCAAATCAGAGCAGCTCGTCTCCTCATTATCAAAAGCTTCAAGAAAGTTGGATAATGTGACGGAGGTAACAAGAATGTTTGGTGTAAAGACCAATTTAGGACGCAATAAATTCGGTAAACAACCAAATAAATCAAATGTTACGGAGAACAACAAAGGAAAAGGTGTTTTCTTTGTTGAGAAAGGTTCACAAAGTCAAACGCTAAATGAACCAAGTGACAATGGTACGAGGCCAAATGAGAAAGCCAAAGCTAACTCAGGCAAGGGGAAGGCGAAAGCAAATGATCCACAAAGACGGGCTCGTCCAAAAGCTCAAAAGGCTAAGAATAAACCTGACCACTGTGAATCAAGTGTTAAACGTCAAGCACCAAAAGTGCAACCTAAGCCAGTGCCAAGGAAATACCAGTGTCAAGGAAATACCAGTGTCAATATTCAAGACAGTCAAGATCATATTATCGATACTATGATAATTGTAATTATGACTATGATTATGATTACTATTATAATCGAGGCTATTATTATACACCCAAAAAGCACACACAACACAATGTCAAACCCAAGAAGGCTAGTATTCCTATAATGAAGACTAGGCAAATATGGGTTCCTAAAGTTTTAATTCAAACCAAAGTTACTAACATTGAAGGACCCAAGACAACATGGGTACCTAAGAAGAATTAGAACTGTCGTTTAAATGCAGGTACCTAGAGCCAACACCGATACCTCAGTTTGGTACTTTGATAGTGGATTGTCAAGACACATGACATGTTTCAAAGATCTTCTAGTCAACTATCGAACTACCAACGGTCCTCAAGTTATATTCGGTGATAACTCCAAAGGTAAAACCAGATCGTAAATGGCTTAGAGACCATCCACCAGAGTTAGTAATTGGAGATATTAGAGCACCTGTTAGAACTAGGTCCTACAATTAATGAGGCCATGTTCGCAAGCTTCTTATCTCAAATGGAACCAAAGAAAGTGGATAAAGCACTCAGTGATTCAAGTTGGGTAGAAGCAATGCAAAAAGAGCTTAACCAATTTGAGAGAAGCAAGGTTTGGACGCTAGTACCAAGACCAACTCACCAAGCCAGATTAGTCACTCAGGGTTACTGCCAAGAAGAGGGTATTGATTTTGATGAGACATATGCCCCAGTATCCCGTCTTGAAGCGATTAGGATGTTCCTAGCGTTTGTCGTATTGAACAAGTTCACAGTATACCAAATGGACGTGAAGAGTACATTCTTGAATGGTAAACTCCAAGAACAAGTCTATGTGGAGCAACCTCCAGAATTCATCAACAACCATGGCAAGAGTATGGTCTACAAATTGGATGAGGCACTCTATGGCCTTAAACAAGCACCAAGAGTATGTTATGATACTCTCTCTATCTTTCTTATAGGTAAAGGATTTTCAAAAGGCAGCGTTGATACAATGTTTTTTAAAATTACCCATAATGAAGATATTCTCTTAGTCCAAATTTATGTTGATGATATTATATTTGGTTCTACTAATAAGCGATTGTGTGAGAAATTTTCGAAAAGGATGCAAGAACAATTTGAAATGAGCATGATGGGTGAATTAACTTTCTTCTTAGGATTACAAGTTAAACAACTCCTTAATGACATATTTATAAACCTTAAGTTTATAAACCTTAAATATACATGGGATATGATTAAGAAATTTGGTATGAAAAATGTATCATCTTCAAAAATTCCAATGAGCCAAACTCTTAAGTTAGATAAAGATGAAAGTGGGAAGAAAATTGATATCACTAACTATAGAGGAATCATTGGATCACTTCTTTATCTTACCGCTAGTAGACCTGACATTATGTTATCGGTATGCATGTGTGCACGCTTTCAAGCTAATCCTAGATAGTCACATTTAAATTCTGCAAAGAGAATTCTTAAAAACCTAAAAGGCACACAAAATGTGGGCTTATGGTATCCAAGGGACTCTCCTTTTGAACTAATTGGTTATTCAGACGCAGATTTTGCAGGATGCAAAATAAATAGAAAGAGTATTAGTGGTACATGTCAATTTCTAGGTGATAGACTAATTTCGTGGCATAGTAAGAAACAACAATCCATAGCGACTTCTACCGCTGATGCAGAGTACGTAGTCGCTGGAGCTGTTGTTCACAAATCCTTTGGATGAGGTAATAACTTAGAGATTATGGAACAATCTTAGGTCCTACCCCAATCCATTGTGATAATCAAAGCGCTTTAGCTATGACCTAAAATCCTGTCGTTCATTCCAAAACTAAACACATTGACATTCGCTACCATTTCTTGCGTGACCATATTCAAAAGAAAGATATCTCCATGCACTTCATTGGAACTGACAAACAATTGGCAGATATCTTCACTAAAGCGCTCAACGAACAACGCTTTCTCACTTTGAGAAGTGAATTAGGTATGATTGATTGAAACACCTAAATCATAAAGCATCATATTTTATAGGCATACAATTTAAGGGGAAATCTACTTTAAATTTATGTCCAATTTTTTTTTCAAGAATGAAATGAGTCATCAATTGTAGGGGGAATTTTAAAATTATACTTGTCTCAATTCATAAGCGACTGTGATAAAAAATTAACTTTGAAAATTTATGCATTGATCACTAGCGCTTATCTATTATGCATGACAAAATTACTCTCTAATAAATAAAAATGTCTTTTATAAATCCAAGCGATTGATTTTATTAAAAATCTTTAACTTTGAGAAATTAAATCTTTATTAAAAAGACTTCACTGTTAAAAGATTCCCACTTAAACGCTAAGTATCCTTCTCTGAAAAACATGCATAGTTTTCATCGCTAAAAGGTAGCATGTGGATAAGTCCAAAAGATTAGATTTGACAACTTCCCACACATGCTTATTAACTCAAACTGACGGTTAATGATTCCTATCTAAAAAAACTAGGCGGTTCACTAACTGCACATGTCTGAGTACGTGTCAGTGTACTATCAGGCTCGTATATTTCACGCTGAAAATTTCAAAACTATTCAAACGTTTTGAAAAAGTAACTGCGGATTTCAAACCTTTATAATTCACAATTGTTACCCTATTTTACCGCACTTTTTGACATTCGTCTTTATGAGTAAACAGCTCAGATTTAATTTTTGTTATTTTTAAAATTAACTTCTGTACACATGTCATTCATCTACTAGTTGAGGAGTTATTTTTGCTTCCTATTTAAATCCTTCACAACCTTTACAGTAAAACTTTATCACTTCCAAAATTCTTCTACTGTAAAAGTTCTTTCTCTCCAAGGCAAAAAGAATATCTTTTCTCTCCTCTACCGAAGCTTTTCCAGTTCATCAATGGCACCCAAATCTTCAAAATCTGCTGCCGAAAAATCTTCCAAATCTGAGAAACCAGTTACTGTTAACGCCGATTTTCTTGTCAACTGGGACTATCTTTTTGATAACCAGAACTACCCTCTATGGACTGTTCTTCCACTCGTCCAGGAATCTGGTTTACGTGATATGATTACTTCAGTTTTTCATATCTTTGAGGAAGAAACCCTTTTCTTCTTCAAAAATGCAAAAATCTTCGACGATGGAAACTCCATTTCCTGCGTCTTTTCCTTTGCTCGTGAGACCTTTGTGCTCATTCCTTTTCTTATATCATCTTTACTAAATCAGCCAAATGATGGTTGTGAAGTCAAAAATGTCACTCTTGGAGACGCTACCAAAGTATGGGCGTTGATCAAGAAGGAAGATGTTGAAGCTGCGTATGAACCCAACTTCAAGAAGAATGATATGGAGAGTGAATATGCCATTCTTGCTGACATCTATGAGAAGATGATCGAATGCAGAAAGGAAAGCTTCGATAAGGTTTCAAATGTTCAATACAAGATGATGGTGGCCATTCTAACCAAATTGAAGATTCATTGGTCACTTTACATTTTCAATCGCTTAAAGGTAGGGATGGCCAAGTCGGTAAATCCCAAGCCTTACGGGATTGTTTTGAGTCGTATTCCTAGCCCTAGTGGTTTTGTCAACACCGCTGGAAAGAAAATACCAGCGCTAAAGTTCTATGGAAAGAAGATGATCAACGAGTTGCTCAAGCCAAGGAGACGTGGCGGTGCAGCGGTTCCCAAAGAAGAGCGTGAGCAATTTTTTGCTGAAGGAGTTGTTCGCAGTGATGATGAAGAGCAAGCGACTTTGTCTTCATCATCTTCCTTAGAAGAAGTTTTGGTGGTCAAGCGACCTAAAAGAAAAATCACCTTGAAAGCCACTGATCCATCAAAGAAGTAGAAGCCGAAGCCAGAGCCCAAGAAGAAACAAAAGTCTCCTTCTCCTTTTTCTAAATCACCCTCTCCCCCATCTATCTTCATCATCTCTCCAGAAGAGGACGAAGAGGTAGAAGAAGTACCGCTAGCTCGAAGGCGTACTCATTCATCCACTCTAGCTGCATCAACAAGCGCTCCAGCAGAGCCAGCGCTTGAAGAACCAGCGAGTGTTCTACCTCCGTCTGACGCTATTTCTGAAATCAGCTCTTTTCTCAATTTAGATCCAGAATAAGTTGTCCCGGAGCCTGAGGAAACTGTACCAAATGTTGAAACAGATCAAGCAACTGCGTCAGTCGATAATAGTCCTCAGAGTAAGCGTTGTAGTCTTTTCTTTGTAATTTCTACTTAGTAGAAATTTTGCTTGCTTTTTCTCAAACGCTTACTTGTATCAGCTCAAAAAACACCAGACGCTGATGTACCTCCACATTTCGAGATTCCTGTTGAATTGGATGTAGACATGGAAGCAGTTATGGATATCGCTAAGAAAATAGCCCATGTCCTTCCTGACGCTGAAACGTCTCCAGTCAGTGAAGCGACTGAGCATGCTAAGCGGTCGATAGAAGTAGCCCCTATCCCAACAGAATCTATTGCTTTCGTTCCCACTCCAATCGAATCTCCTCCCCGTGTCATAGACTTCTTTCCTCATGGATACAATGCAGAAGTTGAGTTCTACTATGCCGCTAGAGAACATGACACCAAAACCTTAGTTGATATGGAGATCAACTTTTAAAACACTATCCATAGGACTGATGTCTCTAATTATGCTAAGTTTGACTTCTTCGAGCGATTTGCTGACCTGGGTCTCTACAATCTTGAGCGTCTTCAGTCTCGCCTTGAGTATATTCGGCGACCAGCGTTCAACATGACAGAATTTGACGAGAAGCGTTTTAACTTTACTGGCCATTCTGAAGAGTCCTTTTATCCCTTGCGCCAGAATAAGATCGTCATCAAGAATCCCCATATGGGTGATTGGTCAAAGAATCCAGACTAAGAAATTCTTAACAAGATCGGATACTTTGCCTATCCCAAAGTCGTTCATTCTCCTCAAAACGCTGTACCCCCAAACCTCTAAGATTGTGGAAAGGAAAAGGTCTTGTTGTTTCTGAGCATCCCAATCCTATTAACGCTTGGATAGAAGCTGAAGCTCGTGAGTACCTTGCAAGATTATGGGCCGAGGATTATGATGAAGAATTCGAATGCTTTGAAAAGTTTCTTGCAGCTAGAAAAGAACAAAAGAAAGCTGATAAACTTGGAAAATGATGGATGATGGATACTGCAAGATGGGCTAAAGAGTTCGTGTTACACTTTTACACAATGAAAGAGCTTGTGAAGTATCCATTTTTGTTTCAATTTGGAGTAGATTATAGGCTTAGAGGTTTTGCTGTGTTTCTTCTCCAGCAGCGCCAGCATCTGGTAGGCAATATTAGCGTTTTACCTTATTACAGACAATCTATAGAACTCTATATTCGCCAACATCTAAGCTTAATCACTCAAGGAGGATGCTACATTTATCATCCAACTCAGAACTTTGTTCAGCGCATCCTTCCTAACCTCAATGAAGATGCTTCCTCTAGTAAGCAACTAATTCTGCCAGGGCAAAGTGAAGTCCCTTTCAGCCTTGACAATGACCATGCCGACCTTGCTAAATTTTACCATGAGCGTCGAGTGATAATTGAAAATGCTCAGTCGCTGGATATTTCAATCACTCCGCATTTCGGTCCTGGTCTTAGTGACTTCAGAGGATACAACTTGCTTCCCGTCCTATTTTGTGAATAGAACATACAAGTGGCCAAGATGATATCGCTTATTTGGACAGTGGATCAAGAAGCTGCCAAAGCGCTGATGCCATTTATTTTGGACTACTACAACTCTTACACTTCAGGAGTTGATCTTCCGGAAGGAGTGCAACTTGCACTAAGCAATGAAGAGCGCGAAGATGCTATATTCTTTATCCCGCAGACCAACCTGATTAGTCCAAGGCATATCATGGAAGCAATTGGCCCATGCTGGGTTATCGCTGTTGAAAATCCAGCTCCTCTGATCGAAGTTGTTGCAATGGAAGAGGAACAAACTCCTGTTGTATAAGTCGCTCAAACCACAGACGTTGATATGCAAAATGTTGCACCTAGCGCTCCAATAGTTGAGGTTCCCCTTGTTGAACAAGTTGTTCAAATTGATACCGCAACTCAGACGCTTGACTTAGCGATAGAAGAAGTCCATGCTGAAATAGCTTGAAGAGCCTTTTATTCGCGATAAAACCAAAGGCAAGGCTGCTGTCTTTAGCTCATACGGACTCATTCCGTCCCCTGAGCGTTCTTCTTCGGACTCGGACTCAAACTCAGATAGTGATCCAGACGCTCAAGATTTCAGACAAGCAGTACGGAACTCGCTCAGCAACATTGAGGGTTCTTGCTCAAAGATTTTTGACACAGCTAATAGGCACATCCGAATAATATCTGACACTCGAAGCCGTGATATTTCAAACGCTGCTACCAAAAGTACTATTGTCGTCATGGACAGCATATCACCTCTGATCGCTGGACTCTCCATAGAATTCAATCGTCATTTAGCCCAGAACGATTCAGCGGATACTAAGAGGCACAATTCTTTAAATGCCATTGCTCAGAGTATTGCTCAACAAGTCGCTCTACTTGTTGAAGAAGTTCGGCTATTGCGCAAAGATATCGCTGAATTGAAAACCTCTCTTGATGATGCCAAGAAGGGGGAAAATGAGAAAGAAAAACATCAAACGTCCAAAACCTTGAAAGAATCAATCTCCCAAAAACGATAACAAGCACTGGCATTCTATGTTCGATGAAATAGCAGGTATAAAGAAAATGCTAACTAAGAAGCGCAAGCCAAGATATTATCAAGGCATGCACATGCTTCCAGACTTAGACATCGAATTCTTAGAAAGTATGGGTTTTCATCCATATGCCGGACCGCTTAGAAGGCCTTCAAAACTGGAAATCCACCAATGATCGAAGACAAGACATTTACCATGACTTGATCCGAGAACTTGGAATCCCTCCGAGGGATTGGGTGGAAAGATTTTTAGAGTTAAAGGAAAGCGTTAAACATAGAGACATGATTTTAATGAAGTCCAGTACACTACCATGATAGACATTGATCGACTTTTGTTGGACCTAGCAAATGAAATCTATCAAGGAGAAGAAATTTCTAAGCGACAAAAAAGATGATGCCTCATTTTTTTCTTCTCTTTATATGCTGTTGTTATTTTAAATTCTTTAATCTCAGCACAATCATCTGTATACTTTGTTTGAAATTATATGAATGAATGATTGAATGCTGAAACACCTTGTCGAGGCTAATCTAACAACTAACTAACTTATCTAACTTTCTAACGCTAACTTATATTTGTTTGGGCTTTTCTTTAAACTCTTAAAACTATAAAAGAGTTATAAGAGTTAAAGGTCTTGACATCATCAAAAAAGGGGAAATTGTTAGGAAATTTCATGTTAGATGGTTTGATGATGACAAAATAAGATTTTATGTTAGACCCCAAATATAATGTAAGTTTCTGTTTTCATAGATCAATGTATAAGCGTTCGAAAGTTTGTAATTTTATTTAGGCTTGCAATTTTATCTTTGTAGAAATTAGACTAAGTATTAGGTACCGAATCGCTAATAGAATTCTAGGTGAGTCAATTAGAGATGAAGTTGAAGATCAGCATCTGAAGTAAAATATAGATGAATATTTGTTCTTAGCGTTTGTCAAACGCTAAAGGACTATTTCAGGATTTATGGATCAAGCGCTCAATTCACTACCAGTGATCAGTATCAGATTCACCTAAAATAAATCCTCAAGTCATGAAGAACTTGAATGCAATCATTCAACGGACATTTATTCCCAACGGGAAATAAATTCAAATGCATTAAATGCCTGATAAGTGCATTAAATGTGAAAAGCTTATGACTTGTGGAGAAGCCGCCTTTTTGACTAGACTGTCAGGATTTCAGAGTTTATAGTTGCTCCCGTCCAATTGGAACCAGCAGGATTTCAGGAATGTCAGAGAAAAAGGTAGAATCACGCGTCGTGTGAAAGACACGCTCCTACATGTGTCCAACGGACATAATCCCAAGAAAATGCCTATAAATACCTTACCTTCAGCAAACCCTAACAAGATAGATATATACGTACATGCACAAGAAAACTTTGCTGAAATTCTCGTTCAAAGAAAAAGCTTAGAAACTCCATAGCTGAAATTCTTCAAGCTTTTTACATATATTCCATACAGTCACAAATATCTCAAACATCTTCCAAAGAAGAAATTTAAATTCTTTCTGAGATATTCCAAGTTGTTTGATCTTTCCAAAAACAAACAAACCATTGTGACAAAACCCTCAACCTTTCATCTGAGTGAGAAAGTTGTTGAAACCCCTTACATGCAGTATTTTTTAGTGAGAGAAGCTTGTAGAACAAGATCTTCATTCGTGCTGAAATCTGTGTGATCAAGGAGCCCGAGATCATTTTCACCTCTTTACTATCTTGTAGAAGATTCTGTGTGATTCTTTGATAATCATCTTAATAAATTCCCTCCAAGTGAAAAAGGAGAAGATGGACGTAGCTGGGATTACATCACACAGTGAACCTTACAATTTCTTGTGTTATTTACTTTCATTATTGTCTTGTTTTATATTATATTATTTATTCTGAAAAAGACAAACGAATCTGCTAAGCGACTATTTAATCAAAAATGAACGCTAAGGCTTTGTTTGGATGTGTTTTCATTTCATTTTCAACCGTCATTTTCTAAAATGTATGGGGGAACGTGTTTTTTGATTTTCGTGTGAGAAAAGTGAAAAAACTAGGTGTGTTTGGTTGTGTTTTTGAAAATGATTGAAATTTGTGAGTGTGATGTGTGAAGTGATTGAAAAATAATGATTAGATGAATAGTATTGGATTTAATGTTGAATATTAATGAGAGAGGAGAGAGAGGATGGTGATGGGTGGATGAGAGAGGAGAGAGAGAGAGGATGGTGATGGGTGGATCAGAGAGAAAATGTGAGATAAGTGATGTGAAATGTAATTTGAAATAAATGATTGAAATTTCTCGGGAAAGTAAAAACAAGAATGAAAATGAGAATATTTTCAGTTAAAAACAGTGTAAAGTGTGTATTTCCATTCTCAAATGAAAATGGAAATGGAAAAAGTGTTTTGAAAACACAAACAAACAAAGCCTCAAGCTTTAAAATCATTTCCGTTGTGCTAACCCTGATTAAGCGATCTAAGCGTTACCCTATTTTGGTAAATTGCTAAAATCACTAAGTCTAAGTTATCTTTACTGAAGCGTCTGACCCAAGCGCTCAGCTTCCTAAGCATTCTAATCTTTAAAAGTGATACAAATTTTTTGAAGTCGAAAAAGACTTCAGGGTCTATTCACCCCCCCCCCCTTCTAGACCTTTTCGTATGCCACTTGGGACCATCAGATGATGTCCACTCTCTCCAACACAAACATTGTGGAGGCAGTTCAGCAATGTCGGCATCGAAAAAATGTACGAAGTCCAAACAAACTGAAATAAAACACAATATGGTAGAATATTGTTAATATCAAAGGCATATAATACTTCATAATATAATATAATAATGTGACTATAATTTATCACTCACGTGATGATCGCTCATCAAATCAAGCTTCTCTCTGAATACAGAAAGATTGTTAGCAACAACAAAGCTCCGTGATCGAGGTGGAAACCACCTTCAATATGAAAAACGAAAATAAGTAAAGGAAATATGATGTTGTTAATAAAAGTGAATATATAAATAACTTACCGTGCACCATAAGGAGCTCGTGCAATGTCATTTTCATCTACCGGCTCAATATTATGAGGAAGCTTGGTAGGCCTAACAACCACTATCCGTGACCATGCCCAAATCTGTTAAAAGTAAATACATTAATCTCATAAGCATTCTTAGTTCTAAGTAAGGTAAAAACACAATGTACTGAAATACAATGTATCACACCTGTAGCAAATTTAATGGACCTAAAATACTTTTTTTGGTTTTCAAGCATGTCTTTGAGAGTTCTCGGTACAAGTACTCCAATATAGCACTCCCCAACTATATGTGCCAACTACGGGAATGTTTTCTAGCAGCTTCAACCAAAAACATAGAATCACATCTCCGCTACTGTCCGCACACATCACGCCTATCAACAGAAATGCCCAACAGTGTGCTATTTTATCAACATCCGCTTCATCGGACAACTCTGTAATTTGGGTATTGTCCGCACTCACATGATCAACAACCATCTTTGCTTTTATCTTCAACCCATTACTCGAAAAATCAGGACGGTCAGTCTCAATCCCTAGGATGTCGAAAATCCTGGCTTGATGGTGTTCCAATGTTGTACACTCATCATTAGCAATTACAGGATGACCGTTGACTGGTAAACCCCATATAATTGCTACGTCTTGGAGAGTAATCGTAGCCTCTCCATTTCATAAATGAAAAGTGTTCGTCTCCAGACACACCTCTCAACCAGGGCAGATATAAGACCCAAATCATTTTCCATCTTATGTAACTTGTAAATGCGGTAAAACCCCATTTCATTAAGTTTATGAAGGACACGCGCATGTGGAATAATGGGATAGGCAGTATTGAATGTATGAGAGTCTGCTCGTCTAGAACGTAATAATAACTCACTATCATCTGTGCTGAAAACCAGTTCACACCTATGATTGGCTTGCTCGGTCAGCACACTATAGACTAAAGGCTCGTATATTACAGCCTCATTGCCACTACCACTGGTACTCGCCATCTTGGATTGAAAAATAAGTGATAATAACACATAATTAGATTACGATGGATTCATTAAAATATTAGCCGCTAATGTATCTAATTATTAAAAGTTATAACGTAAAATCACAAAAAATTGTACCGAAAGCTTCAAATTATACATATAAATTATGTCAAATGTTAAACTATAAACACTAAATTTAAAATTATAACTGTACATTCAAAATCATAACTAAAAATCATACTACAATTATAATAACACATAACGAGATTACAATGAATTACTTAGAATATTAGCCCCTTATGTATCTAATTATTCAAAAATATACCTAAATATTATATGAAAATTCTAAAACTACACTAAAAAATTCATAAACCTAGTCATTTCAATATTAAACCTAAAATTATACATATACTTATAAATCATACCTCAAAATTATACAAAAATGATAACACATTATTCGGCTAAATTATACTAAAAGCGCTAAATTAAAAATTTGATAGACTAAAATACTAATATCATAATTAAAATATTAAAAATAAATTATATAATTAAAATTTACCTTAAACAATTTGGAGGAAAAAGAGCAAAAAACCCGATTGTTGGATGCTAAATTATGGAAAATATTTGCTGGAAGTGTTTAGTATTGCGCCTCATGCCAAGGCTGGGGTGGAATTTATACACCAGGTGAACAGTGTTGTTGACCGGGAACAAGAGCATTTTGACAATCAGGCCTTAGGCTAAGGCGTGACTTGATGAAAGCTGACAGTCACGCTTTGGGTCAGGGCGTGACTATCACCTTTTGCAGTGATCATGCCTTGACCCAAGACATTTTGTGGTATTTTCTGATACCCGGTCAAATTTGTGGTATTTTTTGAATTTTTTTTGTAGAAAATATAATATTTCTTTAAAAATTTTAACGTCTACTATAATTGTCAATGGGTACCTCATGGATGATTTACATCCATTTCTCTCTTATATTTTTCTTTAAACACTACTATACCCCTAGCTATTATTATGAAAATATCAAAGTATGTATTGTGAATTAGAAGTTCCATTTATGTTTTCTCGTTATATTTTTTAAATTTATTTAATATGGTTTGATGTTTTTCCCAATATATATATTTTATGATTTTTATTTGATAATTTTATTCTAAAGTAATAAATTTAAATTTTAAATTAGCAATTAATTTTAACTTAAATTTAATGTAAAAAAAGTAAATATTATCCGCTTGTTATTTTGAATTTATATGATAATTAATAATTTGTTATACATTTAATTAAATAGTTATTTTATACATGTATATATAAATGAGTATTTTTCTAAAAGTGTAAGAAAATTATGTATTTTATCTAAGATTATATACATATATAGATAGTATATATGTTCAAATATTTTGGAATTAAAAATATTTTTTAGGTGGACATTGTGATTTTATTTATTTTTCTTTATGAAAGGCACGATATGATATTAACTCAACAAAATAATATCATAAACAAGAACATCAACTGCTAATTACGAGGCTAAATTAAGAACAACGTACTAAAGTTAAACAATGTACAATCGTATTGCCATTATGTATAATAAGAGAAACTAAAATAGAATAAAATGATAAACACAAAAGTTTGATATCATGGACTAATGAGAAAATCCCGAAAAAAAAATCTTGGTTGGCTAAATGAATTTTTTTAATCAATCTTGTGACATTTTTAAAAATCTACTCATTTAAATGTCTTACACTTTTGGAAATCTACTCATTTATACATACATGTATAAAACAACTATTTAATTAAAAGTATCAATTTATTTCTATTATCTAAATTCATAATAACAAAGTAAAATATTTCCGTTTCTACATTAAATTAAAGTTAAAATTATTTACTATCTTAAATGGAAACTTATCACTTTAGAATAAAATTATCATATAAAAATCATAACATACATATTTCGGGAAACATCAAGCCATATTCAATAGATTAAATAAAATTAGAAAACATAAATGCATGTTCTAATATACAATACATATTTTTATATTTTTCATAATAATGGTTAGGGGCATAATAGTCTTTAAGAAAAAATATAATGGAGAAATGGATGAAAATCATCCTTGAGGTACCAAATTGACAATTATGGCAAAATTTTAGTAGGAATTGAGTCATTTGTAAACACTCAAGTACCAATATAATTTTAATAGCGAAATTCGTGTACTACTATAACTTTTACCCTATTACTATTTGTATTTTGTCTATTGCCATCATGTGCCTTTTATCATTGTACACATAAGAAGATAATCAAATTATCGTGCTAAGAACAACGAAAGAACATGCATTTTGGAGCAAAAGTAATGGCATATCCCCAAATTGTTTGGACCATACGTCCATAACCCTTGGCCAACACCACGCATTGAGTGGCATTTGTTAGCAAATGCAATCAATTATCACTTAGTAGTCATTATTTAATTCATAAATTGAGCAGAATCTCATTAATAATAATTTTTCGAACAAATAGTCATCAGTCGCTACCCCAATTTTCTTGCGAACAACTTCATAAACGTTTGCTAGGTATTTCTATCACACACACACAAAAAAAAAGAGAGGAAAACCACTTTGGAATTTTCTAATATCGAGATTAGCATTTCAGTACAACCAATATCATCAATGCGATTTTCAAAATGTCAATCTCTATGGTCTAATTTTTCTTCGCAATATCAACGAATGCTAGATAATTCGTTGGTAAACTAATCATATAGATAAGGGTAAGTGGTGATAATAAAAAGAATTTTAAGGTTAAATGGTGTTGAGCGAGTTACTGAGAATTGGATCGATGTCTTTTTTTTTTTTTTTGTGTGTTTCTGGATAATTAAAGGATAGATTGGATGAAGTTTCTAACGGCTACTTTAAGAAGTAGAACCTAACCGTCATATAATATTCATGTTGCCAAAAATTGTTGGAACAATAGCTGAACTTTATCACTACAACCTTACTAAGAAAAAAATTATAGTTCGCACTGAATCAAACATTGTAAGTCATTGCTAATTCATAATACACTTGATAATTTACAGCTAAACTACTATGCCTAGTAGCTAGTACAAGACTTCATGACTCATAGGCAGTACTTTTTCGATTGTTCCAAATCCTATACTACCTATTGATAACCATAAAATTGCAATTTCCCTACTGTATCTTGACATGTTTACTGTTTTGGTACTTAAATATGTAGAGTGTCAATTTAGGTACAATAATTACACAAAAATTAACTTGCAATCATCACGTGCAATGCACATGACATAAAATATTGGGGATTTTTAGGAATTGGAGAGTAAATTGATAATGTGACATCTAACCAGGCAATGAATTGGTGACATGGCGGCCAATATTAGACAAAGTTGAAATTTTTGTCTCTAAGAGGGTTTGAACCCATGATATTGAAGCTAAAATTTGGCACTTCCACCACTCCACCACATTACAAAACTTGCTTAGTTAGCTTTGATTTAGTTACTTATAAGAATATTTTAATCTATGATCGACTTATCAATATTCTTCTTCAAAATAATTTTTTTGTTAACATAAAAATAAAACTTTAAAAGTAATGTAATAAAAATATATCAAAATTACAAGTACGGCAAATACATATAACCATTTAAAAACAAGTATATTTAAGTACTGAATGAGTTTCTATAAAATTAATATTTTATATATTTAATATTATAATTAGTATATCATAATATATTTTAGTTAATAAATCATTTATCAATGAATGTTCTTATATATAATTTATCAATATTCTTTTTGTAGAACAATATTATCTAAAAATATAATATATATAACATAATATTTTTATTTGGATGTAAATATATTCTTAGATATAATTTCTTTCATAAGTATGACAGATATATAAAACTCCCATTGGTATGGCTCTTTATAGGCTAGTGTTTGGAAAGGCATATCATCTACTAGTGAAACTTGAGCATCGTGCATGTTGGGCTACTAATTTTTTAAATTTGATATGCTAGATGTGGGCGATCATAGTTTATTACAGTTGAATGAGCTGGAGGAATTCCGACATGAAGCTTATAAGAATGCAAAAATCAACAAGGAGAGAACCAAAATGTGGCATGATAAGCGCATCTTCGCCCGCAGTTGGCAATTGGTGACAAGGTGCTCTTATACAATTCCCGTCTCCCCTCTTTCCCAGGAAGCTGTGCTCTAAATTTTTCGGTCCATATTTGGTTACCGTAACCCCTCGAGATCAGTGGAAGTGACCTGCAGTGATGGACACAAGTTCACTGTCAATGGACATCGGCTCAAGTATTACGAGGAAAGCATTTCGTCCAAGGATAAGTTCCAGTTGGACTTCAAATTCACCATCCTAGTCCCGCTAGATAAAGTAGAGTTAAAGACTCTAAACAAGTGCTCCATTGGATGCAACCTATGTTTTGTGCTTTTGTTTTCATTTTGTTTTGTTTTTCGTTTTGTCATATTTTCGCGTTTCGAGTCTTTTTTTTTTTTTGTTTAGCTAATTTTTTACTCTGTCGTTTCATGTTTTGGAGAATGTGAAGTACTAGAATGGCCCCAAAATGCATCACACATCAAAGGCGATTAGCCAACCCGACAACCCACGACCATGGGGACAGAAACCATGCCCGCAAGCGTGGGCGCGCTGCAATTTAAACCCCCAACCTCACGCCCGCAGGCACCAAATCCACACCCGCAGGCGTGGGCGCACTGACCCTACACGTTTTAAACTAACAAATACCCAAACCCTTACCTTATTTCCCCTTCACAACAAAACTCACACAGCCTCAAAACCCCTCACACATTCCCGTTGCTCCTTTCCCCAATCTCACCCCAAATCGCAAATTTCCACTCCAAATCGCCCCACCACTTTATCTCTCATATCAAATTTTTCCGCCTCTACATTACCTATAACCTTTCACCCTCCCTAATCCAATCATATGGGCTTGGGGCACTTGGAGTGAAAATTTGAGGACTTCCACATTCTACTACGTAAGTTGATTTTCTCTTCAATTGTTGGTGGGTTTATGCTTATTTGAGCTTTTCTAGGTTAGATTGTTTATGTGTTGGGAGAAATTGAAGTAGTTATTAGCTTTAGTCGAATCTTTGTGGTGAAAATAGTGTTGGGTCATTGGAGTTTCGTCATGAGCTAAGAATTTATGGTGAAGTGTGGCATCGCCTTTGTTCATTGAGATTATTGGTTGTTTTCGATGGGTTTGAGGCGTTGTTGCACTACCGGGATCCACGTGCTCGTTTTGATTCACATTGTTTTCGGTGGAGACCTTGTGCACTTTGAATATGGCCCCTAAGACCAAACGGAACAGCAAGAATGAAGCTTCTTTGTCAGGGAAAGCCCAAGCTTTTATTAATACTGCCACTCAGGAGCTCTATCTTGCATCAAGCTCTTGGTCTGAGTTCACTGCCCATCCAATGAACTTTGCCCCCGCACTTATTTGAGAGTTCTATGCGAACGCAATCACTTAGGTGGATAAAGTAGTGAGAGTTTGAGGGAGTTAAGGTCTCTGTTTCCAGATCCACATTAATGCACACTATAGATTACCTGATGTAGACACCAATGAGTATGATGCTCTTGTTGTTGAAACGGATTGGGAAATGGTCAATGACCGTTTATGTCACCCGGGAGCTCAATTGTCATACACATCTACTGGGGAGTTTCAGTCACTCCCTTGTGTCTATGCGTCTTATCTTTATATTTTGTCTACATTTTGTATGTGCACGCTTGATGCTCACCGATGGCATATATCATGTTAAATTGGTTGAGTCTCCTCTACCCCAGAATTTTTGTTTTATGTAGACACACTAGTCACATTCATTGATCTTGAAACTGTTAGATAACATTGCGTTGTCAAACTTTCATGCCATTATTTTGGATCTTGTTTAAGTCCATACAAAGTCTCAACAAGTTCACATGCTTTGTTTCTTGCTCAGGAGTGACATATCCCTTGGGTTGTTCCGAATAAACTTGTTCGTCTAATCTCCATTTAGGAATGCAGTCATAACATCCATTTGATATATCTCAAGGTTGTGTAGAGCAGCTATAGCAATGCGAACTCTTATGAATGTTATTCTTCATACAAGAGAATAAGTATCAAAATAATCAAGACCTCCAGGTTGTTGATATCCCTTTGCGACCAAATGAGCCTTATATTTATCGATAGTTTTTGGGAAATCAATATAAAAGCACGAAAGTAGCGTATAACGAAATTTTTCCCAAAACGAGGATCAAACGAGGTTTTACATACGCATGTAAAAGAAGGATTTCGCTACTTTATCCGTTGTAGCAAAGTGGTTGGAGAGTTCTAACTTTTTTTCAAAATTGAGTTCCTCCAAAAATTGATGTAGGATTTCAACGAGTTGAATCTTGATCTAAGCAATACACGAGCACTGCCTCTAAATTGTCTAGCCGAAAAATCGATCAGAAAACCTCCTTCTTCTTGGCCTTGTGGCCGACGACTATGAGAGAGAGAGAGGGAGAGATAATTTTCTTTTCTTGTAGCTCAAGTTGTGTTATAACTTGTTATTGTAGGTCAGGTTTAATACTTAAGTTAAAATATTAAGCTTAAAAATCCCATGTTGGACGCCACCTAGGGCTGCTCCATACGCCCATGGTGCACCAATTTGAGTTCAATCCATTCTTAGATTTAATTAATTAATTTAATCCAATTAATTAAATAATTGATTGGATGTTTAATCAATTTTATTTTTTCAAAAAATAATCAATTAATTAATCTCAGAAATGATTTAACTTATTTTTGTAAAAAATTAATTTCATTAAATAATTTAAGTATTCAATACTTAAAATATTGCTACAAGAAATACTCTATTGTTTTTCGTTTAATTCTTTTCATTTTAAACGTGACTCTTTAGGTTTGTCTATATTTGACAATGGGAGGAATCCAAAGGATGTGGGTACCACATAGCCAGTCATGTGGCCCACATCGTAGCCCAAATAAGACAAATGATTAGATCATTCTTTGAACCTTTGCCATTGTAATTTTTGTGTGAATATAAACTCTTCGTTTCCATGTCCCGATCAAGTAAGAGTCATGGTTAAAGTCAAACTCATTGACCCGACTCTTTGCTATATTTATAATAAGTTAAAATTAGTGAGCTTTCCCATTCAAGTCTAACTTTGAAGTTCATTTGCTTTGCCCAAAGACTTTCGATCTTACTTACTTATAAATGCATAGAACAATTACTCGTTCACTTACAAGGGAACGCATTCCTTCTTGGATATCAGTTGAGACTACTACTTGCCCATTAGGTCCCAGTTCGAGGTTGGCCCCACCAACGGGTGAATTGGACCTAGCTACTCTAATGACGAAACTAACGTCACAAGTATATCTCCAACTCGATTCCTCAATTTAAAGCTCAAACACACCTATTACAACTAATCAATCATATCATTGACTGCCAGTGAGTGAGACCCATGTGACAGAATTGATGCATGTCATGTTTGAGTGCACTAACCTCCATCGGTGTATCTATAATATGATCTCCCACTACTTCCTAGCGATTGATATGCACTTTCTTTTTATCAAAGCTCATACTACACAAGTATTGATGATTTTCAATGTCCAATTGGGAATCTATAACTTGCGAACTAATTGAGTGTACATGTATTAGAATCTTCCAGTGCCTACTTCGTTATCCTATACGGAATGGAAAGTTCACCGTTGTGTACATGGACTTATAGTTGATTATTAACTATGACTTTCAATAATTAATGAAACAACTAATGTGCCTTTTATTAATTGAAATAATAACAATTCAATCATCAAAATGCCCTACTCTATTCTATCCTCTATGGCATTCGAGGGCATACTTCTAACAATAGTTCCATCAGCCTTATACATAGGCTTCAGAATCCACTTACAACTCGATGGTTTACTACCTTTTGGGAGATCTACTAACTCTTAGGTGTGCTCCATAATTGACTGAATTTCACTATCACTAGCTTCTTTCCAAAGCAGCTCTGTTGGACTTGACAAAGCTTCTTTAATTGTCCTTAGTTCATTTTTTTCCATATAGGTTAGATAGTCAGGACCAAACGACTTAGCAACCTTTTGTCCTTTTATTATGACTTGGTACTTCATAAATTTGATTTATACCACTCGTAGATTCATGAGGAAGAGCTCGTCTCACTTCTTTCCTTCCATGGAAAGATGTCCTCGAAAAAGACAACATTTCTCAACTCCATGATAATTCCTTCATGGATATCAGAAATCTACTATTGGGATTCTATAAACAAACGCAACGGAAAAGTAAAATATGTGAATCCTATTCTAGGCATCAATTTGGGGTTTTACTAACTTTTTCATAATTAAAGTATTCTAAAGATTATACAACCTTTGTTGCGAAATGGTTGAATTTCCACCAACGTAGCAACGAACTCCTCGTCCCTTGCCACTAGCTTATCACGTGGAGCAAGCAATAGAAATCTCCTCCTCCTTGTGGTCAACGGCTAGTGTGAGTGAAGGGGAAATATTTTTGAATTCTCTTTCATTTTGGAGGCTAGGTAAGATTGTGTGTAACCTAACACTTATGTTGGATTTAAAAAAAATCATACTACTAAAGCCCTAGTCACACTCCTACTAAGCCCATAGTGGACGCTCCATGTAGGTTAAATTGACCCAATCAATTTAGCCCATGTAATTAAATAATGTTTTAAATGTTAATCCAATTAAATATCTTTGATTAAATTCATATGTTAAATTAAATATTCAATTGACCTAGTCAATTAAATACTTTAATTATTTAATCAAATCAAACAATTAATTATATTAATGTGTCCAATTAACGTTCATTGCCATTCTTGCTCTTGGTTGGATACGCCTCCTAGGGGATGTCTGCCTTAGCGACTGAATCTTGGATCGTTTTGTTAATTTGTCAATCCAACGACAAATTACTAAAACGCCCTCCAAATGCAAATGGTGATTTCTTACTTACTCCTCATGATGTGGCTCTCTAGGTTCGTTTGGATTGATAATGGGAGGATACTAGATGTGGGTGACACCCAGCTAGCTCTATGCCCTACATCGTCATCCAATCAAGTACATAATGACTATGTCATTACGTACGTCTTAGTTATAATTTTCATATGAATGTAAACCCTTCACTGATGTATCCCGATCTAGTGAGAGGCATGAAATATGTCAAACTCACATAACTCGATGCAATGCTATGGACCGTAGTAACAAAAAATGACCAAACTACCCTCCGTGTCTCACACGAGTTAGTTTACTTGCTTTGACCAAAGACTTTCATTTTAGTTACCTATGATCGCATAAGACATCTTCTCATTTACTATCGAGATAGTGAATTTCATCTTAACAATCACTTCACAACTGCCACTTGTTCATTGGGATCGCACTTTGGGGCTTAACTACTCTAGCAACAAATCCAATGTCACAAGCACATCGTGACCATGACTCTTCAAGTCAAAGACTCATGCATACTATCATAACCAACAATCTAACCATTGATAATCACTAAAAAATCCACGTGATTGTATTGTTACGAGCCGTGTTCAAATACATTGATCCCATCAATGCTTCTATGACACAAACTCCGAGTATCCTATAGTGTTCGACCGACACTCCTTATTAGAGCATGTGCCATACAAGTTCATAAGGATTTTAATGTCATATGAAGATCCTCTGACTTATGAACCCTTATTGAGTGTCTAAGTACCAAGTCCTTCCAATTCCCTTCGTCTTACCCCATAAGAAGTGGAAGACTTGCCTTAAGACACTTGAATTTTATGTTTGTTCAATACTTATAAATTCCATAAAGAATTATATGAACAAAACCAAATGACCTTTCATTAAAAGATAACATGGGCAAAATACAATTCAGTGTGCTATTACAATTTAACTTCTCGTTGGCATGGAGGGTACAATCCTATCAACTACTGTTAAGTGCATAGCCAATAAATATGCAGTCAACAGTTTCAAGTCTACTTTCACTTGTTTAGGCTTAGGTACTTCTACCTCTACCAAACACCCCCACAACTTTAGATATCTATATGAAGGTTTACTTCCTTTCCACATCTCGTATGGAGTTTTGCTCATACTTCTATACAGGAGGGAAAACGTCTTTTTACTAATTTAAACAGCACTTTCACACAACGGCGCCGGATGGATAGACTTTGTGGCATTCAAGTCAGTGGATCAATGAGTGCAACATGCGAATATCGTCATAGTGCTTTATGCATTGACCATTCACCATAAATGTACTTTTTTTGTCATGTGATATTTCAATGGCGTAGGATGGATTTTCGTCACCATGAACTGGAGCAACTATCGTGGCATTCGATTCAGTAAAGGGATGCATTAATTATGTTTTTCTCGACCCATTGAGACTCCAAGCGTCTCACTAAAACAAAGACGATGAGATGGCGAGAGTGCCCAAGATCTTCAGTAGGGGAATATTTGACTTTGGTCTTTTGCATAATCCAGTAATTAGAGAAGGAAAGATGAGGTTTTTCTTTTCTCCAGCATATACCAAAATGAAGTTAATCAATTGCCTTGTGATAAGGCGCTCCACATTAATATGCAACCCCACTGTGAATTGTGTAAGCTCAACCTAATCCTTCGTGGCAGTACTAACGAAAAATGTAGGCATGAGTCGAGCATAGACAAAGTGATACCATGTCTTCGCTACGGAGGTAATATTCTCGGCGAAGATGGGTATTAGCTTAGAACACATGTAATTGGTCTTCCAAGTGGTGCTTGATGGCATGATGCCGAAGTGATGGCAACATACTCAATATTTTTAGAAAAATCATCAATTTGATCGGTTGTCTTAGTAGACACTTAGAGTGCATGATTGATTGTATCTTTCAAAATGTCAACATTCGATCCAGTACCTTAATCGATATCCTACTCACCACATTCTGTGTTTTGCCTGCAATACTAGCATAGAATTCTTTAACTAAGATGAGGACCATATCCTCCGAGTGCTAAATAAAAGCGAGTCCACTTATGGGAAATAATATTAGCCTTGAAACACTCTACTGAGATATCCAAACCCCACTCACTAACCACCGTTTTATGCAATACCGTCGAGCTGCTTCCAGACTTACAGACTTAAATTTATCATACTAGGAGGGTAATCGGCCTTAGGGTCACAATGAGAATCACTAGAAGCCGAGGCCACAGCCCTACCCTTGGCGGCAGAGGACAATCACCATTTCGCCTTGTTTGCTGCATCACTGTTAGTTTCTGTGTAAGCTTCCTTGTTCGCGTTGCTCTCCTGACTCTTTTCAAGTGGACCTGAATATCTGCTATTTGAAACCTTTTCTTCCGCTGCTACTGATTTTTCTGTGGTTTTGGATAAAACACAGTGGTATTTTTTCTGGCCCAACTCCTTGAAACTAAGTGTTGTTTTTAGAGGATTGGATTGATCTTGGTTTGAAGTAGTGGCTTGTAATTTCCGGCACAATATGGCTTCAATTGATTGTGTTCCAAGTACAGTAACCACAACTATTAAGGAGAACGAGCCACTGGTTCTTACATATGAGGTTTTCTTTGTGAAAAGGGACATTAAGTGGCCATCAATGTGGGATGCATATTTGCAGATGTAGGGAGAAAAAGTCCATTGGATTTGGATTTTGAATTATCTTATGCTTGAGAGGGAAGGTCAAGCTCATATGAATGAGGAGTTGTATAGATGTAAGCTCGTCCTAGGCGATAGTTTTAATGCTCCTATCCAATGTTCTGAAACCCGAACCGGTCGTCGAACCAGAAAATCGACTGGGTTAAGGATCACCGGTTCGACCGTTGGGTCAACCGCGGTTGGACCGGTGACATCATAATTACGCAATAAATAATAATTAATATATATTAAATATTATAAAACATAAAAATATGATGAAAAAATATTTCCTACATTTTTTTTTCACCATTTTCATTTTTTACTAATTCCATCTATATAATTAATTAAAATGGTTACATTACATGCAAATCAAAAGAAGAAATTCATAAATAAGAACAATCTAATTATCAAAACAATACATGAGTCATATCAATACAATGAAAATAAGTTAACAGAAAAGAAAAAATAATCATCATCGGTGAAAAAAGAACTAGAAAAGTTAAAAAAAAAAAACTACTTCAAGAAGAAGCATCTAGGATGATAATCTAGAAGAGAAGAGCAACAACCATGGCAACAAAGTAGGGATAAAGACGGAGGCGTCGGCGATAAAAGTCAAATACAACTGAAAACCTTAGATGGGTTTCCTTTCTTTGAAACTGAAAAGTGAAAACTATGGGATAAAAGATTACCTTAATCCTTAGATGGGTCTTGATTCATGACTCTTGAAAGCAACAACAAATCGGGCAAATCAGCAGCAACAGCAGTGAAGGAGCAGGCGAGCAGTAGCTATGAAGGAGAAAATAAGAAATGAGAAGTGGGAAATTTGGCCCAAACCCTGAAATCAGCCCTGTTTTTTTATATTGCTCACGAACCGGACGGTTTTGTCACCCAGTACCGGTTCTACCGGTCCAACGGTTGAACCGCTGGGTCGAACGGTTCTCTGCTAAAAAATACAGCTTTCTGGCTAAAATGGTTTTTGCTTCCAACCCGAGCCGTTTTAAGAACCGGTTCCCGGTTCGACCGGCCGGTCCGGGTTGGGTTTCAAAACATTGATCCTATCAGTGCATCGCTCTTATGTGTGGAGATTGGAAATGGAGTTCAAATTCTTGGAATGGCAATTCTGACAATAGAGGGAGTTGTACAATTTTTTGTCATCTTTTGACTAATGTAAAATTCTAGAAATATTATATACTTTTCCTATGAAAATTAATAAAAGTCTCATCTTTATTTTTCTATCTCTTCTTCCCTATTCTTCAAAAATCACTCTATATTAAAGATAGATTAGTTTTAATTTATTATCCTAAGTAGATTATTGATTGCATTTATTGCATTTTTGGGTGTGAAAATTGAACCACATCAAGTGGCGTACGTCTGTGAAAAATTCTGAGCAAGAGACGTGAGTTTCTATAACCGCTGCTTTGTGAAGACTCCATGCCGAATCTGGTTTTTCTTCCTTCTGCAAAGTTGTATATCTGCTCATGATCTTATCCGTCCAATTAGCCTTGATCAAATCCAAGATCCTTAGCTTTTACTTATGATTTTTGTACCATAGCTGCGCAGTCCAGTCTGCGGCCGAATTCTGCTTCATATTAATGAACACTTTAAAACCTTTATACTTCTGAATTAGGTCTGGACATCTTCATAATAGTTGTAGGTCTTTCTCTTGTCTTTTCATCCATAAAAGATTCATAGAAAATGGATGCAGATAGCTTTATATAAGCTGATTTTTCCGGAATAGCGTGAAATTGCCTGATTTGGTCGAAATACTTTAAACTATTTTTTCTTAAGAAACTAGGCCGGTGACTCAACCAATAGTGCATGATAGGAAATGTAAGGCGTGAAGAATAGCTAATTCAGCCCTGATAACTCAAGAGCTATATGGTTCTTCTATTTCCGTACCAGTGCTGACAATGGCTCTAGTTCTCTCCAGTCCTGCTATTTTTGAAGTTATCCCTCCACCAGTGGGCCTTGTGGCCACCTCGAGGGAGGATCCACATGTCTAGTAAGAGATACCATTACTAGTGCAGCTAGCACCCACGGGGGTACCACCTAGTGTGCTATCTAATGGGATCAACCGTTAGCTGATCAGTGGGGTCGTTTGTTTGCAAATGCCATAACAACAGCCCTCCAAGGGGACTCTCAAATTAGGACATGTGGACCTAGACCTATCACATCCGTAGCCTCTCCATCTATAGCGCCAACAATCCCATCAGTTCTCCCTCCAGCTATCTCGAAGGTCCCCTTTCACCATCATGTCGCTACCCTTCGGTCCCCTTCATCAGCTATAATATCACTAGCTAGAATGCACGTGGGCACCTTTTTGCCTGGCTCAAGAGCATCCTCCAAGCCTGCTCCTTCGTGTAGAAATGAAACATCCCCATCAGAAGACAGACGAGTAGCTTCCACAAGCTGCCTCACACAAAATGCGAAAACCATGATAATAATACCAAGAGTTGTGCCCGCGAGCCCGTCCTGAAACTCGGGGGACCGAAGAAAGGCCTCGTGATGATGCTTATAGTTAGATTCTAGCACTGCTAAGCTTTTGACAGAATGAGAGAAGTTAGACACTACTTCCTTAGTAGCCTTTTCACAGGCTACCTTGCAGGCTCTCTCAATCTCATCAGCCTGCCCAGCTTTTAGTTGAGCATGTATACCTCTCAGCATCTCTATCTCAGAGGCTAGCTCACTCCGCAGGATTCACTCCTTAGCCAAATTGTCAGTCAAGGAAAGCACTTGCTTCTCCCACTCACTTAACTTCTTGGAGTCTTCAATAGAGATAGGGGCGCAGACATGAATGCTGCTCATCATGTCACTACCCAAAAGATTTGCCTAGAAAAGTAAAAGAAACATGAGTGAAAAACAATCAAGAAGATGTGTGCAAAAGAAACATATGCGTAAAATAATGAATCATAAATGACAAAAATTTTCGCGGTCACCTGCAGAATAGCTGAAGGAAAGTCCTCGAAAAGGGTTGAGTTGGGAAAGATCATTTATATATCGGCAATCTCGGGGAGATGCCATCCCCGTCAAAAGGTCATAAGATTCATTCTCAGCTGAGGCAGAAAATAGAAATAAGATTAGTAGTCGCTCTTGAGATCTTGAAATTCCACGATCGAAGGGGCCTCGAGGTTGCTTAGAAGGTAGCACTAATCCATTCGAGGATGCTGAAATGGGAGCTCGTGCAGGAGCCTTACCATCAACTTTCCTAGACACCAACTTCCCTGTCGCGCTTACTAACAACTTTTCCCATAGTGCGATCCAAAACTTGATGAGAACCTACAAGCTAATGGAGGAAAGCTAAATAAATGGGAAAGCACAAACAAGTTAGTTGTTCTTCCACTTTCTTTAGTGATATGTATTTCCGTTAGTTTCAATTTAAGTTTGTTCATTTCTTTCAAGCATTTTTTTAAGTCAATGACATTCATTTCTTACACGTACAATTCGGGTATTAATACAATTCATGAATTTTTAGTACTTATTTGTTAAATCATCTGTGCAATCTCTTGTGACTATGACATCTCATATCACTCATTTATTAAATTGTTCATGCGATTTATTGAAGTGAAAAACAACTTTTAATAATTGTTTATTGAGTCATTTGTGCGATCTGCTGAAATCTTGATATAACGTACCACTAATTCATTATGTGATTCATAAAATATGTTAAGAGGTAAATACTTGTTCATAATTGTACATTGACTTACATAACGTGTTGAAACTAACATCTAATGAGCCGTATGAAAGATACGAGCATTCCATAAGCTTTGCATAAACTATAAGCACTGAAACAGGTATCCAAGAGAAAAGAACACATGTAGGCAAAAGGCCTACTAAGCATAAAAAAAGTCCTATGTGCGAAAGGCCAGGCGACCCGAGAGCGAAAAGCCGGATTCTAAAAATAAAAGTCCTGTGTGCGAAAGGCCGGGCGACCCGAGAATGAAAGGCCGAGTTCTAAAAACAAAAATCCTGTGCGCGAATGGCCGGGTGACCCGAGAACGAAAGGCCGAGTTCTAAAAACAAAAATCATGTGCGCGAATGGCCAGGTACCCGAGAGCGAAAGGCCGGGTTCTAAAAACAAAAAATCATGTGTGCGAAAGGCCGGGCGACCCAAAAGCGAAAGCCCAGGTTCTAAAAACAAAAGTCCTGTGTGCGAAAGGTCGGGTTCTAAAAACAAAGCCATGTGAAAAAGCATTTATCACCAAAAAAGCCTTGTGAAAAACCAAGTACCAAGATAAGCCTTGCTAGCACTCAAGCACCAAAATAAAATAAAATAATAGTAACAATAAATTAAAAGATAAAAATAATGATAAAAAATATATATATAATAAAGAAAAGTAAAAAGAGAGAAGATGAGGAAGACTTATAAAACACTAAGCAAAAAATTCGGCCTTGTAAAAAACTCGGCCATAAATTACATGAAATGTGTAGGTAATTAGAAAAAGTCTACAAGAAGATGCAAAGCCCTACGAAAAAGTGTGTAGGCATCCTATACAAAGGACTCAGGGATGTGGGCTAGCTGCAATCAAGGTAAAGCCTGTCAGCAGCCTCAGAGTAAAGCTCGCCAGCAACCTCAAAGTTAGGCTCGTCAGTAGCCTCAAAGTAAATCTCATCAGCAGCCTCAAAGTAATTATACTCTCAATACTTGAAATTCATTCAAACTCTCAATAGTAGGGGGACTTATGATATGGGCCTAAAATATCACTTTCCACAATTGGTCCTCAAGGAAAGCTCATGGGTTACCTCAAGAAAAGCTCATGGGCTACCTCAAGAAAGGCTTATGAGCTACCTCAAAGGCGATGTGAAAATAAAAGATAGCAAGGTGGAAGCCTGATAAAGAAGCTAATAAAATATGGAATAGAATCATATCAAATATTTAGTCAAGATTGCACCCCAAAATTAGAGGATTATTTCCTCTTCCCCTCAACTACCAAATGAGACCATTTTGGCTTGGAGAGGGGGAGAGATGGACGCCCATAGAGCTTATAAAAGAGGGAGTTGTACAATTTTTTTTCATCTTTTGACTAATTTTAAATTCTAGAAATATTATGTACTTTCTACAAAAATTAATAAAAGTCTCATCTTTATTCTTCTGTCTCTTCTTCCCTATTCTTCAAAATCACTCTATATTAAAGAAAGACTAGTTTTAATTTATTATCCTAAGTAGATTATTGATTGCATTTATTGCATTTTTTGGTGAAAATCGAACCACGTTACATTTTTTAATGGATTCAGCGATTTGACTTTGGTTTGGTATATAGTGTTTTATCATGTGTTTGGTAACAATGTACCTTTCTTTGAAATCATGTTGGATTATTTGTTCTTTTATATCGTATTATCATATGCTCACTGTGTTCAGTGGTTTGACTATGATTTATATTGTTGAGTGCTTGTCCTTTTAGGTGACGCTCTACATCTCCTGGGTTATTCCCTATGACTGTCTTTTGCAGGTATATCCTTTCAAGTTTCAATCTCATGGTCCTTTTCCGGCTCGCGTTTGGGTGTTCACTGCCCATGAGCTTGAGGGGGGGCGTTGGAATATGTAATGGCCCATCTTCACAATTCGTCATACTAGCTTTGGCCCGCTAGCCTAGCTATTTGGAGTCAACTTTGAGTTGACCATGCTCGAGGGACTAGTTTGTAATTTCTCTCAAGCTCTTCCTTATAAGGCCTAATTGCTGATTTATTCTTTCATTAGCATACCAAAAATTCTCTCTCTATCGTTTGCTTTCTCTCTTCTGGGTTTAGTTTGTGAGGGCAGAATTCTCTTCCAAGTTAGACTTTTATTAGCTCATTTGGAGTTCTTGTATTAGTGCTAGAGTTCTTTAACTCTTGTTTTTGGAAAATTAAGATAACAACAACATTTTGCATAACCAATTAAGCATATAGCAACCAAATCCAAAACCTTTAAGGGCATAGCACCATGAAATTTGCATTTTAGTCCCTCAAATTTGCAAAGCCAAGCCACTATTTTTGACCAAGTCAAAATGCCCTAAACCAAGCAAAAATTGACACATGACAAGTAATATTTATTTTCTTAATACTTATGCTTTGCTCTTATTTTCAGTTTAGTCCCTTTATTTTTTTTTGTAAAATTATTTAAACCATGAGAGTAATACCAGATCGCTTGCATACTGGGGGAAATTATCCCACACATTTTGTCTCCCGACCGGTATACACCCAGAAGGTAAACAAAATCTTCCCAAAGCAGTATCAGAGATTATTGAAAACAACAATTTGTACAGCCGAAACCTATTCTTGGGACGATGAAAGGGTAGAATGGTACTACTGTTCATCATCATTTTTTAGTTTTTATTTTTTATTTGGTTTTTGAGCATATTTAATATTTTTGGGTTTTCGGTTTTTTAATGTTTTTGTATTATTTGAGCATGAGAGAACTATAACATTTTTATATAGTAGGGGAATCCCGTTCCTAGGGGTAAACTGCTCGCTATGCATATTAATAAGGCATAAAAACTTACAAGAGATTTTTGCACACAAAGTAGATATTTTATAACAAGAAAAGTGGAGAGATTCTCTAGCAACCAAGAAGTGTAGGTTGGAGAACGTTAAGGGGCAATTTTTACAACTGAGGGGAGAGGTCCTTTTATAGGCCTCGGATCTGAAAACACATTACAACAAATTGAAGAAAAACTTGGCATCCGCAGCTGCCATTATTACACACAGTACAAATAGTGCGTAAATAGTAAAAAAATACATAGGTGGCAAAAACGAACTGTAAAAATGTACAGGAAACATGCATTATTGAAGCTGGTGGTATGAGTGTTGTTGTAGCTTTTTGTCCGGTTGCTGAATTATTGTCTTTTTACTGTTGTTCCATTTATGGCATAAGTTGAAAAGTTGCTGCTTTTGATACTGCTACAAATTATTGTCCTTGCTGGTGCAGTTATGGCTTTGTCCTGATACTAAATTATTGCTCCTTTGGTATGCTGATTCACTTATTAAAATTTTATCTTCTAGTATGCATCTCGGCTGGATCCTTCTAGATCTAGATTGTATTCTAGATCTGGGTTGTACTTGGGCTGATATTCTAAGCTTGCCATAGCCTTCTTCCCAAGTGTTGTAATTTGGTATCGAACTTTGACTTCTTCTGGAACAAATATGCTCTGATGACGGGCTTGAAAATAAGTTTGAATCCTGATACTAAAGCGTAATTAGGCATTAATAAGTGTTTTTGCCTTTTTCTTTTAATTTCCAACGCTAACTTGAGTTCCTCTTCATCTGCTAAGGGGTTGATGTCTTTTTCATGATCTGACCAGAAACTTCTTGACGTTGGTTGCCATTTTTCATAATCTTCGGAGATTTATATAATGAATGTCTCATCTATACTCCTGATTTGTTCCATATCAAGGGAAAAGATGCTATATTAACTCGAAGGTTAACTGCTTCTTGATTAAAATGAAAATTAACTATCTCTGAAAGTTGTTTTCCTAAATGTATGATTTGGGCCAGATCTGATACAAAAATTCTTGATACGAAACCATAATCTAAGAGTAGTTTTAAGGTGATAAAGATGTCATCTATCCATCCTTCTCTGAATACCGAGGCATCGATGTGAATGCTTAGCCAGTAAAAATACTTAAGTGTATAGAATTTTAGTGTTCCTTCTTGGCGAATAGGCTCTCCTTTCCTTTGTAGAAGTTAAGTCTTGGGCTTTATTCTATCTATCTGCTTTTAACATTTTTGTATAAAAAAATTTCTTTGCTTTAGGCCAGATTAGGTCCTATATTTCTTCAGGTAGGGCTAAAACGGTTTGACAAGGGTTAAAAAAAGTTCGAACAGAAAGGAATTGGTAGCATTTTCCCTTGATTTGTTTAGGAATTTATCTCTCTTTTGGGCTTGAAATATGGGCTTGGAGGTCTTCGTGCTGACCTAAAAGGTCTGGATAGAGTATATTGAGGTTTTTAAATTGCTTGGTGATGGTATCAAGATCACTTTTAAGTTGTTCTACATCTGGGTTCATAGGCTGCATTCCTGTTAAAGGTATTTTGGGCTTTGCATTTTCGGAATTGGGCTGAACATAAAAATTTGGTTCTTGCTGCTGCTATTGCTTTGTAGAATTGCTTAAAGGGTACCATATATCCATCTGAAACTTTCTGAATGCTTTCTAATGCGAGTTGATATTCTTCAAAAACTCCGATGGGCTGTCCTCTAATAACAAGATAGACTGCTGCTTCCTTTGCTGGAAAATTTTTATTTTCTTTCTCAAAATAGTAATACAATGCGTTGAGTGCTGCTAGTTTACTGCTTGAATTATGAGCTTCCCACAAAGCAGTTAGTAGTATGCTTTGATCTTCAGTAATATAGGGAGTGTCTCTAGGAGGCTTGAAATTATGTTTAATTGGAAGGGAAAATTTTCCAAACATTTTAGTTCTGAAGTATGTATTATAGATTGCTGGATTGAAATGCTGGCTTTCAATTGAAAAAGAAGGTCTATTGTTGTGATTGGCCCTGAAAGAAGGTCTTTTGGGCTGGTCTTGCAAGAGCTGTTGAGAATGTGGGCATGGGTTATTGATTGCTTTCTCCTCATGAGTCCATTCGCTATTTCCCAAAATTATAGTTAATTGTCTACTCAACAAATCGGCTATACTATTATTTTTTCCTTTTATATGTTCAAATTCTACTTTATATCCATTTCCTTTTATGATATTTCTAAAATTTAGCCATCTACGATTATTTTGTTTTCTAGAATTTTCATGTTTTATAAAATGTACTATAGCTTCAGTGTCAGTTCTTATAGTAAATGGTTTATTCAAATAAATCCTAAAATGATATATGTCTTTTATAACTCATGCTATTTCATAATCCAAACTAGTCCAATTACTTCTTTCTTTATTAAAATTTCCGCTAGCATAAGCTGATATTTTTTCAGTTGTTTTGGGGGAATACTTATTTGGTTTTGTTATTAATATAGCTCCTCATCCTTCTGACGAGCTATCTACTTCTATAACAACATAATCAGTTACACAGCAAGTGGACTGGTCGTGTGTAGTAATAAAGTAGACAATTAAGTTCGGATGTCGAACCACAGGGACTTGTATTTTAGTTTATGATTTGCAATAAGAGAAAAGACAATTAAAGTAAAGTAAGAGTAAAACAATTAAGTAAACAAAGAACAAAAGTAAAGAGGAGCAATAGATTGAAACTTCAAGTGTTAAAAACGACTAAGGCGCATGTTAGGGCTCAATTTGATACAATATCTCTATTACGTGAGTTGTCGAATCATTAGACCTATGTTGCGATGGTGGAAAGTTCCTTAAATAATTACTGCCCGATATCTCGGCGATAATAATCCTATGATTAATTGACGGTCCTCAAAATATCTCTATCCGAGAATCTAACCAACAATCATGCATTCAAGCTCTAGAATTTCCCCGGATTAATCCGGCTAACTGCATCTATGAATCTCTACCGTTTGTCACTTAACGGGCAATTCCTCATTGTTTACGGATTATGTGGTGAATCTCATGCACCCTAGATCAATTTTCTCTCGAAACATTCACTTAGGCAATTTATCGAACACATGTACGTAGAACAAGAACATATTCACAACACATAGCAACACATGAATTGATTCAAACAAACAAATATTATATAGATACTTCACAAATATGCCTTCACATAGCCTTAGTCTTATAGATCTAGTTCATCATCAATGGTACAAGAAAATCTAAAGCAAACATGTATATATTCATAGACAAATATATAATGAAAGCAATGAAAAACTCCCTAATACACTTGGTTGATGATGAAATCAAGTTGAAGGCTTCAATCCTTTGCTAATCCTCCTTCTTTGTCCTCCAAAATATGATGTATATGGGTAGTTTTAGTCCCAAAAGGTCCTAAAAACCGAGCCCCAAAGCTTTTTCTTCATTCCCCTTGAGTTTGTATTTATAGAGCTCAAAAACAGGGGTTCCGACGCCCAGGCGAGCCGAAAATCACGCACAGGCGTGACAGAGGCGGTGCTTCATGCCCAGGCATGATTAAGGCCACCTACAGGCATGACAAAGGTCATGTACAAGTGTGAGTACGCTCACGTACAGGCGTGACAGACAGAATCAACAGTTTTCTTGTATTTCAGCGCAGAAATATTGTTTTCTTCATAACGTTTTCCAAATACCTCCAATTTAGATGATTCAAGTTGCCACATGAAGCTAACACAAATATATACAACTTTGTTGAAGGAAACTTTCTCAAATTCGGCCTCTAAAAATACAGAAATTCGGTGTTTTCTTGCATTATTCCTCAATTGCAGTGATTTTCCACCTTTACTTGATAAACACACAAATTAAACGCATATGTGGTATAAATTATGCATAAACCAATATAAATCCAATAAATATGAGGCTCTAAAATATATAAATTCGCACCCTATCATAATTCTAACGGTCCTAATTGTTTTACTGCTTCTTTTATCTTTCTCACTAACTGAGTATCTTCAGCGTTAAAATATCTCTGTCCTGATTTTACTGTTTTCTTATATAAAGGTCCTACTAATTTACTTAAATTAGGAATAAATTTTCTAGCATAATTTAATATTTCTAGAAATGTTTGTATTTGTTTTAAGTTATCAAGCTTATCAGGAAAATTGAATATTTTTTGGGCTATATGAGGCTGCTAGGTGATTTTTTCGTTTCCTATTTCTAATCCTAGAAAATTAATCTTTCTTTTAAAGAGTTCTATTTTCTTTTTCGATACAACTATTCCATTTTCTTCTATTAGCTTAAACACCTGACTTAAATGATCTTGGTGTTGTTTAATACTTTCAGAAGCTATTAAGATGTCGTCTATGTATACTAAACAAAAATCTAAAGGTTTAAAAATATTATCCATAAATCTTTGAAATATTGCTGGAGCATTTTTTAAACCAAAAGAAAGAACATTCGAAATTTCCTTCACTACAACTAAATGTTGTCCATTTTTTATCTTCTTCTACCATTTTAATTTGATTATATCCGCTTTTTAGATCAAATTTTGAAAAGATCTTTTTATCTTGTATTAAATTAATTAACTCTTCTTTATTAGGTATTCTATAAGTATCATCTTTTGTATTATCATTGAGTCTTTTGTAATTATAAACTATCCTAGGTTTTCCTCTTTTTATTTCTGTTAACACCCGTAACAACACGGTATCGACAAATAATATAGAGTAAGTAAGATCGTCTCCACAGGGAAGGGTATAGTACCAAACAAAGTTTATCCTATTATTTAGACTATTGATTTGCAAGATTTAAGATTTTAACTAATTAAAAACAGAAATAAATAATAACAAAATTAATAAACAATAATTCAATAAATGGAAAGCCTAGGGATTAAGACTTCATCAAGGTATTTCTATGGATATTGAACTTCATTGGATTGTAAATTCTTGCATTCATTAAAGACTCGAATTTCCTTAATTACATGGATATTCTCCCGATATCTTCATGAGTACCCAACTAAACTCGTTCTCGACACTCCCATGATCAATAACTAATCTAGATGAATCCATTAATTTCCATGAAATTCGTTAGCTAGCCTCATGCACAATTACTAATATCCCTATTGAGTAATTTAAACACGTCTATCAAATCTGAACTAATGAATTAATTCACCTCCCGGTACTTCTCAATTCACCTTAAATCATGTATTTGGTGGCCAATCATCTACAAGCATTAAGCTCTCATTGATAGATTAATTAAAGCAAGAAATAACCCAATGAAAATCAACAATCAATAATAATACTCAAGACTACATCTTAAACCCTAGAAAATTATTTAGCTACTCATAATTAAACAAGAAGAAGAAATAATTTGTATAAAATTAAGAATTCTCATGTTTAACAATGGTGAAAAATAATAAGAACAATTGGGGAAGAAGAAGAAAAACTCAAGAAAAACCAAGAAGAATCTTTATGTTGATGGAAAGAATCAAGATTTCTCTTTCTTCTCTTCAATGACTTCCTTTTCTTTCTCTCCAAATTTCTCTCTTTTCTTTCTCTCTCCCAAAATAACGTCTTCTATCCTCAAAAGAAAAGTTAAAAAACTCATATTTTTTCCTGACTTCTTATATTTATATAGGATTCCTAATTACAAAAAGCCCAACAAAAGAAATAAAATCCGAGCCCAACCAGAAATTCTGATTTCTGCGCGCTGCACAGTGGTGCCGAATATTGGCACCACTGTGCCAATTCTGCTGTCCACTGTTTTTTCCTTACTTTTTCTTCAACTCAACTCTTTTCGTTTGGACTCTTCTTTGCTCCTCTTTAAGTCTCTTAGTTGACTTCTTCACTTTGCTTAGATATCCCTTCATTTACTCGCCAAATCAATCGTCATTTGCCTATAAAAGCATTTAAACGACTTAGAAGCCAAAATACGCAAATACAAATAAAAACAACTAAAAAGATCAACTCAAGGTATGAATTCAAGACAAATGTGAGATTAAAACATACTAAATCAATGTTACTTTTAAGACCTAACAATTTCTGCATTATTTCTTACTATAAAGGCTGCCGATCAATGAGGACTATCGCTTCTTCTTATAATACCTATTTCCATCATTTCTTTTATTTGTGTTTTGAATTCTTTTATATTTTCGGGAGTATATTCAATTGTTGTTGTTCTTATTATTAAATCAGGATTTAAAGTATTTAGTTTAAAGGTGTATTTTACTTTATTTTTTGCTAAGTCTTCTCCTATAAATCCTAGCCTTTCTAACTTGTGTAAAAAATTTTCATTTTCTAAGTTTAAGACTTCTAATCCTTTTCCTAAGTTTCTAATTTCTTCATCTAATAGGATGTCTAAAGTTTTAGATTCTATATTGTTTTGTTCTAATTCTTTGAAAAAATCTAAATCAGAAATATTATGTCCACTACGCTTCGCAGTCAACTCTGATTGTTTAATATATCTATTAGTTGGAAATGTATAATTATGTTTGCTAATAGTAATATAATTTTTTTCCCACTAATATACTCCCACTTAATGCACAGATAAAATTTAACCCTAAAAGAAATTCTTGGCTTGTTATGTTATCTGTTGCTATAAGTACTTGTCCTAAGGTATATTTGCTACTATAATTTCCTGAAAAATCCTTAAATTGTGTTCCTATGTTAATTAATTCTTTTGTTATTCTCATTAATCTATTTTCTGCAGTTCTACTGGTGACAGTGTAACTTAATTGCGCTTCAAACTCTTTTGGTACAAGACTAGAACTAAGCATGTTTTTTGTACTTCCTGTATCTAAAATGGCTTTAGATTCAATATATTTTTCTTGATTACACCATATTCTACAGTCTAAAAGTATTATGCTACTAGTATAAGGTACTTGTATTTGAGGTTCGTACGCTGTATTTTGTAAATTTGTTTCTTCTAATTGGTGGTTAATTTCATCAAGTTCTTCTATAACTACACTTTTTCCTTTAGTTTGATTACTGCTTATGTTTTCATTATTTTTTAATTTTTATTCCATTAATTGTATTCTTAAATCTAAATTTTCTATTTTATGGCTTAGAACTTCTGTCGTTTCTAGTTTTTTATTAGGTTTAGGCGATACATCTGTTTCTATATTATATACATCTTTAGCACAAATAAAACAAATTTCGTCAAAACATATATTACACTGATATCTTAAATACATATCAGGATACTATTTACAGATACTACAGGCTATACTCATAGTTCCTTTTCCATTTATAAATTTATGATCACACTATTCATAAAAGTGTATTCTATTATATTCGGAATTTTCAGTCTTTCTTCACTTACTATACTAAATATACTCTCATTATCACTTTCATTACCGTCTATACTGACTACATCTTCATCTAGTTGTTCTGATGTAGCTGCTCTTTCCATATTAAATTGTCTTTTCGAGCATCTATTAGCTACATGTTTAGGATCCCCACGAATAAAACAAGTGCATTTTCTAATTGATTGCTTTCTAACATAATTAGGGGGTTTTCGTCCTTATCTATATTGTCTAAAACTAGATTTTGGTTTATTGGATTTTCTTAATATTTTTCGTTTTGGTTTAAAGTAATTTCTTTGTCCATATTGTTGTGGAATGTATATAGCTTTTCTACAAAACTCATAAGATTGTTCTCTAATTTGTTCTCTAATGAATTCTTCTTTACACCATTCTTGAAGTTTAAAGAAAGTATATTGTACTCTAGGTCCTATACATAGTCCTGTAAGATTACCATTACTAGTTATCCATTCTTCATGTATTCTTTTTCCTAAATCTTCTGGTAATTTTGTAAAATATCTATTACATAATTCTTCGTCAAATGCTTTATTAGCTTCTGCCATTAATCTTGTGAAATCTTGACTAAAAGGTACAATGTATTTCATATCGGTTATAGTAAGTTGCTCTAGGTTTCTAAGTGTAGTTTCTTGTACGAATGTACTTTCTCTTCCTGGATCTATTCCTATTATTAAAGTTCTAATAAAACTAGTAAAATTGTAAGGATTATTTCCTAGGGCTTTTATTTCATTAATTTTACCTGGATCATTTTTCCTTTTACTTTGCCAAATAGATAAAGTTGTAGGTCCTAAACATGTTTCTAAGAAATTAAACATATCCATATCTGCTTATTTATTTATTTCCCAGTGTCTTACTACACATTGTTCCCATATATTTACTTCTTCTGACCACATTTGAGGGCTTCCTAATTCAATTACTAACATGGTTCCACTCATGGCTTTTCCTATAGGTAGTCTTGATCCTATAGATTTATTTAGTTGGGTTGATCCATATTCATATGTTGGGTTTTTCCATTTAGGTCTCCCACTCATTTGTACATTTCTAGCTGGAACTTCACTATAATCTGGTTCTACTCTAGTTTTTTTTCCCTATATTACTACTAATACTTGCTTGACTATCTGCCATAAAAGTTATTTCATTACTATTCTTTTCCTTATTTTTAAAGAATTTTTCAAACTCTATTTTTCTTGAACATATACCATCTACTAAATCAATATTATAATATTGTTTAAATTCTTCTTCAGCTGATTCTAAATTTATATCTAAATTCATTGCTTCGAAATACATCTCATCCACTAATTCTCTTAAATTATTTATTTCAAATTTTTTTGTTAATATTTCTTTTATATTTTTAGGTCTATAATCATTTTTAAGCCGACTTTCTATTTGTTTGATCTCTTCATCTATTTCTTCTTCTTCATCTTCATTTTTAAGCTGACTTTCTATAATATTCATATAGCTTGTTTCTGTTTCATTATTAGTTTCTTCTTCTAGATTTTCTAAATTTTATTTGGGATTGCTTCTGATAATTAAGAAATCTAATAGAAGTTTAACCTCTACTATTTGTATACATTACACTAATTCCTGGAATTTTAACCGTCTCACTTTCTTCTAAGTGTTTGGTTAATTCTCATTCTTCTCCATTTAAATCGCTATTATTTATATTTAAAGGTTTAATCATTTTTACTCCTACTGAGGCTAAACCATCTATTATTCCATCTATATTAATTTATATTGAGGGAAACTATTATTGGTTACCCTTCCTAAGAATACTATAGAAACAACTAAATTATTACCATCATATGTTTCATATCCTCTAGTTTGTAATCCTATAGTGATTTTATTAATATCTTTAATGATTTTAATCATATTTAGAGCTACATAAAATATTCCTACATTATTATTCATATCTATTTCCATACTAGCAAATATTGCTCTCTTAGTATCTGACCTACTTTTATCTAATAATAACACTAAAACTTTTCCGCCGATTCCTTTTCTAGTTAATCCTTTTGTTCCTACAATAATTAATTCTAGATGTATATATTTTTGTTTTAACTGTTTTAATTGTTTTATACATTCCGGATTGACTAAGCTTATATTTTCAACATTTGTCGTAACTTTTACTTCTTTTTCTCTAAATTTTTTAATTAAATGGGTGTTAAAATCCATTTTTCCTACTTTGTATAATGTTTTAGGTTTTAACTTATCTATTCTTTTATTGTTGTACAAATTAAGATTTTCTTCTACGTCTATTATTTCTTCTAATTCTACTTCTCTAGCTGAACTTTGCCTTCCTGGTCCTCTAAATATTCTTTTAGTGAAAGTATTACTTATTTTTCCTTTCTCTTTTTCTTTATTACTTGATTCACTTATAGTTCTACTAGTACCACTAAATGATCTCAACATTTTACCAATAGATATATTTTTTAGGTTCCTTTTTAGGTTTTTCAGATTCGTTTAGTACTAGATTTGCTAATTTTTGCTTAATTACTTGAGATACAGTATCTATTTTAGTGCTTAACCTTTCTATTTTATTTTCTAGGTTATCTAGCTTTTCGAATATTTGTAAGATTAAGGCGAATTGAATATTCCAAAGTTTAGGATATATTTTATCTGAATTACTATTTCCTTGGTAGGTAGTAAATTCATCCTCTGTATTTATATATTTATTTGCTAGTTCAATGGCTCTTTTATACTCTAGTATGTTTTCTAGATTGTTCATCCACTAACTATTCGCTCTATATTATTTAAAGTTTTATTATTTTCTAAAATTTGGGCTTCAAATTTATTTATTTTATCTATTAAATGGGTTAGGATTTTCTTAGTCTCAATATCTATTTGTTTTATTTTATTACTATCTGATGTGTGTGGGAAACACACCAATGATAATATACGATATATTATATAACAATATAGTATAAAGCACAAAAATAATAGTAAAATGACACAAGATATACATGGTTCGGCCAAAATATGACCAACGTCCACGGGGTAAAAAGAGTCGATCCTTTCATTAGTGTTTGGAGGTGATGTATATACAAGTTTATGATGGGGTAGATAAAAAGGTAAGTCAACTATTCTTAAATATACATTGGAAAGTAGAATAAATCATGATCCTTCCATCTTGGGATATATCTTTGATGGTGTAATTGGCGGGTCGGTCAGCATGATCTTCGTAGGTCCGGATATGGTAAGTATATCCCTTGATTGATTCTTGTCTGATCTTGCTCCAGGCTTGCCTTATATAGAATGCTCAACCTGTGTAGGTAGGAACCGGGCGAACCTCTAGCTGGACAGACCTGACCATAATATCTTCTAAAGGGATCCGAGTCCGTTATGCTATTGTGCTTGGGCCCCTAATCGTGTTGGACTACCAGTTTGGCCTAAGAACCTATTTCGACCCACATCAATAGTCCCCCCCAACTCTACAATTTGACGTAGTCAAGCTGTGAGAGTTCCGAAAAGATAAATCTTTGGGCCGAGCTGAGAGTACACTTGGGCCGCGCAAGTAAAGGTTGTTGAAGCCTCTTTCAGGTAAGGAATTTTCCTCAGGTGAGTTCCCCGCACAAACCCCAAACCTGACGTGACGGTTTCATTTCCCCATGCCTGCAGTTATGGAGTTACTTCCTGAAAAGTAGCACCACTCATTGTTTCTGCAGTTGAGGCCGCCATCTTCGTGTCCTAGCAACCATCGATCTTCGCCCACGTGTACGGCTCGGGTTAAAGCCCATTTTTTCCTTAATTATTTTCGTTTTATTTTCGAAAGATCAAATTTCAAAAATTAACTTGCCAAAAGCTTGAGATTTTATTTCCTTCCATCGTTTGTGTTTTGCTGCCTAAAATCAGAGTCCTTCCATTTTTCTTTTCATCTTCTATTGTTAACCGTTTTCTACGTGTTCCTTGCCTCTTCTCTAGGTGCTGCGCTTCCTTATCTTCTTCCTCTTTTATTTGTTTGTTTGTGTGTTGTTGTGCTATTTTATTTTGTACAAGTTATGGGTTTGTTGCCATTTGCCATTGTCGTCCTCGTTCCCCTTTGCACACGAAAATGTTGAATAGCCTAGGTTCGGATTCTCAAATCCGAGAAGAGCATCACAATGTGCTAGAGCATGATTCTGTGGGGGATACATCCACTTATGTTCGAAATCTGTACAGTCGGACTCTTGTTCTGGAGGGAAAAGAACTTGTAACCCTTTCTTCCTCGGATACAAAATCCGATGGCCGGAATACCACCCTTATCCCTTTGTCTCCGAGTGCCGAGATTAGGTCCGGTCGGGCTGGGAGCTTCCTCTCGGGGTGAGACCGTGCACCAGTTTGACCCTGATTCGGAGGAAGAAGAGGAACCAAACTCTAGGTTTTGGGCCGAGACTACCTCCACTTTTACTCTTCAAAAATTAAAGAACTTTCACCGTATGTATGGCATACCTGATGACTACTCGATAATAATACCCTCTCCTGAGGATCGGGCCCATCGTCCTCCTCCTCAACACATCTGTTTCCATGTTGCTTTTCTTCACGCAAGCCTAAGGTTCCCCATCTCGCCTCTCTTCATATCCATAGCTAATAGGTATGGTATCCCTTTAAACCAGTTCACGCCTAATGCCATTCGGATGATAGCTGGGTTTGCCGTTCTCCTCCATTACTATGAGATTGAACCCACAGCCTGAATTTTTTTATTCTCTCTTCTATCCTCGCTCTAGTGCTGCTGATAGCGGGGTTTTCTATCTAACTTCTCGAGGTCCTACCATCTTCCTCGCTAGCCATCCTAGGGACAAGCGATGGAAAGACAACTTTTTCTACATCGCTCCTCTGCCAGGTGTGGTGTGGTGGTTGGATGAGCACCATCCTACCCCGCGACAGTTGTCTGAATACCATTGTCAGGTGGTGGAATATTTGAATTTTTCTCCTCGCCACATGGGCATACTTGTTGATAACCGATTTTTGTACAACATTGGTTATAGTCCTGTGGGGGCTAACCTGAAGGGTGTCACTGTAGGTAGTGCCCTGAATTTTAACTATCCGTTCGTGTTTGTTAACTGTTTTTCTTTTCATTATTCGTACTAATCCTTGCTTGCTTAGTATTTACAAAAAAACTGATGGATTTAGCTCATGCCCGAGAGTTTGTTAACTGCAGGAAGGAGCATCCCCCCTCGGAAGAACTAGCTCTGCCTCCCCCGCCTCCGCTGGTGACACCACAGGATGCTCCTTTTGCCATCTTGACTTTCCCTCTCTCAAGTCAGGGTGACTCCTCCAGATCCCGTACTCATCAGGAGAGGGCTTCCGAAAAGAGACCCATGACCTCTGAGACACCTTTCAACGCACGCCCTCCTAAACGCAGCAACTCAGGTATAACCATTCGTGAGATGATTCCTGATTTGCCCATCAGGACTTCGGATCCTCCTGCCTCTCGCACCAAGTCTAGGGCCTCTGAACCTCCAGCTTCTACCTTGTTGAGCAACGAGCTCTCGGTCATGCTAGACTTTCTCCAGAAGCTTCCCAATTTCACTAACTGTCATCACCTGGAGGGTATGTCCCCCCGAAAGAGGGCTGAAGTTGCGACACTCATATTCCCTAAGGTAAAGCGATTTTTTGTATGCGGAAGTCGATCATGTATTTTTACTTTATGCTGGTTGTAATCTGTGATGCGTAAATGTGTTATAGTGCATGTTGCTAGCTGGCCAGGATGTACAGGATGCCTACAAGGGCACGGAAGTGGAAGAGCTACAGAGAAAACTGGCCAAGTCTCAAGAGCAGGTCCGGAAGGCGCAAGACTATGGCTCCAATAAGGACAATGAGCTCAAGGCTCTTCAAAAGGACTTTCATAAGCTTCTTGCGGACAAGGTAGACTTAGAGGCGCACCTTTCAGACATCGAGACTGCCCATGCTACCTCCTTGAAGAGCACCTTGGTTAAGGCCCACGAAACCTAGATCGCCGAACTGCCTTCATCTGAGGATGGCCAGGCTTTGGTTGCGAAGCTCAAAGCTAATTTTATTGCTTCTAAAGAGTTCGAGCGTCTCACTTATGACAAAATCTTTGGGTTCTTAGTCAAGGGTTTTGAAGGATGCACTGCTCAGTTCAAGGCTAAAGGCTTTCCCCAGCAGGTGTCTCCGATGACTTCTTGGACTGCGACGCTACTCTTCTTGAGGCTTATGGCTGCTCTGGATCCAGCTGTTTCAGGCCCCTCTCCTCTCCCTGCTGCAGATCAAGTTGTTGCTGTGGTACCCGCTATACAGTCAGGTGAGGCGGATGCTCCAGGCGATGCTAGTGGTTCAGGTGTTGTCGCTGATACTCTAGCTCAGGTTGATGCTCCCGAGCAATCTTGAAATTTTTATATTCTCTATAAGTCTTGGTATTTGGTGGGCGTATGTGACCCTGGTATTTGAAACACTTTTTCTTTTTTGCTACTTTTTATGGGCCTGTGTTGGCCTTAGACAAATACTTGACTTGATGGATGGTTGTTTTTTAATTTTTATCGTATCACCTAGGTTTGGGTTATGAATGTTTAGTAAATTTATGAATATTGTGAACTTTTGCTTACCATCTGTATTCTGATAATATGCACTTTCTACATGTGTTGCCCCTGTCGCTTGCAACATACTTTATATACAAAAGGGAAACCGAAAGGGTGAATCGTGCAAAAACTAATAAGTAAGTAACATACCTTCCTTTTTTGATAAAAGCAAGCATGTCCTTGATGAATTGGGTAGCACCTTTTATTTAACATTCCTCACAAAAAAGCAAAAGACAAATTTATTAGTTTCGAGGTGGTACCTACCAGACCTGTGCTGGACTATAGCTCCAGCTGGGTCAAGTAGTACACATTTTTTTGCATCTTCACACCCGTCAATTTTTAGTAACTTGCTTGATACATACAATCATGGGGACTTGTATTATCACTGTGCAATCATGGGGACTTACATTCACTTTTCTTCTCTCATGCAATCGTGGAGACTTGCATCGGGATCAAACACCCTTTTCCAGGTGCGTACAATCGTGGGGACTTGTACCATCTCCGTACAATCGTGGAGACTTGCACACGGGATCGAACACCCGTCACTAGGCGCGCACAATCGTGGAGACTTGCACCGCAACAATGCAATCGTGGAGACTTGCATTTACCACCTACCTTATTTCCCCCGGTTCTCCCCCCGTACCAAAATTTTCCTAGACGGGCTAGGGTGGCCAGCCCATACCATCGGCATCCTTCCTTATGTCCCACATTCTTCGAATTTTCCCTCCTTGTTTCATCTCCATCCTTATGGCCGCTCCTTATCGCTCCAAACCCCGGTCTTCCTTAGGGTAGGCCCGTAAGTGTTCCCGAGAACCTACCCCTCCTTATTTCTCCCTGGCCTGGAGACCGTTCTGATCTGTAGGCGAATGATTCATACCTAGACAGATCCGGGTCCCCACCCAAATGGTACAGCCCTAACCTCCGACTACCTCCACTTCACCAATACCCCCTTTGCTCCACAATTCATCACACATATTTTACATAATTATATACATAACTTAAATTCAAAGTTTTGGCAAAATAAAATCTTACTAATTTATTGGGGATTTGCATGTGGCCCTGCAAAGAAGGCTTTACAATCTCTAAGTCATACCTAGAAAACATAACAATCACAACTTCCAAAAAAGATTATTAGCAAAGCATAAGTCTTTCGAATGGTAAAAACAAAGCATAAGATGAGAAAATAGAATAAAAGAGAAGGCAATCCTTATGATCACACATAAAAAAAATTCAGGTTTTGCATGTTCCATGGGTGAGGGAGTGGCTTTCCCTCCCCATCCTACAGCTCATAGGCTCCTCCAGCTAATACTTTGGTAACTTTATACGGGCCTTCCCAGTTAGGGTCCGTACTGCATCTACTCTCTTTAATACCAGATCTTCGACCTGGACGGATCTGGCCTTCACTTTTATTCCTTGGGCTCTCATGATCCTCTGCTTGTATTGCTCAATCCTCAGGTATGCCTTGTCTCTGACTTCGTCTATTAACTCCAGTTCTTCTCTTAGTCTTTCTTCATTCTGCTCTGGTTCAAAGTATCTGACTCGATGGGATTTCACCCCGACCTCTGCAGGTATGATGGCCTCAGCTCCATACACCAAATGGAATTGACTTTCTCTCGTGGTGGACTTAGGAGTAGTCCGATACGACCACAGCACTGGTCGCAATTCTTCGACCCAATTCCCACCCGCTACCTCCAGTCTTTATGGCCGAGGTTAGGATATTTATATAAACTTATTATAAATATAATATTGATAAAATAAACGAGTTGACTCTAAAAAAAAAAAAAAAAAGTGGCATACGAAGGTTTTAGGAGCTAGGTATAAACATACCTGGTCTTTAAACCTTGTACTATTATTCTATTAGTAACCTCTACCTGGCCATTGGTTTGAGGATGAGCTACAGCACTGAAGCGCTGCTGAATCCCTAACTCTTCGCACCACTTCCTCAGCTTGGCTCCGTTGAATTGCCTGCCGTTGTCAGCTATGATTTCCCTGGGTATGCCGAATCTACAGATGATGTTCTTCCATAGGAAACGAATGACCTCCGCCTCTGTGATCCGGACTAAGGCTTCAGCTTCTACCCATTTGCTGAAGTAATCGACTAGGACTAGTAGGAACTTCTTCTGGCCTTTTACTATGGGAAATGGGCCTACAACGTCCATCCTCCATCTGGTGAAGGGACAAGGAACACTCATAGAGCGCATTGCTTCCGCAAGTTGATGAATGAGGCCAGCATGTTTTTAGAACTGCTCACATTTCTTCAAAAGGTTGGCCACATCTTCCTTTAGGATTGGCCAGAAGTAGCCAGACCTCAAGGTCTTTCTAGCTAGGGCTCCCCCACCTATGTGGCTGCCGCAATCTCCCTCATGGATTTCCCTTAGTATGTAATCTCCTTATTCCATTGACACACATCTCAAGTGGGGTTGTACGAACGAATTTTTGTATAGAACATCATCGATCAAGATGAACCTAGCAGCCCTGGTCTCCAATCGTTGTCTTTCCTTTCTTTCTTCAAGTAGTACCCCTTTCATAAGATATTGGATTATCTCCGTCCTCCAATCTTCCCCTTCTTCTATGTGTAGAATCTCTTGTTCGATGCTAGGCTTGGTGATTAATTGTATGGTAATGTTCCGGGTTTGACAGTCAGTGATTGAGCTGCCCAGTTTGGATAAATAATCAGCTTTGGTATTTTCAGCTTGGGGTATTTGGTGTATCTCCAGTTTGTGGAAGTTTTCCCGCAGTGACTCTATGGTTTTCAAGTATTTCACCATCCTTTGCTCCTTAGCTTCGTAGGTCCTGTCAATTTGTTTGGTAACGAGTTGTGATTCTGAGTATACTATCAAATTTTTAGCTTCTCCTTTGATTGACATTTTGAGTCACATGATGAATGCTTCGTATTTAGCTTCATTGTTGCTTGCTTTAAATTCAAATTTGATTGCATACTCCAGTTGATCTCCTTCGGGTGTAGTGAGTACCACACCTGCGCCACTTCCATTTTGGGTGGCTGACCCGTCTACATGTAAGAGCCAAACCTTCTCCTCTTCCTTCCCTTCTTGCTTAGGTTGGGTCATTTCGGTGACAAAGTTAGCCAAGACTTGCGCTTTGACTACAGCTCAGGATGTGTATTCTATCTCAAATTCCCCTAACCCCATAGCCCATTTAACAAGTTGTCCTGATGTTTCCGCCTTTCCTAGCACAGCCTTAAGTGGTTAACTAGTCTTTACGATGATTTTGTATGTTAAAAAATAGGGTTTGAGTCTTCTTGCTGTAATGACTAATGCCAATGCCATCTTTTCGATGTCCGGATACCGAGACTCGACATCTGAAAGTACTTTGCTGATGTAGTATACGTGTTTCTCTGTTTTATCCTCCTTTCGGACTAGGACTGTGCTGACAGCTAGGTCCGCCATAGCTAGGTACATTACCAATGGCTTGCCCTGTACAGGTTTGGTGAGGAGCGACATCTAGCTCAGGTACGCCTTGAGGTCCTCGAAAGCTTGCTAACATTCTGGAGTCCAATTGAAGTGGTCCACTTTGTGTAATATCTTGAAAAATGGTAAACCCCTTTCTGCTGATTTGAATATGAAATGACTTAGAGCTGTGATTCTTCCATTCAACCTTTGTACTTCATTCACATTTCTAGGTGCCACCATGTCCTGGATAGCCTAGATCTTTGCAGGATTGGCCTCTATGCCTTTTTCCGTGACCATGTACCCTTGGAATTTCTCTCCCCCCCCCCCCCTCTTGATTCCTAATGCACACTTGGCTGGATTCAATTTCATCCTGTATGTCGAGAGTGTTTCAAAGGTTTCCTCCAGGTCTCGTACATGGGTTCTGGCAATGCGACTCTTGACCACTGATAAGAGTCAATTTTACGTGTTTTTAAGCCTGTTGTGTTTATGTTTTAGGTTCATTTATCACTTGATTCTTGTCACATTTGCGTTTAATCCGTGTGTGAAGTGATTTCAGGTTGTAAATGGATGCAAACGAAGAAAGGGCGGAAAATCGACGTACAAAACAAGTTCATGCCAAGATGCTTCACACCTCCACGCCCAAGCGCAGCCACAATCACGCCTGGGCGCCCGAACAAGCAAGAATTGAGCTCAAGTTACGCATACTCGCGCCTAAGCGCGATTTTACCACGCCTGGGCGCGACATCTGCCACATTTTCCACGTTTGAGCGCCATTTATTTATGTTTCAAGACCGAATTTGGGAACATTTCCTTCTACAAAGTTGTAGATCTATGTCTTCACTTTACGGGAAAACTTGAATCACTCAAATCGGAGGTCCGTGGAGAAAGTTATGAGGAAAACACAATTTCTGCGCTGAAAAGCAAGAAAACGGTTCAGTGTTCGCACTGTGGCGCCCAGGCGCCGATTTCTCACGCCTAAGCGCCACCACCACCACGCCTAGGCGCCATTATGTGCGCCTGGGCGCCCCGAAACTTATTCCCCAAGTCATTTGTGCCACATAGGCCGCGCCTAGGCGCCGATTTGGCCGCGCTTGGGTGCCGATATAACCGAATTTCAGTTCTATAAAGCAAAATTTTCAGCACATTAAAAGGGTTCGAAATCTGGGTTTGTGGAGGCATTTTCTGGGTTTTGAGCCATCATTTCATCTTCTTTGAAGGGCAAGAAAGAGATAGGAGCTAAGGATTGAAGTTCTAAAGCAAGGATCCATCATCAAGCAATTGAGGGAGTTTTAATTGCTTGCATTTACATGTTTATTTCCATGAGTATGTATATGTTTGTATTAGCTTTTCTTAAGGCCTTGATGAGAGGCTAAATTGTAGTACTAAGGCCATGTGAAGGCCTATTTTACAAATCAATATATGTGAAGTGAATTATCGTATTAATTCTCCTATTGCTTTGTGTGTTGATTTTGTGCTTTTATCACAATCATATGCTTGATCACCATATGCTTGCTATTGTGCCTATTCTATCCATTCGAAAGAACATAGGTTAGGGTGCAACAAGAATCAACGCATCATCCGAAACTAATGTGGAATTGCCCCTAGAAATAGGTAAAGATTTCCGGGTGCTGTTAGCCGGATTTATCCGGGGAAACTCTAGAACGTTAATGCGTGGTTATTGATTAGATTCTCGGATAGACATATTTAGAGAACCGTCAATTAATCATAGGATTATTATGAGCCGAGACATCGGGTAATAGTTAATTAAGGATTTTCCACCGAAGCAATAGGAGTCTAATAATTCGAAGAGTAGCTCACGTATATTGATGAGTATATTAGGTTGTAGCATGTGCCTTGGTCATTTTATCACTCTTGAGATTTAATCTATAGTCCGTTTCTCTTTTGTTCTTCGCTTGCTTACTCGTTTTATTGCAATTTACTTTTGTCCATTTTCATTAATCATAAACTAAAATACCTAGTCCTTGTGGTTCGACAACCCGGACTTTTAGTCCACTTTTATTACTACCATGACTAGTACACTTGCTATCCAAGCACATTAGGTTCTAGCGTGTCAAGTTTTTGGTACTTCAATGTTTCTTCCCATTTGTTCCCGAAACATCATGTCCACGAGGCTTTGATATGTTGCTCCGGCATTTTTTAGACCGAAAGGCACGACTATGTAACAAAAGGTACCAAAGGAGGTGATGAAGCTGACTTTCCTCTGGTCCTCCTCGGCTAAAGGTATTTGGTGATATCCACTCTGTGCATCCATAGTGCTTAATAACTCGTATCCAGCTGTAGGATCCACCAATTGGTCTATCCTTGGTAAGGGATAATGGTCCTTAAGACAGGCACTATTCAGGTTGCGGAAGTCAATACACATTCTCCATTTTGACCCGCCTTTTGGTACCAGGACTATGTTGGATATCCATTCGGGGAATTATATTTTAGCAATGTGTTTGGCTTTGAGTAGCTTGTCGATCTCTGCTTTGATAATGGCATCTTTTTCTGATCCAAAATGCCTTTTCTTTTGGATAATTGGCTTTGCACTAGGGTCTACATTCAGGTGATGCTGACTATCGGGGCAATTTCTGCCAGGTCATTAGCTGACCAGGAGTAGACATCCGCATGCTTCCACAACATGGTTATTAATTCATCCTTCAGGTCGGGACTCAAATGCGATCCTATTTTGACCATTTTTTCCTTATCTCCAGGTAGGAGTTCTACACTCATGAGTTATCCTACTGGCTCTACATGTGATGGCACCATCTTCTTAGCGATGTCTTTGTCCTCTATCTCCATTGGTTCAGGTTTGCGCTTTTTGTCTTCACTTGGCTTCTCTCCTTGCTTAATGAAGGTTAGGTAGCACTTCTTAGATTGATGCTGGTTACCAGATACTTCTCCTACTCCGCTGATCGTTGGGAACTTGATCTTCATGTGTGGTATTGAAACCACTGCTTCGAACAGGACTAGTGCAGGTCTGCCTAGTATCACATTTTAGGCCGAGGGGATATCCATGACCAAAAATCTAGTTAACTTTGTTAATTTTCAAGACCTTCCCCTAAGGAGAGGGGTAATGAAATAATACCCATGGGTTGCACCGCTTCCCCCGAAAAACCAAACAACATGGTACGCACGGCCTCCAACTTGCCTATTCCTAGATTCATCTGTTCAAATGCTTGGTAGAATAAAATATCTACAGAGCTGCTGGTGTCCACGAAGATCCTTTGTACATCATAGTTTGCTGTAACAACAGTTATTACCAATGCGTCACAATGAGGTGTTTGTATAGCTTAGGCATCCTCAGGTCCGAATTGTATTTCTTGCATAGGCCAGGTCTGGCTAACATTCATAAAGAACGCAGGTTGAGTCTCTACGTTTCTTGTTTGTCTCTTTATGATTCACTTCATTTCGCCAGCCGCCAGACCTCCTGATATAATGTGAATAGTTGCTCGATTGTTAATGTTAGCTTCTATAGGTGCTGCCCCAGCAGTTGGTGCTGTATTAATTTGCTAAGTGAAGTTCCCTCTGCCTCCAGATACGGTTCTTTCGCCTTGCTATCCTCTACCTCGGCCTCTCCCGGTATAACCCCTAGGGCTGGGGCTGAATTGCTTGCATTGTAAGTGTCTATGACATATTTCTTTAGGTAACCCATTTTGGCTAAACGCTAGATTTCATCGATCAATTATGGGCACTCATCTGTATCATGTCCATACTCGAGATGGTATCTGCAGAAGAGCTCACTCGGGGGATTCCTGGGCTCTTGATCTGCACCTTCGGGCCATTGGATCAGATTTTTGACCTCCACAGCTATCAAATGGTCACTCCAATTTCCCCTCATAGGTATGCGTTTGGATCTGGGCGCACCTGGAAGTGGGGGCATCACACGTGTTGAGCTGGGAGCCCAACTTCCTCTCTCTTGTTTTTGCGGTTTGTGCTTGTTGCCCTCCTCTTGCTTTTTTTTCTTTTATTCGGCCCTTCTCATCATATGGGCATCCTCTAGGTTAACATATTTTTCAACTCTGGTGAGCAGCTCATTGAAACTCAGGGCAGGCTTCTTGGTTAACGACTTGAAGAGGTCTCCTTCCTTTAACCCTGTTGTGAAAGCGTTTGCTTTCAGGTCTGATATTGTGGCTGGTGTCTCTAGTGCTGTGGTGTTGAAACATTTGACGTATGCACGCAAGGTCTCATCTTCCCTTTGCTTGTTGCCGAATAGACTCAAGGGAGTCTTCTCATATCGCTTGCTACTGGCGAATTGGTGTAAGAATTTTGAGCTGAACTCCAAAAAAGATCCAATGGATCTCGCCAGGAGTTGGTTGAACCACTGTTGTGCGGACTTGGCTAAGGTACACAAGAACACTCTGCATTTGATAGCATCGGAGTACCTGTGTAGCAAAGCATAATTTTTAAAAGTTTACAAGTGGTCTTCTGGATCCGTAGTTCCATCGTCAAGTGCAATGGACTGGACCCTGAAGTCCCTTGGTAGTTCCTCATTTTCAATAAGATCTGTAAATGGAATGCCTTTATCTGCCGAGGTCTGGCCTCCTATTGCCTTACGCTCCAAGTCTTCCATTCGTCTTGCTATTTCCTCCATTTGCTCAAGTTGTGCCTTGTCTTTTCTTTCATGCACTGATCTGCCTATCCAGATCGAGCCGAGACGTAACTACTAGCATCATCCTCGAGGTCTTTTTCATGTCTTGTACGGACTCGTGCTTGTCATTTTTGCAGGTCCTTCTTCCCAAGTATGCCATTACGGGAGTGCTGCATCTGGAGACGTGACTTTTCCTCATGTGATTGTTCTTTGTGGAAATTAGGATGGGGAACCCAACCTTCTAGATCTTTCTCTTCCAGGTCTAGGTAGCGCATGTAACGTCCCTCTGGCGCTAAGTGCTTTTTCGGAGGCACGTTGTCATCTTTTCCTCCGTCTTGCTTTACGTCTTCAAGTCGTTCCACCCGCTTGCCTGAATTGCCATCGGGGATAACGTTACCATTACCGCCCATCTCCGCGTTTCCTACCTTGGGTGTGCCCCTCGGGAGGGGTGGAGCAACATCAACCTTCTGCATCAGATCTGGAATGCCTGCAATTTTGGAGCTTACTACCTTATTGACAACTTTGTCAATGACACCTTCGATTCTTCCATGAATTGCTCCAGATCGAGTACACTTTAAGGAGATGCGTCCTTCCCGCTTGTTTGCTCTCCTAGAGAGTTGTTTTCTACTTGGTTTTGCAGGTCATCCTCTAATCGCCTCACCATGTTGGTCGGAGTTGCAGGTGTGGCCTGCTCAACCCCAGATGAGGAAAACATCGTCTTCTTCCCATTTCCGCCATTTTCGATCAGATTCTACATCATTAACATATCTTCCGCTACCATTGCAAGATATTAACGTTAAAGAAATTTTTTTTGCAAAAAATAGATTTACCTCACGTCCTATTTTGCTAAAAAATTCCCCAGACGGCGCAATTGATGTGTGTGGGAAGCACATCAATGATAATATATGATATATTATATAACAATATAGTATGAAGCACAAAAATAATAGTAAAAATGACACAAGATATATGTGGTTTGGCCAAAATATGACCTACGTCCACGGGGTAAAAAGAGTCGATCCTTTCATTAGTGCTTGGAGGTGATATATATACAAGTTTATGATGGGGTAGATAAAAATGTAAGTCAACTATTACTAAATATACATTGGAATCATGATCCTTCCATCTTGGGATATATCTTTGATGGTGTAATTGGCAAATCGGTCAGCATGATCTCCGCAGGTCCGGATATGGTAAGTATATCCCTTGATTGATTCTTGTCTGATCTTGCTCCAGGCTTGCCTTATATAGAATGCTCAGCCTGTGTAGGTCCGGACCGGGCGAACCTCTAGCTGGACAAACCTGACCATAATATCTTCTAAAGGGATCCGAGTTCGTGATGCTATTGGGCATGGGCCCCTAATCGTGTTGGACTATCAACTTGGCCCAAGAACCTATTTCGACCCTCAGAACTATCCAAACTATATTTTAATTCTATTATTTCGTCTTTAGTAGGGAAAAACTTATTGTATTTTTTTAACTATTTTTAAAGTTTCCTCAGACTGTTGTTTAATATAATCTAAATTATTATTTTCACCTCTTTTTATTATTTCTCTATTTATTAAAACGGCTTCTTTTAATGATTCTAAGGTTTTATAAAATTTTGTGTTCTCTAATTCTAAATTTGACGCAAGAGATATAAGTAAATCCATTAAACTATTTAAGTGTTTATGTTCAGAATGTAAACTGTGCTTAAAACTTGAATCAAATCTACAAATAAATTTATGTTTATCTAAAGAGATTATGGATCTATCAGCTTACTATATTTTAGATCTAAATATTTTAATCTTTTAAAATTAGAAGGATCGATTTTAATAAAAGCCTGTTATTAATATATTCAAAACTAAAAGAAACTTAATATAGTTTTGATGATCTCGAAATCTAGGTGGTGTGTTAAAATAAGTATTAACCCAATTATCTCTCCTAGTTATTAATTAGTTTCGTAATTCTAATATTAATTCCTGATTATTACAATCTAAATTTTCTAAAGTATTAAGACAATCAATAAAAGAGTTCAAAATATGATCGGGTATAGGCATGTAAATAAATTATGAGTGCAATAAAAAGGTTTATGCTGATTTATAAAAGCGGGTTGGGACTTCCCTACTATTTAAAAATGTTATAGTTCTCTCATGCTAAAAAAATACAAAAACATTAAAAAATCGAAAACCCAAAAACATTAAATATGCTCAAAAACCAAACAAAAAATAAAAACTAAAAAATGATGATGAACAGTAGTACCATTCTACCCTTTCATCGTCCCAAAAATCTGTTTTCGCTGTACAAATTGTTGTTTTCAATAATTTATGATATTGCTTTGGGAAGATTTTGTTTACCTTCTCGGTGTATACCGGTCGGGAAACAAAATGTGTGGGATAATTTCCCCCAGTGTGCAAGCGATTTGGTATCAGAGCAGTGTTCCTGAGTTTAAATTATTAAATAAGTTAAGACTATATTTTAAAATTCAAAAGGGTAAGACAGGTACTTTACTCCAAATCCAACGTAAGTCTTCGTTGATGAAGCAACCCTCTTACATGAGAATTTTAAAATAGAATGCTTAACTCGTTAAATGATAAAAATTTAATGAAATTGTTCGTATTTTATGACCTTTAGTTGCTTTTGTAAAAAATTATTTTATAAGGACCAAGTTTAATGTCTTCAAAAGTTACTGGACCCATATGCAATTAAAGAAAGTGGTTAGATACTATGCTATAGTAAGAGTTGCTATTACCTTAAAGGGATTGCAAAAAGTTGCTATTTGCCTAAATGTCCTCTTGTTTTCTTCTTATTCTTTTGTATAGTTAAGAGTTAGATTTCTCCCGTTCTTTACTTGTGATAATCATATATTTCTTGTAAGATTTGTTCATCTATCTTCAATAAAATGTTTATCTTTCTTTTAACAGTTACCTTCATCAAGTCTTGACGTCTACATGCCTGCCGTTTCGACTACGGGGACTGTTAGATTAAATATTTTTTATACCTTTAGTATGTATGTTAGTTTAGGTCTCTCTTGTCATTTTCTTTTTTATCTTTCTTATTATATTCTCTATAAAAACAATTGTTAGTCATTAATAATATTCAAGGGAAATTATACATTAACATGGAGCACCAAACAGGAGTGAAAACATGATGCTATTTCGTTTAAGGCAAGTTACATTTGTGTTTCAAAAATCACTTGTTGTTAGTCATTCTCTCGTTTTTATTGTGAAAAATTATTTAACTGCCTATGTTTCGAACTTCATTTCAGCTTTTCTTTTCTTTTTTTTGGGGGTGGGGGGAATGGGAGAGGGGAATTGTGACAAGCTTCTGGCTTATCAGAGTTGAACTTAAGACTTCTTACACGTCAATGAGAGGTGACATCATCAGATCAAAATGTTGTTTTTCAACGTGATTAAAAATTTATGATAAATTTACCCTTCTCAGTTAACTTTTATTATTATTTTTATCATTATCATTATTATTATTATTATTATTATTATTATTATTATATGATGATGAAGAGATGGAACAACACGTTTTATCATCCGAGGTGGTGCCAAATTTCGAAGAGACAAGGCAGTATTTGTCAAAATCATGCGTGCTTGTAATAGTGCCGTATTGCCAATTCAAAAGATTTGGTTAGGATGTGGTTTACATTACTTGTCCTAAACTATGTCCCTTAAAAAAAATCAAAAATTAATTTATTTACTTTCTAGTCTATGTCTTGCTGCCTTATGAAGTCTATCTTTATGGCTTATAACTAAATTCATTTACGACAATGGATTGGTGCTGGCATCATTCACTTGACAAGCTGGTGGATTTTTTAAATCAAGAAACATAAAACTTAGATTTGGAAAGCACAAAGTTCATATTAAAAATCGAAAATACAGACAAGACTGTGGAATTTGATACAAACAAAAGATATAGATCGAATTGCAGTCGCAAATTCTACTCCACATTAAATTGGCGGAGAGCGTGAGGGGTTGGTCCCTATGTGAAGTTGGGACTGGGGGGCAAGTCCCAACCATATTTTCTTGGGTGCTTTATTTGATAATTGCATTATTTTGTAGTCCTTGACTTATAAATAAATGGCGACATGTCTCTTAAATTTTTTGGTTCAGCCATGGAGTCCACAAAGTAGGCATTATTTGTCGAGCCACATAACTCATGTCTTCTTGTGTGTTTGACTTTACTTTCTGCATTCAGCTATTGCTTAATTTGTTCTCAAACATCACCGATATCAATATGTTGCGGGCACCCACATTTAGCTTAACAATATATATTATCGCGTTGTAGTTGATGATTATGGGGACTCACGAATTTGGGATTGGGAGGTCATACCCATCAACTGATGGGCTTCAATTCTGCACTCACACAAGGTGTGATATCTCAAATCACAATTCCTAAAAATCATCGAGAATTGTTCATCCTATATATCCTCCTCTTGATTGTGAGAGGATTACTACTTAAAAAAATCAAATAATTTGTTGAATATGAGAATTGAGAACTCAACCAAATCAATGCTTTGGGTTCAACAAGCATTTGGCATAAAAGACAAAGTTGTCTAACATTAGTTAGTACAAGAATTAATAGGCAATTATCACAAGACAGAACAGTAGATGTCAACAATAATCTTCCTAAGTAGTACTTTTCTCACTAGCCGCAACTTTTGAGGAAAAGATATATGTATGTTTTGTCTTTTGGCCAATGGTGTGCAAAATGCACATGCATTGTTCAAAGTAGAGAAAGAGAAGTTGAATACATTTAATTTGTGTCCATGGACGGAGGAAAGGAGGCTGGGTGGGGTGGGTATATATAAGCTTGAATTTTATATATTGATTTCATCAAATTCAATTGTGCCCCTTTCTAATGACAAAAGTATTTTCCATATAACTGAATTTAGTCTCAGAAACCATAAGAGCGATTGGTTGTTGTTTCGTTCGTCTCACCTCGTTTCTTAGATAAAACGTGAGGAAAAAATATGTTTTGGAGACATATAAATATTTGAGTAATAATTGTTTGAACGTGAGATTTTCTCTATAAAGTAAAGAAATGATTAAAATAGATGTAATATATTTTTTTCTTTAAATGAGTTTGATTGTGAGCTGTTTTGTAGATAATTTTTTATAAAAATTCATTTGAAACAGTTTTTTTTTTTTGTTCCCTTTATGAAAATCATGAGTTTCACTAAATGAGTAGATGTTATTTTATTTTTATGCATTTTATTGCATGTAAAATATTGTTTTATTTATATGTACTATATCAATTATAACATACTTATAGGCATATATATGTCTGAATTTATACTTTATTGAATATATACTTATAATATGTATATGTTTTTACATACACACATATATTATTCGTAATAAATTAAAAATTATCAACATCAAATAATTAAATATTATTGGTGTGTAAGTTACTAAATAAGCATTGTCGTCGACAATGAAATTAATTAATTATTAATGGATTGAATTATTTGTCCATTTCTTATCATGTAATTAAGTATAAGAAAAGAAAACACTCATCAAATTTTTGGATGCTTAGTTAAATGATAAATTGATAATTAATACATAAAAGTTGTTCATTCCAATGAACGTGCTCCAACTTTGAAATAGGTGTCTATCATATCTATACCATTGATTAATTTTGGACATACATGTTAATGATGGGGACAAATTTCTTCTCATCCATTGCTTCTTGCAATTTACATGATTTCTCTCTCTCTCTCTTGTTTTTTCCTTAATTATTTTTTAATGTGGGATAGGAATTGTGAAACGAAAAGTAAAACAGCTGTAGAAACGTTCAATGATTAAGACCGAAAATTTGAAAAGATTCTATCTTCTGTATTGAGACATTGTTTTTGTGAATCTCACTTTAGCTATTTTACATGTCCTCGATAATTTTACTTCTTTTTTACCCTTATAAAAAATCAAAATTATTTTATAATGTCTTTTTATCATTTTTTGGACTGGATTTGTCATTTAATATACATTAACTTTACATACTATGAGTATTCAGATAGACATTATCTTTTAATACCCGTTAATTTGACTTATAGTGAATATTTAACATTTAAGTTTACATATATAAGTTAATATATCACCATGGGGTGAGGCATATTACAATAGAATCATATTAATATATATAGTAATATCAAATTTGATTTAATTTCTAATTTTTTTATCAAGTTGGGCATGAAAAAACAAACTTAATTGTTCAACTTGAAATAAAATGACAAAATTCAAATAAATGTTGCATGTGTTTTGCACTCCATGTGATTGAAGATCTATTAAGGATGGCATATACACAAAATGAACATTTGTTAACGATGATGAAATGCATGTTACAAGGATCACACAATCAAAATGGGTGGAAGCAAAAAAAGAACATGTTCCCATAGCATGCCAATATGAAGGGAGAATGAAATATCATAACAAAAGTGAGAGAGAAACTTAAAATATCAGTATTATTTTTCACCTTTTTTTTTTACTTCTTTTAATTTTGGTAAACAATGAATGCAATAAATTTTTTTGATTGAATTTTTCGTAATTTATACTTATGCTATATCAAGTATCAACGATAAAATAGTAAAAAATTACCAGTGGTATTTAGTATTTTTTTAAAATCATTTGGCTTACATCTTTGGACAAAGTGCTAAAATGGCTAAATTATATTTACTTCTTTTTTAGAGTTATATTACCTTAGCCATTTATTCATACAAGTGAAATAAATAAATGAATTTGTGGAGCCTCTAATCCCACTATAAAAGAATCATACCTATGCTAATAGAATCCTCAACTATAATATAATAATATCAAATTGCAAATTTGATTTTTGATACGAGTAAAAATCTTCCAACTCCCATTCTCTTAATAGATAGCCAGATAGGTACAACTATTTTTTTAATAATAATAAAAAAAGAATTACTTGCACACCACCCAAGAATTATAGTCTGTTTTCAACAAGCCCTATTCAATTCCCAAACGTGGGCGTCAAGCCTTCAACTATTATTCCTAGTCCTCTCTTGCTGCTGCTGCAACAGAGCAACTTTGCATCACTTAATTTATGCCTTAAAAAAGTGGTGTAGTTGGATTCAATTAATACTTTTACTTTTCAAATGTTTAATAAAGTACATATTAAATTTGAATTGATACCTATTCATGAAGGCGACTTGATTCAACCCCCTCCTCCCATGGGAATTTTGTACTTCTTTTTAGAAATATAAAATTGTGATAAAAATATTTTTAAGAATATATATTCAAGAACTTATATAGAACGGAGTCGCGAGAGTCGAAAAACAGGCATGGGGTCGCCTAGGCTCTACCCAGGGGCGCTCAGGCGTGGCACAGGGGCGCCCAGGCGCGGATGTGCGCGAGCTGTGTGCGCTGTTGATGAGTTTTAACGAGTTTTTTTGTCTTGGGGTGCAAGTTTGGCGGATTTTGGCAGATGTGAGTCTTGGTTTGATTAGAATTATTTCCTATTGTGTTTAGAAATTATTTCCCTTGTTTATTAAGATTGTTTTCCTAACGTGTTAGGGTTTAGATTTTCTCACCATAATAAATATGAGAGCTCTTCTTGTAATTGATTGATATACTCTGATTCACTACTCATTGAGAAATAAAGATGTAGTTTAGGTTGGCTCGTGGATGTAGGTAAGTTATGCCGAACCACGTTAAAATCCTCATGTTGTTTATCTTCAGGTTTAGACTTAGATTTATTGTTTCTTGTTTATTTTTGTACTCTGATGCTACCATCCCTAATAACTAGTATCAGAACCATAGATTGCAGATTTAGAAGAGCTTCTGAATCTAGATCTATGGGGAAGCATTTTTTGGTTAAACGCAGATTTTGTCGTGGGAACGATGGTAGGAGATGGAAGAATAATCAAGCTCAACGATTTTGCTGCAGGAAGCACGAGTTGAGGTCGTGGTGAAGCCGGAGAAGATGATAGAGGATGATGGGGTCAGTTAGATCACCAACCAAAGAAGAGTAATCTCGTTGAACGTTAATGAGAACATGTTGAAAAATCGTGTTGCCAGCAAATAGGCAGATTCGTAGCTGCAGAAGCAGTTAGGTGGGTAGACACGAAGTCAGTGGGAGCAGTTGCGATGCCAAAGACAGATCTGTAGGCCAGAGGTCAGGGAGCAAATTCGTGTTGCCAAGAGGGAATAAACAAGTTGCTAGACTGGAGGGACAGAGTTATGGTGCTAAGAAAGCTAATCTACCGAACCAGAGGTCAGAGTGACAGGATCGATAAGCGAGAGGATCGATCCTTGTAGTTGAGAGATCAGAGGGCAGGGTTGTGGAGGCATGACCACGTAGAGAAAAATCATGAAGGCACGAAGTGGCGCCGGGAGGGGTTGACAATGGAGTTAGAAGTCATGGAGGTAGGATGCAAAGCCGGGTAAGCAGAGTCACGGAGTTGTGGGGTTTTTTTGGGCAAAGGGATGTGACATAGCTAGTGGAGTGGGAACATCGAGCAGGTGTGTCAGTGACCCGAGTTGGCCATTGGAAAACCAAGTAGGGAGATGGATCAAACATAGCTCTTGCAGAGGCATCGAGTAGATATTTGAGAGATCTGAGATTGCCATTGGAAAAAGTCCTTGGTGAAAGGATGTCAGTGGATTGGTTGACCAAGGAAGTTTGGGTTGTGACATGTTCGGGTTTTAGAGTAACCTATATCCGAGGGTCAGTTTGATCGAGATGGATATGCCACGCTATTTAAGAGTTGGCGAATCACCAAAAGAATAGGGTAATAGCGAGGGAACGATGTTCACAGAGAGAGTTTGTCAAGTGGGTGACATTAGAGTATAAATGAATTGACGAGACATGGAGAGGTCTCGGGTTTGATCTCCATTGGGTTTGCAATGTGTCCACTAGACTAAGATTCACTTAGGAAAAGTGAAGTGGTGGTTCAAGTTGAGTTCAAAAATTTGAAGATCATTCTCCAAGTGGGAGATTGATGGGTTTGTGTGGAGATGATTTCAAATAGCCTAGGAAAATGCCAAGAAAATTGACCTAAAAAGAAGACAAAATAGAGCCGAGATGGGTCGGGATAGACCATTGCAAAATAGGGTCGAAATAGACCAGAGTCGAGAAGAGTCGAAAAAAAGGCCCGGGGGCGCCCAGGCGCTAATGTTCGTGAGTTGTGCGCGTTGTTGACGAGTTTTGGCGAGTTTTTTGTCTTGGGGTGCAAGTTTGGCGGATTTTGGCAGATTTAAGTCCAAGTTTGATTAGAATTATTTCCTATTGTGTTTAGAAATTATTCCATTTATTTGTTATGATTGTTTTCCTAATGTATTAGGGTGTAGACTTCTCCACCATTATAAATATGAGAACTCTCCTTGTAATTGATTGATGTACTCTGATTCACTCATTGAGAAAGAAAGATGTAGTCTAGGTTGGCTTGTGAATGTATGCAAGTTATGACGAATCACGTTAAAATCCTTGTGTTGTTTATCTTCATGTTTACGCTTAGATTTATTATTTCTTGTTTATTTTTCGTGCTCTGATGCTATCATCCCTAACACATGTAATTGAAAATCTACTAAGGATGACATAGATTGATATACATGAAATGAACATTTGTTAACGATGATGAAATGCACGTTACAAGCATCACACAATCAAATTGGGCGGTGACAAAAAATGAACATGTTCCTGTACCATGCCAAATTGCAAATATGAAGGAAGAATGAAATATCATAACAAAAGTGAAACAGAAACTTAAATCATGAGTGATGCTTAAATATCACTATTATTTTTACCTTTTTATTACTTCTTTTAATTTTGATAAAAAATAAATGCAATAAATATATTTGATTGAATTTTTCGTAATTTATACTTAAGTCATATCAAGTATCAGCTACAAAATAGTGAAAAATTACCACTGATATTCAGTATTTTTCTTAAATCAATTGGGAATCATACCTGTTAGTGTATAGTTTATAGTCTGACCCATGTATAGTTTATAGTCCGGCCCAATTGTATATTAGGACTACATTAGGTTACGTTTACTTCTATATATACATATGCTTGTATCATTGTAATTCATTCAGTAATATACAATACACATATTACACATATTACAGAGTTCTATTTTATTACGTACTTTGAACTCTATCATGGTATCAGTCACCAGCGATATCGATCCTGTGGCTAACTCTGCTGCCCTCACGGCCTCTACATCTGCCGCTTTCTACTCCTCCCTGTCCGGCGCCACCACCGCCGCAGCTGCCAGCATGGCTTTTACTACTCTTCCTCCTAATCTGTCTTCTTCCTCAAACCACCATTCTGCTTCTATTTCATCTTCCTCACCCAATCTAATGTCACTCTTCTTCCCATCGGCTATTCATCCTCTCGGTCAAATCCCATTGCCGACAACCTTGGCTTCCGACCCGTCACTTCCGACGGCTCTCTCTCTCGTTCAACATTATTTGTCACTCGGGTTATGTCCGAAAGATATCGCCACCGTACTCTCAGCAAACACCCCACACTCAGCCACCACATCCGCCGCCGCCGACATGTTGCCAACCACCATTGTTGGCGCACCCCCCTCTCCCGTCGTTGACGGCGAAACAAACTCGACCGGCGCTCTTCTCTCTGCGACTCTCTCTCACTCGCAGCGTTTGTCTTCAGTCGCCGGCTCTTCTCCCTCTGCCGCCGCCGATGGCTCCAGTACATCTTCCGTCGCCGCTGCATCTCCAATTCTGACCGGCGCAGTCGACTTCTCTTCGTCTACCTCGGCCGCTGCTGCTCCTTCCTCGGCCACCAATGCTCTCTCCTCGGCCACCATCGCCGTTTCTCCACGTCTCGCCGCCGGTGCTCCCTCCTCCGTCAGCGGCCTTCCTCTCCTTTGTATTGGCGCTCACACCTCACATATCCAACGTCGGCGCTCCAACCTCATTTCCTCTTCTTTAAACAGCAGCCCTAATTTCTCTTGTGGTCCCCCCTCAATTTTTCTTCTATCTAATAACCCACAAAATATGACCTATCTCCAAACCAGTCCACCCATACTTCCTACCTTACATAATAGCCCTCCTATTAATTCTTCCTTTCAAAACAGCCCCCTAGCAACTCAAATTGCCCAAAATCCGTCCGCTCCCTCTCTCGTATCTCACTTTGCGCTACCACCTCATGTGGTCTCGTCCTCACACCCATCTTCTACCCTCCCAAATCCCCAACTCATGACAACAAAGTTAAATTCTGAAAATTATCTCTTATGGAAATATCAATTTGAAACGTTACTCGGGAGTCATGATCTTTTGGGATACATTGATGGCGCTTTACCATGTCCTTCTTCTCATATTCTGCATTCGTCGGGTCGACTTCTTCGTAACCCAACATATACTTCTTGGTTTCACACCGATCGTAGCATCAAATCATGGATGTATGCTACATTCACTCAAGAAGTTTTACAAGCTGTCTATACACTCCCTACATCATGCGATATATGGATCACTCTTGAGCGTCGTTTTGTTCAGCAGTCTCTTTCAAAAGAATTAGAGTATAAACGTGCGTTCTCCACTATCACAAAGGGCGATCTTTCTTATGACGCTTATCACGGCCCGCCCGTCTGCTGCTAGGTCCGGGAATGGCGCCAGGCGAGGTTACCTATTTTCTTTTTCTAATCCACTTCATTTATTTACAAAAAATTTGAATAGATCACCAGAATAAGCGATATTCACTGGGCCAAGAGCACCCTTTCGAGTAAAGTGGTGGCTATAGATGTAATAGAAGCAGGAGGAACCACCTATTTGTTCGTTTACCAGGTTCGGCACGAAATCATAAATAAGCTCTACCAAGGATTGCCAAGCATTTCGCCTAGCAGCACGACGCTTTGGCGGTGACCCAGTTGATAGCGTACCTTGCGACGACAGGAGATGCCAGAGAGGCTGCATGCCATAACCCCCTTTTTCATTACTAATGGAATATTTTATTCAGCACACTAGCGAAAGAAGTGAAAATTATGTGGCTCAGAAGCATTCTTATCATTTGGTAGATCCAAGTCCATGGCCTATTTCGGGTGTTGTATCAATTATCATTTCAACGATCAACTTCTGTTAGAGCTTGAAACCTCTTAGCGCAGTTTACCCTAGACCCCTTTGACCACTATATTCGTACATGGAGTCAGAGGTTTGAGTCTGACTCATAGTGATCATTTATCAAAGAATGACTCTGGTTAGAATGGATCCCGAAAGATGGATTTTTTCTATCTCCTACCTACAACGGGAAAGCGCGCCCCAGCCAAAATCTTATTATTCCATAGTATCTCGCCCAATTCCACCGGTTGGAATGTTCTGCTTTTAGGTTACACCTTTGGCTTTCGCCTCGGTAGACCTTGATTCGGCAAAATCACTGTCAGCAAGCCTTTCTAAGACACCTTGGCCCTTTTCAACATGGGGCATGGATGCTTCGCTTGTGCCGGATCTTGTATCGATCCCGTCAGGAAGGGGTTCTTCTAGTCCCATTCATAAGAGAGTGGTAGTTGTCACCGGAAGCAGGTGAAAGCAACAATCGGAATTTCGTACTTCTGTCGGATCCTCCCACCCCATCCCTCTTTTTCCTTTTTTCACCCCCATGTCGCCACACGGGGGACATGGGGAGCTCGGCTTGAGACAGTACGGTATACGACTATACACAAAGAAAATCTTAATGAAGAAGATTTCACAAGGCATTTTGCCTTCAAACCTGAATCAAGTCTGAATTGGGGATCGGATGCGGGCAATTTCTTCATTTAATGAACAAAGGAAAGTTTCCAAATCAGATTGAAAGTGATAATCCTGCCGCACTTGGTATATCATGGCGAATTCTTCAGAAAAAATGGAACAATGCCTTCTTAGGGTTAGGAGGAATAGGCTGCACATGAAGGGCCCTTCAAAGGTGTGACTGTATCCCTGGGAGGCCAGTCGGAGGCAGCCGCATCTACGGGGCAAAATCGAGTCGTGGAGCAAGCTGTATTCAGGTATAAAAGATTCCAACTTACCACTAGACACCATATACCTAAGCCTATGAACGGAAATTCCTGTTCACCAATCCGATCTTATTTCAGAGAAGAGAAGAAGAGAAGGGCTTCTTTGACAGAGCTGCGGGTACTATGGATCCTCTGACTCCCAATCGGGTCGGAATCGCTAGTCAATCCTATTTCGGATAGGGGCCCAGCTGCGCCAGGGAAAAGAATAGAAGCCTACCAAGACTGGCTAATTTCAAGAACTTGGTACACTGGCTCACTTTCGTGGAAAGCGCTCTCGGACGGCACTCAGCAAACTGAAAACTATTTCTGATCATCTCGCTGCCATAAATCATCATATCTCTCCTCGTGACCTAGTTCTTCAAGCTTTAAATGGGCTCCCTTCTGAGTATGACGCCTTTGTCATGGCTGTTTCCTTGTATCCCTCTCTCATTTCTTTCGATGATCTCCGGGCACAGCTACTTCAAGTTGAGCAACGCCTTCACAAATCTACTCCTAAATTATCTACCTCTCCTGCCTTTGTCGCTCACTCTCACTCCTTGAACTCCAACCTTTCTGGTGGTAAAGGTCGTCATGTTCGCAGTGGCTCTCGTGGTCGCGGTTATGGTTTCGGGCGTGGGAAATGCAGTTTATTCTCTTTCTCTCAGACTTGGCAACACTTCTCTTAGACTCAGTCTCAGCAACCCGGTCATCAGCACCCTCGCCATTCTATTTTTACTAGGCCATCTGGTTTTCAGTCCACTCCGGGTCCTTGTCTACTTCCGACTCCAACTCCTGGTCAGACATGTCAGCTATGTGATATTCCGGGCCATACTTGTGTTTCTTGTCCCCAACGGTTTAACCACACATATGTTTTCGATGAGCTTCCAAAATTCTTCTCAGCCCTATCCGTCGCTAACACCTCTGACGTAGCCTGGTATCCTGATAGTGGTGCCTCCACTCACATGACTCCAGATGACGGTAAACTTTCTAACCTTACTCCCTATACTGGTACGAATAAGATTTTAGTTGGTAATGGTGCACTACTGTTTATTAAACATGTCAGCTCCTCTACTTTACATACCGCTACTCGTCCCCTTACTTTATCTCATGTGCTGCATGTCCCTCAGTTATCTCATAATCTCCTCTCTGTTAGAAAACTATGTCAAGATAATGATTGTCTGCTTGAGTTTTCTTCTACTGGGTTCTGTGTTAAGTACAAAATGGGGAAGGTTCTTTTAGAATCCTCTTCTAGTAGTGGTCTATATTCAGTCTCCCCTAGCTTAGTGTCCTCTCGTCCTCGCGCCTTTGTTGCTCGTGCTGTCTCTGGTGATGTTTAGCATCGCCGCCTGGGTCACCCCAGTCTTTCTACTTTCCAGCACTTGTCCCGTAGTGGTAGCTTACCGTCTAAGGATTGTTCTGTTTCTTTTTGTCACCGTTGTCAGTTAGGTTGGTCACACAAGTTACCCTTTCAGCCCGTTGAAAAGCGTAACTCTGTACCGTTTTCTCTAATTCACTCTGATGTATGGACTTCTCCAATTATCTCTCCTTCTAATTTTAAGTATTATGTTATTTTTATTGATGATTTTACACGATTTACTTGGTGGTACCCCATGCGTGCTAAATCTGAAGTCTATACTCACTTTTGTAATTTTCAAACCTTAATTGAAAATCTCTTTACCACTAAAATTAAAATGTTTCAAAGTGATGGGGGTCGTGAGTATGATAATGCTAAATTTCGTAATCATTTTATTACTTCTGGCATTCAGTTTCGCCTGTCGTGCCCTTACACCCCACAGGAAAATGGTGTGTCGGAACATAAGCATCGTCATATTTCTGAGTTAATTCTCACATTACTTCTTACTGCTCATCTCCATCACTCTTTTTGGGTTGACGCTCTTTATATTGCTGCTTTTCTTATCAACAGTCTCCCTACCCCTACGCTAAACCAGAAGTCTCATTTTGAGGTCCTATTTGGTCGTTCACCTGACTATTCCTCCTTTCGGGTTTTTGGTTATGCGTGTTTTCCACATCTTGGTCACCGGGCTGCTCATAAGCTCGATCCTCGCTCAGCCTCGTGTATCTTCTTAGGTTATGCCCCTGATTACAAGGGTTATCGATGTCTTGATCCTGTTTCTAATGTCATTCATATTAGTCGTCATGTCGTCTTCGATGAAAACTCTTTTCCCTATTCTACCTTCCCTTCCACTTCCGCTTCCGTCTCTGCTCTACCACAGTTTGTTTCTAGATCTATTACGGTGTCTCTTCCTTATCCGTCTTATCTCGGTCCCCCTGACCTACCTGTTGCCACCACTGTCTCCCCTTTGCCCCCTATCTCAGAGACACCTCATTCACCATCATCTATTCCTAGTTCTCCATGTCCCTCTAGTCCAGTCCCATCTCTGTCGCCTTCCCCAGCTCCTGTTGTTGTTTCATCTGTCCCGTCTCCTTCCCCCACTCCTGTTGCTGTGTCGTCTGTCTCGTCTCCTCCCACTACCTCTTCCTTGGTCTCTCCTTCTCCCGAGCCTTCCTCCAGTGTCCCACCTCCGTCTAATCGTCATCCTATGGTCACCCGCTTACGTGATGGTACACGTAAGCCTCGTGTTCTTACCTCATTGTCTGCTATTTCCTCTCCTCTTGAGCCTACCTGATATACACAGGCCGCCAAGGATCCTCTTTGGCGTGCTGCCATGGCTGATGAGTTTGATGCTCTTCAAGAAAATGGCACATGGACTTTAGTGCCATCGCATCCTTCACAAAATCTAGTTGGTTCCAAATGGGTGTATAAGGTTAAGTTACATTCTGATGGATCTATTGAGCGCTATAAGGCCCGCTTGGTTGCTCAGGGGTTTAAGTAACAAGCTGGTATTGACTTTGGTGAGACATTCAGCCCTGTGGTTAAGCCGACTACTATTCGCACTGTTCTCTCTATTGCCATTTCTCATCAGTGGGTTATCCGACAGCTTGATGTGAAGAATGCTTTTCTTCACGGTGATCTTACTGAAACTGTTTAAATGGCTCAGCCCCGCGGTTTTACTCACCCACAGTATCCTTCCCATGTGTGTCAGTTACAGAAGGTTTTATATGGTTTGAAACAAGCACCTCGAGCTTGGTTTCAGAAATTTGGTTCGTATTTGCTGCGTCTGGGATTCACTAGCAGCAAAGTTGATATGTCGATGTTCGTCTACAGTTCTAGTTCTATCACCTTGGTTCTTTTGCTCTATGTTGATGACATTATCTTGACTGGAAATGACCCTGCTGCCATTACTGCTCTTATTTCTCGCCTTTCCCAGGAGTTTGCTATGAAGGATTATCTTCACTACTTTCTGGGTATTCATGCTACACGGGACTCTCTTGGATTGTTTCTTTCGCAGAAAAAGTATGCAACTGAGCTTCTACAGCGTTTTGACATGATGAGCTTGAAGCCTGTTGCTTCTCCTCTTTCTGCGACGTCTACTCCCTCCGCTCTTGAGGGCGACCTTTTCTCTGATCTGACTCTTTATCGCAGCATTGTTGGGGGTCTTCAGTATCTCACTCACACTCGGCCTGACATTGCTTATGCAGTTGCTTTAGTCAGTCAGTTCATGCACTCACCTCGGGATAGTCACTTTCAGATGGTCAAGCATATTCTTCGTTATCTTCGGGGTACTCTTGATTATGGTCTTCTTCTCCGTTCTTCCACTGTGGACTCCCTGACTGTTTATGCTGACTCAGATTGGGCTGGTTGTCCAGACAGTCGTCGTTCCACCACTGGCTATGCTGTTTATCTTGGTGATAACCTTATCTCCTGGTCTGCCAAGAAACAGGCTACCGTCTCCCGATCCAGTACAGAGTCTGAGTACCGCTCTGTTGCCTATGCCGTCGCTGAATCTTGCTGGCTACGTTTTATTCTGCGAGACTTGGGTATCTTCCTTCCGCATTTGGTTCGGGTCTACTGTGATAATATTAGTGCCATCTATCTAGTTCTTAATCCTGTCTTTCATGCTCGTACGAAGCATATTGAGATTGATTACCATTTTGTTCGGGAAAAAGTTGCCACCGGCAATGTTTTGGTCAAGTATGTTCCTACCGCTGAACAAGTTGCCGACATCTTTACTAAAGCCTTACCAACTACAAAATTTTCCCAACTTCGAGGCAATCTTTGCGTTAGTCCCACTGCTCAGATTGCGGGGGGTGTTAGTGTATATTTTATAGTCTGTCCCATGTATAGTTTATAGTCCGGCCCAATTGTATATTAGGGCTACATTAGGTTACGTTTACTTCTATATATACATATGTTTGTATCATTGTAATTCATTCAGTAATATACAATACACATATTACAGAGTTCTATTTTATTACGTACTTTGAACTCTATCAATACCTATGTTAATAGAATCCTCAACTATAATATAATAATATCAAATTTGATTGATTTTTGATACGAGTAAAAAATCTTCCAACTCCCATTCTCTTACTAGATAGGTACAACTATATTTTTAATAATAATAAAAAGAATTACTTGCAGTCTTGCACACCACCCATAAATTATAGTCTTCTTTCAAGTTTCAACATGCCCAATTCAATTCCCAAACGTGGGCGTCAAACCTCCTCTCTTGCTGTTGCAACTTGCAACAGAGCAATTTTGTTATCACCTTTTTTTTTTTTTGATAAACTTTATATCACTTAATTTATGCCTTAAAAGTGGTGTTGTTGGATTCAATTAATACTTGTACTTTTCAAATGTTTATTAAAGTACATATTAAATTTGAATTCTATTCAAGAGGGCTACTTGATTCAGCCCCCTCCTCCCATGTGAATTTTGTACTTCTTTCTAGAAATGCAAAATTGTGATAAAAATTTCTTAAGAACATATATTCAAGAACTTATATGATGATTGTAATTTTCTTTGGGTGATAATATGATGATATAAAATTATATAATCTTTATTATTGCTTCTCGGAATATACACGTGTTTCTACTTATATTAAAGGAACATTAAATGGGCTGAAAATAAGATATAAATAGATTATAACTAATATATTAAGTATCAAACATTTTTGCTATTAAAATCGACTTCTCCCATTTTCATTCCAATCCGTGCTTCCTTCCAAAAAAAATTATAAATAATATCGAGCAAAAATTACATTATTTATAATGAGTTGTATCAAATTCGGTTCATCAATGGATATTTACTTTGAGAATGTCTTATCGAATCGTTGGCATATACGTGACATCTAGTGTCCATTTTCAATTAAAAAGAGTTAGATTTCATTATAGGCGCATCTAGGTTAAATGTTGGTCAAAACGTTTGCATTGAAAAAAAAAATGAAAAAAAGCCAAAGACTTTTCAAGTATTCAACATTCAGAATCTTCGTTCTCTAGCTATAAATTTTTCTAGTGATAAAGTTAATTATATATTTAATCTTCTAAGGTGTTCAACTTGCTACTAATATTAATCAACTCGAGATGTTCTTTTATTATCTCTTTTTAGTTTCTTTACTTTTGTATCTAAGATATAAAGCATAATCTTGTGCCACTAATAATTAATAGTTATAATATATATATTTAAATTATTATTAAATTTGTTTTAAAAAAATTATGATATTACTAATATTCTATTTTCTTTATAGAGACATTATATATCTCTATGAGTGACAGTATAGCTAGTAGGAGCCTAGGACACACGCTAAATATGAATATACCCCAATTCGTGTTGAATGTCTCTTTTTCATGTTAGAAACTAAAGCTAATTGAAACACAATAATATCTCCTGACCTCAATTTAATTAGTCTTCTCAAATTATTCTTACTAGCTCCAGGTCTTTTTTCAACACGTTATTCACAAATTACAATAATAAATGTCAACACCTTCTTATAGCATCAAATAATTTTTCTTATGTTTGAAAGATTTTGGTGTGATTTATAAGTGGGTATAATGTGGATTTTTTTAGCAATTTAGATTTATAAGTGGGCATAATGTTTGAAACAATAATTATGCGAACAGTGATGTAAGTAAAATAATATATAATATTGTGTTGGTATATCTATCTATAAGTGAAAATGACAAAATTAACGGCCAAATGAGTCTAGAAATGTACATGAGGTTATGGATATTGAAACCAAATTTTTTTTTTTTTTTTTTTTTTGCCATAGCATCACCATCGGTGCCAAAAATACGTTTTTTAAAGAAGAAAATGAGAGAAAGACAAATGTGAGTATTTGTAAAATAATGAATAGTTATATTGAAAATTGTGAAAGCGAAAAATGAGAATATGTCTATTTTCATTTTAAAATGGTGTAAACTGTATATTCTCATTTTAAAATGAAAATGAAAATGTCAATATTCAAAACAAACAAACAAACACAACCTTAATTATGTTCTTAAAGCAAAGATTAAAGCTAATAATTTTCTAACGAAGTTTATTGCTTTAATTTTGGTCCTGCTTGTGGATTTACACTCCATGGGCTTGGGGCACGACAAAATTGTATCAAAGTCGACTTCGAGTTAATATCGGCATGGGAGTCCTGATTGGATATCTTAGATCATAGGAGCGCGATGAGGATATCGCGTGTCCAGTCAAGGATGATTTCGATGTTCCATACAGTTTGTGCTTTGTGGGATGAAAATGGGATAGTTTTATAACATAATATAATGGATTTTTTTTTTTTGGGTAAGGTTAATAGAGTATAGTAGAATCCTCTAGTAATATGGATTAATAATTTTCCAAAGCCAGAACAAATTGAAAGAAGTTGCTAGGCGAGGTTTGACAAAATGGTATTTGAGTCGACCTTAAGAATACAAGAGGTTTGGTCTGAAGTATTGTGGATGTAAACTTGGATTAGGCGAGGAGCACGATGAGGATGTTGCACATCCACCATTAGGAGATTGTAAATTGTAGCCCTATATGAATTAGGGGAAAAATTAACAAGATTGGTTAGCTATTTCTACACAAGCAGAACATGTGTGAAATAGTTGCTATTGAAATTCATTGTTCCAAATCTCACATCTGAACCCAATATTCATGGGTCTGGAGCGCGAAAATACTAACATTCTTATGTACTGGATCTAGAGGTGTCAAATGAGTTGATTGGGTTGGATTTGGGTTGGGTCTAATTGGATTGGGTCTAAGGTGGGTTGGGTATAAGATGGATTCAAAAGTGTGGTTCCAATATGGATCCAGTTTGGGTTGGGTTGTATCGGGTCCAAATGGTTCTTATAAAAAGACTCAAGGTAAACTCATAATAGACCCAAGATGAAACCAAACCAAGTTTTCAAGTCATTTCCATGAAGAGGTTCCCAAGTCCCAACTCTCAACCATGTAATTACACCCAATACACATGCTATGAAGCAAATATGCATATCATTAAAGATTGTATGGGATCCAAGTTGAAACCAAATTGGAACTAACTTGAAATCAAATTGGATCCAACTTAAAACCAAGGTGTAACCAATTTGAACCTAACCAATAGGAACCAAATACAACCTAACTCAAGACAAAAAAGCTAGGACCCAACCCAACCCAAAACTAGTTGGGTTGGGTTGGAACAATAGATCCAAAACCATTTTGCCCCCTATAACTGGATCTATATGAACATTTATCAATTATATTATTATCAAAAACTACTAATGTCATGGTGGGTATTTATTGGGATCCCGTCCCATTTATTAATTAATGAGCGGAATACTAGAATTGCTACAAAAATATGTTGTCGGGAATAGAGTTGAAGCCAAAATCATACAAGCAATAAGAATTTATTATTTTATTAGATTTCTCATTCCTTTTTCTTTTGTTGGTTTGTCTCATTCATTTTCTCTTCCAACATACATTCATCCCTCTTTGTCACATCAAAAAAATAAGTTGAATCTAAAGTATATTCTTCCCCAACTTAAATACATATATCTATCTCTTCTTTTACCCTGTGTTTAACTTCCATGCGTACACGAATCAACCATAGGAATTCATGCTAAATTGTTGAATAGAAATAGACGGCCACAAACCTTACAACATGCAACCACCTATATGTTTAGGTTTTAATATCATTTTATCTTTAACAAATCACATGTTAAATATATAGCTTAAAAACCTAACTAGTGTGTAATTAAGACAAATAACAAAAAAGAATAAAATGAATAATCAAAAGAAAAACTATAGGAAAATTCCAACCAATTAACCAAATTTAGATGAATATGAAAATCAAAATAAGGAACTTTGATCTATTAAAACAACAAATGTAATCATCTTATATTGAGAATATCTATTTCTTAATCATTAATCTCTATCCAACTTCTCGATCCATCTACTATAAAAATCGTTGTCTGTGAAAATAAAAAGTAAGATACATACGAAGTATTATGAAGTTATTATCTCTCACAAATTTAATTGTCATATTTGAAAGTCCTTGAGTCCCATTATCATTACATTCACATTCTTCATTAAGTAGACTTCATTTGAAATTTCCACATTTAAGAGGGTGTGAATGTCTGGAGATCTCTAGTTTAAGAATTTTCAAGTATGAAAAACCGCTATAAAAACTTATAACTAACGAGCACGTTCTGTTTTATGGATCTGAAAGCATTTTATACTTCATTTATTTTGACATGGAGAAATTGTGGCGTTTTAATATTTTTCGCTTCTTCTTTTCACATTTTTTTTTGTAAGCCGGGGGAGGGGTTTACCCTAGAGACTTAGCCCGACATACCCGGGTCTATAGCCGCGTAACTTGGCCAAGTTAAGCCAGCAACATCATTTTCTATCAACTCTTGGACAACCGCACTCGGGGACGTTATCATGGGCACATTGTAGTTAAAACCTTCTTTGGCTATAACATCCGCCACTCAGTTGGCCTCACGCCATACGTGTTGAAGATCAACTTGCCATGGTTGATTCTTCTTTTCACATGGTAAATAAATAAAAATAGATCGTATCAATAGGGGGCTATGTGTAAAGCAAGAAAGACTTGTAGGGCAGGATAGAGTTTGTCGAAACAAAGAGTCCTTATTTGCTAAATAAATAGAGTTAGGTGACCAAGTTACAATTTAAAGCTAAAGAAGCAAGATAATACAATCAATCACATGTGTATGTGTATATATATAAATCTAAATATTGGCCACACCCCATTAGACTTTGAGTTGATTACCAAAAAAGGTGTGAATGTTGTTAATGCGTGTGAGATAATATCAGCGAAGAAGAGGGAGAAAGTCATCGAAGGATTCTCGGAAAATCTCTAAAAAAAACCCATGGATTTCTTTGAAACATAGCTATAATCTTTTGGGATTCCTAAATCTTCTTTTTTCCTCTTTCTGTTTTCTGTTCTTTTGATTCTCATTTTCCCTTTGAAAAGTTTCTATTTTTTCGGTTTGTTTCTCCACATTTTTCTGTTTCGATTTCATTACGAAAATTCCTAAAGTTGCAGTCTTGGTGGATGATGAGAGGGACACAAGGGTCTTTTCTTTATCATCATCTTTGATCCAAAAAAAATTTGATTTTTCAAAATAATTTGGGCATGTGCTTGTCTAGGGCTTGATGACATGTTATTTGAGCTTAATTAAAATTATTTGCTGTTAGAAATTCTTTGAGGCTATTCAGAATTTTGTGCTAGAAGTATCTGCATATATTTGTTTAATTGTATGAATTTTCAATTTTCTTGAACCTGAATTTTTTCTGCTTCCAATTTATTGATTCTATTATCGTTGACTAAAAAGAAAAAAGAGCAAAAATGGCTCTTTCTTTCACTAGATTTCCATGGTTGTGGTTGGGAGGGAAAGAGAAAGATCAAGTCCCAAACGGGTCACTAATAAATTCATTAAATTCTTTGAATGATTGGGGTTTAGGATTGAGAGGAGAACCCGAAAATTTGAAGTTCTATTCTGTGAAAGGGATTGATGATAGAAGAGTGCCCTCTTCTAGAAAAGCAAAGAGGAAATGGAAGAGTAGGGAAGATAGGAGCAGGGGTATTGATAAGGAGTACGATGTCGTTTTGGTGCCATCGGACGGTGTTGGTTTATCGGGGTCGGAATCCGATGACTCGGACTGGTCCATTGGGTGGCTAGAGCCACACGCCCCCGATTTCCAGAGTGATGATGAGGGAGATGATCATAGTTTTGCTGTGTTGGTCCCTTGCTATAGGAATGATTGTAATGCATTTAAGGAGATGGAGGAGGATGAGCCTAAAAATTATTCTGCTGGTAAGACCTCATCTTATGCGAAGAAATTAGGTTTTTTTTTTTTTTGATTTACACCCATGATATACCTTAATATTCTGACTGTAACTGTTGGTGTTGGGCTTGGTTAAACTATTTGTATTGAGGATTAAAAAAAAACGATGGTTTATGCTTGCTCTGCTGAGGTTACTATTTCCATATTGATTAGATCTTATTTAGTCATGTCATGTTGTCTGCATTTAGAGTGTTTTAGGTACTTTATTGTGCTTTTTGGCATCACAGAATGATAGATTGGAGAGACTAATTATTCGGATTCCCATAATGTTCTTCCTTGGGATTAAATCGATATTCTGTTCCCACTAGAAGATAGGAAGATGTATATCATTCTTGTGGGATGTTGTAGTTTTTGTTGTATTCTAACATGTTATTAATCTGGAAAATAATGTCGACTGGCTTATAGATTTGAAGTTTTTATCTTCCCTCTTTATTGTCGTTGGGAGTGCTCGATCAGAGCTTATAGTCGTAGATTCTAAGGTTGTGTTTGGATTGACGGATTTAGATTAAAGGATTTCAAATCTATATTGACAAATCCAATGAGCTGGTATGGACAGTTTCACGTTATAATGGATTATAAATCTGTGAGCTTCCATTTTGTGCTATTGTTGTAGATTTTAAATCCACAGAATATGGAGTCCTTTGAAATTCATCCATACAAATGCAACCTAATATTTGCTCAATTTGTTAATATGTTCTTTGAACCGGTGCCAATTGTGAGTATATACTGACGGACCATCAATTTGTATTAACGTGGTCAAAATCGTTCTTAAGCTATTTATGTACGAAATCAAATTGGCATTAACGTGGTCAAAATCATTTTGGCATTCTGGGATGGTATATGATGGACATCGTCTCTGATATTGTAATGTTTTTGTTGCATTTTAATATAGCAACTATTCCTGCTTTCTTCATCATTTTAAACGGATTGATGCTACTAGAAACTGAGTTTTACTTGCAATCTTTTTTACAGATGGCACTAAGTACATGGAGAAGTGGCTTTCCTCTCTCCAGAATTTTTGAAGCTACCGTATTGCTTGGATAAGCTAATTATTACTACAGTTTGCTATTGTTGAATGAAATCATCAATTTCTATAGATTAGAATTCCCAAAATTGAAGAAATTGCAAGAAATTTAAGGACATTGGTTTTAGCAAAAGTAAGATTAATCTCTTTGACTGTGACTATGGGGATAGAAGATACACAGCTCAAGGGTGCATCTACGATGTTGTTTTTAAGGTTATCAGTGTTAGGCTTATGTGGACTCTGGTTTGTTTGGAAACTTTGGACATATATTGCTAATTGGTTAGTGTAAATAGAGCCATTGTATATATGTTTAAAATGTATATATCATCAACTTTTTGGTGTAAATAAGTCATGGGTTGTTCCTGAACATGTGAAATGATGGAACACAACGGTGTGAATCCGTTATATGTAAATAGTTATGTAAATAACGGGTAATTTACCGCTATGTTTAAAAGTTATGTAAATAACGGTTAAATTACCGCTATGTTTAATAGTTATGTAAATAACGGTTAAATTACCGCTATGTTGCTCCTGTTCTAAATTAAAATGGGAATGTTATTTGGTGTATTGGATGAGCTTTTCCCTCTTTTGATGGATGATCTATTTTATTCCTTGTTTTAGTATTGTTTGACAAAAGAAAGGTGCAAAATTTCACTAGCTAATGTGAAGTGAGTGCTTGGTGGGGTATTGTGCAGTCGCTTTTAGCTCCTTTAGTGTTACGATCGCAGTTATAAGGTATCATACTTGTATCCCATATCAGAATTTGAGGGCTTGATATGGTTTTAGGCACATCAACTTCAGTAGTTAGCTTTTGAGATTGGCTCCCTTATGGTTCATATCATTAAGCTTTCATCAGAAATCACTCAGAATAGGTAACAATTTTCTATGTTCTTAGGAAGAATTGTGTTGGTTAAAAATGAATAATTTGATTGTGATAAAATGGATATGCAAAATCTGAATCGAGGCGAGAGTTGAACTCTCTATCCTTAACACAATATTGCCCCGCTATAGCCTTGCTATTGGTGGTACGGGTTCGTGCAATTTGTGTCCCAAGATACAACGATTATTCTCGGGATTGAACCACTTCAAAACCGAGACCCACGAACGAAATCCTGTTTCGAACTCTCAATAATAACATAATTCAACTCTTGATTTCATTATTCCCGGAATAACAAAACTCAAAGAATGAATATGAATGAAGAGGAATTGTTATTCGCTCTTAAGAAAATGAATACCCAAGGGGGGTTTATATAGGGATAAAGAGGGGCATAAGAGTCATTAAACTCACTTTAATGACTCACATGTGATGTGATCAATGACTCATATAAAATCATTAATGACTCACATGTAATGACCAAACAGATTTTGACTGTCATAAAAACGACCAATCACATGTGTGTTAAAATACAGCTCGTACGATCGTGGCCATCAATCGTAATGGGTAGTATCTTTAATTCCTCCTCGTTTAACACGGTTGGATCAGAAGAAATTCACGGTAAACCCACAGATTTCAAACCACAACTTCAACATTTAATTTCTCATTCGTCCAAACTCGGATTAGAGAAATTCGAAATGCACACGTGTTATTCGAATTTGTTACCGTAAGTACGTCACTCGTACTTTATTTGCATCTGATTTCCAACAATCCCCCACACGAATGAAATTAACATATGCAGACACATTGAGAGTTCGGGTGAAAAACTATAGCATCAGAAGAGGTAGCTTTTGGCTTTGAACCTTTCTTAGTGAAATATAATCGGATTTACTAGGCTGCCCAATGAACGCGATGTCTTGAATTGTTCAGCTGTTTGTGTAAACCAAGACAATGATATTCACACCGTAGTCTCTCGAACAGATTTCGTTCTCACTGTTGGGTCCATTTTGGCCGTGGCACCCCCTCTTGGATTCATAAGTGTTTACATTTTGCCCAATGTTGAGGCGGCCTACACCTCACACTTACATAGGTGACTTCCTATTTAAGAGTATCCTACTATACTCCACCTCATTTACATGACAGTATAGGAATCATTAAAAGCCCAGCTTATCCTTTGCTACAACTTGCAGGTTGCACTTCTTTATCCTAGGCAATGGGTTTGGAGATAAACTCCTAAGCGCCATACTGAATTTTCACAACTTAGTTGTCCCATTGAACCATGATCTTGGGATCTCCAGTCAACATGGTTGGGTTACCGCTGTGTCCATTCTTAATTTGTAGTCTTTAACCCCATTCCTCTTGATAGGCAGTCTATTTGATCTCTATGGAAGTCTTTTCGTCAAAGGATCTACTTTATCCTCCATGATCAGTGGAGATAATGTCATTATAGATCAACTGCTTAATGGTATTATGCCTACGACAAGCCTGTCTAGATTTACCATTACTTATGCCACTATATGCCTTTGTTATTGCAGACTAACAGTCGCAATTGTATGCACGTGCTATTGCCGACTTATTGTCTCAATATATCAAATTGGGCATATGTGCATATTTCAATATGGGTTCACCATGGTTCTCAACCAAGTCTTTAGTCACTTTCTTACAAGAGCACTGTTATGGAAACTAAATTTTCCAAGTATAGTCTCAGTAACACAAGTCTTTGGACCGTACCCATATCATTTATGTCGAATTCTTTTTCAACATCCTTTCAGTAGTCATGATTACTTACATAATCAACATATCAAACTTTCACACCAGAAAAGGTAGCTTTTGGCTTTGAACCTTAGTGAAATTTCATACTATGAGCTATGTGTTTTGTTAAAACCACATGTATCACGCTTGTTGATTATGAAGTCGTTTGAAAACATAATATTTTGTCAAACCTTTCATGCCACTACTTTGGAGCTATGTTCGAGTCCGTATACTGACCCAACATACCCCTCGGTTAGTTCCATGTGAACTTCCTCATCTAATCCTTTTGTTTAAGGAACACAGTTTTAATATCCATTTCAAATATCTCAGGGTTATGCAAATTAGCAACAACAATGAATATTTTATGGATTTAATTCTCATTCCCGAAAACATGAAAAGACGAAATCAAGGTCTACCATTTGAAGGTTCCCTTCGGCTACCAAGTACGCCTTGTAGCCTTGTTAAGGTTTGGGTGTTTTTACCTTAACCCACAGCCCCCACATTTGTACGTAACTGTAGGAAATCTTGCCATCTTTCAGGCAGATTCTTACTCTTACTACTACGTGGGACCTTCGTTCAGAATGTAGTTATCTAGGACCACGTCCCCCACAATTCTGAATTTATCCAACGCATCATTATCTTCTTTAGAGTATGATTTTGGCGTTCGGAAATATCATTAGACCATGGTGAATACTACCACACTTGCATCAAATTCTTTGAACGACGCACCATCGGATGTTTGATCGACTTTCTCGATTGTACTCCAATGGTCAAATCCTTCGTATTTTGACCAAGTTGTGTACTTCGTACACCACGTCGTCTAGACGTTTCTCTCTTCAGAGAATATGTGCCACAAACATTAGGACCGATCTCACTCAACAACTGTATAGTTTAAAGTGACGACGTCCAAGTTTATGCACAACACCACTTTACCTATTCCAACCACAAGTGACGTGATCAAGTTTTCCATAAACATCATCCGCTCATCAGCCGGAGTGTAAGATGTGCACTTGGTTTGGAACTAGGTTTGGAACTTGGTTAAAACCTGGTTTTTACTCTTTTATACGTCCCATATTTCAACCTGGGTTCTCTTCTAAATATTGTGTAGTCACTCAGCTTTTCCATCAACTTTATCTAAAGCTATGAATTCTGACATGATCTATACAAGTTGATTTAGATGATTTCAATGACACTGCTTCTCCACCGATGGTAAACCAGAACCACTCGTGGACTTAGAGTCGTTTGTGTCAGATATCCAGTATCCTCGAGAAAAGACAACGATTCTATATTCCATGATTTTGCCGTCATGAATATCAGAATTTCTTGACTTTATGTACGAGATACGCTATGAAGTGCATATCCAATATGCAGTCAATGGTCCTTGACCATTTGGATTTTCGGTATTCCAAAACCTCCACATTTTCAAAGTCAAATATCCAGGGAAAACTTTTCTGATGTGGAAGATCAGATTAAACTGCAACCACAGAGCATACTCAGAATACCCGAGCTCTAACCACTTGTTGTGGAACTCAGAGTCATATTCCACCAATTATAGAAATAGAGAGTGAATATTGTACTAGAAAACCACACTAGATTTAATTCCCAGGAAAGATTGGAGGCGTCACAACGGTCGCGCTTAAAACCCAATCTCCTCGACAGAATTAACTAGACAAATTTAATAGCGCAATATAACACTACAACTATAACTAACAATGGCTATTTGAATAATAAAAAACACCAAGATATAACAAAGTTCCTCATTTCATACGGAGTCTCACTCCTACTTTCGAAAATGTAGTTCGCTGAGAGGATTGCCTCTTTCCCCCACAATTCTGCGATACACCAGAATTGATTAAATCCCCTTATCTCCTCGAGATTATTTTTGGGATAAATAATACCAACAACTTCTGGCGATGCGATTTGGGATATCTAACGTTGCTATCCGCGATGAGCAACAGCGCTCCAAGCGCATCATTTTGGTCATATTAACATAAATCTATTTTATTTAATAGACAAACTCAAAATGATTACATTCATGTTGGGCCGAGCCCACACATGATTTAATAAATGTAAAACAAGCAAAAGCAAAAAGCAAAAGGCAAAAGGAAAAGTAGCAAAAGGCAAAACTTTTCCGTAATGAACGGCTATTTAGCAATTCTTTTTCATGCTTTTTCATGATGACTACTTTATCTCTTTATACTTTAACATTTTTAATATATTAATAAGTAAAAACAAAATAAAAGACAAAGCAAAAAGCCTCTCTTTTTCCCATCCGAGCTTTTGTGACTTTTATTCTTACATCATCCACTAATATATTATTTAAAAAGTGTTGGCCCACAAGAAAAAACAAAAGGCCAAAAGACACCTCTTTTACCGTAATGGGCGGCCACTTTTAAGACTTTTGCATTCATTTCCATGATGGCTACTTTAGCTTTTAGTATTAATATAATAAAAAGCTATCATCACCATTGATATCACTCCACCAGATTCTCCGATCCGGGAGGATTTTTCAGCGAGATTCGTCGATCCTCGCGTTGCCAGAAATTTGCCATTTTCGGCGGCAACCCAGCTTCGGCATCTAAGCGACCCATCATTAACGGGATTCGAGGGCCACAAGAAATTCGCTCCGAGCAATTTCTTTTTCGTGAGATTCGAAAATCGCACCTGCCATTTTCATGGCTTCGCCGGCGAACAGAGACAGCAACATCACCCAAGTACCGTCTGCGATGGGTTACGGCGGTGAATTCACCGACACCTAACCCCACCACACGGCAGATTTGCTGTCTCAAACCCAGCGACAATTAGTTGTGTTGCACGGCGGCAATTCAACCAAATCGGGTCCAACCCGATTCAAATCTCGATTTTTAGATTTCCAGAATTTTGATCCAATCGAAAAATTCCAAGAACATCAAAATCAGATTTTAGTTCAAATTATTGTGATTCCAAATCACAAAATTTCAGATTTTTCCAAATCTTTGTTCCAAACAAATCGGATCTTTCTCTCTCGATTTTCCAGCCCCAAACCTGATTCCAAATTATCAAAATCCAGATTTTTGGCATCAAATCGAGTTATCCAGATTTGATCAATTTTACTCACAAATTTGAATAATATTGTGTTAAGTTTGTTGGTTAAAATGAATAATTTGATTGTGATAAAATGGATATGCAAAATCTGAATCGAGGCGAGAGTTGAACTCTCTATCCTTAACACAATATTGCCCCGCTATAGCCCTGCTATTGGTGGTACGGGTTCGTGCAATTTGTGTCCCAAGATACAACGATTATTCTCGGGATTGAACCACTTCAAAACCGAGACCCACGAACGAAATCCTGTTTCGAACTCTCAATAATAACATAATTCAACTCTTGATTTCATTATTCCCGGAATAACAAAACTCAAAGAATGATATGAATGAAGAGGAATTGTTATTCGCTCTTAAGAAAATGAATACCCAAGGGGGGTTTATAGGGATAAAGAGGGGCATAAGAGTCATTAAACTCACTTTAATGACTCACATGTGATGTGATCAATGACTCACATGTGATGTGATCAATGACTCATATAAAATCATTAATGACTCACATGTAATGACCAAACAGATTTTGACTGTCATAAAAACGACCAATCACATGTGTGTTAAAATACAGCTCGTACGATCGTGGCCATCGATCGTAATGGGTAGTATCTTTAATTCCTCCTCGTTTAACACGGTTGGATCAGAAGAAATTCACGGTAAACCCACAGATTTCAAACCACAACTTCAACATTTAATTTCTCATTCGTCCAAACTCGGATTAGAGAAATTCGAAATGCACACGTGTTATTCGAATTTGTTACCGTAAGTACGTCACTCGTACTTTATTTGCATCTGATTTCCAACAAATTGCACTGTGGGACAAGAACTTTCCATTCTTTGATGGAAGATAGTTTTCATTGTTCCTCTCCTTGCCAAGTCCAATAGTATCTATAATTCTCACACAGTAAGTTGTATTGTGTTTGGTCCCTATGCATATCTGTGTGAAAAAGAGATATAAAAGACATTTGGATTATTGGACTCGTTCTGACATAAAATTACCCCGATGAGCGAGCCTAAACATGAAGATGGTCGTTGTAAATGGGGTGATTTTTAAGAGGTTCGGATTTGGGCCTGGTGTAATTCTTAGGATGCACTTGGGATTTGGGTAGTGGCATATCTACAATCAATAGTGTGATGATGGTTCATATGAGTCCCATGCGGGATTTAATTATCTCGAAAATTGAAATTTTGGTTTTTTTTTATTTTTTATTCTAGGAGAATGGTATCCTACTACCTATAAATCTAGTTCGATAAACTCGAAAAAATAGTTCTCTTGAGGCCAAATTATGCCTAACATATCATCTTCAAGATAAGGTCTTGAATTTCCATATGAAAAACCAATAAATTCCATGTGGGACACATGCCCGATTGAGCGAGATAGTCTGCGAAGCGGTTTGCTTCGCTGGGGATATGTGCAATGCAATATCTTTCTAGTCATTCTATATGCAATAAAGTTAATTTATCCTTTACATTTAAATCATAGTAGGGTGAGTGATTTTCATCATTGTATAATGCACTAGGTGTAACCTTTTTTTTTTACCGTTAAATCTTGATGTAATGTAGCTTACTTTTATCAATCAACTTTTATCAGAATAAGAGTGAAACGTCGATCAATTTTATTTCGCTGAATGGACCACAGAGTTATCCAAATCTTTTGGTACTGGCAGTCTTGAAATCAGTGACAAAGCATGTGGCCTTTGCTATTTATGAACTAAAAGTGGCATTAGTTCTGTATGTTGGCCTTTGAAGATTGCTTTTCCTTCTCCTGAGGTCTATAATGTTAGGAGAGGGATGGTAAACTTATTCGTCTTAGACCCCACTGCCTTACTTTAGTTTGGTATCCAAAGGTGGGGAATTCAATCAAATGCTCATATTTTGTGGTCATTATCTTATATCGTCATTGGTACTTTACAACCACAATCTCATGACAAATTTTAAAGACATACTCCAACGCTCCCCAAAGCAATGGGCTGATTTGTGATTTTGCCAATCAATTTGACAACTTCTCTAATTACAATGCTAGTTATGTAATCCATTTCTCCAATATAATTAAGATGTGAGTCGATTTTGGAGGTAGTCAACAACGATTAGTTTGCAGTCCAAAATTTATCAATATCTCACACTGCTAATATGGAAGAGATTAACTAATATCCAGAAAAATTGCACTAAGACGTGCCGGGTGAGACCAGCAAAATTTACTGAATTGGAAAGTCAAATGCTACACAACATATCTCATAAATGCTTGATAGTAATGTGGACACCGATGTTGTCACAATCGACGTATGTCGTCCAGGGTTCTCATGTTGGGTTGGATTGCGTTGTCCCGAAAAAAACGTGCATCATGGTGTATGGTAATTATTGACATGTACTGAGGGTATTGTGGTCATTTGGTAAATGTGGCTACTTTTGGTTGTATCAATTTGAATAGTTTTAAATGATAACAAATACTAAAATTTGAAATATCGAAAAAACATTGAACAACTTATCAAAAGAATTGTTATGATACGTTGATTCAAAATTTAGATACATTGACTTTGTATTTAGCAAAGATGTTAAAAACCTCGGGTTAGATATTAAACAATCTCAGTAGGAATATGCTATTGGACTACAATTTTGTTTTACTTGCCGTACAATCTTGTTTTACTTGCCGTACAAGACTTGTGAAGATATTTTCCTTTTATTTTGTATCGAAAATTTGTTTCAAAAACTTCAAAAATCAGGTGTACAGAACCAAGAGATTTCTCTGTGTTATATAATTGTCTTCAATTTTAATGGTTCATCATGATCATAAAAGTGGTGACGATAGCTAGTGATGGGTGATACTTGGTGGCTCCCGAGAGTCTAACTCCCAAGAAATATTCACTACACAGTGTTAAAACATGTGTGGGGTCTATCAATATATATATATATATATATATATTGTATCGTGTACTAACACTTTGTGTGATGGATAGGATCCGAGAGTTGGACTTTCGGAGCCACCAACTATCACCGGCTAGTGATTGGCCTAGCTATTATTGCACATAATAAGATTTAAAGATTGAAAGGGATGTGCCCATCTTTTCAATCATTGTTTTCACTTCCTAATAGGAAAATTCTTGGGTGCACTAGAGAATTTTTCTTGCTAATGCCAATGGATATGATTGTTTCTTCCAAGTGATAGTTAGGTAATAAAAAGTCAGATCGAGTTCAATGATTCGAGTATATATTTTGTGTATATTTCTTTCACGTAAGTGTGTAAAGACCACACACAACCTTATTGTATGAGAGAGAAAGACACTAAAAGCATTAAACTTGGTTTAGCATAGATTTCTCCATCGATATGTATACTTCCATTAGGCTCGTTCCCAACTTTAGAAGAAGTCCTGTGGGTGATTGAGCCCAAAGTGAATGAGGAGATGAACCGTGAGTTGCACAAACCGTATGCACCAGTTGAGTTTCCTTTTCTTCGTCACAAATGCAACACACATAAATCTTGATAAGACTATGGTACATCAAAAGCATTGCTATTGGTGTTAAGATTACGTCTCAAATGTCATAGATGATAGATTGTATGGGGCCTACATATTTGTAATTTACTCATTCTTTATTAATAAAAAAAATATTTTAGTTGTTTCATTTAAGTTTTATTGGTATTTGTAAATAGTGTACAATGTTTAGTCTAAGTGATCAAGAAAAAACTTTTACTTGCTATGGTTAGGGAAATTGGCGCGAGAAGATTTTGATACTTGATTAATAAACTCATTCACAAATCATAACGAGTTTCGATTAGGAATTGAAATTGGATAGGACTTGTATGACATATGCTTTGTATGTGAGTGCCACTCGAACATTATTGGTTAATAGGAGCTTGTGGTATATGATAGTTTTAGCTGCCCGACAAGCCATCTAGTGGCTTGGCCTTAACTTGTAAACATTATGACAGTCTTGTCTTATATTATATCATTTTTTTTTCGAAATAGGTAAGTATATTATATATTAAATACCAAAACCATGGCAAACATTCCCCCAGGCATACCTGGTTTCAATCCCTCACATATTTACAACTTATGCAACTCGAAATTTTTTCAACTAACTCAACAACACTACTCTGCGATATAGAAAAGAGCCTACAGTTCCGTTCAATCTAAACAAAATAAATGATTGCAGAATTTAAAGCGCGTTTCTTACAACTCAAAGTGGTTTGGCCCTTACATATCTGCATTCCCCATCTTAGGTGTTCTTGTCAAGTATATTTGGTACAGTGTATCTTCAGTTTTTGCCAAACTCGGTTAACCACATCCTTGGTGAGTTCACATTGGAAGAAAAGGTGGTCCCTGGTTTCAACCCCCTGTTTGCAAAACAAACAGTCTTCCTTTGCCAAATCCATCCATTTGCCTAACCTATCTCTTGTTTTCAATCTATTTTGTATGGCCAACCACAGAAATATTCGACGTCGTGCTATTGGCCCCTTTCCCCAAACCAGATTTTTCCAGTCCGCAATATCAAAATGTTCCATTCCATGTACGTATGCTTGCTGAATTGAGAATTTACCACCCCTCCACTGGTTATGAACAATATCCACAGCTTCCAAAAATTTATCCCTGATTACTAACAACTTTTTCCACAGCCAAGTACTTGAAGTTTTAGCTTGGACAGTCCAGACATTTGTTCTTTTCAAGTAGTAAGCATGAATCCACCGAATCCACAAAGAATCTGATTTAGTGGCTATATTCCATATTTGCTTAAAAAGGGCAGCCATATTCCATACTCCCAGATCTATAATACCCAGACCTCCTTCTGCTTTAGGCTTACAAATTGATTCCCATTTAACTGCTGCCTGTGTCTTCCCCAAAGCCCTACCACTCCACAAAAAGGTCCTACTCATCTTCTCAATTTCCTGAATAACAGTGATAGGTATTGGAAAGATTTGGCTCCAATACATTTGAATCCCAAACAAGATAGCCTTTATCAATACTACTCTACCAGCTATTGTGAGGAACTTGACTGTCCATGTGGTAATTTGTTTCAAAATCTTCTCAATAAGTGGCTTACAATTCTTAATTGTTAATCTTGAGGAAATAAGGAGGACCCCGAGGTACCTCATAGGCATCGCCCCCTTCACAAATCCAGTATCCAGAATGATTTTCCTCTTCAAATCCTCATGAATCCCTCCACATATAATCTAGCTTTTCTCCAGATTGGCTTGAAGCCCAGACACCATAGAAAATTGTTCAAAAATATATTTGACCCTTCTGATAGACTGTAAATCCCCTTTGCAGAACATCATGAGGTCGTCAGCAAAGCACATGTTCACCAAACCCACCCTCCTGCACTTGGGATGATATTTAAACATAGGATCATCTTGCAAAAGTTTAAACCCCCTAGTCAGATTATCTATCACCAAAACAAATAACAAGGGGGACATGGGATTCCCCTGTCTCAAACCCCTCTGTCCTTTAAAATGTCCAGAAACAGACCCATTTAACATAACAGAGTAACTAATGCTAGAGACACAAACCATAATCAATTGAACAAACTCAACAGGGAACCCATAAGCATACAGGATATTTTCTAAGAAAGTCCAGTTCACTGTATCATACGCTTTCCTAATATCAACTTTCATGACAACCCTGGGACTGATCCCCTTTCTGTTATACCCTTTAACTGTTTCATGACACAGAAGCACATTATCAACAATAGATCTCCCTTGTACAAATGCCCCTTGGGCTTGATCCACCAATTTAGGTAACACAAGTTTGATTCTAGTACTCATTAATTTTGAGAAGACTTGATAAAAGAGGGTGCTGCAGGCAATGGGCTGAAAGTTACTTACAGTGGAGGGGTTCTGGCACTTGGGAATAAGGTGCAGGAATGTATGGTGGAGTTCTGTCAGTAGCCTCCTCTTTGAAATACAGTCAAGCATAGCCTGGGTAACATTCTCACCAATCAGGTGCCAAGTTCTCCAGAAGATACATGAATTAAATCCATCTGGTCCCAGGCTTTTATCTTCTGGGATTGAAAAAACAGCCTTCTTAACTATTTCTTTAGTGAAAGGGGAATTGATTGTCGCCAAATCTGTCACATTTAAAGTATACCCTTGGTTAACAATATTTTGATCAATCGCTGCACTAGCATTACTGGGGGACCCCATTAGGTTTCGATAAAATTGCACTATCTCATCTTGAATAGTTGTTGGCTTCCCCACCATTTCTCCATTACTGGTTTTCAAAGTTATGATCCCATTTTGAGCCTTCTTTACTTTGAGTCGAGCAAAAAAATATTTGCTGCATTCATCACCAGTTAAGTAAAACTCAACTTTTGCCCTTTGCTTAAGAAAACCAGCCTTCGTCTTCATCAAATACTTCAGCTGCTCATAGCTTTCTTTCTTTGCAGTGATCAAAGATGCCTCAAATGGTGTGGAATTGAGTTGTTCCCTGATCTCCTGAAGGTGATCCCTAGCAGATTCTACCTGGGCTGTAATATTTGTAAAATGCCCTCTATGTAAGACCTTGAGTCTTTGTTTAACTTCTTTACACCTTTTCACCACTTTGAACATTTTACACCCCTGCACTTCCATACTCCACCCTTCTTTAACTAAATCCATAAAGTTGGGGTGATGAACCCACCCATTCAAAAACTTAAATGGAGCTTTTCCCGTCCTCACCTCCCTAATACTTAGCACCATAGGGCAGTGTTCTGGGATTTCTTGATCTTTAAATTGTACCATAAACCCCTCCATTCTGAGAAACCACTCCCCATGCGCAATGACTCTATCTAATTTACAATATAGTCTAGATGCGTCTTAATGATGGTTACACAAGTATAAAAGGCCCCGGAATAAGGCAAATCCTCAAGCCCTATCTGTTAAAAACAACTCTGCATATCATTATTACCTCCGGTAAAACTCCCATCACTACTCAATTTCTCATTGTTCTTCAAAGTAGTATTCCAATCCCCCATCAGTATCCAAGGCTTAGTGTAATTCTGATCCAGTAGTTCCTTCCATAAAGTTTTCCTCCCCAGTTCATCATTATGTGCATATATCATTGAAAGTATAAAGTTAGACTTTCCTCCTTGCATTTTACATGTAAAAGCTTGGTCAATAACTCTAAGGACAGTAGATATGACCTTATTTTTCCTCCAGAGGAGCCAAATTCGCCCATTCGTTGCTGCCACGTAATTATTTATGACAATCCAATCTTCACCCAAACATTTCTAAACCTTCTAAAAATTCCCTGGCCTTACTCTAGTCTCGACTATATCCATAACATCTATTTTATTGGTTGAAATCAACTTCTTCACAGCACCCTGCTTAGCCGTTGTATTCAACCCACGGATATTCCATGTTGCTATCTTCATAAATCAGGGGAAACTTCAATCCCTTGTCCTGCCCTTTGTTCAACTTGACTTAAAACTTGGAAAAGGTTAGACAAAGCATGTTAAACTTCAACATTACTTGTCTTCTCTACCCAATTACTTCCTTTCCTATACTTAGAAGAATTCACTTCCTTCCAATCTTGCATTAGCCCTTTGCCCCTCTCTTGCAACTGAGACCCAGAGGGTGCTTCAACTGGTTCAGGTGGAGTTATACCAACATAGTTCTGGAGTTGTGGCAGCCCCTGCTCTTGAACACCAGCAGCCGGTTGTTGTGCTACAATTCCAGTGCCCTTATCCCCAACCACATGTCCTATTTTTTCCACCTGCCACTGTTTAATCATTGGTTTTTTTACAGTTTGTCTCTCTATGACCCCAGCCTTGGCAATGTTGACAAAACACAGGGGTCCATTCATACCGAACTTCCTGATTCACAACCAATCCATCCATGGCATTACGTATTATCACTTCTTTAGGTAGCTCTATCCCTAGCTCCACACTTACCAGCATCCTCGCATATTCTAACTTGAGTTTCTTAGCTGTGAGATCATCAGTATAGATGGGAGTCCCTATTTTACTAGCAATTTTACTCAATCTAGACTGCCCCTACATTCCTAGAGGTAAATTAGGGAGTTGTACTCAGATTGGGACATGTGTGATACTCTCCCCTTTACCCATACATTCCTTCCACCGTCTGAGAATTAGTGGTTTTGAATAAAAGAACAATGTACCTTTACTACTGGCAGCCATCATATCTTCTCCATTCTCAAATCAAAATATGAAATCCTCCTGCCGCTTAATCACCATTGGTAGCTTCAACCCTTTCCAGCGAGATTTAAGGAAGTTAACCATAACTGTAGTGGGTACATCTTGCTCCAGTATAGATCTATACAATGAATACTGCCAATAAGACAACTACAGTGCCACATCCTCAGATGAGGTTTCTTTTTCTATTGTATTGTTGTAATTTGAAGACGAAGATGAAGACATCTTGAAGATGATGATGGAGACGTTCAAGCTCGAGGAGCTTTGAAGATCTTAGTATAGGGTCCGGGTCCTTAGATTAGATTGGTCAACACCTTGATGGATCGGGGTATATTAGGATTGGCTTGACTAGGATGACATAGCACGACTTTATGTATAGCATGCTCATTGTTATTTATCGTTAGTGTTTTATATATGATATGCTGTGTTCCATGATCACCTAAGAAAGATAAATAACTGAAAATGGTGAGAACTTGTTTGTGAAAAATCCCATATTAAAATATTAAGTTCATATATGGAGAAATCGGGAGGCTGAAAGCTCCTTGATTAGGTCCAGTGCCTTCGATCATTAGATTTGAAAGGGAATAGGGCGGCTTGTCATCATTGTCTCACGAGTCATTGAATGGTGGCAAGTTAAGTGTACTAATCTCACAACTAGGCCTTCTATGTGACAAGGTAATCATACTAGAAGTGCACATGGGTTTCAGCTTCGCTAAGGAGTCATCCATGAGTCGTGGGACCACTTGGCTACTGTTATGCTGTGAGAATTTGATGGGTCGGACTTAAACACATACTAGTGTGTGGTTGTATCTTATTCTCGGGACGTACATAAAATGTGAGGCAATCACCTCAAGAACCACCTGGATGTGGATAGGGCCGTCGCGCCTGATCAAATGTTACCACCCATTGTCTCACGAGTTTTGGAATGAGATTGGGACACTTGATGCTCGAGCCGCTAGGAATTGTTACATTTCTCGTCTTCTGTCAGTGGGGTGATGGAATTCGAAAAGCAGTGGGAGCACACGTGAAGTTAAAATTTCCATAATTTCATGTGGATATTATTTATGATTGAATGCTAATGTTTTTCCGTTTTCGCAAAGTAACAGTTAAATGGCTAAATCTCCACTCTTGGTAATCCTGAAACTAATAAGCTAAATGGCCCAAAATTCCATGATTGGTATCGCAATCTTAAGATTGTGCTGCAATCTGAAATTCTTAGTTATGTCTTAACTCAGCCAATTGAGCCTGCACCTGAGGCAAGTGCTCCAAGGGCTGCTCGAGATGAGCATGAGAAATGGCGCAAAGACGATATCTATGTGCGTTGTCTCATTCTGGCTTCCATGACTAATGAGTTACAGAGGCAGTCTAAGACTGTGGAACACGCATTAGAAATCGTTGTTGCACTGGAAGAGTTGTATGATGTTAAGACACGTCGTGAGAGATTTACTATCTCTCGCAAGTTATTCAGAGCTCGCATGATTGAAGGAACGTCTGTCACTGACCATGTGTTGAGAATGATTGCCTTGGTAAACAAACTCAACGATATAGAGGTGTCGATAAATCCTGACTTGGCTATTGATTTAATACTTCAATCGCTCTCTCGTGCCTATGATCAGTTCGTAGTGAATTTCAACATGAACAAATTGGTTGCCACTCTTCCAGAGCTATTAGACATGTTGCGCACTGCTGAGGCAATGGTCAAGAAGGATAAGCATGTGTTGCTTGCTGACACTTCTTCATCTCCCGCTTTTGATAAGAAGAAAAGCAACGGGAGAACAAAGAAGAAGGGCAACAAACTGCAAGCAAAGGGGGATATCAAGAAAGATAAGTGCTTTAACTGCAAGAAGAAGGGACATTGGAAAGATTAATGCCCTGAGCCTTCTCGTGAGCACACTAAAGGTACATATTTGTTGTAAAGTTAACTTGTTAGTTAACTGTGTTTCTTAAGTGTCATGACACTGTTATGTTACTCACTTATGCAATAAATTGCAGATGGTGGGAAGAAGCAAGGAATAAAGAAATGAAGTTGTAATCCTGAAGATGACAAGGAAGCGTTTGTCGCAGCCAAGGCTGAAGGACAAAGAAATCATTTTTTTTTCATTTTTACGAGTCAATGTTTTTGGAAGAATGTTTTGTGATGGTTTTTGAATTAATTTGTGAACCTTGTTTATATTCTCCACCTTGGTTAATGGGTGGAGATTCGATGTTTTATTAAAATATGTTTTATATTTTATGGTTCTACAATTAATTCTCATGACATGCTATTTTCACAACATTTGACTCATATGACAGAACAAATGTATACATTGATCTTATTGCTGTTAGGATTATGCCCTCAGATGCCATAGAGGATAGAATGAGTAGGGTATCTATCTTGTATTGAACTTAATTATTATTAAAAGGCAATATTTAGTTTTCACTTAATTCTTATCTGCAACTATAAGTTGTGCAAAAACGCTTTGCCCGTATTTTCAGTGCTATCCCTCTACTTCCTATGGGTTAGGAAGAATGGCACTAGAGAGATCAACCTTGATTACTAAACCTAGTTCGCAAGTAATATGAAGTCTTTAATGGGCAAATAAAGAGTTTGAATACTTGTACAATATTAGCTTGGACATGAGAGTGCCAGTCGAACACCATGTGATGGTGAGAGCTTAAGACTGTAGGCACATCAGTAGAAGTGATATGCTGGAACACAACTCGCATCGGTTCTGTCACATGGGTTTTCACTCTGTGACTATCAATGACAGAACTGAT